>JAFCMP010000013.1:0-1200000 GCA_017506865.1 Tribonema minus | reverse complement strand
CTTGCAGTCGCACAGTATTTTGCCTGAGAATCCGATCCGAGCGCATCAAAACTCCATGCACTCCTCTGCCTTCTGACGTCGGGGCCCTGTGAAACCAGGCACCGCCTCCACTCACAGCCGCCGTTTGCCCTCCTTATTAACACGCGTCAGGCTTCCAGACGGCGTCTCCAAAGACGACCTGCCCATCACGGAGTCGCAGGCGCAGTTCTTCGGGACCTTGCAGTGGTGCAGTACTTCTGCTGAGACTCTAATCTGAGCATCAAAATTCCATGCACTCCTCTGCCCTTCGACCCCTGGAACCCTGTGAACTCAGGCACCATCTCCGCTCAGAGTCGCCGTTTGCCCTCCTCATTAACACTCGTCAGCACTTGCAGTCATCAAAACTCCATGCACTCCTCTGCTTTTCGACCCCTGGAACCCTGTGAAATCACGCACCGCCTCCACTCACAGCCGCTGTTTCCCCTCCTAATTAACACCGGTCAGGCTTCCCGACGGCGTCTCCGAAGACGACCTGCCCATCACCGAGACGCAGGCGCAGTTCTTCGGCACCGGCGCAGCGCCCGCAGCGGCAGCGCGCGGCGCCGTCGGCGTTGCCGCCGCCGCCGCCCTCGCCGCCATGGCGCTGCTCCGCTGATGCTGCGGAGCGCTGCGACGCGCGAGGCTCCGCCTGACCTGAGCACTGCTGCATGCAGTGCGGCGCGCGCCCGGTGGGGGGCACTGTGCCCCCATGTGCTGGACCCCCCCCCCCCGCCCCCCCCTAAATGCGCGCCCTACGTAGGACCCACCCCCCCCCACCCCTAAATGCGCGCCCTACGTAGATGCCTGCACGTCGCCTCGCTTCACGACGCGCACGGCATTCGGGAGAGCAGCGGCGCGCAGCACATGCAGAAATTGGCCACGCGCCGGGCGCGCGCGCAGCTGTTTGCGTGCATGACATGCCTCGGCCCGCACAAGTATTACGGGTGTTGGTATTGTTTGAATTGCTCTTGTGTGTGGTGGCGGTGGTGAGTGTAGTGCCCCCCCGGCGTGCCCCCCTGCGCCCTTTGGCGCAGTGCGGCTTGGGGTGGCGGTGGCGCGCCGCCGCTGCCTTTGTGTGTGTGTGCGACAGGGCGCGAATGCGGGTGGTACTCTAGGGCTTGTGCCCTTGTGTGATTTTGCACTGCAGGGACTCATTGCGCCGCCGCTGCCGCACGCGCGCGGCGCGCAGAGCGCGTCGCGCCGGTTTAACACCATCACACACGTTAATATGAGACAGTCACATCAAACAAATTTGCCACATGTGTTGCGTGTTTCCGGTTCCCTTCTGTGAACCACCGACTGTTGCTCGCCTTGCCACGGCAACGCTGGCTGCCCTGTTTTTGCGACATTCATTGTGCGTGTCGCAATTAGGCTACTCTAATGCACCAATTGCCACACACTGTCGGCAACAATTCGGCACTTGTCACGCTTCATCAGGTTTTATGCAGCGACAGGTGTTTTGTTGACAGAGCTAACGCTACGAGACTCGCAGCATGCAGCATTTCACTGCTATGGGTCACTTGTTCAGTGCTGCATGCTCATATGTTGAGAGCTGCACCCCTGATGATCTGAATGAGAGAGCCGCGTTACTGTTTTCCAGCGTGGTCGCATTGCCAAGCAGGAATGTCAGAATTCTAAGCCAGATGCCAACATATATACAATCTTGGCTAGTGGCCACTGTGTGCTATTTCAAAAATGTGAACCGAGAGGTAACACGAGAGGTAACGGTAGAGGTACCACTAGTGAGGGCAATGATCCGCGCTACAAATGACAGACGCTTGGCAACAAGAAAGTTGTAACCACAATGGGCCGCAGCCTGCGATTTGAACTGATGGACTCCCTCCACAACGGGCGCGATAACCTTGAAAACCTGATGAGCATCATCAGTATCATCGTCAGCGCTCAGCACATGCGCCGCCACGTGAGGTACGCTGCAAGTGCAAGAATTGCTGAGGGCCATCTTAACATGAAGAAGCAGCGCATCAGCCAAAGGTGATGATCAACAGGGCAATACAGCCTTTGATGTGCCTTGTTGAGAGGTGAATCTCTTTGAATAATGATTGACCTGGATGCAGACGAGCCTGAGCGCATCATCATCACCATCAGCGCTCAGCACGTGCACCGCACCGTGAAGTACACTGCGAGAGGACGTGTGCATCCCTGCGGGCAATCGTGACACGAGCAGAAGCAGCGGTCATCGCCGCGGGCCACACAGCCGTTGAAGCAAGTACGATTGACCGGGATTGCAGCAAAGCCTGAGCGCAGCATCATCAGCGCCACGTGGCGCACACCGCGCCACAACGCCCGCGGCCTACCCCAGCTCGATGGTGAACGTCTTGAACCCCGCCTTCAGCACAAACGCGGTCACATCGACGTCTATGACCTCCTCCTCTTCATCCTCTGAGCTGCTACCGACGCGGCCATTCCCACCAGCACCGCTACTTCCCGCAAGGCTGCTGCTGATGCCCCTGTCATCGGCGCTGCACGGGCTGATGTCATTGTCGCCGCCGCCGCCGCCGCCGGCATCGCCGCTGCGTGCGTCGGCGGTGTTGTTACCGCTGCGATGGCTGCCGCTGCGGCGCGTGTGTTCTCCTGCCGCGAGGAGCTGCGTGATGTCGCCTGCGGCCTGCATGGGCGATGCAGCGCACGAGCGGCAGTGAGGTCGCAATTGAGGAGTGGCACATGCACTGCGCGCGCAGCCACGCCAATGCCACGACACGACACACGCGCGCGTTGACGCAAGGCAAGTCAACCGCTGTAACCGCGCGTACGGGTGCCTGGTGATACAGTTGGGGTTAGGGTTAGGCTGCGCACTTCACGCCGACAGGCTCGGTCTGGACGGCCACGCATTCGACCCGAGCACCAGCATGGCGCGCACTGCAGTGCACGTGGTACGGCTCCTGAGCGAACGGGCTGCAGTCACAAGCATGTCACCGCTTGCATCCACCATGTGTTTTGTATTATGTTGTACAATGTGAGGTGGTGCCGCGGCCTAACACTAACCTTACGCTAACCCACATGGGAGCCCAAGCCTCAGCTAACCTGAGTCTGACCTAACCTCAAGTGGGCGGCTAACCCTAGCCCTAACCCTAACCCTAAGAGCGTGGGATGGCAGCGCGCATCAAGCACGCGAAGCGGGCACTACACTAAGAGGGTGTATGGCCATCGCAGAATCAGAAAACCAACGTAGACACCTCTGGCAACAACGCCAGTCTGGCGGGTTCTGAAAGCTGGCGGCGGTCACCTACGGGCCGTACGGACAAGTTAGATGACATATTAGGGTTTGCCATCCGCTTTTTGCAGCCCAGTTTGCTTGTCACAGCATCTACCAGATGGTATGCCTGTGCAATCGATGCATCCAGCAGCTGAAGTAGCGTTATAGTTGGCGAGAAAGCGCTAACCTATCATCAACCCTAATATGACCCTCACCCTAATCCGAAACCTGAATGGGCCCTGCCGCGCGGTCCGAAGAGGGGGGGGCACTAGGGTTAGCTTTAGGTCTAGGAGTAGGTTTAGGGTTAGGTTGGGGTTAGGTGCGCCACAGAACCGTGACGGTCAGAGCGACAAATGATGCAGGAGCGTCACCGTCGTCACGCTCCGAGGCGACGCTGAAATGCAGCTTGTTGCGCACATCAACTGCTCCGTGTCCCTGCAGCTGGCGGTCCCTGTCAAGCCAGCAGACACATGCCCCTCCATCGTGCGCACCATGGTCCCGCTGATGTGGCAACTTGCGGTCCAAGAATGGCGCGGCAGTTGCGAACAGCCGCCTGTCAAACTTCAACAAATGGAACGTCGCCGCCGTCACGTACCGAGGCGACGCTGATGCGCAGCTTGGGATCCTCATAGTACGTCTGCTTCAGGTCCAAGATTGGTGCGGCAGTTGCAGGCAGGCACCACCTGACGAACTTCAACAATGGGAGCGTCGCGCCACCATCACGTACCGAGGCGACGCTGATGTGCAGCTTGGGGTCCTCGTAGTACGTCTGCTGCTGGAAGTCCGCCAGGGCCTCGTTCACCCTCCCTGCACGCGCGTGCACACACACGGGGGGGGGGGGAGGGGGCATCGAAGGGGCGCACGCAGTGTGAACTCGAGGGTCATAGCTGAAGTTAGACAGCGCGCCTCTGCGGCAGTTGGAAACTCACGTGGAGCGCACGGCGTCCGGATGGCAGCGCTCGGCAGAGGTGCATGAGGGGCGCAAAGCTGCACTTACACGACGCTGCTGCATGCCGGTGACGCCGCGCTCCGGCTGCGGCGACGCTTGCTCTCCTGCACGCGAAACACATTAAATGTCATAAGCACTGCGTGTCGTTCCTGGGCACTTTGGCTGCTGCGAAGTGCCGCATGCAACGGCCGATTGCTCCGCCCCAAATTCCACCCAAGCTGCCCTCACTCCTGCCCACCCGTACACTCTGGCTGCCAGTGTGTACGCGTTTGGAGGTACTGCGTGGATCGACCATGACTCCATGACTCCATGACTCACTCACTCACTCACTCACCTATGAGTGCCAGGATCGGCGCGCAGCCGCCGACCACCTTCAGGCTGCGTAGCGCAAAAGCAGACACCGCAGCAGAGGCAAAAACATGACGAACGTCAGCATCCCGTCTCTGTCACGTAACACCCAGTCCAGCGGATGCAGACGAGAAGCGAGGGGCAACGGCAGGTTGGCAACCGCTGGGGGGGGGGGGGGGGGGGGGGGGGAGGGGGGGGGGGGGGGGGTCGCTTCTTACTTCACAGCACATAGCTGAGCACATGTTGAGGTTGGGTTCTGCTGAGCACTCACGTTCCTGTTCATGCAGGAATTTTCTTGCTTTACTGGTGCTCAATGATCACTATTAGCAACAAGAAACTGATCGATGAGTGGCCGCAAGTCTCGCGTCTGCCTGGGTCTCTCGTTTGTCCATCTCTGGCGGAACAATGAGCTAAAAAGGCGCACCGCCGCTCAGGGCAGATGGCGTGAGAGCAGCAAGCTGCTGACTCCCCTGTCTGGCGCGTACGGACGGAGCCAGCGTCACTTCAGCACTCACCTTCAACAACCTGAGCACTTTGCGGTTGCACGCTCCCAACTTCATGTCGGGTGCGGGGACTTCTACGCCTACTACAGACGATTCATGCTGCACACGCGGGCGACGACAGACCAGCGACAGATCCGTATGGGCCAATCTGCTGTTGCACGCATGGTTGCTTCGACAGATACGTTTCTCGGAGGGCACCCTGCAGTGCACAATACTCTGTCGCCTCACGACCACCACCACGAGGTTGGGCCCCCGGCCTCGGCGTTCCGCCGATCACTTCAATTTGTGGACTTCAACCCGTGACGCTACGCCACCCCCTAAAGCACATGCCGCGCCGATAGCATATGGTGCACGAATGCCGTGCGTGCTTGAAGGCATACATGTGGCACGAATGCCGCACGCAAACGAGCGCTTGCGGCTGTCATCGACACATTACTCCATGACGCAGCGCAGCAGGCGACGCACGCGCACCGTGCGCTCCCACCCCGCCCTCCCAGGATCCCGACCAGCCCCCGTTGCGGACTCACTCACTTACTCGCTCGCCCACACACTCACTCGGTCACTCGCGTACTCACTCACCACACGAACGAGCGCGTCCGGTCGTCGTTCACGAGCACTTCGTACGCGCCGGAGACCTCGCAGCGGAATGCGCGCGCGCCCGCCGCCGCGCGCCGCAGCCGCGCCGCGAATGGCTCCAGCTGGTGCGCGCGCAGCGCAAACGGCCGGCTCAGGCTCAGGTGCACGCCCCCCGCCCCCCCCTCCCCCTCCCCCTCCGCGCCCGCACCCCGACCCCCTGCCTTGGCCCCCCTGCCGCCGCCGCCGCCGCCGCCGCCGCCCCCGCTCGCAGCCCATCACCCCGCCCACTGCTGCAGCTGTTGCCCCTGCCGCCGCTGCCGCCGCCGCCGCTGCCGCCACCTGCTCGCAGCCCATCACCTCCGCCATTGGCAGAGCTGCCACCAACGGCAAAGGCGTCGTGGGGGATGACGCGGGGGGCCGGCGGCGCGGCGGCGGCGTGGGGCCGCTTGCGCGCGCGCTGCTGCTGCGGCGGCGGCGCCTGCTGGGCCTGCGCTGCGCGCAGCAGCCGCGCCTCAAGGTGGCGGATTGCAGCAGCGCTCAGCTCGCGCAGCTCTGCGCTCGGCGGCACGGCGATGTGCACGTGGGACGGCCAGCGGCCGCGCTCGTGCGGCGCGGCGCGCTGGAAGCTGCGCTGCGCGCGCGCGTGGGGGGCGAGGGGAGGGGGGGTGAGTGTGAAATGGTGACAGCCCTGATGCATTTGACCTCCGCGGCGAGGAACGTGAGAACCAGTTGGGGCTGTAATGCTGTTGCTGCTTGTAGCATATGCGTTAGGAATGAGCATCTGCCGTGAGACAGCGGTGTAACTGAACTCGCTTCAGCTAGGTTTCGTAGCTTCCTTGCAGCATGTGAGACTGCAGTCTGTTCAACTAATGCCATTCAACCATGTCATTTAGACACCAATTGCCTATGTCATTCAGACACCTATTGCCAAAAAAGAATGTTGCCATGTTGCAGCAAGAACGGCGCGTGGATGCAAGCGTTCAGCAGACAATCAGGGTGCGAAGCTCACCCGTGAGGGTGCGGTCCCTTCCTTTGGTTTGCCATTCTGCTGGCATTGGCGGGATCATACTCGCTCTGGCTGAAGAGGGATGCAACATCGCTGGGCAGAGGTGGCAGCAGACTCTGTGTGAGAATCGCTGATGACACCTCACGCGCTGGTGATGCAGTCGGTACCGCCGCATCGCTGTCGGATCCAGAGTCTCCTGAATCATAAGCGCCGAGCAGATCCATGGTTCACCAAGATCTTCCAAAGATCTTCAGTGTGTTGGTGTCGACTGCGACCGACAACCTGTTGGTGTCGTAGCTTGTCTGAATTTTGAAAAATGAGTGCAGCACGCACTGCACTCACTCACGCAGTTGCCTGAGCTACAAACAATGATTGTTGACCCCAAAGTTCAAGTTAAGTTTGTGTCTTTTCGCCGGACGTGATATTCGCCCACCTTCGCACCTCTCTGCTGTACATGAGCCGCTGAAGGCGTTGAGGAAGGAAGACCTACCGGCATTTCACGGTGCTTCGAATTGTCGCCGCCAGGTATTTGTGAGACTGAGTCTGCAAGCAACACATGTTGTCATTGCCTCCCGGATCTGTCATGATCACGAGTAGTCACTCACACGAGTTGCCGCCATATCGAAGGCTGCCTGTGCGTTGTCGCGCGACAATCATGGAGATTGTTATGCGCTGGAGAGTATTGTAGACTGAGCTCTGCTTGAAGTTTTCGGGAAGTGTCATCATGATAGTGCGAATCTAAGATCTCTTGAAGACAGACGCATTCAGTATGATACAGCTATAGCTCTGCTCGTGTACATCCAGATGTGCGGCATTGCAGCACGACGTCAAATTGAATCATTGACCGCAAGTTCATTGAAAGTTGACAGTGCGCATTGCGGTGATTGCCATGTTCGCCTCCATGTCTTCACTCACTCAGGCGGATCAGGCCATGCCGACGCCACCGGAGGCCGCAGCCGATGAGTACAAGATGAAGGGAAGGAAGGGGAGCTTGAGGAACTTCTTCCATCTGGGCGGCAGCAAACACAAGCGAGGCGCTAATGAGGGAGGCAATATGGAGGTGCGCATCAGACCTGACCAATACCTGACATATCCGTGACAGGCATCGAGAGCTGCTGCGCAGATCATCAGCTTTTGAACGCCCGCTCAATTATTTTCTAGCCAACGTCGCCGAAGCGCTGTGAAATGGAAAGGTGAGAACGGCTTACAGCGCTCCGTACACTGAGCGAATTACCAAAATTTCTTAAATTGAATCCCTTCTCCATAGAAGTTGCTGCAGTGGCAGCGGTTGTGTTACATCCTGCCTGCGGCAGCTCCTTCTATGCCCCTCAACGCCAATGATTGCAATGCGTGGTTGTCCACGGCCATCCACAACGGCATCGAGGAGCGCCTATGTTACAACGGCAGCAATTGCGCGCCGCGGGTTTTGTCTGCGCTGCGCCGACAGCGATCGAGTCAACTGCGGGACCGGCTGGTGACGCCGCACGGGAGCGCCTATGTTACAACGGCAGCAATTGCGCGCCGCGGGTTTTGTCTGCGCTGTGCCGACAGCGATCGAGTCAATTGCGGGACCGGCTGGTGACGCCGCACGGAGGGCCAGCGTCAGCGGCAGCAAATGCTGTCAAGCGTGCCGGCGCTCACTGTTGAAGTTTGATGAAATTTGACTTCGGTTCAAATTTTGTTCAACATTGTGAGTTGTCTAGATTACTTGTGCTTTGGCGGACCAGAGCGTGAGGCCATGTTGCCTGGCTGCAGAAGGAAAGCGGATGTGGAGCTGTTTCGCCTGGCCTTGTGTGGCAGACAAAATTGCGAAGGCTCAGCTGTCGCTGCGCCGCATATACTATTTTTTTTTTGTGTGATGCGGCAGTGTTTTTGCTACAGATACCATACATAGCCTTCTATGCAAGGTCAACAGCATCATTCGCAGCGCACAGTGGCTCAAAGCCTGTCTGTACCCAACATGAACTCTGAATTCATGGCCAGCCATTGTGTTCCCTCTCATTTGAGCATCCAAGTCCGATACCGATGGTGATGTCAGCTGACGTACACTTTGTACTCTAGCTGGGAGCAGTCAAACTTTGCCATAACTTTTCAAGTCAACACCATTCTCTGAGCTAAATCATGGGCCCCCGAGTGATCACTGCACCCTCAGGCGCAGTCAAGCACTGTCGTCATAGGTCCGTGAGTCTGGGCAACGCAATGATAGTACTTCAAGTCATAATATAATGTGTGAAATTTAGTGCGGCGGCACATGACTGGGTGGTCTTCGCGACGGCGTGGTCTCGAGGCTTAGGCGCTATGCGTGAGGCAGGCGGGCCTTGAAAATGGAGTGATGGTTACGGTCGACAGCGCGTTACTCCCGCGTTGTTCAACCCTGACCCTGACCCTGCAGCAGTGCACACCAACCGAAAACCCCTCAAAACTAAGAAAGTCTCAATGCCGCCGCGCGCCGAACTCCCGCCGCTGAGGTGCGCGCACAAACTGTGCCCCTCCCCCCTTCCCCTGCGCCCCCCACCCCCGCACGGTGCGCATGTCGCCCCGTTGTCGTCGCGCAGACGTCAACAACGCGGTACTTCTGTTCTCTACAAGCCCTAACGCCAACCCTACAGCAGTGCACACCAACAAAATTCCTTGACCAAAGGAAGTCACCATGCCTCTGCTCCAAGCTCTCATCACTGAGCCGCCCCCTCCCCCCCCCCCACAGGTCCCCCCGACGCCGTCGCGCAGATGACGTGAATCGTCAACAACACCATCCGCTCGCGTTCTACAGCCGCTACTTCTAAGCCTGCAGCAGCGCATCTACCAACAAACCCCCTTCCATTGAATAATGTTCCCCCGTCCGCTCTGCTTCTGCTCCAACCCCCCCCCCCCCACAGGTACCCCCCGACGCCGTCGCGCAGATGACCGAAACGGTCAACAACGCCATCCGCGGCGCGCGCGCGGAGCCCGGCGGCGGCGACGTCATCGCAGCCGCGCAGCCGGACGCAGTCGCGGCGAGCAGCGGCGCAGCGGCGGCAGCGCGGGCGGACGCTGCGGCAGCTGGCGGCAGCGGCGGCGGCGGCGGCGCAGAGAAGGGGCACCCCGAGGCGGAGCCGCCGGCGCTGGACAGCCTGCAGCAGGGGACGGCGAAAGGGACTGGGGGAGGGGGATTGCCGAAGCCGGCGGTGAGTGCGGTTCGTGCTGAGCAGTGCTGACGCTGCTGCTGCCGTTGATGGTGCGATCGACGGCGGCGGTGGCGAGAGCTGCGGGGCGGTGAATGCGGGGGGGGGGGAAGCAGAGCCGCCTGCGGTGGACAGCCTGCCTCAGGGGACGGCGAGCTGTGCGGGGGGGGGGTAGGGTGCCGAAGCCGGCGGCGAGTGAGGTGAGCAATGATGCTGTTGATGGTGCGGGTGGCGGCAGCGGCGGCAGTGGCGGTGAGAGCTGTGGGGCGGTGCAGGGGGAGGGGAGGGGGGGGGGGCAATGCAGAATCGCAAACAGAAGTGGGGCTGTTGTCATGCTGCATTGTGCAGTGTTTGGAGGGCACATGTGTCGTCAATGGGGACGGGGGGGGGGGGGTCCTAGCAAACTAGCGGCGATCGCAGCTGGTGGTGCTGCTACAGGCACGGGGTGCGTTGGACAAGGGGGCGGCGCAGGGAAGAGGCGGTAGATGCCGGCAGGCGCTGCAGCGGCGGCTGCGCACGAGCACGCCTCTCCGGCACGAGTTCGGTTGACGATGACGCTCCGCTCCAGGCAACTTCACATGCGGAGTAGAAGACCACAGGGGAGTCGTGCCAATGTGCACACATGGCATGATTGCGAGAAAAAAATACCCTTTTGAAGTACGTTGAGGCGCGAGCAGTAGTAGGGCGAATCGGCATGTACATGCATAACGGGGCCGCGTTCGCGTGAGGCTCAGAACGTGCGCTCTGCGTGCGATGAAGCCCCTCGCGCAGCTCGCCCGTCGTGTGCGCTACCACACGTAGCACTGCTGCGCAGCGTCAATGGCGCGTTTAATCAGCAGTGGTGATGCATATGTCAACGGCGATGCACACTACGCCAGTTTGGTGCGCAATCAACGGCTCCCGCGCAACACGGCGGAGAAGATCGCGGCCGCCGTTGGCAGCGGGCAGCAGCAGAGCTTTGCAGGTACCTCTGCGGAGCAGTCGCAATCAAGCGGTTACAGCTGCTGACCTTCATCCCGAAGTGCCTGCTCCAAGGCGCCGCCCGTTTGCTATGTCTGAGCAGCTTGCTGAACCTGTCCTGCGCTCATCAGGCTCAGCTAGCGCGTTCGAGCGGAAACAGTGCACGCGGAAACGCAAAGTGCAACAGCGCTCCGCAGTGCTGCCCCTCAGCAGTCGCTCTCACGCACGTACGCTCCCGCCGCTGCTGCTACTGCCGCCGCTGCTGCTGCCGCTGCGCGCCGCCGGTGCCGCCACAGGGCATCCTCAACGGCAAGTAGCGCGCGGCGCTGTTCCTCAGCAGTCACTCTCACGCACGTACGCTCCCGCCGCTGCCGCTGCTGCTGCTGCTGCCGCTGCACGCTGCTGCTGCCGCCGCAGGGCATCCTCAACGGCATGCATGAAGCGCGCGGCGCTGTTCCTCAGCAGTCGCTCTCACGCACGTAAGCTCCCGCCGCTGCCGCCACTGCTGCTGCTGCCGCTGCACGCTGCTGCTGCCGCCGCAGGGCATTCTCAACGGCATGAAGCGCGCGGCGGCGGAGGTCACGGGCACGACGACGCAGCAACAGCGCAAGTCGCCGGAGGCGGCGGCGGAGAAGGCGCCGGCGCCGAAAGCGGCGGCAGCGGCGGGTGACAAGAAGCCCGCTGCTGCCGCCGCCGCACCGATTGCCGCTGCCGCGACGCCTGCTGAGGTGAAGCCGCGGGCGCCGAGGGGCCGCGCTGTAGTGGCACTCGCCGGCGTCAAGGTGGGCGCTACATACCCCTCAATGGGTGTATGTGGATATATATATGTATGTACGTATGCATGTATATGTGCGTCGCGCTCTCCCTCGCAGTCCCACACACATTGATTACGTGTGTCCACGGCGCTGCTGCCGCTGCGCCCTCTTAGGAAATTTGCAGGTTTTCAAGTCGGAACACCGATTGCAGTTGTGGCATCAGCTGCGGGACGGGGGCGATCGGGGGCGGGGGGGGGGGGGGTCACACATCCGCAGTGGTGTCGTTGGGGAGCACGCGCGTGGCTGTGCCGCTCAGCATCAGCGCTGCCTGACCCTAACCCTTACCCTAACCCTAGTCCGATGGCGCCTCGCATCGCGAAGGTAGTCGAGCCCCGTCATTTGCAATGTCACCTCAGTTGGACCCGTAGAAGGGGTCCTACGCCAGCGCGACAGCAGCAGCAGTAGCAGCTGTAGCGTGGCTGCGAGCTCGTCTGCGCTGCCAATCAAATGAAGCACAAAGGTTGTGCACCTGAGATCGCCATCAGCCGCTGTTGCCGCCGCCGCCGCCGCTGCCGCCACTGCGGGGCGGCGAGGGCGCGCTGCAAGACCTGCATGGAAGCAGGTGCAACGTAGGCCATAGGCCGTGTACGTATAGTAAATGTCACACTCAGTCACTACGCATCGCAGCTCACTTCGACCGGCGGCGTAGGCATGTCACCCTCAGTCAGCGCACCTCACTACAGTAAGCGACTGCTGTCGTCTGCCGCGGCGGGCCGGCGAAGACGCGCTGCAACGGCGGCTCTGTTAGCCTTTGGACCTCACTCATATCCCAGTGTGTGATTCAGTGTCAGCACGCATGCTCAAAGTGTATACTTCCACTCCTTCAAGCGACTGCCGCCGCCGTGCGCCGCTGCAGGGCGGCGAGGACGCGCACCATGTAGGCACATGCAATGTAGACCATGAACGTATAGTAGGCCACACTGGGTCACTACGCGTCGCAGGTTACTTCAACCAGAGACATAGATCTGGCATACTCAGTCACTTCGCAGCTCACTCCCAACAGGAAACCGCCATCATCGTCTGCCGCTGCAGGGTGGCGATGGCGTGCCTCTGCGGCCGCACGGCAGCACATGCGATGCAGAGCGCATAGGTTTCACTCTCTGTCACTTGGCACCGCAGCTCGTTTCACGATGAGACGCGGGTGTGTCACACTTGGTCACTTCGCAGCTCACTCCAACGAGAAACTGCCATCGTGATCTGCTGCTGCAGGGCGGCGAGGAGGTGCTGCAGGGTTTGCGCAAGCGCGGCTTCGTGGTGCACGTGGCCACGCGCCGCAGCGCCGACACGATGGACGTGGCGCTCGGGCTGGGGCCGAAGCTCGTCGGCGTGCTCGTGGTGGAGGAGGTCAGTGGCGTACTGCGTGGACTTCAATTGTACTGAACAGTCACTTTTAAATCAAAACTATATCATGCCAAATAAGTGGACGTGGCGCTCGGGCTGGGGCCGAAGCTCGTCGGCGTGCTCATCGTGGAGGAGGTCAGCGGTGTACTGCTTTGAGTTCACTTAGTTCACTTGTACTGAACAGTTTTACTAACTGATTGTAAGGATGTGTCGTGGAGGAGGTCAGCGGTGTCCTGCTTTGAGTTCACTTAGGTCACTTGTACTGGACAGTTTACCTAACTTATTGTAAGGATGTGGCGCTCGGGCTGGGGCCGAAGCTCGTCGGCGCGTGCTCGTTGTGGAGGAGGTCAGCGGTGCACTGCCTTGAGTTCACTTGTACTCAACAGTGTACTCACGGATTTATTTGCATGTGAGGAAGGGGCCTTCAAGAAGCGTTCATGTACGGTGTGATGATTTCCTGTAGTCAGGTGCAATGCAAAAGACTCAATCTCTGCACTGCACCCCAAATGCTGAACTGTGCCCTGATGGGCGCGGTCGGTCTCTCACTCTGCCCTGGCACCAGTTCTCGGCGGTGCTCGGCTGCCGTGCTTCTGATCACTTGCGCTATGCGGCTGTGTACTAATGGTGAACCGCTTGTGTACTGCTGGTGTACTTTGCGAGCGTGCTGCGTGTCATCCTTCAGCTCGCAAGCTCTGCGAGTATCCCAGTCGCTTCTGCGCGCCGCACGCCACTCGTCAAGCACGCCGAAGCCAAGACGGCTTACGGCGTGTGCGCCGCGCGGCGCACGCAAACACCTATGCGAATGTCGCCGAAGCCGCTGGCGAGCTCATGCTGAATGACTGATGCTCGCAATCAGTGCACCTTGGCAGCGACCCCCCCCCCCCCCCCAGCGCGATGCGGCCTCGGCTGCTGAGGTTTCAACCCATGACGTCTCAGGCGCAACGTGCGCCGGCATTGTAGTTCAATCCCAGCGACCCCGCACGATGACGCCTAAATTGGTGAGGTTTCAACTCATGATGTCTCAGGCGCGCATCGTGCGCTGGCATCTTAGTTAAACCTGGACTGTAGAGGTTTCCACCCATGATGTCTCAGGCGCAACGCGCGCCCGCATTTCAGTTCAATCTGCGGCGACATGTCAGATGCTTGAAGTTCAACCAGTGACGCGCCCCGCCCGCCCATCGCGCGCGCGCGCAGAGCATGGAGACCAAGAAGGAGTACACGCGCCCGGAGAGGACGCAGCTGTCGGTGGCGGCCATGGCGCTGCTCAACCGCATCCCCGACCTGCAGTACGACGAGTGCTTTCTTCTCCACGAGATGGTTAGTGTTTGCTGTTTCATTCTGCTGCTGGTGTGCAGTATTTGGTGTTTAGTTCTGCTGCTGATGTGCAGCAGTGTTTGGAGTTTTATTCCGCTGCTGGATTGCGCAGCAGCGCTCAGCCATGGCGCTGCTCAACCGCATCCCGGACCTGCGGTACGACGAGTGCTTCCTGCTCCACGAGAAGGTGAGTGTCCCACTTCTGCTGCTTATTTAAGTGTTTACAGTAGCGTTTGATTCTGCTGCTGATGTGCAGCAGTGCTCGGCTAGGGCGCTGCTCAACCGCATCCCGGACCTGCAGTACGACGCGTGTTCCTGCTCCACGAGATAATTAGTGTTTGCCGTTGAGCGCTGCTGGATTGCGAGGAAGGCTTCTTGCTCCAGGAGAAGGATGTATTTACGTGCTGCGGAACGCTGCTGAATGTGCAGCAGTGCTCGCCCGCATCCCAAATCTGCAGTGCGAGGAGTGCTTCCTGCTCCTTGAGACGGCAAGTTTTTTTTTCTTCTAGTGGTGGAACGGCGCAGCAGCGCTCGGCCGAGGCGTCACTTCAACCGCCTGCCTGACCCCCGGGGAACGCGCAGTGGACGTGCAGCGCTCCACTTTTTGCGCGCTGCGCAAGGCCGAATGCTGCTGCTCCAGAGTAAGAACGCGCCAATGCCTCGTGACTCAGATGGCTCAAAGACTCAGGCACTGCAGGTCGGCGTAGCCGCTCTGATGACACTCCCGGCCTCTGCCGTGCACTGAAGTGCGACGCTGCGCGCTTCCCACGATTATCCCAGTGGTTCCATGCAAACTTCAATTTGTCTTGTGCAAACTTAAACTCCTCTCGCGCGCTCGCAGGACGCGCTGGAGCGGCTGCAGAAGCACAGCTCGCCCGACGACATTGCCGAGTACTTTGGCTCCGGTGAGTCAGCGCTCACCACCGGTGACAGTTGCGACAATTACGAGTGTCACAGTCCCACCGCGCTTGGATATATGTGCCAATGCCATTGGTTGATGAGTCAGCGCTCCTCACAGTGACAGTAATGAGTGTAACAGCCCCGCCGATGCCTGCTGCTTTGGCTCTGGCGAGTTAGCGCTCGCACATCGACAGTCACGAGTGTAACAGTCCCGCTGCGCGCATGGCTGTTGTGCACATGTCTTTGGCTCCGGCGAGTCAGCGCTCACCATCAGTGACAGTTACGACAGCTACGAGTGTAACAGTCCAGCTGCGCACGGCTGCACATGTGTCTATAGCTCTGGTATTTCAACGCTTACGCACTGACAGTAACGAGCGCAACGGGCCCGTCGCGCGCATGGCTGCTGCGCATATAACTTCGGCTCCGGTGAGTCAGCTCTCACACAGTGACAGTTACGAGTGTAACAGGCTCACCGCGCCTGGCAAATTTCTTTGGTTGGTGAGTCAGCGCTCGCACAGCGACAGTTACAAATGTAACAATCTTGCCGCGCCCATGGCTGCTGCGCATATGGCGCATATGACTTTGGCTCCGGTGAGTCAACGCTCACCACCACTGACAGTTACGACAGTTACGACAGTGACGAGTTTAACAGTCCCACCGCGCCTGGAAATATTGTGCCATGCCTTTGGTTGATGAGTCAGCGCTCGCACAGTAACAGTTGCGAGTGTAACAGTCCAGCCGCGCATGAATTCTGCGCATATGTCTCTGGCTGCAGCGAGTCAGCGGTCCTCACAGTGACAGTTATGAGTGGCTGCTGCACACACAAGTCCTCTGGTTGGTGAACCAGCGCTCGCACAGTGACAGTTACTAGTGTGACATGCTGCTGCGCGAACGTGCATAGAAGTATGTTTTTTTTTTTGCGGTCTCGCGTGCTGGCGTTGACATACGTGGTCGTCGGCAGAGGTCTGGGGTTAGGGTTAGGGGTGCACTGGTAAGCACGCTGTTGAAGTCTTGCTGCGCGAGCCGAGGTGCTCTCAGTCGCGCGGCTGACTCTGCTGAGCAATGTTCCCAATGGTTGTTGCACACGTGCGCGCACACAAGCGTGTGCACACGCAGGCTCCGTGGAGGAGGCACATGCATATGTACTGTACATCCAAAGTTTTTATATACATGTGAGCGCCGGCGACAGAACTCGCGCATGCGCGCTCACCCTCGCTCCCCCGCACCGCGCGCGCGCACGCAGGCCTGGGCATCTACTTCTCCTTCCTGCAGTTCTACACGCAGACGCTTCGCGCGCCGGCGATTGCGGGGACGATTCTATTCTTGAGCCAGATGATCAAGGGCTACACGTCGCCGCTGGGGCCGCTGTTCTGCGTGGGGTACGTATCCTTGCATACCGCATGTACGCTGTATATGCACATGCATACGTAATGGGTGTATGCACATGTATATGTAATGGTGAGCTGGTGTCTGTGACCTGGAGAGCGCCTGCCACAGCGCTTGCAGCTATCTTTGTGTCTTTCGGAGCGCTGCCATCCCCCGCCTTGAGTTCCAGATGCTCAAGGGCTGTAGTACACATCGGCACTGGGGCCGCTGTTCTGCGTGGGGTATATGCTATGTTTTTTTCTGATACCGTATGTAAGCTTAAATACGCCCTGCGTGGGTACGTATCGTTGCATACCGTATGTAGCGTTCCTTGCACCTCGCTCGTACCCCCCATGTTTGTAGATATTCAAGTGCTTCTGGCAGCAAGCACGCGTCATTGGTGTTTCGAAAGCGTTGCAAGCCCCCTTGTTTCCTCCTGCGTCCCGCGCAGAAAGCTTTCTCATGGAAACGCAAGGCATTTTGATCCATTTGCTTGCGTCCCGCAAACTGCAGTGAAGCGCTTCAAAGTTTTTCAGTTGAGCGTTGCAAGAGACCCAAGCAGACACAAGACTTGCGGCTAGTAAATGTGCTGCTGCAAGAGGTGGCCATTGCAAACCACGGGGCAAACTTGAACAGCCACGTCAGTACTCAACAGGACCCAAGCTCAACAGGAGCTGAGCTGTGCGCTGTCACAAGTGGTGTTTGCTGTGAAGTAGGTGCCTTAGCTGACGGCCTCTGAGGCCTCTGCGCAACGCACAACACCGCGTCACCGCTCTCCTTGACAACCCAGCTCCGCTTGACATCTATAGTCAATGCTTATCTGAGAAGTGCGAAGTACTGCAAGTCCGCCGCCCCCATCAGCGCTCGCCGCCTTAACCGCTGGTGTCACTAACGCCGCATTTCAGCGTCGGCTCGAACATCACCACAACTCTCGCACATAATGGCGCTCTGCTTTCTTGCAAAGTAAAAACTACCGCAAGTCCGCCGTGCGCAGTAGCACTCCTTGTTGCGGCCGCTGGTGGCCCTGACGCCACGTTCCTGTTCTGCCTTAGACCGGATTCGTAACCCTTTTTTGTTTAAAGACTTAATGGTGTTGCCTACCAGCAAGGGCTCAGCTACGTGCCGCGTGTTGTTGGCCTGTGCCAGACAACAAGTGATGCTGCTTCCGCAAGTCTCTCCGCAAAAATCTTACATTCTATTCCATACGCCTGTTCCCCGTGTTGCCTTGATCCGGACCGTAACCCTGGCAAACAGGATGGCGCTCTGGTCCACCATGTTTCTGGAGTTCTGGAAGCGACACTGCGCGGCGACGACGTACCGCTGGGGTGTGCACGGCGCCGAGAACCAGGAGGAACTTCAAGTGGGTGACGTGCCACGGTGGCTGCCGCTGAGAGTTTGGCGTGACGCTTTAGGGTTAGGGTTAGGGTTAGGACTAATGTTAAGGTTAGCGAGACGCTCACGTGTGCGATGCGCTTTAGCGAGTGCATTGCGAAGGCTTGGGAGACGCGTTACAGCGCTGCGGCTGAGGCGTGCACGGTGTCGAGAACCAGGAGGAACTTGAAGTGGGTGACGTGCCACGGTGGCTTCCTTGCTGAGGGTTTGGCGAGACGCTTTAGGGTTAGGGTTAGGGTTAATGTTAGGGTTAGGGTTGAAGTTAGGTCAGCAGACACTCACGCGCTTGACGCGCTCTGCCGAATGCATTGTCAAGTCTTGGGAGCGCATTGCAGCGCTGCGCGCGGGGCCGCGCACAGAAGTATCTTGATGTGACGTAGACGTGTATGTAACGAGATTCAGCTGAAAGGGTGTACCAGTGTTTCGGGCTGAGCCGTAGGTGAATAGCAGGGCGGTGTGATCCGCCCTCACTCAGTCGGCGAGCGCGCGCACCTGCCTAAGCATCGTCACAATAGCGCCGGCCAGGCGTACATACGTACTTCGTGCGGCCTGCGCTGCACCTGGAGGAACTTCCGGTGTGATGCGCCGCTGCATGTTTGCTTGCTGATGGGCATAGATTCATGAGGTCGGTTGTGGAGTACTCGCGTTTGAGAGCAGCATGCAGCGCTGAGCCACGAGACTGCTGTGCCATGTATGCACTTGGCAGTGTACACCTCCGAAGTACGTGTGTATGTAAACAACGCGATGTGCGTGGTGCCGTTCAGAGGCCGGGGTGGGTGCGCACGGCGGGGTATACTTGAAGTATGCATAATCTTCATAGTGTACCTTGTCGTATGTACTGCGAAGCATGTATGTACACCGTGAAGTGCGAGACGCCACGGAGAACTGGGAGCGGCGTGCGCAGCGCCGAGAACCAGGGCGAGGGGAATGCGAGCCGCTTCCATTCCTGTTGTGCTGAGCACTGTGCAGCTGACGCGGTATGTAAACGGTATGTATCTGGTATCCACTGAGGTGATCCAGCGCAGTGTGTGTGCTGCCCATACTACCATCCACCTTAAAAGAATAACCCGTGTACCACTGAGCATCACCACTACAGTAGGGGGACCAGGCGTAGCATGGGTACTTTTTGCTGGCACGCGGGGAAGCTGGTAGCGGGCAAACAGTGATAATAAAAATTGCACCTCGCGGTGGTCAGCGGCCATCGGGCATTTGGCGCAGCTGCAGTAGACGGGATAGCTGGATGGATGGAGTGCAAGTTTGAATGCCGATGTACTTCACCGGTTAGCGTGTACTACCGAGCACCCCCCCCCCCCCCAAAATCTCCCCCCTTCCCCTCATCACCACTACAGTATGGCGAATCGCTCACCCTGCTCCCCCCCTTGATCCCCCCCCCCCCCCCCCCCCCCCCGGCTCGCCTCCTCTCCTGCGCAGGAGCTGGCAGCCGAGAAGAAGACGGAGGTGGCGCCCCCGAAGAAGGTGGCCATCGCATGGGGCATCATCGCCGCCGCGATACTGGTGTGCATACAGGTCATGCTGGTGTGCGTCCGGCTCAGCCAGGTCGCAGAGCGCAGGTGCGGCTAATAGGACGCTTCAAGAATAGTAAACTTTGGGTGGCGGAGCAGTTGAACCTGAAGTTGGACTTGAACCGTCATGCTGCTATCATGGACCGATTTCACAGGTTGTACGGCTATCGGGAAACCATTTCGGGCTCAACAACTACCAATCCCTATTGAGTATGTGGCTGTCATCAAGCAGCTATCATGCGGTTGGCCGGAAAGTGGCAAATGATACTACCAGAACAAGCAGACCACCGTTGTGGTTCGCCCGCGCCTGTTGCCTTCAGGGGTTGCAGTAGCGCTGTCTGCCTTATCTGCGTGAGAGAGATGCCTGGCGGCTGCGGAGAGTCTGCAATGGAGACCATTGTGACGCGCGTTTTGCGTGCCCGCGGCACGTACTGCGCCGACGGCATCTTGAGGTCCCTGCCGGGTGGCAGCGCACTTCAACTGTTCATGGTACCAGGTGATAGCATTATGATGATTGCATCGGCCATGGCTTACATTTCAAGCAAGCGCCATCGACGCCACTGACGTCCGCATCCTCCGCTGCTAGTGCGCGATACCTACGGCGCCGACAGCATGGCTGGGTTGTTCCCTGCCGGCGGCAGCGTACTTCAACACCACAGAGCAGCAGCACCCCATAGAATTGAGTGCCTTGATCGAGTATCAACCGCAACTCAAACTTCTCCGCAGGCGCTCACACAACGGCATTCCTGCCAATCTTCTCTGCTGTTTGCCCGCCTCTCGCGTGCGCGTGCGCAGGTACGGCGCCGGCAGCATCCTGCGGTTCCTGCCGGTGGGCGCGTATTCGCTCGTGCCGATCGCGTGCTCGCAGGCGTACGGCAAGCTGGCGAACCGGCTCAACGATTACGAGGGGCACATCACCGAGCGCCAGAAGCAGAACGCGCTCACGCTCAAGGCGAGTGCTTGTCCTGCTTGAAGTTGAAGTTAACTTTGAAGTTGTGCAACCTGTTTCCTGATCTGTATTGCATTTGAAATTGATGTTGAAGTTATGCAATCCGTTTCCAATCTGAGGCGGTCATAGTTGACGCTCAACGACTACGAGGGGCACATCACCGAGCGCCAGAAGCAGAAGGCGCTCACGCTCAAGGCGAGTGTGCTCAGCATCGCATTTGAGTTGAAGTTGAACATTGAAGTACGCAATCTGTTTCCAATCTGAGGCGGTGACAGTTGACGCTGTTGGCACAGGGCCTCCAGCCTGCACTGAAGTTGAAGATGAGTGTGGAGGTATGCGATCTGTTTGCGACCTGAGGCAGACACAGTTGACAAAGCCTCGAGCGCGTCAATGCGGTCTTGTGAACTCGCGAGCGCTTGCAAAGCGCAGAGCCCGCGAGGGCCGCAAGCTTCCAGTAGCTACTTCAGTATCCTACCAAGCACAAGTTTACGATCACAGCCAATTACCCGTGTTGCATGTGCCGCGCTCAAGTGTTGGCCTGTGCCAGACAACAAGTGGTGGCACTACGCTGCTGCTTCCCTGACTCTCTCCGCAAAAACTTCACGTTCTGTTCCCTGTTCCGCGCGCCGCGCAGCTGTTCGCGTTCCAGTTTGTCAACTTTTTTTGCGCGCTCTTCTACATCGGCTTCTTCCTGCGCGACATGCCGCGCCTCAGCGGCATGCTGTTCTCGCTGTGCGTCACCAAGCAGGTCAGTGCTCAATCCCCATATATGTCTGTAATTAGGGCATGCTAACCCTACTCTTAGGTGAGCCAACCCCGACCCCATGTGTGAAGTAACCCTAGGATTAGCCGATGATGCTCACTGCCCGTGCAAAGTGCCGCTGCGTGCAACCTGCGGTGCCTCAGCAGCATGCTGTTCTTGCTGTGCGTCACCAAGCAGGCAAGCCAGTCGTGACTTAGAAACATTAATAGCTTTTGCACGCTTGCCGTACAAGAGTATATAGCTCACCACAGTGCAGAGATGGACGACCAAGGGACCCGAGCAGACACAAGGCAAGCGCGCCGCGACTTTGTTTATTTCGCTATCGCGCCGTACGGACAGCAGGCCTTGGGAATGTGTACGTTTTGCGGAGAGTCGAGGGGGGGGAAGCAGCACGTGCGTCATCACAATTTTGTCAATCAATTACAAAACATCGAAGTTTGCTTGAATCAAGCTACGATCAGGTGAGCGTTGTTTGTTTCCATTATCTGCTACTGGCATCGGCCAGCAAGTGCGGGCACGTAGCTGCAGCAGCGTACTAGCTGGCAGGCTAGCATAGAAAGCGCGACGTGCCGCGGCTTTCAGCGGCGTGCTGTTCTCGCCGTGCGTCACCACGCAGGCAAGCGCGCCGTGACTTCAGGTCTTGCACCCTTGCCGTACGCGCTGTTGAGCATGGCCATTGCATCGCACCATCGTGTATCGGCTGCAAACTGCTTCCCGACGGCTGCCGCGCAATGCATCCAACATTTGGCTGGGTGCACACCTGTCTTCTGTTTGCCGAGTCAAGCGGCATTTCCACAGCCTCTTCCCTTCCCTTGGTGGCACCGCAGCGTCTCTGTGCTGTTCAATGACTCGCATCACAATCACAATGCGCGGGCTGTGGGGACTTCTCGTGTTAGCGTTTTGGGGTTAATGTAAGGGTTAGGGTTTGACGTGCGCACGCCTGCCTGTCCTCACTACGCGCCGCAGAAGCGCGCCTTCGCCACACCGCCGTGAGCACACCTCTTGCTCTCCGCCGTGTGCACACCTCTTGCTGTTCGCAGATCCATATCGCGCACATAATTGACGTGCGCTTCGCAAATTGGCCCTTGCAGTTGTCGGTCAACGTGGCGCTGACGATTGACGTGTGCTGTGTGTGCGAACTTGCCCCCGCAGCTGTCGGGCAACGCGTTCGAGGTGGGGCTGCCGCTGCTGCGGCAGAAGTACGCAGAGTACCGCGCGCAGAAGGAGCTCAAGGCCGCGCAGGCTGCGGCGGCAGCGCCCAGCGATGCTCAGCGGGCCATCGCGCCACCTCCGGACACGGATGATGGTATGTAGCTATGAATGGAGACTAGGAAAACGTTTCACACAAGTGTAGAGTTGCGCAGCACTGGTAGTAAGTACATACTGTCAGGGGGTTTGGTGAGCGCGGCACACACAGCGATGATGCTCAGCATGCCATCAAGCCGCCTTCAGACAACGGTATGTAGCTATCAAGAGCAGGCTCAATAATTCAACATGAGCAAAAAAGTTGATGAGTTGTCTTTTGGTGAAATGAAGAGTCAGTGTTCAAGCAGCATCCAGCGATGCTCAGCGGCCCATCGCGCCGCCTCTGGACACCGACGATGGTATGTACTTCAAGTGGCTATGTACGGAGACAAGGGAAAATGTTTTTACTTCGTAGTACTGCAATTGACGTGTTCGGTTGTGAAGTGCTGGTCATCTACAAGTAGTTTCAGGGGTATGATGGAGGCGGCAGCGCCCAGCGATGCTCAGCAGGCCATTGCGCCGCCTCTGGACACAGATGATGGTATGTAACTAAGGAAATGAGGGAAGATGTTTATACTTCAGTAATTGAAATATTAAGTTGTGAAGTGCTGGTTGCCTATAAATGGTGTCGGAGGTATGATGCTGAGGGCGGCATCTAGCAATGCTCTATGCACGCATGTACTCTAACTCTTACCCTCAGTGCGCCTCTCAAATCAGCGCCAGCGCTACCTTTCAAAAGATGGGTTTAGGGTCACTCCCGCGCCTTGGTCAAGCACCCGGTGATCATCGCCATGCGTTCGCACCTGCACAGCGCTGCAAGCTCCATCTGCGCATCTGCGATTGTTGACGCGCTGCGGCAGCCCCATCACTTCATACTGGACCGGAACCCTAGTCTGAACCCTAGCCCTCAGCTGCGACGGCTCCACCCCAAGTTCCCAACGCACTGCCGCGCTCCAGTGTCAACAGTGCCGGCAGCATCTACGCACACGTGCATCATGAATGACCAAAGTTGCCCCCCTCACCCCCCCCTTCCCGAATGACCACAGGTACCTCCGCCCCCCCCCCTCACACACACGCTGTTGTTTGCACTCGCATGCGGCCGACCCTGCAGCAGCATCAATGCCTAAAGCCCCCCCCCCCCTGCCCCCCAACACTGCACGCGCCCCCGTGTCCGCCGCAGCGCGCGGCGCCAGCGGCAGCAGCACCGCCGTCGCCACCTCTGCCGCCGCTGCGCCGGGGCAGCTGGGCCCCATCGTGCTGAACGACGAGGTTCTGTCGCTGGCAGACTTCGAGGGACAGCTCGTCGCGGACCAGTTTGTGATTTCGGACGAGTACCTCGAGCTCGCCATTCAGGTGCGTCGGATGATCTGGTAGTAGGGCGACGGTCAGAGTTTAGGGTCAGGGTGAGTGTCAGGACTGCTGTTCTCTAGCCCTTCTTCTACATGGACAATAATGTGAGCCCACATCAACTGATGGCTGACCAGTTGGTTATCTACCTGGAGCTCGCCATTCAGGTGCGTGCGCACATGTGCAAAAAACATTTTGTGATGTGCGGTTCTGCAGGCAAGTAGGTATGAGGTGCAGCTCGTCGCTGACCGGTTTGTCATCTCCGATGAGTACCTGTGGCGGTGGTACACGCCTCGGAATGAAGTCCAGGGATGAAGTCACGGCTCAACACTTTTGATGAGCGCCTGGACCGCGCCATGCAGCCACTCCACTCGCCCTCTGGTAGTTTCAGAGTTGCTCCAGAAATACATCTGCAGCGCTCCAGAAATGCAAAACGTGTAGTGAAGCTCTCAAATGTGCTGTCATCATGTGCATGGAGGTCTTGGACGAGATAATCTGTAGGGTAGCACACTTGAAGTAAGGCCAATTGAAGATATGAGTTGCCCTCATCTTATCAACTCTAAGTCAGGCACGACTGCATCAGGCGAGCGTGGTACTGAATGACGCCCTGCCATACCACACTCGCTCCCTCTTGCAGTTCGGCTTCAGCACCATGTTCGCGGTGGCGTTCCCCCTGGCCCCCCTGTTTGCCTACGTCAACAACGTGGCCGAGTACAAGATCGACCTGCACGCCCTCAAGCAGGTCAGTGAACGACTTCAGATCATGCTTTAGTGCTGTATAAACGTGCCCCTTGCCAACATCTGACGGCTCTGACCCGTCTCTGTTTTTTTGTGGCCGGCCAGAAGAAATACTTGGGGGTTAGGAATAGGGTTGGGATCAGGCTTGGTGTCATGTGCGCGCATCAGCGGCTCCGCACCGCGCGCTGCCGGCCTCGCGATGCTGCCGTACGGAATCGTTATGTGCGCGCCTCGCCTGCTGTGGATACGCCGTGCTTGCATGAGGGGCGCACGCCGCTGCCGCGAGGTAAGGTGACATGTTGACACGACGTGGCGCTGCACTGGCCATTCAACGCCATGTGCGTGATTACTTTGAGCCATCTGGAGGCACGCGAGACTTTCTAATACTAGAACTTCTTGTGCTAATCATTCTCTTTTGTTTGGCTACCAGTTTCTATTTTTTCAATTCTCGAAACAGAATCGAGTGGGGAAAATAACTATGATTCAACTCGTTTCAGCCACTTGTTTCATTTTGGACAGTAATGGAAAATACCTTGGCTTTTGCTATTTTCTTTTTGCTACCATTTTCTATTCTTTTTTAATTCTCGAAATATATGGGGGAAAGTACTCGTTGTAGCCATGCATGTATTTTGTGTCAGACCAAGTTCTAAAACAACTGGCACGAACCCTGACACGCTTGCAGACATAACAAGACGCGCGGAGCTCCCAGTCAATTCTCACTGCCCCGGGCAGCAGGGCAAACGCGCGCTGCTTGGGCGAAAGTATTCCTTGGTTCAATCCTCAGTCCAAGCCTTTGTCCAAGCCTATAAGCTCCCATGGCGTGCGCATGTATCTCGTGCACAAGTAAAGCAGCAGTTAATCTGTCGAGAGAGTGAAAGTAGCAGCGCCCCAGCAGTATCAGCTTCGTGTTTAGAAGAAACAAGATTTTAAAAGAAGAAGAAAACAGTCATTTTACGCTTACCCTACGACGGCGTCAACAGGCCAGTTCTTCTGTCAAGCGTGGTGGTAGTAGTACCTCAGCGGTATCAAGTACGTGCAACTCAAGCAAGTAACACTTATACGCACCCCTCCGCCCGGCGTCCAAAGGCCAGTTCTTCTGTCAATGCGCTAGTACTGGAGTACTTTAGCGGCAAGTACGTGCACACAACAGAACATGCTTTTGAAGTAATGAAAAACGAATCAAAAGATCGTAGAGCTCCAGGTGACAAGGGATGGTTAGCCGCAACTGCCTTCCACCAATAACCGTGGTCGCCGCTGCTGCAGTCATCGGCCACAAGTCAAACAGTGCCACTAAAACCACAGTAGGCAAAAAGACATCTGTGTGCAAACTTCTTAGCGTTCGAGGCATGGGTGTTCAGTATGGACAGGTCTCACGTGTTCGGTAGGCCAGCTCCAGCCGGCAGCCCAACACAGAGAATCAGCTGCAATTTTACGCATTCCTCCGCTGGCGTTCGCAGGCCCGGCGTCCGACCCCCGTCGTCGCCAGCTCCATCGGCACCTGGATCACGTGCCTGGAGGCCATGGGGTTCTTTGCCACGTTCACCAACTGGTAAGTGACGCGGTCGTCGCCAGAAGCTCAAGCTCAAGTTTGCATGGTGCTTCAATTTGGCTGAACCACCTGGGGTTTTGTGTGACACCGCGCATGCCTCCGGCTAGGGTGAGGGTGAGGATGAGGGCTAGCCTTATGATTAGGGTTTGGGTTATGGCGCGCACTGCTGAGGTGTGTCCTCGGCAGCGGCGGCTTTGAAAGCGCGTTTTGTCTGGTTGTCAATTTGCGGGTGTAACACAGCTCGGGTGATCTGTGCACTACTGAAGGGCTTGATGCCTGGCAGAAAGGATGCAGTACAGTGGCAGTACAGAAGTGCAGCGCAGTACAAATTACTTACCACGCTCATTATCATCCTCTATTGTGTAGTTGCGTCACGCGTGCACGCTCAACTCTGCCCACTCAGAGTAGTAAGTATCAGTTCAACATGAAGTAGAACATACTCGCCCTCAGCCACCATCTACAGTGGCCATGCGTGGCGTGCCGCCGAACGGCATGCGCCGCTCCACCACCATCAGCAACAAGGCTTGCGACCTGCGTCCATTGCCATGACCAAGAAAACATCGCATAACGTGCGCGCTGCTGGTTTTTCTGCTGCAGCTGCCTGATGGTCTTCCTCGGCCGCTCCATGGACCACTTCCTCCCCGAAGAGTTCCACAGCGCGCTCGACAGGTGAGCACTGCCCCCCCCCCCCCCCCCCCCCACCCGCGTGCGCACCTGTACCCGAATGTCAAAAGGGCAAAAGGGGGGACGTACGCGTACGCGCATGTGCTCATAGGCGTCTGCTCTGATGGTTGCCAGAGGCTGCGTCGGCATGCTGACAAGATGCATCATATGGTGCAGACGCTGACACGCTCTCTCTCTCTCTCGCTGACTAGTGACACAGCCGGAGGCTGGACCCGTTATGTCGTACGCTTCTTTGTTATTACTGCGCTGTACATCAGCCTTTAAAGTAGGCGTTGCATGCTGCGCGCAACACGGGGATACCGGTGTTCATGCGAGCGTCGGCGGACATCTGCCCTTCCACGCTCACGTCTGTGATGTCCGAGCGGGCGTTGCATTTCGTTTGAAACTGTCACAGCGCGGCAGCTGAGCCGTGGCATTGCGCGTACGTCGCGTGCGCAGGCTGGAGGTGCGGGCCCTGCTGGCCCTGGGCATGGAGCACTCTAATTCTTGTGCCATTACTGTAATATAATTTGTTGCCCCTTGGTGCAATAACCTTGCTGCAATTGCCTAGGTCATAGTGGCCAACGACATGGCGCCATAATTCTAGCCGATCTACAGCAGCAACAACACTGCGCACTGCATGCATGCGCAGGCTCGAGGTGCGGACCGTGCTGGCCCTGGGCATGGAGCAACCCTAACCCTTTGCCTTACTGTAACCTCACCCTCACTCCTTACAGCAATCAGGTCATAGTGGCCAACGACATAGCGCTGTAGCCCTAGTCAGTTCACAGCAGCCAACGACGCTGCGCGCTGCGTGCGTGTGCAGGCTTGAGGTGCGGGCCCTGCTGGCTCTGGGCATGGAGCACATCCTGCTGGCCGTCAAGTTCATACTGGCGGGCGTCGTGGACGACGAGCCACTGTGGGTCAAGGAGGCACTGGCCAAGAAGGAGGTACGGTTAGGGTTAGGGTTAGTATTAGGGTCAGGGTCAGAGTTAGGGTTAGGTTGGGTTTCGGGCTAGAAATAGGGTGCGAAGGTAAGGGCTAGGGTGACGTGGCAAATTCCTGTGCAGCAAACATAGAGCGAAGAAGGAGGTAGGGGTTAGGGTTAGGGTTTGGATTTCATCTAGAGTTGAAGGTGGGGTTCAGTGCTAGGGTTACGTGGCAAATTCCTGCCTGTGCACAATCCGTGTCGCTGCATGTCAAGCAGATGCTGGCTGGCCAAGACAGAGGTTGGGTTAGTGTCAGGGTTAACTTTTGTGGTTAATCAAGGGTTTATGTTATGTGGCAAATGGCCGTGCACATGCAGCGTTGTGTTGTTGCCTTGCGCCAGAGTACTGCCATTGCAACAGCGTGTCATGGCGCCAGGGCGTATGCGAAGCGGTGGCAACTGCGTTTATACCCGACCTACTTCACCTTCAGCAGTAGTGCGCCATCGACCACAGCTCTGAGTCTGCTGCAGAACGAATTTGTCCTGCAAACATGCCACGTTGTCATCTGCCGCTATTTGCGCGCCGCACCGCAGCTAGAGGATCGCAGTCCAGGTATCACATTCACACTTCTTTCTTCAGGTTCAAATTGCGCTTTCCGCTGCATCGCGCCGCCGCTGCGGCTGGAGACGCGCTACGCCACCCAGCGGCTGCGCTTCATCTGTCACCGGGCCGTTATGCATGGCAGCTTCATCACGTTTTTTTCAACTTCATGACCTAGTTCTACTGCAACACTCGCTGTGTTCACAGTTGGCTGCGCCTCATCTGGCACCAGGGTGCAATCCAGCGCCAAACAAAATGAGCTTCAGACTCGCCTCTAACTTCATTAAATTCTACCCTAACACTCGCCGTGTTCACAGTTGGAAGAACGTGACACGACCAAGCGGCTGCGCCTCATTGCGGCCGGCATGAAGGAGCCACCCCCCATAGTTGAAGACCCGAAGGTCGTGGAGAGGAACAACGCCATCGCCGCGTTACGCAAAGTTCGCAAGGAGAGGTGAGCGCTGGCGTCAACTTCAAGTACATGTGCTTTAAACAATGAAGCTTGAATGGCACACCACGAGGGCACGTACTTCTTGAACTATCTAGTCTTCGTTACGAAGTACGTTGCGGAGAGGAACAACGCCATCGCTGCGCTGCGCAAGTTCCGCAGCGAGAGGTGAGCGCCGCCGCCTCGCGGCGAATTCCATATTGTGCTCACGCAATTTAACGACAATGATGATATGGACAGGGTAACACTGCGCGCGTGTAACTGTACCCGGGTGTCTAGCTTGCGACTGAACCCCCGCCCACCCACCGCCAGTGGCCTACTTACCCCCCTACCCCCCTCGTCCCCTCCGTCCACAGTGAGCCATGGAGCTTCAACCCCATGTGGTGCACGGCCCTGATTCTTCACCACTAGCGCCCTACCGCACCTCCCCCCAGACACCGGTGGCCTACTGACCCCCCCCATCCCCGCCCCCCCCTCCCTGATGCGTTGCCATTGGCAGCGAGCTATGAGCTTCAATTTCATGAGGTCTCAATTCCTCACCACTACAGTAGCACTCTACTGAACCTCCTCCCTCCCCCCCCCCCCCATACACGAATTGCTTACTGACCTCCCCCCCCCCCTCCTCCACAGCGAGCCATGGAGCTTCAACCCCCATGTGGTATGCCGCCCTAATTCTTCACCACTAGCACCCCACTGCACCTGCCCCCCCCACACACACCGTTGGCCTACTGACCCCCCCGCCCCCCCCCTTCCCCCCTCCCTGATGCATTCCCTTTGGCAGCGAGCCGTGGAGCTTCAACCCCATGTGGTACGTGCCCGTGATTCTTCACCACTAGCGCCCTACCGCACCCTCCACCCCCTTACATTACCACTAGCGCCCTACTGCACTTCCCCCCCCCCCCCCACACTGATGCTTACAGACACTCCCCCCCCCCCGCGCCCTGTGAGCTGTGGAGCTTCCACCCCGTGGTATGCGGCCCTGATCTTTCGCCCTACTGCACCTCCACCCCACACACACCAATTGCTTACTGACCCCCCCCTCCCCCCTCCCCCCACAGCGAGCCGTGGAGCTTGAACCCCATGTGGTATGCGGCCCTGATCGCGCGGCCCTACCGCACCCCCCCCCCTCCCCATACACTTCAATCGCTTGCTGATCCCCCCCCCCCCCCTCCTCCTTCTCCTATTCCACAGCGAGCCATGGAGCTTCAACCCCATGTGGTATGCAGCCTTGATCGCGCTGCCCTACATGGTGTCTGCGTATGGGATGGACTACATGTGGGCGGTGCCGCTCGCGGCCATGATCGTCGGCTACATGCAGCACGAGAAGGACAAGGCGGAGGTCGGCCTGACCACCGGCGAGATTCACGATTCATCCGTGAGTGATTATACATTGTGTGAATAAGTGTTGTTCATGATTTCATTTATGCATGTGCGCAAGGAGGACCACCGGCGAGATTCCTGATTCATCCGTGAGTGTACATGCATTGTGTAATACGCGTGCTGCATGATTCGATTCGTGCATGTGCACGAGGGGCATGTGGGATTGACGACTGGCGAGATTCACAATTCATCCGTGAGTGTTCAATTGTCGTGCGTGTACTGCACGCGATCCATAATTTGATTTGAAGATGTACGCGAGGAGGACAGGTGACGTTGGCCTGGCCACAGGCGTGATTCACGATCCATCCATGACTGTGCAGTTAGGGTGTGATACAGGCATGATCACCGACGTGATCCACAATTCATTTGTGAGTGGACGTGCATGCTTCTGTATGGCCTGGATCCTCATCAGTCCATGAGCGCGCACGGGAAGCACAAGGGCAGCTTGGCCACTGGCGTAGGTTTTGGTTAGTCCGTGAGCGCTTCGTGCATGCTGTGATCCCGCATGATGTCTGTTGGCGCTTTTTGTGATACAATTGACCCCCACTTCATACACCACGACTTCGTGCTCACCAACAGAGAACTCATCGATCGTTCTACCCCCCCCCCCCCCCCCTCCCCTCCCCCCCTTACCCCCTCCCCCCACCCCCATCGCTCAGATCAAGGCACTCATCGCGCGCGAGCCGCCCACATGGTTCTCTGACAGCGCGTTGATGACATTGTAATCAACCGTTACTTCATGCTAAAAAATATATATATATCTGTTGCCTCTTCCGATCCCCCCCTCTTCCCCCCCTCCCCCCCCCTCACCGCCCCTCACCTCCCCTCCCCCATCGCTCAGATCAAGGCGCTAATCGCGCGCGAGCTGCCCAAGTGGTTCTCCGACAGCGAGACGGAGCGCGTGGAGTGGCTCAACAAGCTGCTGCAGCACATGTGGCCGCACGCGTCGGGCGCCACGGACGCCATGGTCAGGGAGATGGTCGACCCGATGCTCGCGGAGTACAAGCCCGCGGTGAGATGGAATGTGAATGCATTCCGCCAAATTTCATGTTGCTCGTGTTGGTGAGATTTCCAAATAGAAATTACTTTGATAATGATAAAAATCATTTGAAGTACTTCGAAGTATGAGATTTCAAAATGGTACTCAGATAGGAGTGGGGGTGCCAACATACTGTAGGTACAGCAACCGGTGCTGGTGCGCGAAGTGAGGTCGTCAGCCAAGCGCTTGCCGAGTACAAGCCGCGGTGAGATGCCGCAGCGTTAAAGTTTACTGCAGGAGTATGGTGCCTTTCAACTTCAGCAAGCACGGTACTTCTGATTGAAGCATGCACGCCCCGCACCCATTGCCCCCTGCTGCTGCTGCTGCAGCTGACATGCATGCCATGGCCATATGCTGCTGCTGCCGCCGCTGCTGATGCTGCTGGTGCTGATGCCGATGCTGCTGCTGCTGCTGTCGCTGCTGCTGCTGATGACTGCTGCTGAGCGCTGATGCCGCTGCATATCACTACTGCTGCTGCTTTCAAGTGCTCGCTGCTGATGAGCACTGCTGCTGCTGATCGCTGCTGCTGCTGCCAGCGGCGGTACTGCTGTCGTCGCTGCTGCTGCTGGACTGCTGCTGGCTTGAAACTGCCGCTCAACGCTGCTGCTGCTGCTGCTGCTGCTGCTGCTGCTGCTGCTGCTGCTGCTGCTGATGATGATGATGATGATGAGCGCTGCTGCTGGTGCTGATCGCTGCCACCCCAGGCCATCGACAAGCTGGGCTTCCGCGTGATATCGCTCGGCACCATCGCGCCGCGAGTCGTGGGCATCCGCACCTTCGACAGCAACGAGAGCTGCGTGGTGCTGGACATGGAGGTCAGCAGCGCTGAGCACGCGCTATTGAAGTTGTCAACTTCAACACTTGCGCTCTTGAGTGCAGTTGGTTTCGTGCCCTCGCGCGCCGCCGGTCACCACGGCTAGGCGATGGGCGCATGCTGAAAATGTCAAGTTCAATGCTTGTGCTCTTGCGTTTGGTGCCAGTTGGTGGCGTGCTCGCACGCGCTGACAGTCGCCGCTGCCAGATGATTGGTGCACTAGTCACGAGGAGAAGCTGCGTGGCCGGTGGCAGCGAGCAACGGCTGTCACTGTCACATGTGTTGTGACGTTTGTTGAGTATTGTGGCTTGCCGTAGCATAGCAGTGCAGTGCCACCGCAGCCAATTTTGGACACATTTAGCAGAATCCACAGGCTGGCTCACGTGCGCGGCATCTGCTTTCATGGGCGCGGCCAGGCACAGGCAACAGCTGCACGCTTCGAGAACGCACAAGTCGGCGCGCACGTGTATACCCTTGTATTGCAGTCATGGGAATGAGACGCCGCGTACGTGCAAGCGCGCCCGCACTTAGGATAAGGGTGAGGTCTAGGGTTAGGGTAAGGATGCGCAAACTCTGCAGCACACACCCGCTTTTGAACCACCTCCAGCCCTGACTGCAGCCCAAACAATTCCAATGTGTGCCCCCCCCGTTGCCGCAGATGAAGTGGAACGGCAACCCAAAGATCGTCATCGAGGTCGGCCGCTCGCCCCTGCCAATCACCATCACGCTCAGCAACATCCGCTTCAGCGGCAAGGTCCGCGCGGAGCTGTCGCCGCTGGTGCCACTGGTGAGCGCTGCTTCGCTTGCCCTGGCCCTAACCCTAACCCTAGCCCGCTGGTTCGTGGGCAGGCGCTGCCTTACTAACCCTAACCCTAGCCCGCTGGTGCCCCTGGTGAGCGCTGCCCCGCAAACCCTAGCCCCAACCCGAACCCTAATCTGCTGGTCCCCCAGGGTAAGCGCTGCCGTGCACCCCCCTGTTGCGGTGGCTGCAAACCGCCGGTGCGCGTGCTGCGCATCCCCTATTGAGCGTGTCCCTGGTGAGCACTGCTGCGCTAATTCTTACCCTAACCCATGCCCGCCGGGCCCCCCCTCGTGAGCAAGCGCTTCTTTACTTACCCTACCCCTAGCGCGCTGGTCCCCATGATGAGCGCTGCTGTGCAGCCCGCTATCGTGATGACTGCGTTTAGCCGGTGCGCGTCCTGCAACCGCGCGCGTGTCTTGCTGGGCTGCTGCAATGGGCGCAGTGGTGCTCCCGTGTCGGCCTGCGTGCCGCTCGCAGCGTCTGCAGCTGTGCGGCTTAGGGCTAGGGCCAGGGTTAGGGCATGGTGTGCACATTGCATCGCTGTGCATTGCTACGCGCACAGCCTCCTCGATCGAGCCGCATTTTGAGCAGACTGTCCTCCATGCGCACACACACAATATTTATCTGTGGAATGTAAATGATTTGAAAGCTATTCACACCTTAGTTTTAATCCAGGACAACCCCAGTAATTCATAGGGAAAAACTGAATTTTGTGCTCAGCATGCGCACTGCTCAGCTCGCCTCGCTCACACTTGCGCTCCTCTTGCTTTGACGCGCGCGCTGCCGACAGTATTAACCCCCCCTTCCCCTTGCACGCCTTCCCCCGCGCCTTCCCCCCCCCCAGGTGCCCTGCTTCGGCAACCTGTCCGTCTGCTTCATGGAGCGCCCGTACGTCGACTTCACCTTCAAGGTGCGTTTACGCCCACGTGCCCTAGGGTTAAGGTGCCATCTCGTCAGGCTTGAAATAAGCTGGTCACCAAAACCGATGGTTCTTATGATTCTGGCATGCCATAATGAAGGAACTTGTAAGTCGCTGTACTGGTCCGCTGTTTTGTCGCGACGGCAGAGGTCGGGGCTGCGGATGTGATGTCGCAGCGGCATGCCGAGTTGCACATAGCTGAATTTTCACTGCACCAATTCATGTCCATGTACCGCCTGTGCCGTTGGCAACGCACTGCCCGCCCCAGCAAACACACACCTGAGACCCCTCTGCCATTTTTCCATCGCGACGGCGCAGGTCGGAGCCGTGGACTTGATGTCGCTTGGCCCCGCCAAGTTGAACATTGTTGAACTTTGACTGCACCGATTCATCTAGACTACATGTACCGCTTGTGCCTTTGGCAATGCACTGCCTGCGGCTCCGGCAGCCCCAGCAAAACACCCCTGAGAGTCGATTCGTCCATTCCAAAATCGCAACGGCGCAGGTCGGAGCCGTGGACCTGATGTCGCTGGGCCCCGCGGAGTTGAACATTGCGTCGGCCGTGTCCGCCGTCACCAAGATGGTGCTGCAAGACATTGTCCCCGTTCTGTACCCCCAAAAGATGGTCATACCGATCATCGAGCCCAAGGACCTGGCGGGCCTTGCGGCGCCCGCGCCCACCGGCGTACTTCAACTTGAAGTGGTGAGTTGCATGTCCTTCAATCTTATAAGTTTGAAGGAATGTGGGGTGTGGAGGTTAAAAATAGGGGTTGAAGTTGATCATCGAGCCCAAGGACCTAGCGGGCCTCGCGGCGCCCGCGCCCACCGGCGTACTTCAACTTGAAGTGGCGAGTTGCATGTATTTCAATCTTATCAGTCAAAGGAATGTGAGTTGTGGAGGTTGAAAATAGGGGTTGAAGTTGATCAGCGAGCCCAAGGACCTCGCGGGCCTCGCGGCGCCTGCGCGCACCGGCGTACTTCAACTTGAAGTGGTGAGTCAAATGTTGAAGGTTTGATAGTAAAGCAGTATTCTTAGAGTTACAGTACCAATCAATTGTTAAAAAAGAGCAGTTTTGATCAAGACACAGTTGTCCCCTATTAATTACCGCTACTTTCTGCTTTTGAGAGGTAATCGTAAAACTGTTTTTCAAAGAAATGTGGACGAGCAAGTTGGAAATAGGGGTTGAAGTTGGTCTGGCGCGCGTACCCGCCAGCGCACTGCAAGTGGAAGTGATGAGTCGCAGGAACAAGAGTCTTGGAAGTTGAAACTAGGTTTTGAAGAAGGCGCCATGTACCCTAACGAGGCTTGTCATGCCACGCAGTGTGCCACGCGGGCTCAGCTACAACAGAGAAGCGCGGCGCCTGTGGCCCTGAGCAGTGTGCTGGACCATGCGCTGAGCGTTGTTGCGAGTGTCTGCCCCGCATCAGGCACGACGCGGCGCTCGGTGACGCGCTCCACTGCTACAGTTACGGCTAGGGTAAGGGCTAAGGTTAAGAGTTTAGGCACTGCACTGCGCCGCAGTTGCCACAAGGTGATTACGCAGTGCTCAGTCTGTGCCCCGTCGGCGCTATTGCCCGTGCGCCCGGGATTGTTCGAAGGTCCTGCACATCGCTTTGGGCAACGGATAATTCTGCATTGAACACAAAAACAAGTCTCCCCTCATTGTATGTCTCTGCTGCTGTGTTCTGCATGCTGGCGCTGACAACTGGCTTATCTGCTTCAGTGCATATTCCTCCATGTACCTTCTTTTCCTACACTACAAGAGGGAATGGGCATACGTACCTTAAAGGAAAGACAACAGTCCTCTTGTTCTCCGTGCGTTGCGGTGCCTGCACCGGTCCTGCCAGTTAAATCTTGCCTGTTTTATCAGGTAGCCCACCTGCGTACATGCGTCATCATGGCAGAGTAGCGGACAGAAGATGCTTGTTTGTGCTGAACTGCTGAGCGTTGCTGCACGCAGGTCGGCGCCGACAACCTGCGCAAGGCGGACCTCATGGGCAAGAGCGACCCCTACGTGGTCATCAAACTGGGGGAGGAGGAGAACAAGGTAACAAGAAAACAGCAGCAGCCTGCAATCGCATTTGCACTTTTACCCTAGCACTGCATCAATGCGTTCAGATCTAGGATTTCACTGATCATTTCAGTGGCTGGAAGAAGCCTCTGAAGGAGGAGAACAAGGTGACTTGTACCTTTGACAAACATCAGCAGTGCTCAACAGCGTCTGCAATTGTGCCTGCACATTCCCTTGAAACCTACTGAAATCGATGCGTTCAAGTAGCTCAACCTCTGACAGGGTTCAACTTTTGCCTGAGCCCTGGCTGGGCGAGTAGCCCTTCTACGGTAATTAGAAAAATGGCAGCAGCAGCGCCCGCAAATCACGCCTGCACGTTTACCCTGGCACTGCATCAATGTGTTCAAATCTGGGGTTTATGTGCCTGCACGTTTACCCTGGCACTGAATCAATGCGGTCACATCTGGGGCTTTCGTGGCCTTTACGCCGCTGACAATGTTGAGGTTTTGCTCAAGGCCTGGCTGCACGAGTGGCCCTTCTGGTACAACATGGTGCTGTTGTTTGCGAAGGCTTCGTGATGTGTCCAGGGCAACTGCTTGCTGCGCTGCTTGCACTTAAAATGTCCTTCACGCATTTTTGCGAAGTGCCAACTACATCTGTCACATGATCTGCTCGGGTCAGTAAACCTACTCCCATACTTTTGGCCAGCATTGCACGCCTATACTTCACAGGTGCACCTTCCACCTTCTAGAAAATGTATGTTCCATCCAGAAAATTTATGTTCCATCCTTACAGACATGTATCAAACACAAGTTCAAGCCGTAACGTGCCGTCGTGGTCTCTGCCTTCGTGCATTTCTGCGCCCGCAGACGTCGGTCATCAACTCCAACCTCAACCCGCGCTGGGGCGAGAAGTTCGACATCCTCGTCCACGACAAGGCCTCGCAGGTGAGTCACACCTGGAAGTTTGACATCCTCGTAGGTGAGTCACACTCAGAAGTTTGACATCCTCGTCAACGACAAGGCCTCGCAGACGAGAGTCACACCTGAGAGTTTGACACTGCTCATTCACAACAGGGCTGCACAGGTGCGTCACACCCAGAAGATCGACATGTTCGTCCACGACGAGGCCCTGCTCAGAGACAGCATCGCGCACGGACACGTTTTTTTTTCCAATGATGCGTACCCTATGATATTGCAGTCGCATCTCGCGACGCGCAGCGCATGTCACTCGAGCACCGCCGCTGGCCGGTTCATGAGTTCTTCAACTTTGTGGTAAAGCAGATGAAATTCTAAGGGGTAGATTTCTTTTAAAATACAAAGATTAGTTTCAGCCCGTGGCGTTGGTGCCTCGAGACAGCGTGCCCTGTCGGTGCTTGCACCCGGGCCTTGTGCGCTCGTGCATGCGCGTTGCACAAAAACCGGCGACCGAGGCGCGGCATCCAAGTTGAGTGTTCAAGTTGCCGTCGTGTTCTCTTTGCAGTGCTGCCTCAGCGCAAGCAGCGCGTCCAGCAAGGGCGCCGAACGAGAGGTGCCTGGCCTATCCCCCAACTCAGCCGAGCGCACAACTCCAACCCAAAACTTCAACTCATGGTCGCTTCTCGTCGTGGTTCCGGTGCCCCCGCCGCGCAGGTGGTTCGACGTGTACGCCAGCTCAGCCCGAGCGCATAACTTCAACTCAAAACAACTTCAACTCATGGTCGCTTCTTGTTGTGGTTCTGGTGCCCCCGCCGCGCAGTACCACGAGAACCTCCCCAACTCAGCCAAGTGCACGACTTCAACTCAAAACTTCAATTCACACACTCTCTCTCCGTGCTTCCGGTGCCCCCGCCGCGCAGGTGGTGACGTTCGATGTGTACGACGAGGATCTCGCCGACAACGACGACCACTTGGGCAGGTGCGAGGTGCCGCTGTCCGCGCTGCTGGACTTCAAGATCACGGCGCTCAACGTGCCGCTCACGAGCACCCCCACCGGCAGCCTGCTGCTCAAGCTGGAGTACGTGCCGCTGCAGGTGAGGCAGCAGCGCTCAGAGTCCTGTCCTACTTTTTGATACACGTTTTAAATTTTCTGTCTGGTCAGTATTTTGTGTTATTCTGGCACGTGCCGCTGCAGGTGAGGCAGCAGCGCTCAGAGTCCTGTCCTACTCTTTGATGCACGATATGTATAGGTTTTCTGTCTGTTCAGCAACTTGTAATGTTACTCTGCGGTGTACAGAAGTGTATGCATGTATTGATGCACCATGGTTCGCAACGGCGCTCAGAATACTGTCCGGCAGTGAGTAAACGGGTTGTTTTCTGTCTGCTCTGCAACTTGATTACTACTCTGCGGTATACAGAAGTGTATGCATGTCTTGATGCCCGTGTCACCGTATCCTTGAATGCCCAAGCCCTGGTGCCATGACTACGCCTTCACGCTGCCGATCGCTCGTGGCACCGCTCAGGCGTCCGGGCACGGAGAAGGAGGACCTCCCCGACGTGCTGCCCCTTATCACCTAATCTCGTCACCCCGAGCCTAAACTTATACCTAGCGCTTACGCTGCTCGTGGCACCGCTCAGGCGGCGCTCGAGAAGGAGAACCCAATACTCGTCACCCTAAACTTATACCTACCCCTCACGCTGCTCGTGGCACCGCTCAGGCGGCGCCGGGCACGGAGAAAGAGGACCTTCTCGACGTGCTGCCCCCTGTCACCCGACCCTTGTCACCCGAGTCTACACTTATACCTACCCCTTGCGCTGCGCGTGGCACCGCTCAGGCGGCGCCGGGCACGGATTAGGAGGACCCCGATGTGGTCCCCCCTGCCACCTCAACCCTTGTCATCCCGAGCCTACACTTATACGTCCTTGCCCCTTATGCTGCTCGTGGCTTTGCTCAGGCGGCGCCAGGGAAGGAGAATCCAACCCTCGTCCCCCGAAACTTACACCTACCCCTTACGCTGCTCGTGGCATCGCTCAGGCGGCGCCGGGCACGGAGAAGGGGGACCTCCCCAACGTGCTGCGCCCTATCATAAAACCGCATCACTTAGAATTTAAACTTATACATACCCCTTACGCTGCTCGTGGCATTGCTCAGGCGGCGCCGGGCACGGAGAAGGAGGACCTTCCCGACGTGGTCTTTGACCAGTCGCCTGAGGAGCTCACGGATGAGCTCGTGGCCAGTGAGGAGGTGCCGATGCTCGACGAGACGCCCGACTTTGACCTCGCAAACATGGGCGCCGACAGCATGGGGAAGCTGCTGCCGGCGAAGGAGCAGCGCAAGTGCGTACTTCAAGTATTGAAATTACACTGTACTCTTGCAGTACTGCTCTCTAAGTATGTACTTAGCAGCGGAATTCACTGTTCTCCTGCAGTACTACAGTACTCTCTGAGCATGCTGAAGCTGCTGTTGGCGAAGGAGCAGCGCAAGTGCGTACTGAATGGACTGTACTTGTGCGATACTACGGTCTCATGCGGTACCACGGACTGTACTTGTGCAATACTACGGTCTCATGCAGTACTACGCTCTCAGTAGATGTATGCGTGGCATTGAGAGCTGATAAGCAGCATAAACGAGCTGCCGCGAAGGAGCAGCGCAAGTGCGTACTTCAAGTATTGACAGTACACTGTACTCTTGCCGTACTGTCGTATGTAGCAGCTGTAAACACTGTAATCCTGCAGTACTACTCTCGAAGTATGGGGAAGCTGCTGCCGGCGATTGAGCAGCGCAAGTGCGTACTTCAAGTGTTGAAAGTACACTGTACTCCTGCAGTACTACTCTTTAAGTATTTAGCAGCCGAAAACACTGCACTCTTACGGTACTACTTTCTACGTACGGGAAAGGTGTTCCTGGAGAAGGAGCCGCGCAAGTGCGTATTGACTGGACTATACTTATGCAGTACTACGTTCTCAGTAGATGTGCGCGCTACACGAGATGGCCAATAGGCACCACGTGTGGGGTGCTTCCGGTGGAGGAGCAACGGAAGTACGCTGTTAAACAGCTTAATGTCTATGATATATATTTTTGTTTTTTAACAGTAGTATTCCGAAGTACTTCATAGCGTACAGTGCTGCAGGATACACGCACGAGGGATGATAGCCCCGGGGGGACAGCTGTTTCCGCTGGACGTATGTCGGCAATCATACGTCAAAGTACTTCAAAGTATTTACAAGCATATGCTTCTGGTGAAGCGACGCTTTCGTGTGAGAGCCAATAGACCGTGTAAATGAGCTGCTTCTGGCAAATGAGGAACGCATGAGCATGGTTGGATAGTTCGTCATCACTCCCAACTATCACACAATCATCACATGAGAGTCAATAGACAGCACGGGCGATCTGCGTATCTTTGTGAGCTAATTGACGCACATGGAGCTGATACTGTGCAACACAATGTGCTGTGCAGAATAATTAGCACAGAAGTTACGACATGCTCATGCTGTCAACTGTGGCGGGGCGCCACCCCGGTAAACGTAGGCCACAGGCACGCCGTCAGCGCCCCAATGCTACTGGAATGGCCACTTCAAGCTATAGTTTGAAGTCTCGTGTAGCCCACCGCTGCGAGGCAAGCGCGCCAGTAGTGATTGGTGACATTGTTATTGCGCCAATTCAACCCTGCGGCATCAGCGAGTCCTGCCGAGCACGCATGCCTGTGACACACACAACAGCATTCGGGTCAATACTTCGAAAGAATATGCGGAGAGCACGCCGTGCTGAGTATCTTCGCATTTTAGAACAATGACGTTGTCTCCTTGTCTCCTTTTATGGAACTGTGCAGTTTCTTATGCTTCGCTTCGATATGGCTCACTTTGCGCCTGCAGTCGCTCTTCGGTGCCCTCTGCCTCTGCTGCAGTGCTACTTCCTGCTCTCAATGCCCTCTGTTGCTTGCGCTGCTGCAGGGGATCCATGTTCAACAAGGGCCTCAAGATGATACCCACAAAGCAGCTGGGCGGCGCTCTCAAGGTGAGCACCAATCACCCAGTGGCGGCCAGTGTCACGAGACGTAGCGGTGATTGCGCAAGCCAGCAAGAGCGTTGGCTCGCGTGCCTTGCAGCAGAGCAGTGATGCGCACACCATGTGAACTAATGAAAGTGAGCAACTGGTTTTATCGCTTATGCGGAGTGAGCTCCAGATGCCGCAATGACTGACCCCCCTCACCCCCCCCCCTCCCCCTCAGCACTTGCTGCCCCAGCGCAAGCGCCAGCAGCGGCACGCGCGTGTCCGCCGGCGTTGCCCGCATGATGGCAGCATACGATGCGGTGTGCAGGCTCGCGACGTGTACAGCCTGTGTAGGGTTAGGCTAACCCTAACCCTAACCCCACATGCGCGCCGCACGCGATGGCGTGTGCGGGCTTGCTACGTGCACAGCCTGTGTGCCCAGCGCGCCGTCTCCGGTGTGATCGACACATTTTATTGTGCGGTTCACCCACGTCTTTCAATACTGTACTACGAGACGTGTACCTTTAGTGCACGTACCGCCTACCGGGTGGGCCGCCTGCGCTGTGGTCACCGATGCGGCGTCCGTGCCACCCACACACACCGCGTAGCATGTGCCCTGAGAGATACGCCGATGCGGCGGGCAGGCCGTGTCCCCGGGCGCGCTCGGCGGCAACAGCTGACCATCGCATCCGCATCATGCGTACATAACGTATTACCTATACCAACTGCTGACCGTGTACATGGTTTACCTTCGTTCCATGAACAAGTATATCCGTACCTTCTGTCTACCGTATAAACGTTTTCTCGCTGCCGCGCAGGCCGTGTCCGCTGTGGTGACCCTGGGCGCGCTGGGCGGCGATGACATTCCCGCGGAGCCCATGGCCTTCAGCGACCCAAGCGACCGCAGCATGGGCGTGCTGACGATACAGAACATCTCTGTGTCCGAAGTCAAGGCCGCCAAGATGTACTGCATCGTGCAGCAGGGCAACTCGCAGCGCAAGACGCAGGTGAGAGGGGGGGCACCCGAGTTTAATTGCCTCTTGAAGTTGCTGTTTTGACTTGAGTTTCAGACCCAAGTCATTGATGTGACAGCAGCATGGGCATGGTGACGGTACAGAACATATCCGTGTCGAAGGTCAAGGCCGCCAAGATGTACTGCATCGTGCAGCAGGGCAACTCGCAGCGCAAGACGCAGGTGAGGGAGTGGGGCACCCGAAATTGATCACCTCACGATATCGGTTTTGAGTGTTGTTCTACTTATTTTTTGAAAGAAAAGGTGCATCGTTCTTGGACTTCTAGTGTGTACAGCACTGTGAGGGAGGGCATCGCTCAGCGCGAGATCCAGGCGAGAGGCTCTCTGCTCACCCATTTCCTGAAGCACTCACCTCCATGCAGGTGTCAGCGCATTGCCCGCTGCACTTCACTGCTTCGTGTAGCTGCCTTGACACACCCACGCCAGCGCCGCCGCGCTTTGCGCGGTGCGGCGGCATGCCATGCAACGGCGTTGTCTGGCGGTGTGTGTGCACAGGCCAATGCGCACGGAGCTGCATTGCGGCGTACATACATAGCTCCTGACTCTGTGATGTGCGCTGCGGGGTTCGCCGGCGCTGAGTGTTTCCCCAGTGTCCAACGACGGTGCAGCGCACCTGCAGTGTACGCTGGCTACGCGTAGAGTGCTTGAGTCCGCTGGCGGGTGGCCTCGTCAGGGCTGCCTTCGCAACAATCGCGCCTTTCCTCACGAACTCCATTTTGCTATTGTTTAGGCCCCCAAATGGTAGCACTGGCCACGCTGACACAGGCACCATTCAGCTGACATGTGTGCCATGGCAACGTGCCGCTGCTGCTGATGCTGCTGGCGCCGCTGCTGCTGCTGCTGCTGCTGCTGCTGCTGACGCCGCTGCTGCCCCGCAGATGTCGGAGAAGGCCACAGAGGCGAGCTGGCTGATGGCAGTGCACATGCTGGTGAGAGAATCAACGTCCTTGCTGCTGCTCCAAATCAACGACGCGCTGCTTGAAACTTGAAAAGCATGCGCATAGTCTTCATTGCCATGATCATGGTGCGTGCGGCTTTGCCCCGTACTTGTGAATTTGCGTGAAATACGCTGCGCTGCGTGAGGTATGCTGGTACTTCTGTCGAAAGCATACTCAGGAGTGAAGCGTGCCTCGACAGAGATGGCGTGTAAGCGTTGCAAACTGCTTGCACGAGCGCGCGCCGTGTAGCCACCTTCACGTTTGCCATTGCCACGTCTAATGGGGCCAGGCACGCGCGCACCTGACACAGTTGTCATTGTCCTTCAAATCCCCAATCTGTGGTTCGACAAACATCTGGGCAAAACAAAAAGAAAAGACATGAACAAACAATGCTATGCTCAGTCTGGCGTACCCACCAGTCAGCGCTCTGTGCCTCTGTGCTGCAGATTCGTGGATCCAAGACTGCGCAGGTGGAGATTGCGGTCATGCAGAAGGGCGGCCTGACGGCCTCCGACGCCGAGGTGCGTCACCTGTTTACCTTTACACGCCACTTCACATGTGTCCCTGCACGCTATACCACCGTCTGCTGCATCTGTGAAGTTCATATGCGTAGGTGCCCGGTTAGTTCGACCCTAGTGAGGTGAATACGGTGCGATGACAGGGGCGGCAGCACCGCATGCTGCAACACCGCTGAGCAATGCCTACACAGGCAGCACCGTACACTACAACATTGCTGGGCAATGGCTGCACAGTTCGCCTTCAAATCTGGGTGCTGTATATCCGTCAAGGCTCAGAGACCGTATGGAAGCAGTGGTGGCCAACGCACACCAGAGCTACGGCGTGATGACGCTGAACAGAGACAACAGCGGAGCGCTGTTGCAGGGCTGCAGCAACGCCCAGCTTGTTGTTTGGCAGCGCTCTTTTGCCGCAAGTGCTTTCCATCACCTGGCGTTGTGTCTGGCCCTGATGACTGCCAGCTAGTGACAATCTGGCGCCTCAAGAAGCTGCAGCCTTGTTCATGGAAACCGCGAAAAGGTGTACAGGTCGCCACGACCTTAAAGTGTGTAGTCAAGGACCTGCGGCTGGTGTTAGCGTCTGTAAATTAACGCCCCTTCAAGAGAGCAAGAGTTCAGAGTACCTTCTGAGTTGCGCCAGCTGATGCACGCACTCGAAGACACCAGCCTGCACCATGTTCACATTGCCATAAGCCCAGCCTGGCAGACATGTGCTCTTTTTTGTACAAGTTCACAACACTTGCATTTCGTCATTCATGAAGAATGACTGTGCATATGGTGCTAGGTGCGCTCCGGCTCCTTCCACAATTGTTTCCTGCTGAATTCTTCATGTTAAGCATCCGAAAATTGCAGTTATCAAAGTTGTACAAGTCAGTGTGCTGGTTCAGCCGCTCATGCCACCGTGTGTGTTGTGCCGTTGCTCGCTGCGGCCGTCGTGCGAAGTACAGACGTCCGTCAACTACCGAAATCTTCAAGTACTGCATTCTGATGGGTTCTACTGCCACCACGCCAATGCTGCGCGCTGCTGCTGCGCATACGCAGGTCGGCCGCGTCAAGCTGCGCATCGAGGAGATTGTGAGCAACGACAACGCCCTGGAGCGCGAGTGGCCGCTGCTCGGCGAGAAGGCCGTGGGCTCCATGAAGTTCAAGTGAGTGGTGATTCATGATGCGTGTTGAAGTAAGTCATCTTCTCGATGAATAGGGTCCACATTGCGATAAGCAAAAGTGTACACGTTTTCAATCACACTTGAGGAGTGGCCGCTGCAAGGCGAGAAGGCCGTGGGCTCCATCAAACTCAAGTGAGTGGTGATCAATGATGAACGTTGAAGTGAGGTGTAAGTTGATGAATGGGGTCCACTTGACAGTAGGTGGACGTGTGCGCATCTCAACTGTCTTGTAGTATGACAAGCTAGGCAGTGCCGAGTTGTTCTCGTACTCCAAGAGTACTTGCTCGCGCACCTTGCAAGCACCCGTGGAGTGGCACACAGTACTTTGGGGCGGTGCTGACCAACTTCTTCTCAGCCATTCGATCGCCTATCTACGAAACAACCATAGGCCAAGTACACATGGAACCGCTGCAGTGATGCAGATCGCACAGTCCTGAATTGAAGCATTGCCTATATGGCTGCTTGTGTCGACATTTCGCCAACTTCAGCTCCTTGCTCCCCTCCAAAGATGGTGTGAACGAAGGCAGCACAAGACTGACCCCTTACCTTCTGTCGCCGGTGCTTGCGTTGTTGCAGGGCTGTCTGGACCCCAGCTGCCATCCCCGCGCAAGACTGAGGCCCCATGCGGCTCTCGCGCTCAAGTGCACGCCACCTACATGGTCGCCATTTTATACGTACGCGCCTTCCTGTAGCTTTACCTGTGGATCACGGCATACCATGCTCTTCACGATGCGGGGGCCAGCTAAAGTCAGTGGCGCCGCATGGCAGGGAGGATCGGTGCCATAAACCGTAACCACCCCTTGCATCTTGCATCGCCTTTGTAGCACACACACACACATGTAGCTCTGTCATGAGGCGGAGACTGGTTTGAACGGCGGGAGTGTACAACAGCGGCACACCTAGTGAAAGCTCCTCGAGTGTCGGAAGTGGGGCAGGTGGAGACCGCGTGCAGCGTGCGTGCGCGCGGGCTCCCGCTGATCCGGCTGGAACGACGCACTTCAAGCCGTGACGTGCCGAGCCCAGCTTGGCGGCGACAGAAGGCGCCTTTGCTGCGACGCTGAAGCGCATGTTCCACACAAGCGGTGCACACGGTCAAACACGGCTGGTGACAGCCATGCTTTTTTGAAAAACGCGGCGCACTGCGTCGCGCACCGGTCTCGCCCATGCGTACGGGGGTCTCTGCGTCATGTCGCGCGGGCGGCTGGTGACGCCCACGGCTACTTTCAGCCAGCGTTTAATGCGACATGCTTGACTGGTGACTGTGCGCACGATGTGTCCTTTTGGCTGCTGCCAGCGCTCGGTGTAAGCCTGGTTCATTGTGCTTGCTGCTTTTATGCCGAGACTGCGAACCCAGCACAGCCTGCCTTTGCGTCTTGACATCAATACTTTTGAAGCATTTGCAAAGTAGAAGTATCATATACTTGGCACAAAGTATAGCTAATTGACTTCCTTCTCCATGCGCTTTAGCACATGGCCTGGACTCTAGCTTATCTCTCGGCAGCGCTCCACATTTCGTACGCTTTGCAGTGCATGTGCATCACGACAAGACAAGGAACGAGCAAGCAATGACATCAGAGGCATGGAAGGGGAGCATGACGCTCAAGAGGCCACGCGGTCACATCAACCATACATTGAGTGCGGCGAGCACTGACAGTTACTGTAATACGTCGCAACTTGTCCATCTTCGCCCAAAATTTGCAACGGAGGGAGGCTCTGGTGCAGCGCGCACATGTCATGTGCAATGTTCCCTTGTTTCGTGTGATGCTTGAGCTTCGAACACGCCTGGTCCATCCTGTGAGCAGCAGCAGCGCACAGCAGAGGGTAAAGTGAATGTGCTGCATGACATGTCAATTGCCAGTGGCATGTGCGAGAGAGGTTGTGGTGCAGAAGGTTTACAAGGTCTGTGTACGTTTACAATCAATTGCCCATTGGGGCCAATCTACAGTCGCATGCCCGGCAAGCCAAAATCATAGTGCCAGCCTGACGGCAACCGGCTTAAGCACTCACATCCAGGCTGTGCTGTCCCTACTGCGCGCGTTGCCACCACATGCAGACTATATGCATACATACATACCAGTATGCTGAAGAAGCCATCAAACCAAAGAAAAGGACAAGTGTTCCACACGCTACATAGAAGCAGAAATAGACCATGCTGCCATGCTGCCAGCCCCCCCTCGACACTTCACCTTGGCTACGAATTCATGCTGCGCAGCATTCGCACTACTTGAAAGCCAGACAAGGCTCAGCTGTTGGCCCCAACACTAGTGGCTACAGTCTGCACTTGAGGTATACTTTTGAGAGCAGTTAAACTTACGCCGAAAGGGTTGACGTGGCCGGCGTAGATCTGCTCAATGGGGCCCTGGCCCGTCAGGTTCTCCAGAAGGCCGTTCTTGAGCTCATGCAGCTGCACCCTGTTGGTGGCAGCGACACGTGCGCGCGCATTTAATGCGTGAGATGCACGCATCTGCGCAATGACAAGGTGGGCAGAGAGTGAAGTTGCGGTTGATCAAAAAACATAGAACGCGCATCATACCATGTGATTGTAGATGTTGCGATTGGATTCGTGTTTGCACGGGGTGGATCAGGCATTGCCGTGCTTTAAAGGTTGAGGTGCGCTGGTGCCTCAGGCAGGGCTATCCACTAGGCTAAACTCGGACTGCCACTATGGTGTGGCATCACCGGCCACTACACCGCACTGCGCGTGCCGGACCTACTAGCACGATCTCCTACTACTTCTTTCACAAGCGCGCCGATACACACACACTGGCAGCAGATTCTCGAACTCCTCCCAGGTGTCCGCGAGGCCCGAAGGTGGGGGGTTCAAGAGGAGAAACATCTGGCATGCAACCAGGTTTCAGTGCAGTCCATGAAACTTCAACATCAGCTGGCGTGACCTGCGAGATCTGAGCACACTGACTTGAATGTGCGCACGTCAGCCCGTCTTCAGAGCACGCACGTCTGCACCTGCCGCATGCTACATAAAAATTAATGCAAAGGGGTGCTTGAACGCAACCCCATCCTACATCTAACACTGTCGCTACGGCTGCGCGCACCCAACATGCAAATTTCCCTCAATTCAGGCTCAGTTGACTGAGACATGGCCGCATGAAATTCGGACTGAGCAAATCGCCAAAGTGCTATCCGCTGCACAAATGCTTGCTGTGCCATGGGGCTCAACAGCGAGTTTTACAATAGCTAGGGTTTAGCCCAGTCGTAACCGGATTCGACCAAAGGCCACATTCCCGAGTATGTTTTGGTTAACCGGCACTGCTTTTGCTCGAGCTCATCACTACTTCGTGCCTCGCGGGCGTCGCGCGCACCTCTTCCTCCAATTAGAAGCCTCTGTTCGCGACCTTTGGTACACGTCAGGTCCCCAGAGCCTGTTTACCCAATTTAGCTTGCCTTTCGTTGCTGTACTTATGATCTTGTGGTTATAGCAGCCCCAAGGTGGGCTTGATGCGTTGGATAAGATTGCAAAAAACTAACATCGGACGGGCCCTTAAGAGCCCTGCGTTGCAGGCTTGTACTAGACTCATGGGGGGCGGACACAGCGGCACCCAGTCTGAGCCACACCTATCGTAGCCGATGTCTCCATCTCTTGAGCGAAAACGCCGGAGGACCGCGGTTATGCCTCTAGTATACATTTGGGCCAGAGGCGCCCGGTCCTCGATTCCTTGCCTAAGCACGCCGCTGACGTGCCTGGCCGAGGTTCTCTTTCTTGCGTGTTCAAGCAAACGATCTACAGTGTGCCCTGATGCTATCCGTATCCCCATGTTCCAATATCCCCTGCTGCTGCCCAAAGCCGTATCCTCACCACACGCGACTCCGCAGCTCCTGCTCACAGCCAGCATCTCCCATCCCCTTGCTGCCTGATGCACCCTCGCCACCATCAGCGCCACCGCGAGCGCTGCCGCACCTCTCGGTGCTAACGAGCAGAGTGCAAAAACTGTTCGTTGCTGTACTTTGTTGACAAGATTTGAGGCAAGTACTCGGCCACGTCAACACGAAAAAGGCGACTTCCTCATGTTCGGTCCCCCATGTTCGCTGGGCGTACCCGGTTAAGACTGGGTCTTAGGCACACCTTGCCGGTCATGTTGCCGACGATGAACGCGCGGGCTCCGTGCTGAAATGAGCATGATGATCGCAATGCCCACTGCCGGATCTAGCGTACATGTACTCTGGCAGAGCGTGTCAAGAACTGCTGTCATCTGGCCGCGGCCACAGTTTCCACCACGACGCAGACCTAGACTCAGCCACAGAGGGGCAAATTCGGTCCAGTCACCGCTGTACTTCGTCATGCGTCGCTGCATCATCTGGCACCTTGAGTGAGGGCTTAGAATTAGAACTAGGGTCAAAAGTGAAGGTAGGATTTGATCGCACCTTGCCCATCACATCGGCCATGGCGTACTGCCGTCTCTGCCGGTTTGCTGCGCAGCAAAGCGGCGGCGGCGGCAAAAGCGTCATGATCGGCTGCGCGCACGTTCGCAGCTGCAATCACAATTTGTTTGGAGCCAAGGCAAAGGCGCACACTGCAATGAAGAGACGGAGCTAATTCAGAACTTGTTGAACTTCAACATATGTATAGCAAGCAGGCATGCTGGCTGCTTGCACAGCAGAGCGGCAGGCGGCAAATGCATCATGATCAGCTCTGCAAATTTTTTGCAGCATGCAAAACTTGCAGTTTTGACACCGAAGTGGACACTGCACGCGCCACTGTTAGGGAGCATGAGGTGCGTAGCTGAACTTCAGCATCATGTGCAAGCAGCTGTCATAATTGTAGCAGCGATGTTTGTCGTAACAGGCATGCTATACACCCAGCGGGCGCAAATCGAGCACTTGAAACAAGTTGATACCCGCACTTAAATAATTTGCACCCATACGCACTGAATCACCTGAGACTGCCATCGCTGTCGCCGCTGCTGCTCCTCCCCTCCCCCTCTCGCGCACCTAAGCCATCCTGTTGTTGACTCAGTGCTACTCCGGGCACCCATTCGCACGTGCCCAGTCCAACACCTCTTGGTTCCCGCCCTCCTGAGCCCTGCTGCATGTGACCTTGTCCCAGGGACACCCGTTCGCTCGGGCCCACTGCAGTATCTCGAGATGCCCTTCCGACGCAGCGCCGCTGCAAGTCTCCTGGTCCCACGGGCACCCATTGGCATGTGCCCACTGCAGCACCTCGAGGTCTCCGGCCTCGGCCGCTGCGCTGCAGACCTCCTCGTCCCAGGGTCACCCGTTGGCACGTGCCCACTGAAGCACGTCAAAATGCCCTTGCGCGGCGGCGTTGGCGCAGACGGCCTCATCCCAGGGGCAGCCGTTGGCGCGCGCCCACTGCAGCTGCAACCTAGGGTCTGCAGCTGGCCCCCTTCCGCAGCTTCGCAGCACGTCTGGCTGTCCCAGGGGCAACCGTTAGCGCGCGCCCACTGCAGCACATCGAGGTGCCCGTTATGGGCGGCTCTGCTGCAAGCGCCCTCATCCCATGGGCAGCCATTTGCACGGGCCCAACGAAGCACCTCGAGGTGTCCGCTAAAAGCAGCAGTGTTGCAAGTCTCCTCGTCCCATGGGCACCCGTTGGCGCGCAACCACTTCAGCACATGTAGGTGCCCGGCGCCAGAAGCTGTGCGGCAAGTGCTTCTCTCATTCCATGGGTAGCCATTGGCCAGCGCCCACTGCAGCACCTGCAACTGCCCCCCCCAGGCAGCGCCTCTACTGATGTGGATACTCCCCGGGCACCCATTTGCAAGTGCCCACTGCAGCACCTCGAGACGTCCAAACTCTGCAGCACACCTGTAAGCCTCCTCGCTCCATGGGCAGCCATTGGCTCGCACCCAATGCAGCACCGCAAGGCTCCCGCTGCGCGCAGCGGCGCAGCACATTATGCTCGAGGTCCATGGGCAACCGCGGCCTCGCAGCCACTGCAATACCTCCAGGTGTCCTCCGGCAGCAGCTAGCCAATAGTGACGTGACAGAAGAGGCAGGTGGTATGTGGTATGGACCAGACGCAGGCCCTTGAGCTCGCCGCAGCATACGCAGAGCTCTGGGCCATCTCGGGCTGCAGGCCTGCTGCCCTGACGGCCCACCGAAGCAGGGTGGCGCTGGCGGCAGCATGCGCTGCTAAGGTCAAGCGCCTCCTTTTCGCTTCGCAGTTCTGCTCTGTGACGCCAAGAAAGGTGCGGCATGTGGTCCTGACCATAATGGAGGGAGGCAGGAAGGCTAGGATGTGCGAAGCCAGCGTGAGCACTGGGTGATCTGCTGCTGCGCTGCTTCCCATGCACATGGGCTCGCGCTCTGCCATCGTGCGGGCTTGTGCTCTTGTTCTGCACGAGAGGTACTGAGTTCGGTACTACTGAGATGGGGCCTTCAATCATTTCATGAACTCTTTACTTCAAGCTTTTTCCATACTTGAACTTCGAAAAAGAGTTCAAAAGATTTGGAGAGCGACAGAGACAGCGCGCAACGAGCGGGCTGGTCGCCCCAAGTATTGTCTTCGCAGTCAGCAATACGAACTGCTTCACAGCACAACACTGGAGCTTTCAAACAATAGCAAGGGCTGCTTAAATGGTGCTTTCATCAAAGCGGGGTAGACGCCGCAATGGGTCCAGGGACCTGACGCTGGAGGGAAGTCCTACGGTGGAGGTTTTCAAGATCCTGACATCACTTTCGCTGCTGCCCAAGCCCGCTTGGGGCCTCAGCAAAGAGCTGCAGCGGGAAGTGAAGGTGGCGGTAAAGATCATTGTCCGCAAAAAAATGCCTGCCGCCATGTTTCGGGCATTGCTGACCACCAGGACAGTCAAACACCTGGTTGTTCACGGCACAATGCCGCGAGTACACGTCATGCCGGACACAATTGGGGCTCTGGAGCTGCATGGTGTTGGGGGCAGGTTGAAGGACATGCCGCAGCATCTGCACTCCCTGACGCTCGTACTGCCACGCGGAATGGGCAGTGCATACGCAGCGGCGTACCTCAACATGCTGCCAGAGACTCTGCGCAGCCTAGCACTTGACGCCAGCCAGTGCCAGGCGGATCTGACGGACCTTGCGCTACCCGCCCGCCTGCGAACGCTGACATTGACGCACCTGCGTGAGCTCCCCGCTCTGCCCGCCTCTCTCACCAGCATCACGTTGCAGTCGTGCTCTCTGGAGGCCCTCGTGCAGCTGCCGCCATCGGTGACAGATGTCAGCCTCAGTGAGACCTCGGCCCGCACCAGCGACCACACCACAACGAGCATCGCTGTCGTGGGCCCGGCTCTCCGCCGCTTGCACCTGCTTGGGCTGGACCCTTCATGGGGGGTTCAGCCGCTGCCACAAGACCTCATCGACCTCCACCTCCACTACAAGCCCCACAGCTGGAGACAAAGAACCGCTGTGGCCCTGACAGTGCTGCCGGAAAGCCTGGAGACGCTCACGCTGTCATGCGACGCAGAACTTCTAGATCTCACGATCGGCTCACTGCCGCACGGCCTTAAAACGCTCGACGCAACCCGCTTCGCCACCTACAACAGCACCGTGACCCTGGGCCCGCTGCCCGAGAGCCTTACCCGCCTGAGCCTCGGCAAGAGCTTCGAGCACGCTCTGGGGGCACTACCAGCTGGCCTGATTGAGCTGCGCATCCGCAGCGTGAGCGGCCTGGGGGGCGGCTGCTTCTTCAACCAGCCCCTGGGGGCCCTCCCGCCGTCGCTGCGCGTACTCGATCTGCGCGCGTGCAATCAGTTCAATCACCCGCTGGGCCACCTGCCCTGCGCGCTCCGCGAGCTGCGCCTCGGCGACGCGTTCAGACACCCGCTGCTGCTGCAGCACGCATCGCTCCCCGCCGTGCAGGGCCAGCAGGCAGCGGCGCCTGCACTCGAAGCCGAACTACCGGCGGAGCCGGTGCAGCCACCGCCCGACGCGCTCGTGCGGCTGCCGGAGACCCTCACCGTGCTGCATGTTGGCCGGTCCTTTGACCACCCCCTGGGGCCGCTCCCAGACGGCCTCACGGTGCTGCGGGTGGGCAGAATCGCGGGCAGCTCCTTCAGCCGCGCCCTGGGGCCACTGCCAGCGGCGCTGCGCGTACTGGACCTGGATGCGTGCGGCATGTTCAATCATGCGCTCGATGACCTGCCGGACGCGCTACGCGAGCTGCGCCTCGGCCACGACTTCAACCATCCCCTGCCGCAGCTCCCCGCGCACCGCGAGGTGCTGGTGCTGGGGACCACATTTGGTGCGGCTCTGCCAGCGACGCTGCCGCGCACGCTGCGAGAGCTCACCATGGGGCACCTCTTCAACGCGCCGCTGACGCTGCCGGCGGCGCTGGAGTTTCTAATCATCGGCGACAGCTACACGCACCAGCTTGACCTGGCGGCGTTGTCGCTGAAGACATTGCACGTCAGCCGGAGTTACAAGCATGCAATGCCACCGCTGCCGGGAGCGCGTGTCCACGGACGTCGCTGAGCACGGTGCCCACAGGAGGACACAAAGCGCAGCGCCCCGCTTTCGACGGTGGTGCCATGGGGGGGGGGGGGGCTTATCAGAGGCTGCCGCTGTGCTGCGGTGGCGTGCGTCCTGCAGCGCGAACGACAGCGTTCAGAACGTGCGATACGCGGAGCGCTGCGCCGAGCGGCCGGGCACACTCCGAGCGAAGCGCGCATCGCTGGTGAGTTGCGCTTGCGTCAGTGTGCGAGCTGTCTGCTCCGAGAGTCTTTGAGCGCAGGGTCACGCGGTAGGGTCACTCGATGAACGTAGAGCAGTGCAGTCATGAGCCGTGCGGAGCAAGTGCAACCCACAAAGACTTGTATGGTGGCGTCACAAAAGGCATACATGAATCAGCAACTCAATGTTGCATTCGGCCGCTGCGCACGCTCTTTTGATGTTGTTTGCCTCGTTTGCGCTGCCTGCTGTCACCTGGCTTTAAATTACATGTGCATTCCATGGCTGGTACCTGAACGTGTTCGCAGCTATCTGTTTCGAGCAATGGCACATCCGAGAGTCTGCTGCTTAACAACATCAGCATATTGCGGTGTATGCTTCAATGATCATCATGTATGACATTGTGTGACCTAATTGACCGCTGCATGCGTGCGATGCGAGACAACCCAGGCCTGTGTATTCTATTAGTAAGTAGCAGCTGCCTATGCTATGATTACGCCTGCTGCGCGCTGCGACACTTGCTGCTCCAACTTGACTCTTCAAGTTCCATATCTGAGCTCTGCCTATGCTGTGAACCACCACGTCTTAGACTTTACCTACAGCAGACTCCCTCGGTTGTGGACTTGCAGGTGCACCACGGCATCAAACATGTTCTCTTCTGGGGCTCTAGACCGGCATGACTGCCAGTGCTACAGGACTTCTCAATTGTTATGAGCCTTGCTGAGTATACTGAGATCCAAAGGACCTAAGCCAGTAAAACATGTTTGATGTTGCGACTGAGTGAGCAGTCTTGGTTGGGCGCTGCTGGCTGGCTGGTAGCTAGTACCTGCAGCCCCTGGGCCACCCTCTGACCTATTGGCAATTGGATTAATCCGGTGTCCCAGGCAGCAGCAAAACCCCTTTTCAGGCCCATGCTACCCTAACCCTGCTAGTACAGCAGTAACTTGCACTTACTTCATTTACTTTATAAGTAGCTTATCGTATGAGTCCAGCTGGCCTGCCGTCACCAGGCATGGTTGACTGCCAAAAAAAAGGTACCTTAAGGTCAGATCCACATTAACTCCAGGGTATACTATAGCTCCTCCAGTACGGTAGCACTTGCAGTTTGTTTGAATATACTAGTAGAACGTCCCACAGATACTATATAAGTCGCGTGTTTGTGCATGTAGCTCTTACTAAGGTCTCCCTAGTACAAAAGCACCCGATCTATTCATACTCAAAAGCTTCATGCATCCGCTATCTGACAGTGGTTAACAAGTCGCTCTGCGTCACTAACCTTGTGACCAACTGGTGCCACGCGCATAGCCGTGAACTTTCTATAATTGTTGCTCAGGGCGCGTGCGTATGCTATAGCTGCGGCGCTTATTCAAAAGGCATCGGTGCACAGGAGCCCTACTGGGCCTGTGAGACGTTTGGGCAAGATGGACAACACAGCGCTTCGGCCGCAGTGTCGGTGCAGTCCAGACAGTCTTTTGTTACAGCTGAATGCAGAGACTTTGGTATGTCTTACACACCATCATGATGATCAAGCGTACGCACGACATTGAAGCATCACCCTAAGCAAGCACGCTCTCATTCTTACTGCAACAACATCAGAGCTGACTAGTAGTCCAAAGTTCCGTTTGAATGCACGGCAGTACCCCGCTGTTTTCACGCAACATTTGCGGCTGGGCCGTATTTGAGTTGCTGTGCCCGATTGTGCTGCAACCAAAAGTATAGCAGGCATAGCATTGGTGCAACGTCAACTGCTTTGGCACAGCCGTTCAGGTCGGGCTTGACGCTTCCTGCAGAGGTGGTCGCCCACACAACACCTGAACGCTGGAGTACCTACAAGCTTGAAGCTCTTGTTTTGTGTTGCTGTCCATTCCGAAATAGCTTGAAGACTGCACACCTGCCAAAGCATCCAGTATGTGGATCGGCGCACCAGCTGACAGTGGTGCCAGAATGGCAGTGTCACGTCCTCGTCGTCTGAAAGCTGGTACGTTGTGGTAAATGAGGTTTCGACCCACCGATCATATCTCCAAAACAGTAAGTCATCACTCAGTGAATGAAGCGGTTGGATGTTGACGGCTCCTCAGGTAACGTAGCGCCCCGAAATTCTCTGCTTGTGTAAGATGAAGATCATGCAAGCTCAGGCTTTCCGTTACTCCTCCGCTACTCTCGCGCTTGAGCCTACACGCCATTTTGCGAGCATTGGTTCCGGGTTCGGAACCTCTCTGCACTTGAACTTTCCTATCCTACTTCAACTTATTTTTCGAGCTCAGTCAGTGAACCGAGTTAGCGGCGGCAAGGTCCATCGTAGAGCGACCATCAAACACCGGTACAGCAAAATAGTCTTATTCAAGAAACAGCAAGCAGCCAGCATGGTGCTTTCATCGAAGGGTAGACGCCGCAATGGTTTCAGCCGCGACTGAGACCTGGCGCTGGAGGGCAGTGCTACGGTGGAGGTGTTCAAAATCGTGTCACTGTTGCTGCTGCCCAAATGCGCTTGGGGCCTCAACAGGAGTTGCTGCGCGAAGTGCAGGTGGTGGTGAAGATCATCGTCCGCAAAGAAATGCCTGCCGTCGTGTTTCGGGCATTGCTGACCACCAGGACAGTCAAACACCTGGTTGTTCACGGCACAATGCCGCGAGTACACGTCATGCCGGACACAATCGGGCCTCTGGAGCTGCATGGTGTTGGGGGCAGGGTGAAGGCCATGCCACAGCATCTGCACTCCCTGACGCTCGTGCTGCCAGATGGAATGGGCAGTGCATACGCAGCGGCGTACCTCACCATGCTGCCAGAGACCGTGCGCAGCCTGGCGCTGGATTTCATGTATTGCCAGGGTACTACCAGACTGACGAATCTTGCGCTGCCTGCACACCTGCGGACGCCAAGATTGACGCACCTGCGTGAGCTCCCCGCGCTGCCCGCCTCTCTCACCAGCATCACATTGGACTGGTGCTCTCTTGGGGCCATCGTACAGCTCCCGCCGTCAGTGACGGAAGCCAACCTGAATGAGACCTTTTGCCGTGCCGGCAGCTTCCTCACAACGAGCATCGCTGTCGCGGGCGCCAGTCTCTGCCGCTTGCGGCTGATGGGGCTGCAACCCACATGGGCAACTCAGCCGCTGCCACAGGACCTCACCGACCTTAAGCTCCACAACACGCCCTATGGCTGGGCACAATGGACCCCCGTGGCCCTGACAGTGCTGCCGCAAAGCCTGGAGACGCTCATGCTGTCATCCAGCTTGGGATTTCCAGATTTCACGCTCGGCGCTCTGCCGCACAGCCTGAGGACGCTCGACACAGCCCACTTCACGAGCTTCAAAAGCGCACTGGGCCCGCTGCCTGAGCGCCTCACTCACCTCAGCTTGGGCAGAGAATTCAACCACGCCCTCGGGGCGCTACCAGCTGGCCTGATAGAGCTGCGCATCCGCGGCGACAGCCTGGGGTGCGCCTCCTTCAACCAGCCCCTGGGGGCCCTCCCGCCGTTGCTGCAGGTGCTCGACCTGCGACGGTGCAACGAATTCGATCACCCGCTGGGATGCCTGCCGCGCGCGCTCTGCGAGCTGCGCCTCGGCGTTGCCTTCAACCACCCGCTGCTGCCGCAGCAAGTGTCGCTCCCCGCCGTGCAGGGCCAGCAGGCAGTGCTGCCTGCACTCGATGCCGAGCTAGCGGCGGAGGCGGTGCAGCCACCGCCCGACGCGCTTGTGCGGCTGCCTGAGGCCCTCACAGTGTTGCACATCGGCGAGTTCTTTGACCACCCCTTGGGACCGCTTCCAGAGGGCCTGACGGAGTTGCGTACGCACAGGTTCACTGGCAGCTGCCGCTTCATCCGCGCCCTGGGGACGCTGCCCGCAGCTCTGCGCGTGCTCGATCTGGCGGCGTGTGGCCCTTTCGACCATGCACTCGGTCGCCTGCCGGACGCGCTTCGCGAGCTGCGCCTCAGCCGCGTGTTTGCCCATCCACTGCCGCAGCTCCTCGGACGCCTCGAGGTGCTGGCGCTGGGGTTCGCGTTTGATGCGGCTCTGCCGGCGGTGCTGCCGCGCACGCTGCGCGAGCTGCACATGGGGAGAGGCTTCAACGCGCCGCTGGCGCTGCCGCCAAGGCTGGAGGTCCTGATCATCGGCGACAGCTACACGCACCGGCTCGACCTGGCGGCCTTGCCGCTGAAGAAGCTTGCCGTCGGCCGTCGCTATGCGCACGCACTGCCGCCGCTGCCAGGTACGGTTGTCACTTGGTCGCCCCCGTGGTTGTAGGCACGGTACGCCACATCCCCAAGTGATATGGCGTGCTGCGATGTGTCAAGTGAGACCCGCACTGCTGGCCTGCGTTAAAGATCAAGTCGTTGGCTGTTTGATCGCAGGTTCACACGCAGTATACTATAGTACCTACTGGGACGCTGGACAAATGTAGAGCAGTGCAGTGATGTGATGAGCCTCGTGGAGTAGGTGCAATCCACACGGACACATTTGAGACTTGAATGGTGGCGCCATGAATGCACGCAATGCCATGAAACATCAACTCAACATTGCGTGTGTCTGCTGCGCATGCCCTCTTTCGCGTCTGCCTGCCTCATTCGCGCTGCCTGCTGCCACCTGGCTTTGCATGAGGTGTGCATTTTGTGGCTGTGCTTGAACGAGTGTCGCCTTGCATTTGTAGGTAATGGCTCATCTGCTGCGTAATGCAATGGCGCACCAGCTGCGTAATGACATCAGCTGTCGGGCACATGCCTCAACGATCCTCACGTATGTGGCCTGGTTTACCACTTCTTGCGGGAGAACTAGGCAATACTGCGTATTCTGCCATTGGCTACATATGATTACGCTGACTGCTCGCTCCACTTGGTCATCCAACTTTGCTGTCCAATGATCTGAGCAGTATGCTTGGTAGCACGAATGCACCGCCGGCGTGCATAGTATCGGCATTGGCTTTCTTTATGGCAGCACTTGGCGGAGTCTAGGGGAGAGGCAGATGGACGAGGACCCAAAGGGGGGGAAGATGCCATTTTTTGGCGATGTCGTTTGATAGTGATTGCCAATGCGCACTGAGACACCAAGTCTTTCAGGTTGTTCAGAAGATACATGTGGATTCTGGCAGCAAGCTGGACCTCCACCATCTGGGCGTTTTTGCTCGTTGAGCGAGATTTACTCAGAGGTACTATGTACTATGTCATGTAGATTATGATAGCCTGGCATCAATCATCTCGGCAAGGCAGCCAGAATCTAGGCCGTGCGCGCATGTGCATATTGCCGGGAAGGCGGCTAGCCTACTAGCCTATTAGGACCTGAGGAAAGGCCTGCAGTTATGTCCTTGGACGCATCGGCACAGGTCATGCAGGAACATAGTGTGTCGATCACCTTTTTCCTTGCCGCACCTCATGTTGCTGCCAGCAACAGTGACAGGTCTATTACATCAATAGCCTGTCAGAGTCGCTGCTGGGTTGCCTGCACCAAAACCTGCTGATGCACAGCTTCAAATTCTGACAGTAATGCTCATGAAGGTCACCCATTATAATGGTGCAGGGGTTGGGGTGAGCGCTGCTACCTCTGCTGCTACCTCAACATCATGGTGGCAGTGCAGCTAGCCTTAACCTAAGAGTTGTGACAGATGAAGGTAGGGCCAGAACTTGAGGTTAGGGCTAGCATAGGTCAGGGGGTTGTATTACTACAGCTTCAGCTTCATGCGAGCATCAGTGCGACCCAGAGTACACGTCAGCGTGTCCATGCGCCCTTCGGGCTGAGTGTGCACCTAAACAACTCCACGGGAGTGAACATGTTGCAACTGATACGAATGTACATCACATGACAGAAGCGCCTGTAATAAAATACCGGGCAGCACCACGACATGATGAAAGTTGATGCGATGCAGGGCTATCAAGAAATACACATGATACGTACAAAGTGGTCGACATGATGCTGGACATGCCTAGCATACATGCGGGCCGGCAGTGCACAAGAAGAGCTGAAGACACACACAAACGTAATTATCGGTGGATGTTGCACAAAAGAGCTGTGAAGTCACAAATGCAATGATGGGGGTATTCTTCAATGCGCCAGCACAAGCTCGAGGAGGAAGCACAACGGATCATAGCTAACTTCATCTTCAACCACCTGCATGGAAATTTCGCCCAACCAGCCCCCCATTTTCTCCAGCGACAATTGCTCGTCGTGCCGCAAGGAAACCAGCGCTCGGCGCCGCTGGCAGGGCAACGTTGGGGAAAGCATCACAACAAGCAGCAGTCGGCGCAAACACGGCAGCAATCGCAAAGATGGTGTTCGTGCAAGCTCTCTGCATGGCAGTGCTGATGGCGACTCTGGGCACTAGCGCCGCAGGTTAGTGTTGCCACTCAGTGGGATGTGCTGTGGGATGTTCAGCAGTTTGAGGCTTCAGCTCAGCTGTGCCATGCATCAGCTTGGTGCCTGGCAATGAATGTAAGCATCACTGAACATCGCTGCAATCCTTGCAGAACCTCAGTCTCGACATGAGCGGCATGATCAAGAGCCGATTCATGACTTTTGCGTTGCGATAGTGTTTGCATGAGTTCTACATACGTTGTGAGGAGAACTGTTCTTTCTGATTCCAGCCCCTGCACAATGTTGAACGCTGTGCTGTCGCAATCAGCTGTGGACGCTGCGTATGTACTTTTTATTAATTCTCGCTCAGGGCGCGAAAAAGCCCAGATGATTGGCATCTAGCTGTAAGGAATCTACATGTCGTATGACAGTCTGAAAGTGTCGCAACGACAACCACTCAAACGCCGCCGCCGCCAAATGGCATCTCGGGGTATGTACTTGTGGACTTGTAGTTTGCATTTGAAGGCCCAATGTACTTTTATTGATTTCGCTTCGCAAGTGTACTTTTATTATATTCCACTTGTGGCTGTGGAAATGCAAGTGTACTTTTATTACTTCTCGCTCAGGGCGCGAAAAAGCCCAGATGATTGGCATCTAGCTGTAAGGAATCTACATGTCGTATGACAGTCTGAAAGTGTCGCAACGACAACCACTCAAACGCCGCCGCCGCCAAATGGCATCTCGGGGTCCTCCCCTACGTCCTCCTCCATGTGCCCCCCCCCCCTGGATTCTGCCATGTGTGTCATGACACGGCCAGAGTACGCCATGTGGAGCGCTGCCGACAGTGCCGAGCGTAAGCGCGCCAGGGCGATGCCCTTGAGAGCTTTAGGGCGCGCTCCTCCGGGCACTGACATCCTGCTGGCATACTCCGTCGCCACAGCCTCCAGCAGCTTCCGCCCCTGCTCCCCGACGCTGCCAAATGACCCTATCGCAAGTGTACTTCTACCATCAGTTTAATGGTGCTGCTCATCCGGTACATTGCTGGCCCTTGTTCGTGAAATTCACAAAAGTCTCAATTCGAAGGACCTTTAACTTGAAATTGCACCAGTGGAACGCTCAGCACCACTAGATCGCTGATGCCATGCACTCCATAGAGTACAGCTCACGCAATCTTCTCTGCTTCTACTCGTATGCATCTCCTTTTTGTGCCCTGTCTTGGTTCAGGCCTCACTGCAAAGTGCCCCAACGGCAAGACCTGCGTTGAGAAGACGCACACGCTGGACGTCGTGTGCAACAAGAACAGCGAGTGCCGCTGCAAGGGCGGCCAGTACGAATGGGAGTACTCCTCGTACAAGAACCGTCGGGGCTTGTGCAAGTGCTCCTCTGATGGAAATTACCCCTGCGGAGCCAAGGCCGACTGCTGCGCACACTCAGGCAAGACTACCGCATAAGACTTACTCGAGGGTAGTTGGAGTGAATTGGTCACTGTGTGGGCCACGGCAGTCATTGCCATGAAGAAACGAAAACCCACTTGACATTGTATTGAAAGCAGTGTCTGCATGTTAGTAGGGTTGCAAAAAAACGTATTTGGCCACACAAATACGGCGTATTTGGGGCGTATTTGGCAACCAGGAATACGTCGTGAGCAAACTTCAACATGATAGTATGCTGCGTGAAGGGCGTATTTGTGGGGCATGCGGCGAGTCTGCTCAATTCCGAGCATACAGTCTGCCACAAAAGGGGCACTTGAACACCGAAATAAACTTCAAAATGCGCTTTTTTGCAACCCTACATGTTAGCCATGGATCCATCAATCAGTCCTGACGTGGTTCTGAGAAAACCACACACGCACACACAAACACACACTCGTTCGCTCTCCAATTCCGTCTCTTGAGGGGCATCACCGATGCGTTCTTTGTCGCATGCCACGTAGCCTAGTAACAGCATACCTGACCACACATGCGGCGGCGCAGTTTCCCTCACCTCCAAAGTGCCAAAATTTGTATGTGCAGTGCCCCTGTCCCCTGTGTGTGTGTCTATCGTTTGACATTCTCAGACTATGAGACAATTTAGGTTTTTGTGCTGTTACACGATCTTAACAATTCTCATTGAAGAGTTGCAGGAGCCTGCAAGGTCACTCTCACAGTTGGTGCAATTCATCCTGGCCCAGATTTCCAGACTCATTTCAATGCTATATGTATAACGAGACTCATTTCAATCCAAATATGACGAAACGGTTCTGCCCTCTTGGCAGTTGTTGTGAGTTTGTGGTACACGCACGTGGTACACGTACGACCGGTAAGCTCCAGAAGCAAGCCCCAAGTGGGGATGTGCATACATGGTATGGTACAGTTGCAAACTACCGCGCATAACCATCTACACAGCCTTGCAGTGCTACAAGGTTTCATTCCTCGTCGCTGATGGTAACTGTTGTACCATCATTGCAGTACACCACTTGAGCTGTCTGCTGATTTTTATCTATTGTTACATGCTCAAACTGTTCGCAGAAGTGTGCCTGGCCACACGTGGCGGCGGCTCAACCGCAACGGCGCCCAAGAAGTGTTCCAAGCTCCTCGACTGCAAGAAGAACACCACGCCGTGCGGTCACAGCCGCTCGGGCGCCTACACGACCGCGTCTACCACGTGCTGCGCCGCGGATGAGCAGTGCTCAGTCGACCCTGACAGCGGCGCAGCGCACAAGACCAAGTGCACCAAGTTGGCGTGCGCCAAGGGCAGGCAGGCGTGCGGCCGCGTGATCTCGATACTCAGCAACAAGCACGGGTCCTACCTGGAGCAGACGCCCGATGACGTGTGCTGCGCGCATGGCGAGGAGTGCCACTTCGGCTACGACAACGTCAGCAGGTGTGTGCCAGGACTGAAAATATGCTGCAACACTGTATTGTATCGAAGTACTAGCTCTCGCATGAGGGTACACCACAGGAGGCCGGGTTGCCTATGCAATCACCTAGCTTCAACGCAGCAGCCTAGTCGGCACTGCGCCCTAGGAGCTCGAATTCCGGCACTGCGACACAGCCCAGCAGTCGCGCTCCGCGTGTGTATGCCATGATGCGCTCCACCAGCTCCAGCGCTGTAACAATTGTACTGTAAAGTAGCGCAAATGATGGTACGCCATGCAAATGGGCTATGCGTCTTTCAGCATGTGAGGGCGCTGAGCTAAGCACAACGTCATGCCATTTGAACTTTTGCGAAGTGCCGCGATGATGCATCGAACTTCAAGGCATCAACGATGACCTTTGAAGTGATTATCGTTGTAATGCAACGCAGTGTGGCTATGCAGGTGGTTTCAAGGCTTACTAATGAAATACCTCCGAGCACTTCAAGTATGCCAGGGTAACCGCATGTGGTGGTTGTGCCGACGTCAAATGTCCACAGAAAATTGTCACACAGCTGATCAGTCACGTACCACGCGACTTATACGAAATGTCAGCAGTCCCAATGCTTTCCAGTGGTCGACTTTGGCCAATAATTCTTGCGATTGACTCCTGTGGACACTTTCTGGCCTAGCGGCTCTCTTTGCACCAGCAGCAGCAGCATTGCGCTAGCACGCTAACTGTTCGAGCCGTGCCGCATCCCACAGGTGCAAGAAGCCAGCAAAGTGCGCCAAGGGCCATCAAGCCTGCGGCAACAGTCTCGTGGGCCTCCAACTCGAAGGTCCGCTCGGCGACTACTACCTGCCAGGCTTCGTCTACACCAGGCCCAATAACGTGTGCTGCGCCGTCAATGAGAAGTGCGAGTCCGTTGACCCCGGTGGTTTCCCGGGCTATACGACGGCGTGCGTGAAGAATGGCAGCTCGTAGAGGCCACTGCCCACTAAGTACTTGAAGTTCTGTGATAGGGTGAGGGTCAGAGCCAAGGCTCAGCCTGAGCCTTCAAGAAGTTCCCTTCTGTGAGGCAGCAGCTGGTATTCGGATGAGCACTGTTGACATGTGGCCCGGGGGGGCTGCAGACTGGGCAACCTCAGGCCCAGAGAGAGGGTAGGAGTGCCCTCAGTGTGTACAATGCGGCCCTGCTGCATATTTCAAACGGCAGTGGACGGGATTCCTTGGCCACATGTCCGACTACTGTAAGATAGTGCTGGAATTTCTTGAGTTATGTTTGGGTAATGTATATTCCTACCAAGCAGAGGGCAAGCGTTGCACTCGGCGGAGTTGACCAGGCTCTCCTTATTCAGTGTGCCATCACATATTGTGTATATTGACAGTTGCCAGAGTTTGTTCTCCTGGTCTGCATCAGGTATGGCCCACGGGGGTGGGGCGGGACGGGGGGGGGTAGTAGTTTTGAGGCACCGCTCAGCAACACAGACTTGCAGGTGTGTGTGCATGTACATACAATGCCTGAAGTCAGGTGCTGTGTTGTGATTTCCATGAGTGTTGTGTGATTTTCACGAGCCCCTTGAGGTGCTGTTACTTCTAGTACTGGCGGCAGGTCTTCATGAGCCTGCAGCAGTAAATCAATACATTTTCGGCCTCTGCTAGCAGCCAAGACTTTCATGTTCCGTGCTCTGTTTTGCCTACAACAATGACTCCTCCTCTTGCACTTGCTTTTAGCGTTTCCAGCTGCTGGTCACTTTCAACGCAACAGCATTAAATCATAGTGCTGAATAGTATAGCAAGCGCTGAAAGTTTTGCACTGGAAGCTGCTTGACGAACATGTCTTCGCATTGCGGCTGCTGTCTGATGCACTTGTTTCTGATTTCCATTTCATCCAGTTCTCGCCCATTGTGGTGCAAATGAACCCACTGGCCACCGGCATGTATACAGACACACTACGAATTGTAAGGGATTCCTAACTCTCCATTTAGTTGTTGTCAGACACAGCAGCTGTTGAGACACCTCACACCCATCCCAGTGCCACCTCTCACCACCAAACTCTGCGTCAACAGTCGTCTGCGGAACTGTTCGTCTGCTCCTGGCACTGCAAGCCATGTAGTTTGGGACGCAAGTACAAAGTTCTGGTCATTATGACCAGAATTGCTACAAACCACTTTGGCAATCGGGGCTTTTGGCAGCATCGGGGAGCAGGGGCGGAAGCTGCTGGAGGCTGTGGCGACGGAGTATGCCAGCAGGATGTCAGTGCCCGAAGGAGCGCGCCCTAAAGCACTTAAGGGCATCGCCCTGGCGCGCTTACGCTCGGCACTGTCGGCAGCGCCCCACATGGCGTACTCTGGCCGTGTCATGACACACATGGCAGAATCCAGGGGGGGGCACATGGAGGAGGACGTAGGGGAGGATGCCGAGATGCCATTTGGCGGCGGCGGCGTTTGAGTGGTTGTCGTTGAGACACTTTCAGACTGTCACACGACATGTAGATTCCGTACAGCAAGCTTCAAGTTAGATGCCATTCATCTGGGCATTTTTGCGCCCTGAGCGAGAATAAATAAAAAGTACAAAGGCAAAGCAATTGGCAAGCTTTCAAAAACAGAGCATCGACAGGTTCTGTACGTAAAACGCAAAGCAATCGGCAAGGCTTGCAGGACAGAGCTTAACAAGTCCATTGACAGGTTCTTGTACGTAGGCACTTGGCGGGTGACGCCGCTCCACTTGCAGGGCCCGCATGGCGCTGGAACAGCAGGCCACAGCGCAATGCAGGGCCGTGACATGTCGTGCAAGTGCACACCGTGCGAGGCATGGCGACGCCTTCTTTCTCACGCACAGGGGCGGCAACCATTTGAACAGCGCGTAGAGAGAAGAGATTCATCAGAGAAGGGGGTAAGAGCATCGTATCCATTATTGCCAACTGTGGAGGCCTATACGCCGCTGCCGCCGCCGCGACTCTATTATTGCTGCTCACGAGCGCACGCTGCTGCTGCGTACAACTAGTTCACGGACACTGCCGCCGACGGGCAGCAGTGCTGCACACTGCAAACACTGACACAAACGATGCTCTTTGAGACTGCCAAATATCATAGCGAGGCGCACGGGGACGGCCTGCATGTGATCGGGGGTGCTATTTGGGGGTGCTATTCGGGGGTGCCTGGGGCAGGGCTCTGATTGGACAGCAGGCCCCCCTGGGGGGGGGGGGGGGGCAAGTGCCCCCTAGCCAGGCATGGTGCGATAATCCTGCTGTTGATGAAAGCTGGGAACAGCTACGTCCTGAACACGAGGAAGGGTCCAGTGATGGAACGCTTAAATGCCTCGAAATAATGCCGCGCAGCGATCCGCGCTGACCGTACAACGCCTCGGCGTGCGCCGTCGCCCACCCCCTGCAGAGGGTCCTCCGTACAGAACCCTCCATACGACGCCCCACAACTGGCCCCTACACGCCTCCCCCCTACACAGTCTGCGTGACCGCTGAGGTCACTGCGCGCCGACCGCGTGAGGCGCCGCCGAGAGAACGCGCCTAGTGGGCCAAGTTGGCACCGCCATGGGGCTGACCGCACGATCGTTGACTCTGAGAGGGCGCCTAGTGCGTCGACCCTGCGCCGCCGTACGTGCGGTGGAGCGCTGCCGCGGGGTCCAGCGCGTGGTTCGCGACCGTCGCGTTGCGCGCGTCGAGCGCCGCGTACCCTGCCGAGTCAGCACGCGGAACACGCATGTGATGCGGAGCGGCAGGGTGAGACGGTGGGTCTGATGTAGTGGTGTGCGAAAGCGTATATTGAAGTTATTTCTGAGTTCAAGTGCCTCTTTGCGGTGGACTGGATGCCAGGAATCGAGCAGACTCGCCACGTGCCCCACAAATACGCCCTTCGCGCAGCATGTTATCATGTTGAGGCCGCCGCCGCCGCCGTAATTCAGAATGTGGCATGCAAAAACCACTTTGCCTCGCCTCGCTGCATGGTTTGAATTACCACACAGCCTTCAAATACTGGCAGCGAACACGTGACAACGCCATCACCAGTCGCCATCTCGTCTGCGTTCTCCCTCTGCGCACGACGCCGCAGCGCACGACGCCGCAGCGCACGCCCGCTGCAGCCACCACTGCTGTCGTGCTCCCACAGGTAATATCACTGCTCCACAAGCACACGCTGTCCCCTTCCTAATGAATCATCTGCTACACGCACACAAAGCCCATTTTGGCACAAAGCCCATTTTGGCACAGCCCCCCCCCGCCCCCCCCCCCCCCCCTTACGGACTCACCCCGGTTCTTCCTGTGGTGCGCGGTGCGGCGCCGCTCCCCACTCCCCAGGAACATGGCCGCGAGCGCCGCCGCCGCCGCCGCCAGCGCGGGCGGCACCATCGGCCGCGCGAACGCCCCCCCCGGCAGTCTACAACACCCAACCCGACTTCCCAAGGGGGCACTTGCGCCGTGTACCAAGCTCCACAGGCCACAGGCAGATGACACATGACAACCACGTTTCGTTTCCAGGAAGACAGCTGTTTGTGCCGAAATACTCTGAACCTGTCAAAACCCTTGCCCTGGGAAGCACACCACGAGATAGTCAATCACTTGACGAGCCACACGCAGCGACAAGACTGATAGAAACAGGGCAGCACACCGCAGCAAACCCACGCACGGCAGCACTTTTTTGATTGGAGTTGGTAAATTCATGACGAAATGCAGCGTCTAACGGGGGCACAAGTACCAGGGACGGGCGGGGCGAAACCCTGCGTTTCATTGTTCCCCTGCCCCCTGGACCCCGCGGGTGCCGCCCACATCTATACGGGCCCTATGAGGGACCCCCCATTCAGGGCCCCTGAATTGCCCCTCCCCCCTCCCCCCTGACCTGGGCCCCCCTCGCAGGGGCTCTCCCCCCGCTTCGCCTCCTCCTCCTCTCCCCCCCAAAATCGATAATTTTTTGGTTGTGTGTCTGGTGCGCACGCGCTACGCTACGCTCCGCGACTGCCGCCCCCACCGCCGCGCCGCCGCTGCGGTGGCAGCGCTCAGAACCGCCTGGCAGCGAGCGGCAGGCGCGCGCCGATTCGCCCGCGCCGGCCGCCGCCGCCGCTGCAGCTGCGCCGCCGCGGCATCGGCGGCGCTCAACGACGGCGGCGGCAGCGGCGGCAGCAGCGCTCAGACCGCCTGGAAGCGGCAGATGCGCGCAAACTTGTCGGCGACGAGCGACGCGCCGCCCACGAGCGCGCCGTCGATGTCGGGGCACGCCATGAGGTCATCCACCGACTCCGGCGTGACGGAGCCGCCGTACTGTATGCGCACGTCGTCGGCGACGGCTTGGCCGTACTTGCCTGCGCGCGCGGCAGGGCGGGGTCGGGGCGGGGGGGGGGGGGGGGCAAGATCAGGGGTCAGCTGAGACGGCGGGGGGGGGGGGGGGGGGGGGGTACAGGGTGCGAAGCGCGCGTAGCATCGTCGCGACGGGCGCTGTGGTGCGGCGAACACCGCGCAAGGGATGCGTGGAAGTCAGCGGCGGCCAAGGCTTGGCCACAGGTGCCACGTGTGTACGTGGTCACTCCGACCGCGCAGTGGCGGCAGGCGACAGATGCAGGGCTATAATCAAGCACACTCCGAGGTTAGTGCTCCTGAGCTGCTGCCACTGTCACCTGCTAGCCACGAACGGGGTGTACACACGTGCACAGGCTTCGCACCCTTATGTACTTGAAGTACTTTAGAATGATGTACATAGTGCTGCCAGTGTCACGCACTGACCGCGAGCGCATAGAACGCAATGCACGAACTGCGCGCCATTCATTACAAATAGTGCAAGTGGGGAGGACAATCTGCTGAGTGCTGCTGCTGGCATCTGTGTGCGACACACACAAGTGCTGCCAGCATCACCTGCTACCAATGAGGAAACGTAAGCGTGCACCAACATCGACAGTGCACATGAGCAAGCACAACATGCTGAGCGCTGCTGCCAGTAATGTGCACACAAAACGCTTGAAATTAAATCAGTGCAGTGCTGCCGCCGTTACCTGCTAGCCATGAGTGGATATATGCGTGCGCGGAATGCGCACCATCCGACATTGACAGCGCAACTGAGCAAGCACAACATGCTGAGTGGCTGCTGCTGGTAGCGTGGACACAATATGCTTGTGTTTCACTTACTTTTGAAGTACTTTTGTTGCAACTGAAGAAAAGTGCCGCCAGCGTCACCTGCTAGCCATGAGCGGATGTACGCGTGCGCGGACTGCGCGACTACCGGCTGGCGCCATGCGTACAGGATAAACTTCAAGTGCGGCTTCGCCTGCTAGCCATGAGCTCATGTACGCGTGCACAGGATATACTTTAAGTACGGCTTCACCTGCTAGCCATGAGCGGATGTACGCGTGCACCGACTGCGCGACTTCCGGCGTGGCGACGAGCCCCGTGCCGATGGCCCAGACGGGCTCGTACGCAATGACGACGTCCTTCATCTGCTCCGCAGTCACCCCCGCGAGGTTCTTCCCCAGCTGAACCGCGCACACCTGGCGGGCGCGCGCAGCGGGGCAGGGGGGGGGCGGGTATGTAAGGTATGGGACGGGAGTTGGCGTGGTGCATGCACGCACCTTCAGAGGGGGCTGTGGTGCCAGGGCATGGCGGGGGGGGGGGGGGGGGGGAGTGGGAGAGGTGTGAAGTATTGGCCAGGGCTCATCGCAGTACGTGATTGTGTGCACGGTACGGGACAGGGCGGGGAGCACAGCGGATTCAGCACGGTCTGCGTACGCCTGCGGGAGGGGCGGGCGGCGGCAAGGCGCGCTGCGGGGGGCATTCAGGGGGGTCTGGAGCAGGGGCCAGCGCGGCTCAACGGCCATTAGGAGCCCCGCGTTTTGCTGAAGGTGGCCGGTCAGCGTCGGCACGCACGCCGCTGTACACTGGCTCGCCTGCTGCACTCTACAGCAACGAACTGCTGACCGACGTGCAGGAAGGTGCTGTGTGGACTACTTCAACTTGAAGTACACAAGTTGTTTATTTAATCAGCGAACGACCTGACCCAAGCACTGCCTCCAAGCGCAGGATTTGGGGTTGCAAAAACCAGCACTTCGTGCCTGGTATCCAGGCAGCTTGTTCACTGATCCTGATGTCAAAATGTTGCTGATGTACTGTGTTTGTGTCAACACATAAACATCAAGGGGGGCACATATAATTGTGCGCCGCTGCAAACTGCAGAATTAGGGTTGACAGCTTGCCCTGACTCCAGTTCTGATCCTAACCGCCACCCCAGTTCCAAGCCTTGCGCCCTCCAACGTCATTGACCACCACTCAACAGCCGATGTACGTGCACGGTGCGCACTTCAGTGAAGCACTGACACGAATAGCAAGGTCAGGATTGTGGGCCTAACCCTAACGCCAGCCTAACCCTACCTCCACCCCATCACCAAAGCTATAGCTTGACTTGCCTCCTTGTTGAGTCCCGACTCGTACTCCTCCTTGCTCTCGCCGATGCACAGGATTGGCCGCATGTTCTTGGAAAGTACTTTGAGGACCTGCGGCGAGCGCGGCGCAAACAAAAAACACAGTACAACCAACGGTTCAGTGTACTGATTGTAATGTACACATGCCACAAAGTGTCCTGCAAACTACCCAGACTGTATTGGCCGCATGTTCTTTGAGAGTACTTTGAGGACCTGCGGACAGCGGCGCAAGCAAAGAACACAGTACAATCAAATAAGTATAACTCATTGTAATGTAACCATAACAAAAAGTGTCCTTCCACCTACCCAGTGTGTGTTGGCATGCTTCCGAGGTCTGTAGACTATAGCCTAGAAGTACTGAGTATCCAACAACGCGCTTCGCCGGCTGGGCTCAGATACTTCCATGTACATGTACTGCGACAAGAGCCCCTGCAGCTGAGCCATGTGGGACGTGCGCGTTCTGCAGCCGCGGCCAATGTCTGCAATCCGCAGTCTGAAGCTATCGCATTTGCTAAGGTCGGCCATTACAATGACGGCGTCGCAATGGTTGATGTATGACCAGACAAGCCGTGCGGCATGCGAAGTGTACGAGAGAAGGCGCTGCACGCAGTTCGCAGCACACACACGTCTTTTCGGCGGACGTCCAACAGCGTCATTGAGACACTTCACGCCATGCCCATAGATTTTAATACATACTTGAAGTACTACATGTACTTCAAGTTCATATCTTGAAGTGTACTTCGACTACATACATACTCAATGACCTAGTCTATGGGTCCACACAGAGACAGAGGCCTGATGAGCGGCCTCTGACGATAAGGAGGGGTTAGTGTCAGTTGGAGCTGGCCGCCTTTACGAAGCACAGCTGGTGGACTGACAGTACCATGTACATTGCAGATGCAACTTGAAGGAATATATGTCATCAATTTACATCCGAGAGAAAGCGCTCAGCGAGTGGTGAGACACCCACACACACGGTTACCTGCAGTTGTACGCTGCATGGGCACAATCAGCAGTGCTGCTCAGCACAACATACACACATGCGCGGCTCCTGGCGTGTCATGTCACGATAGGTGCAGTGCCTTCTACTAGTGGTGAGGAACAGCTGCCATAACTCATGTCGTGTCATGTCATGGCAGGTGCAGTGCCCGCTACTAGTGTCGAGGGATGTCAACACCACCATCTGCTGGCCTACCCTACTGTCACATGCATACATTCAGCAGCATTGCTCAGCACCGATTCGTACTGCAACGCCGCCACTGCGCTCCGGTCATTTGAATCTGCCTCCCCTTCCCCCTCCCCGCCCAGTTTTCATCGTCCGCAGGCCAACTTGAGAGCAAACCATGGTGATGGTGAAAGCATACAATTACTTGCAGGAGGCTTGCATCATTGACGTCATTCTCATAAGAAAATCGTGCGCAGAAATCTGATTGTGGCCGCAGAGCCCAAGGTGCCAATACTGCAGCCAGGATTGGCATGCGCTTGCACAATGAATGTAATTGGCGCAGAGACAAAGATATAGCTGCCATTATCACACAATGTTTACGATATGTTTCAATCTCAGCACCCGTCATCGCAAGTTCTCTGGTTGAAGTTCCCCCGTTTAAAAGCTCAGGCCGCTCCAGCTGCAACCGCAAGTGGGCAGTGGTAATGGTATGTAGGTACCTGATTTGAACAGAATACATACTCAGTGGTAATGGTATGTAGGTACCTGATTTGAACAGAATACATACTCCCATGCAGGCAGATGCGTACCTACCTACCCTCATGTGGACGCCATACATACCTACTGTGGAAGCGCAAGCAGGTGGCTCTTAGATATGCCGCGCGCGCCAAAAACTAAGAGATATAAGCGACCTCATGTGGCACCCGGTGCTTAACATGCATTGGGTGGAAGGCAACTTGCTGGAAATGGGGGATGCTCTTCGCATGTGTCTGTTGATGCATGTATCGGTTATCAGCGGATTTGAATTTGTGTACCTTTGCCATTCGCCTCCAAAGAACACGTGTACTGGCCTTGAGTGAGCACACAACTGCATGCAAGCACACTGACTGTGTTGCTACTGCACTGAGGCTTGCAAGAATATACAGCCTGTGACGTTTTGCCATCCCAGCCGTACAATTTGCGCAGAATGGGCCGTGCCAACGAGTGTTTGTAATGCCGCCGTCAGTGTGGCACACCTGAACTGCCTGAACTGCTTGTCTTGCACATCAAACCGATGCCCCAACAGACGCCTGGTGCTTGAGAGCACGTGCGATTCAACCACATGAAGTGCTTGGAAGTATACCACGAAGTTCACTCCCACCGGTGGCGCACAGCCTCACGGGCAGTTGTCAGCTGGCAATGCAGCTGCCCACTTGCTTTCAAGAATATACTGGCAACTCCCATTATGGCAAAGAGGAACATGAACTCAGGTGAAGCGGCCACTGATCGACCCTCAACTACATCCAAGATCCAGGATCCATACCCAGCGAAGCACATGGATCTTTGGCTGCTTGAGACGAGCACAATAACGCATTGCACATCGACACTGCGGGCGCGCAGCGTACCTTGCTGTTGATAAGGGCGTTGTCCTCCTTGAAGATGGTTCTCCTCTCCGAATGCCCGCACAGCACGTACTCGCACCCCACAGACAGCAGCATGGTCGTGGAGACCGCCCCCGTGAAGGCCCCCTTATCCTCCACGAATGCGTTCTGCGCGCCCACCGTGATGCCGCTCCCCTTCAGCGCGTCCCTGACGGGAGGTACAAAGGGGTAGGGGGGGATGATCCCCACCTCGACTCCCTCCAATCCCTTTGTTTGCGCAGCGACCTGTGTGTGCGTGTGTTTCCGCACAGAGGCGCGCGGTTGCAGGAATTAAACGAGCTGCAAGGCAGGCTGAAGCAAGCACCAATGAGCTGAAGAACAGCGGTCTCGTTCTGGCAATCTGCTGCTATGCGCAACGGCGCCCGAGGCGTAGGTCGCGTACGTCAGCATGCGATCCGCGCTTTGCAACTGTGTTGAACACTATGCCTGCTGCTTGTGATGCAAGAGCAGCTTCCGCAAAGCCTTTCACTGTCTCGTGACGCAATGAGAGCTTGTAACTCGCTCTGCGGCACTGTCAAATGAAACATGTGTCATAGGATGCGGTCAACGCTCTGATAGGCACAGCCTAGCCAAGTTCTGCTTTGTGGCAGGCACACAGACGCAGACAGCGCGCCTGCTGGCGGTGAAGTGATCTGAATTGCTGTAGCTGCCCATAGCACATCGTCGCTGCCACATACAGCCTCTGTGCAGCAATTGCAAAGCTGCAAGCCAAATTTGGATGACACTGCGTCTTGGCAGGCGAATCTAAGCAGGGCACTCACGTCTGCCGCCAGCTGCACAGCGGATGCCATGTCCCCAGGGTTCATTTTCCAGTTGCCTGTGATGATTGGTGTGCGCGCCATCATGCTTAGGCTGCTGCTGCTCCCTGAGCCTGCTGCACGCGTGGTGAGCGCAGCACCGCTAAAGGTCGAGCCACTGGCGACGAAGGCATCGACACCGCCGGTGGAGGCGGTGGCTGCCGCCGCCAGCAGGGCGCAAGATGCCGTTGCCTTCATGCCTCTGACTGGGGTGATGAATGTAGGGTGGCAGATGCACAGGCCGCCTGCAGCTGTCCAGAGAGTCCCAAAAGCAGAGTCCGAGTCTCACACGATTGAACTTCACATGAACTTGGAGGATCCTGAAGAAGCGAAAAAAAAGACACACCTGCAAAAGGCATAGGGCGGGTGGTCACTCAACTTGAGTCTACACGTTTGCGGTACACCGTGGGTGGCAAATGTCAACGCGCTAGCCTCCTAGACATTCCATCCATTCAATGGATTCCATTGCGATGGCCGTTGGGGGCCCCGGGGTGGGGGGGAGGGGGGGGGGGGCTCGTTGAGGGATGCCATGCCACGCATGCGCTGCGATGACTTGATTCAAGAGTAGGCACTGCTTCTGGCGTTCCCTGAGCCATTGCAACTGGCGTCGTGTGACCGTCAACTGGCGCTCACTGAAGTCTTTGGCGCGCAGCGTACAATAGGTGTATGTACCTATATGTGCATCATCAAAATCAGATGGTCTCAATCCTCGGGCGCCAGCCCCAGCTTGCTGCAAGATCGAAGCGGGTCCAATGCACTCAGGCTTTACCATCAAAGCGCTAAAAGCTGGGCATGGCAACATCGGCTATACGTGAGGATTGCTGCTTCATCACTTGCACAATCACAAACAACTTGAAGTCCTTGAAGATCTTGATTCAGTTGCTTTTCGAATGTAGAAGTCCTTCTGCAGCATAGGCACCTTGCAGCAACAATAACCTTGCCCCGCTCGCATGCAGTAGTCAACACGGCCATCTACATGAGGATTGTTGGAGCATCTACCGCAATATGCTGGTGTTGCAGTGCCACGCAAGCGGATATGCCATTGCTACAATATGCGAAGCAACGCTCGCTCAGGCACAGCCACTGAATGCACAACTGATGCACAGCCAAGTGCCAGCAGGTAGCGCAAATGAGGCAGGTAGACGTAGAAGAGGGCGTGCGCAGCAGACAAACGCAACATAGATCTGATGTTGCGTGCATTTCATAGTGCCACTATGATACAAGTCTTTGTCTTTGTGGGTTGCAATTGCTCCACAAGTCGTATCACATCACTGCACTGCTCTACGTTCGTCAAGTGATCCTACTGCTTGTGAGCCTGCAATCAATCAGCCAACAACTCGAGCTCTGACGCAAGCACACACCAGCAATTCGCGTCTCGCTCAAAGTGCGCACCTGAGCCGCTCGGCGCAGCGCTCCGCTTGTTCGGCGCAGCGCTCCGCTTGTTGCACGGCGTGCTGAGCGGTGTCGCACACTCTGCAGGACGCCGCTGCAGCACAGCCACCGCCCCGCAACAAGCCCTCCCTGCACGCCGTCGTACGCGGGGTGCAACGTTGTGTGCCCTACCAATAGATGGGCGCCCGAGTGACACGCGTCCCCAGCAGCGGCGGCAGCGCGTGCGCGTAGCTGCTGCTGACGCGCAGCTCCTTTAACGAAAGCGCTGCCAGGTCGAGCCGGTGCCTGTAGCTGCCGCCCAGCATCAGGACCTGCAGCCCCAGCGGCAGCGTCAGCGGTGCGTTGAAGTGGTTCCCCAAGTGCAGCTCGCGCAGCGCACGCGGCAGCACCGCCGGCAGAGCCGCTTCAAACGCATCCCCCAGCTCCAGCACCTCGAGGCGCGCAGGGAGCTGCAGCAGTGGCTGGTCAAATGCGCCGCCGAGGCGCAGCTCGCGTAGCGTGTCCGGCAGGCGATTGAGCGCATGGTGGTACTCGGCGCACGTCGCCAGCTCCAATATGCGCAGCGCCGCAGGAAGTGGCCCCAGGGCGTGGCTGAAGGAGCAGATGCGGTTGAAGCTGCCCACCCGCAGCTCCGTCAGGCTCTCGGGGAGCGGCCCCAGGGGGTGATCAAAGGCCTCGCCAACATCCAGCACTGTGAGGGTCTCGGGCAGCCGCGCAAGCGCGTCAGGCATTGGCTGCAGCGGGTCTGCCGCTAGCTCGGCATCGAGTGCAGGCGCCGCTGCCTGCTGGCCCTGCACGGCGGGGAGCGATGCGTGCTGCAGCAGCAGCGGTTGGTTGAAGGCGGCGCCGAGGCGCAGTTTGCGGAGCGTGCGCGGCAGGCGGCCGAGTAGGTGATTGAAGCGGCAGCACTGGTCTAAATCAAGTGTCCGCAGCGACGGCGGGACGGTGCCAAGGGGCTTGTTGAAGGAGCAATTGCCCCACGGGGTCCCGTTGTGGATGCGCAGCTCCGTCAGGGCAGCTGGTAGCGCCTCGAGGGCTTGGTTGAAGCTCGCGCCGAGGTTTAGGCAGGTAATGCTCTCGGGCAGCTGGCCCAGGGCGCTGCTGAAGTTGGCGAAGCACGTTGTATCCAGCGTTTCAAGGCTGTGTGGCAGCGCGCCGAGCGTGAGGTTTAGGCGCATGTAGCCGCCGCTTGACAGCGTCAGCACCTCCAGGCTCTGCAGCAGCACTGTCAGGGTCACTGAATCCTCTCTCCAGCTGTCATGCTCAAACTCAATGTGTAGGTCAGTGAGGCGCTGTGGCAGGGTTGTACTGCCCACCAAGGTTGCAGCTCCATCAGCCGCAAGCGGCAGAGATTGGGGCCATGACTGCGACGCTCGTTCTCCTGTAGTGGTCGATACGGCACCAGAAGTCCCTGAGGGTGGCATCCGTCACCGATGGCGGCAGCTGTGCCGGAGCCTCGAAAGAGCACGACTTCGACGTGATGCTGGTGAGAGAGGCGGGCAGAGCGGGGAGCTCACGCAGGTGCGTCAATCTCAGCGTCCGCAGGCAGGCTGGCAGCGCCAGATCCGCCAGACTTGCCTGACACTGACTGGCGTCGAGAGCCAGGCTGTGCACAGTCTGTGGCAGCATGCTGAGGTACGCCGCTGCGTATGCGCTGCCCATTCCTTGCGGCAGCAAGAGCGTGAGGGAGTGCAGATGCTGCGGCATGTCCTTAACCCTGCCACGAACTCCGTGCAGCTCCAGAGCCTCGATTGTGGTCGGCATGACGTGTACTCGCGGCATTGCACCGTGGACAATCAGGTGCTTGACTGTCCTGGTGGTCAGCAACGCGCGAAAGACGGCGGCAGGCATTTCTGTGCGGACGAGGATCTTCACCGCCATCTTCACTTCGCGCTGCAGCTAAGGCCCCATGCGGGCTTAGGCAGCAGCGAAAGTGATGCCAGGATCTTAAAAACCTCCACCGTACAGCGTCAAGTCCCGGTCATCACGGCTGCTGGAACCATTGCGGCGTCTACCCCGCTTCGATGAACGCACCATGCTGGCTGCTTGCTGTTTCTTGAATCTAGACTGTTTTATTGTAACGAACTTCGATGGTTGCACTACGATGGACCTTGCCGCCGCCGCTACTAGATTCCTAGCCGTCTTCGAGCGTCTGTTCTTCGCGAAATAGTTGAAGTGCACACTTGAAAGTTGAAGTGTGAGTGCCAAAAAACTGTCTTCTGATTGAGGAACTATGATCGGGAGCTGAACATAATTGACGTTCAAGCAATCAACGTGCATCAGATCCAGACAAGAGGAGCTTGACACTGCCATCCTGGCACCAGCCTGAGGGCTGGTGACCCATACATGCCGGATCCTTTGGCAGGTGTGCTGTGTGCAAACCGTTCTGGAATGGACAGCAACAGTCAACGATGATTGTTTTCACACAGCATCCACTACTGATTCCATGGCCATGCAAATGCTGCGTTGATGTAGTGACTGTACAGTGTGCAGCAGTCCATGCCGCGCGCTGCGTGTTGCTGTATCAGATGACTGATTACAGAGTGGCATTCTGATCTCCTCATTCTGGATTCTTTGCAGTCAAATGAGATGTCGCGTGGTGGTGCATGCGGCTACAGGCATAGTGCTTTTTCCCACCTACGTATACAGCATCAGCATAGCGCGTTGACAGTAATGCCGTTCCTTGCATATCACTACTAGTCGCAGCAGCGATTTCTTTTACCATGGTTCGTGCATGATGCTTCTCTATGTCGTGCAATGCCGTGCTTTTGAACTGCGGGGGATGCCACCTTGCAAGCCCGAGTATGTAGAGGTATGCTTGCAGAATGACGTACACAGTCACGAGCGTGCGAGGAGCAGCGGACAGTCTTGGGCCTGCTTCACGCCATCGTGTCCTTGCTCATTAATGAATTCCTTGTTGGAATTGCTCACCTTCATCTTTTCTTCACCTTCACAAGCTGCAGCAGAGTTTTGTTACCGTCCCCCTGACGCCACTGCCAAGGACCATGCACTGTTGAAGGACTGATGAGTCTGAAGATAATGTGGGCACTTGACACAGCACTTACAGCCAAGAATCACAAAGAAAAAAAACTGATGTCAGACACAGCGCACCTGAGCTGACAATTCTGGCAATTCTGGGGGGGCAGTATTTCCGCTGCGGGCGCAAAAACAAAAAGAATGGATGCTGGAACTTGAGCTGCATTGAATTGGCGCTGACCTGCAGCTGAGAGACATTGGGGCGCACACAGGAGGAGCAGGAGGCTTTTATCCTCTACTTACATTTGTGATGGCAAGGGAGTCGAGCAACTGCTGGCGCTCCTTGTTGCATTGCCTGGCAGCCCTGGCGGCGGTTGTGCCACTTTCAAGACCTTCATTGACAGTCGCGGCCAGGGAGACCAGCAAGCACTGGGAATGATGTAATAATAGGAGCAAAACGCGACGTGAGCATGTGCAGGTGCAGGGGAAGCGTAACCGCTGCTGCGCAGTGAGGTGCTCCTGCCGGAGGCGCAGCCAGCAAAGGAAGTGCGGTCAGCAGTTGCTGCCCTGGAACTACCGCGCGCCTGCACTGATGACTTAGGCAAACTGTTGCATTCTGAGTTCCCTCAGGCCACATGCATACAGCTGAATATGGTGTGCGGTAGTGCTTTGCCCAGTCAACATGAAGCCGACGATGACGCATCCTGTGGCGACGCCGAAGATTTGCAGCGCCACCTGCAATCATCTCTGAATGCAGTGGGTACACGCATTGTCAGCATGCTGCAGCAGCTAGCGGCAGTGGTACACATACAGTCCCCGGCATATGGGTGTGTCTGCAGCGCACACGCAAGCTTCCGGCCTTCACAGCCTACCAGTAGTACATGCATCATGATGCATGGTGGACGTGAGCGGGCGCCGCGCAGCGCGCAAGGCTTGCTTGGGGCGGCAGCACCATGTGACACTGCACTGCGTAGCTTGCTATTGGTGTGCATGCTGGCTTGCAAGGTGCAGCTGCTAGTGTGCACCAAGTGCTGAGTTTGCATGGCATGTCTGACTTTCACCTCATTGATCACCAGGCGTTGGTTGGCATCTGATCTCTGAGCAATGGTGCGGATGTGCTACCGGTAGGGGCCGTTGTGATACATGAGGGAGTTAATGATGCCCTACAATTAGGGTCTGATTCAGCAGCATTCTGCTTCTGCAAACACATCAATCACTCTCGTACTGGTAGCATTGTATATGCACATTGCAGGTTCTGTGCGCATATGCTTTGCAACACCATGAACTCACAATTGCGGACGAATGCGTCACCATAATGTGGCAGATTGGTGCTGCTGTGCACACTGTGGCACATTTTGCTAGGTTGCTACTAAACACACATGTGCCGATCATATATGGCGTACATCTGTACACCGCATATGTTGGCGTATATGCGTACTACATGGTATAAACTGTCGTACATCCGTACATGGCGGCGTATAAGGGTTGTGCATGCCCGCATACACTCCGCTGCAGCTTATGAGCATATGGCATCACTCCCCTAGCATCATGGCGTAGTAGCACAAACACATCAGTATGCCTTGAACTTGCACAGATGCATGCTTTGCAGCAGAAGAATCGACAGCATTAAAGCATGATAGGCAGGCATCAGCACACAGCACCATGTGACACCACTGCAAGTGCCGTTAGGCCCGCCAGCACTGGGATTTGTTCCATCCTGCTTCAATGTCAGAGAGCCAGGTCGAAGCAGCAGGTGGCAGCAAGCAGCAGGCGCACCCAGAGCATACGCAGGTTGGAACAACTTGTTGAACAAGTGCCTTGTCTTGCTCGTATGCAGAAGTCAACCAGGCCGCATACATGAGGATTAATGTCAATTGTTGGGAGCATGTACCGCAACATGCTGATGTTGCTAGAAGTCACTTGCTACACAGCAAAATTGCCATTGCTACAATATGCGAAGCAACACTTGTTCAGGCACAGCCACTGAATGCACATCTGATGCACAGCCACGTGCCAGCAGGCAGCGCAAATGACGCAGGTAGACGTAGAAGAGGGCGTGCGCAGCAGTCAAACACAACATGGATTTGATGTTGCATGCGTGCATTTCACAGCGCCACTATACAAGTCTTTGTCTTTGTGGGTTGCACATGCTCCACAAGGCAAATCACAACACTGCACTGCTCTACATTCGTCAAGTGACCCTACCGCTTGTGAGCCTGCAATCAAGTAGCCAACAACTCAAGCTGTGACACAAGCGCACCTCACCAGCACCGCGCGCCCTGCTCGAAGTGTGCACCTGAGCCGCTCACTGCAGCACTCCGTGTGTTGCACGTTCTGAGCGCTGTCACACACGCTGCAGGACGCACAACGCTGCAGCACAGCGGCTGGCCCGCAAAAAGCTCTCCCTGCACGCGATATCGTAGTGCAATTGCGCCCTACCAGTGCGCCCGAGTGACATGCGTCCCTGGCAACGGCGGCAGCGCATTCGCGTAGCTGCGGCCGACGCGCAGCTCCTTCAGCGAAAGCGCCGCCAGGTCAAGCCGATGCGTGTAGCTGATGCCGATGGTCAGCACCTTCAGCCTTGGCGGCAGCGTCAGCGGTGCGTTGAAGCCGTTCCCCCAGTGCAGCTCGCGCAGCGCACGCGGCAGCACCGCTGGCAAAGCCGCATCGAATGCATCCCCCAGCGCCAGCACCTCGAGGCACGCATTGAGCTGCGGCAGTGGCTGGTCAAAGTCGCTGTCAAGGCGCAGCTCGCGTAGCGTGTCTGGCAGGCTACTGAGCGCATGATTGTACATGGCACATGTCGACAGGTCTAGTATGCGCAGTGCAGCAGGCAGTGGCCCCAGGGCGTGGCTGAAGCAGCAGTCGCAGCTGCACCTGCCCACCCGCAGCTCCGTCAGGCTCTCGGGCAGCGGCCCCAGGGGGTGGTCAAAGGCCTCGCCAACGTCCAGTACAGTGAGGGTCTTGGGCAGCCGCGCAAGCACGTCAGGCGCTGGCTGCAGCAGTCCTCCGCCAGCCCGGCATCCAGTGCTTGCGGCTGGCCCTGCACGGCGGGGAGCGATGCATGCTGCGGCAACAGCGGGTGGTTGAAGGCGACGCCGAGGCGCAGTTTGCGGAGCGTGTGCGGCAGGCGGCCCAGCGGGTGATTGAAGCGGTAGCACTGATGCAAATCAAGCATCCGCAGCGACGGCGGGAGGTTGCCGAGGGGCTGGTTGAAGTCACAGATGCCCCACGGGGTCCCCGTGTGGATGCGCAGCTCCACCAGGCCAGATGGTATCGTCCCAAAAGCGTGGTTGAAGCTCCCGCCAAGGCTCAGGCAGGTAAGGCTCTCGGGCAGCGGGCCCAGGGCGTTGTTGAAGTTGGCGCAGCGGCTTGCGTCAAGCGTTCTAAGGCTGTGCGGCAGCGCGCCGAGCCTGAGATTTAGGCGTCTAGAGCCGCTTGAGAGCGTCAGCACCTCCAGGCTCTGCGCCAGCACTGACAGGGCCACGGGAATCTCTCGTTTCTCTCGTCCCCAGCTGTCACATTGGAAGTGGATGTGTAGGTCGGTAAGGTCCTGCGGCAGTGGCTGAACTGCCCATGTAGGTTGCAGCCCCGCCAGCCGCAAGCGGCGGAGCGACGGGCCCGTGACTGCAACGTTTGTGCTGGTGAAGTGCTCGGTACAGCACGAGGTTTCACTGAGGTTGGCTTCCGTCAGTGATGGCGGCAGCTGTACAATATCCTCAAGAGAGCACGACTCCAACGTGATGCTGGTGAGAGAGGTGGGCAGAGCGGGGAGCTGGCGCAGGTGCGTCAATCTCAGCGTTTGCAAGCGGGCGGGCAGTGTAAGGTCCGTCAGTCTGTTATTTGCCTGACACTGACTGGCGTCGAGAGCCAGGCTGTGCACAGTCTCTGGCAGCATGCTGAGGTACGCCGCTGCGTATGCGCTGCCCATTCCTTGCGGCAGCACGAGCGTCAGGGAGTGCAGATGCTGCGGCATGTCCTTAACCCTGCCACGAACTCCGTGCAGCTCCAGAGCCTCGATTGTGTCCGGCACGACGTGTACTCGCGGCATTGCACCGTGGACAACCAGGTGCTTGACTGTCCTGGTGGTCAGCAGTGCGCGAAAGACGGCGGCAGGCATATCTGTGCGGACGATGATCTTCACCGCCACCTTCACTTCCCGATGCAGCTCTTTGCTGAGGCCCCATGCGGATTTGGGCAGCAGCGACAGTGATGCTAGGATCTTGACTATCTCCACCGTAGGACTTCCCTCCAGCGTCAGGTCCCGTTCACTGTTGGAACCATTGTGACGTCTACCCCGCTTCGATGTAAGCATGCTGACTGCTTGCTGTTTCTTGAATCTAGACTGTTTTGCTGTACCGCTGTTCCATGGTTGCACTACGATGGACCTTGCACTGGCTGTCGATCTTTTTCTCTCGAGAGGTTCAAGTCGAAAATATGAAGTTGATCAACCGCACGCGGAAGTAGCCAAGGAAAGCCATCGGCAAGGTGGCAGAGTGCTACCCACCACATTCACCTGTGATTGATTGGGGTTCACCGCATTGACGGCCACTTGGCAAGCAATCACAATGAAGCATCAGATCAGACAACAACTCGGAGGAGCTGGCTCTGCCAGTACTCAGACAACAATTCTGACACTGCCACTCTGGCAGCAGGACTGGGACGCTCCTTCCTCTTCCAAGTGTACTGGAGCGTTCGGCAGGTATGCGCGCAAGCGGTTTCTGGTACATATGGAGCAACAGCAACGACAATTGTGTGCACAAAGCATCTACGGGCAGGGGATTTCATGGCCATGCAATGCTACGTTGATTGATAGTGACTGTGCAGCAGTCTATGCCGCGCTGCGTGTTGCTGTTTCAGATGATCATTACGAATGGCATGCTGATTGCCTCATTCTGGATCCTTTGCAGTCAACGGAGATGTCAGTGGTGGTGCATGCGGCAATTGCTTTTTCCCTCAATGTAAATGTCATAGCCTTTTACAGGAGTGCCATTTCTTGCACGTCCCGAGTAGTTGTGGCAGGCAGCAACTCCTCTTCCCATGGTTCGTGCATGATGCAGCATGCTTCGCTATGTTGTGCAATGCCGTGTTTCTGAAAAGAGAGGATGCCACCTTCAAAGCGCGAGTAGAGGTATGCTAACAGAATGAAGTACATAGGCACGAGCGTGCGAGGAGCAGCGGAAAGTCCTGAGCTTGCTTCACGGCAGCTTGTCCTCGCTTATTCTTTCTGCACTTTCATTGTTTCTTCACCTTCACAGCAGAATTTGACCTATGTCAACAGCGTCCCCCCGATGCCACTGCCAAGGGCCATGCACTGTTGAAGGACTGATGAGTTTGAAGATAATGTGGGCACTTGACACAGCACTTACAGCCAACTTGAAGAATCGCCAAAGGAGGACCTGCAATAAGTACTCCTTGTTGCACTAAGTACATGGCAGCCCTGGCGGCGGATTTGCCACTCAAGGCCTTCACTTGCAGTCACGGCAATGGGGCTAGCGTTCTTGCTGGCGCATCTTGCAGGCAGCAGATGTTAGCAAAGCTTCAGATTTTTCTGCAATTTGATATGCACCAGTGTGAAAGAGCAGGCGCGCGCAGCTCTTCACGACTGGGTGTTACCGTGCGGCGCGGCCGCTTCTGCAGTTGCCAAGCTGCGGCTTGATGCCAGGGAGACCATCAAGCGCTGGGAATTGATGACAATAAAGGACCACAACGCAACACGAGCATGTGGATGCGCAGAGGAAGCATGAAAGCTGCTGCGCAGTGAGGTGCTCCTGCCGCAGGTGCAGCCAGCGCAGGAGATGCGGTCTGCTGCAGCTGCTGGACTGGAAGTACTGTGCGCCTGCACTGATGTCTACGGCGAGCTGTTGTATTCTGAGTTCCCACAGGCCATATACATACAGCTGGATATGGTGTGCAGTAGTGCTTTGACCATTCAACATGAAGCCGGCAACGACGCATCATGCAGCGGCGGCGTACGTTTGCAGCGCCGCCCATGATGCCTGGATGCAGTGCGCACACGCATTGCTTGCAGGCAGCTAGCAGCAGTGGTACACATACAGTCCGCGGCATAATGGGATTGTCTGCAGCGCGCACGCAAGCTTCCGGCCGTCACAGCCTACCATATGCCTGGTGGATGTGAGCGGCCGCGCGGCGCGCGGTGCTTGCTTGGGGCGAAAGCACCGTGTGACACTGAACTGCGTGGCTTCCTCTTGTATTGCATGTTGGCTTGCAAGGTGCACTTGCTGTTGTGCAGCAAGTGCTGAGTTTTCATCGCATGTTTGATTTTCATGTCACTGATCACCATGTGTTGATTTCTGGTCTCGGAGCAATGGTGCGGATGTGCTACATGCTGGCAGGGGCCAATGTGATGCACAAGGGAATGGATGTTGCCCTACAAAGCATTCTGCTTCTGCAAACAATCAATCACTCTTGTATTGGTAACATGGAGTGTGCATAGTAAATGCGCATTGCAGTGCTGTGCGCGAATGCTTCGCAACACAATAAACACTCACCATTGCGGAACCATAATGTGGCAGACTGGTGCTGCTTCAATTGCACACGTTCTGCTAGGGTTGCGACAAAACGTACATGCGCCAATCATGTATGGCGTACATCCGTATGACGCATACATCGACATACTGCGTATAAACTGTCCAACATCCGTACATGATGGCGTATGAGGGTGGTGCACGCGCGCATACATGCCGCTGCAGCTTATAAGCATATGGCTTCACTCCCCTAGCATCATGGCGTAGTAGCGCAAACACATCAATAAATGCCCTGAACACGCACAGATGCATGCATTGCAATATATGATTTGGCAGCACTAAAGAACCATAGGCAGGCATCAACACACCTGCAGCACCATGTGACACCACTGCAAGTGCCGTTAGGCCCATCAGCAGTGCAAATTTTTCTGTCCTGCTTCAGTTTCAGAGAGCAAGGTCAAAGCAGCAGGTGGCAGCAAGCAGCAGGCGCACCCACAGCATACGCAGGCTGGAACAACTTGTTGATCAATTGCCTCGTCTTGCTCGTATGCAAGAGTCAACCAGGCCGCATACATGAGGATTAATGTCAATTGTTGGGAGCATGTACCGCAACATGCTGATGTTGCTAGAAGCCACTTGCTACACAGCAAAATTGCCATTGCTACAATATGCCAAGCAGCACTTGTTGAGGCACAGCCACTGAATGCACATCTGATGCACTGCCAAGTGCCAGCAGGCAGCGCAAATGACGCAGGTAGACGTAGAAGAGGGCGTGCGCAGCAGTCAAACACAATATGGATCTGATGTTGCATGCGTGCATTTCATGGCGCCACCATACAAGTCTTCGTCGTTGTGGGTTGCGCTTGCTCCACAAGGCGTATCACATCACTGCACTGCTCTGCGTTTGTCCAGTGGACCTACTGCTTGTGAGCCTGCAATCAATCAGCCAACAACTCGAGCTTTGACACAAGTCAGCACCGCACGCCTCGCTCAACAAGCGCACCTGAGCCGCTCACCGCAATGCTCTGCGTGTTGCTCTTGCTGAGCGCTGTCGCACACGCTGCAGGACGCGCACCACTGCAGCAAAGTGGCAGCCCAACAAGCCCCGCCCCCAGTACGCCGTTGAAGCAACGGCCTGCGCTTCGTGTCCTCCTGTGGACGCCCGGCTCAGCGCCTGATGACGAGCGTCCCGGGCAGCGGCGGCAGCGCATACGGGTATCTGTGGCTGACGTATAGCTTCTTCAGCGGCAACGCCGCCAGGTCAAGCCGGTGCGGGTACCGGTCGCCGATGGCCAGCAAATTCAGCCCCGGCGGCAGCGTCAGTGGTGCGTTGAAGCGGTTCCCTAGGTACAGCTCGCGCAGCGTGCGCGGCAGCACTGCTGGCAGAGCCGCATCAAACGAATCCCCCAGTGCCAACACCTCGAGTCGCGCAGGAAAATGCAGCAATGGCTGGTCACCCATGTGGCCAAGGCAAACACTGCGTAGCGTGTCCGGCAGGCCATAGAGCGCATGGTTGTATGCGGCGCACACCCCCAGGTCTAGTATGCGCAGCGCCGCAGGCAGTGGGCCCAGGGCGTGGCTGAAGCAGCTGTCGCCGCTGCACCCGCCCACCTGCAGCTCCGTCAGGCTCTCAGGGAGTGGCCCCAGGGGGTGGTCAAAGGCCTCGCCCACATGCAGCTCTGTGAGGGTCTCAGGCAGCCGCACAAGCGTGTCGGGCGGTGGCTGCAGTGGCTCCGCAGCCAGCCCGGCACAGAGAGCTTGCGCCGCTGCCTGCTGACCCTGCGCGGCGGGGAGCGGTGCGTGCAGCAGCGGCTGGTTGAAGGCGGCGCCGAGGCGCAGCTCGCGGAGCGCAAGGGGCAGGCAGCCCAGCAGGTGATTGAATTGGCGGCACCGAGGCAAATCGAGCACCCGCAGCGACCGCGGGAGCGTACCCATGGGCTGGTTGAAGTCGCCGGCAATGCTTAGCTCCGTCAGGCCAGCCGGTAGCGGCCCGAGGGCGTGATCGAATCCCCACCCCAAGCTGAGATGAGTTAGGCTGTCAGGCAGCGGGCCCAAGGCGCTGCTGAAGTCGGAGGAGCGGGTTATGTCGAGTGTTCTAAGACTGTGATGCAGCGTGCCGAGCGTGAGATTCAGGCGTTTGTAGCCGCTGCGGAGCGTCAGCACCTCCAGGCTCTGCGGCAGCACTGTCAGGGCGACGGAAATCCCTTGTGCCCGGCTGTCATATTCGATGTCAACGTGTAGGTCAATGAGGCCCTGTGGCAGTGGCTAAACTGCCCATGCAGGTTGCAGCCCCGTCAGCCGCATGCGGCGGAGGGACGGGCCTGTGACTGCAACGCATGTTGCAGTGTGGGTTTCGGTACGGGCTGACGTGTGACTGAGGTCGGCTTCCGTCACTGACGGCGGCAGCTGCACGGTAGCCTCAAGAGAGCACGACTCCAACGTAATACTGGTGAGATGAGCTGATGCAGGAGCGTCAATGTCAGCGTCCGCAGGCGGGCGGGCAGCGCAAGGTCCGTCAAGTTTGCCTGACAGTACCTGGCATGGAGGGTCAGGCTGCGCACAGTCTCTGGAAGCACGTTGAGGTACGCCGCTGCGCATGCGGTGCCCATTCCTTGCGGCAGCACGAGCATCAGGGAGTGCAGATGCTGCGGCATGGCCTTCAGCATGCCCCCACCACCATGCAGCTCCAGAGCCCCAATTGTGTCCGGCAAGTACTGTACTTGCGGCATTGCACCGTAGACAACCAGGTGCTTGACTGTCCTGGTGGTCAGCAACGCGCGAAAGACGGCGGCAGGCATTCGTGTGCTGAAACTGATCTTCACCGCCACCTTCACTTCACGCTGCAGCTCCTTGTTGAGGCCCCATGCGGGTCTAGGCAGCAGCGAAAGTGATGCCAGGATCTTGAAAACCTGCACCGTAGGACTTCCCACTGGCGTCAGATCCCGTTCACGGCTGGTGGAACCACTGCGGCGTCTACCCCGCTCTGATGAGAGCATCATGCTGGCTGCTCGGTGCTCCTTGAGTGCCTCGATACTGTTATGCTGACGGTGTTTGATGGTTGCACTACGACCGTAACCTTCCTAGAAGACTTTCAGTCCCTTAAGTTGAAGTTGTATTTTATGTCCTGGACCGCATGGGTTGAGCACACGATAATCGGGCAATAACTAAATCTACGGAGGGGCCGGCGGTTCGGCGCTGGCCGGCGAGGGCCGCGGCACTTGCAACAGTGCGATGCGGCGGTAAGCACTGACGTCGCCATCAGGGGCAATGACTGCGTTCCAGTTGTCGATCACGACACGTGTGAGCGCGCGCTGTAGCGCGAGGGAGGTGCGGCGGCGCCAGAAGGCAACGCGCTGCGCGAGATTGTAGCTGCCCTGCGAGCTCTGCTCGGCGAGTGCGTGTAGCAGCGCTTGTGTGTCGCATGACATAGCGCCGAAGTGGTCAAGTTGAAGTTGTATATTGTTGAAGTTTGGCAACCTCAGGACGAAGTTTTCCAAAGCGCTAATGCTCGCAGAGTGGGAGCGGGCCCAAGCTCGGACGTAGCCAAGGACTAGGGAAAGCCTCAGTCTGCAAGGTGACAGAGTGCCACCCACCACATTCACCTGTAATTGGGATTTCACCGCATTGACGCCAAGTAATCACAAATGAAGCATCAGATCAGACAACACTCGGAGGAGCTGACACTTCCATGTTGGCACCAGACCTGGCACGCGCTCCCCTACTCATACCTATACAGGAGCCTTCGGCAGGTGTGCTGTGTGCAAGCCGTCTTGGGGTGAGACACACACAGCCAACGACACCAAGCATCTACGAGCAAGGGATTCCACGGCCATGCAATGCTACATTGATGTATCGACTGTGCAGCACTGCACGCCGTGCGCGTATTGTTGTTTCAGATGACTGGTTTTCAGTGTGGCATTGTTTGCCTCACTGCATCAACTGAGATGAAACGCGGCCTACAAGATTGACATGGCTTTTATCAAGAAGTGACAGGTGCATGCGGCTACAGGCTAACATTCCTTCTCTGTCCAATGTAACCGTCATCAGCTATAGCCCGTTTGCAGTAAAGCCCTGCCTTGCATGTTACTAGTGGTTACGGCAGCCATTGTGCGCGCATGATGCTGCAATGCCGTGTTTTGAATCGAGAGCATGCAGGTTGAAAGATCCCGATAGTCCCTGTCTGGAAGATGTTCCATGGTTGCTAACAAGCAGAGGACGGAAACAAACAAGCAATGCAGACATGTGAAAAACACTTCTGAAAAACTTTTCAAGAAGTACGGGCCGCGAAGCAAATATTATGCCCTGGAACCCTTGGAACAAGTTGTTAGGTGGGGTGGCCACCTCTGCAGGAAAGCGTGGTCAAACCCTCACCTTAACGGCGCCTGCAACGTTGATAACATTATTAAAGCTGGCGTCCAAGCTAAGCAGTGGACCCTTTGACAGGTTGTTGCCTGCACTCTACTGAGATGGACAGCAGTCATTGACAGAACAAGCCGAAAGCCTTCTGACTTTCCCCCCATGAGTCCCTATAGGGGGTATGTAGAGGGGGAGTCCCAGGGGACAATGTGTGTGGCGTGCAGCATTTCGTGCAACCTCCAACGCGAGCCAATTTGAAATTCGCTGCTGTGAACAAACAGAAAGCCTTCACAACATAGATCATGGTGCCAGGGCGGCCTCAATGTCCAAGCGCCAAGCATTGGTGCTTTTGCATGGCTTCAGGCATTGCTACTTGTGTGTAATGTGCTTCGCGTATACGCGAAGTAAAATACACTTTGATCACATTGTCGCTTTGTACGCAAATAAAGCCTAAGTGGTCGATGTCCAGCTTGCTATCAGAATCTACATGTATCTTGTGAACACTTGAAAGTGTCGCTATCATCAAGCCTAAATGAGAGTTGGCGCTCACTATCAATGACATCGTCAAATGCTACTTCCCTCCCCACTGCGTATCATGTGCATGACATTTTGCTAGAAGCTTCAGCAGGCATTGAGGCCCGGGGGCTGGTGCAACGGCCTTCACATGCTGCAGGGGCCTGAACTGATGTCCTGCTCATTGGCATGTGTGCAAGGGCTCAACGTCCAGTCATGTGCGCGTGTCTGCTGAAGCCCATGACAAGCCCTGGCGACGAGCACATCCTACGCTAGGCAAGCAGACAGGCAGCCATCAAAACGAGGCATGACAAATTACGGCATGGAAGGCAGTCGCGGCAGTATGTTATGTGATCACAATGCCCCTGCGCCGTACTGTCGTGGCATTCGCGCCAGCTGCGGCCACCGCATCATCGTTTCGTGTGGTGCATCCCAGCCACAGAGCGAGCTACCCGTGGCACGGGCAAGGGGCTGTACGCCATCGCAGGTAGTACGCAGATGGCAACAGCGAGTACATGGTCACTCATAAACTTGCACAGCATCCTAGGACGTCACCAAAACATTGCCCCACGCACATATTTGCAGCAGCAGTATGTGCCCCCCCCCCCGCCCCCCCCCCGCCCCCTCGCCCCCCGCGTGTACTTTTGAAGTACCACCTAGTCTGTGCGAGCGAGTGGAGCTCAGCTGCATGGAGATTCAGCGCGCATTCTACGCGAGTGCTGTCATGAGAGGCGCCAGCTGCGCAAGCCTCAATGCAGATGTGCACTGCTGTCGTATGATGGCCCAATGCTGGCAGCTGCACCATGCGGTCCACGTCCCGCTGTGCAGTGTGGTGCCACGCGTGCACATTTGTAGCCACACGTGCTTCAGGTGGCCTGCAGCCCTCGAGCGCGTGTGCTGCCGACAGCGCAGCTGACATGAGCGCTGCCGTCGACAACGACGACCTGCTGCACGACGTATCAGCGCAGGCGCCTGGGGCACAGATCTTCTGGCTACTGCCGCGGCCGCTTCAAGTTGCTTAGGCCAAAGGTAGTGCCACGCCGACTTCGTCGCAACTTCTGAAGTTCAACTCCATGAACTTCAATGTTGAAGTATCACTTGGAGCGCCGCTTCTGAGCCGTGAGCGAGTAGCCGTCGTCCTCGTACGCGCCGCAGTTGGACGACGCGTAGCCCTTGAAGCACCTGCACGCGCCAGTCGTGAAGTCGCACACGCCGCGCCCGGAGCAGTCCAGGTGGCACTTGTTGTCGTCCTCAGTTGCGTCGTGCGCCGCTCCTGTGCTGCTCGATGCACTGCGGAGGCGCCGTCGGTGTGATTGAGCGGAAGTCAGCATCGTGCCAAAAGGTTGTGTACTTCTACTTCAAGAACGAGCGCATCTCGACAATCCATGGATCAGCCCAGGTGGCACGTGTTGCCGACCTGTCTGTTGACCCTCAAAGCGCTGCGGAGGTGCCAGGAGGGCGACGGGGTCAGTTGAGGCAGCGTTCAGCATCATATAGAAGTGTATGTGCTTGACACACTCTTTGCAAGCATCAACTTCCAACGTAGTGAACATCAGAAGCAACGCCACAGCTATATGTTGAAGTACAACATGCACATTCAGAGTATTGGCAGCACTGAGTGCCCGGTGTGAAATCACTCCTGTTCTACATGCTGCATGCTGAGTACCCGCTGCTCTCACAACAACAGGGTCAGGGTTTGGGTTAGGGTTAGGGTTTAGGGTCAGGTTAGGTCAGCGCACCAGAGGCTGCACGTCAAATGCTGCCTACTGGCATCCTACAGGTGGCATACGCTGTGGCCGTTGGCATAAGCCTCTGGCCGTTTCCTGCGGCTGTGTACGCCTGGCGCATGGAACCATGAAGTGGACCCTGGGGGGGGAGTATGCCGAAATGCAGCCGCTGCTATTGCCAACTGCAACAGAGGGTAAACTTCGAGGTATATAAATAGTTGCATATGAAGGCCCTTCTTCCTACAGATTTTGCAACTTCGATGAGAAGGAGTTGAGCGCAAGCGATGTCATCGCCGCAATCGAATGAAGTGCACGCAGAGAGACCAGGTCATTCGGGGGGAAAGCCAAGACTGGAAAGTCAAAACGTGGGGAAATCGACAGGCAGACCTCGCGTCATTGTGCAACAGCAGGAGTGGAGACATGCTCCGGTTGGGGCCAGAATTTCACCTGTCCATGCAGTTGATGCCACTGCCGTCTGTCTCATCTCTAATGGTGTCGGGGTTGTCACCGCTGGGGCAGCGCCGAAGGCTGCAGTCGGGCCCAAACCACTCCGATGCCTGCGCGGGATGAGGCGGCAAGGGGGGAAGGGGGGGGGGAGGGGGGGGGGGGTGTGTCACTGTCAGCATCTGTGCCAAAAGTCAGTGAACTTGAAACAGGTTGACCTGAGGCGGCGGTGCACGTGCGGGAGGGGGGGGGGGGGGGGGGGGGTTAGTGTCTTGGCCGAGAATCAGGATGAGAAACACGTAAGCGGCGGAGACACAACCAAGGGCGTCTGTGATGGTGTTCACGTTGACATCGTCTCGCTGTGTACCTAGCATGTAGGTATGCAAAGAGGTAAGGGGGAGGGGAACGGCCAAATGCAGGGGTCCGGGGGGCACATGGAGCTCGGGCTAAGGCAGCCACCGAAAAAAGTCATTGAGGGCTGCAAGCGACATCGCTGCTGCGAAACGACTGCCAGAGCTGCGCCAGTTTGGTGCCTGCTCCGCTGGCAGCAGGGTTTGCATCATTTGTAGAGCGTGCAATTGGCTACAAGGCTATGGCGTTGTCAGGGCCCTGGTCATGCCACACACGCTAGGCGGATCTGGGACCCGCAGATGTACCAGCGTCTGACCCCCCACTACTTCAGGCATCAACTTCTACACACTCATGGCCTATCTTTCATGCGGAGGTCCGGCACCGCCTGTGAGCCATGTGAACGTTAATGGGTGGGTGTCTCTACCGCATGCCTTCATACTCGAGCAAGAGCCCAGAAGCTGGGCTGACGCCATTGATGTGCGTGCAACGGGTGCGATGACGCCTGCACAGATCAATAGTGCAACTGACTGCAACAGCACGTATCTGTGCACACACGCAGCGCTGACAGTCACACAACATCGTGGATGGGTATGCACTGCGCGCTACAGTACCGCAGGTTCCAATTCAATCCATCAGCTGTACCCACAGGCTCACTGCCTGGCAACACACAACTGTTCAAGGCACGCCCTGCTGGCTGAAGATGAAGAGAAAGGCGTGTTTGACGTGACTGGAGTGCTGCACAGGCTGGTCAGGGGTAGGGTTGGTTGAGTGGTTTTTGGTCAAATCTGGTTAGAGTTAGGGTCGGGGTTAACTAGACGCGCGTGCCTGCCAAGCGGCGTGTGCGTTATGCACGGCCGCCCTTGCCGGCCAGAGTCCCCCCCCCCCTCTCTCTCTCTGTCTCTTTCGTCGAGCATGGTTGCATTTTGGTAATTATTGTCATCCGCTGTATCTTACAGACGGTCCATGACCTCAGAACTCTGACTACAGCACAAATAAGGGTGAGGGGGGGGGAAGGGGAGGGCAGCGAAGGTGCACCAAGAGCATACCTGAGTCTGGCCATGTAGAAAGCCCACCTCCCAGCTGCTGTCGCAGCTGCGCAGTCGTACGGGAAAGCAAGGGCGCAGGCAGGCAGTGAGGTTAGCGCCATTGCGCGCTACACCAATGGAGGCTGCAGACGAGCATACCCCAATACACCACCGACAAGCACGCCACACCCATAGAGGCCGCAGGTGATCATCTCACAATATGTAGCACCACGAGCCCTCGTCTGATTGCAGAACACGTATGCGCGCTGCACGATAATCAGAGGCGGCGCGTACACCCGCAGCACGGATTCAAGTACAAGTTCTTCAATGCGCGCGTTCTGGCGAGTGACGTGCCGCGGCTGAATACCTTGCACGCGCAGCTTTATGTGTGGGGCAATGCGTAAATACCTTGTTGATACACAGCGACGAATCACGTGACCATGCCCTAATGTAATCGTCAATGGCGCCACACACTGTCTCTGACGACCATGCTAGTGTATGGCGCCACACGCTGTCCATGCTAGTGTCGCTCACGCCGGGGAAGTCGAGAACACAGCGGCTTTTGCGGGCGCGGAGTGTGCGCCGATGCGCAGCGGCAGGGGCGCAGAGCTGCTGAGCACTGCCGCTGACATGGCGCACGATCGCACGTCCTCCAGCCTTAGCATTTGTGTCTGCGTGCAAGCCCTTTGATCAGCGCATCGCAGTGCCGCCGCCCAAAGGCTTTCCCCTCACCGCAGTGTGCCGTGCTGAGCATGCCTGCGCCAGCTTTTGACTCCCCTCGGGTCTCTCCACAGGACCGCAACAACTACGAAGTCATGAGTACAACTCGTCGAGTATCCGGAGCCGCGGCGCACTCACATGCAGCCGTAGTGCGTGTCGGCGTCCCAGGCAGCGGCGACGGCGGCACCGGACGCAGCCGAGCCGTACGTGTTACTGCCAGAGGTGAGCGGGAAGGCCTCTTTGTTCATGCCGAGGTGGCGCATGCTGGTGCACGTGCCGTGTCCGCTGCTCAGCAAAAGGCACGAAAACACAGAAGCGTCAGGGGCTCGGCAGACGGCGATGCTCGCGCAGATGTGTTAGGTGCGTCTGCTGAGAGCATGCGTTGTACATCATAGTTGAAGATTGTGCCGTGTCCGCTGCTCAGCACGGGGCGGAAACACAGAGGAAAAACGTTAGGGGCTCAGCTGACGGCGATGCTCGTGCAGATGTGCGGGGTGCGTCTGTTGAGAGCATGCGTCGTACTTCATAGTTGAAGATTGTGCCGTGTCCGCTGCTCAGCACGGGGCGCAAACACAGAGTAGAAGCGTCAGTGGCTCAGCAGACGGCAATGCTCGTGCAGATGTGTGGGATGCGTCTGTTGAGAGCATGCGTCGCACTTCGCAGTTGATGATTGTTAAGTGGGTGTGAGACCTTGTGCCTTACACCTAGGTGGGGCTGCTAGTGCGAGTGCCGTGCCCGCTATGCCGCCAAAGACGTGGAGAAGTGCGAGCAGAGAATGAGCGCTCTGCAGAGTGTGATGTCACGTGTCGCGCTTCACAATTGAAAAATACAATGTGGGCAAGCCCTTGCGCCTCGAGCCCAGATGGCGCGTGCTGGTGCAGCTCCGCGAAAGATCATGGAGGATAAGTGAGAGCATGAGCGCTCCGCGGGCGGGCGGGGCGCCGTTTGAGGTCATGCGTCGCGCTCCGCAGCTGGACATGACTGTTCAGTGGAGAAGCCCTCGTACCTCATCATCGGGGGGCGCGTGCTGCTGCATGTGGCGTGTCCGCAGTTCAGCGGAGGACGCGGTGAGCGAGAAGCGTCAGAGGCGCAGCGGACTGCAAGGCTTGCACGGAGGTGGGTGCCAGCTGCGGCTGCAAGGTCACGCATCACACTTGGCAGCTGAGGTGGCTCCGTGGGAGAGTGCATTTGCGCGAATTGTCCAATGGCGCATGCTTGTGCGCATGCCGCGGCCGCTGCAGCGGAGGAAGTTGGTGAGCGCTGCTGCAAGCACTGGCATCCCAATGCCCAGAACGATACATTAAGGTCCTGGCCCGTCACACACAACACACTTCACAACAGTTGGGGCTTCATTCAGAGGCCATCGTCTTGCATGCAGCACTGGCGTGCGCTTGCCTTCGACCTAAACCTAACATAAACCTGAGGTCAAGCTCAATTTCAACCCTAAGCTTGCTGTAACCCCCACATGTCCTGCCAGCTGCAGAAGCACAGCACAGTTCAGGGCCAGGCGCGGAGCAGTGCGCAAAGACACGACAGCGCGCTCGTTGCAGTTGCATCATGCGTAACTGTCGCAGTGCCATAAGGACGCTGTGCAAGATTATTGCAATGCTCTTTGAACATAAAAGTGCTGGTCCAGATGTGGACAGCGATCAAGACAAAGCGGAAGGGTCATTGCACATTGTGCCAGCTTGAGCTGACGCTCTGTGCCCCGGACTGTGCAATGTCATCCTACCTACCACTTGGCAGCGTTGATGTACAGCAAAGCGTGGCGAAGCACAGCAAGAAAATACAGTCGCGCCCAGTCTGTATATAGAAGTACCACATCTACTGTCCGCGGCATGCTCAGGCACAGAGGGGCAGTGCACAGCGAAGCAGTACCTGCACATGTTGGGGCAGTCCAGTCTCTCGCAGGCGGGGCCGCTGAATCCCTGCAGCAGCGTGCAAGAGCAGCAACGCTCAGTAAACGGCACACGCTGACATTCACATGAAGCGGGTGTGGTCCGTGAAAAATGTGAGAGCGTAAATCAGCGGCAAGCGCTGTTTTTTGGGAGGATGCAATTACATTCTGAGCAGTGCGTGTATTGCTGTTGCCGACCACGCATGAGCCTGCCTCAAAAGTCTGTATGTCGTACTATCGTGGCAAGCAATCATACCTCGCAAGATTTTGTACAGGGAGTATTGGCTTGACAGGTCCCCAAGTGCAGTATGGCAGCGAGCACATGATTTATGCCCCGTTTGAGTTGCCTGCACTGGGCATTCCGCTGATGCTGGATAAACGTGTGCAAGCTACCCGCCTGGCTGCCTGCACCACTGAAGCTCATGGCGAGATGGTTGTCAGGTATTTTGCAGTGCGTTTGATCATGCATGATGATGCGCGCACGGGGCAGCGGTGTGCAGCAGTGAGAGACGCAAGGCGCAATTTTCCCTCACACCTCGAGGCATACCTTGACATGGCGATGGTCACATTCTCCTGCCCCTATGAAGACATGCTCTGCATGTATGTGTCGCGTCCACTTTGAGCGCCGTACGCTGCAGTGTTCAGCCGCCATTGGTTCCGTCAAGAATAATTCACACAACATGTGCGTGCAGAAGTGTCGCGCACAGGCCAGCAATGTTGCGTTCAGTTACATTCAGTCACATTCAAGAACCAGTGCTTTCTCACCTGGTTGCATTTGCAGGTGCCGGTGGAGCGGTCGCAGGCGCCGGCGCCGGAACATTCCACGAGAACGTGCCCCTCATCGGGGTCATCCACGCCCTGTCATTGTAACGGCAGTGCGCGCGGGCGCTTAATTTGCTGAGCGCAGCGAGGCTCGGCGTGTGCACTCATAGCACAGCACAAGGCTCCCCTCAGATGCTGGCATTGCTAAGCCCAACTTGATTGAGCAGAGGCGCTGCACGCAGTTGTGCGCAAATTGTACTCCAGCGCTGCATGACGACTACCACAGACAAAAAATGACAGCTGAGGCCTACGGTGCGGGGTCACTACAGTGGCAAACCCTAGGACTAGGTCTGCACTTTCAGGCGGCGTCAGCTGCAAGATGCCCGGCAACACGAAAAGCGAAAAGCGGAGCTCAGGCTCGGGGGTGTGAGGTCACAATACAGGAGCAGGGCCAGCTCTCGCAGTGGAGTTACCTGCAAGGTGCCAGAGACGCTGACGCCGGTGGGGCACAGGCGCTGCGAGCAGTCGTGGGCGATGTCGGAGAGGTCGTTGGCGTGGCTCGCAGAGCCCCAGCCTGCAGCGGCAACAGCAACATATAGTGGCGGTGATGCTCAGCTGGTCGGTTCACTAGAATTCGGGGGTGACTTCTACACAAGACGGCAATACTAGCGCACTGCACGGCGTGCGCACTGCTGTCGTCTCCAGGGCCTTGCAGCGCGTTGCTGATACCGGCGAAGCCCGCCGCAGCAGCGCTGCCGCAAACTAGGGTAGGGCAGCATGATTTGTCGTAAATCTGTAGTCTGCGCGCGGGCATCCGGTACAGAGGACGGCGGCGGCGCCGCTGTTGAGGCAAGGTGTTGACACCTGAATCGTACAAACTGATTGCTCTCATGGAGGGGCATGGAATGCGGGGCAGAGGAATAGTGGTGAAAGTTTGGCGTGAGAGTTGGAGGCGCCAACGCGCGCGGCACGCCTTGCATGCAGCTGGTATCTGCAGAGCCTTGTAATGCATCATTGCTGTCACTGGCACAGTTCGCCACAGCAGCGCGCCACTGTTGCCCAAGGCGGTGATATTGTCTCACAATTGTTTCGCCTTGGGCGCAGAACTGGTTCTGCAAGTGGGCAGTCAGCCCATCTGCCTCGCTGCACTCACTGTGTCCGCTGCTGAAGCCCTCCTTGTGGTGGCTATGTGTGACGTCAGCAGCATTCACACATAGCAACCATGTCAATATTCTGCGTTGGTGCAGCTGCGGAGTGCGGGCGCAATCCGCGAGTCCACACCGTGCTTGACCATGAAATCATGAACATGAATTCATGATCGTTCATTCCATCATGATTGAAGTGCTCACCTTCAGCGCAGGTGCATGTCTCCAGGCACGCGTCGCAAGCGCCCTGCGGCAGCAAGCAATCAGAAGACGACGCAGAACGGTTGAAGAAAGCAATTGCCGATTGCATGTGGAGCTGGACTGACGACACAAGCCTCTGAATGCGCATGTGTTTCCCATATACATAGAAGCATACACAGAGGTACAGAAACCTTGAAGTACATGATTTTGCCACACCAGTATGGTCACTGACATCCAGTGTCTGGCAGAGATATAATTTGACACAACACTCAAAGCTTGTATGCGCCAGCGACCCATCCTGGGATGGCAGCACTGCATACCGCAACGTGAACTGTTGCATAAGAATTGCACAGTATGTACATAGCTGAGTAAGTAGTTGCCCTCTGCGGCACTCAATTACACTCTTCTGCAGGCAGCAAATACCAATGAATGCTACATAGCACCGTGAGCGAATTTTGTGGAGAAATACTTTCACACCTTCAACTACGGCGCTCAACGCTAACACGGTGAGCATCGGGCACACTGCTTGCTACTGTCGCAGCGCACGCTCGCGACCTCCTCTTCAAACAGTTGAAGTTCGGCAACTCACGTGGCCGTTGCAGTTGTTGAGCCGTAGGCACCCGGGGCCGACGGCGGAGCTGGTCTCCACAACCGCATCTGTGACGCTCCACGCCGGCGCGCCGAGCGCTGCCACGGCGTTGATGCTGTACGTGGCGGACGTCCTGTTGGCCTCCAGGCCGCACGCCGCTGAGATGCGTGCGCTGCGCTTGGTCTGCGCCGAAAGGGGGCACGCCACAGGTTGAGGTTGGGCATGTCATCTGTTGTTGTACTGTACGTGTGGCCAGAATGACCTGCTTAGAAGCACTGCCGACAGCGCCGCTGCTTGAGCGGCAACGAGAGAGCTCAATCAGGTGCGAATTGGCTGACGTGAACGCTTGGTGGATCTGCGGCACACGGGGTGCGGGGCATGTCGCGTCTTGAGCTTAGGCATTGCTCAGCGCTCTAGAAGAGTAGCGTGTGACGTGTGCGCGCTGCAGAGCATCCAGATTGAGCGCACGTCAGCGCCAGTCAGCTAAGATGAGTGATGTGAACACGTGAAGTGCCTGCGGCATTGCACTCAGCGAGATGAGCTCATTGCGATACAACACGCTTGCTGATGCCGCCAGTTTTGTTTGCTCGTGCGCTAGGACACGTTAGTATCAAATGCTATTGCGGTGCCCACAGAACTGCAGAGAGCCTTGCAGCCAGGCTGCTGCGGCTGCAAGGCAATGCGCCCTCCTCTTGCTAATCTGAGCCCGCTGCCCTGACCAAACAAAAAGCCATCCACAGCTGCCAAACACGACATAGGCACAGCAAGGCATGCTGCCGCCGCAAGGGGGTTCGCTGAACCCCTCACACTCGGAACTTCGACTCATTGCTGAGGCACTTCAACTCACCTGGAACGTGAACACGGTGGCGGCGGGCACGTCCACCAGCAGCGTGAACTCCAGCACGCTGTCCGCGAAGCCCGGCGCGCGCTGTACATACCTACCCTCCGTCCACGTCGCCGCGTACGCCGCGCCATCCTCAACATCAACTTCAACAACGGCGCCCGGCTGCACGACCGCCGTGAACGCGCGCGTGGCGCGGTCGAAGGCGCCGAGCGTGAACCCCGGCATGGCGACGGTTACGGAGGACCCCGCGGGCAGCGGCATGCCGGGCGCGAGCGTAAAGGACACGTCGAGCGCGCGGCGCGGGACCGCGGGGAAAAACGCCAGCGCGGCGTGCGAAGCGTAGCACGCGAGCGGCAGCGCGCCGACGCGCACGACCGCGCGCGCCAGCGGCGTTATCGCTATTCCCAGCGCCGCGCTCAGCGTATAGTCTGCCGTCAGCGCGTGCGCCGCCGAGTTCAATATTGGCGCAGCGCTGTGGCCGCAGTTAGAGGCGACGCCGTTGACAGCGTCGACGGTGACGGCGACGGCCGTGCCGGCCGCGAGCGCCGCCGACTCGGCGTACAGGTACAACGCCGAGTCCGCAAAATTCGTCTTAGGGTCGCCCTCCGCGTACCAGCCGGAGAGCGTCGCCGGCGATTTCGTCATGCTGAGCGCTGAGCGCGTGGTGGCGTTGGTGGCGGCGCCGACGTTGGGGCCCGCGGCGCCGGCGCGCGCGCCGGTGGTGAAGCCCGGGAGCGCGAGCTTGACCGTCTTGCCTGCGCGCGTGTGAGGTGCGTCGTTGTGCGCATCAGGGAGGGGGTGCGGGGGGGGGGCTCAGCGACTATTAGCATCACGTTGTTGTCAATATCTTTGGATTGCTTAAAATCGCGCTGGTTTTCTAGAGGATGTTGGCGAAGGACCGCTACCGGCAGCGCCAGCTTATCCGTCGTGCCTGCGTGTGGCGTGCATGGACTGGGGAAGGGTAAGTGAGGCAGGAGGCATCCTGACGACTGCTGTTGCACCGAAACTTTTGTATCTGTGGAAGACTGTTCTACAACATTGTCCTACTACGGTTGTACAGGACTGTGCGAGTGAGCGCACGAGGTGCATCAAGCATCCACACACCATTGCACGCACCTTGCGCAAGCGCGCCCATGAGCGTGAAGGAGACGGCAATCTCCAGTGGCACCCCCACCTCCGGCCGGCCGAAGCTCACGCTGCTGTACGGTACCGGCGCGACGGAGCCAACGATGCCGGTGACGCTAGTGGTCCCGACCACCTCGGTGATGGTGAACAGCGGCTGCTCCGCGGCGCTGACGCCGTACGCGGACTTGAGGCCGTTCGCGATGCTGATGACGACGGTGACGTCATCCCCCTTCAAAAGAGTCGCCGAGCCGGCTAGAGACATGCGCGAGTCGGCAAAGTCTTGAGCGAGGCTGCCCTCGATGTACGACCCCACAAGTCCGCTAGAGACCGTCGCAATCGCGAGCGATGGTATATTCGATCCAGCGATGCCGGTGCCCGCGCCCGACGTGAAGCCCGGCATCGCGAGCGTTATGTGGTCATCTGCGCCGCGCGCGAGCGCAAGCAGCGGTGCGATGACATGCTTGAGGGTGTCATGGGGGGGTCCGGACTGCGACAGCAGGCTGTGAGCTGATGTGGGGGAGGATTGTGCACACCGAGTTGCAAGCAACGCTCAGGTGGAAGAGGAGGCAGAACAAGCTGGGCCCAGAACATTGCATACTTTCAGAAAAGGCGCCACCTCAAGCGCTGTCATGAAAGTCTGCACACAACAGACTGCTACAGGCACCACAGATGAAAACACGCTGTCGCTGTCGTCATCCTGGCACGCTTGCTTCATCAGGCAACGTTGGTGCAGACAACAGCGGAAGAGAGGGTGAAAAGCACTGTTGCAGCTTGCAACGACTGCGCGCACCTCATGCTGCAGCGCTGCTTTGTGAAACACTGCACAGTACCTGCCCGCTGTGCTCAGAGACGCACCAGCGTTATGGACACGAGGTGACACGGCGACTTACATCATTTAGCCAGGCAGTGAGCTCCATGTACACCGACCGCATGGCTAACCTTAGGACCAGAGAGCATTCATCAGGTCAATACAAAGCACATCACGGTATGATACCAGCTCCAGCAGGAGGCTACACCACCATCAGGAGATGACTGCTGCCTGGATCCTGTTGCAAAGTATGGTAAAAAAATGTCGTTTGCACCCTCACCTGGTCCACACACAATGCCCAGAGCGCCGAGATACGTGTTGCCCATGTTTGTGACAGGGGCAGTGCGCAGCCCAACAATCTTCAGCTTGGCAGGGCACGGCGTGTTGCTGCCGACGGTGCCAGCACTTCCGAAGGCGGCGGTTGAAGTGACAAAAGAGTCCACTGTGAACAGCAACTTGGAGACGGTGCCAGAGATGGCTCCGACGACAGCCGAGGCTCCATTGAAGCCGCTGGTGCTTGTGATTGCCGCTGCGCTGCCGCCCGTGCCGCCAGCGCCGATGGCGAGAGTTGTCGTTGCGCCGCTGCTGGTGCTGGTGCAGGTGATGGAGACCAGCTGATCCACTAGTGTCAAGGATCTCAGCGCTACCGACGTCACGATTTGGGTGGGTGGGCACAGGGTGCTGGTGATGGTAGCGGGCGTCGTCGCTGGCCCCAGGTCGAGGACTGCGCTGCCAGCTGTATCTGCAAGGGACGTGTGAGGGTGAACAAGGTAGGAGGGTTGTGTGGTCACAGGCCGCCCGCCCTTATGCAGCCGATCCAGATGCATTGTGATAGTTGCTCATGCCCTCAATTATCGTATTTGTGTGCGAGTGCCTCAGGCATCAATGCTTCCCGCGCCCTGGACGAGTTCGCACAACCTGGCAATCACAACGCCATTGAACACGCAGACAGCAAGGATGGGGCTTCTGCCAGTCTGGACCTTGAAGTGGTAGCACGAACTGCACAGCAGGCGCGGCCATGACGACGACGCTATGCTGCTCTCAAACAGTCACTTCCGGCTGTCTAACACGGCATTCATCATGCTCAAACCTGAACACTTCTCACCTCCGCAAAAGAAGCCGATGTTGCCAAGGTAGTTGGTGCCGGCATCCGTCGCCGTTGCGGTGCGCAGCCCCACGATCTTGCGGCTGGCGCTGCAAGTACGAGCCACAACAGCGGCGCCGCCACTGCCATAGGCAGTCGGTGTTGTGACAAACATGTCTGTGGAGACCTGGAGCTTGGACACTACAGAGGCGCTACCGACAGTAACGGTGCCGGCGCTGATGCCATCAAACCCTGTCGCACTGGACATCAGGCTGCCGCTGCCGGCGGCAATGGTCAGCATAATGGTAGCCGCAGTGCCGAGGTTGGTGCACATAATCTGGTCGATAGCGTCCACCTCGGTGCCGCTGTGCAGCACGACGGAGGTCATGACGTAGCCAGGCGGGCATACCGTGCTGGTAATAGTGGCAGGCGTCGTGATCGGCCCCAGGTCGTAGGTGGTGCTGCCCGCTGAAACCAAGGTGGATGCAGTATGTGGGCATCAGTGTAAAGCTCATCAGAGAGCGTCAAGCGTGTCAAGAACGGGTCATTGTTGTTAAGCCACCAGGCAGCTGCGCCACTGCGGGCCAATCTGATTCAAATGGCCGATTCGTTGATGCAAACTTGTAAAAGCAAGTTTATGCGTGCAAGAATCAGCTTTCTGTTAGCCAACTCAGTGCTGCTCTGTCATGATGAGGGAATAATACGTGTGGCAACAATGCTGATGGAGCCTCACAGCAATGGTCATCACAAACAATGTCATGCTGGCAGTGGCTCATCGTCAGCATGTTCTGCCGACTGACCCCAAGAGTACCTCACATCACACGCAAGCTGTTTGTTCGACTGTGCTGCTGATAACTGACCTGACGGTCCGCATATGAAGCCCATGGCGCCCAGCTTGCTCTGAGAGCTTGCGTTTGTAACGGTCGCAGTGCGCAACCCGACAAACCGTTGGCCGGTAAGGCAGCTTGTCGGTGTGCCGGATGTGGCAGCACCTGTGTTGCCGTATGGGGTCGCTGACGTGGTGGTGCCAAATGAGTCTACGGTAAAGTACATGTTGGCCACTATCTCGGCTGTGTTGGTGTCGGTGTATGTCCCTGCCTTGGCACCATCAAATCCGGTCGCGCTAGTCTCTGGGGCTGGTGTGCCGCTGGTGTCACCAGCATTGATGATCAGCGGTGGGATGCTGAAGTTGCTCTGGTCGGTGCAAGTGATTGAGCCGATGCCGTCCACAACAGCGCCGCTGTAAATGGCGATTGACGTGATGATGTAGCCAGGAGGGCATTCGGTGCTGGTGATGGTCGTGGCTGGATTGTTGGGCCCCAGGTCATAGGTCATGACCGTTGCTGTGGGGTTCAGGGGCGCAATGGCATGCAGCTCAGGGTTAGGTTATGACCCCCACTTCAAGGTCATGACTGAGCGTTGCAACGCGCACTAAGATTGCTGCGGTTGACATTGGCGCTGGCGCAGAACAAGCAGTAAAATAAGTACAGCAGGTGCCTGGCAAACGCAATGGCCAAGTGCGCTGGTGCTTGTTGTGTCAGTCAGCGCGTCTGGACTTGCTCGGAAATACTGGCAAAGGAGCGGAGTAAGGTTCGAAGTATTCAACATTTCCGAAAGAATACTCACAATCACTGACACCACTGTGACATGTCAGCATCTTCATCTGCCGCAGAGTATTTATCGCTGCAGCTACCAGCTCTGTAGCTTCAGCTCACTTCTCGCAAAATACGATGGCCGTTTAACGTGCGGCTGCTCTGCAGGTTGCCAGTGCACCGAAACTGTCACAGAAGAGGCTGACGCTGCAGCGCCAGAGGCATTGGACGACAGGAACATAATGAATTGCAGCCCCCTTCCCCTCTTGTGGTTCTCCCCTACATCAAACGCATCAAGGTCCACATGACCAAACCCCTGAGTGTTTCACCTGGCAAAATGTTCAGTACTGAGGTCTGTTTGCGAGGTACTTCATTATGCTGCATTATTTAATGCAGCATACTTTGACATGCATTATTTATTCAGGCCACCATTGCTGCATTTGTGCCCTACCAACACACCAAGGCCATGTGCCAGCGCTAGCGCCACCTGTCTAAAACATGCTTCAAAGAAGTGGGGTCTTGCACGGCTCACCTCCGCATACAAACCCGAGAGCGCCCAGGTTGTTCGTGGGGCCAGTGCCTGTGACCGTTGCAGTGCGCAGACCCACGAGCTTTTCGCTGCCACTGCAAAGCACATTTGCTCCAGTTGAGCCGCCGCTGCCGTATAGGGTCGCCGAAGGCAAGAACTGGAGTTTTGACACTGCTGCGACGCCGCTGACAGTGACTTGGCCCGCGTTTACACCTGTGAAACCCGTTGCGCTGGTCTCCGTATATGAAGTGCCGCCGGTGCCACCAGCGTTGACATTGAGCACTGTGGTGCTGCCGTCGCTCTGGTCGGTGCACACAATTGAGGCTATACCGTTCACCTCAGTGTTGCTGTAGAGGTTTATGGTAGTGACTACGCTTCTCGGCGGGCAGAGAGTAGTGGTGATGGCAGAAGCAGTTGTTGTTGGTCCCAGGTCTTTGACAGCGCTGGAATCTGCATGTGCAATCAGATAAAGACAGGTACGCATTGGACGTGGTGCCAGCTCTTCACACTTGTCACTCCCAAGACCAAATCAGAATAATGGTGACATAGAGCTTGCTGGACACTGATGCCTTTGCAATCACGACAAGTAAGAGCAAAGGGGCAAAATTCAGTCAATGAGCCACGGTTACGCTGCGCAGCAGCGCCTAACACAGACAACAACACAGATGACAGCAGGCTCACGCACGGCGACACCACTGTGCTGAGGCCAGAGCCCTTGGTAACAACCACTTGCGGGCAGGCAGGTGTGTGCACATATATATGTATAGAAGCGGCATTATCTGCTCCTCACCTCCGCAGAAGAAGCCAATGCCTCCAATGTAGGAACTGCCAGATCCTGTGACGCTTGCTGCGCGCAGCCCCAGCACGTTGAGACCCGCACCACAGGTCACGTCCGCGCCAGCAGAGCCCCCACTGCCAAACACGGTCGTGAGTGGTAGGAACTTGAGCTGTGACACCACCGCAACACCCCCGGATGTGGTTTGACTCGCGCTGATGCCAGTGAAACCCGTTGCGCGAACAACCATGGCGCTGCCCGCAACAATGCTGAGCGTTGTGGTGGCAGCAGTGCTCAGGTCGGTGCAGACGATGAAGTCGATGGCGTTCACACCAGTGCTGCTGTGCAGCATCACGGACGTCAAGATGCTTCCTGGCGGGCACACCGTGCTGGTGATGGCGGCAGGCGCCGTGTTGGGCCCCAGGTCATAGGTGCTGCTGCCCGCTGCGACCACGATAACAACAAACAGCGTGTGCGTAATATGTCAGAGTCCACTGCTCGACGAGAATGATTACAACATTTGGCCAAAGCCCTGCTGCTTCTGACAGTCAGCGGGAGCGCGGTCGATCAATGACGATCTTGAATTGTGACAATGGAGCACCAATGATTTGCGGCATCACGAGAACTTGAAGTTTCACCTGGTAGAGCACTGGACATTGCAGCGTTGGATTTGTATTTCGACATCCGCATGAGATCAGTTTGAGATATTTTGCATCGTCCACTCAGCGATCCTGAGATGGCATGCCCAGGCTTGCTGTCTTTTTGAGTACCACTTCCTTGCGTACACACAAGCCCTTGCAACTTGTTGCAAATTCTTTGAGAGTCGCAAGGACGCACCAGTGGCGATGTCACTCATCAGCCGGAAGGAGTAGGTGACGGTGAGAGCCATCGCCGGCTGCATGGGCACCGGCCCGGCAAATGCGACGCTGCTGCACGTCTGCGTGATCGGCGCCACAGCCCCAATGACCCTCACAGCGGCAGGATCGGCAGGCTTGTCATTAATCTGCATTGCCTGCAGTGCCGATCTGCCTACGCCGCAGTTCCACTTGATGCCATTGGAGCTGCTGATGACGACGGTGACATCATCGCCGACGGCCAGCGCCGCCGTTGGAAACAGGGAGATGATAGAGTCTTTGAAGTCCAAGCCCGCTGTGCCCTCCAGGTATGAGCCTGTGAAAGTGGCCGCCTTAGCAACGCCAACGGCAGAGCTGACAGTGACTGCTCCAATTGCCAGCGACGCTATGTTAGCCCCTGCAGTACTACCGTCCACAACTCCCGTGGTAAACCCCGGCAGTGTTAGCGTGATTGTGCCACCTGCAAATCACGGTGAGTGAGAGGCAGCACTGTCAGCATTGGCACAGCCGTTTTTTGAGGGCTAGATTTTGACTGGCTCAAACTTCAATGTTGACTTGCGTGTGCCTGTGTTCATGCAGGACATAGTGCGATTCCACAGGCTGCCTGATCCTTCGAATCTGCTTCATGATGCAGGTGTCACCACATTTGCCGTGACATCAGGGCCAGGGGTTAAGGTGGAGTAAGCGGTAAGGTGTGGGCAACCGGGGGGGCGGAGGGCGGGACCACTGACCACCGAGGGCCACCATCAAGAGCTACCCCCAAAATCCTAACCATCACACTGTATCAGAACTGCCAGGCATGAACGTGCTCAAGCGGCAAGAGCCAGACTCACCAGCACCCACAGCGGCCACAGCGTTTTTCAGGGTGAACGCGTAGTTGATCTGGAGCGGGCGAGCGGGGGATGCGGGCGTGAACCCCGGCTGCGCAGGGACAAAGCTCACGGCGCTGCACGTCTTGGCAATGGCGCCGGTTACGAGCGTGGCAATCTGCGTGGCGCCGGCCGCGTACACAATGGTGAACCCGGCATCTGCCAGGCGGAACCCGCAGCAGCTCTTGATGCCTGCGGCGACACCGATGGTGAGGCTCAGGTGGTCGCCTGTCGACAGCGACGCCGCTGCGCGCAGGAACACCGCTGAGTCTGGGAAGTTGACGGTGGGGTCCCCCTCCGAGTACCAGCCCGAGAGCAGCGCCGGCGCCGCGGCAGCATTCAGCACAACTCCAGGGCTGCTGGAAATGCTGAGGGCGGCAATGTCGGCGCCAGCGGCGCCTGAGCATGCCCCCGTAGAGAAGCCCGGGAGAGTCAGTTGCACCGTGTCGCCTGCGCGGAGCGGTGGGGAGGGCCAGGGTTAGGGTGAGGGATGCCAGTTGGACAAGGAGAAGCAGCTGATTTGTGCATTCAGCAGCACACATGTGGTGAAGGGTGGCGTGACTGGCAGCCATGGATCTGGCAGCCGCAGCAGATGTCCGTGTTTTCAGGTGAACCGTCAAAGGTGGCACCAGTCGCTGAAGCAGCAACGTTGGCTACAATGTGCGCTGTGACGCCAGAATGCACGCAATTGCGTGTTGCAGTCATGCAACAGGCTGCGTCACAAAGTTTCCACCGTTGCTCCATCAGTTTGCTGAGGAGATTATCCCGGGTCTACATGACGCTGGGCCGCCGAAGATGCTGATTGTCTGTGCCCTGGCATCACGTTGCAATCAACTGATAAGCAGCCTCTGTAACAACAGTAGTGTGCTTGAACCCTAAATCTCAATTCAACTCTGGTCCCTCACGCACCTATTTCATGCTGGCAATGGGGCATGATTGATGGGAAATTTTGCTACATGGATGAATCAGCGCTACTTACACGTTTCCCGATCAATACTTCTAAGTATCCAAGTATGACCATGTTTGGCATGAATGAGGCTCGACATCAGAGGCTCAGTACACCTCCAGCTTTTGTAGAAGTTGCGCCCTGACATTCCGTGCAGGAGCGTCACCCGTGTAGAGTTCAACTTCTCACAAGACTGCTCACTCACCGGCCGCGACGGGGTGCGCCACGGTGAAGGAGTAGTGGATGTTCAGCGCGGTGGCGGCGGGGGTTGTGGCGGGGAGGGGGGGTGTTGACAACAAGCCAACGAAGGCGCAGCCGCGCGCGATGGGCATCACAGACCCGATCGCGCCCGTGCCGGCGGCGTCGGTGACGGTGAACAGCGGCAGCTGCGCGGCGCCGAAGCCGCAGCACGACTTGATGCCGGCACCGGCGAAAGCAAGGGTGACCTCGTCGCCAGCCCAAAGCGCCGAGTCGGTCGGAGGAGTACCGGCGTACACATAGAGCGCAGAGTCTGCGAACTGCGTCGCCGGATCCCCCTCGTCATACATCCATTTCAGGCCTGTGATGGCCGCGTTTGTGCGTGTTGCTGTCAGGGACGCTGATTGCAAGGGGATGTCGGCGCCGGCGGTGCCAGCGCAGTCCCCCCTGGTGAAGCCCGGCAGCGCGAACTTCAGCGCAGCGCCTGGCAGCTCAGTCACCGAGCAGCAGCATGGCGGGAAGGAAGTTGGCTTGCGTCAGGGTGGGTTTGCAAAATGCTGTCCTCAAAACATGTGGAGAGTGTAACGTCAATTGTAGTCCTAGCCGGAAGCACGGCTGACCACTGAAGTTTGCCAGCCGGGCGAGGCGTGAGGATGCAGACCCGTCACTGCAACAGTGCGTGACAGCGCAGATTTCATGTTGCTGGTGAGTCAAAGTTGTAGGGGTCAAGATGTAAAAAGAGCGGGTCCGTCCCGCCAGCCTCACCGCTCTTATACCGTGACCAGTCCTATATCGTCCTTGTGCTTAAGTAGGGTTAGCCCTAGCCCTAGGCTAACCCTAGCCCTAGACCTAGGTTTGAAGTATATATCTAGGGTTAGTGTGCCGACAGTTGAAGTTGGCTATGAATTGAGCCGGAAAGCAACCGCACCGTGCGCTTTACACTGTGACTGATTGATACGCGCTTGAGCGTTGTTGAATATCACGCAAAGCCGCTGTTCAGACATCGTTCGTGAGGCGGCTAGTGGTAGGTGGACACGATATAAGAGCGGTCTGCCCCGAGCAGCGCCAAACCGCTCTTATGTCGACTAGATCCGTGTTCAGCCGTTAGACCGCTCTGATACCGTGACCGCTCTTATATCGAGCGCTCTTATATCGTAGCCGCCACTGTACTTTGAAGTACAGATTACAAAAATACGTTGAGACTGGCCATGTAACATTGCATTCAGGTGAAGCAATAGGTTTGGTGTTGGGTGCAAAGATACACCATGCGGTGGCGGTAGCCAATCTAAAAGAGTCCCATCAGGCTGCTATTATAAAAAGCACATATCTGAAGAGCCACAGTGCACAAGCGACGTCGATCACGGGGATCATGGGTGTGTAGACAACTGACACGATGCTCAGTCCTTTCAGAATGCTGTCATCATGGCGCGCGCATTTTCACAAGCCTTCATCATCCTTTTACTGATATTGTTCTGTATTTCTGAACAATTAACATCAGATTCGCAACACAATTGCCATGCCGAACATTAAAGGCCATACTGCTTGCGCTGGCGTCACGATGAAGATCGAAAGACTGCAGCAGCATGTTCCGGCCTGCCAGCACGCGCGCCACTCGTGCTGCAGGCACCGTTGCACACCTCCTGCTGCTCTCACGCCGCTCAGGCCCGCAATCAACTTCACTTTCAGCAGCAACGCCGTCACAGCAACTGCAGCATGGCCACCTGTCACCGCCACTCCAAACCACACAGCTCGGCACACGGCTCACCTGCAGCCATATCGCGCCGCAGCTTCAGGGTGTACGTGATGATGAGCGCTGACCCCGTCAGCACTGACCCCGCAACCGCGGGCGCAAAGCTCACGGCGCTGCACGTCTGAGGGATCGCCGCCGCCGCGCCGACCGCGCGCGCGATGCCGCTCGTGTCGTCGATCCGCATCGCCGGCAGCGCCGCGGCGCCGGCGCCGACGACGCCGCAGTTCCACTGGATGCGGTTCGCGGCGCTGAGCGTCACCACGACGTCGTCGCCGCCGCGCAGCGCGGCGTCCGCGTGCAGGTACAGCGCCGAGTCCGCAAAGTACGACGCGGCGGCGCCCTCTTCGTACCAGCCCGTGAGCGCGTTTGGGCGGACGATGCCGTTGACGGTGGTGGCGCTGCTCAGCGCGAGCGTGCGGAGCGATGGCGCTCCGATGTCCGACCCGGCGGCACCGTTGAGTGGGCCAGTGGTGAAGCCGGGGAGCGTGAGTTTGATGGTGCCGTCTGCGGCGGCGGTGGTGCGCAAGAGGGGGGGGGGGGGGGGGGGGGGGGGCTCTGAGGCATGCAAGGAAGGTGGCTGATGGACACTGGCAGGTAAAGTGCAGGACGCGATGCGAAAGTACACTACGTTGCTTTGAAAAAAAAAATCTGTGGTAAACTCTGGATGGTGCAGTAAAATCGCATCGGATGAGGGCAACAAGCTTGTGCATGATGCTGCCGGCTTCCGCGTTCACAGAGCTCCAGGGGAGGGACGCTGCCGAAAATCTGCAGAGTCACAGTTTGATGGTATCCAAGCCTCAGTATGATAGACCAGGCAGAATGCACAAGCGCCAAGAAACATGCAACAGTAACTGCTGAGGTGCTTCCAAGCATCGCAGTCAGTCACGAGCCCACAGAAGCGTGGCTGTGCCACCATCATTAATATGAAGCACACGAGGAGGATTAGGCAAGAGCACACACGCGAAGCATACTGCGTATTAACAGTGAGCAGACAGCGCCAGTGCATTGAGTTCTCATATTTTTAATGAATGATGTTCATGATTATCAATATATAGCAAGTTTTATTCGCTAAAATCAAATTTTCGTTTCATCTTCTAGAGTGAGGTGTTACCCAAAGGATGTGTGACATTATATCGCAGGCAGTAAGCTTGCTTCAAAGACCGGTGGGAGGTGAGGTGCACTAGCTCGCTGTTGTCATCTCAAAGTGCATGTGCATGCTGCGCATTTTTTACATTGCTGCCATGATTCCGAAGTGACAGCAACCTTTGTTTGGGTGACAAAGGATTGTAAAGATCTGGCATTGGCATCAAATTCAACAAGATGACTCACCCTGCCATTAAAATGTGAAGAGAGTTTGTTTCAGTGTGATCAATACTGTTGACGCAGATTGTCACCCAAAAAATGTGATGCTATACCATCACTACACGATGGTATCAGTGCATCCAAAGTGCAAATATTGCCTGGAATGAAGATATGATCTTCATTTTTCCGTGCCTCACATCAGCATTCTTTCAAAATAATTGCGCAAGAACGCTGCAACGTTCAGGGTTGAAATTGTGCAAGCGCATGTGTGATGCAAAATGAAGCTTTGAGTGGTTTTGGATTTGATTAAACACTGCAAAGTGCTAAGACAGCGCTACCGCACGGTTTTGATGCCAGTTGCTTCGAATGTCAATTGCTCTAGCTGACATTATCGAGTGCTTCGTTCATTTATTTGCCAATAAGCAACATCAGCGTGCAACAAAAACTTTGCCTGATGCCATTGAAGCTGTGCCCTTGCCAGAGACTCACCAGCCGCATTGCCACAGACGAAGCCGAAAGAGCTGAGCGATGTTACACCCCCAACCGTGACTGTCGCGGTGCGCAGCGCAACAAACACCAGCCCACTGGGGCATGCCACCGTCACCCCCGCAGTGCCGGCACTTCCGAAAGATGCCACACCGGTGGGCATCGTTGACAGCACCAACTGTGAAACCACTGCGGCACCACCGACGGTCGTCTGGACTGCGCTGGCGCTGGTAAAGCCGCCAGAGTTTGTTGCCGTAGTCTGGGTGCCGCTCGCGCTGCCCGCATTGATGTCGAGCGTTGTGACGGAGGTGTTCGGTCCGGTGCAGTCGACGGATACAATGCTGTGCACGGCAGTGCTCGCAGTGAGCTTGATTTTCGTGATTATGGACAGCGGCGGGCACGTGGTGGTGGTGACGGCGTGCGATCCATCGGGCCCCAGGTCGAAGGCGAAACGGTCGCCTGCGCGTGCGGCGGCGGCGGTCGCGCAATGTCAACAAGCGCGCTTGGTGATATAGGTAGAAGTACAACATCTGTCGTCGATAGTATGCAATGCGTTGCACAAGCGCGGTCTACCAGGTCTGGCTGCGGGGCGCGCCGCTTGCAAAAGTGGACAGCAGTCAGGGGCGCCGCATACGCTGCTGCTCGGGTTGGTCACAGGCGTGTTGATGCTTGACCGCTGAGCAAGTGAGCATTCAGAGACCCGCTGGTGCCCAGCCATCGAGTGAGTCAGCAGAGAGCGCGTGTCCACGTGTGTAGGCTGATGCGCAGCTGAGCAAGGCTGGCAGTAGTCATGCAGTTCAGGTCCAAGGCTTTTGGCGTGGCACTGATGTTTCAGTACCAAGGGTTACCACCTTTGGCAATGTCAGCTACTTTGGCGTGCAAGTAGGCTAGCGCATGGCCGAGCGTATGGCCATGGATCTCCGATAATCGGACTGCTTGAATAAGGCTGGGTACATGGCTGTACATGAAGTGTATAGCATTGTGCAGTGGTCAGGTACGCGAGTTGAAACTGTGAAGGAAGGCATTGGCAAAGGTCAACAGTTCTTCAGACTACGGTCGGCGAAAGTCATGAGTTCATGTGTTTTTGCAGTCGAGGGCACTGGATTTTCCAGTGAATTGACAGGCACCTGATGCGTACTAGGAAAGCAAAATATCCGAGTGTACAACATCACGACGCCCCGGCATACAATCAAGAACTTCCCAAAATTGGCTGGACACAAGGTCACACACAAATCGCTCAGGCCTTCATATTTGGTGGACTGCGAGCATACCCTGGCCGCTGGATACCAGAGAACCCCCACACATCTTGTCGGCACCATGAGACTGAAAAAATTGTGCACGTGTACATGTGTAGGAGGTGCCGCAAGGTACCCTTAGGTTGAAAATGCTGTCAGCAACTTCAACTCGTCCCTCCCTTGCATGAGCATTGATGATGTATAGTTCAACGAGTTGCCAGGTTCTGTACAGACCCTTGTCCTGCTGTCCACACAACAGCTAAATCTTGTTCACGTGTTTGCTACGCCACTCACCAATCATCGGAGTTGCCTGAGCCCCTTCACGCAGCTCATCAACAGCAAAAGGCTTCCCGCACTCGTACATACATACGTTCTTGCGCATGTGGGTAGGTATATGCTCCTGACAGTCTACCTACCTCCGCAGATGAACCCCACAGCGCTCAGCGCGTTCAGCCCCGCAGCCGTCGCGGTTCGCAGCCCCACCAGCTTGCGGCCGCCGGGGCAGTACGTGGTGCTCGGTCCCGCGGTGCCGGCGGTGCCGTAGGGCCCGACGGTGGTGGCAAATGCGTCGTCCGTGAACTTCAACTGTGACACCACCGCGGTGCTGCCGGACAGCGTCCAGCCAGCGCTGGCGCCGTTAAAGCCGCCGGCTTTCGTGACCGTGGTGGGAGAGGAGGCGGCGCCGCCGGCGTTGACAGGAATAGGCGTTGAAGTTGCCATGGTGCTCAGAACGGTGCAGGTGATGGAAGTGATGGCGTTCAACTGTGTGCCGCTGTACAATGCGATGGATGTAATGACGGCGGGTGGCGTGCACAAGGTGTAGGCGGTGCCGACGAGCGACGTGGAGGGGCCCAGGTTGAAGGCGGCGGCGTAGCCTGCGAGGGACGACGGCGGGGCACAACAAATGCAGGGTGGGCGCAGTTAGTTCCGTCAGGTGAGGGGCATTGCTGGAGCATCATACTGCTTCCACAGGCACCAAAGGCAGTGCAAGATGGTGCCAATGTGGTGATGTACCGCGGTGGTGACAAATGCAACGGCGCAGCGCGGTCAGAGTGTTGCAATCGCGCGGTTTCCGGATTCATCCTGCCTCAAAGTCAACAGCGCAGCTCATGCTTGGACACAGGCGCACCGGGCTGCTACGCGAAGCAACGGCTCAGTAAGGGTGCTCACATATGTCACCAACAGCACCAGGGACTCACCAGCATCCAGGTCCCGAGTTAGAGTGAACGAGTAGGTGATGGCGAGCGGCACCGCGGGCGCCAGAGGCGCAAAGCTCACTGCGCTGCAGGTCTTCGTAATCGGCGTCACCGTCGCCACCGTTGTCGTGCCCACCGGGTCGCTGATCGTGAAGAGCGGCAGCTCCGCCGCACCAAAGCCGCAGTTGCACTGGATGCCCTCGCTGGCGGCGATGGCCACAGCGACGACAGCACCGCTCGACAGCGCGGAATCCACATGCAGGAACAAGGCGGAGTCCTCGTAGTTGGTGCTGGAGTCGCCCTCAACGTACCACCACGAGAGAGCAGCGGACACCGTGCCGCGGCTATTCGCCGAATGTATGCCGCCGCCGATGTGCGTGAAGCCCGGCAGCGTGAGGCGCATCTGGTCGCCTGCGTTCGCGCAGCGCGGGACAGCGGTGAGCGCAGCACAGGAAACGTACGAGCGACGGGTGGCGGCGCGGAGCCACCCACAAACCTCACCCTGCGCGTGTCCACGCATGGCTACGCAACCCACCTGCAATCTGAAATACAGACCAGTGTTGTATACTTCTAATCCAGTTTGGGGTGGCCCTGCAGGGGTGGCTTGCGGTTACGATGAGAGGCCGATTAACCCATCGACGGAGACATGGGGCCAAGATTCTCCTACCACGTTGGTTGCATTGTTTTGGGCAACAGTACAGTCAGGTCAGCGAGACAGCTCCATTTGAGCTGCGCGGCACTCCAGGCTTCCGCCATCGGTCCCTTGCCAGACATGGCAACGTGAAGTGCGCTGCGACGCTGGTCATCATTACGCGTGCGCGAGTCGAGCAGATCGCAACATCAGCGACTGAGGCAACCGCCGCTGAAATTGCAAGGACCTGTTGCACTCACCGATAGAAAGGGGGTGCAGCAACGTAAAAGAGTACGTGATGGTGAGATCCGTGCCCTCCGTCGCAGGCGACAGCGCGAGGGAGCTGGCGGTGACGGCTGCGCAGCGGTCCTCTATGGCGGTCACGCTGCCGACCACGGACGTGGTCACGGCAACGGAATTCTTAATCGTGAACAGCGGCAGGCGCGCGTCGCCCGTGCCGCAGCTCGAGCGAATCGCGTTCGCCGCGCTGACGGTGACGGACACGTCGTCGCCGCTGGCGAGCGCTGCCGTGGCCCACAGGTGAATCTGCGAGTCCGCAAAGTTGGTCGCGGCTGAACCCTCCGTGTACCCGCCAGTGAACGCACTCGTCGCCGCGCCGTTCACCGTGGACTTTGCGATCGTGAACGCCGACGGCCCCGCATCGCACCCTGCCGCAGTGGTGGAGCAGCCCGTCGCTGAGCGCGTGAATCCCGGCAGATTGAGTACCACGGTGTCGCCTGCGCAGCCAGAACGGGGGAATGGGGGCAGGCTTAGATGGGGACAGGCGGGGGAGGGGAGGGGGGGGGGGGGGGGGTGCAAGTCCGGCATTGCTGAGTTATAGTCAGAAGTATTCATGAGCAGGTCGACGAAAGGTGAATTTTATGACGCCTGTTGATGGCTCCAGTGTCGCCCTGGGCCGTGATCGCACACGCAACACCGTGCCTGCGGCCAGCATCGTGAGACGCTGTATGGCACCAACAAAGCAGTCAAACACTTTGACAAAAATGAAAAAGTGTGTGCTTCCCTGCAGCAGGAGCATAGTGCATCAGACAGTCCGATTGCATCATGCTGCTGCAAACCGGAAACCCTGAGTGGGCCACATGTCCCAGCGCCCCTTTGCCTCGCATATGCCAGTGTACTGAAGTATACTGTGAAATGCTTTACAGCCGTGTGTTGTGTTGAGGCGATTTAGCGCACTGGGGAAACGAGCGAGCAACCTCGCAGACCTCTGCCATGCTGCCAGCTCACCTGTCGCTTTGCCGCAGACGAAGCCGAAGGAGCTGAGGTACGTGACTCCCCCAACTCCCCCGACCGTGACTGTCGCAGTCCGCAGCGCGACAAACACCAGCCCAGAGGGGCATGGGGTACTCGTTCCTGCTGAGCCGGCACTTCCGAAAGCCACCGGACTGGCGGGCATTGTTGACAGCACCAACTGTGAAACCACGGCAGCTCCACCAACGGCTGTCTGGCCTGCGCTAGCGCTGTTGAAGCCGGCTGAACTCGAGGCCGTGTATGAGGTGCCAGTGCTGTCCACCGGACTGATGGCGAGCGTCGCTGTGATGGTGGTGCTCGGCCGAGTGCAGACGATGGAGGTGATGCTGTGCACAGCAGTGCTCGCACGTAGAGTGATGCCCGTGACGATGGACAGCGGCGGGCACGCGGTGGTGGTGATGGCGCGCGTCGTGTCGGGCCCCAGATCGAAGGCGTGACGGTCGCCTGCGGGCGCGGCAATGGCAGGGCACAGAAGCGCGCGTGTGTGTATGTATGGTGTGTGTGCTTCTGACAAGCCCGTGCTTTGCACTGCCATCAGGGCGAGTACTAGACTGATGAAGCTGGAGCTGTTAATCAGGAAGAGTGGAAGGGAATAGCAGGAAGCCAGTGGTGCCAAAACTATCCAGCTGGTGAAGAGTAGCACGATTGGGCGTGCTTCTGGCCAATAGCTGGGCCTACAAGCCAAAGTGCTGCAGATCAGCTCAGCCCCACATATGCTGTGAATGATGGCGACCTGTAAGTTACTGATGTGGGCTCGATAAGCATCAATCATGGACCTGGTTTGTCGTAGGGAGGTTTCCTGCCCACTACATTACATGGCACTTTTGAAATCAAAATCCAGCTAGGAGTGTCCAGTGGGCATCATTCCTCAATGGCACTGCAGCATGGTTCAGCGCGCCGAAACGGCGTCCGATTGAACACCGTACCAGATTTTGCCGCAAACAGAGCCGCAGAGCCGCGCATTTCACCAGCAGCACAAGCACGCACCCGCTGGGAGAGCGTCTGTTAGCCCGAAGCTGTACGTGATGGTCAAATCAGCGCCAGCCTGCGCGGGTGCAAAGTTCACGCTGCTCGACCACACGGCTCCACACTCGTTACTGACGCTGGTGACGATCCCCACGGTGTCGGTGCCGTACGCGTTCGCGATCGTGAACTGCCGCCCCGCGGCGGTGCCGCAGTTGGACTTGAGGCCGTTGGCGCTCGCGATCGCGACGGTCACGGCAGCAGCGCTCGACAGCGCCGCCTCCGCGCGCAGGTACACCGCCGAGTCGATGAAGTTCTTGGTGGCGTCGCCCTCGACGTACCACGCAGTGAACGCGCCGGTCGCGACGGCGCCGGCGGACGCAGTCGTCAGGACAAGCGTGCGGGAGGACGCGGAGCCGATGTCGGGGCCGGGGGTGCCGCTGTCGGCGACGCCGGAGGTGAAGCCCGGCAGCACGAGCTGCGTGATGTCGCCTGCACGGGCAGCAGCATAGCGCACAGAGAATAGTGTTACCATTGTCAATCCTTGTTGCACAAGGCAGCACAGGGACGCGGCTGCACGAGCCGCATGGTGGTGCCTGCGCAGGCGTTGGTGTCGCCTGCGCAGGCAGCGGCGCAGTGCACTGGTAAGTATTGATGCTATGCGAGGGACGGTGTCCATGAGCTACTGCTAGAAGCAGCCAGCCTTTGAGTGTGCAGATGCACGTTGCTGTGAGCACCGCCCGCTCCAGAACCACATCAGCACTGCCGGCGGCGGGCGGCTGGCATGGCGAATCTCACACTGCCAGCTGTTGCTGCTACGATTGGTTGCCATTGTCAAGAGCTAAAGTACTGCTAGCCAGGGTGAAATGGCTGCAGGTACAAGGGAACCAGAACTCTAATTTGAAAGCATTTAGCTTTCAGGCACCGTTGTGATCTTTGCCTGTGCGCTCCCTGCATGCATGGCTGAGCCTTTTTGAGGTGAACGTGTGGATGGCATCCACAGAGTGGCGGCAAAAGTGTTTCCACAACAAGGTTGTAGTTAAGGCACCAGCTACGCCGCGTGAATCTCAGAAGCACAAAATGATCGTCACTGACATAGGGTGGCAAGCATGATAGCATGTCGGTGCCAGGCCAAGAATGTACACTTGAGGGGCGTTCATTGCAAGGTAAGCACACAGCAATCAAAGATTTGAATGCGTGGCAACCCTGCGTTTTGTCAGTCCTACTTGCCGACACACGCGCTGCCGGCCGCGTAGGCCAGGCTCTCCCGCTGCCAGTGCCACGTGCCTGTGATGCCTGCAGTACATCAGCCAGTCCTAAGCTAGCGGCACTCCACTTCACATGTCACGGTACCAATGGTCATTCGGGCGCCGTGGACACTCACCCGCCGCCAGGCTGTATGCCAGCGTGAATGTGTAGGTGACGGCGAGGCTGATGCCCGGCTGCGCTACGCCCAGTGTATTGGGAGTCATCGCGATGGCGGCACCGGTGACCGCGTGGCACGCATTCGCGATGGGCGTCACGTACTGCACAACGCTGGTGCCCATCACCGCGCCCCCCAAGTACGTGTGCGTGGCGGTGAAGAGCGGGAGGCGCGCGCTGCTGATGCCGCAGTTGGACTTGATGAGGTGGCCAGCGCCGATGGCGAGCGTGACGACGGTGCCGCTGGGGAGCGCTGTCGCGACGTACAGGACGAGCGCTGACGCGGCGTAGTCGTCCGCGAGGGAGCCCTCCACGTACCACCATGTAAGCGCAGTCGTCGACGCGACGCCGTTGATCATGAGTGTGTCGCTCGCCGGCGTGCCGAAACTTTGGCGCGAAGTTGACAAGCCTATGCCGGCGCCGGCGGTAAAACCGGGCAGCACGAGCCGCAGCGTGTCGCCTGCACGCGGCGCAGTCAGTGGATCGAGCGGCAAGGAGCAGGAGGGAGCGAGGCACAGACGATGGGGTCGGCACTGAGGCACAAGAGAGCAAGCCCGAAGTGTTGTACACGGTGGTGCAGGCAGCCCCTCAAGCAAAATACACAAAGTACACAGACATCTTGACACCGAGAGCAAACCTGATGCTTGAAGCACAAAATGAAGACCTGACACCTGAATTACACTTCAAAATGTAACATCCGATCCAGACGTACCAGAACTGCCTTGAATGGACTCTCACTCAGATTGCCGCCAAGTCAGTTGCAATGCTAAACACGCCAGCCTGCAAACTAAACAATCGCATCAATCCCGTCGCTGGCGCTATGACTGAGCACATCGATGGATGCAAAGGGGGACTCACCGCTGGAGAGATCGTACTGGTTTCGGAACGTGTAACCGACGGTGAGCGCCGTGCCTACTGACGCCGGCGTCAGCGTGAGGCTGCTGGAGCCAATGGCGCCGCATGCGCTCGCGATTGCGGTGACAGAGCTCGCCGCCACGGCGCTCGCGGGATAAGGGGTCCCCGGGGCAGCGCTCGGCGTGTGCGTGATCTGGAACAGCGGCACCTGCGCGGCGGCGCCGCCGCAGTTCGACTTGATGCCGTTGGCAGCGCTCAGCACCACGACGACGTCCGTCGCGAGGGGCACAAGCGTCGGCGTCGGCGTCGGCGCCGGAATAGCATCGAGGACGAGCGACGCCGCGGAGTTGGCGAAGTTCGTCGCGGGGGCGCCCTCCGCGTACCACCCGCTGAGCGCTGCGGTGGCGGCGACGCCGTCGATCGTCGCCGCGGCGATGGCGAGCTTGCGCGACGCGAGGGGCGACGCCGCGCCAATGTCCGCGCCCCTGAAGCCGCCCAGCGGGCCCGTCGTGAAGCCGGGCAGGGCGAGGGTGAATGTGTCGCCGACATTGGCTAGGGGGGGGTAGGGGGGGGGGGGGGGGGGGAGGGTTGAGACGTGTGGCACTCGGTGGTAGGCATGATTGTGGCATGTGAGGATGTATGTGCAAGGAGGCGCAGCATGAGTCGCAGTGGTGAAGCCAGGCAGCAAATCGATTGAGCCGGGGCTGCGCGTGCCATGCAAAACGGCTGGGCATACCCGTTGAACATTGTGCACTTAAAGTCACTGGGCCAGTTTGCTCCGTGCCGGTGGTTGGCTACATAATCACAGCGTATGCGAGCCCTTCAGGCCAATGCATGCTGAAATTCCGGACCAGAGTACATTTGAAGCTCTACTCATGTACTCTGGTTTGGTAGCGCTGCATTACGTGCGGTCAGGCGTTGGTGCGCATTTGAACGCTCTTTGTGATGCCTGATGCATTGCGCCACGCACGTACGCAGTCCACTTTCTTCAAGTGCCGCCAAATGCAACATGAATGAAGGCACGGCAGCGCTGCTGCACCCCTGCAGACAGCCTCGCTCGCGATGTGCGTATAAATGCAAAAACCTTGTTTTGTTCTGTTGATAATACATCTTTATGTCAGTGTATCCCGCACATCGTACTCAAGGGGATCTGGAGAGTGAACGCGCTTGTGGCACTTCGTATGCCCAGTGTTGGAGCGCCCGAGGAGCCTGGAAAGAAATTCACCGATCCGTTGCGGTGCATTCGTCGGGTTGTTGGCTCCCTATTCCATGTGCCGCCCCGATGGCACAATGAGCGCACAGTACACTTTGCATCTTGATGAACCTCAAGTCGTGCGCAATTCGACAGCGTCGCCATAATCAGCGCGCGCAGACTCTGTTGCCGGCACTACGGCAAGCGACGTGGACGCGCGCCAGTATCCGGAAGGCTTGATGCTTGTTGCTTGGGTATGCTTCTTTACATTTTATGATTTATTTGTCCTCATGCCATTTTTATGATGAGTGTGCTATTTTGGTATCAACTACTGCACTCAGGACACTGCGGCGCGTCCAGCAGCGATTCGCTGTTTTGGTAGGAATGATGGTGCCATACGCGTGACTTGTGCTATTTCACAGACAGTACGCACCATTCCGTAGCTGCAAAGTAGCGTGTCCCGCATGGGCTTTGATGCATGTCAGAATTCCGTGTCATGTACCTCATAGGGGTCACATTTTCTGCCGCTGCGCCTGTTTCAAGGCTGTGGGTTAGAATCAGGGTGAGGTGCACGTGCAAGGGGGTCCCCACACTTGTTCGCCATAGAGGCACCTCGTTTCAGACTGTACGCTGTAGCGCCTTGAACAGGCCTATGTCATGATATAGTAGTAATAATGCAACAAGCATTCCGGTTTGGCGTGCCGAGCGAGCGCGCGCCCACTGACTTTGAGCGGCCATCATGAACACGCGCAGGATGGCTGCGCAGCTGCTGAATTACGAAAATTGAATTACGAAAATTGATCATCAACAGTCTGTGTCTGCAAGTGACACCATGAATAGTAACCCTACTGGCATGTTTCAGTTAGCAACCGAATTGAAGCGCTGACATCAGATCAGCACGAAAGGGGCGCAGGCCGTCCGCATTGGCTGCTGCTGCAGATTTTTGATCGGGGCAGGACTGGCATAAGGGATCAAAATGGTGCTGGTGCAGGCCTGCTGCTGGCGTGGCCTGTGCTGGTGCAGTGCTGTCACAGTGTTTCTGTCATCCGTCAACAAAGCGTGCCAGCTCGACTTGGTCTGGGTTGCAAGCACCAACCAATGAATGACACTCGACAGCAGCATCAGTGCTGATCCCTATGTACTGTAGTCCTTGGCCTCAGAACGTAGCGATGTAGGATACTTGGGACTTGGATCTGTTGTCAATGAGATCTTCGAGAATTTTAAGGGTCCAGTAGTTGAGTTTATCCGAAAATGCTTTGGTCTGCAGTAAAATGAATGCTGCAGTAATCTGCACTCACCATCGTTGCCCAGCTTGAAAGAGTAACTGATGGTCAAGTTTGTCCCTGCCGTCGCTGGAGCCAAGATGATTGAGCTGGAGCTCGCACTCGCAGCGCACTGCACGAGTAACAGCAGCCAACTCCACTCCACAATCACCAACCCCGCCAGCATCCGCAATCTGGGACCCGCCATAGCTTAATCCACTCCCAGTACCTGAATTTGTGCTTTTGCTGCAGCCTGCCTGCTTGTTATTGCAAAGCACCGGCACCATCACGCAAGCTCATCCATGCAGCGCATCCAGCAGGAGCCATCTTCTCCTCACCCAGCCAAAAACAACTGCAAGATCTGGATCACCCGAGTTCGGCTGTTCAAATCAATAACCGTCAAATCTGGATCCTGCACCGAAAACGCCGACGGCGGTCTGAGCAGCCACTAGCACTTTGCAGTCACTCACTCGCTGAGTCTGGCGATCCTGCAGCGCAGCCGGCGCAATTCGGACTTGTACTAGCTGTTCGTGTCTCAGGGCAGACCTACAGTATCATTAGAGAGTCAGGCTGAGGCTGGCCAGCTGGGAAGGCAGCAGCATGTTCGAGCGCCTGGTGGCGATGATGGACCAGGCATGCTGTGGTATAGTTGTAACAGATGATGAAGTAGATGAGGACAAGACAGCTCCTGCCACACCGCCTCCAAAGGCAGCCTCGGCGCACCCATCAGACAAAGCTCTGAGCAGCGCGAGCCGCCACAGCACCAGACGGCACAGTGCTAGCTCTCGTAAGTCACGTAAGGGTCGGAGCAGCAGAGAGCGACAGCCTAATGCAGCTTTAGAACAGGTGGGCAAGCTCGCAGCCCGCCGGCAGCAGGAGTCTCCTCGAGCCAAGCCGGAGACTGAGAGACCGCCGCCTCTCCACTTGGGTGAGAGTGTGCGACCCGCTACACAAAGCCCTGGCGGCAGCAGTGTCGGCACAACTTTGCTGGAGCAAGGCACTCTGACATATCTCAGTGATGCTAGCCCGTCGCTTGATGGCCTGCCCGGATCTGGCTCGGACGGAGGGCGATCGCCGCACGCGCGCACGCGGGGGAGCAGCCTGAGCTCGGACACGTGCATTGCCAGCATTGCCAGCAGCACGCACACTGCACACAGCCCAGGTATGTGCTTGTGGACAGAAGCAGTGTGACACAGCCATGTGGTCGTATGGCTGCATACGGCGCTTGACAGGCTCAAATGCTGTTTGAGCAGTAAGCGAGGTGCTGCAATGTACTCATGCCAACAAACAATGGTGCGGTGTGGTGCTGTCAACACCAAAGGCCGTGCACGGCCACAATGTGCAGTACGCAAGGGACCATCCGAATTCTACTCTGATCCGAACCAGAATGGACTTGAGCCAGTTGCCGTTACCCTCTGCAGCACCAATCGGGCAGCACCAGCGCTCTGGCCATTCGCCACTGGTACACTGATACCACTTCATTGAATCAACCATTTATTCTTGCATGAACATCACTTTGTTGCATCTGTACTAGAACTTTGTGTTGTCCTCACGGCTGATACGCCCTAGTAATCTCTGTAGGTGCGCACAGCTGTGGTGCATTGTCGCTGGCGATGTGCGCGCTTTGCTCTGCCGCTGCCAACCGCGACGCAGCGTGGACAGGCCTTAAAGAGTGTCTTCATTCCCATCACGCCGTCCTAAACTCCATTGATGTTGCATTCAACACGCTCTTGCACTCTTGCACGCTGTCCACGCTCCCACATTGGATGGGCACGCTGCCAGCGCCGCCGATTGCAGCGCAGTGCAGGCAGCATTGCGAGTCGCACTGCATGATGTACCACCCCCACCATCCTAGCACCAATTACACCCATCACGCCAAATCCCAACACCGACACATGCATGCGCGCACGCACTGATTGTAGGCTCACTCAGCGGCAGCATGTCCCCGTCGCTGGGGATGACCTCGCTGCCGTCGCCAACGGCGGCGCAGCTGGGGCAGGGCGGCAGCGGCAGCGGCGGCAGCAGCGCTCAGGCGGACGACCCGTCGACGTGGCCGGACGCGATGCTGGAGGCGTACCTGCACGCGACGCTGGTGGACGGCGGCGGCCTGCAGATGATCCGCTACGGGCGCAGCGGCAGGGGGCGCGGCATCCTGCTGCGGTACGACGGGCAGGTGAGCACTGCTGTCGCACTTGGGGATATCACGTGTTTGAAGTTGCGATTGCAGAAGGTACTCAGTGTGCAAGATTTGCGACGAGCTTGGAGTCTCAGCGGTCCGCAGGTGATTCGCTGCGGGCGCAGCAGCAGGCGGCACGGCATCCTGCGGAGGTACGACGGGCAGGTGAGTGGTGCTGCATTTTGTGACACCTATTCAAGGACTCGGGCAATTCCAACATGAAGTGCGCATGCCTCTGCAGCATGACGAGGTTGGGCGTAGGACCAGCAGGCAGGCGAGTGCGACGTGCCGCAGTTGCAGACTTCAACTTCAAGTACCCAGACCGCGGTGGACACACGCGCATGCACGCGACTCGCTCAGTGGATGGCAGGCGGCACGGTACGGCGCAGCGGCAGGGGGGCGGGGGGGAATCCTGCTGCGGTATGATGAGCGCGCGGCCGTTGCAGATTATTATTCAAGAATTCGAGCTTCCTTGCAGACGCTCAGGTGATGGGGGGTAGGATTTGAGGGGAGGCAAGAAGGGACGAGGGGACAGAAGGGGCGTCTGACATGGCGGCGGCGTTGGCACTGGCGTGTGCAGGCGTCGCCAAAACTGCCCTGCGGGCGCAGCCTCTGACTTGCATGGTGACTGTGGTGTACACACATGCCCGCATGGGACGCCGGTGTCGGACGGCACAGCATGCTCGCCAGGAATTCAATTTCAGGATCTGCGCTGTTGCCCAACTTGGGGCTGAGGAGAGCTCACGGCCAAAACCATGTGTTACAGCAGCGCAGAGTTATTAAAACCGAGGCTGTGCGGGCTGGAACGCGGCGCGTGTGGAGCGCAAATGATGACATGCCGGTGCGCTTGAGCGCCTGCCTTGCCGACATGCGTTCTCACCGCACGCGCTAAGCGCCGCAATGGGCGCTGGAGGCAGCCGCGCGTACGCTGTGGCGACGCCGAGCACAGTAGTAGTATGCCAGGTCGGTTTACCATTGTTGATGCCGCCACGAGCTGCAGGCGCACGCAGCACTGCTCAGCTGCGATGACCACCTCGCTGCGCTGCGGCTCCCGCCCGCACGTGGTGTGCGCTGAGGACTCTGAATGAAGTCCATGGCATACTGTCATGACGCGCTGCTCATGCAGCTTACTCTGACCTGTGCCATATTGTGGCTATACACGATTGCAAAACACTTTGCAGCACCTTGACTGTTTCAAGAGCGCCATGTTAACGATCCCCCTGACATGACGACAGCGCAAGTCTCGCAGAGTTGTTCCGCATCTGACAACCTCAAAATTGCAGCGAACTTGAAGTATTACTATGAAAGCTGTCCTCACGCCTCAGCACTTCCCCTTCCGTTGTGCACTCGTGCGCAGGCAAACACTCTGGTGTGGACCAGCAAGCACGCGTTCCGGAAGGGCGAGGACCGGCTGCCAATGCGCTCCGTTAAGAAGGTACGCAGTAGGTGTTAGTTAAGTTCATTGTTTGGTAGGCTTGTACGCTCATCTGCTGCTCATGTGAAGAAGGTGAGCATTTAGAAGTATGTAATTGGTCGGCGGGTGCCTGAAGGGTTCGTGATCAATAGAGTAGGTATGACATGGTATGCTCATATGCTGCTTCTGGACGACAGCACGTGTGCGTTCGACTGATAGTTGGCAGGTGCTTGATGGGTAGGTTACGGGAGACGAAGGCAGCGCTCCTCAGGCTGGCAGTACCCACGAGTCACGTGTCCAGGGCATCACCCATCGTGCAGCCATGCATCATCATCAATTACGCCACCACCTGAACTGCCCCGCCTCCCCCCTCCCCCCCCCCCCTCCCCAACTCCCCCCCCCCTCCTGCTCACCATCCACCCCCCTCACCCCCCCCCACCCACGTACACCTTCACACGCCCCCCCCCGCCCCCCCCCCCTGCAGATCACGCGCGAAGGCAGTGTCATCACGCTGGCGACGGCGCGCAGCCGCATGTCCGGCGGCGCCGCGTCCACGCGTCTCGAGACGCGCAAGGAGCGCGACGCGCAGATCCTCGCCGCCATCTTCAACATGATCGTCGCCAAGAGCGGCAGCGGCGGCGGCGGCGGCGGCGCGGCGGCGCTGTCCGCCTCCATGGCCGGCGCCGCGCCGTGATCTTGGCGAAGAGCGGCAGCGGCGGCGGTGGCAGCGGCAGCAGCGGCGGCAGCGGCAGCAGCTCGGCGGCGGCTCTGTCCGCGTCCACGGCCGGTGCCGCGCTGAGCGCGAGTCAGTCATAGCGGAGCGCGCGGGGCTCGCCAGCGACATCTTGAAAGTATTAGAGTGTTTCAAGTGCAAGTCAGTTACAAGGGGGTGTTTGGGAGTGCTGGTGGCCTCCACAGAGCGCGGGGGGGGGGGGGGGGGGAATGGGGGGGGGCAGAGGGGGCTGGGGAGCGCTGTTGCCGGCGCTGCTGCTGCCGCAGCCGCCATAGTTCTTTGGAGAGCTGGGGCACGCTCTTCTCGCGTTGCTGCTGCTGCTGGCGCCGCTGTCATTGCGACCCAGCAGACAGCGCAGCAGCTGCGGTCGTTGCCGCCGCCGCCGTCCGCCGTGACGGCTGCTCCGCTGCTAGTTGTTGCCGCCAAGCCTTGCTGCAACGCGTGCCAATGTTCACGAGGCTCGCATGCCGCACACACCGTGCAGTGCCCATTGGCGCAAAGCGACAGCGCATTACACGCTGTAGCCAGCGAACATGGGGGCAGCTTGCAGTGGAGGCATCCCCCCCCCCGGCGTCGGCCATGCAGTTGTAGTGTCCCTGCTTCGGACCACCCATCCACTTCATCTGCGCGCGCATTGTGCTGCAGACCGCTGCCGCCATTGCACATGTGCCGTCAGAGCCAAAGACTCCTGTCCGCCCGTAGCGCCTCTCCACATTGTACTTGGAGTAGAGTGCTTTTTTCTTGTGCTGTCCAGGGCCGTTCTGCTCTGGCGTCATTTACTCAGTGCTCGCTGCATTAGCGCATGTTACGTGCTGTGTGAGGGTGGAGTAAGGACCGTCTACAGCCGGTGTCCAATCCTTACTCGATGTGTTGTCCGATTCCAGACCCCGATGATACTTGGAGTACACTCCGCAATGCCATTCCGAGTAGGTTTCATAGAGGTGTCAATACATGTGCAAACTGTGGTCCTTCGCAACTGCGTTTTTGTACATCGCCTGCTGCATGACCTGCCCCTGTGCTGCACGCACTTTGTGGTTGCCAGCAATGCAAACATATGCGTGACTTGGCCTGCGACCCTACTTGTGATGATGAAAATCTCTAACCACTAACAGTATGCCAACGCAAATCACTGCATATCATAGCCCGTCTTCGTCAAATCAGCAGTACATACATCAAAAAGCATCACGAGGATGGCGCTGCAGTGTGCGCTTGCTTCGTCGCTCATGTCACTGTGAGCAGAACCTCAGCATGTGCATGTGTGGCCTACCCCCCCCCTCCCCCCCACTGACCAGGACCACTATGCAGGTTTGGTAACGTCATACGCTAAGCGGCTTTGAATCGTTAAGGAGGTTTACGGCCATATGAAGCAGAGCCACGAAGACGACAAAATCATCATCACGAAGAAGGGGATAAACAGCGCAATGTACCGCTTCATGCAAGATTATGTGGAGCCGTTTCTGTTTAGCACAGGCATCACACTCATGAAGCTGCAGTTGGGACGATACCTATTGGCGAGCGCACTGGTAAATAGAGCCAGGAATTGTCACGGCAACCACGCACTGCACCACGACCAACACGAAATCTACTGGAAGGCAATGAGGACTCCGCAGCGCATCACGCTAGCAGATATCCACGTTTTTCTGCAGCGAGGAAACACTACTTCGTCAACCAGAGACAGTAGGCTTCATACCTCTTTTAGCACGGCGACATTGATGGCAGCAACGCCCACAATCACGATGACCCACGCTGGCTCGCCTCTAACATCAGCTATCAGCAGCTGACAGAAAAGATTACACAGGAACGGCAACTGCGCGTGGAGCTGCTGCTAGCCTAAATGACGCCATCGTGCTGTTGGCTGGCAACAACGGCAGCCGCAAGCGCAGAGCTGATGGACAGAAGGCAGCAGTGGAGAGCTACCAAGTAGAGGCGTACAGCAGCTCAGCAAGGCCAACTCACAGTGTGGAGATTAAGCCTGCTGTCTCTGGTTGACTGAAAGCATTTCATCGCCGTTGAAGGTTATCTAGAGTATCTGCTAGCGTGCTGCGCTGCGAACTTTCACTGCATTGAAGAGTTCCAGTTGCATTTCGTGTTGATGGCGTGGGTACTTTCGATCTACATACCGAGTGTGCTCGCCGGCAGGCATCGTCCCGACTGTAGCTTTTCGAAATGAGTGTGAAGCCTGCGCTCAACTGGTCCACAAGTTCAAGCAGAAGGTGCAATATTTGTGTTGATGCCCTTCTCGGCGATGATGATCTTGCCGTCTTCGTGGCTCTGCTTCATGTGGCCGTAGACCTCCTAGGCGATTCGAAGCTGCTTGGCGTTGTGTTGTGGTCCCATCTTCGTGTGGCTCTTCTTCATTGTGGCCGTTGGGGGCAACGTTGGAACGGTTTTCGGAAACGGTTGTAAAACGGTTGTTGAACTTCGAACCCACCCAGAGACAGTTTGGTGGTAGTGCTGTGGAATCATGCGACCCCTTTCCAGTTGCAAAGGCGTGGCTCTCGCGGCGGTCATGCTTCACCTGGGCTTGATGAGCAGGTGCCTGGTCGAGGCGCAAATGGACACGATCGACGTTATGCTCAAACTGCAGGTGGGTGACTCCTGGTCCGCCGACAAGATGAGTGACTGGACCCATGTCGTATTGGTAGATCGCATGCCAAATAGATGAAAAACGAGATCAGCAGCCCTTACGACGGAACATAGCTGCTTGCAAGTCTCGCACATGCGCAGCAATTTCTGGTATCTTGTTGCAAGTGTTGTGTCGACATCGGCGTCAGCAGACAAACATCGGCATCAGCTTGTAAAAGTTTGAAGGCGCCTGCCCAGCTCTACCGTTCACTGGAAACCTCAAGCCCTTGTGATCAACTGGAGCTTTCGTGGTCACCATTGATTGCAACCGAAACGACGAGAACCAGCAGGACACAGGGTTCTACCACAGCATTCCAAAATGTTTTTTTGAGGGAAGCAAGAACAGGCACTACATGCAGCCTCGGAGACTCTAGACTAATCCGTGCAAATGGTACACCGCCGACGCGTACTGGGAGTGCGTTGCCCAAGGCGCGCGCCCCGCGCTGCGAACTGCCGATCTGTGCTGAGCACTGATGTAATGCTGATCATCGTTCGATTTGTGTGCAGTATCGGCCACGGATGCTGTAGCGCGCTTGAGACGCAGTTGCACTTTCCACGCCGCGCGCTGACAACGTGCTGAGCAGTGCTGCGGCTGCTGCAGACACTGCGGCGCCACTCGAAGCCCCCCCCGCATCTCTCGCACCCAGGCCGTGTTCGGACGTCCTCGTCCCCCCAGCAAGGAGTTCCTTGTGGCTGGGGCTGATTCTCGACATATGTAAGGCCGCACGTTTGGTTTTTCAGGCTAAACCTCTCAAGAGCAGAAGGCACCTGCGGCATTGCTGAAAAAGCTGTGCGAAGTGTAATGTTTCTGGTGCCCGTCAGACCCGCTAAACGTCGTTTTTGTGGAGCCCTTGAGTACTCCAAGACACGTTCCAATGCTCAGGATTGGACTTCAACACCTGAGCACTGCAACACAAACCTGCCATCTTTTCCTCGAGTTGGACTTTAACAGCTGAGCACTGCGCCGCACACCTACCATCTTTTCGTTGCAAGCACGAGTACGCGCGGACGCAGTTGAAGTTGCGCCGCACGCGCGCCCGCCTCGCCCATGCGACACCCGGCTCATGGCAGCGACCCTCACGTTGTCATCAGCTGACAGCATCAAAGTCCAGCGCTGTGCAGTGAACCTTCAGAGTGAAATTCACTCGCGCTGCGTCTCAGGTCACCCAGGACGATGGCAGAGTCGCGGTGCACTGCAACACATACCTGCATGTACTCGAAAGCACAAGTAAACGCTGGGTGGCGCAGTTGAAGTTGCGCATCGCGCGCGCATCGTCATCCACGCAATAACCGGCTCATGTCAGCCCCTCACTCGCGCCGCTGCGCCTCAGGTCACCCAGGACGACGGCGGAGTCGCGGTGCAGGCCGTGCCGCAGCAGGGGGGCAAGCAGGGGCTGCGCGGCTTCCAGGGGGGCGTGGACCCCCGAGGCCTCCAGGCGCTGGACCCCCTGGTGGCTAACCCGAACCAGGTATCGGACAGGCATCATTGCACTGACAATTCTGCAATACTCCTGCTTGCAAGCTCAACTTGGAGCATCAAGCAGCGTGGCCCATGGAGACCTGTGTAGAAACCTGGGGGCACCGCATTTTCGCTGCCGGCCCGGAGACCTGCCTTTGCAGCGCCCCCCCCCCCCCGCCCTCCCCTGCCCCCCACCTGCCCCCCCCCCCTTGGGCGCCTCTCCGAGAGGCTAGCTGTTTCGCACACGGGTGCAGCCAGGCACGATGCAGCAGGTTCAGCTGCGCCATGCGCCACCCCAGCATCGCCACCCCCCCGTGTACCTGAATATAGAAGCATGGAACAGCTGCACAGACACTCCTGCGGTGCCTCTCCTCGCAATAGCCGACCATTGAGCAACGTTTTTGTGACCCCCACGCACCATCAGGCACGTGACCAGCTGGTGACGCAGCCATACTGGCCCCTTTTTCATCCTCAGTCTGAAAGACTCACCTTTTGCGTCAGTGTCATGTACTGACTCTGCAAGTGATTGTGATGTCGATGGCCACGAATTTTGGAATATGCCAGGGGCCGCTGCTCCTGACGCAGCCACATCAGCTTCGCGTTGTCCAATGCCTGCCTCGCTCTGAGGCGGAGCACTTCCATGAAGCGGCTAACCCTAGCCCCAACCCTAACCCCCCAACTCCGTGTCAACGCAGCCCTGATGACTCTGGCGAGGCTAACAATGGGGCGGAGGTCAGGAGTCAGGCTCGGTGTCCTAACCCTAACCCTAACCTAATCCTAACCCAAGCATGGGGCTGGTCCGCAGCGGCTGGCGCGCGCGTCGCTTCTTTTCGAAGTTTTTCAAGTTGAAGTTCGTGCGTCTACAGGCCCGTCGTCGCGCACGGCGGCAGCGGCGCATGCGGCGCGGAGACAATGGCAAAACCCAACCTATGTTGAAGTTGAAGTCGCAGCTACAGCTCCGGTGCCGCCCGTAGGCAGCGGCGGCATTGCCACACACCCCCCCACACACACCCACACACCCCCCCACACACACCCACAGACCACCTGTGCGCACGCCTGGCCTCGGCGGCTGCGGCTGCTTGGTCACATGACTCTGACATATACACACAACTCTGACTTGAGACCTGCGCCTCTCTGTCGGTAAGAGTCCGACAAGGCTAAGCTCGCAGCACTGGCAAGTAGGTTGCTGCATCACAGGCATCTCTGTAGAGCCGCATTGAATTTAAGTCTTAAGACGCACGGTTGATGGGGCTGCCCGCTGCCACGATGCGCTTTGACACATCCAAGACACTCTCATGAACCGCACATTGCTTCACAAAGCACTCATTTATGTCGGCATTGCCTGCCCCTTCTGTGCATACGGTAGGTACTGTTCGCGCCCGGCGACGGCATACCCCCCCCGGACCCGCTGCAGCAACTGCAGCCCACGGGGGTCTTCCCGCCGGCGGACTTGGACTTTGGGACCGCAGCGATTCAGTTCCCGGGCACGGCGCAGCAGGGGACGGCAGCAGCGCTCGACGGGGGCGCGTTCCCTAACTTCAACATTGCTCAGCAGCAGGCGTTCGACGCCGCGGCGGCGCAGCAGCAGCAGCAGCAGCAGCAGCTGCAGCAGCAGCTGCAGCAACAGGCGCAGCTGCAGCAGCAGCAGCAGCTGCAACAGCAGCAGCTGCAGCAGCAGGCACAGCAGCAGCAGCAGCAGCAGCAGCAGCAGCTGCTGCTGCCTGACGGCGGCGCACAGGCGGCAAGGAGCGTCACCTGCCCGAAGGGCGGCTTCGACCCCACGGGCATGTACGGCAGCATTGCGAATGTGAGTGCAATTCTTGTCATGTGCAGTAGCGCCGTCAATAGAGGATGGTGCTGAGACCGTATACCTCACCACCATGCCAGAGATGGACGACCAAGGGACCCAAAGCAAACACGGCTGTTCATGTTCGCCCGACATGTAGGACCCAACCACAACGTGAGCTGAGCTGTGTGCTGTCAGGTGTCGTGTGCATGCTGTCGTTGTATGCGTGTCGTCGCTGCAGCAGTGCTCGCAGGGTCAAGCCGCGCACGTGCCACACGCGATGAGGCGACGATGGCGTGCGCGCGCTGCTGCCGCTGACAGCCTGTGGGCACTTAAGCGGATGGACTGTGTACTTCTTGCACCTGATACTTCAACCTCCAGCGCTGCGCTAGCACCCTGCATCAGCTTCAACAGCGCGGCCTTGCACGCCCCCCCGTCCCCCCCTGCTACCCCTGCACAGGGCAAGGCGTGCTTCCACCGGGTGCTCTCCGTCTTCCGCCAGCACCCCCCCTTCCCCTCCCCCCCAAAACACGTGCACACTGCCCCCCCCCCCCCCCCGCCCCTCTGCTAACCCCCGCACAGGCCAAGACGTGCTTCCACCGCACGCTCTCCATCTTCCATCAGTATTGCCCCCCCCCAATGTGTACTCACTGACCCCACCCACCCCTGCTGCCCCCTCGCAGGCCAAGCCGTGCTTCAACCGCGCGCTCTCCGTCTTCCGCCAGAACCCCCCCCCCCCTCAATTACACACTCACTGACCCCCCCCGCCCCTTACCCTGCAACCCCCGCGCACAGGCCAAGGCGTGCTTCAGCCGCGCGCTCTCCGTCTTCCGCCAGTCCCCCCCCCCCCAACCCCCCCACCCCACCCCAAACACGCACACTCACTGACCCCCCCCCTTGCCCCCCTGCTCCTCCCCCGCCGCAGGCCAAGGCGTGCTTCAACCGCGCGCTCTCCGTCTTCCGCGCCAACTGGCGCCCCGAGGTCACCGGCCCCGCGCTACGCGCATCGTTCCACGACTGCGGCACGTATGTCGCTTCGCCCGTAAAGACGGCGGCCACATACAACGTGCCGCTGGACGGCAGCGGTCTCAAGACGGGGGCGATGACCGTGCCGCTGCGTTGCGGCGGCTGCAACGGCTCCATCAAGCAGGAGTTCGAGCTCGGCAAGCTGAGCGGCTGGCAGGTCTTCGGGGAGCAGAACGGTGAGCATTGCTGCAGTCGCCACTGGTTTGCTGTGTCGTGGTGGCACGGTCACGGCTCACCGCTGACGCGTTGACAAATCCGACAAATCTCGCATACAGATCGGCGTTCCAGGCATCCGCTCATAGGATTTGAAGTGATACAACTTCGTCAACGCTGCATCGATACGCCTGATCAACCACTTTGGACTACCGACAATTGCACTACCGTGAAATGAGACTACCCCCCCCTCCCCGGTGCGTGCAGGTGACACGTCATCAACAATGGCTGAAGACTGGCCCTGAGCATCTGTTCACGAACACATTCTCTCAGTGCTTCGTTGACCTTCCTTACGACGTACTTGAAGCATCGACCATCGCGTCATCATTAATTCACAACACAAATATTGCTCCCCTCTCCTCCCCCCCCTCCCCCACCCCCGGCTCTGCGCGCGCAGGCATGCAGCTGTGGTACGACTTCCTCTTTGCGAAGCGCGAGCGCGCCTCCGACGCCTCCGCCACCACCACCCTCGCTGACCTCATCCGCGCGAAAGAGGGCAGCGCCTACGACTGCCGCGCCATGTCCAATGCCGACATCATCTCGCTGCTGGGCCTGTACGCCGTGAAGCGCGCGGGGGGGACGCCGCTGCGGGGGTGCCCCTGGCTGCCCGGGCGCGCCGATGCTCCACGCGACCACTACGACGACACGTCGCTGCTGCCGAGCGAGGCTTCTGATGCAGCAGCACTCAAAGCTCAGGCAAGAGAAATGTATGTATTTTAGTGTGTGTGCGCGCATCGACACTGACAGGTGAGGCGGCGGGGGCGCGCACGTGCGTACATGTACTTCAAGTGCACACTCGGAAGTACACGTGATGTACTGTTGCCGTGCGACCACTACGACGACACGACGCTGCTGCCGAGCGAGGCGTCCGACGCGGCGGCGCTCGAGGCGCAGGTGAGGGGGGGGCGTGCACGTACTTCAATTGTACACTCAGAAGTACACAGAGTAAAAAAAAAAGCTCGTTAACGCCGAAAGGCGTGGCAGCGAATGCGGCTGGTTTGGTGGGTGGGCTGGGCTGCAGGGCTTGCAGGAGCTAGCACCAGCGGCCCCCAGGTGATGCCAGCGTGCGTAGCCCCTTCGAGAGAACTTCAAACGTGTGGTGGTGTCTCGGAAGCCCTGGCTGGCGTGCGGAGGAGGGACAGGGAGCGGCTTGGCGTGCTTGGAGAGCAAGCGGAGTCGGCTGCACGCCACGGCACCAACCACAAGTTACTAGCAGCGGTAAATGGCAATATCTTGTCAGGCTTGCAGCCTGCGGTGAGCCGTGACCTCGCTCATCAAGGAGGCGATGCTTTACTTAGTTATATAGCCTTTCTCTCTAGCGTCAGCGCCTGGCGCCCAGTGACTCCCTCTGCTTATCTCTATGATATCGGGGTTCACGTAGATAGCCACAATCTCCAGTTCAGGGCCCATCATGGTGACCTTGGCCTGCATGAAAACTTTGAGATGGAGTCTGCGTGGAGCTGGGTGGCCCTTAGAAGGGTCTGTCTGTGGGGGGAGAGTCTTGCAGCTTTGTTTGGTATCCCTGCTAGTGTGTGGGGGACAGTCGCTTGCGGATGCTTTGTTGGGGGTGATATGGGAGGCCCGGTGAACCACCGTCCCGCTCATCAAGGAGGCGATGCTTTGCTTAGTTATATAGCCTTTCTTTCTAGCGTCAGCGCCTGGCGCCCAGTGACTCCCTCTGCTTATCTTTATGATATCGGGGTTCACGTAGATAGCCACAATCTCCAGTTCAGGGCCCATTATGGTGACCTTGGCCTGCATGAAAACTTTGAGATGGAGTCTGCGTGGAGCTGGGTGGCCCTAAGACGGGTCTGTCTGTGGGGGGAGAGTCTTGCAGCTTTGTTTGGTATCCCTGCTAGTATGTGGGGGACAGTCGCTTGCGGGTGCTTTGTTGGGGGTGATGTGGGGGGCGGGGTGTGGCGTGCAAGCTTTGCATGCTACATCCAAGAGTGAGAACAAGGCGACACACCTACAACATGGCATTTCCACAGCCACAAGTGGAATATAATAAAAGTACACAGTATGATATATTTTAAAATGTACTCGTGGAGCGATGGCTGCCGTATGTGCGCGCGCGGGCAGACACGCTCGTCAAGTGTACATTCAGAAGTACACTGATGTACTGTTGAAGTGATGGACGCGCCGCGCGACCACTACGACGACATGTCACTGCTGCCGAGCGAGGCGTCCGACGTGGCGGCGCTCGAGGCGCAGGTGAGGGGGCGGGGGCGGGGGGGGGCGCATACACGTACTTCAAGTGTACACTCAGAAGTACAGTGGTGTGCAGGGCTGTTTTTGTGCGGCGTGCACATGCGCTGGTGCAGATGTGTGGCAGCTACGTGTGCCAGTGCGACGACACGTCGCTGCTGCCGAGCGAGGGGTATGTATGTATTTGGGAGTGTGTTCTGTGCCGCGCACTTTCTCTGCTACTTGAAGTTTGCCAAGTACGCATTCTACGACATTGCCATGGCGGCGTTCAACCAGTCGCCGTACAAGCTCATCGCGACGCTGTCGGGCGCGCTTTGCTCAGCAGAATTTTTAAAGACAGATGCACACCTTGCTCTGCCCGCGCCGGCCTCAGTTTGCAAAGTACGCATTCTACGACATTGCCATGGCGGCCTTCAACCAGTCGCCCTACAAGCTCATCGCGACGCTGTCGGGCGCGCACACGGTGGGCCGCAGCAGGGTGCACGACGAGAGCCCCACGAGCCTCGGCATTGATGAGCTTTCCGGCGGCCCCATCAACACCTTCGACGGCATCTACTACGACGAGGTGACGTGCCACAAGAGTATTTATTACCTTTAGATAGTACTTCGAAGTATGTTAGATGTGAAGTGCATGTCTTATGTCTGGGCCGTAGTGCCATGAGAGTGTGTTTCAATAGTATTGTGTATCGCGAAGTACATATTCCTAAGTCATGTGGGCCGCAGCAGTAGCTGGGGTCTATTATACAATTGAATGTTGTGAAGTACGAGTTGCACGTCTTGAGGGCCGTAGCCGCATTCATGACGAGAGCCATCTGTTAAGGTGAGATGACGTGCCATAAGAGCAAGAACTTCAAGCATTGTTTACACAGCGTGTCAGTCACCAATCACGCTGTTTGTGCTTGGGGGTGCAGGTGCTCTGCTCAGGGGTAGCCCTAATCCTAACCTTAACCTTGACCCTAACCCCTACTCTGTATGCCAGAGCCTTGATCAAGTGCTTCAGTTTCATCAACACCCCACCTCCACGCACTTCCCAGTCCCTCTTTGACTAGCCAGCATAAGCGGTGCGCGACAGCCACAGACAGGGATGCCCTTGTCGGCAGGCACTGAAATTCTGGGCTTCACTCGCGACACGACGCACAGTGCGTGTGTTGGCAGCAGACACTGATCCGAATCGCACCTTCCATTGTGCACTTGCCCGTACAATGCGCGTACGGCAGCAGACACTGTCCCGACCGGGATGTTCCGTTGTTGTACTTGCTGCTGGCTGTGGCGGGTGTTCTACAAGTACTGAGACCCCCAAGCAGGCGGGCTGAAACGAGAATACGTGCATCACCTCATGTTTTTGCTTTACGGCCGTAAATTCAAGACTGCAGTGCGACACGCGAACGTTGCACAGTGCACGTGTGTGGGCAGGAGACACCGATGCTTAACGGCACCTGCTGTTATTATTGCATTTGCTGGTGCGTTGGCAGGTGTTCTACAAGTACTGGGACCCCAAGCAGGCGGGCTGGTTCGAGTCGGACCGCCACGGCCGCTGCGAGGTCCTCAACAAGCCACTGCACGAGCTGGAGGAGCGCTTCTGCCAGGACGCGGAGAGCCCCATGGCGCGCTTCTACAAGGAGTACGCCGACAACTTCAGGTGCAAATTGAAGTTGAAGTTGATATTTTTCACTTCGCTCTCATGTGCAGAGCTTCACGGCGTACACGGACAACTTCAGGTGCCAGACACCATGAACTACACATGCGTAACCGCCGCGACCTCAGGCAAACTGCCCCAAGTCAGCAAGGTCCGCCACGCCATGTTCAGGCTCATCTATGTCCGCTGCGCACGGTGCCAAAAAAACGCGCGTCCTCCTCGCAGGGCCGGCTCCGACGCCGCGGAAGTAGGAGTGTCACCGCGCTCAGACTCGCGTAGCGTCCGATGCGCCGTACCGCGTCAACACCCGTGACGCAGGCCGCTGCCGCCGTCGGCGTGTTTCGCAGCTCTCCAACACCCTTTGATTCTGTCGACACCTATAGTTCAACGTACTTCATCTGCTTCCGCTTGAGCGGCGGAAACCCTGGGGCTTTTCTGCACCACGATGCACACACCCGTGCTCCTACCGAACCTGCGCACGCTTTCCCCTCTCGGGCACAACTGTCGGAAATGCTCAACACCATTTCTGCGACGCGAACGGCACGTGCCTTCTCCTCGCAGGCCGCTGCGTCCGTCGCTGCGTTGTGCAGCTCTCTCACGCCATCCGAATCTGCCGAGAACTACATGTCCTGCAACATGCAACTGTCGGCAACGTTAAACTCAATTCTGAGATGCACTGCGCGCGCGCTCGCTCCCCGCAGGGCCGGGTCCGACGCCGCCTTCCAGGCCGCGTTCTGCGACTCCTTCCAGGCCATGTCCACCATTGGCCGCGCCGTGTCCGCGGCTCAGCTGCGCGCCGTCAGCGCGCACTTCGTCGTGCCTGCCGGCACGGAGCCGTCCGACAGGGATCGGGAGGACCTGTACCCCCCCTACAACAACTCCCTCGACATCAAGAAGCTGGCCATCGTAGACCCCGACCCGGATGCGGCGGCTGTAAAGGCGGCAGCGGCAGCGGCGGCGGCGGCGGTGGCGGCGGCGGATGCGGCCGCGGCGGCGGCGGCTGCGCAGTGATTTGCGCGTCGCCTGCATCTGCTCCTACCCCCCTCTTCTCGTCGTGGGCCCTCTGCCCTCTCCTGCAACTGTGATGCTCGTTTCCCGTTCCTTGTTACACTGGAGTCCCCCCCCCCCCCTCCCCCTCATGCGCGCCCTCGCGGCAGCGTACCTGCGGCCCCCGCGCAGGGGGAACGCAATGCGCCCCCAGCTGCCGCACTCTCAAAAGGGTTGCGTATACGGTGAGACGTGATGGTGGTGCGTGCGTGTGCTGGCTCCCCCTGGAGTCCCCCCTACCCCTCTTCCCGGGCCCAAGGAGCAAGAACTCCGCCCACTCGTGCGTGCGCGCCGCGGCGTCTGATGCGGCGCGTAACTTCTTGCTGTGCCGGCATGTACACGCTTGTCGGCTTGCTTGATCTTGCCCCGCTGTGTTCTGTGTTCGGCAGCGGGTGAAGCTGCCAGACACAGTGCTCAGTCAGCACTTGACAGCGACGGCGGCGCTGCTTTGTTTGCAGTGGCGGCATGTATGTCCGGGCACGGCATACCCTACCTTGCATACCCTACACGCCCTGCACCCCGGCCTCGTTGCACCACCAGTCTAGTGTTTCGCAGCTCTCTCCCAGGCTTAACAACCCCCCACTGCTCGACATTGCGTCATCTACGTGTTCAGTGCCGTGACGTCCGATGTGCTTTGCAGCCTGTGCAGCTCCCTGGGGCAAATGCAGACCCCAGATCTGCAACGCTCAGTAGACTTCCTGTGTGTACCCAATGGCACAACCTTTATTTGTGGACATCTAGCGTGTCTGCGTTTTCCACTGCGCATTGCTTCTTTTGTGTCCAAGCGCACCATTTCTTGAGCTTTGCCATGGCTACCGCGCCTTCAAAATGATGCATGCCACATACTGCTCCTGTGTGTGTTTTTAACCTGAGCACTGCGTGTCTTGCAATGAGTCGCAGACTCCTCAAGTGCTGACCACAGTCATTGTACAGTACCAAGAAAAGTCTGTGAGCGCAACGGATGCCAGCGCGTGGCGCATTTAGGCGGCAAACTTTGCGCCTGCACATGACACCATCATGCGACTTGCACGTTCTTTTGTGCCCAGGGTATGTGCTGCAGAGCAGCGAGGGGGGGGGGGGTTGTGCAACTTGTGGTTCATCAGGGTGTCGTACTGCAAGCAGAGCAATCACATCTGGTAGATGATGAATGCGACAATTGGCCAGTCGCAAGTCTCAAGAGGTTCAAGTGCATTATCAGAAGTTCAAGTGCATGCACTGAGCACTGCCCTTGTGTGGACACACGCTGTGCAGGCGAGTCCGTGAGTGCCATTCCCAAGCAGCAGTGCTTTGTGTGCGGCAAACGTACACCAAGGCTCACCAACTGGGATTGCAGGGTGCCCTAGGCAGGCTGGGCCATAAATCAGTCCATGTGCATGGCAACCGCAGAAAGCACAAAATGCCCACTTCAACACAATCAGCGCAGTCACCTGGTGTATCGGGCAAAGCAGACGACTTGCTCCAGCCATTGGAAGGGAAACCAATCACTGCGAAGTCAACAGTGATGCTCCTCGTCACAAAATTTTGTGCATTGTCGCGCATTTGTACATGGAACGTGTCTAGACGACTAGCTTGTCGGATTTGCGGAGGCATTGTCGGATTTGCGGAGGTAATCGCGTCTATGCAATCAAACTCAAGGCACTTCACCTCCCTGCAGCAACGCGCGTCCCCGTCTCTATTTACAAATGCCGCAGCAGTTGCCCCCTGGTCCAAGGTCTGAGATTCTGCGGTGTACGCCGGGCGGCACGCGGGTACTGGCAAAGGCGGCGCGACGCTGCCGCCGCCGCTGTAACCGCCGCCGCTGCTGCTGCTGCGTTTTAAGCGTCTTTGCAGCAGCGGCGCCCCGTGCCTACTCAGCCACGCAGAGAAAGCACAAGCGGCCATGCAGCACAGTGGAGTTGCCAGTGCGCACACGCTGGAATGGGGCCACGCCTGACCGTAGCCCTAACCCTACATCATCTGTGAACATGCGGCCCCTATTTGTGCTGAGCGCTGACCTGTGGGCGAACATCATTGAGAGCCTCTCAACTAGTTGAGAGAAGTCAGCGGAATGCGCGAGCCGTAGCTACGCTCGGGGAACAGCCTCTTCAACGTCTCCGATTGACCCTGTGACGCTGCCACGCTGCGGAGCGCTGGCGCAAACGACGTATCGCTGCGCGCCGCGACAGACGGGCCGCGCGTTGCAGCGACACCCACCAGGGACCTGCGCGGGCGCGCGCGCGTCACCCTGCGCGGGGAGTGCATCATGTGCCATCGCGGCGCCAATCGGATTTCTTTTTGTTGATGGCGCGAGCCAGTCTCGCGGGCGCATGCTGTGGCAGAAGAAACATGGGGGGGGGGGGGGGATCCCCCGGGTACCATCAACGTCCCTGGCGAAGACGCCGCGTGTTGCCTCCATGGTGGTCAGCGATGGGACCCACCGCCCCCGCCGCCTGTCACGTAAGGCGTTGCTGCGGCTCCGGTGCACACGCTGCTTTCGCAAGGCGCTAGCAGCGTTCGCACGGCAGCCCTCGTGGATGCGCAGCCAAGCGGGGGCGCGGCACACTCGCCGCCAGCGCGCTCACGAGCGTTGTACGTACGTGATGCAGCAGTGCTCAGCACGTGCGCTCTCTGCTGGAGACGCCTGACCGCCACGGCGGGCGCATCGGGAACTTCAACATCCGCGCTCGCGCACTTCCAGCGCGCCGGCGAGTACCGCCCCCCACCCCCCCCCTCGCATCGCTGCGACGCACTGCAGTGCTGGTGTTCGTGTGCAATCCAGCAAATGCACCGCCGCAGCGGCGGCCGGTGCATGCGGCACTACTGCATCGCACGGCGGCGCCGCAATCCTGTGGCGTCTGCGGGGGCTGGGCGCAGCGCTCAGTCGATGTCGAAGCCCGTGCACGCGAACGCGATGGCGGTGGACAGGCACTCCTCGAGCTCCGCGCGGCTCTCGTACAGCGGCAGGTCCAGCTTGTTGAAGCACGTGTGGGCGCGAGGGTAGTGCGTGTCGGCCTTGCGCGCGCTGCAGATGCTGAAGCGCCTGCGGAGCGCGTGGGGGGTAGGGTCAGGGCCAGGGTTAGGGTTAGTGGGAGAGGGCGTGCGAGGCATTGCGAGCTTTGTCGTTGGCCTGCGCGCAGCGCACCGGTCCAAGGTGGGGAAACGCTCGTGCACGCGCGGCAGAGCGAGCAACACCTAAGCTAAACTGGCCCTGACCTGGCCCTAATCTGAACCATAACCTTAACCCTACCCATAACCAACCCCTTGCCATAATCCCAAATCAATGTGGCAGTCATGAGACAAGTGGGAGCCCTGCTGCACTGGCGTCACATTTCGGAGAGCGCACGTTCGCGGGATGCAGCGCCGCGCTCATTAGGTGTAACCATGAGTGCCCGGCAGCGTTTTGAAGGGCGTCACAACAGCGAGCAGTTACAGCTACAACCTGATGCCGAGGGTGCGCTGGACGCTGGACATGTCACAGCATCTACATGCGCCTACATGCGTGAGCTCAGTGACGCCTCCTGTGTGCACCAGGCTGGCAGGTACAAGCGCGGACGTCTGTGTCAGCCAGTTTGAGCAGCATTGCGCAGCAACGGCCGCAAGTGATGATTATGCCGCAGGGATCGACGCCATGCGAGGCTTACGGGGGGCAGCCTCACCTTTGAAGTATGCGGGCACTGTACATGATTGCTAAAATGGCAAATTATGAAAATCTGACTGTGTCCTGCTCATCCTCCTACGCACCAAAAATCCGTGCGTGACCAAAGAATTGGAGGCTTGGATGCTGTCATGCAATGTGATATGGCCACCTCGTGAGCGCCCGGCCGACAAGCTAGCCCCCGGACTCGTCAGCCCCAGCATGAATGCCAGAAACCACAGCACTTTCAGATCATCATCTTGACCAGTACGTGTCTCATTCATCTGCATTCATCTGCAATGTACACATGCGAGCGCAACACAGGGAGCGCGGGCGGCCGCGGCGCGCACCTGAACTGTCCGTCGTTGGACTGCAGCGCCTTGAACCCATGCGGCGGCACGCTGCAAAGGAGGGCGGCGTGGGCAGGGCAGGACAGCAATTTGAAGTTGTAGAAAACAGAATTGAAGTTGTCGGAAACATCATGAGGTATACGGTCATTTGGAGGGCTCATCTATGCGAGAGATGACGGCGACGTGCACCAATCTAACCTCAACCCTAACTCCGACCCTAATCACGACGCCCGCCGCCAGGCACTGTTGGTAGCTGCGCAGGACGCCGCAGCGCGATGGCCGACAGCGCGCACGCGTGCACGCCAGCTGACGGCCGTGCTGAGCGCTGCAGCAGATGCGCCCGCCGTTTCACAACAAGATTGATGCACCACACTGCTGCCCCCGAGCACTTCACAGCAGAGTACGATGACTCTGATGCTATCAAGCACTACGCTCACCAGACCGGTGTTGGCGCGGACCGGCGGCCGCAATCTTTGCTGAAAAGCGAAAGCTACCGACAGCGCATGCTATGAAGCACTACGCTCACCAAGCAGCGTTGGCGCGCACCGACAGCCGCGCTCGCCACTGAAGCGCGGCGGCAGCTCTGCATGCTGACAGCGCACTCACCAGCTGGAGCCGGTGATGAACTGCAGCAGGCGCGCACGCTCCTCCGCCGTGAAGTCCTCCTGAGAGCAAGGGCGGTGCGCGCGCACCAAAATGCAGTGCTCAGGACCAGTGGATGGCAGCGCTCGCTCAAAAACGTAAAAAAATGATTTTTGAGTTGAGTTTTTTGTCCTTTTTCTGAAGTAGGAGGTCTATTTTTTTACAGGGTCGATTTTGTAGCGGGGCAGTTCACTAAAAGGCTGCAGCGCTCAGAAAGGATCAGGATCAGTGCTCAGTCGATGAAACGGCAGCAGCGCTCGGCACAGGTTTGATGACAGTGCTCAGATGCAGGAAAAGGCAGCGTACAGGTTGATAACACTCAGGGAAACATATGTCATCAACGCATTCCAAGGGTTTGCTCGGCTATCATACACACCTGCATCAGCTGCCAGAACCAGGTGACGACGGGGCGCTTCTCGCTAGAACCCTAGAAGCACACCATTGTACCCGCATGTCATCGACGCATTTCATCAGTTTTTTACTACTGTACATAACAATTTATCACGTTTGATCAATCTGTTACAACATGATAGTTTATCACGTTTTACTTACTAATAAGTTGTCCTACATACCTGCACCAGCTGCCAGAACCAGGCGACGACGGGGTGCTTCTCGCCCAGGCGGCGGTACTCGCCGTGATATGTGGTGTGCCGCCGCCAGTCATCCACGTCAATCTGCACAGAAGCCAATGCAACACAAGCATGGTTGAATGATGCCACAATGTCAATGCGGTGATAGCAACGCTCTGCGGAAGCCAATGCAACACACACGTCTGGTTGAATGACGCGACATAAAGTGGATGCAGTGATGAATGGATAGCCTAATGGCGGGCAGCAGCGCTCTGCACCATGCTGCTGCCAGAGCGAATCCATTACAGCAAGATCTTGCCACGTCACCGCATGCAAAAATCATGCTGCTGTCATGGAGCAGATGAGCTCCTCACCTCGTAAACGGGTGAGATGAAAAGGAATATGGTCCACGCCCGCCAAAAAGAGTACAGCACGGAGGCTTCCCACGTGGTCCCCCACCGTAGTACTAGCTCCGCTCAAGGGTGCTTAACTTCAGCGATCGGACGAGAGCTGGTGCTGTCACCATGATATGGCCGTACTCATCAACAGGCCGTGTTGTGAGAATGTAAGGTGTGATCACATGCTCCACCCCCTCCCCTGCTGCCCATGTCGGTATATGTGCATGATACTCATTTCTGTCAGACAGCATGCAGGAGCTGCGGAGCGCTAACGGGACAGACACAGGTTGCCTGAAATGTCAACCATCAATATAGAAGTACTCAAGACATCCAGTACCCCACACCCTGACCTTGCAGGTGCGGCAAAGCACAACTGCATATGGACGGTGCCTCATCATTCACGTCAGGACACGACGTCAGCCGCGAGGCGTGGCCGTAGGGCGGCGACGCCGGGCACACACTGTTGAAAACTGCTGACAATGCCTTGCGCTTCCAGTCATCGTCTCTCAGGTGCATGCATTGCGTGCGTCTGCATCAGCACGTGAAGCTGCTGCGCATGATGGTTCCAGGGTCACCGCCCCCCCCCCCCCACCATCACCACTACCGCCTTCTCAACTAGGGGACGTCCCGGAAGCCACAGAGTCACGATCCGTGAAAATCGACTACCTGTTCAACTTCAACTTCAACGCATGGTCTGGGACTGACCTCTTGGATGCCGCACAGGAGGTGCTCCAGCTCGCAGTAGTCAAACACGGCGATCAGCTGCGGCGGCACCACCTCAAAGAGGCCGCAGATCAGCTGCCACAGCTGCGGCTCAATGCGGCCCACAACTCTGCACGATGGCGAGAAGGGCATAGTGTGAGCTGATGTTGAAATTGAGGTTGTCGAAGCGCGCCAGAAACTCGCCTGTGCCTGAGCATCAGCTTGAGGTACTTGCGCTCGTTGGCGTCGGTTACGGCAACCTCAAACAAACTTCAGCTGTGTGAGTTGAGATTAAAGTTGAGGTTGTCGCAGCGCTTAGCAACTCGCCTGCGCCTGAGCATCAGCTTCAGGTACTCGTGCTTGTTGGTGTCGGTCACCGCAACCTCAAACAAGCTTCAAGTTGTGTGCGTTGAGGTCAAAGCTGATGTTGTCACAGCGCTCAGCAACTCGCCTGTGCCTGAGCATCAGCTGCAGGTCCTCGTGCTTGTTGGTGTCGGTCACCGCGACCTCAGACAAACTTCAAGTTGTGTTAGTCAAGATTGAATTTGAGGTTTTCACAGCGCTCAGCAACTCGCCTGTGCCTGAGCACCAGCTTGAGGCACTCGTGCTTGTTGGCGTCGGTTACGGCGACCTCAGACAAACTTCAGGCTGTGTGAATTGAGGTTAGGCATTGAAGTTGTGCGTCAGCAACTCGCCTGTGCCTGAGCATCAACTTCAGGTACTCATGCTTGTTGGCGTCAATTACGGTGACCTCAAACTAACTTCAACTTTTGTTAGTCAAGATTGAAATTGAAGTATTCACAGCGCTCAGCAACTCGCCTGTGCCTGAGCATCAGCTTGAGGTACTCATGCTTGTTGATGTTGGTAACGGCGACCTCAAAATCTTCAAGTTGTCTGAAGTTGAGGGTAAACATTGAGTTGAGGTTGTCACAGCGCTCAGCAACTCGCCTGTGCCTGAGCATCAGCTTGAGGAACTCGTGCTTGTTGGCGCCGGTGACGCAACCTCAACTCCTGTGAGGTGAGGTTGGTATTGAAGTTTTCACGGCGCTCACCTGTGCCTGAGCATCAGCTTCAGGTACTCGTGCTTGTTGGCGTCGGTTACGGCAACGTGTGCGCCGTCCGGCGCCAGCTCCGTCACCTCCTTGAGGCCAAAGTGCTCCGAGACGACCGTGAAGTCCAGCCCCAGCCTGGCGCGCGCGTAGAAATAGCAGTGCTCAGCATGCATTTTCTGAAACAAGCCAAGAAACTGCCGGCTGTGACCTCGGATAGCGTTTGCCGCGACCAGAGTCCCACTGAGCGATGGCACCATGTAGTCAACCCGCTCGCGCTGACTTGGCGGGTCGCAGTGACCATTTGAGTGGTGTCGCATCATCCTCTCGCGTTTGCCACGACCCACAGAATCCCGCCGCGCAATTGCACCTCTCGACCTGCTTGCGCTGCCTTGGGTTAGGGTTAGGGTTAGGGTTAGGGTTAGGGCAGGACGCGGTGACCAGCGGCGCCGTGCGGTGACACGCAGCGAGAAGTCATGCCAAACGCCATCCATCCATCCATACATACATACATGCGTACTGCTCAGGCGACACCGCCGACACCGCACATGCACTGACCAGGGCTGCCTTTGGCGTCTAAATTGGAGATCATAAAGCACTCGGCACTCACCCATTGCAGAGTGGGTGTGCATTCAGATACATGCTGTGTTACCACTGCTTCTCGTCGACTCTCTGGTACTACTGTACCCGACGTCAACTCTCTTCCTCAGGGCTACGCGGTGGAAGCGTCGCCCCCTCGATGGCTCAGGGCTTTGAGAGTCATTATTTGTGCCGCTGTGCTCACCCGCCGCCGCAGTGCGTATGCGCATAGGGCAGCGCTCTAGCGACTGTGCGGCAGCGCTCGTCCGTCCGCAGAATTTACATGCATCTCTGCACGACAGTGCTTGCGTCCCACAGATGCACAGCATGTATGCATGGCAGCGCTCAAGTCTGCAGAGAATGTAAGTAGGCATGTGTGCGCGGCAGTGCTCGCACAGCACGGTATGCATGCATCTAGTCTGCACGACAGCGCCAGCCTTCCAACATGCATCATGTACGCACAGCATGGCAGCGCTCTCAACTCAGCGATGGGCGTTTATATGTGCGTGCAGCATTGCTCAGCAGCTAACTGCGTGGCAGCGCTCACCCGTCCGCGGAGTGCGTCCTGAGCCAGTTGAGGTGGCGGTACAGCTCCGCGTCCACCAGCTCCAGATCGCTGAAGGTGATGGCTGCGACGGCGCACGGCACACGCCAACGAGGCATTGGGCATTGCTCAGCAAAATCTGAGAAGTTGCGCCGTACGACGGAAAGAACGCTCTCGTTCTGAAAATGACCAACCAAATGACTTCGAAAAAGCCAAGAGCCCAGGTCAACAGCCATAAAAAAGTCACCACGGTTAGCTAGGACACTGCTCAAAGTGAGTGGGTAATGTTTTTGCGTCCCACCAGCTCTAGGTCACTGAAGGTGATGGCTGCGACGGGGCGCGATGGACGACAACGAGGCCATTGCGCAGCGGATGGATTGAGCCCTGAGACGGGGGAATGCTCTTCACATAATCAACCAAATGACTTAGGGAACCAAGAACCTAGGCCATGGGATATGTCACTGCAGTTGCTCAGCGAGATGTAAGAAATATTGTGTTGTGAGGCGGAAATAACGCTCCTTGTTTTGTAAATCACCAACCCAATGACCTTGGGAAAAACCAAGAGCGACTGGAGGTCAGCAGCCATGAAACCGTTGCTGCAGTGAGCTATGACACTGCTCAAAATGAGTGGTTGATGTCTTTGAAGTGTGCGTAGCATTCCACACTCAGCTCTAGCACAAGGCATCAAGCCCCAGCAGGATTGACTGACGAGCGATTGCAATCAATGTGACAGGCCTACGTCAGTTGCCTCAATCCTCAATGGTCACAGAGCAACGAGTGTTCAGCCAACAATGCTTCTTAGCCACAGAGAAAGCATTCACTGACCCCTGGCAAAGGCCAACAAGATGCCAGATCAGGATGCTAGCTCAGCGGCAAACTGGGGCAGCCAGGTATGTCGGTGCAAAAAGGTGCAGAAAGACTTCAGATCTTCATCTAGGCAGTCACCACAAAATCTGACGCACGACTGATGAGCGTCAACGACGTGCTTTACCAGCGGCAGGCTCAGGCGGGGTACGCTGTTGAAACCAACGTGCATACCTCGAAGCACATTGTAGAAAACTATGTGGAAGTACGCTTTTTAGGCATGCACTTCTTGAATTACATGGAAGCATATTGAAGAAAGATTTCTGGTGATGGGGGTACGCTGTTGTAACCAAAGTACATACCTCAAAGCATATTGAAGAAAGCTTTGCGGAATACGCTGTTGCAAATAATGTACTTCATATAACATACTTTGAAGCACATTGAAGGAGGCTCTCTGCAAATGCAAATGCGCAGTCATGACAGCGTCTGCCGGCGGGACTTACGCGGGCGGGTATGTAGCGCGCATGTACATATGTCAACGTGTTTCGAATTCAGCGTAATTGCAGTGAATTCCGTGATGTAAATGACAATGACAGCGCGGCCACGGAAGTTTCTGCGAGACTTACGCGCGCCGACAAAGTGCTTGAGCAGCGGCAGGCTGAGGCGGTAGGGTATGACGCTCTGCTCCAGAAGGAGGTTGCCCAGGACCCTGCACGCACAGTTAGCACGGCAGCAAAGGCGAGAACATGAAGTTGTCAGCCTCATTGTGGTCGTGGTAGCCCATGAGGTGTATCGCGGCGCGCACACATATGCAGCTGCGATACCGCTCGCGGTGCGCTAATGTAGCTGCGATGCCACTGACCTCAACTTTGACCCTAGAAACACACCACAGAAGTATACAGGAAATCTATGCGGGAAACTAGAGGACGTTGTCAGCCTCCTGCAAATTTGCCAACCCCTATGTTTTTTGTGCCGGCGAATGTCAGCGAAATGCACATCGTAACGCGAGCCACATAGCAAGAACCAGCAAGAGGCGCACGAAGACGCGAGGACGGGGAGGGGGGCGCGCGATGCGGCAGCTGTGCTATTGTTTCGCTCAAAAGTCATGATTTGCGCACTGCCGACTCAGGCTTCTGCTGAGCCTGGTGCGCTGAACAGCAGCGCGCCGTAGCGAGCACGCATGCCGCCTACAAACATCTCACACTGAGCCCAAAACTGGCAGCAAGTCACGCAAGCGAGTGACCTGCCAATAAATCAGGAAGTACTTGTGGTGCATCTCACAGGCCAGGCTGCCTAGAGAGTGCTATTTGTCACAGTCCCCTATCTCTGGCGTTGCCAGCAGCAATACCTGCCCACCCCTGCCCCTTAACAGTCAACAGGGCATGCGTGATTGACGAATTCACGTGTTTGTAGGTTTCAGCAGCCCTATTCCAATAAGAAAAAATATCAACGTTCTTGAAAGTTCAATCAATACTTCAACATATGCTTCATACACACAACTTCAACAAGCCAACGACAGGCGTGCCGCTGACCTGCCGGTGAAGCGAAAGTACTCGAGGTGCATGTCGTTCGCGAGGCCGCTCGCGGGGTTGATATCAAACGCCCCCGTCGCCGGCGCCGCGCAGAACAGCCCCGCCTGCGGGTCGAACAGCGCCTCCGCCACCAGCATGAACCACTCGCGCTCGAGGCCGCCCGCGTCGACGCCCGGTTCGCCGACGAACTGCACGCGCAGCCACCGCCGCAGCTCGCCGGTGCGCATTGACATGACCTGCCGCAGTCAAGGGACGCGCGAGCCGCGTACATCAGCAGTCTGTAAATGTGAACTTCAAAATGCAGTATTCATAGAAGTATGTGTTGCGTGAACCACTCGCGCCCGAGGCCGCCGGCGTCGACGCCCGGCTCGCCGACGAACTGCACGCGCAGCCAGCGCGCCGCAGCTCCCCAGTGCGCATCGACATGACCTGTCGGGCCAGGGTCATATTGGGGGGGGATGGGGGGGGGGGAGTTGAGACGCCGCGATCGTTGCCGCGGCGTGAGGCGTGATTGCTGAGGTAGGGGCGTATTCGAGCAGCGCTTGCGGGGTTGCGATGTGAGCACTGAGCTCAAGCAGAAGGCATGAAGAATATGGCGCAGCCACCGCCGCAGCTCGCCGGTGCGCATCGCCATGACCTGTCGCAGTCTGGGGGCACGCGGGCCGTGTACATCAGTCCGTGCACTTCAAATTATTGCTTGGCGTATATAGATGGATGTGAACACCACAGTGTGTTTTTTAGCGTATTGTGCGTGCATGAACCACTCGCGCTCGAGGCCGCGGCTCCCCGGTGCGCGTGGACATGACCTGTCAGGCGAGGGCCGTAAAGCCGGGGGCCGGCGGCGGGGGGGGTTAGCTAATCAGGGACGCGCAGGCCGTGTACTTCAGCAGTATATAGATGTGAGCTCCAAAGGATACTGTTCAAAGTGGTAGGTGTGCATGGACCACTCGCGCTCGAGGTTTAATGTTGGGTTAGGGTTAGCCTAACCCTAAGTAAACGCTCGACAGACAGCCCAGCTTGCCGGCAGACTGCGCACGGAGCCACCAGGGTTTCAGTTCCGTCAGTTGTTGGAGCTTGCATCCACGCGGTTGAAGCTCGAGAGCGCCCATCAGTCCTCGACATTGATGATGTCTAACCTGCTCAACCAGGGTGGGCCATCAGCAGTGCAACTGTACGCAGACAGCACTGACAGTGGAGCTCCCAACGCGCAAAATGATACCGTTGACCCACTGCCAAGTCGGTCGATGCGCAGACCAGTGTATAAATATCTGCAGTACCTGGAAAGTTCAGCAATGTGCGGTCTATCGCCGCTGTAACCGACCACAAAGAGAATCTACACAACACTTCAAAACAGAAGTTGAAAGTTAGCAATGGACGTGCAATCCACCCCGCAGCCTTTTGTCGCTGCTGGCTGCAAGATTGAACTTTACGCAGCACTTCGAGCACGGCTCGTGCGACTTGCACCCAGTTGCGCAAAGTTTAGCGCTATCGGCCGACCATCACCGAGGGCGACTTCCTTTGAGCTTCACAGCTCAGTAAACTTGAAGCTGGCAGGCGCACCTGAGAGAAGGACTCCCTCCAGGAGGTGCTCCCGACGCACTGTGATGCGCATGCAGACTGTAAGTGAAGTACTGCACAGTCCTCAACTGCCGAGTTAAGGAGTGAGCAGATATTTGTTACAGCAGCTGACTGCTGATAATTTTTTTGACCCAACAACACTGGGAGACGGCACGACGGAAGGTGTTTGCGAACCTGAGAGAAAGAGTCCTCCAGGAGGTGCTCCCGACGCACTTCTATGCGCATGGCCTGCAGAGGACAAACAGCAAGAAACAGCCACACGCCTGTCACTCTAGCGCAAGTTTCCGTCATGAAGGTGCAATTGAAGTGAGACAACTGCTCGACTCTCGCTGCACTGCTGCGCTGGGATGCACATGCAAGCTTGCACATTGACGGAGGAGGCAGAGCTGACTTAATGACTTCTACCCAAGCACTTTCCGCCAAGGAATGGCACCCTGAAGCATATGAGCAAGGATATGACATTGCTGGCGACCTGCTTGCCAAACGCTGCTTGTGAAAATATCTTGGTTCGAGGGTTGATCACGAGTGAATCCTTTTCACGTTTTGATCACTGGAGAATGCATGCGCATCCACCTCCAGCCTGCGGCGTGCGGCAGCCGCAGCACGCGCAGCTGCCATCATTGTCACTTTTCACTACTTCTTGACGTGTCAGTCACTGGTAAATTCACGCGCGCTCACCTCCAGCCCGCGCAGGGCAGCAGCTGCAGCACGCGCAGCTGCCATCAATTCAACTTTTCACCTTTTTAACATTTCAGTCACTGGTGAATTCACGCGCTCACACATCCACCCCCGAGCCTTGCGGCAGCCGCAGCACGCGCAGCTGCCATGACTATAACTCTTCAGTGTTTTAACATTCTGATCATTGGTAGATTCACGCGCGCTCACCTCTACCCCCGCGCCGTGCGGCAGCTGCAGCACGCACAGCTGCCATCACTTTGCCTTTTCACTATTTTTGATCACTGTTTTGATCACTGGTGAATTCATGCACACTCACTTCCAGCCCCGCGCCGTGCAGCAGCTGCAGCACGCCATCGCCATACCTTTTCACTTCTCAAACGCAGCTGCCATCACTATACCTTTTCACTTCTGAATGTTTCAGTCACAGGTGAATTCACGCGCGCTCACCTCCAGCCCTGCGCCGTGCGGCAGCTGCAGCACGCGCAGCTGCTCGAGCAGCCACACGTGCTTCTGCCAGAAGGGCTGCGCGGAGATCTTGGCCAGTGCCGCGGGGTCACGCCTCAGCGCGCGCAGCCACTCCTCCTGTGGTGAGAAACCGGGCATGGAGGGCAACTGAGCTGCTGTGACCAGCAGTACGCGAGTCGCTTCCGCTTTAGGGAGAGCGCAGTTCGGTTACAGCGCAGTGGGTAGGTGTAAAATGAGGGTACGTCACGCCTCGGCGCGCGCAGCGACTCCTCCTGGCGGGCGGCCTCAGCAGATGCACTTGCTTCTGCTCCAAAACTTCAGAGTGTTTCTGTGAATGTGAAGCAAGGGAGCAGGTCGCTCAGCCGTCGCTTGTAGGCGCACGTGGCCATCCCCCCTGCGGTCAGCAGGCACCGCGGCACGGCAGTCAAACCAAAGCAGACCAGAGCTACTCCTCCTGGCGGTCACAGACGGGCGCCCCCAGCAGGTGCGGTTGCTGCTGCTCGGTCAACAGGCGCTGCGGCACGGCAGCCAAATCGAAGCAGACCGGAGCTTCAAACAGGACTTCACGTCGCTCAGCAGAAGTTCAAAGGCACAACTCGGCCACCACCAAGCAACTTTCTGAATGTTGCTCTGCCGCACAAGCTCGTTATGGCCTGTACCACCTGGCCCCTTGCACACCTGCCTTGTGTCCATAATGCCCAGGGTCATGGAAACGCATCAAAAGATCGTAGAGCTCTAGGTGACAAGGAGTGGTTAGCTGCAAGCCCTTCCACCAGCAGCCGTTGTCGCCGCTGCTGCAGTCATTGGTCACGAGGCAAACAGTGCCATCGTATCCACAGGATTCAAAGACTTATGTGTGCAAACATTTAACATTCACTTGCTCAGATGGCAACCAAAGCAGTCGTCTGGGGGTCTCGCGCCCCGACTAGATGGACGTCGATAACGCGGCCCTTCCTCTCCTTTCACTCCAGGGCGCGCAAGCCGGCGACCCTAACCCTAACCCTAACCCTAACCCAGGGCGAGGCGCCTGTTTCAAGAACCCAGCCTCGGAAGGCGCCAGGCAAGTGGTGCACCACCAGATACTCCTGCATTCGAGATGCGGCAACGGTTTGGAGGTACTGTCCGCGCGTGTGCACCTCCCTCTCACGAACCTGCGGCGTTCAGACCTCGCCACGTTCTTTTCTTGTGACAATCCGGAAGCTGACATAGCTGACTATTCTTGAAGTACATGGCGCTATTAGAATCATCGAGGGTACTGCACGTAATATGGGAATTTCAATTGTGGATTAAATTCTCTTTTATTATTTTATTTAGAATTTTATGTGAAAAAAATATCAAAAAGACGCGAACAAGCTAATAAAAAAATCGATTTAAAAATGTATTCTCCGATAGAAGCTGTAGCTCTTTTAAAAGAAACGGCAACTGCAAAATTTGTAGAATCAGCCGAAGCTCATTTTTCACTGAATATTGATCCGAAATACCGGGACCGCATCGATTACAGTGATTGTGCCATCGTGATTAGGCATTGCCCCTGCTTTGAGCAAGTCCGAGAGGGTGACGTCATCGGAGGCATCCTTTGTTATAGTCAGCCACGTAGGCTTCCAGATCGTCACAAAAACAGTATGTGGCGAGGTCCAAATGCCACAGGTTCGTGAGAGAATCAGCTGAAGCATCTGATCTGATCTGCCCACCATCAATTCACAAGACTCAGTTGGCCTGAGTCTCTGAGTCAAAGGGCATAGCGCGAGTCGGACTCACCTCACAAGTCTCAGCTCAACTCCTTGAGCGTCTGAGCCAGAGAGCTGTGCGATTCAGACTCAGGTCACGAGTCTGCACTACTCCAAAGCCTGAGAACATCAGCAAGGCGAGTCGGACTCGCGCCATGAGTATAGTCTTCACACTTCAGTAGATCAGCAACATACTGTTTGAAAAGCCTGAGTATATCAACAGTGCGAGTCGGACTCACCTCGTGCTGCGGGCCGCTGCGCCGCCGCCGCAGTACGACTTAGACTCGTGTCACGACTCTAGAGTACATACTTGAAAGTCTGAGTAAAACGGCAGCGCGAGTCACACTCACCTCGTGCTGCGGGCCGCTGCGCCGCCGCCGCTGCGCCGCACCGCCGTGGTCCTCCACGACCACCGCCAGCGACGCCTGCAGCACGCGGGTGATAGGAAATTTTCTATTCAGAGATCACGTCAACTACAACCACTTGAAGTACGCAATTGTCGAGGTCCTCCACGACGACCGCCAGCGACGCCTGCGGCGCACAGACGATAGAAAATTCAAAACATCTAATACACATGCACAAGGCAGGGTTGGAGTTGACTTCAACTACTTGAAGTATGCAACTTCCGCGGTCCTCCACGACAACCGCCAGCGACGCCTGCAGCGCACGGGACGATACAAGAATCAGAAAATTTGATAGAAATGCACAAGGCTGGATTAGATTTCACTTCAACCACTTGAAGAATGCGATTTCAGAGTTGACATTGAGCTTAGCACTAGCAGCTCCAGCGACGTGCACCCAAGGTGATAGTCACCGAACTTTGATGAACGAAATACAGAGCTCTATGAGCTGCTCACGCATTTGTGTACCGAGGGCTAAGGAGCAGCGGGTGCATTTGACAACAGGTGCTTCATAAAAGCCGCGATATGCTTCCACAAAGTAAGTAGCGCTGCTGCCCACCTACGTGTCGGACGTCGCCTCCTGCCAGCCGATGCGCCCCCCCCGGCCGGACCGTGTGGAAGTATCCGGGCGACAGCGACCGCGCTATGAGTAAATAGCGAACTACGGAGGCCTACGTGCTTTCACTAGGTAGCTACATGCTTTTGCTAGAGTGTTGGAAAAGGCATACGCTTCCAAAACGCAGGTAGGTATGCGGCGCCGATGCATACCTCCGTGTCGGACGTCGCCTCCTGCCAGCCGATGCGCCCTCCCCGGCCGCAGCGTGCTGAAGTACCCCGGCGACAGCAACCGCGCTATGAGCGTATAACGAACTACAGAGGCCGAAGTGCTTTCGTTCAAGTAGCTACATGCTTCTGCTGCACTGTTGGTCAGGTCTTACGCTTTCGCAAAGTCAACAGGTACGCGGCCGCCGCTGCACACCTCCGTGTCAGATGTCGCCTCCTGCCAGCCGATGCGCCCCCCCGGCCGCAGCGTGCTGAAGTACCCCGGCGACAGCGAGCGCATGGCGTCGTCGCCAAACGCGTCCGCCAGCCTGTCGCAGGGACAAGAAACAGTCCACCAATCTGTCAAAGTGCTGGCGGTGTCTAACATTGAGCACTGTCAGTGCGTCAAGCGACGTTAAGCGTCAAGCACTGTGGTGAGCGCTTCGCGCCTGGTCAGCGCTGAGCGCTGTCGGTGTGTTGAGCGCTGCTGACCGCATGGCGTCGTCGCCGAACGCGTCTGCCAGCCTGTCAAGAGGGGCAGCAGATAGTCAGACAACCAATCGATGATTGCGTTGGCGCTGTCCAGCATTGAGCACTGTCGGTGCGTCAAGTGCGCTGTCAAGGTGTCAAACACTGTCAAACGTGGAGCGCCCTGTTTATTGCTGAGCACTGGTGGTGTGCTGAGCGCTGCTGACCGCATCGCGTCGTCGCCGAACACGTCCGCCAGCCTGTCAAGGGGGCCAGAGAAACAATCAACCAACCAATTTATCGTAGCGCTGGCGCTGTCCAGCATTGAGCACTGTCAGTGCGTCCACCGTTCAGCACCGTGTTGAGCGTTGCGCGCCTGTTCAGCGCTGAGCACTGTTAGTGTGTTGAGCGCTGGTGAGCGCAGAGCGGGTGCGCCGGCGCTGAAGCGCGTCCACATCTGAGCTGCGGCGCGGAGTGGGATTGCAGGGGCGTCGGCGGCAACACCTGCTGCTCCCCTTCCGACCGCCAGCGCGCGTGCCTATGACGTCGCTGCCCCTCCCCGACTGTACAGGCATCGACGACACAGTCGCGGACGCTTCAAAGCGCGACAGAGCCACTTTTTCACACGCCGCTGAGCGCGCACGCCGCAGCGCGCGCACTGCCGTCACGCACCTGCTGCCGACGCCGCGCCGCTTGCCGACACTGCTGCCCATCTCCAGCTCCTCGTCCGACCCCCCCCGTTCCCCCTCTCCCTTCGCCTCCCCCTTCCCCTCATCGTCGCCCCCGCCCCCGTCCCCGCCGTCCGCGGGCGCCCCCTCCGGCCCCCCCGCATCTCGCTCAGCACCGGGCCCCGTCGCCTGCGCGCCCTCCCCCCTGTCCCCCTGCTGTCCTCCTTGCCCCTCGGATCTTTCCGAGGCCGCTGCGACAGGCCTGATCCCCTCATTGCTTGCGTCGCTCTCCCGTCTCCTGTCGCTGTCCTGGTTCTGGCCAGGTGGGGCACCTAGCCCTTGGTTAGGGCCACCCCTCCCTGGGCCGGACCCCCCCGCCGCCGCGCCCCCCTCCCCCCCCTCTCTGTGCGCTTCAGGGGGCCCCCGGCTGCTGCCCCCCTGTCGGGAGCCAGCGGGCACGGGCACCGGCTCCGGGGGGGAGAGGGAGGGAGGCAGCAGCGTGCCCCAGTGGGGGACGCGCACCCACAGCGAGGCGCTGTTGTCGGGGTCCGCTGAGCGCTGCCACAGGCGCCGCCGCCGCGCCGCCTTCTGCCGCTGCGGAGCGTTTGGCAAGGATCGCGACGTGAATAGGGGGATAGGGGTACGATTAAGGTTAGGGTTAAGGTTGGAAATAGGTTACATCAGCAGCCCTTTCGTGTCATGCGGGCTGACAGAGCGAGACAGCCGCAACTATAATCACCGCGCCGCCTTATAATTACTGCGCCGCGCCGCCTTCTGCCGCTGCGGAGCGTTTGGCGAGAGCGGCGTCATGGAACAAGCGTCAACGCGCGCTTGTCTCAACGCGGAGTGATGGGGTCAGCCAGCCATAACCATAGCCGCCGCATCACGCCGGCGGAATGATAGCGCGGATTGAAGGTGCAGCGCAAATGGAGCGTCAACGACCGTTTCTCGTCATGCGGACTGATGAGTTGTGACAACACCGCAGCCTTCTCTTTTACACAAGTACATGTTTCTAAAATTGACATCAAGCACATCATTGCGCCCTGAGCCGTGCAGCCCTTGTGACACTTCAATGCGTGCTGGTCCGGGCAGCGCCGCACCACACCTGCATCAGGCTCGCCAGCCACCACACCCAGGGGTACGCTGATGCACCGTGTAAACCATACATCAAGCACGTCATAGCGTCCTGAGCCGCGCAGCCCGTTGTAGCATTCACCCAATAAAAACTTCAACATTAACAGCTTCAACATGTGACGCACCTGCGTCAGGCTCGCCAGCCGCCCGCCCTCCAGCGCCCACACCCAGCGCCCGAGCTTGCTGCCGCCGTGCTGCCGCGCCACGCTGTCACCGTCAGTTACGTCAGTTACACCCGCGTCAACAACTGTCAGCCTCTCGATGAGCAGCGGCGCGGCGTCCGATTGGTCGGCAGCGTTGGCGCCTCCGCTCTCGTCGTCGCCGCTGCCGCTGCCGCCGCCGCCGCTGGACGCCTTCTTGCGCGGCAGCGGCTTCGCAATCTGGTGCTGCGGCGGCGGGGCGAGCGGCGCGCATATATCGACAGCAGGTTATTCAAGCATGTGAGGACGAATCGACGGTTCAAAAGCTTAGGAACACTGCCCCCAAATGGTGGCGGCTCGGAGAAGGCGAAGGCTTATCAAGCTCTCGTGCATAGCAACGCTGTCGGCGGCGTCATTTGAAGCGAGTGTCGGCGTCGTTGCGTGCGCACTGCTCAGGGTTAGGGTTAGGGTCAGCTACAAGTCCGTTGTACTTCATGTACGAGGGCGGCGGTGCAGCGCGCTGTTGGCTGCAAGCCGCACTTGCGGCCGCACGGGCGTGGACGAAGTGAGAGTACATGTACTGAATGTGACAGTTCAGTGTACTTCTGGTACAGTTTTTTCTTTGCCAGCTCAAGTGTACTTGGAGTGAACAGTTTACATGACATCTTCAGCACAGTCTCAGCCACTGTACAGTACTTCAACAGTGCAGTACAGTGCAGCAGTACACGTGCTTTGTGACAAATGAGCACGGGCCTCTCAGTCCCACAACAAATGTGGTCAGCACTTGCCACTGCTGGTACGCTCTTGGTGCAATGCTGCAACAACACGGCACAGTGCATGCAGCAGTCACACGCGCACTGTACCAAGAGCAGCGCAGCCTTCCAACATGACATCGATTGCACTCACCACTGCTGGACCACTAATAGTACAACCCCCTTACAGTACAGCGCTCTAACAGTACAGTGTACTCGCCTTCTCGGACGTGCCGCAAAGGTCGCACTGCGCCGACCGCGGCCGGTTGTCAAAGTAGCAGACGCCGCAGCGCCACGCCGCCGCCGCACCCTGGGCTTCCCTGCACAGGCGCGCAGGTTGAATGCGTGGCCCAAACGCAGAGTGGCGTCAGGGGTTTCAGTGATTGCAGCTTGCTGCTCCAGGTCAGGGAGCTGTTGACGGAACATACGCGCTCAGGGCAACCCCTCAGGGAAACGCGCTGCGGTGCGATACCAGCGCATGGCCAGGCGGGTGGCAGCTCCGGGTGACTGTCGCAGCGAGCACGCGTGACGCCATTTCAAAACACGTGCCTGTAAAGTGGTCCTGGGCACTGACGCCGTGCTGTCCCCCCCTTCCCCCGCCGCCTCCTCGCCCAAAGACATCAGTACCCAACTCTGAACCGAGCCCTGCTACCAGCACCGCCCTGCTGACGCCGCCAGCGCAGATCCATCGACCGCGTAGCAGCAGCACTCAACAGCACCACTCACCTGAAAACCGGTGCCCCGCCTTTACACGCCCCCCCCCCCCCCCAGCCCCCCCACTCCTGCCTCTGCCCCTAACCCCACCCCTACCCCTGATCGCTGCTCACGTAAGAACTGGTGCTGAAGTCCGCCTCCGCGCTGCCCCCACCCCCCCCAAATTCCATCCTACCCTACCCCTACCCCTAATCGTTCCGCAGCAGCGCTCATCTGAAACCGGCCTTGAACACCGCCTCCGCGCTGACCCCCCCCCCCATCCCCCCCTACCCCGCTAATCGCTCCGCACCACCGCTCTCCTGTAACCGGTCTTGAACACCGCCTCCACGCTGCCCCCCCCCCCCACACACCCCACCCCTAATCGTTCCGCAGCAACGCTCACCTGAAACCGGTTCGGAACACGGCCTCCGCATCGAGCAGCGGCCGCAGCAATTCATCTTCGCTGGTCTGGCTGCCCCCCCCCCCCCCCCCTGCCGAGCGCGCCCCACAGGCGCCGCGCCCGTCCACTGTGCGAGCGTGTGCCGCAGCAGCGCTCGCCTGAAACCAGTCCTGAACACCTCCTGCGCGCTGGAACCCCCCCCCCCTACCCCTAATTGCTCCGCAGCAGCGCTCACCTGAAACCGGATTGGAACACTGCCTCCGCGCTCCCCCCCCCCCCCGCCTCCGCATCGAGCAGCGGCCGCAGCAATTCATCCTCGCTTGTCTGGCCGCCCCCCCCCCTGCCGAGCGCGCCCCACAGGCGCCGCGCCGTCCACTGCGCGAGCGCGCGCCGCAGCGTGAAGAGACCGCAGCAGCAGCACAGCACGGACGCGAGGGCGAGGACGAGGAGGTAGGAGGCGTAGGCGTTGGCGCCGCACGTGCTCTGCGTGTGGGGGGGGAGGGGTAGGTGTGGATGCGGCCAGGGGGGGGGGGGGGGGTAGGTATGGATGCCAGGGGGTAGGTTTACAGGTTCAGGTCAGCAGCACGCACAGCACGGACGCAAGGGCGAGGACGAGCAGGTACGAGGCATTGGCGTTGGCGCCACACGTGCTCTGCGCGCGGGGGGGGGGGTAGGGGGGGGGGGTAGGTATGGATGCAAGGGAGTTGGGTATACAGGTGTATGTCAGCAGTGGACGCGGTATCATGTAGTTGTGGGAGGTAGGAGTTGACGCCGCACGTGCTCTGCGCGTGCCGGGGGGGGGGGGGGAGGGGGAAGGTACATCGGTGTATGCCAGCAGTGGGGGCTTGTACATGAAGGCATTTATGGGAGGTATAAGGAGGTACGCGTTGGCGCCGTACGTGCTCTGCGAGGGGGGGATGGGGGGGGGAGAGCAAGGGGGGTAGGTGCACAGGTGTATGTCAGCAGTGGGGCTTGTACATGAAGTTATTTCTGGGAGGTAGGAGGCATAGGCGTTGGCGCCGCTAGTGCTCTGCGCGCGCGGAGGGCGGGGGGGGGGGGGGGGTGGATGGAAGGGAGCAGGTGCATGCGTGTATGTCGCAGTGGTGGGTGAATGTAGTTGTGAGAGGTACGAGGCGGTAGCCATGGCGCCGCAGGTGCTCTGCGGGGGAGAGGGTGTTGGCGCAATGTCAGGAGTGAGTTGCTTCATGATGCGCAGTAGCAGTAGGTATATATGCGGATGGCGTCGTACGCGTCAGCACGCACCGCAGCGCACAGAGGTCGCAGCAGCAGCAGCACGGACGCGAGGCTGAGAAAGAAGGAGGCGTGACGCGTTGCGCGTTGACGCTTGCCAAGCCAGCAGTGGCAAGTGGCCGAGCAATAAGTTTATGAGGTTGAGCACTGCAGTACGGCACACCGCTAAAGTGCACGAAAACACAATTCGTGTTTCAAGAGCGCACTGCTGAAGGACTGCGACTGCCAGCGACTGCTGACGGCGGCACAGCGACAGCGCTCATACATACGCTTCGCGGTTACACACCTGTAACTGCCCAAAGGGGCACATCTCTGCCGCGGTCTCCCTGTCAACGCACCCCACCACCGTCAGGCCGCCGCGCGTGTGATCCTCCATCTGCGCTGCGCACCTGCGCTCGGCAGCAGAAAAGCAGGGTTTACCTTCTCGAATTCGTGGTGAAACCGTACGCCCACAGTGCATGATTTTCTTCATGCCGTCACGCATTTTGCCTGGTGCTTTGGTGACTAGCTTGCACCTTTGGTACTGATTGGTGCACTGTGTATGAATATATGCCAGCAGACCCTGCAAGAGGGCGACAGGCGCTGCAGAGGGTGCACGGTCAACGACTTCTCTCACTATCCCTGACCATGGGTCTGTAGCGCACGCCAATGGGAGTGCCGCTGTTCTGAGTCTTCAGAGTGTATGCCAGCAGATGCAGGTGCATCGGGTTTGCATCTTCAACTCAGCATTGCGTGCTAAAGTTATAATTCACATCATAGCGTCATGAAGGCTTGACAAGAAACAATCATGCTGTGAAGTAAATAATATGGTTTGCAAACACTCCCTATCCCAGCCCAAGGCAGGCTCTCCAAGTTAAGCTTAGCATTTCATGGGCATTTGGCACAAAGTGGCTCTAAGGCTTTCGCTTGTCTGCAGGTCTGTTGTGTTGCTGCCACATTGTTGCGTGTTCAACTTGCACAGTTGCAAAGCAGTTGCCAATGTGGACTCAAACACAGCACAATGAGTGATGGACCAACAGCGCCCGCTGCCGGTTTGTAAACGGAAGTTAGCTGACATCACTATTGCTTGGCTGCGATCGAGTGGCCCTTTCTTAGCAATGTAAGCGGCGCCTTCCCTCACCTCATCAGACAAAGACACTTCGTACGTAAAAAAATTGGTTCAGGACCACTATATGCTGAAATTCATGACCCTATTGGCTGCTGACAGAAATACACGGGCTGGAGTGGGACAGGGGTACATTGCACCACAAACCTGACTGTTGCATTGCTGCATAACGCGAGTTATAATGTTCTCAGCATTTGCAGACTCACCACATGCAGCCGGGCACAGTCTTCGTATTCCAGATGCCCACGCACCGCGAGCACGTGGTGTACGAGGCACACGTCCGATTTTGGCCCTGAATCAGCAAACGATCCAGTTCAACGCCATCGTCCACCGCCTCTGCTGGCAATCGGTCAGTCGCAGATCCTGCGTAATCGCACATGCCGAACTCTACTATGGAATGCCGGAAGATAAGCCGAACGGTGCTGTTGGTGCTGCAGCAATGAAAGTCAGAAGCTTGCAGCTCTGCTGCAGCCCCGACCCTGTCCTCCTGCAGCTGCGCAGGTCCAGCAACTCTAGACTTAAACTTCAAGTTGTAGTTGCAGTTGGGAAAAAGAAAATCATCAACTTGGCACCGTGCCACCGAGCGACACCGTGCCACCGAGGCTCGGATGTTGGGGCTAACTTCTGTTAGTGAGTGCTCCAGTTGCTCCGCGATGTGTTTGCAGCCTTTGAGCTCGCAAGACGACCGGATCGGCTTTGCACGGAGGTTGCGTCAGATGGTCTCTCCATCTATTGTTGAACCTCTGCAGCTCCTGCAAGAAGCCTATGTGGGGCAGTTCGCGGTAGTGACCCGCAGCGTTCTGCTAGGTGATCACAGTGAGATGCGAAGCAGGTGCTGAACCTGTGCTGCGGAGCTGCGGCGGCGTGGCAGCAGCGACCATGTGACTTCGTTGCTTGTGGGCTCAGTTCCACATCTTCGAGTGCTGCGGCAATGGGCTCCAGGACGAATGTGTTTTCAGGCCGATCGAGCAGGTCCTTAGCCGCCAGCCCATCGGTCACGGAGCTGTTGCAGCGCATCCACGATGGCCTTGAAACCAGGGGATCGAGCGCTTTTTTGGCCGCACCGCTGGCTACAGTAACTTGCAGGCCGAGCGACCGGACAGCGCCACACTCGTTCAGCCATACACAGAGCTCAATTCCTCCCACACGCACGAGTCTGGCGGTTGCTTCGCTGCTTCCTCCATGCACTACTAGTCGTTGTTGAGCTCCGTGTAGCGCAGGGCGGGTGTGACTCGGTTGCGCCGCTTGGCCTCAACGGCTTTGTAGCCGGTGCACGACAGCGCCCGATCCCCTGGTCTCCAGGCCGTCGCGGATGCGGTGCAGCGGCACCGTGTCGCCGGGTGGACGGCAGAGGACCTCCTCGATGGGTTCGAAGACGCATTCGTCCTGTGGTCCATTGCCGCTGCTCCTAGCGGTAGAACTGAGCCCACGCGCACATGAAGTCCTGGCGGCTGCTGCCGCGCCGCCGCAGCTCCAGATGCAGGTGCAGCATACGCTTTTGCATGCAGGTGCCGCCGCTGAGGAGAGCGCTGCGCGTGGCAACCGCATACTCCCCTGCGCGGGCGCCTGGCAGGAGCTTTCGAAGGTCGCCGCCATCTGTGAGCTTACGCAGTGCGCCTGCGCTGAAAGTGTCTATGCAGGGCCGCAAGCTCCTGAAGGTGTGCCAGTTATTGCAGATGGACGTGATCGCCTGCGCTCTACCGAGGAATTAGCAATGTGGCATTTGCCCCGCCTGCCTTGCAGTTGGCGAGCTGAAGGGCACTACAGTATCGGCGGCGGCGGCGGCGGCACGCGGCTGCGGTGGTGGTGGCAAAGTGCTAAACGACACCACCAAATCACAGCATATGCGCATCAGTGCTATGTCCTTGGAAGCTGGGGCTGCCTGATACAAACCACGGCATACTGCATGCATTCTTCATAGCGATGGCCTCCAGCAGCTTCCGCCCCTGCGCCCCGATGCCAAAGGGGGTTCTTTTTTTTTTCTTTGGTGTGCACACTCGCGCTTGGCCGCTGCCAACCAAATGCGTCGAGGTGTAGACACAGTGTCGTATCATGCGTTAAGGTAACTGCAAAGGTTTGGGGGTGACTCTCACACACTTCACAGTTGCAGTTGCAGTTGTGAAAAACGCTTTGAAAGAAGGCGGAGGAGCGGGGCCAGTTATTAATAGCTGGCGGCTGCAGCGAATTTGGTGTGCCTCAAACCGTGCCTGCACGCCAATCAGCAAAGGACCTCACTCGCTGTCATTTGTAAAGATAAGGAGATCAGCAGAAGTCCACACCATGAACTTTCAGAAGGCGGTAGCGGCGTGCGCGCTGCCCGCCAGCTTAGAATCATCGCACCGCCAGCTGCTGAACGTGTGCATGCAGGTGTGGTCCGTGGGCTATGCTAGGGCCCTGGGCATGGCCTCGTACACTGAACTCACGAGCTTTAGCAAGGAGGACGGGCTAGTGGGTACCTACACAGTGCCAGAAAGGGCTTGTGTCACAAGTGCAACAGGCGATCCCTTTCTATCCTGTGGCGTCACCGCTGGCATCTTCGATGAGCACTCTTCCACCGCAATGCTGCTCACAGACAGGTACGTGCGTGCATTTCTCCACCGTCGCTCGATGGTGCTGCGATGCGATGAATGCAGTATGGAGACCGCTTCTCTGCTCAAGTCGAGGTTCTTGGAACTATAGCCAAGCATTTAAGAATGAAATACTGTTCATATCACAGCTCAGCTGGTACTTTTGGTACAGCAAGCAGCACACAATCAGCCCTTCTTACTTCATGTAGTAAAAAAGTACTCCGCAGCACGCAATGATTGTTCACCACTTGGGAAAGAAAACATGTCTGCCATCATTCACTGAAAAAACTGCTGCAACAAGTACATGTGACTCTTGGCACAACGACAATCTGACAAATCTCGAAGAGCGTCGCTGACATGGGTAGCTTTGTTGCAACAATAACTTTAGCGGCCGGGCATAATGATGATCTGTGTGACTGTAAGAAACGATGTTGCTGGTTCTGCTTGCGCTCTTCACAGGACTCATAGGCCGGGACTGACGGTGACGCTCACAACGGAGATGTTCAGGAAGGCGCGGCCGGGGGACAAGCTGCGGTTGGAGTCGCGGCTGACCAAAGGAGGGAAGGTGAGGCTACCGTGTTGTCATCTTGTGGAACAACTCAAAAGATCAAAAAGCTCTAGGTGACAAAGTGTTGTTAGCCGTCAAATTGAGTGCCTTCCGCCAACAACTGTTGTCGTCGCTGCTGCGGCAAGTGTGTTAGCTGGCTGGTTGTACGCCAATAATTGGTGTTTCTCATGGGGCCCCCGTGACCATCAGCTACACCAACATCCAGCCCTTTTCATCTTTACACAATGAACTTTAATTGAACATTGACACAGCGTCTCAGTTTTAGGTTTAGGGAGATGTTCAGGAGGGCGCGGCCCGGGGACAAGCTGCGGTTGGAGTCGCGGCTGACCAAAGGCGGGAAGGTGATGCGCGTGCGGCGATGATCCACGCAAATGAAAACTGCAGTAGACAATTCAAAAAGATGAAAATCTTGAAGTGTGGTTGGTATTACCGGGGTGAACGTCATGAGTCGCAGCTGACCAAAGGAGGGAAGGTGAGGCGCACGCGGTACAATATAAATACCAAGAACATGGACAACGATCACATGTATACAGCCCAACTTAACAAAGGCAAAGCCTCAAAGATTCAGTGTACAAGTTGAGTGTTACCCCACTAGCGCCAGGCCGTGCGCTATAGTACCTGCATACAGCAGCGACGAACTGAGGCACGCGGCTCTTCGGACGGCATGTGCAACCCTTAGGTTGAGGGTTGCATTTAGCAGTTGGGGTTGGGACTGGTCAAGCACGCACGCACGTACCCGTACATACTGAAACACACATGCACCACCTGGAACTATACTTGTAGTACACTCCCCTCGCATGATCGACTGGCGCCACGCTAGGTATCAGGAGATGGTGACGCTCAACGAGGAGTGCGGCTCGCTGGTGGCACGCGGGCAGTGCCTAGGTTAGGGTGAGATCAAAGGATCGGGATTGGGACTGGTCAAGCACACGTCCGTACCCGTCTATTGCTGACACACAAGCATCTTCACCTGAACCTGCATCCCCGGGCACCAGGCCCTGGGCTATCTGGAGATGGTAGCGATCAACGAGGCGTGCGGGTCGCTGGTGGCGCGCGGGCGGCACGTCAAGTACCTACCCATGGGGCGCCAGTGGGACCTGGTGATGGGGTCGCCGCTGCTGGCGCCGCTCGCGCTCGCGATGCACGAGCGCGACATGACACGGCGCATGGCAAATCCCATGTGGATGAAGGTGTGTCACTTCAACTGTTAGTTTGACCTCTTCCTACAACATTCACTCGCACGGCCACGTCCACGTACTCGCTACATGCTTGGAGGCACATATGTAGGTCCGTGCATGCTTTGCATCACAATGTAGAACACAATGTAGAAGAGCACCGCGAGCATCCACAAATGCGGTGCGCTAGCGCGGCACATGACGCGGCGCATGGCCAACCCCATGTGGATGAAGGTCCATTAACTTCATCAGTAAGTTCAACTGCTCGTAATACGATGGTCTCACAAATAACATAATACGATGGTCTCACGCGTATGGCCACGGTAAATTGTACACGTATCTTGCCTTGAAATATGTTCATGCTGGCGCCGCTCGCGCTCGCAATGCACGAGCGCAACATGACGCGGCGCATGGCGAACCCCATGCGGATGAAGGTGCGTAAGTTCAACTCTCCGTACGGCGTGTGTTCATTGCACGGCCACAGACATGTACTTGCTACATGCTTAGAAGCATGTATGTAGGTCCGTGTATGCTTTGATTCACAATGTAGAAGAGCACCGCGAGCATCCACAAATGCGGTGCGCTAGCGCGGCACATGACGCTGCACCTGGCAAACACCATGTGGATGAAGGTATGTAACTTCAACTATAACATCAACTCTGTGTACAATGCCCTCATGCGTACTGCCGCGATTGGTCGCACATGCCCCTTGAGGTACAGAATGTTCGTCTATATATCTACATTATACACTCTATAAGAACATGTTAAAAGAGTACCGCAAGTACTCCACAATCCCATGCGCCAGTGCGACATGACGTGGCGCATGACGAACCCCATGTGGACGAAGCTCCGTAAGTTAAGCTCTCCGCACAATGCACACCAGCAAGGCCCAACTTGTGCATACTACATGCTCCACAGTATTTGCAAGTATGCTTCGAAGGATCACGTCAAAGAGTGCCGCACGTATCCACAATCTGATGCGCTAGTGCGACACGTGACGCGGCGCATGACGAGCGCCATGTGGATGAAGGCGAAATGTCCACGCTTCATACGATGCTCACCGCTGTGGCCAAGGACGTTGCACTCTACACATACATGTATGTGGCATATAGCTGAGCGCTGTGAGAAGGTGGCCTCGATGCAGTGTTTCGGCTGCGCTGCACGTAGTTTGAGGGTAGGGTTAGGGTCCGGGTTAGCGTTTGGGTTAGGCTTGGCTGCACGTGGTTTGACGCAGCTAGGGTTAGGGTTAGCGTTAGGGTTAGGCTTAGCTGCACGTAGTGTGATGCAGCATCTTGGGTGCAGGCTGGGGCTGGTATGTATACCGCATTTGTCCCGCCTTCAGCACCATTAGCAGCGCTGACGCCAGCATGGAGCCTGCTGTGCGCATGTCACGTCAGGCAGTCACACAGCGTACCATGGAGACTGCAATGCACCTGTCGCGCCAGGTCCAGTAACCCGGTCCCTTCTCTTCATCACCAAGTTGAAGTATACTCCAACGTGCATCATACATCATCCTTGCTTTGTAAAACACATCGCTGAAGTCGCGCCCATGGCCTGCAAGCAAACGAATGCATGCGAGATAACTGTGGTGTGACCACTGGTGTCCATTTGCGTACTTCAATGAATCTATTCACGCCATGCGTACATGCTTGGGAGGAGCATTTCACAAGCACTTTTGTTTACAATTCTCATGAGATGACATCTCTTTCTGCTTTGCGCAGGGCGTGCCGGAGGGGGAGACCCTGGTACAGCAGGTCGCGCCATTGAACCTACAGCTAGACACCACCTTAGAAGCAGGGGGAGAGCACGGGGCAAGCGGCAGCGCACAGCAGCGCGGCTCAGCAGAAATCATCATCACGCCTCAGCTGTTCAACTTCATGGGGTCATTTCACGGCGGGGCCATCTGGTGAGTGAGTCTGAGCTACTACCTCCTGCAGAGAGCATGGCCTCGTGCCTGATATTTTACGGTGACAAAACGCTTATTCGAGGCGCATCTCACGTCACGATGCGGGCGCGATGAGACTGAGGGTGCGCTGGTGGTCACGTCTCAGCTCTTGCTCTTCCTGCGCGTCATCACGCGCTTCACTTGCCGTGCTTTTCTTTTCGTCGGAACCATGCCGCGCCGTCGCATTTCGTGCTCGTTCCTTACTCATCGTTGTTTGTGCTTTGATGCGGTCGTCTCATGTGGCGGTGGCGACAGCGCGGCAGCGGAGCAGATGGCCGCCGCGACGGCACCGGCAGAGGTGGATGGCAAGGTGCGCTACATGCATTGATGCTGCTTTCACGACGAGTGTGCCTCTGCTTGATTGTTGAAGATTGGTGTTATCAGCTCAATATAAAGCTCGCAACACAGAACCCCATGGTACTGAAACTAGTCTAACTGATGTCAATCGATTGGCACTGCATCACATAGTGTACGGTGCAAAATAGTACGTACGCCACTGCCTTTTGATTGTGCAACAGCAAGAAATGTCTATGGTGCCCTGCACACTAAAAACTTTCAGAACGCTGTAGTTGGCTTGCACATCAGTATGCATGAGTGCTAGTTTTGCATGCGCACTGTAGATGTACTCGATTGCAAAGCTTCCCAGCAGCTGTCGTCGAGCGTTGGCACTCAACAAGCGTTCTTTTCCTTATTCTTGGTTTTCGTGTGTACATGGGTTGCATCAATCTGAAAGGATCGCCTGCTTCCTTCCAACGCAAACATGGCAAAAGTGTCTCTGTGGCGGCGACATTGCGATGCCTTTGGCAAGAAACCGCTGGTCCGCAAAGTTAGGGTTAGGGTTGGGGTCAGGATGAACGCGTCACACACGGCCAGGCGCCGCGCACATGACCGTTGCACCTCCCTTCATGCTGCACCCCCCTTCATGCTGCACCCGAGATCCTCACTCCAGCGCGCGTCCTTCCCGTAACTGTGTGTGTCGGCGATTGGTGCGCAGCCCACGTGGATCCAGCACATGGAGCCGCAGCACTTCACCGCGCAGAAGCAGCCACGGCAGATCTGACACTCCAATAATAGCATATGCGTGCTGCCAGCGCTGCGCCCCCCCCCCCCCCCTTTCCCCCCCCCCGTCACACTGCGCCCGAGCGAGAACATGCGTTTATACGTTGTTTGTGCTCACCCGATCGGCGCGCAGCCCACGTGGATCCAGCACATGGAGACGCAGTACTTCACCGCGCAGAAGAAGCGCGCCGCCCTGACGGGCGAGTACCGCGCGGGCGGCCTCGCGGCGGGCTGCTCCGACGTCACCTTCCTCAGCGGCGGCCTCAAGATGGCGGGCTCGCGCATGCAGTGGGGTTTCGCGCGTTGAAGTATGTAACTTCCTCATAGCCTTTCTGGAGCGATGCCCCCCCAGCAAGGGGAGGGGGTGCCCCCCTGCCCCCCCCCCCCCCCCACTCCCCACCCCCCACCCTGCAAGGGGTCGGGGGTGCCCCCCCTCTCCGCAAGGGGGCAGGCGGGGGGGGGGCAGCCCCTTCCTACAAAACCATGCACGCGCTTTGGGAATGTGTGCAGCGGAGGAGCTTTGCAGCACGCTCTGCTGTTGCCCGCGCAAAAGCGGATTTCTGCTTCGCTGTTACGAGGCGAACCGCCGTGGCCTGAGAGGGCCTGTGTGGTCAGCGAGCTGGAGGGCGCAGTGCGCAAATTTTGAGCCGTTGTTGGTTTTTGCAATGCGCGCACGTGTACTCTACAGCGTCGCTGGTGTACAGAGTGGAACGTGGCGAAAAACAGGTTGCTTATGCGAAAACAACAGCACAGCTGACGCGTCGGCGCTACTGCACCTGTTGAGGGCATAGAGGTTTGCGCCCTCGGTGCACACATCACAAGGACGATTGAGGATGTTTTGGACCATAGAACGATGCCTGACGACCAATGCAGGTCACTCACTGAACAAGGGTCGCTGATCCCCACTCGTTGTGTTGCCGCAACCGCACGTATTCACATGTCTGTTGTGATGGCAGACTCAGAAGCTTGCGCTGTTGGTCACTGAACAAGAGTCGCATTTCCCCCTCTTGGTGATGGTGAGTGCGTATTCACACCCGCGCATTGACCATGTTGTGGCAGACTCATAATCTTGCACCGCCTGAGCATTGTTTGCCACATGTACCAAATTGCCTCGCACGAGCACAATGTGCTCATGAGCATCACACAGATTTGCGCAGGTGCCAGCATGCATGCAAGCATTAGTAGAAGTCTTTTTCGGCAAATGTGGCACAAAAGTAGTGAAGCCAACAGCAAGGGCATCCAGCCGAGGGCCGCGGAGAGTCACAGGGGACCAACTGCAGTTACCATCTCATGTGACGATTACATGACTGGCCTCCGGAAAGGAGGCATGGCCCCAAGGTGCATAGATGCCCCGTTAACTGGTAGCACCGGTACCCGTACTTTTTATGAATTCTCGCTCAGGGCGCGAAAAAGCCCAGATGATTGGCATCTAGCTGTAAGGAATCTACATGTCGTATGACAGTCTGAAAGTGTCGCAACGACCCGTACCAGTTTTTGTACCACTTTTAACCGGTAACTGGTTGCCGCTCGCTAACCGGTATGGGTAACTGGCCGCGTGAGGCAATCCGTAAACACGTACCGATGCCGTAGCTGATGACCGGCGCCACCGGTTAAAATGGAAGTAGACCGTTTTCAGCGACTTTATTCTTTTCGTGCCTTAAAGTTAGTTCAGGGTCACAGACCCCCACGACACGACACGACAGGTGTATGGACGGTGTATACTGCAGATATGGTCATGAGTCGACCTACTGATGCTGCTGTTGACATATGGGTTTGGCTAGTGATGGCATGCAAGCGGTCCATGTGGCGCAAAAATCGAACACAGGTGGCAGTCTCCGATGGATGCGCGGCTGTTTGATGTCGCTGAATGCACAAGCAGCTTCTGCAGGCTGAGATAGCAGGTTGGATGTAAAGCATAAGCACCCATCAACTGACGTGGGACGCGATGCAATTATTTTGAACAACGCACTCCGGATCGGATTTTTCTGCTGTCGCAGCCAACGAAAGGCTCAAGCTTCAGCTGCGTAAACATGAAAACCTGGTTTACACATATTGACAGAGGTTGTTTGCTGGTCCACAAGTGCAAAGGTGCCAATTGCAGAGCGAAAGTCGAAACAGGTGGCAGCAGGCAGAATGATATGTGAGCATACTGCCCCATCCATCCTTTTGCTGGCTGCAGCTGCACACATGTTGCTGACTGCCTTTGCATCGTGACGGGTGCACTTTGAGTGTCACTTACAGGATCAAATACTGCGCTAGTATGCTGTGGGTAAGGCTTTGAGCTGTGCGCACTATGCACTTGGGTTCATTCGGCTGCACAACCTAGAATCCTCGAGCTCCTAACAAGCATTATTCCTGAAGCCTTTGTAGTTGTATGTACTGATCGCACGATATACTACGTATGCTATGCATATGAGAAAAACCCTGGCATCACTAGCAAAAAACTGGTACCACAGGTGAAAACCGGTCAGACCAGTTTTTACCGGTTTCACCAGTATACTGGTACCGGTTGTCACAGCGCACCAGTCAAACTGGTATGGGTAGCTGCTGTTACCAGTTATTGAGTACTGGTACCGGTACCGGTTAAAATTTTTCTCGCGCTACGCGCGACTGGTGCGATGATGGCAGTACGGGGCATCTCTGCAATGGCGTCGAACGGGCGACACACCTGAGCAATCTGCTGCTTCATAGTGTAAGGCGCACTGTGCTCACAAACTGGTGTTACTGCGTCGCATGTGCCTACAACTGCATCACATACGATTTCAAACCTTGCAGAATGCTAAAAGTTAGCCAGTGCCGATGAGTGTACACTGCTCATTTCGCACAGCAATGTCAGGAGTCCACGCGCGTTCCAGCGCTGATGGGCACAGAGCATCCAATATAACCACATCTGCTCACTGTCAGAAACTCACGCCTGCATAGACAGTCATCAGTGCCGCCACTGAAATGCATGCATACCAGCACGCGTGGATTTGCACATGCAGAACTGGAAACACCAATGTGCGGTCAATCTCACAGGCAGAGGGATGCAAAAGCTGAGAAACAGAGCCTCACAAAGGCAGGATACACTCCTGCTGCCGATGCATTTATATGCCAGGAATAGTTGCGGCAGGGCCATTCATACCTCTGCTTGTACGCACAATATGTACAAATATGGCTACAGTACACACAATACCACCAACTCTTGAAGGTGGCTTCGCAGCCAACGCGAAACGTTCGCTACTGACACTTCTGTGCACCCGCGTGTGAACACTGCTTTAACAGCCCCCATGCTTCCATCCCTATGGTGTTGAAACTGGTATTGAGGGAGCTGCTGCTGCAGCAGCAGCAGCAGCAGCAGCAGCAGCAGCAGCGGGGGGGGGGGGGCACGTGCACAAGCTGCGCCATGCCCCCCCCCTTCTCTCTCCCCCAGCCTGCAACTGCTGCGGGGCTACTGTTGAAGTTCACCACACGTGGGAGCGTCACAAGTGCCAGACGGAGGCAGCTCTCGGCGCGCGCATCGCCGCGCGCAGCCACAACATCAGCGCTCACCCGCACACACACACATCTTGCGCCCCCGCCCTCTGGACCCGCTCGCGCGCGCAAACGCCGCATTACGTTACGTGATACGCGCGTCCGGCCGCAAGCGGGGGGGCTGCTAGCGCGATACATGCCGTATCTGTGTGATACGCGCGTGCGTCGCCGCAAGTAGCGGCAGGGTTTGTGTACATATGTGTGTGTGCGCAAAGGGCGCTGACAGTGCGGCTGCGGCGGTGCTCATTTCGATGCCGCGTGCGTCATTTCGTGCCTCCGCATTGCGCGTCGTCTCGCGCCGCGCCGCGTCCCGTGGGCCCGGGTGCTAGGGCTGCTCGCGCAGCCTGCGGACGGCAAACAAGCGGGAGCGATTACGTGCGTGATCAGATTTCAGGTGCGGCGCGCGCATCGCAGATTCGCTGTGAGACGGAAATTTTATTGCGGTGATACGCGTTGTTCGCGCCTGCGCGCTCGCCAGGGCTGGTGGCTAAACCATTTGGGCATTGGCGCATGGCGTTTAGCCCCTGCCCAAAGGCTAAACCAGGTTTAGACCCGAGCCGCAACGTGCGCAATCCCTTGGGGGATTTTTTTAATGTGTAGCGCGTGGTGAACCGTCGAATGAACAGGCACGCGTGCTGACATTATCGAGTCGGTGGATTTCTTGCACCGAAACTAGCCAACAGCAGCCGAAACAGCATGCTGCGACGTCACACAAGGGCTTTCGCTGTGGGAACAAGGTGTTTAGCCCCCCTGTCCTGAGGCCCAGTCCAGCTAAACCCAGTTTCGCCCGCGACGCAACGCGTGCAACCTCTGCGGGTTGATCAAGTTGCGCCTCTTGCGCCTTGACCCGGAGTGCTCAGTCGGGGCGCATATGGCGCGACTGGCGGGGCGCAACCGCCTCGGTGCAAGGGCGGAGGTTTAGGCGCCAGCCCTGGCGCTCGCGTCGAGACTTGCGGCACACGCGTGCGGCGCACCGCGTGTCGCACATATCATACCCAAAAAGTATACAGAAGTCTTTTGCCTACTGTGGTTACGGCGGCACTGATTGACTCGTGGCCAATGACTGCAGCAGCGGCGACCACGGTTACTGGTGGGAGGCACTTGCGGCTAACCATCCCTTGTCACCTAGAGCTCTACAATCTTTTGATTCGTTTCTCAAACATTCATGCTTTATCAAGCGCAGACGTCCGTGTGTCCTTGATACTTGGGCCTGATGCTTCTATGAGTTTGCTGCGGTGAACACCTGCGGTGCACGTATAGACCGAGGAGCAAGGACTGTGCCTCGCAACTAGCATCCCGGCCCGTCAGCAATTTCCTACAGTAGGTCCGTGAATCCGTAAATCCTCCTTGTCACCAGACTCCACGACTTGCCTTAGCACCCGGGCCTGTGTCAGCTAGATGGTGGCGGCTGTGGCAGATCCTTCATGCCGCGCATAACCGCCCTATCGCGGCGGCGTCCGCCGCCACCGCCGCCGCCTCCGCCGCCGCTGCCGCCGCTGTCATTGAAAATGCAAGCGTGCAGCGGCGATAGGTGAGAGAGCGACCAGTTGATGCAACTGAGGTTGGCCGGCGGCGAGTTTTGGCATGAGTTCTTCAACGCCTGCTACCAATGGTCCATTCAGCATTGGCAAGCGCCACCCACAGCTTCAGCGTCTTCAGACACGGAAGGACTTCCACGCATGGAATGTTTGGGGGGCAGACTAAAATGTCAAGCACTCGATAGCTGAAGTCATGCTGCTCCCTGGTATGGCTAGGCCCTCCTCAGCTCGAAATGTTGCTCTCGGTTTTGTGCCCGATGTAGACAAACTCCATGAGTTATTGCTTTGGTGAGGACTCTAGTAGCAAGGGAGGTCGGTGCCTTGGCCATCTTTACATGACAAAGTCACAAGCAGACATGAACCAGTCGCGAAAGCCAAAGGGGCTGACCGCTGCCACTTAGGCCATACTAGTAGTTTGGTACATTGGTGGCATTTCTTCGATACCATTGCCACAAGCAGATAGGCATACCTAAGCTAAACTAGGAAGGGGAGGGTTATACACGGGAGGTCAGTGCATCGGCCCTTCTGTCATAGCACTGGCACACGCAGATACGCATACCTAGGCTGCACTAGGAGGGGGAGCGCTATACATGGGAGGCTAGTACATCTGCTTTCCTTTCGTAGCACTGACACAAGCAGATGCGCATACCCATGCTGTACCAGGAAGGCAAGCATCATATATATCAGCATTTTGCTCATAGCACTGGCACAAGCAGATGCGCACCCGTCGCGGAAGGCAAAGTGGCTGACCGCCGCCACCGCGCCAAACAGCAGCAGCCCCGCCGGGCCGAACCAGAACACGGCCAGCAGTGCGCAGAGCTCTGCCACCGGCAGCGGCACCGCGAAGCCCAACAGGTTCACCGACCGCCGTCTGAATCTGCGAAAAAGAGGAGTGCACAAGGTGTGGGGTGAGAGTGTGGCGTTCAGGGTATTCGCAGCCTCAGATCCAGTGCACGAAGGGCAACAGTCAGGTGAATGAAGAGTGAATGCGAGTGTTTGGACAATGCTGCGGCCGGCAGCGTGAGCTTGAAGTCTAATATAATAGGCTCGCTGGCTCTAACTGCACCTACATAGGGGTGCAAGCATAAAGAATGTGGTGTTGAGGGCTTTGACAACCAAAGTGCATGCACTGCACCCGCTTAAACCCAACTTGATGCAACGTCAGTTAAATCGTCAGAGGGTGGTGCGGGTACAGGGCCGGGCTGGTTCACCAGCGGTCGACAAGTGACAGAGTGACTGAATGAGTCATGACGACAGCATTCGAGGAGCCAAAACAGTTCATTAGCCGCTGAGAGGATTGTCAGAAAGCTCACGAGTCATCCTGATCAGCGTGGCGTGATAGCAGTTGCATCGGAAGTTGTTTCTGGTAAATGCTGGCAGACACCAGGAGACCTGCAAACCAGAGATGGCGCGAAGTGCCATTGTCGAGCAGGTCGCGCGTAGCGCGAGAAAATTTTGGACAAGTACGCGTACCAGTATCAAAATACTGGTGAGAGCGGCTACGGGTACAAGTTTATCATGTGCTCTGAGACAACGGGTACGCGTATACCTGTAGAACAGGTTATTGCTGGTCGAACAGGTTTTTTTCCTGTTTCAATGGGGTTTTTGATGGCTTCTTCACAGCAATGTCCTGTTTCATGTATCACACTACAAGACGCTTGAATCTGCTTTGGGGAAATCGTCTGAGGCTCGTTGAGGCTCGAAAGCCGTGCGTGCCTTACTTTTAAGGCACGAAACACGGGTGCAATGTACTGATTCAGATATGAAAGCATTGAGTAGCTGGCATGCACAATGTAAATGCAGCCTACTGACATGCACATCTCATTGGCAGTAGCTCTCGGCCAGCGCAGCGTGGCGTTGAGCTTTGAGTCGGTGAAAACAAAGGTCGCTAAAGCTCGCCATGAGAAGCCACTGCGTCCGAGCCGAGCCGCTACGGAGTCAGCTATATAGAAGATACGTTCTCTCGTCGGTGCTTGATCGCAATCGCAGTTGCAACGCACGCTCACGCTCCTTCGCACTTTTGACAACACAAACCCAACCCAACTTCAACGGATTTATTCTCGAGAAGCTCGCGAAAAACAAGCACGCAGTATGCGAGATTTTCACTCGCACCGCGCATTATCAGCTGTGGACCAGAGCAGGTTTTACTCGTTGCCTCGCACGACAGGTTACGCGTACGAGTTATTCCGTGGCCACGGGTGCGAGTTAAAACGCGCGTCAATAACTCGTACTCGTACGCGTGCCACGGTGTACGCGCTATCTCTGGTCCGGGTGTTTGTCCTTGTCGTACAGCAGCCTGGGAGGTTGGTTTGAAGTTGAGGTTGCACATACATGCGAGCGAGTGTGAGCGTCCACTCTCAGGGGCAGAGCAGGTGAGACAGTCAGGCATGGTCCGGGTGTTTGTACTCGTAGTGCAGCATAGTGCAAACAAAAACTCGTACCTGTACGCGTGCCACAGGTGTGCGCGCTATCTGCTGCAAACGACTGTTGCGACTTGCTCAATCAGTGGCTAATTTCAGATATTGATGAGTGCGTATGAGCTTAGTGCAACGCAAACAAGGTGAGTGGCGTGCCACCGTCCGTAGACCATTCAGACAGGCACCTTGAACGCATAGATGGCACGCAACGACAATCAAAATCAGGACAAAAAAAGGTGATGCCTGTGAGATTCGCCTCCACCTGGCCTGCCATCGTGCAGACTTAAATTACACCTGGCGTGAAAAAATACCAATGCCTTCCCAATGGGGTTCACTGATCGTCATGAAAAGCGGAGCCATTTCGATCTCACTCGTAAAATGCACTACTTCATGAGTCGCTGTGACGATGTTTGTTTAGTGTAACATTTTAGAAAGTGACTTGTGAAATGATGTGCTGTGATCTGAGCGATGGTCTCACCTCGTCACAGCATGTCTGGCCCTAGCTAACGCGCTGACAGATCCCTGCTCCTGCCCTGCTGTGAGCCCGCTCTCTGGGTCAACAATCTCGCCATTCACGATCGTTCGCGGCGCCATGCTGCACTACTGAGCGTAGGTGCAATCTGCTGGGGGGATCGGTGATCGAAAGCCCTGTCCATGCGCCGCTGCCGGCCGCTGTGCTTTGTGCACACAGCTGGCAGTTGATCTTGTTAATTAGATTTTTGTGTCGTACATAAATGTAACCGACTTCAACTGTTCTAGAACTGCAGAATAAAGAAGTGCGCGCAAGATGATGTTCTTACTTGGCCTTACTTGGCAGACACATGGGGATTTACGGGTCGCGAGGCGTGGAGTACCACATCGTCAAGAAAGATGGCACGCGCATCGTCATTGCTGCGGAGCGGGACACCGACGCCCGCCTAGAGACCAGCGCGTATTACAATGAGAGGAAGGACGCTTGGCTTAGGGACGTGTACAGAAAGCCCGACTGGATCGTAAGGCCATTGCTGAGCGACACCCTGGAGCTGACGGCATCAGAGCAGGCCGCCGCAGACAAGGCTGTCGGCGAATGCGGGGGGAGCGAAGGTATCGCTGAACAAGGGTGGTACGACGTCGAGGGCACGTCGACCACCTACTGAGGTGACAGATCTGCACGGGCAAACACACAAAGGCGGTGGCACACCAAGCAGCAACCATATGGCATTTGTACTCAACGAACATTGCCCATAAGAGTCAACCAACACAGAGGATGGCAGTCTGTTTCATTTGTATCGTCTCGCAGAGCGATCGCGCGAGTCACCTTCTCGTCGAAGCTCTGCATCTTTGTACACAACCGGCTAAGCTAGCGCCCTCATTACCGCCATGGCTGAGGAGTATGCAGTGCGCAAGCGGAGCGAGTTCCGCCCGGCGGAGGCGGCGCTTCAGGGAATAGCAGTTGCTAGGATTAGGGCTGCGCTTTCCACTGCGCTGCAAACGGGGGGTTGTCTCAGCGAGAGGGGCAATACGGGGGGTCTGAGGCGGACAAAGTCCTCATAGAAGCCCATATGCACTTGGCCTGGCGGTCAGTGACCGTTTAATGTGTAGATAGCGCTTGTGTTCCATTGCGGTCACACATGTGTATGAGCACACGCTTGATGATGTGAGCGCAACAGTTGCATATCTCGCACTTTTCATTGGATTTCCGCCCTTCAAGCGGAAGTAAATAAAGTATACGATTGGCAGACCATGTGCCATGACGTCGCCTTGCTTTCGCATGAAGCTGCTGCTGCGCTGGTCATGGCTATCGCTAATAAAGCTGGCAGTCTCTTGTGAAAGATGCTGACTCCTGGTCTTGCATAGCAGACTTCTCAATCGCTGCCAAGCGCACGTACCGCCTCTGCAACGAGACAACCTGCAAGGCAAATACAAATGTCTCTTCTTGACCGCTTCCTCGCTTCCTTGCTGCAGTGTCTGAATGCGCCACATATGCAAGTACGTGAAGCGAACGTGCTGCAGTGTACATGCTGCTGCTGCCAGCTATAGTTGAGTGCACGTCCACACGAGTACACACCCAATGCTGCATTCATGAGGGCTCAGCGCGGGCCACAGCCACAGATACTGCAGTGTTTTGCCAAAGTATTGAGCCATGCCACTTTCCTAAGTGCCAAGGCCTCGTCGGCCACGGGGACTCTGTCGTGTGTTCTGAGCACAATTCACAGACAGTGCAGTCAGCCACGTGGGCGACATGCACTGCACACAACTGAATTTTTCACACATTTGGCTGTCACGGTCGTCCTGCACGAGTTCAGCCTGTGGAGTGTGCAAAAGGTGCTACTGAGCGAGTCCAGACAAGAGCAGTGTCCGGATGGCAACACACTCAGCAGCACAGGCGTCAGCCTTCATCAGCTTGCCGCATCCATGCAATCGCGCGTTTGGAACGCCGCGCTGTGGGCGCATGTGCAGACAAATCAAGCACACATACAACAGGAAGTACATATCATGTGCGCCCCAGTGGCTCACCAGTGCAGATCTCCATGCTAGTGTATTTGGGGCTGCGATGTGCAGTGTAGTCTGCGCTGACTGCGGTCGTCCTTGTAACGTGCAGGTGAGTGCATGTGGCTGATCCACTGGCACTGCATGTTCAGTGCATGTTCGACTTGTCTCTACTGTACCCCTCACCTCTATACGCTTCGCGGCCTGTGCGCCGCGCTGTGCACAAATGCATTTCCATACGTGCATACACTTCTTTTTCATGGATGGCAGCACGCGCCTGCTCATCATCATTCCCTGCCGTTGAGCACTGCACCCAGAGGCACGTCATCTCAATGCGGCAGCGCTCCACCTAATGCCGCGTCCGCCGCAGCCGCCCCCTCGTGTATTGCGCCGCCGGCGCGGAAGCTGCGACGTGCGCTGCGCACTCCTTCACTGCGGTGACATGCCCTGAAAGTGTCGGTACTGCTTAGTCGCCTCGCGCCACTCGCGTTTCGTGGTCGGCGGCGCGTGCGCCATCACGCGCAGGAACAGGAACAGCGCCGTGCTGATGCCTGTCGCGGTCTGCAGACTCACGCGGCGCGCGGTGCGGTGCCTACCAGTACGAGATTGCCGAGCACATACATGTATGCATAGGGGTACTTGTGGACTTGTGTTTATCAAGTCAAGGCCCCAAGGGAGCCGGGTGTCCTGGTGGCACTCAAGCCTATGCCAGTCTGCAGAGTCCATGTGCAGTATGCGATGCGCTTGAGCAGGTGTCTTCTGAAAGCGCACAAAGCGTAGGTACAGTGCTGTGCTGATTCCCAACTCCGGTATTCATGCAGAACCGAGCCACGCGCACAATGTGGTGCGTTCTAGTACGATGACCATGAGCGCACACACATATTGATAGCGCCGTGGTGGTGCCCACATCCGTCTGCAGAAACGCGCGCAGCGTGCCATGCGCTTCCGTGAGGGTGCATGCCCAGATGTAAACTACTGTAGCTGGCACCAGACTATCGCCATTTGCCACGGTGCGGACCAACGTTAATACGTGACAGATGCAGAACTTTCACGGAAGCAAGAAAAGACCACTCATAGCCATCAGCCTCAGTGTGACTTCAGCAATAGGTTAGGAAAGAGAGGATGTGGCTGACGCTGGAGAGCATTTGTTGCTAGTTTCCTATTCACACCCGTGATCTTATTGCTAGCAAGCGGCTAAACAGCATTGCCGTCGTGTTTGAAGCTTTGCAATGGCAACTTCGAGATCATCAAAGCGGCCTTCGGTGCGCGGCAGCAACAGCGCCCAAGATATGCATGCAAGAGCACGCAAATCTTACCACAACACCTTTCGCCACCGCCTTCTGGGACACCGCCTCTTTCGCTGCCTCCGGTGTCACGAAAGGAGGTACAGTCTGGGTCGCAAGCGCGCGAAGCGATCGCACTGCTGGCACTAGGGGTCGCATCATCGTGCCGCAGCTTCCTCTCCTCGCCTCTTGCAAAAGTCGGTGACTCTCCTCTCTCCTTCGGGGAGTTGCGAGCTACATTTGCGGATCTGAAGAGGATATCGACATCGACAACGACAACAACAACGACAACGACAACGACACAGTCATCTCGGCGGGCAGGGAGAGCTGCAACTCAAGCAGGAGGGCGGTGAGCTGCAACTCAAGCAGGAGGGCGGTGAGCTGCAACTCAAGCAGGAGGGCGGGGCCTTGGTTGCTGTGTTGTTGAAGCATGCAAAGTGGAGCGACTGGTGCACGTGGCGGGGAGGATGGCACCCCTGAGCACATAACCGGCAGCAGGATCAAGTCCTGTCCTGAGTGCAACAACATACTGCAGCCGGCAGACGACCGTAAGCTGAGGAAGGTAGGGGCACGACATTCAAGTTCAACCTGGCGTTGTCCGCGAGCTTGAGCGGCAAAGCAGTGTTTAGCTGAGGTTACGGGTTACGCTTGGACGCAGTGGCCGTCTAAGTGCAATGACGCGCACTTTGACTGTACATTATGAATTCTGACACACTCCTCGCTGACAGGTGCCTTGTTTCCTGATGCAGCTATACATGGTGTGTCCCAAGTGCGCCTACAGAGAGGACGCCCAGCCAGGGGAGGCCTGCGTCTACGAGCATCGCGTACAAGAGGACCGCACGTAAGTGATTGAAGAAAACATTGCTGCCACCAGACGCAGATGTGCACCTGTGTTGGAATCTGTGACGCATGTGTTGTGAGCAAACAGCATTCGGTTCTTTCATAGGTCCATTTACCATCGGTGCAGGCAATAAGAACGTGTGATGCAATAGAACTTCTAAGTGATCACGCAATGCTGCACAATGAATCTCATCAGAAGCTGTGACTAACAATGCTGTTGTCACGACACTGGTCGGTGTTTTGCACCAACATGGACCTATGTGTATGATGGCTCACTGAAGGTCAGCTATTCCGACAGTGCCTCAGGAATCAACTTCAGAGTACGTGATGTTGCATAGTGGCTGGGTTGCTATCTTGACGCCGCTCTCGACGAGCGCTGCCACGACAACACTTGGCAATCGCAATCAGGCGACAATGCGCTCAGCACCTTGAGCATGTGCGAACTGCGCAGAGGGAAGTAATATATAGCAATGCACGTGCAGGCGAAGCCACTGCATGTTGAAGGGCGAGGTGTTCAAGTGCAACATGCGTGCCTGAAGCCTGTCAATGTCAGCGCAGCGGCCAACGGGATGCGGCTGCGGCCCGCCGCCGCAGCGCTCAGAGGCGGTGCCTGAGCGCTGTTCCCACGTGCCGAGTAACGAGGGGGTGCTTGAGTGAAAGGCCTCACTGGTACTGTAGAAGACTTGCAATACGGGCCACGGGGCTACTTCCAGTCACAACACGACCATGCTGAAAGGTAGTGCCTGACGCCCACTCAGCAGGACACGGCAGTAGCTGACGCGCGTTTCTGCGCAGGGCCTGCGGGAAGCGCTGCCCCGTTGCGTTGCCGCGCCGCGCAGCATCCGGCTGGACACGGTCGCGGCGCTCGACTTTGCGCACGACCTCACGCTGCAGCGCTCCGACAGGCGTGCCTGCCCCCTTGAAACGTGATGAGCCCACCAACAACCGAACGGCCTACTAGAAGTTGGTCTCTAAAGGACGAAGTCAAACGATCGGCACGGGCGCCCTTGCGATGCCACGCCACTGTCGCCAAGCCAATGACACATGACATTGACAAAGTACTCATGATGAGCACCGCGCCGACGCGGTGGTGGCTCACATTTACCCTGGAAATATGAAACATTGAACATTCTCTTGAAGTGATCGGCACTTGACTTTGTGATGCCATAATGCTGTCACCCACACACCCCTCCGGAACCTATGACATCAATTAACAGACCATGCTGAGCACTGCCCCAGTCATGGCTGCGCCCTGCAGCACCCAGCTGGAGCGGGTGCCGGCGCTCAATTTCGCACACGACCCCACGCTGCAGCGCTCCGACAGGCGCGCCTGCCCCCTTGAAATGTGATGCGCCCACAAACAGGTCTAAGAATACTCCACAGCAAAGTACAAAGATCTGCGCATGCGCCCTTGCCATGTCAGGCGACTGTCGCCAAGCCATTGACATGCGACGTTGACAGAAGTATGCTGAGCACTGCATCGCCACGGTAATGGCTTATAGTTACCCTAAAAATATGAAACATGGAACATTCTCTTGAAGTGATCAATCAGCATCTGATCTTGCGATGCCCATGATTACTGTCGCACACACCCCCTTCAAATAATGACATCAGTCGACAGAGCAAGTATGCTAAGCACTGCCCCACTGCCGCATCGCCGAACCGCACAGCATCCAGCTGGACACGGTCGCGGCACTCGACTTCAAGCACGACCCCACGCTGCAGCGCTCCGACAGGCGCGCGTGCGAGCGCTGCCACAACCGCGAGGCTGTCTTCTTCCAGGCAGACAAGGCGCGCGAGGCGGCATCGCTCAGCCTCGTGTTCGTCTGCACGCACTGCGGCCACGAGTGGCTCGGCTAGCGAGACGCATCCTGGGTTAGGGTAGGGTTAGGGTTAGGGTTAAAGCAAGCGTCGCGCGGAAACGCTCGCACTGCAAGTGCGCATTTCATCATTGAGGGTGTTCATGCGTCTGAGGGAGGCCCAGAGACGTTCACGTTGAGAGTGCGCAGTTCAGGATCGAGGTTGGTCACACACGGCAGCAGTGGCGCGCGTGGGCGTGCTAGCCTGCCCAGTTTGCTGTTACAGTAGCTCCGCAGTACACAGTTCACAGTTACAGGGTTCAGCGCACGACGTGTGCATATATGTCCACATGAGGGTCCCCCATAGGTCGGCAACTGCAGTGTTGCTGGCGCAATGTGTGCTGCTGCATGGCCGGCGATGTGAATGCAACGGCCTTCTGCAGCCCTGCGGCACAGGTTTCACCGCCAGAGAGTTGCGTGCACAGTACGCGTACACGTTGCCATGCGGCGGCCTGCGAAAGCTCATGCGACGACTGACAGCGTGGCAGGCGCGCCGTGTCCTGCTGCTCGGCCGGCGACACGAACCCAATCATTGTGTGGATGTGCATGTATGAATACGTCTTCACAAGTACTTGGTAGTGTGTGTATGTGTGTGCAATGACTGGCCGGTCCCGGTCCATGGACTTGTCGATGCTGTGGTGGACGCCGGCTGCTTTATGCAGTGCACCGGCATTTGGCCCTGCTGAGGCATAGGCAGGTGCTGCATTTGCGCAGCTGCAAGAGCTTGGTCTGCGCATGCGTACTTGTTTGGAATATGCATAGTCCACTCACTGCTCTCACTTTGCCAGCCAGCGAGGGGTGCATGTTATGTAAGCACACGTGACCGCGCCAGACGTGTCCGCAGCGCTCATGTGCTGCAGCGATGGGCAGCTGCGGGCAGTGGCAAGCCAAAATGATACATCAGCACAGGATTGCTGAGTCATCTTTTATCACTGGAGCTGATCTTGAACAGCTTGCGAACAGACCTGCACTTCAACGTCAAGTGCTTGCCCCGATTTAGGCCCCAGCTATGCAACAGCGCCATAAATATTGTTTACAGCACCAGTACTGCACAAGCAGAAAGGAGTCGCGTGTCCCTACGTGCTCAGACGCGCAACACATCGAGTATACATGTGCATGCAGCTCATTGGAAGAGTCTTCCATGAGCAGCTGGGCTCCAGAACCGTCATGCTTGCACAGCTCAAGACAAAGTGCACGAGCATCATGCACTGCACCTTTGAGATCAATCCATGATGAATGACAACTGCAACTGATTGTTCAAGATCAGTCGCACAGAGGCAACACCAACGCAACTGTCAGGCACTTCGGTCATGCAACGCTGGCACCCTTCAGCACATATGAATGGCCTGGTCCACAGCAGCAGCACAAATCGGAGAGACGGGATGCCGGTACACGAAGCATGAGGAAACGAGGTTCATTGTACATGTGTTTACAAGGCACGCTCGCTGCCCGCAAGAGCCGACACTGCCACATTTGTCCACTGCGCTACAAGTCGCCGCGTGCACACATAGAGAGCCCACGACCAGCATAATCATGTACAAAAATGCCCCCCCGTGCTCCCCGTGCCCCCCTTCCCTGCCTCCCCCCGCTGACCCCTAGTTGGCTTGCGGAAGTGACAGATACACATTGGCAGTGCAAGCAGCAGCACTCAACCCCTGAAATGGCACATGTCAGCCGTGTCAAGATGGGCCAAATTGGTCCTCAAAGCAGTGCTGAACCCTTCTGCCCCACCCGGTCCCGCAAGCTTTGCATCAGCTGACTACGCCGCTGCGCACCGCCAAGAAATTGTAATCCACCGGCGGGCAGCTTGTGAGCGTTGAGCAGTGGCTTCGTGGGATCTTGCACTGCTGCACACGCGCGTCGTTGGCGGGTCCCTCGCATGCGTCGACATGACGCGATGGCGCGCCTGCGTAGAGCGCTGCCAGTGCGAGAGAGCGCGCATGTGCCGCCTCGGGGCAGAGCTGCCCGCCTAAGGTAGGTAGGTAGACGAGCAGCAGACGCAGAGCTGCGCCTGGCGCACCGCGCGCGAGCGCCGCTGTGCCACCGTACCGGCAGCGTTGCTAATTATGCCACAGTGCTCATTGGCCAGCGCAGCTGCTCAGCACTGGCCTCGAGACGGGCATCCGCCACAGTCACACAACGCACTACGGCACAACCGCACCGGGGTCCCCCGGGAGGAATTGCCATCGCCACGTGCCCCCCCGCCACCTCTATCGCTGGGCAGCGAGGCGCTGTCCCCCGCCACAGGATAACCGCACATCAAGGCAGCCGCGGCGCAAGGCGCTGCCTGCGGCCACGGAGCGGCCGCAAGGACGGCCGCGCACCGAGAGAGCTGTGACGCACTATAGCACAGCCATCGTTGGCCCCGGGTCGCCGCCGTCTGCGTGCCCCGGGCCAATCAGATCGCCGGACGGCGAGCCGAGGGTCCCGGTCGCGGGCGCAGTGCGCTGAAACGGCGGCAGCGCACCACCTGCTGAGCTGTTGCGCAGGAGGTGCTGCGAAGAGTCGGTGGCGGCGAATGGCGGCACCGGCGGCCGTGGGGCCTGGTAGGTGGCGCTCTCCGCGCCGCCGCCGCCGCCGCGGCGAGTGGCGTAAAACTGAACGCGATGCGTACATGTGGGAGAGCGGGGGCGCTCAGCGTCACGTGCGTGAGAATGTGGATGCCAGTGGTTGCAAGTCACCAGCGCATGGCTGCGCTGCAACAAAGCGCGCAAACGCGATGCGACATCAATGATTTGAACGCGTCTGCAGAGCGTGCCAGGCCGGCGGGCTTCACCTCGCCGCCGCCGCCGCAGCGCGCTGCCCTGACATGCTGCTGTAACTGTCGGTAATGGATTGTCTGTGCATGGAGTAGGAATATGGTGACCCCCGCAGTTGGGGTTGCACACGCGACAGGTGGTGCATGTCACAGTGCAGTTGAGGTTGACAATTAAAACTGCAGTTAATCCAAACTCATTCTAGACCAGCTTAAGATGTGTGGCTTAGATTACTCAGTGATCCTACGCCGGCGCGCGCAGGTTTGCTGTGGCCAGATAACAATACTTCTTCCTGTTTGGTTCCCGCATGAACTGTGTGCATCGCTCGCGGCTGCCTCTGTTTGCCTCAGCACTATGCAGCGGTACGGTGTGTCATGCTAGCCTGCACGCGTGATTCGCTTGTGAACAAATGCCGTCGCCCGAAGACATGATGGGTGCTAAAATGACAGGCACAACAACCATCGCCGGCGCAAGAATAACTGCCGTGTGCGATGACAATGACCCTTATCCAGGCGGGATCAGCATGGCAAGCGCAGGGCGTCGCAGACGCACTTGCAAACGCCGCTTGCGGCAACCATCACTGAGCTGCAATACGCAATTTCACCTTTTCGAGCCAGTAGAAGCTCGCTGTGCCAGGGGCGTTCTCCAACCTGCGAGCGCGCGCAGGGCACATACGGATGCAGCAGTAGTCAGCGAGCAGCAGTTCAACAGCCAACAAAATTCACCCAAACGCTCATTGCTTCAGAAGTACGCAACATATTTATACATGAAAATGATAAGAAGTTTATTCCCGCTCTTTTTCAACAAAATGTTGATACCAAATGAGACTTCATTGAAACTCAGACAAGTAAAACTCAAGGCGCCGCAGGTCGGCCACGGACGGCAGCGCTCTCTTCGGTGAGCTGCATCGGCATGCTGAGCGCAGGGTGCGAGATTCGCAGCGCCCCCCAGTGGTAGTCCATCTCCGTGCCGCTCTCTACGTGCTGCGTCATCAGAGAGTGTAATGGATCAAGTAGGGTTTGAAAATAATTTTAAAAATTCAAAAGAGGATTTGCAACACGCCAGGTTTAAGCTTGAACCTGTGAATTCCACGCATCTCCTGAACCAATCTAGCATCTGTTGCCATTGTTGAGCTATTTCAAAGCACACTGAACCGCCACAAGGCTGCGCAGGCCACCCGCCTGCTTTGTGCATGCATACGGTCGCTGGATGCTGCTGCTGCAAAAAAGGATGCACCGCTCTGTATCAGCACTTCTTGCAAGGAGCATCTGCGCGACAGACAAGATGGCACCGCGCACGGCGCAACGCACGCGCTGATGGTGTGATGAACGTGTCTGTCGCCTGAACTGATGTGCCAAGTATCATTGCTGCTGCTTGATTTAGGATATGGGTTGGGTTTGGGGCAAGCTGCTGATGCTCAGCGCTGCCACCAACCACTCCACCATCCGTCCGTCTACTCTGATGCAGATGCTGCCAATCACAAATGCGTGCGCAGACGCTCTCCACCGACATCGGCCAGCATGGACTTCAACTGCCACTAGCGCGAGAGAACCTGCGTACATCATGCATACATCATGGCTCACATGGCGTTGGGCTGCGCGCCGCCGATGACCATGCGGCTCGCCAGCAGCTGGCTGGGCATCTGCGAGCGGCAGCAGCGGCGCGCGGCAGCAACGCAAGAGCGTATTCATATACTCGTGCCTCAACACAGAGGCAGCCGGTACTGGCAACGCAGACAAAAACGGTGTGAATGCACAGGGACGGCAAGTGTGCCTCAGAGATGTTGTGTCAACGAACGGCAGTCACGAACGGACCGGCAATTGCGACCACAGTGCGGCGTTGAGGCAGAATGCCAGAGGTAGAGCGTACACCTGTGGCACGCGTACAGGTACAAGTTTTTGACGCGCGTTTTAACTCGTACCCGTGGCCACGGAATAACTCGTACGCGTAACCTGTCGTGTGAGGCAACGAGTAAAAGCTGCACTGGTCCACAGCTGATAACGCGCGGTACGAGTGAAAATCTCGTACACACTGCGTGCTTGTTTTCGCGAGCTTCTCGAGAATAAATCCATTGAAGTTGGGTGGGGCCGAAGTTTTCAACAAAAGTGGAAGGAGAAGGAGCGTGAGCGTGCGTTGCAACTGCGATTGCGAGCAAGCACAGACGAGAGAACGTATCTCCTATATAGCTGACCCCGAAGCGGCTCAGCTTGGACGCAGTGGCTTCTCATAGCGAGCTGTAGCGAGCTTCGTTTCACCGACTCAAAGCTCAACCCCACGCTGCGCTGGCCGAGAGCTACTGCCAAAGAGATGTGCATGTCAGTAAGCTGCATTTACATTGTGCATGCCAGCTACTCAATGCTTTCATATCTAAATTAGTACATGGCACCCGTGTTTCGTGCCCAAGAAGTACGCACGGCTTTCGAGCCTTAAGGAGCCTCAGACGATTTCCCCAAAGCAGATTCAAGCGTCTTGTAGTGTAATGCATGAAATAGGACATTGCTGCGGAGAATCTGGTGAAAGCCATCAAAAACCCATTGAAACAGGCAAAAACACCTGTTCGACCAGCAATAACCTGTTCCACAGGTATACGCGTACCCGTTGTCTCAGAGCACAGGTTTAACTCGTACCCGTAGCCGCTCTCACCAGTATATTAATACTCGTACGCGTACTTGTCAAAAATTTTCTCGCGCTACGCGCGACCTGTTCAACAATGGCACTACGCGCCATCTCTGCAGAATGCATGCAACGGTTCGACGATGCGCAATTTAAATTTATGGCAGCGATGGTCCGTGCGCTCGTCACCTGAGCGACGCTCGCATGCGCTTGTGCGAACACGCAACGGGATTGGATGCGTGCTATCTGTAGGGTCAGGTTTAGGTTTAGGTTTAGGGTTAGGGTTAGGGGTAGGGTTAGGCTGCCGTGCAGGCCAACAAGCGCGCGTGGTCAGCGTACCGCGCTGCTGTTGGGGGCCATTTTGTGGCATCAGCTTGAGCACTACTCACAGTGTGGCATCAGCTTGAGCACTACTCACAGTGTGGAGTCTGTACACCACCATACTTCAAAGCAAAGTGAGCGTTCACTGCATCATTGCATGGGGCCTGTCTTGTTGAATCAGTGCTCAGCTGCCCCATCAAAACGCCGTCTTTGAGAAGAGACACCTCCACTGCCTGTGCCATCTCCTTCAACAGGCTGTCCGTTGCCTGATGCGAATTCCTCTGTTTACCACGACAAAAAGAAATAAATTGCACAACACAATACAATTGAAGGCCTGGCAGTCGCCGCCAGAACTGTGTGGGCAACCCTAAGGCTAGGGTCAGCAAGGGCGCTCACCTGCGAGAACTGCATCGACGGCACCATGGAGGGGGTGAGCGAGACCCCCAGCTGGGCAGCTGACCCCCCAAACAGCGCCGAGGGGTGCTGCGAGGGGGGCATCTGCAGAGCCGGGGGGCTCATGTGGGTGCTGTTCAGGCCCCCCGATGACCCCCGCTGGAGGGTACCGCTGGTCAGGGGGGACGGGCTTGCCCTGGATATGGTGCTCCGTTCTGACAGTGCTGCGGAGAGTGCAGGCGCGCAAAGGGGAGCAGGCGTTTGGAATAGAACGTAAAGTTTTGCGGGGGGACTCGGGGAAGCAGCAGCCCAGAGCGCCGTCACTTGTTGACTGGTCCTGGCCAACGACACGAGGCACACAGCTGCAGCAGAGCCCTAGCTGATAGGCAAAACAAAGAAAGCAGACAGGACGGGCTCAGCTTTGCGAGCGCAATAGTGCTTATGCGCAGACAGCACAGTGAAACATGATGCATGCACATTACTGTTTCTGTACGCGTCTCTTTGTGCGCAATCATTGCTGCGGCACGCGACCCTCGACACCAAGTGCGGCATGTACATCGTGCGCTGGGCTGGCCTGTCGTGAGCGGCGAGTGCACCGGCTTGCTGCCTGCTGTCTCTCAATGCGTCTCTTTCGTAAGCCATTCCTGCGGCGCGCGCCTGACACCGAGTGTGCCGTGGATACCGTGCGCTGGCGCCTTTGCTGGGCGGCGCGTGCACTGACTTGCTGCCTGCTGCAGCTGCGCTCCATCAAAGACGCTCCGCGGAGCGCCGAAAATCATTAACAATGACGATCCGCCAGTTGATTATATTAGCCGGCACGTGGCTTCATGCGCCATTGCTGCAGGCGCACCATCCTGAATGTCTCTCTCCCTGCAGTACTCTGCTTCGACCATTGCGCAGAGCGCCTGCCAGTCCTCGCGGCGGCGTAGGCGCGCTGACAACTCGCCAGCAGTTCACGCGCGTGCTTGCGGTGCGCTATCAGTTCACCAGCAGTTCGCCCAGCAGCGGCATATGACATACCTGGCGGCCGTTCGGCGGAGGCTTCGCTGACCAGCAGCGACTGCGCCGTTGCTGGTGGCGCCGTCATTGGCGGCCGCGGCAGCGGCGGCTGCATTGAATACTGCTGCTGGTGCTGGTGCTGCTGCTGCTGGTGCTGGTGCTGCTGCTGGTGCTGCTGCTGCTGCTGTTGCTGCAGAGGCGAACTGCCCCCTTCTCCCTGCTGCTGAAGGGGCGAGCGCTGCTGCTGCTGCTGCTGCTGCTGCTGAAGTTGCGAGCGGTGCAGCAGCGCGCTGGCGCGAGAGTATTGAAGTTGGGAGTGCTGCAGCTGGGCCTGCTGGAGCGCGGCTTGAAGTTGCTGCTGGCTCGCCGCCAGGTGCTCCTCAGCTTGCTCGGTCTGGAAGTGTTCCAGCGCGTTGAGCATCTCCTGTTTTGGGGCACACGGAAAGCGAGACGCGTCAGCGAACGAGGCGCTTCGAGCGGATCAGAGTGCAACTACCTGGTCATCTTCTGAGATAAGCAGCCAATGGAGAGGTAAAAATATTGAACTGGGACCTTCAATCTCTCACTGGACTTGCAGGGCTTGTTGGAAACACAATGGCTCGCCGGTGGCCGCTCCTCAGGCCTGCTTAAACACACGGATGGGTTTAGCCGCCTTTAAACGAAATTTGCTCTAGCGCATGGAGCATTGCCACGATGACCAAATTGCTGACTCATTACTGGACCATACTTGAGTCGACGTAGAACTGTGCAGCCTGCCATGATCAGACAATGTTCTGGCAGAACAGCAATTTTCTTGACCCCTAACCCTAACCCTAACTCTAATTCCAAATGTTCAACACCGTCACCGGCGTGCTGCCTGGCATGCATAGCGGCCTCGATGCGGCATGCGTAGCGGCCTCGATGCGGCACGCTTGCTAGGTTTAGGGTTAGGGTTAACGTAAACCATGCATGTGTACACATGTTGTTGCATAACAGACACAAAGCTTTGTTCACCCAGAAGTGCAAGTGCACCAAAGTTTGGGCCATGATGCACGTGTCCGCCACAGAGCAATATGGAAGTTGAACACAGAACATGCTGGGGAAAGTACATGTTGAGGAACTCGCCTTGCCCGCCGCGTCCGGCTCCCATTCCGGGTAGTTGGCCTGCGGTCCGCGCGAAAAGAACAGCACGCAGCGCAAACGACTCATCAGGCGCGGACATGATCGCCTGGTTTTGACCAGTGCATGCACCGTGAATGGTGCGACAACACGTGTACTCAAGTGGAGTACGTAGCACTTGAACGTGATCCAGTACTCTTGATTCACATCATTCGCATCAGCACAAGTACATACACCGCCCATGTACATGCGCCATATCCCGGACAATTTGTACCTGGGGCACAGCAGTGCGCTGGTCTGCCGATACTGGAACATCGTGTAGATGACGAAACACTTCTGCTTCTTGCTCTGAGATACAGGCATGCCGCTACCGCTGCGCCACATGATGAGTAAGTGCAAGTGTCAAGTTCAAGTGTGGTGCTCCCTCACCGTGAAGTTGAGGAACGACTTCTCCATCTTGCCCTGCTCGGTGACGTCCTTGCCCAGGCCATGCGCGCCCCAGCCGCTTGCTGCAGCGTGTGCACGAGGACGGACGCGCATTCAGCACACAAACCCACACAAGCACAGACACACACACACACACACACATACACGCACACGCACACGCACACACACACACACACACACACACACAAACCCAGGGTTGAGGCCAAGGCTGGGGTTGAGATGTCGTTACAGAGTGCATGATACACCATGACGGGAGCGCGCGCATGCGTGCACACTGCTTGAAGGCTCTCCGCAAAGCGCACGCTATTGCGATAGGTATGCAGTCGTGCACTGAAAGGGCGAATACGCCCTGCCTGAGAGCTTGGGCAGGGCTGAGGCTTGAACCCTAGCCGTGCTCCAGGTTGAAGTTTGCCCTGATTCCACCCTTTACCCTTGCCTACGCCATCTCCGACAGAGGTGAGTACGCGAGTGAGTGAGCAAGTACTTCGTGCAGGTACACAACAGAAGACCGTGCCTGCTGCGAGATTGGAATTTTGTCACACCATCGCCGATGTCTACGTGACGGCTTATCCGTGCTCCCGCCAATGCGTAGACACAAAACCTAAAGCTTACTACAACACATCCACTAATATTACTTCAATAACACAAACGAGTACTGCGTTGCTGCTTACGAGAACTACTGATTTACATGGCCTCCATCCGCACACACTGATCCCCTCCCCCTCCCCCGTAAAGGAGTGCTGATTGCCGCAACCAAGAATGATCAATGATGTACCCGCACCCGAAGCACAAGTAACAATGATGTGGTGGCGACCTCGCAGCGTCGCGCGTGGGAAATAAAGAATTCAGGGGGGCTTAAAAATACATAATGTCGCAGGCCCTTCGGCAGCGGCAGCGCACCTCGAGAGGCGGAGACGCCCGCGAGCGCGATGATGATACTCGCACCGGATGCACTAATAGTATGATAATGATAGCAACAATGATAATGAACAACAATGTTGATAACAATGATGTAGTGGCGACAGCGGTTACGCACCTCGAGAGGCGGAGACACCCGCGAACGCGCTGCCGCCGCCCGCATCCCCCCCCGCAGCTGCCGCTGAGGGGTTCACCGCCGAAGGGGCGCCGTAGTCTTCGTCGCCGTGCCTGCACGAGCAGAAAAAAAAAAAAAGGTTAGGGTTAGGGTTAGGCGATCGCGCCCAGAAACCGAGAAAAAAATGCGCGTGTGCAGGCGTGCTGCGCTGCGAAGCGGCACAACATGTGCGCACAGGGTATGTCAACAGGCGCGCCGTATGAGTAGTCACTACCAACTTCAACCTGGCACTCGGCGGGACACGGGCTTTGTGTGCGCTTGCAATGTACTGTAGTGCATGCTGCTTCAGGAGCACCGCGCCAGATGCAGCGGACGGAGTGTGTTGACTGCTGTACGGAAAATACAGCAGTACAACCTGTGCTAGATACTGTATGAAATATACCCCTGCTTTCGACGTCTGCCTATGTATGATGCAGTAGGTTGTTCAAGAATAATTCAATGATCAAATGATGCGAAGTGAGGCTCGCCAGGCTGCAGCTCCGAGCTGCAACTCCTGTGAGCACCCGCACAATAAATGACCTGGTTCATACCGCTGCAGCAGCATATTGATTTTAATGTTTGAATAAAGGCGAGATGGTTAAGTAATGAGACGCTCGAGGTGCACCTCGCCTGGCGAACTCAAAGAGGGTGCAGCTGCAGATGGTGCCCATACCGACGTTCAACTTCTGTGCGCACCCGCAAGGAACAACTACAACGGACAGCTTCGTGCATACTGCTGCAGTATACTGCTCTCCTCCGAAAAAATACACCTGTTCAAAGATTCAGTACGATGATGAAGTCCTGAGAAGCGAAGCTTGCCTGGCGAAGTCAAAGAGGCTGTAGCTGCAAACGGCGCCGATGCCATTCGACCTCACATCGTGGGACGGACGAACATGCAAATGTCCCTTGAAAGTGCAAAAAAAATAACAACAGTATTCTGTACTGCACTTTTACGACAGTTCACTTCAGTTTTATGACAGATCAGACGCCCATCGAAGCTCACCTGGCAAAGTCAAAGAGGCTGTAGCTGCACACGGCGCCAATGCCGTCCACCTCCACTGTGTGCTCCGCCACAAAGTCGCAGATGGCGCCCGCCGACGATCGCAGGCTGATGCACAGCACCAGCGGCCTGAGGTCACATGCACCATTGCAGATGGTCACAGCGAGCTCAGAAGAAAAATGCGTTGTTTGGTCAGCGACGACGCTGCGATGCTGAGCATGGACGATGATTGATGGCTTCACGGCGGCCGCAGGCTGACGCACAGCGCCAGTGGTCTGCACAGTCAGGATGCAATGTAGATGTTCACAGTGAGGACAGCAAAAGCAGTCAGGATGTACTATGCACCATTGTAGGTGTTAACAGAAAAAAAACATGCCGGTCACTGAAGGCTGGTGACGCTGAGCATGGTTGATGATCCCATGACGCTCGTGTGTCAGCCGCAGGCTGATGCACAGCACCAGTGGCCTGACATAATATGCGCCATGTAGGCGGTCACAGCGAGCACAGAGAAGAAACGTGAGCACTGTACGAGAATTCGAAGGTCGTTGAGGACTTGAGAGTGGAGCACATGCAGCTGACGCACAGCACCAGTGGCCGGCACAGTCAGGATGTAACGTGAACACTCACAGTGAGCACAGCCAACGCAGTCAGGATGTAACATGCATAACGTAGATGGTCACCGCGAGCACAGACCAAGGACATGTCGGGCACTGAAGACACGGTGATGCTGAGCATGGCTAATGGTTCCACAGCGCTGGCATATACACCACAGGCTGATGCACAGCACCAGTGGCCTGACGTAAAATGCACCATCGTAGATGGTCACAGCGAGCACAGAAAAATAATGCATTGGTAACACTTCTTACAAGTATACCTTTCAACACATCCACCCATGCGTACCCGAGCAGCACGCCGAGCAGCCCGCGGCAGAAGAGCTGCGCGAGGTACAGGAAGCAGCGCGTCACCTCACGCCAAACAAACTTCAGATGTCAATACATACATGCGTACGTACCCGAGCAGCACGCCCAGCAGCTCGTGGCAGAAGAGCTGCGCGCGGTAGGGAAACAGGCACGTGAGCTCGCGCCTTACAAACTTCAACTTACAGTAGCGCCACTAGGCCTTTCAGTACATGTACGTCTATCTAACATTCGTGCGTACGTACCCGAGCAGCACGCCCAGCAGCTCGTGGCAGAAGAGCTGCGCGCGGTAGGGGAAGAGGCGCGTGAGTTCGCGCCGCACGCCCTCGCGGTGCGCGCGCCCGCGCCAGCGCGCCGGCAGGAAGTGCGTGTGCGACGCTATCTGCAGCGACAGAGACGATGCGGCAACAGCGCACGAGCACGAGTGAGCGCTGCTCAGCATCAAGCAAGTGTGTGTGCGAGGGAGGGGCGTGCACGACACCATCTGCGTCGGCGCGCGACAGCATGCGAGAGCATGTGGCAGCGCGCCGGCAGGAAGTGCGTGTGCGACGCTATCTGCAGTGGCGGTGCGGCAGACAGCAAGGGGGCATGCAAACACGCGGCGTCAGCACCGCTCGGCAACAAAATGGGGCCGTGCGACGCTATCTGCAACGACGCGGCGACAGAGTGCGACAGAGCATGAGCACGTGCCAGCGCAGCCGCGCCAGCGCGCCGGCAGGAAGTGCGTGTGCGACGCTATTTGCAGCGACGCGGCAGCAGAGCGCAAAGAGCACGAGTCAGCGCTGCTCAGCAGCGAGAAAGTGTGTGCGCGCCGGCAGGGAGAGCATGCGTGTGCGACGCTATCGGCGGTGGCGAGCAGTGCAACGGAAGGCGCCCGCGTGGGAGAGCACGCAAGCGAGCGGGCGTCAGCACCGCTCGGCAAAGAAACGGGGGCGTGAGCACCGGCATGAAGAGCACGAGCACGAGTCAGCGCTGCTCGGCAGCGAGAAAGTGTGTGTGCGATGGCAGGAGGGAGCGCGCGCGCAGCGCTGCTGTGTGCGATGGAGTAGCGGCGAAGGGCAGGTCAGCGGGAGCATGCCGCGATGGAGCGGCGGCGGCGCGTTAGCGCACTTGAGAGAGCAAGTCAGCACTGCTCAGCGGCGAATATGTGCGCGTAAGGCTCTCGCGCTGACCCCGGTGCTGGCAGTGGACCTAAGCAACGGGATCCAAACGCGCTCATCGATGCGCATCGAGATAGGTTGTCGCAAGGACCATGTAGATTCTGGTACATTGGCAAGAGGTTTGACATGAACCATCGGAGTCTGACATGAGCTTAACAGAGCCTTCTGAGCTTTTCGCATCCTCAGCGACAACGAACAAGAAGTACAGTCCACCGCAGCGCTGACCTGCGACAGCGCCTCCTCCATGTCCGCGCCGGTGCAGTGCTCTGCAACCAATAAGCCTACTTCTTGAGTACCAGCTGGGTGTTTATTTCAAGTATTGCCTTTTGAACAGTGCAGTTTACCGCAGCGCTGACCTGCAGTAGCGCTTCCCCCATGTCCACGCCGGTGAAAGCGCTCTCTTCGAGTGGTTTCAATCAGGGTGGCGCCCAAAAAAAGTCCTTCTTGAGTGCCAGCTGGCTATTCATACATATCGTACTTATCATATGTACACTATACATGTAAATCAAGTACAATTGACAGCAGCGCTCACCTGCGGCAGCGCCTCCTCCATGTCCGCGCCGGTGCAGTGCTCGACGACCTCAAGAAGCATTCGCGTCCGGTGCAAATCGGGCGGGCGTCCAAACAACAGCTTTTCAAACACCAACTGGTGTTTGTCGGGTTCAGATGTGTGATTGACCACGGGCACTGACCTGCAGCAGGGCTTCCTCCATGTTGGCGTCGGTGAAGTGCTCTCTTTGTGTGGTTTCTAGGCGGGGGTCCAAGAACGTCCCTTCTGGAGTGCCAACTGGCTATTCATACTCATCGCGCTTATCATATGTACATTATTATACATGTAAATCAAGTACACTCGACAGCAGCGCTCACCTGCAGCAGCGCCTCCTCCATGTCTGCGCCGGTGAAGTGCTCGGCGACCTCGTCCGTGCGCGGCGCGGCGGCGCGGCTCACGGCGTACACCGCAGAGCACAGCCCCACGTACCTGCGCGATACGCAGCGCAGCACGGCAGCAGCGCTCGGTTGACAGCAGCGCGGCTCAGCATGGCAGCGCTCAACTCCAAACGAAAATTCAGATAAGGCGTACACAACCGAGCACAGCCCCACGTACCTGCGCGATTCGCAGCGGGGGGGCAGCGCTCTCAGAAAACTCGTGCAGCTGCAGCATGGCAGCGCTCAACTCTAAATGCAATGCATTTGGCGTACACCGCCGAGCACAGCCCCACGTAAATGCGTGCTCGCACGCAGCGCGACAGCGGCGGTCAGCAGCGCTGCTCAGCAAGCACGTGCGCATTGGCAGCACATGGCAGCGCTGAGTGCAGGCTTCACTGCTCACTCAATGCAGCGCCGCTAGGCAAAAAGTGCAGCACGACGCTGCGTGGCGAGCGCGCCTGCAGCTGCAGCGTGGCAGCACTCAACATGGTGCAGCATTGCTCATGCGCATGCCCCATCACAGCTCAACCGTGCTCAGATCCGAGCAGAGCAGCTCAGCAAGCAGGCGTGCACTGATCTGTGCAGTCGCTGGTTGCTGAACTTGGCTGATCGCTAAACTCTGTAGTGTACGCACGGCACGGCGCACCAAAGCATGCAGCCAAGGTCCTCTCTCCCGCGCACGCCCACTGATCATCGCCGCCGACAACGCGGCACACAGAATCACGCAGCGACGCGCCCTTGCGCGCACGCGCCCGCTGAGCTCTGATACTTTGAAGGATTTGCAACCGACAGAGCAGTCAGCACGCGCACCCCGCGCGACGGCGGCGGCGGCGGCGGCGGCGGCGGCGGCGGCAGCGGCGGCGGCGGCAGCGGCGGCGGCGGCGGCGGCGCAGCACTCACCACAGCAGGTTCCTGTCCCACAGCCGCCGACAACACGCCGCAATGCATCACGCAGCGACGCCCTCGTACATGCACGCGCCCGCTGTTCTCTGGCACTTTGAAGGACTTGAAACAGACAGCGCAGTCAGCGTGAACACCGGCCGCGGCGGCGGCGGCGGCGCAGCACTCACCACAGCAGGTTCCTGTCCCAGAGCTTGACGTGCAGCAGCACGCTGTCCTCCATGGCGGTGGCCACGAGGAGCACTGCCACAAAGGCGCCGCTGATGAAGCGCAGCGTGCGCATCGCGCTGCCCCAGATCGGCGCCGGGAACGCGCTCAGGTACGCATTGGCGTGGCGGTAACTGCCCGCCATCCTCCTGTAAATAGCGCCGTGTAGTATGAGCGTCGGCGGAGAAAGAAAGGCGTGCAAGAAGGTCAGCGAAAGAATACTACCTTTACAACAAATGTTGCGTGCCTGCGCGCTTTGCAGGGCGAGCAGCGCGCACCACGTGGGACCACACGAGGACCACACTTGAAAGTATACTTCAAAGACAAGTGCAGTTGAAGTACTTCAGATAGATTACTTCAAAAGAATACCTAAGGCTGTGTGCCATTCACGACGAGACTGTGTGTGATCACGCGGCGGAGAGGATAGTTCATCTGTCGTAGATGTGCTGCAGCATCAATACAATTCAAGGCGCCTAGATATACACAAGTATAGTTGTAAGTACTTCAAAAGACTATTTCAAAAGTATGGCTTCGAAAGTACAACCATACCACTGTGTGCCATTCACGGCGGAAATTGCGTGACCAGGCGACAACAGGAGTCATGCGCTGTTCACACGAGTACACAGGAGTACATATGCAGTTCACCTGTCGTAGATGTGCTGCAGCTCGTTGAACTCGCGGAACGTCCAGTTGGCCAGCGGGCTCCATTCGCGTGGGCCCAGGTAGTCCTTGCTCGCGTGCCACTCCTGCAGAAGTTCCAGAGGTTCCGTTGCAGTTGCAGTTGCAGTTGCACTTTGACGCTCAGTGCCAGGTGCGCAGCAGGAGTTGAAGTAGCAACACAAATCACTGTTCAGTGTCGAAGGGGTTACCAATCAGCGAGCAGGAGTGGGGCTGAGCGTTGCGCGTTGCAGCGGAGCGCGTTCCGCAAGGTTCAATTGCAGTTGCACTTCGAAACTTACTGACAAGGTACCATCCTGCTGAGTGCGCAGCAGCAGGCATTCACACAGCGCGTTGCAGCAAGCAGAAGCCCGTGGGAAACTTAAACGCAGGCGGCATCCAGAGGGGGTGGGCAGGAGCAGGGTGACGGTTAGGATCAGGGGTTAGGGTTCGGCTAGTGGGGCATGCATGCATGCCAGCTCAGCCCTGGCGTGATCAGCAGACCCTGGGTTAGGGTTGGCCTGCCAGCACCGCTCAGCAAGGTGCACAACAACGGTCCAGAGGCACCAGCGTAGAGCTCACACAACGCCACCCACACCCCAACCGTAACCCTACCTTCACCTCTTGCACTGGCCCTCACCGTAGAACCTAAGGTCCGATGCCTGAGCACAGCAGTGACGCAAAGCACGGTCTCCAAAGGCAGCCAGGGCAACTGTGCGCTCAGACACGTGCACGCGACCGCTCAGGGCTAACCCTAAACCTAACCTAGACCCATCCCTCTTGCCAACCTGCCAGGCCTGTGGTCACACAGGCGTGAAGCATGCGTGCAACGCCGACTCACGCATCGGCCAGGCATTCGCAGACTGACGCTGTCGATATGCCCTCTGCCACCTGAGTACTTCATTGACTACTTTGGCAGGAGTTCAAGCGGAAGGTCAAACGCGTATCGAAGCGAAGCGCGCACAACCTCGCTGCCCGCGACTGCCCTCAGAACTGCTGACGTGAAGAGCGAGGCAGCTCGCCGCCGCGCGCATCGAGGTCATTGCGATACAGCACCTGAAAAACCTGTGGCCATGCTGGTTTCGCAGTGAGGATGAGTTCAACTCGCTGAGTTGAAGTGCGCACGTGCGGTTGCGTCCGTCATACCTGAGCATTCTGCAGGAAGAAGTACATGACCATGAAGAGCAGAAGGAACGGCATGAGCGCCAGCTGCGCGAGCCCCACTGCCAGGAACCGTCTCTGGAGCGCGGCGCGGTCCTCCAGGAAGTCGCGCCGCAGCGTAAACTGCGGGAGGGGAGCGTGGAGGCAGTGTTACGCGATGAGCGGAGCTGCTGTTATAATGGGGTGTCGCGGATTGTGGCCCTCTCCTCTGCCGCAAGCGTTCACCTCCTGCGGCTGCTGTGCACCTCGCTAAGCGCTGCTTGCGCGGGTTGAACTTGTGTGCGGCCGAGGAGCGCTGCAGTCGACTCACGGAAGCGCTCTTGCGCTGGCCTGTGTGTGCATCCTTTCAAAAGCGCGGAACTGTCTCGGATTCCAGCTCGAGCTCAAGCACGTGACTTCGTCCGACAGGCTCTCCATCCCTCTCGCTCTGCACTGACAACCGCACTACAGTACCTGGTACTTCGAGAAGTGTTGCTGGAATGCTGCGCTGCCCTGCACACATGCAACGTCACATGTTGATGTCCCGCTCACCTTGTGGTTGAACAAGTGGCTCAGCACGCAGAAGCGCAGGCTCCACTCGAGGCTCTTGGTCAGGCGCGGCGTGCGCGCGTGCGCGTGCGTGTGCGCGCGCGCGCGACCGCCACCCAGGATGCTACCCAGGCTGGGTATCGGCACCCCCAGCTGCAGGACGCGTTTGTTGACGAGCGCGATGATGTAGTTCTCCCGACGCATGATGCGGCTGGCGTGAGGGGGGAACGGGGGGGGGGAACGGGGCAGGGAGCCGGGGGGGGGGGGGAGCAGTGGTGATGCAGCTGGCACGAGGGGGGGAAAAAGGGGGGCAAGGGGGCGATGGGCGTAGGGGGGGGGTGCTTCAGCAGCAGTGAATGCGGCTGGCGCGGGGAGCAAAGACCGGGGTGCAAGGCGGCAGTGCACATAGTTCGTACAGGACAGGAAAGTTTAAGAGGACCAGGTGGTTAGGTGTTGGGCAAATGCATGCGTGTGATGCGATTGTTGCGGTGGATGAACAGAGTGGTGCGATGCACTCTGCGCCGGGCCGAACATCGCTCAATGGCGGAGTGTGCTCATAAGCGACCATTTTTTTCATGGCATCAAGAACTATGTTTCTCTTACTAACTGACCGCAGCATGCTGCGCCTGAGTTTCTAGTGCATGATGGCGTTTGGTCGGCTATCACTTTGGTGCGTCTGCCACTGTTTCAGTTCGTAACCTTGGTGCCTGTTGCGCTGTGGTTCACATATTCAGACTGTGTCGTTGTCACCGATGCTCGACTGCTGTGATGTGTACCTTAAGAGTTTAGACCGCATCTTCAAACTGCAGCACAATGACGCGTTCCGCGAACTGCAATTGTCGATTGGTGCTGCCATGCTTTCGCGCGTATCACATTGTCTGCCCTCGCAATGCTCTCAGCGGCTGGGTTCCGCCTCTTAAGGTCAAGTAGGTCTGGAGCTCGGGATAGGATTAGGGTTAGGGTGCGTCTCACTGTCTGAGCTCGCAATGTCATGGGCCATCAGGTCGCGCCTGTAACGGTTAGAGGTTGGGTTAGGGCTACGGTAAGTACAACAACTATTGATTTAACAAAGAACGACAAACATCAAGGACAATCCTGGAGAGGAGCGGTTGTACAATACCCTTGATTGTTAGTGGTGGTGGCCTTGTGGAGTCCGGATAGACGGTGAGGCGAGCATCGTGTCACAGACCTTGCAATGCCGTGCGCCGTCAGGTCGTGCCTGTGCATCGCGACGCGGTACCGCCCCACGTTGAAGATTGAGTAGAAGGTAGTGTCAGCAATACAGCTACAACTATTGACACAAGTTGAGGAAACACAGCATGTCTCAGAAGAGGACTACATCCATTACATACATCAATGTTTGCCAGCGCCAGCTTTGGCATAGGAATATAATGTTACTGTTTAGTGTTGTGTAGCCAGATATCAGCATTGTGTAACCAAATATAACTGAAGTAGACGCCAACTTGGGGTAAGCGTCGCCGTCACGCACCTCGCAATGTCGTGCGCCGTCACGTCGCGCCTGTGTATGGCGACGCGGTACCGCCGTGTGTTGAAGGTTGGGTAAGGGGCAGGGTCATAAATGCAGCTACAACTATTGATACAAGTTCCTTCATGAAAGACAACATCGGCTCTGTCATGTACAAAAATGAGCGTTCGCCAGTAATGGGCTTTTGGAATCCGAAAAGGCTGTTACTTTTAAGTGTTGTGCTAATCTAATCGTAGTCGACGCTAACTTGGAGGCGAGAATTGCTGTTACGCACCTCGCAATGTCGTGCGCCGTCAGGTCGCGCCTGTGTATGGCAACGCGGTACCGCCCCGTGTTCTGCAGCGCCAGGAAGCGCTGCACGACGACGCTCCATTCCATCGTGCGCAGGTCACGCTGGCTGCTCGGGAAAGGTGTGTGTATGGGGGGGGGGGGGGGCAAAGAGGTCCAAGCGCGTGGTGTGACACTGGATGACGACAAAAACTTCAGCGTTGCAGCGTGAGCGGAGCTACGCTAAATTCAGAAGTGCAACCGTATGTAAGCTCCGCTCCGTCGTGCGCAGGTCGCGCTGACTGCACCGCAACGCTCAGGGGTGGGGTTGGGGTTGGGGGTAGGGGGGATGAGCGGTGTGACGAGGGTTGATGTGCCGGCTCGTAAGGCACGGTCGCCTGCAAAACTATCTCAGCGCGGCCCGTGGCAGCCTCGATACAGGCATTCGAAGTGAAGTGCACCGCTCCAAACCATACTCCAGTGATATACTGACGCCCCCCGGCGCAGCACGACGACGCTCCACTCTAGCTTAGGGTCAGGGCGCAGGTCACGCTGGCTGCACGGCGCATACAGTGGAATGGGGTCAGGTGTGGCGCAGCGTATGGAGAGTCACGGGTTGAAGCGCCATGTTCGTGAACAGGAGGCAACACGCCGGTTTTAACGCGCAGTCGACAATCCAATCCACCGTGCGCAGATCGCGTTGTGTTGCAACGCTCAGCGGAAGGGGGGGGGGGAGGGAGCGAGCGGACATGCTTGGTTTACACCTGTACCTCAAGGTACCTCTTTCATACGGAAAACATGCATAGTGGTACCTGATGGTGTGCCTGTCCTGTAGAAGTAGAGCATGTTAGCAAGCCGTGTAGCGTGCCCCACAGCCTGACTTTCATGCTAGGTTTACACTATGAATACCTGATGATGAGCCTGTCCCTGAGAGGTGCAGCGCTTCGAGCGAGTCGACCCGTTACCCTCAACCCAACCCTAAAGTTCACACGGCATGTTATTACTCGTCACGGTAGTGAAAAATTGAAAGACTTCGAAGTACCTGATATTGAGCCTGTCCCTGTAGAGGTAGAGCATCTCAAGCGAGTCAGTCGCGCAGCGTGCCCCAGAGCCTAACCCTAATGGGGGTTTACACTGTACAAACCTGATGTTTACACCATACATACCTGATGTTGAGCCTGTCCCTGTAAAGGTGCAGCGCTTCAAGCGAGTCGACCCCTTACCCTCAACCCAACCCCAAAGTTCACACGGCATGTTATTACTCGTCACGGTAGTGAAAAATTGAAAGACTTCGAAGTACCTGATATTGAGCCTGTCCCTGTAGAGGTAGAGCATCTCAAGCGAGTCAGTCGCGCAGCGTGCCCCAGAGCCTAACCCTAATGGGGGTTTACACTGTACATACCTGATGTTTACGCCATACATACCTGATGTTGAGCCTGTCCCTGTAGAGGCAGAGCATCTCGAGCGAGTCGCGCAGCGTGCCACATAGCCTAACCCTGATGCTACGTTTACACTATGCATACCTAAGGTCTTCACTTTACATGCCTGACGTCTACACTACACATACCTGATGTTGAGCCTGTCCCGGTAGAGGCAGAGCATCTCGAGCGTGTCAACTATAACCCTACCCTACTTTCAAAACCTGAATCTTAGCCTAGATCTGCAATATTATTGTGCGTCGACGGATTATTGTAGTGAATAACTCAATAGTCATATTACCTGATGTTGAGCCTGTCCCTGTAGAGGTAGAGCATCTCGAGCGAGTCGCGCAGCGTGCCCCAGAGCGACAGCGCGCTCCAAAGCCAGTACGTCAGGAACAGCAGGAAGTACAGCCACACGAGCAGGTGGAACGCCCCGGGGTGGTACACCGCTTTGCTGCAGCATCGCTCAGGCAGCAGCAGCGAACAGGCGCGCAGTGAGCTCAGGGTTGGGGGCGCCTGTGGCGCTGACTGTGTTATGGTTACATAGGGTCACAACCAATATTGTAGTTACACAGGCGCGTAGTGAGCTCAGGGTCGGCAACGCCCATGGCGCTGTATTAGGGTTAGGGCTAGCGCTGCAATCTGTGTAGGTGGGTGGTACACCGCTTTGCTGCAGCACCTTGGGAGCGCGTCGGTCAGCGCTGTGGTCACACAGTGAGCGTAGGGCTGGGAGCGCGTTGAGCGCTGACTTAAGGTTACGTCAGGGTCAAAGAGTTTAAGCGTATGCTGACACCGCTTTGGGTCAAAGCAGGAAGCAAATGCTCATCCCCCTTGCTGAGCGCCGCAACAGAACGCGCACAGCGTCCGGAACCACGACTCCATTTTTGTTTTCTTTTTGTGGGCATTCTGTCGCTGGCAGAATATATCTGAACATCTCGCATTATTTCTTCTCCTTTGTGCTTTGCAGTGTCAGCACAGAAGGCCATGTCATCCACTCGAAAATCAGCATTCTTCAACTGCTGTGCCCCTGTCTTTCGACCCCTGCTGCTGGCTCTCAAGCCCAGGTTGCGCAGCGGGTCAGGGTCAGGGTGAGGGTCACCACATCGGTCCTGGGCTCGCTCTTCTTAATGAAAAACGAATCAAAAGATCGTTGAGCTCTAGGTGACAAGGGATGGTTAGCCGCAAGTGCCTTCCACCAGTAACCGTGGTCGCCGCTGCTGCAGTCATTGGCCACGAGTCAGACAGTGCCACCATAACCACAACAGGGGAAAAGACTTCTGTGTGCAAGCTTTTAGCGTTCGAGGCATGGGTGTTCAGTAAGAACAGGTCTCACGTGTTTGGTAGGCCAGCTCCAGCCGGCAGCCCAACACAGAGGTTTAGCAGCTAGCGACAGCGCTCTTGAATGCGCGTAGTGCAGAAGGTGATGAGCGGGTTTTGAACAAATACATGTGGCGACATGGAGGCTCCAGGTTGTTTAGCCTGCCTGCCCATGTGCTACTTCAAGTATAATACCAACCAGAGCCGAGGTTGTGCCACAAACACTGGGGGCAAGGACGAGTGACAAGCGCTAGCATCAACTGATTCGGACCGCACTGAACGCGGTGAAAATAAAAAAATTCCGGCCCTCGCTCTCAATCCTGACCTGCTGGCTCTCAACCCTTTTTCATTGAACAGCGCCCCTCAAAATATCAAGTCGTCGGTTATACTCAGTTCTAGCCTCAATGTCCACTCTGCAATGCACTGCAATCCAATGCCCAGACAACAAACCTTATGGCATCACGGCATCAGATCCGAAGCCTGGCCTGCTGAGTTACTTAGGGTTAGGGTTAGGGGTAGGGTTGCCTTGAGGGCAGGCACGTCTCGCGGAAAAAAATGAAGGGCTGGCATCATCTGCCTCAAATAAGGCCTGACGTGATGAAGTACTGGTTGAAGGGTAGGACAGGTATTTACTGTTCAAGCAGGCACAGAGAACAAAAAGCACTGGTTCAGAGTTCCACTCATCAGCATTTGAACCAATGCTGACCTGCGAAGGTACTGGTCCAAGGGCAGGCATCCTCGTCAAAAGAGCGCAGGCACCAGTGTGAGAAAAGAATTATAATTTTCTGCTCAGGATTCGAACCAGCGCTGACCTGCTGAGGTACAGGTTGAAGAGCAGGCTGACGAGTAGTCCCAAACAAAGAAAGATATTTAAGTTATGACTTCTACTCATCAGGATTCCGAACCAGCGCTGACCTCTTGAGGTAGTGGCTGAAGGGCAGGCACGTCGCCTCGTCGCGGCACTCTTGACAATTCTAACTATTTCATCAGGATTTACACCACCACTAATTGCTGAGGCAGTGGTTGAAGCGCAGGCACGCTTGTCAAAAAAGCGCAGGCGCCACTGAAGAAAAAAGTTCCAATTTACTGCTCAGGATGTTGAAGCCAGTGCTGACCTGCTGAGGTACTGGTTGAAGGGCAGGCACGTCGCCTCGTCGCGGCACTTCATGACCGCGCCCCAATCGACGAACGCAAAGAGGAATGTGCTGAAGAAGACGGTGAAGCCCAGGATGACGAGGTTGGCGACGCCGTGCGCGGCGATGGTCTCAAAGCCCTTGCTGAGACGTGCACGCGGCGTGTGCATGCGAGATACAGCACGGTAATAGTAAGTCAACGGCATGGCCAGGTGGGGGGGGTTCAACAGCACTGCCAGCGTGAGCTGAGGTTTTGCTAAACAATAAGGTGTCTGAACTGTCAGGCACTTGAAGTTGGCAGCAAACGGGAAACAGACAAACACTATGCAGGTAATGTTTGAGCACCAACTGTCACTGGTAGCTTTTCCAGGGCCACCGCCGAGCGCGACTACATCTTTGAGGCGCACAGTGCGTACATCGGCGAGCACTGCTGCTAACTCGTGACACATCACAGCGACAGCGCTCGCTCACCCTTGGCGGGAGGCGTACACGGCGCCGAAGAACTGTGTCGGGCTCTTAAAGTTGGTAGCACTTTGGGAAGAAACACACGCTCGCAGACACATTGAAGCACCAACTGTCATCGGTAGCTTCTCCGGAGGCCACCGCCGAACGCGTTTGTATCTTTGAGGCGCACAGCGCGTAAATCGGCGAGCACTGCAGAAGCAGCACGGCTCATCACTGCGGCAGCGCTCACTCACCCTTGGTAGAAGGCGTACATGGCGCTGAAGAACACGTCCAGGTCCGGCACGGCCCCCTGCGCGCACACATTATACACACATACATGCTGACAGTGAGGCATGCACCGAGAGAGAGACGAGACCTAATCCTAGCCCTAACCCAAAGTGCGCAGCGCCCACGCGCATACGTGCTGTCTTTGATACTGCTGGGGAAGCGGAGACTCGCACTGGAGCAAACGGCAGGTGACCTGATGCCCAGACGTCAGGCCCCCTGCGCGCACACATCATACATACATACACATGTTGAGAAAGGGCGGAGGCTGAGCGCTTGTACGACTCCACAGTGAGCAAGCGAGAAGCTTCATTGGGTGCTGTGAAGAGGAAGGCACGGGTTCAAATTTTGAACAAGTACGAAGGACAAGCCACGTGTGCCTCGTATTCCTCGCACACATATATATATTCAAAGTATATTGTACACATGTGCATGAAAAGACAAACACTGCCTAAACATGACATGCATACATGCGTGCGTGCAGACAACGAGGCGTGGGCAGAGCAAGTGCAGTGACGGGGCGCGACCTCCAGCGCACGCTGAAACGACACTTCAACCTTTGCGACAATCATTCGCGACATGCAGCACGGCAGCGCTAGGAAAGCCTTTGAACTACAAACCCTACTGGATGCACGCGCGACTCCCGGCGCACGCTGAAGCGAAACTTCAACTTTTGCGACGATCATACGCGAAATGCAGCGTGGCAACGCCAGGAACGCCATTGACTACTTACCCTAACCCTAACCCTGAGCACGCGGCCGTATGCATCGCAACACGATCGTTCCGCGACATGAAACTGCTGATGTTTTACTGCCGCCGCCATCTTCATCGCCAGAGCCAATGGAGCGTCTGCGGTGATTGTCCCCGGCTGTGTGGCGGTCCTGTGCTACGTGAGCCTAACCTAACTCAAACCTAATATTTACCCTAACCCCAACGCTGACCCCCTAGCCTCTTGAATAGTTGTCTTGTACAGCCGACGCCTTTCGTGCAAGAATACCATCCGCGCGGTCGCCGGCAGTGTGCTCCTGCATGGCTCAGGTGCGGTGCTCTCAAACAGAAACTGAAGCATGTCAGCATGTGCCCATAGATCTACAGCCGCGAGGTTTTGTACTCTTGCTTCGTTTCTCGACGGCAGTGTAGTCTATGGCAACGCGCTATTCACCATAGGGTATCAGAAACTACGTTGAGGAAGTATTGAGGCCTGGCGCACATGGTCATCGTCCCCCAGCCTGTGCGCTCACGCAGTCGTCCGCGCACGGGTCCTGCACCAGGCGGCAGCACGCCCGCGCTGACCTCAACACTGAGAGCTCACCTATCAACTTTAACTCCGTGACAAGCACCACTGTGTCTATGCCAATCAACACTCTGCACCACGCGCGCATTCTCACGCAGTTGTCGGCGGGGCCGGTCCTGCAAGAGGTGGCAGCGCGCTTGCCCAAACCACAGCGCTATGATGATTGACACTCTGCAAATTGCTGTCAGCGCTTGCCTTAACCAAACCCTCCACACTAAAAGCCTACAAGACCTTTTGACCCAATAATGATCAACACTCTGCACCAAGCGCGCAGCGCTCACCCAGTTATCGGCGGGCTGGTCCTGCATGAGGTGGTAGCGTGACCCCCCCGCATCTTCACTCCGCACCTCGCTTCCCCCCCCCTCCCCCTCCTCCTCCCCCGTGAACAGCGGGAACCCCTGACCCCCCCCCAGCGCGCCGCCGGCGCCGCCGCCGCCGCTGCCGCCGCTGCCGCCGCCACCGCTGAGCGGCTGATACCCCTGCCCCGGCCCGCGCTGGTCTATGCGCCCGATGAGGTTGCGCAGTCCTGCGGATACATCGCCCAGACCGCGTCCGAGGCCCCCGCCCGGCAGGTTGACGAGGCCGCGCAGCCTGCGGAGCGACGGCGCAGCGACGACGCGTGTTAAACTTTGATGATGCATGTTGAACTTTGACAATGACAATGACAATGAGGTTGCGAAGGCCTGCGGAGACGTCGCCGAGATCGCGCCCAAGGCCCCCGACTGGCAGGTGAACGGGGCCGCGCAGCCTGCGGAGCAATGATGCAGCGGCGGCGCGTGTTGAACTTCAGTGTTGAACTTCAATAACAATTCATTCATCCGACCTCACGACAAGGCGGCGCAGCCTGCTGAAAAGTGCAGCGGCGCGCGCGCATTGAACCTCAATGACGTTTCATTCAACTTCAAGACAACGCCGCACGGCCTGCTGAGCGGTGCAGCAGCGGCGCGTGTTGAACTTCAATGCCGCGTGTTGGGCTTCAACGATGTTTCGGTGATCCCACTGCGAGGAACTGAAGCAACTCTCAGCGCAGCAGGCCGCCGAGGCCACGCGGCCTGCTGAGCAATGCAGCGTCGCGTGCTGAACTCCGACAACGTCCCACATGGTCTCAAGAAAGCGAGCCACTTATCTTCCTTCTTCGCTTCATATGATACGACAGCTGAGTCCCATGCCGTCGTCTCTACCCTTTGAGTTGGCAAGCGCAGCCGAATGTGCGCGGCGCGTAAGCGCGCGGCGTGCCGGCTGTGCGCGCAGCTCGCTGGAAAAGCGAGCGCGAGTGAGTGAGTATGCAGCGCCGGCTGCGTGAAAACCGCACATGGCAGCGCTCCACGGGGACCGCTTTGCGTACAAGGCGCGCAGCTCCGGAGGCACACTGACTCCGACTTTGGGAAAGTGCTGTACGGCAGTGTACTTGACTGGACCAGTAGAGAAGTGTACTTGCCTGGAACGCGGGCTGTTGTGCTGAAAGTGCAGTACAGCAGTGTATCCGAAATCGAGACAGTGCAATACAGTGTGCCTGCCTGGACCAGTACAGTACAAGACAGTACAGGACTGTACAGCATATGCGATATGGTACAGTCGTGTACTTGCCTGGAGCGCGGGCTGTTGACGACGCCGGCGGTCGCGTCGCCGCGCGTGCGTGCCTCGTACTCGCGCTGCGCAGCGCGAAGACAACGGCAGTCATGCACACACACCTACGTCAGTGCTCAGTCGTTGAAAAAGCATGGCAATTACGCAGAATTACTCAAGTGCACAGTCGTCAACACCGCCGGCGGCAAGCGCCAGCGCCAGACCATGAAACTTACGCGCACGCGCACTAGCACGCAGTCGCAAAAGCCACGAGCGGCGCTCCTTAGGGTGCCCCGGCGGTGTGGTAATAAAGCCGGACACGCACACACGCAACGCAGCAGCGCGCGGTCGCAAAACACTATCAGTAGCCAAAGGAGAGTCACCAGACGGCGCAGGCCTCGCGCAGCGGGACATGTAGGTATGTGCCAGTCCCAGCATTGCTCAGCGCGCCGCAGAGCACGCTCGCAATTGCGCACGGGTGCCTGAGGTCATCGTATTGTAAGCGGAGCAACTGACCGGCCCACGGCGTGGCGGTCGCGGCGCTGCAGGGCGACCACGCCGCCCCTTTAACCCTATGCTTTTCTGGCTTAACCCTAACACTAACCCTAGTGCTAGGTTGACTGAGCCTTGCGCACCGCACATCGCCCGTGGTGTGTGTGCTGCTGTATCGCGCTCATGTGCCCCCCGACCTAATCCTGACCCTAGCCCTGACCCCAATTCAACCATGCACCACACGCGCATCACCCTCACGCGGGCTGCTGCACCATTATCATGTACTTTGAGGTGTCAGTGATGAGTAGATTGTGGCGCACAGAGGCATCTTGCTGCGCCGCTGACTTGCGCAAGCATCAGCCTCCATCTCATAGGCAAGATGCGCCTAGCCAGCAGCCACTATTACTGCAGCTTGATGCTTGTGCGTCTGATGAGTTGTGTCATGACAGACAAGTTCATGAGGCGGTTGTTTGTCAAATGATTAGTTCATGGCGCTCACACCATACTTATGGCCTTGTCGTTACCAACGTCCGAAGAGGCCAAGTGTCCTATGCATCCCTAGGGTCTACTCGAAACGAATCAAAATATCGTAGTAGGTGACAAAGAGTGGTTACCCACAATTGCCTTCCACCAATAACTGTGGTCGCAGCTGCTGTAGTCATTGGCCACGAGTCGAACAGTGCCATCATATCCACAGTATTCCAACTTTGCTCCTGTCAAACCTAGTCTGCACTGCACCCTAAGAGCGCACTTCAACTTGTGTTTGGCGTTGCGTACCCGTGCTTTGCCACCACATACATCTGCCTCACAATGAAATCCTTGAAGTACAAGTAGCGTGCAAAAGCGTTCAACCGACTTGTTAAGCGAGGGTCGCTGTCATCACGTCATCACTGTTTCTACCAATGCTCGATACCGGACGCTCACCAGTGAGTGCAAACACGGATGCAAAATAACGCAGGACCCAAGCGCATTTTGAACCGCAATGACTCACGAACCAAGCATTTATACACGACGACGCAGCAGCGAAATGGAGATCGTGCGCGACGGGCGCGGCACTGTCGCGCTCACGATGCATATTTACTTATGCATATGCACGTATATAGCGCTCCTTGAAAGGGGCCTAGTCGTTGCAGCGGCACTTGAATGCTTCATCACCGAGGGGCGATGCTTGAGCATGCGTGAGCGAGTACTGTGGGCCGCATAGTTGCTGGTGGCGTTGCAGCATTTGCCATGCTGCTGTCACAGTGACATCGTTGTGTGATTGAAGTGTGGACAGTATATTTGCTGTGGCGTTGCGACATGTGCCATGCTACACTCGCAGTGACAACTTGCGCAAATCCCACACAGTGATGTCACTTGTCACAAAGCTTGCAGGTGCTCCCCTCGTCCTGTGAGGACTACTTGCAAGTGATCCTGCATATTCTGGAGTATCGAGCTTGAAAACAGAAACACTCACCTCCTTGCCTGCCAGTATAAGAAGTTTGCTGACTATACCAGCCAGATAAATGAGTGAGCACGGTGTGCGTATGTGTTCGTGTACACAAGAGCCCCGCAACCTTCTTGCTGAATGCCTGCTAGGACAACTAGGGTTTAACAGACCACTATGACAAAAGTGCAGAGCTACACATCCTCGCATAATAATAAGCTGAACAGAGTATAAAACAAAAGTGCACCACCACTCACCCTCTCATTAGCGTGCATGTCCCTGAGCTCCGCCCATATTCCATCGTCCTCGGCAGTTCCTGCTGCCGCAGCAATCATCCCTCCCGCCTGCCAGCCTCGAGTCAATGATGGCTCAATCGGAACTTGAGCAGCGCCAATTTTCGGTCAAGTTGACACGCAGATTACAGGGGCAGTGCACTCAGGTGCCCAGAGCTGTGCAGAGCAAGCTAGCGCCAGGTTTATTGTCCGAGTGACTGCCAGATACGCTCACCACCTCACGTTGGGTGTCACAACAACACTGCTTCCTAGAGAGTGCGACGGCGATGTTTAAAAACTTTCCGGCTGCCCTGCAGCAAGCAGCATTCTCGCTACGCGAGATGGGGGCTGAGAGCGAGCCACTGCCTTGCCACGGCTCCTTCACCGGCTCTTAATCCCACTAAACCCACTCAGCCACAGCAACGTAAACACCAACTCAGACACAAACTTCGTGTGGCGAGTCACCTGTGTTGATCGACAGATCTGCAGGCACGCACCTGAGAACACACCGCGAGGCCTGAGTCGAGGCTCTACTGCGGCAGAGGCTTTACAACCGCCACCATGGCGCACATGTTGAAAGTGGGCGACAACGACACACCTTCCGGGGTGGTGAGTGTCTCAGGTTGAAGCTGGTCAAAATGCCGTCTCCTTGCGCTGGATCCAACTGAAGCGCAGCGCCTGAGCGTGTCATTAGAACATGAATTCAATTTCTCAATGTATCAGTTGACGCTACGCTCTCAGGCGCCATGGCAGACTTGTACTAATACTCCACTGCGAGTGACACGAGCATCGAAAGATCGCGCTGCATTGTTTATCACGGTCGGAGACATAGGGTTCACATAACGCCTCGTCAGTCGTTTCACGCCATGCAGCAGCAGGGTGTACCACTTGTTCTGGCAGCTCATCGTATTGTAGCTGCGGCACAAGCAAGATCTAGAAGCAGTATCTGAAACGCAGCAATATGTTAAGGTTCGCACTTGCTTCTGCACATACAACGTAGCCGGTCACCACAAATGAAAGCCATTCAGCATGCGTCCGTCAAGTCGTCTGACAATTACTCCAACATTTTCATCGTCACAGCACAGCATATAAGCGCAGCAGATCGGCCAACGCCATTGCCGGTGCACAAAAATAGACACCTGCGGCGCTGTGTGCGCGATGACATGCCATGCGCTGCACCCGCCGGTGGCTGCCACCTAGCGGCCAGCACATCGCTTTGGCACATCCGAGATCACACGCACTGCTTTCGCTCACTTTTTCCGCGCACTCCATGTGGCTGCGACATGACGTTGCTCACTCCGTCCCGCGCTCCTCGTAGTGCACGGCACATACATGCATACCTCATCCAGCACATCTTAGAGTAGTTATCACATCTCTGTTGCTCAGACCTCTGCGCGTCGCTTGTTGTGCACACGGCACAGGCGATTACAAGGCCATGGTGGTGAGCTCGCCAATACCTCGTCAGTTCGGCACATTCAAGAGATAAAAAAACGCTGCAGAGAATATACCAGATCATCGATTTTACACATCATGTTTGTTGCTCACCCCTTTCCGTGCTTCTGGTCGTGCACGGCAGGCGACCATGAAGGCCGTGGTGGCGAGAAAAGTACTGGCCCTCTCCAAACCCTCTCCCTCATGATCTCATCAGTACTTGTACTTGCAATGTTCACCCTTTCATTTATTCGCTGCCTCGCGCGGCACAGGCGACCATGAAGGCGGTGGTGGTGAGCAAGTACGGGCGCTCCGCGACGCGCGCCATGTCCATGCGCGACGACTTCCCACGGCCCGTGCGCCCCGGCCCCTCCGAGGTCATCATTCAGGTGCGCGGCGGTGGCGGTATACTACTTGAAGTACATGCATACCTGACGCTCGCACACTTGCAGGTGCAAGAGGAAAAAGTGGCATGTCGGTACTTGCTAGCGTGCTTGAGAGTGTACACGCTTTGAGGCATAGGTACGCTAGGCAACGAGGTTCATTTGCTGCAGCGGTCCGCGCATGCTGATGGCACTGCATCGTAGAAGCATATACACTTGCCGCTCGTGCTGGTGTTGCTGCGACCGCTCATGCTGATGGCACCTCATGGCATATACGTACCTACCTGGCCGCGCAGGTGCAAGCGGCCGGCCTCAATAAGATGGACATCGCCAAGGCCAAGGGCCAGATGAAGAGCCTGCTGGGCGAGGAGACGCTCCCATACGCCGTAGGCTATGACTTCTCCGGCGTTGTGGAGCGCGTTGGCAGTGAGGTTCGTGATGAGCGCTGCCTTCAGTGCCAGGGTTAAGGCTAGGGTCAGAATCAGGGCTCGGGATTAGATTGAGGGTCAGGGTCACCATCATCAACCTAGAAGCTAGGGTGAGGACGAGAAGACGCTCCTCTACGCCGTCGGTTACAACTGGCATCGTGGAGCGCATCGGCAGCGGGGTGCACGTGATGAGCGCTGCCCTCAGGGTCAGGAGTAGGGCTACGGTTAGCATCAGGGTTTCAGGTGGAGTTGAGGTTATGACTTCTCCGGCGTCGTGGAGTGTGTCGTCAACGAGGTGCGTGTGATGAGCGCTGCCCTTAGATTAGGCGTAGGGCTAGGATTAGAAGCAGAGTCAGGATCAGGGCTACATTACTCATAAACCTTAGGGTCAGGATTAGTCTTAGGAGACACTCCGGCGCGCTAGTGGTTGCAACTTCTCTGGCGTCGTGGAGTGTGGCGGTAGCGAGGATCGCGATGAGCGCTGCCTTTGGGATCTGAGATTGTGTTTGCACTCAAGTACTCAATGCGTACATTTGAAGTTCATTATGAGCCTCACACTGCGGAGATACTTGAAGCAGTTTGCCGATTGTGAACGCCAGCATGCACGTCCAGACAGTACTTCAAGGAATTGTAGTGACGTTACCGTACGCCGTCGGTCATGACTTGCTCGGCATCGTGGAGCGCGTTGGCAGCAAGGCGCGCGAATCAGGGCAACAGTTAGGGTCACAATATCAAACCTTAGCGTTAGGGTTAGGGTTAGACACCCTGCCCTATGCCATCGACTACGACTTTGATGCCGTCGTGAAGCGCGCTGGCAGCGAGGTGCGTGTGACGAGCGCTGTCTTTGATTTCAGGGTTAGGGCTGCTGCCCCAGGCACGGGTGCTGAGAAGAGATTGCGTACACTATCACAGCATGCATGTACATGATGCCCAGCTCATGCTACAGCTAATGCGTGCCGCCGCTGCCGTCTCCCCACGGGACACTCTTCCGCCATGATGAGGACGTGTATGGTCCGAGAAGAGCATTCTTCTTGTATGAACCTTAAGTGCACATGTCAAGCACTGAGAAGAGCACGTTTCATACACACTTCACATGGTATATATGCTGTATGTATATCATGTGCACGGGCCCACACTGGAGCTGCCGTTTGCCGTCGCTGCTGCACGCCTTGCCAGGTGACGCTCTTCCGCCCTGGGGAGGAGGTGTACGGGTGCCGCGCGCCCGCGCTCGAGGACGAGATGGACAAGAGGAGGGTGAGTACAATGCGTGTACGGTGTACCGCACTACATGTACTGTGTACTGCGTATAATTTGGGAGCGCCTTCAGTGCAAGTGCACCACTGCTGAACGGCAGTTCACTCATGGAGCCTGTAGGTACGGGTGCCGCGCGGCCGCGCTCAAGGACGAGATGGACACGACGTGAGTACAATGCGTGTACAGTGTGCAGCGCTGCGTATACCGTGAACTGCCTGAGGTAGCTTTGACAAGCGCCATTGTGCACTCTTCACACTGCTCAACAGCAAATTACAATTATTTACTCAAGGCTCGTGCAACTACAGGTGCCGCATGCCCGCGCTCAAGGACGAGAACAGCGCAGTGTACTGTGTACTAACAAGCAGCGACATGTGCACTCTGTACTGCATGTCCCGTGTACCGCGTTGTACTCATCCAGTGGCGCCGTTCTGGTGCTTCAGCGCCCTGCGGCACACGCATGGAGCACCGTTTGGGGCCATGTGCTGCCACGAGCGGCCGTTGTAGTCCACTTGTGCGCTTCAACAATGTTGGTACCTACCACAGCATGCACTCATTGAAGTAGCCGTGCTTTCAGTTGACATGGTCCGAACGCACACCGCCCGGGCGGAGCACTGCATGTGCCGCGCGTGTGTTGCAGGGCACTAACTTGTGTACTCAAGAGGTACTTGGTTAGGGTTAGGATTAGGTTCACTACTTGGGAATAGGGTTAGTGAAGGTGGATTCGGCCTTGTCCCGCTCGTGAGACTGCGCCAGAACCTGCGTACCGCGCCCCCACCATCATACTTCAACCCCCTCAGCTGAAACTTCACGTGTGACACCCCCCCCCCCCCCCCCCCCCCCCCACGCAGCGCCCCTACGGCACGCTGGCGGAGTTCTGCATCTGCGACGAGAGCGAGGTCGCGCACAAGCCGTGGACGCTCACGCACGAGCAGGCGGCTGCCGTGCCCATGGCAGCGCTCACCGCCATTCAGGTGAGACAGCGCTCAGCACTATGATTGTCTCACTGTCATGCTGGTCAGCAGTGCTCAGCGTGCCCATGGCAGCGCTCACCGCCATTCAGGTGGGACAGCGCTCGACACCGTGCCCGTGGCAGCGCTCGCTGTTGCGCTGGTGAAACAATGCTCGAGGTGCACGTGGCAGCGCTCACCAGCACTGAGATGAAGCAGTGCTCATATTTTCCGTGGCAGCGCTCACTGCAATGCACGTGACCCAGTGCCGAAGCGTTTTCATGGCAGCGCTCACCGCCATTCAGGTGAGGCAGCGCTCCAGTGCTGCGCCCATGGCAGCGCTCACCACTGTGCAGGTGAGCAGCGCTCAACGAGCCCATGAGAGCGCTCACCGTGGCACTGGTGCTCGGTGACGCAGCGTCCGGCGCCATGGCAGCAATTGCGCGCGAGCAGGCCGCCGCCGTGCCCATGGCAGCGCTCACCGCCATTCAGGTGAGGCAGCGCTCAGGTGCAGCAGTGCTCAACACTTCTTTGGCAGCGCTCACCGCCATTCAGGTGAGGCAGCGCTCAGCACTGTGTATGTGGCTATGTCATACTTTGAAGTGTATGCATCATGCGGATGAAGCAATGCTCGACGTGCTCGTGGCAGCGATCACCGCCATCCAGGTGAGGCAGCGCTCAGGCGCAGCAGTGCTCAACATTTTTGTGGCAGCGCTCACAGGTCTTCACGTGCTCGGCGTCGTTCAGGTAAGTCAGCGCTCGGCGCCGCGTCCCTGGCAGCGATCCCCGCCGTGCTGGTCAGCAGTGCTCACTGTGCCCATGGCAGCGCTCACTGCTGCGTAGGCGAGGCGGAGCGCTCGGTGCCAAGCCCCGTGACGGCGCTCACACACGAGCAGGCCACTGCCGTGACCGTGACACAGTCCTCCTGGAGGCCTCCGCGCTCGGCTTAGGTTAGCCCTGAACCTCATTCAACGTTCCACTGGAGGGGACCAAGAATCTTCTTGAGCATCGGGTCGTGCCTGTTGCATGTGCCCATTCAATCCACTGTATGCAACGCATTATTCGTATGGACGCGTGCTGCTGCTCGGTGCACGAACGCAGCTGACCGGTTGAGCAATGCCACACGTACCATACATACAAACCGTACGCGCCGGCGCATCGCGCGCGCATGCGTCCGCGTCGCACTCGACACTGCTCCTGCTCTCAAGCTTAGTGTTCTGCGCAAACCGCATCATGCGGGCTTTGGAGCGCACCACCCGGGGTAGGGCTAGGGTTAGGGTTAGGGTTAGGGTTAGGCCTAACCCTAACCCTAGCCCTAACCACTTCCTTTGACGGTGCGGCATGGGGATTTTCGCTTCACGTGAAGCCCTTGCCCGAACTTCCTCCCTTAGCCTACCAGCTAGTACGCTGCTACAGCTGTGTGCCTAGTCTTGCTGATTGGTGCCAAGCAAGGGCAGTGATGCACGCGCTGCTGCCTCTCCCAGACTTCGCAAAAACTTCACACTCGTCAAGGCCCGTTCCTCGTTGCACCTCGTCCCCTAGCCTTATATTTGATCTCAACCGTTGATCTGGCGCAGGCGTCTGAGACGGCGCGCTTCAAGCCCAAGACGGTGTGACATTGGGGTTTTTCTGTTTTGTTTTTCACTTGGAAGATTAGCCCTAACTTTGACTGTGATCTCGACCATTGTTCATATCTCGACCGCCATTATGTCGCAGGCATTTGAGACGGCGCGCTTCAAGCCCAAGAGTCGCAGGAGCATCTTCATCATGGGCGGCGGCAGCGGTGTTGGCAACATGGCCATCCAGCTGGCTAAGGTGTGAGCGTGAGCAAATGTAAACTACGTGTCCAATGAGACTTAACACTCTGACGGTGCATGGGATTATGCTGCAGATGTAAATTGTGTCAGATGTTTGAAAAGTGGTACTCAAGGCATTCGCTTGTGACACGTGTCGCTGATTCTAGTTTTTAGTAGGCAGGGGCACTTTGCAAACTTTCTGCCTACCTGGAAATGAGCCGCAGTGCACAGCTACTAGACGCTCTTGTGGTTCACGGCCGTTCATGCTGCCCTTCGCTGCCATTGCCGTGGTACGAGGAGTGTACATAGCAGCGTGTCGAAGCGTTGGCCTCGTTTGAACATCGTCCGAACCACTGGCTGGCGTTGTTCGTGCGGTGACAACCGCAATGACGCAGGTGTCTGCCGCGTCCGCGCAGCTGCGCGCCCTACTTGCTTACTTACGGACTTGCGTACTTACACACCCTCAATGCAAATCACCTTGAATGACGTGCAGAGCTCCGGCCCTCACATGAGGGAGTTGTAGCGCCTCCCGCGCCGCGCCAGCAGGAAGTAGTACAATACGTAGGGGGGATCTCGAGATGCCATTTGACGGCGGCGTCGTTTGAGTGGTTGTCATTGAGACACTTTCAGACTGTCACAGGACATGTACATTCCGTACAGCACTGCCATTCATATGGGCTTTTTTCGCGCCCTGAGCGATAATTAATTTATAAAAAGTACACTACCCATATAGAGTCCGCATGGACTCAAGTGCGCTTCCGGTGTACTCCGAGGTACACACGCTGTTCGCTTCACATCCGGGGCTTCACGCGCATCGTACTGAGCGTCCCTTGTGAAGTACGTTGTTCAGCTTAGCGGCCCAGGGGGACTTGTATGCGCACCACGCACGCTGAGCATCGTCCCAAATGCACTCGGAGGAGGAGTACGGCACCCCGCGCATCATGCCAAGCGTCGCCTCTTGAAGTACGCTTGCTTCAAATTTACGCCTTTGGACTTATGAGTACATTGTACGCGCTGAGCGTCACCGTGAACGCGCTTCGCAGGAGGAGTACGGCGCCACACGCACCGTATTGAGCGTCGCCCCTCGAAGTACGCTTGCTTCATCTTGGCGCCCTGGGACGTGTTGAGCGTCGGCCCCTTCGCGTTCGCAGGAGGAGTACGGCGCCACAAGCATCGTACCGATTGTCGCCTCTTGAAGCACGCTGGCTTCAACTTTGCGCCTGGGACGTGTTGAACATTGCCGCGCACACGTTTGCAGGAGCAGTACGGCGCCACGCACACCGTGGCGACCGTCGCCTCTTGAAGTACGCTTGCTTCAACTTTATGCCCTTTGACTTATAACTGCATTATACGTGCTGTTATACGTGCTGAGCGTTGCCCCGATCGCGCTTCGCAGGAAGAGTACGGCGCGACGCGCATTGTACGAGCGTCGCCTCTTGAGGTATACTTCTCTTGAAGTACGCTTGTTTTTTTTAGAATGAAAATTTCATGACCTTGGACTTGATTATGACTTATAAGTGCATTACACTCGCTGAGCGTCACCGTAAACACGTTTGCAGGAGGAGTACGGCGCGACGCGCATCGTGGCGGCCGTCAAGCCCATGGAGGACGCCGCCGTCGCCTCTGTCATCTCCAGGGACGAGTCATCCGGCTGGCCCTCAGTCAAGGTGCTGAACGACGACAGGTGCGCGCGGCGTTCACAGCAAGGCGTCGCTGGCATTTCAGGAGTACTCGCTGCTTCATCTTGCGTCAGGGCTACGCGCCACCAGCACAGTTAGCGTAGGTTGCACGCTGCACGAGCCCACGCGCGCGCGTGCCGTTTGACTCCGCCAGTGCTGAGCGCTGACACTGGCGGTGAAGGTGCTGTTCGACAACAGGTGCGTGCGCGCGCTTGCGTGCAGGCCAGAGATGAATCGCCCGGCTGTCCCGAGGCGAAGTTGTTGAACGACAATAGGTGTGCGAGTGCATTCGTGCAGTTTGACTCTGCCCGTGTGCCGAGCGCTGAGGCCGCTGTGCACGGAGTATTCAAAAGTTACCACCATCCTCAGGCGCAGCGCGGCAGGTAGACCAGGGTTTCCCTGTTCGCCACGGCGGTGAAGGCGTTGAACGACGACGGGTGCGCGCTGCGTGCGGCTTGACTGTGCCAGCGCCGCGCACTTCAGATGTGGTTATGGCGTTATTCACAGGTCACCACCAGCCTCAGGTGCAGCGCGGCAGAATAGTAGAGGGACGCCCTGTTTGCCACAGCGCTCAAGGTGCTAGTGAAGAACCCTACGTGTTTCTGCTCTACTGCGAGTTGGAGGGCGAGCCGACGCCTAGACTACGCTGCCCATATACACGGTTCTTGCGGGCAAGACAATTTCCAGAGGTCCGCCAGGAGCTGGCGTGCATCGCTGGTGTGCTCATCCGTAGGGGTCTTCACTCGATAACCTCTTCTCCGCACATCTGCCAAATGCCTCCGCTGAAGAAATACTTCATGCTTTCTCATCTGGCAACGGTGGCGTGTGCTCGGCGAGCATTGCTTGCGCTGCGCGCGCCGCCGCTGCTGCGGCCGCGCGGCTCGCCCATGGCTCACCGATCCACGTCCGCACGCGCAAATCAACTTGCACACCGCCTTCTGGCGGGCCTCTGGGAATGTTTTGCCCGCAAGGACCGTGTATGTAGGGCAGCGTAGGCGTCCGCTTGCCTTCCAGCTCACAGTAGAGCAGAAACATCGCGCGCTCGGTTGCTGCAGCAATTAAGTCCTTCTCCTGCGTGATCACAGTGCAGAGCGCAGGCCGGGATCAGATGATGATTACAAAGTGGAAGTTTAGTTATTTGCGCCCCCAACAGTGATACTGACCTCATTTTGACTGTCATGCGCTGCTGCAAAGAGCAGAGAAAAAAATTTGCGGGCCGGTTCTTCGAACCGGCGCGATTTTGGAGTGCAGGCAACTGGTCGCGCAGACCTGGCAGGACTGAAATACATGTGCGCAATATGTGTGCTTTGCATTGCGACACTGCATGGTTCTCCCGCGTGACCTGCGTCTTGGTCATGTGGGGACAGCAGGCATCATATCTGTGGGGCAAAATAACTGCTGCAGCGCGCAGCATACAGTTGGAGTACATGGTTGTTGGAGTATGGTATTGGTTAGTTATAACTCATTGCTCAGCCACTCGTCATCATGAATCTAGTAAAAAAGCAGTACTCATACTTATAAGTAAGATATTTGTTATATTAGTGTGGCCAAGTGAATTTTACCATCCTAGGATGGGGTAGAAGTAAGGAAGGAGCTCGTGATCCCTGCTGAGTTGCAAGCATTGCAAGTGCGCTGATGTCGTTCCCTCCAGCTGCACAGCTTGCGTAACTCATGGCGGGGCTGTCTGTTGTAGCAACAGTGCTGCAAGCGTTTTACCACAAGTGAATCGGAGCACAGCTCTGGCACTCCCAATTTAACTAGGCCTACCTTTAAGTTACCCTGCTGGAGTTTATTCTGTCGGCAACAAATCGATGCGTCAGACATATATATGAGCACCATGAGGGTTGAGTGTCATGTGCAACAGCACTGAGAACCGGCATCCACTCGAGGTACTTCACAAGGTCATCTTGTGCAGGAGGCTCAGCCACGCGCGGGAACATGTGGCCCTTCCAAGAATGAGACGTTGGACTCCACAGTATGGTCATAATTTCAGTATTTTCAGTAGACATTGCTGTTGGAATGTGTGATGACACTGCTTTTTTTCTGCTGCTTGACGATGCGCCGTGCCGCGCGCAGCGAGGTGGCAAAGATGAGGGGCTTTCGCAACTTCGACATGGTGCTGGACAACGAGGGCGCCGCCGACTGGCTCATGGACCTCAAGCTGCTCAACTCAACGGTACGGTACGCGCGCATGCAGCGCACGCAGAGTTGCGAGAACATGCTTCCTCTTATCCCTTATCTGGGGCTGCATCAAAACTGAAGCGTCAGTGCTCTGGCCTACACGACTTGAATGATGTTGCTTTTACAGCTGAAGGGCCATGGCAGCGGCTGCTCAACTCAACGGTACGCGCGTAGGGCATGCAGGGCTGCCAGAACATTTTTCCTCTGGGCGTCACTTTGCATCAATTATATAGAGAGACCTGTGCTCTAGCTAGCGTACACATTTTGATGAGACCCTTTTTTTTTTGCACTTGACAAGGCTGCTGCAGCTGCTGCTCCACTCGGTAGGCGTTTGAGCAGGGCACGCAGTGTTGCCAGAACATCCTTTCTGGGGGCACTACAGTTGAATGTACTCTTTCTGGGCTTACCACTATTGAAACTGAAGCGTCAGTGCTCTAGCCTACACATTCTCATCAAGTCGCTTGCAATTGAAAACGCTACGGCAGCGGCTGCTCAACTCAGCCGTAGGCAATTAAGCAAGGCACGCAGTGATGCAAGAGCACGCTTTCAGCGTGCATTGGCGTTGAAACTCACACGTCAGTGCTCTAAACTATGTTTGATGAAAATTGTGGTTACACTTGGGACGGCCACCGTTACCGCCGATGTTGCAGTCAGGGCACTGGACTTGAAGTCGTACACTGCCACCTTGTACACCTTTGCTCTTGCGCATTGCATCCAAAGAAGGCTGCAGCATGTGAAGCAGCACGTGGATTGAAACCAGGGCTGATGTCCTTGTGTAAATCATAATGATTACAAAGAGCCCGCAGGTCAAACTTCAACGGGCTGTGATCTGAAAAAATGTGCATGCCAGGCTTTGCTGAGCATAGCTGACCCTGCGCCTGTGCCTGCCATCACGACAGGGCGCGTGCATCAGCACTGCGGTTGAAGTTACAGTTGCCACATTGAAGTGCATGCCAGGCTTGCTGAGCATAGCTGTGTACCTGTAACTGCCATGACGACAGGGCGTGTGCATCAGCACCGCGGCGCCCGCGACTGCAAAGGAGGTAGCCGGCCTGTACGAGGTATGTATGTATGTAGCATGTTAACCTTGTCGAATGGAAACAATTTGCGTTATGCAGCGCATTCAACGCATCTCTGACTTCGGTAACAGATTGCTGTCACTACTGCAGCAGATCTCAGCGGTATTTAAAACAGCAAATCCTGTGCATTGCGACTGCTGCGTTCAATCACACAGGCTTGGTGATGAGGTGCACTGTGCAGCAGCTGCGTGGTGATCCGCCAATTGAACAGGATGAACTGCTGCTTAACCTGACCCTAACCCTAATGCTGAAACCTGACCCTAACCCTAAGTCTTCTGCGCTTGATCAGACTGAAATGAATGATTGAGTGTAGTTTTGAATTGTGAGGAAGCCAGTAAAGCGCTTGTCAGCACTGCAGCAGGTCACCTGTGCTGCACATTCATGCATGCCAGCACACAATTTGGCTGGCACATCGAGGTCTATCGTGCAGCACTGCCACAGATTCACCACACTCCCTTGATGATGGAGAACTGACCCCCCCCCCCCCTCCCCCCTTGCCTTGTTGATGCCCCCGCCCCCCCCCCCCCCCCTGCGCGCGGCAGCCAAGTGGGATGGCGCGCTACATGATGGACCGCAAGGCCGCCAAGTACCACGAGGCGGCCATGAGGGCGGGGGTGGAGTACCACCGCATCTTCCCCATCTCTTCCGTGAGTCGCCTGCGCGCTCTCTAACCCGTACCCTAGTCCCAACTCTACCGCTAAGCCTAAGTAGTGTGCTGTGCGCCCCCAGATGTTGCTCAGTCTACTGCAATGTTCGTCCATGTATCTCTAGCCCTATTCTGACCTCAACCCTAGCCCTAACCCTAAGCCTAAACAGTGTGCGTGCGCCCTCCCACATGTTGTCGAGTCTGCTGTAGAGTGCGCCCATGGTTTGTTGCTGCGATGCATCTCGGTGCTTGTGTTCCGCAACAAGAGGTTCTCTGCACTTGCCCAGCAGTAATCGGAGTCAGCAGTGCGCAGTGCGCAGTGCGTTGCAGCAGTGGCAACGTGAGGACCACCGGTCCGCCGTCTTCCTGCCTGGCGTGCGTTGCGTCTTGTCACTGCAGCAGCTGACTCACAAAATCTGGGAGAGTGTCAAATGTTTAGCCCTCTCTTTCGCTCTGCTCAAGCACATATGGCTATCTGAAGACAACAGGCGGTCGTCACAGGGGTTTGAGGTTGTACCATTTGAAATGAGACGCCCCCCCCCCCCCCCCTTTTTGATGACTTCACAGGGCCAGCTGCTGGAGGCCGTCATGAACCCCCTGCTGGAGAGCGGTCGCGTCAGGCCCATCATCGACAGGTAAGGGGTTACCGTCAATGTACCTTTTACTTTTCCAGAAGTATCATGAGTATGACTAACACGTGTGGGGAATGATAGGACTGCCGGCCACCATATGCACTTTGCCGCAACGCTCGGGGTCGGCAGTAGTTCGCCCACTCGCACAAATACACCTCCGCTCCCACACCAGCTCAACGTGTATTCCGAATGCCCTCAACTCTTCATAGTCCCCCCCCCCCCCCCCCCCCCCCTTCCGTCTGCTGAGCAGCTGCCACACGTTTAGCACTACAGGCGCGCCATGCGCATCCTCACGGGGGGGCTGGCCGCGCGGCAAGGTGGTGTCCGCTCTTCCATTAATTACCATTGTGTCAAAGTAATCATTACATTCATAATCACAACCACCGCGAACTCCGCTTTCGCACCCCAGCTCACCATGCGATCCACTTTCCCGCAACCCCTCATAGCTTCCCCCCCCCCTTGCTGAGCGGGTGCCACACGTTTGAGCAATACGGGCGCGCCATGCGCACCCTGAGGGGGGGCTGGCCATGCGGCAAGGTGGTAGTGCGCTTTCCACTAGTCACTGTTGTGATAGTGTCATCACACTCAAATCCTCAACCACCGCAACATCCTCTTTTGAACCAGCTCGACGTCGGGTCCGCATGTCCCCAACCCCTCATGGTGCCCCCCGCCCCCCTCTTACCCCTGCCCCCCCCTTGCGCAGCTGCCACACGTTCGAACACTACGGGCGCGCGATGCGCACCCTGAGGGGGGGCTGGCCGCGCGGCAAGGTGGTGGTGCGCGTCGCCCCCCCCTCCGCCATGCCCGAGCCCTACAAGCTCAAGGAGGGGCACCCGCAGCCCGTGTCGCTCATGATGCGCAGCACGGCTGCAGTTGGCAAGATCAAGAAGGCGAGTCACGTGTGAACTTCGTAGGCATGGCGCGTGCTGTCACTTCATCTCACGCTGCGCTGTGGAAAACGCCCATCACTCGAGGCATATCATTTGCTAATGGCGTTGTATTTGTGCCCGTACCGCTGTACCTCGGTGCTGCCGTGTTCAGCAGCCTGACTAATCGCTGCAATAGCGATGTCTGCCAGGGGCACGGGGCCGCATGCCCTTGCGCGCTCACGTCACTTTGCAGCTTTGCTGTAGCTTGAGGGCCTGGACAAGCACCATATCACGCAACGCATTCACAACTTGAAGTAGCAAAGAAGTGAAGTTGCAGCTACAGAGGTTGTAGGTGCCACCATCAGCATCCACCCAGGCCGGGGTGCTTGAACCACAACGCCCATTTGCTCCGCATGAAACCGCCACCGCCTTCCCACACGCAGCTGACCGTCGACCCTTGCGCTGTAGCAATGCATGTGCATCTTGCTTCGCGCCCCCAGCTTGTCGTCGTCCCGGAACTCCTTGCCCGCGCGGCCAACAAGCAGGTGCGATGAGCGTTTAGAATAAGGGTTGGCGTTCGGCGCCCTCAGCCGCACGCGTGCCTGAGACGTCGGGTTTCAGCTCGCGTGCACATGCGCCCTGCGCGCATTTCACCAAATGGTCTTCAAATCCGAGTCGACCACCAGCTACGAGACGTCGTCATGTAAATCTCGCACCCCTCACTGTTCACGCCCCCCGTGCAGCCGCGCAAGAGGGTGATCCGGCCCGCCTTTGGCGCCACGGCCGTCATGTCAACTTTCTGCCCTTGCGCGAATGTGCCCTGAGCGCATTTCACAGCGTTCTCTTCCAAAACCGACCACCAGCTACTTGCATTTTGCAATAAGCAGCGTGTGTGATAATGTATGCGTCCTCTCTGTGCATGTCTCCCCACTCGCAGCCCCGCAAGAGGGTGGTCCGGCCCGCCTTTGGCGCCACGGCCGTCAGGGAGGAGTACGACAGGGCCACGCCGGCGACGCAGCCGCGCTCGCCCGTGGAGCTGGTATGTGACACTCGCTGTTTGGCCGCTCGCATGGAGTATCATACCGTATGTATGCTTTTAGAGTGCAAGTACTTCGAAGTATATACGTACGACAGGGCCACGCTGGCGACGCAGCCGCGCTCGCCCGTGGAGCTGGTACGTGACGCAACGTGGAGTGCTATACTGGGTGGTGTATGATTCGGAGTAAGCCGTATGTATGTTCAAGAGGAGAGGCATGTGACAGGGCCCTGTGCGCTTGTCTCAGCAATGCTGCATACCAGTCTTACTGTAGTGCGCCACCAGCGAGGCAGCCGCGCTCGCCCGTGGAGCTGCCATGTGACGCACACTGTCTGTTGGGCGTTTGCGTGGAGTGCTATACCGTATGTATGCAGCAAAAGTCTGTGTCTGGGCCCCTGTGCGCTTGTCTCAGCGCTGCTGCAATCCAGCAGTGGAGCACCGCGCATGTTACGCACTTTGCCGCAGCTGCGCTGGCCTGTGGAGCTGGTATGTACCGCACATAGTTTGGGCGCTCGCATGGAGTATCATACTGTATGTACGCTTTAGAGTACAAGTATATACTGCAAGTACGTCTCGGGCCCATGTGCATTTGCTGCCGCACTGCTACGATACAGCACCGACGCCGAGCGTGCCACGCTATGCCGCGCAGCCTACCGGCGTTGCAGTTGAAGTTGGTGGCTTGCGCGTTGTGGCAGAGAAGTGTAGCTCTGAGACCGCAGCAGGCGTGTGGATCATACAAGCAGGCGCTGCCAAGGATCCGGACGCTCTCTGCTGCGGGACTAATGGTGCGGCGCGGTGTGGCGTTGAGCGCGAATGCTAACCCTAATTGTAATCCTAAACCCTAAGAGCAACTGCCGCTGCAAACTCTGCTCACCAGGCGTAGTGCGTCATCAAGTCACAAGGGCTAGCTCCGGCATGAACCTCTGTGCGTGACTATGCCGGTACTCCCGCAGAAGTCTTGAATGGCGCTGCATGCACGCAGGGTGCAGGTGTGAGACGGCACACACTGCAGACAGTCTTGTGATGCAGGGATTGCTCAAACATGTAGATTTACTCTTGTGGTGCACGTTGATGTGGGAGTGCTGTTGTGGATGTTACCCTTGTACTGCATCCAATGCAGGCCCCGTACAACGAGGAGGAAGAGGAGGAAGAGGAGGAGGATATGAGGTTGGAGGAGTCCAGTTGGGGTTTGCGTTAGGGTTAGGTACTAACCCTCACATAAATTCGCTGACATGCTCAACGGCACAAGCAACAAAAAAAATCAAACGCGCTCTGCTGACCATCGAGCCACTCTCGCCACGCTGTGCTCACTCCAATCCAGGCCCCGTACAACGAGGAGGAGGAGGAGGAGGAAGAGGAGGAGATGAAGTTGGAGGAGCCCGAGACGGAGACGAAGCCCAAGCTGCCGGAGCTGAGCGGCTGCCCCTTCCCTTCGGGGATGCCGGAGGCGGCCAAGAAGGCGTTCATGAGGCCGAAACGTGAGACGCGGAATGGGGTTGTGCTGCAAGTTGAAGTCTGCGCGCGCTTCTGTGTAAGGGGCTTCACTAAATAAAAGCTGCCGTAGCTGAGCGGCTGCCCCCTCCCGTTGGGGATGCCCGAGGCGGCCAAGAAGACGTTCATGAGGCCCCAGCGTAGGACGCGTAGCGCGCGTGACAGGGGTTGGTGCCACAACTTGAAGTACGCGCGCGCCACTGCGTAAAGGGCTTCACTGATACTGCGCTGTAAATTTCACAGTGAACACATTCTTTGAAACCCGCTTCTGCAGCCCGTGAACGACCAGCATGCCACCAGTGACCTACTAATAAGAACCAACTTGAAAGGAAATGAGGTGTGCGCACGCGTGAGGGGGCATGCCCGAGGCGGCCAAGAAGGGGCTTATAAGGCCCAAGCGTAAGACTCTATTCTATGCTAGCCCACCAGCTAGTACTCTGCTGCAGCCACGTGCCGACACTTGCTGGGCGGTACTGGTCAAGCCGTGATGCACGTGCTTCCTCCCCTTGGACTCTTTTTGCAAAAAATGCACATTCCGAGGCCTGTTTCCCAAGCGTAAGTCGCCTGTTGCGCATGAGGGGTAGTGCTGCAACTTGAAGTACGCACGCCACGGTGTGAAAGGCATCACTCGTGCTGCACTGTTGGTGTGTGCCCATGTGTGAGGGGTAGTGCTGCAACTTGAAGTAGGCTACCATGTACACAGGGCTTCAACGGTGCTGCGCAGGTTGATGTCTGCCGAGTTTCAGTGCGAGTCGCCCGTCGTGCCCGGACGTGAGAGTACCTATCACGCTGCCAGGGTACTGCTAGGTCCTGGTGGAGCATGCAAACGCCTTTTGAACAACTTCAAACAATACCTCCGCTGGGAGAGTCACCACTCGCACTAGCAGCAAAGTTCACACACACGACAGACCCGCAACGCCTACCTACATCGAGGCAAAATCTCTGACTCTGAGGCCGGTCTTCCCGACGTGCAGACGTCACCATGGACAAGCCCTGGGAGGAGCCCGCCAAGCACCGCCGCCGCGCGGCGAGCGAGCCGCGCCAGCCGCTGCGGCAGCCGCCCCAGCAGCAGCAGCAGCAGCAGCCGCAGCAGCAGCCGTGGCCCATGAAGACGCTGTCGCCGACTGCGCAGAAGCGCCAGGCCTCTATCGAGGCGGGCGCCAGAGACGTGCCAATGGTCCACAGCCGTGGCGGCTACTAAGTAGGTGGCGATGGGGGACGAGCGCTGCTGCGGCGGCGACGGACGGCACTGCGGCGGCGGTGACGGCGGCACCAGCGCCAGCGACGGCTCGGCAATCTGGAATCGGATACGTCACAGTGGCAGAGAGCAGCAGCAGTGCCACTCGAGGAGCGGCAGCGGGGCGGTGATGCGCCGCAGACGTAGTGGTCTTGAAACATGACATGTACTCAGCGTACCAGTAGTCGTGCCAGATTAGTGGGCGTTGAGGAGCGTGCAAACGAGAGCGGCATCGCAGAGCTGCTCAGAGGGGGGGGGGGGGGGGGGCTTCACCATCATGAGTGCATGTCATTGAGAGAGGCAATGGGGGTGGGGCCACATGAGTATAGTCTGTGCATATTAGTAGCTATAGGGCACAGCGCACACCAAGAGGGCGCCAACTTGTCCATAGGCAGGTGGATGCTTGCCGGAAGCGCCACACGCATGTTTGCATTCATGTATGAAGAAACAGTCCTCCATCATGACTGCGCGATCACCTATCGCGCAGGCAGCGTCCGCACACGGCAACATGCACATAGGTGCAAGACAGAGTACATGACCACACGCACATGCCGCCATGCATGGCCAAGCACCATCTGGCCAGCACCACTGGTGCGGCGCTGCAGCTTCCTACTCGCGGCGTCGCATTCATCCCGCCACAGCGAGCAGTCAGCACACTAAATGCGACCAAGAGATGCATGCTGAGCATTGCCGCGTGTATCTTCTGCCGGTCTGTGAGCCTGTTTTTGCCATCCACTCCCTTGCGCATGCGATGCTGCGTTTGTTGCCCGAGAAACTGTGCGTCAATCGAGCACACACACTCTGTGAGTACTCGCTGATGTTTATGTCAATTGTGCACCATTGTGGGTATGTTGGGTATCGGTCTCCCACGAAAGGCGTCGCTCACAATTGCAATCAAAGAGAGCCCGCCTCACCTTTATTCTGCCATTTGAATGTGTGTCGTCACAGTCGCCTTGTCAAGTAAACATTTGGTGCAGCGTGAAATAAGGTGCGACGCACAATCCTTGACATAATGCATGCATGTTGCTAGCACTGACAGAGACGGGTCAACGTGCAGTTGGATGTTGCACTTTGCTGATGCTGAACAAAGAGGGTCAACGTGCAGCTATTTAAAGCGTTGCAAGCATGCATAGCATGCACGCATGCATGTTTGAGCACGGCAGCGAGCAGTCTGAGCACTGCAAGCACCACCACTGCTACCGCCGCCGTGAGTTTTGTATTGTGGTCGCACCAACGCGTCTCTCAACGGCTACTCCAACTGCACACTTCTTCTGAGGGCGTGTGACTAGCCAACTGAAAACGCGCTGCCCCCGCCGTCATCCAGCGCACCGCTCACAGGGCTGCTGGCGAGGTCCGACGCGCAGTCCTGCGGCGAGCGCTGCCACCTCCGTTCTGAGCGCTGCTGCTCGCGCTCCGATGCCCATGGGGGCTGCTGCGGCTGTCCGTTGCTGCTCTGTCGGCGGGGTTGCTGGGCGCCGACCATCACCACCTGTTGCGCGGCGACGGCGTGCGCAGACGGCGCGAGTTCTGTCTTCACATTACAAAACTTAACCAAATCATGCAAACTTGTGATTGTATTGAAACAAAAGTTCTATTAGGTGTTTTGTGTACGCTATGCGAGTGTGGTGCCGATCATACTTCTATAAACTTCTTACCAATTAAAATAAGCTGAAGAAACCAGGCTATGGCTTAAACTTGGCAGAATATGCGCGATCAAAGGCGCTGTAGCGAGCTCGGAAGCTCAGCGTGCAGCGTGGTGCACCAGTACGATGGGTGTGATCTGGGCACATGTGTGAGGCGCGACAATTGCACTACAGCATTGTTCCCGTGCACTGTAGAAGCGCGAGCACAACCATGCACAAAAGTCCTAAACCTATACACGGCTCGACAACGGATCAAGCGGCGTTGGGGATCGTTGAGGCTGGTGGAGAAGCGGGGGGAGGGGGGGTCAAGGATGAAAAAAAACAATGTGCCATCGTCAAGCGTCAATCTGCACTGCTTTTCAACACTACCCTGGCTAGGGGAAATGGTCTGTCCTGGCTCACGCATGTATGTACTGCTGCCCGGTGACCCCTCAACGCGTAGGATCATTGCACTGCGTGATAAAAAAAGATGACGTAGAGGTATGTGAATGACAGGAGCCAGCATTACTGAGGACTGAGAAACCCAGTCCCACTGGCACACCCTTGCCCTGTGCCACTTTTCAACTGTTCTTAACAATCCCCTCAGACTATCCTTGCGCGGGGGCCGCAGGTGCCGTTAGTTCAGAAAGGGCAGGCAGTCACCAGCGCAGCGTTGTACAAGTGACGTTGGCGCTCAAGTCCTTAGGGGTGATCAGGCCCCCCCCCCACCCACCCACCCCCCCCCCCCCCCCACTGCAACATTCCAGTACACCTTAGGGTTCAGGAAAGACGATGCGCAGGCCACGCGCACAACTCACGACTTCAATTGCGCCATGTTCAGTATTTAGAGGGGGGGGGGGACAACAAAGAGTACACTTTGAGAACAGAATGCCCCCCCAGGGGCGGACGCGCAGTGCATCACACGGAGCACTGACTCACCCGCAGATGCGGTATGCCGCTGCTGAGCCCGTGTGCGGACGCTGTCTCAAACGCCAGGCTCCCCGCGTCAAAGCTGCGGTGCTGCCGCATCTCTTCCAGAATCTGTATTGGTTTTGGGCGCAGAGGATTGCGGTGTGAAGTTGAGCACTGCTGTAATACTTCGACTGCAGGTGCGGCCGGTGCTGCCGCATGTCTTGCAGAGACCGCGCGGCGATGTCGCGCGCAGACGGCTGATTGACTTTGCAGTGTAATGTTGAGCACTGCTGTTGTACTCAAACTGCAGCTGCGAGGTGCTGCCGCATCTCCTGCAGAGCCTGCGCGTCGATTTTGGGCGCAGACACGCCCGTTCGCAGCATGACGCGCTGAGCGCACTGCCGTGATGCATACTTCAAGAGCACGTCAGTCGTGGGATGGCGTTTCAGTAACGGTTCTGCAACGAAAGCGGCTCACACGCACACACCCCGGACAGTCTACGCAGATGAACCTAGTCGAGCATTCTTCTCGGTAGACGTGGTTCGTGGAACAAGGAATCCGTTCATCTCCCCCAGAATTTGAGGCAAATCTGGGCATACATACGATTCCTCTTTGTTGGCAGCAGGAGGTGTCAGCGGTGCTGGGACACAGATTTCAACTGCTGCGGTAGTGGCGGTTCGATTGCTCGGTTCGACATCACCAGCAGTTGAGGTGCGCTTTACAGCTCTCTACAAGAGAATGTGTCGCTGTCTGGCGTCATTAGTGGCAACAACAAAAAAGCGCAAGCGTTCACAGCTTCAATCGCGGCCCTGTGGCGATGCGGCGCAATCTACCGACTCAAGTGACGTTGCGGCTGACTTTCGAAAGCTCATACTTCTATGTGAAATTCAACTTGCGTTGCGAAGCTGATCCAGACACCGTCTGATGGCTGCTCTTGATCGCCGTTCGCGTAGTCTAGGCTGGCTGGAAGGTCGCTTGAAGTTCACTTGCGGTGCGTTGATGGTCCCGATGCGATAGCGCGAGTTCAACTCTGGAGGCGATCGCAAAAATGCTTTCTTCTATTCTGATTGCAGTCATATTAAAGACGGGGAGTACGCTGGCCACACAGTGGTCAGTGCTGAAATCGAAGAATACTCATGAAGTTGTGTACTGCAAGCACACACGTACAGGAGCGGCGCGCCGATATTGAGCACTGCCACGCCTTAAACCTTTACCCCGGAACCCCAACTCTCCAAACGACAACGCACCGGAGCGCTCAAACGCCGGAACAAGCGTTGGCACGCCTGAGCATGGCCACGCACTGCGGCTGCGCGCATAGCACTGCTTCACACATACATACGTACCTGGTGCTTGGCCGCCATCAGCCTGGCGTGCGAGCTCGAGCCCTTGACGGCGGCGGCGTGAGGCGCGCTCGCGCTGCGCGTTGCTGACATAGATACCTGAGCATTGCAATGGCAAGTGCAGAAAAAAGCGGAAGATGTGGCTAAGCGATAGGGTCAGGGTTAGGGTTGCGGAGCAGGGGGGAGGCGGAGGGAGGGGGGCTAAGCGGGGGGGCAGTCACAGAAAACGTATGAAGGACATGCAGGGGGGGGGGGGGAGGGGGGGGGGGGGGCGATCAGGTGCACATGTGACGCTTGGAGGACAGATTCGTTAATAAAGGTTGGTATGCGCAGCTGAAGCCATGATGCAACTTAAGTACACGGTTGACATTGCTCGTCCCAGAATGAGCACTCGAGAGCATTCACGGTACACAACAAGCCAAGGAGCCTCGTAAGACGTGCACACACCTGAATGGTGCTCGCGTTTGAAACGGAGAGGTTACACAATATCAGCAGGTAACACAATGTCAGTAGGTATACGGCAGCCCCGACATCAACCGCACCCTGACGCCAGCACATCATGTCCCTGTTGTGCATGCCATAGTAACACGCATTGTCGGCGGCGGGAGCCTCAACATCCTCCTCATCTCTGTCAGGCTTGACGCTGTTGTGAGTATTGTAAGACCTGACGCTCGCTTGGGGGCGGACGCAGCAGACTGCCCTCATGCAGTGTCACCTTCCGCTGCGTGACGCATTTCAGATGTTGGACCAGCTACACAGTCGTGGCGGCAGTGAGCAGCACTTGAACAGACCAGTCTTCGCAGAAGTGAAGTTCACAATTTCACCTTTGCCTGGGGCATGACGCTGACGCTCCGCCGCAGCGGGTCCCACATGGCGCAGAACGCGAGGCCCGCGCCGGCCGCCACGGCGTCCGCGCCACAGCGCACCGCCACGCACTCGCTGCCGCTGCCAGTGCCGCTGCGATTGCGATAGGTGTTGGCGAAGGCGTATGCGAGTTCAGCAGCAGATACGCTCTTCAGCTGCGCCCCCAAGGCGTGCTTGGACAAGGTCTTCACGACTAAAAGGTACGGGATCCAAGCGGAACTAACAAGCAGGACTGCAACGGCGTCAGCGACGCAGCGCGCCACTACGCACTTGCTGCGGCTGCCGTTGCCGCTGAGATTGCGGTGATTTTGGCAAAGGCGCGTGGTCAGCAGAAGATGGGCCCTTCAGCAGCGCCCCACAGATGTGTTTCAACGAGGGCATCAGGAGTAAAAAGTGACAGCAAGTAATGCAATGGCGTCAGCGCCGCAGTGCGCCACTACGCACTCGCGCCGCTGCCGTTGCCGCTGAGATTGCAGTGTTTTTGGCAAAGGCGCGGCCGAGTTAGCAGCAGATAGGCTCTTCAACTATGCCCCAAAGACATGCTTCGACAGGAGCTTCAAGAGCAAAAGGTACAGGATCCAAGCGGCAGCAACAAGCAGTACTGCAACGGTGTCAGCGCTGCAGCGCACCACAACGCAGTTGCCGCCGCTGCCATTGGCGCTGAGGTTGCGGTGTTGTTCGGGCGAAGGTGTGGTCAGCAGCAGATGGGGCGTGTGCGTCTTCAACCGCATTTGGCAAGACCTTCAACTGGGACCCAAACTCCGTCTTTTCCTAGTACTTGAAAGTACTTCAAGAAGTTTACGACTAAATCAATCAAGTTCTGCATGTACCGGAGGTTTCTGTAGTCATAGCATGAAGACTGCTGGAGGTTTCTCCAGTCGCAGCATACAGACTGCGTGAAAGCCATTGGAACCGCCCCGGAAGCGCGCCACTTGGCAGAGATCCGACCAATGCCCGTCGGAATAGGGGGGACCGTGGCGTCAGTGCCAGGGCTAGAGCGTAACCTAAAGCTAACCCTCACCCTCACCTTAACCCCAAACCGAACCCTCATGTTACCTGGGGCCCATCGCCTGGAGCAGCCATGGGTGCGACGCGAAGGAGCGCTCAAAGTACGTCTGGCCGGGCAGCAGAACGCGCCGCGGAACGTTCTGGCCGCCGTAGTCCAGCCAGCCGACGCGCAGCTTCATGGTCGCGTGCGCATTGCTGAAGCACAGGAACACGGGCGCCACGTCCGCCTTCGAGGCGCCCTGCGGCGGTTGGTGGTGGTGTAGGCGGGGGTTCGGGGGGGGGGGAAGGGGGGTCAGCACGCGTGCGTCCTAATTAGAGTGCGCCCTTGACTATGTTGACAGATCCACAAGTATGCGCCCTGGTGCTGTATGAGGCCCCTTGTGTCGAGGTCAATGCATCGGTACGTACGCAGCACCTGGCTTGTAGAGGTCAACGCGCAACATATGTGAGCCGTTGATGTTGCGCAAGGTCCTCTGGGTCCAAGGCGCTCGCCGGAGGCTTTGCAGCAAGCGAACTTGCGGTGCCTTTGCATGGCGGTGCTGGCAAGAGGGCGCTCTGACTCTGGTTACACAGCAGGTCTCTCGGCGTGAGAAGCAAGAATAATAAAGAGAATGTAGAGGAGTGCTTCGTTGCAGTTACGCCATTGCGTCCGGTTGCCCCTCGCCGCGGAGCACCGCCGGTGACGACCCCTGCTGTGCAGCGGTCCGTCCATACGGTGCGTTGCTCTAATCGTGTACTTCAAGTACGCAGTTGCAGAGGCACATGCTCTGAACCATGTGGAGCATTTGTGGTGCTTGTGGAAATATTTCATTCACAGGGAGGCATGATTCGAAGCATGCTGTGTACGTGGGATGCTTGTAACAAATGCTGTACTCACCATGCTGAGAGGCAGTGAGAGGGGCGGCGGTTGCGGCGGTGGCGGCGACTGCGACGACGCCGGCACCGCGCCTTCGCTGCGGCGAACGCGCGCCGCCACCTGCGCAGTGCAAGTCATCAGCAGCGGGCAGTGTTATTGACGTACTTTACAGCTGCAGCGACGGCGGGCGATCCGCGCCTCGCGCTCAGGGCAACTGAGGGTATGTGTCATCCTACTTGGGCACCGGGCGCGATCGCATGTGCGACAAGGCTCTCCGCAGCGACCGCGTGGGGGGTCCTGTTCGCAGCAGTCGGGATCGCTTCACTGCCGAGGTGCCACCGCGTTGGGGTATGTATAAGACTCCCATGAAAGAATTCAAGCCATACATACCTGCCCATCATCGTCGCTGTCAATGTCTCCGGCGGGCGCATCGCGCGGCGGCGGGCTCAGAACGGCGTCGTGGCTTTCAAGGATTCCACCCCCCGTGGCGAATCCCCAGCCGTTGCCCTGCTCAGCGTCCTCCTGGTTGCAAGGGAAGCACGCACAGCGGGCGAGTTAGATGTCTGGAGCCGCAGAAAGCCTCCACATGGTGCGTCGTAGAGGGCGACATATATATATTTACTTCGATATGTGTGTGTGTGTGTGTGTGTGTGTGTGTGTGTGTGTGTGTGTGTGTGTGTGTGTGTGTGTGTGTGTGCGCGCGCATGTGTGTACTTCGAAGTATATGTGAAGTAAAGTATATGCCTTCAACTGCGGTCAACCTACATGCGGTGCGTCTGAGACAGTGGCAGCGTCAGGGTTAGAGCCCTAAAATTAACCCTAGGATAACATCCTCAGCATCCTGAATTGAGGCACTGGCACATCGGTGATCACTCGTGTTGCTACTTCTGCACGAGTTCTGCGGTGAAGCACGCTCTGATGACGAGACGTCGCGAGTCGGTCTAACCCTAACCCTAATTCCAAACCTTATCCCAGCATACGTACATACGGCAGCAGATGTTGCTGAGCATTGCCAACGCTGCCTGCAGCCGCTACATTATAGTGACTTCCTGGAGTTTGCCATTGGAGTGCAGAGTGGGCCGCACGAAGGGCGTCAAGTTCTGGCGCGCTGTTGCTTGGCTGTTTGTTAGTTACCACCATTACGTAAACAGATGATCACACGGGCCTTGGTGAAAGTCGTATTGCTGCGGACACTTGATTGAACTTCACATTAGTAGCACTGCCGCAGAGGTGCGGCAGCATGACTTCAACCCTAACCCTGACCATGGCTTAACCCTAACCCTAACCCGAACCCTAACCCGAACCCGAACCAAAACCCATTGCACGCAGTATGCGCAGCATGGCTGCGCATGGCAAAGGACCAAAAGAACAAGTGCTGAGGACCGGCCACTGCGACTCGCAAGTATGACTTGCACATGCGGCTTGGAGTACGACGTGTGTCTGCGACTTGATGATACGCGTCGCACGTAAGACTTGCCCTCATCAAGAGTTGAGCACAAGCTCCGAGTGACCTTTCGGTTGATTGCTGCCACCAGCCCTACCCATGGCTTGCCTTCCTCATATCGTGGCGTAGTGCTTGGTTCAACGTGGCGTCAGCTGCATGAAGTTGAACCACTGCAAACTACTTGGTCGTTCAGTATTGACGAGTGATTCGACCGTGGACACATCTGATCAACAAAACTCAATGTTTACAATACATACCGTATACTTTCTATCTGCAAAGTACTTGTACTGAGAACGGTCTCCGGACCTCGTGTTCTTCGTTGAACCCGTCGCCGCCGGCCTCGCTGCTGCCGCAGTTGCCATCGCCGCCGCCGCCGCCGCTCACGCTGCTGTCGCAGCCGCCCGCGGAAGCTGCAGAGCCGTCGTCGCTCCGCATGATGTCCCTGCACGCGACAGTGCACGCGACACAAATTAGTATTGTGGAACCCAGCAATGCAGGAGGCAAGCAAGCGCACGCGAAAACCTACACCTGAGCACCATGGTATCGCGGCACCCCCGGTGGGGCCAGCATTAGCAAAACAGGGGGGCCGCGGCGGTGTGCGGTGAGCGCATGACAGATCGCATTCGCGGTGCGGACGGCCAGGGTTAGGGCTAGCGCTAGAATTAGGGTTAGGGTTAGGGTTAGACGTCTCCTGATCGAGGTCAGAATGAGCTCGACAGAGACGGGCCAAACTGCGCAGGAAAAAACACTGCGCAGGCAGCGGCCAAGCTGTGCCAAAGCTGTCAGTGTCTGCTGCAGGCAGCTGACATCGTCGTCGTGACCTGCTGACATCAGCCCACACCTCTCGCAAGGCCGTTCTTTCATAGAGACCAGATAGGGACCAGAAGTGCCATTCACAAAGGATCGGGCGTCGCCGCATTGAGCCATCCAACCGGCAGCTGTTATGCGCCTGTACGTCTCGGCCAAAGACGGCCTCAGGACCCCCGCCGTTTCACGGCCGCGCCGCGCGCACGTCAGCAGCACATCAGCGCTCACCAGTGCCACATTGCTCAGCAGGGAGGCGCATCAGCGCTCACGCGCAGTACCACGTGCCACAGCGCTCAGTCAACAGAGAGAGGTGTGTGCGTCAACGCTCACCTCGCGCGCGCGCGTCGAGAGCGTGCAGCAGTGCTCAGCAGCACGTCAGCGCTCACTTGGGGTGCACAAAACTGCCTCGTCGCTCAGTAAAGAGGCGTGCATCAACGCTCACCTCGCGCGCGCGTGGCGCCTGACAATCATTGAGTCGGCGCGGCGCATCGACGCCGCGACCGCCTCCGCTGAGCGCTGCCGCTGCGCTCTGTAGCCACCCTGCGCTTAACGCGAGAAGAGTGGGCTGTTTAGTTTCGACAAAGGGAGAATGGGCGGGGTGCAGTTAAGCGCTCAGTCCGGGCACTGCACTCGTACTTTGAAGTATACTGTTACATTTCTGCATTGTTGTTTTTGGTGCTGGGACCAATGGGCCCGGCGGACTACGGTGAGTGGAGGGTTCAGCTGGTTACATTGACGCCTGAAACTGCACTGTCTGAGGCATTTGAGAGGTAAGCGGTCTCAGCTACTGTGCGCAACTTGGCTGTGTGTATGCGCCCAACACCCGGCCGCTCTCAGGGCCTCCGTATATGCGAGCTCATGCGTACCCAAACCTCAGCGACATTAAGAGCCCAGTACCTACTGCTCAACATTCTCTTGCCCGCAGACCACAGCGGCATCGACCGTACGTTGTCACACACACCATGATCTGTTCCCCTCGCTAGGCGTCACAACTCGACAGCGTGACGCATGGAACTCGCGATGACTATGTCTATGGACAAACTCTTTGTCTGCACCAGTTAGTTTCAAAATGCGTGGCGCCGATGTTGAACTTAACGGTCAACAACGCATCATCCGCCGCGTCCGCTGAGCCCTGCTGCTGCGCTCTGCAAGCGGTCTGCCCGGCAGTGCCCGTAGAGCGACGACAATTCCAGATGAGTTTAACCGAGCTCTTGCAATAAGTGGTGCTTCACCTACATTCTTTTTGTTGCCGCGTTGATGAAAACAGGCTGGACCTCATGTTGAGCATCGTCGGCATCGAGCAGAGCATACTTACCACACAAAGAACTTTTGCTTGACAGGTACGAGTACTTGAGGTAGGGAGGGCCCTAGTACAGCGATAGAGAAAGTGTTTGTTGTTTCAATAGGCTGGGACACAGCCGCACTGGTGCGCCTGCAGATCAGTGGTGCACCTGACACTGACGTGATAGTGGCGTCGAGCACACCTGCCAGTGATACGCTTGAAGCGGCGCCCGTGAGTGGGGTGAGTTAGGCATGAGATGATCAGACAAGACCAGGGGCCCCAACAGGGAGCGCTTCTACCCAATATTCCGCCTGCAAATCTGGCCCCCTACTACTGCATAGGGGGGTGTCCATGTGAGTGTATCGCATCGTTCTGGTTGCTCGTTTTATATGCTAACCTGTGCATCTCCTCTGTTGCCAGCTGAAAGGTGGGAGATACGTGTCAAGCATACAAAACGAGCGTTGGCGCGGGCGACCATAGCGATACGCACAACAAACACATTGACTATGCGTAGCGCTATAGATATATAATACGTACTTGGAAGTATCAGTGTGATGTAATTTTTTGGGGGCGCACCTCACAGTGTAAGGCGTCCTCCTCCCAGAAGGCCTGCACTGCCTCTGCGGTGGTACAAGCGCCGCAGGCACGGGAGCAACTGCTATGAGCTCATGAGTCAAAGCTAGTCGGTGATGGGAGTAATCTTCCATGCCTCATTTCCAGACATACAATTCACACGACGAAATTGCAACAGCGGTCTTTGGCGCGCAGTCTGGTGCTGGCAACACCAGCTGGCGGTGAGGTCACAGCTAGAGTCAGGTAGCACCAGGATCAGGTTCAGGCTTGCGGCTAGGGTTAGGATTAGGGTGAGGGCAACGGTTAGGGTTGGGGCTAGGTCACGGGCTAGCACCGGTAGTGAGGTCATAGTGAGGCCTATGGTCAGGATTGAGGTTAGGGTTAGGATGAGGGTCAGGGTCAGGGCTAGGGTTAGGGCTGGGGCTAGGTCACGCACTAGCACTCTTGCACACGCTTGACACCAGCACAAGAGCTGCATATTTTGCATTTTGCATAGGGGTTTTGCCCCTCAGGCGGAAGTAAACAAAGTACTCATACACACCTGGGCTGTCATGATCAGCTTTAAGGTCAGGGCTAACATATGGTCCAGGGTTAGGGCTAGGGTTACGTTTGGTGCTGGGTCAAACACTAGCACTCGTCACACATACCCATACATACCTGGGCTGTCAGGGTCCAGGAAGAAGATGCTCAGCGGCACATCCGGGTCGCGCCCCACCGCAATTCCCTCGAAATCCTGCGGGACCGCGGCGGCGGCAGCGGCGCAAACGATCAGAAATGCTCGCGCGTGTGAGCGACTGCAGCAGTGCTTCGGTGCAACGGCCTGTATGAGATTCGAGCGAGCAGTGGAAAGCAGGTCTGCGTTGCAGAAGCGCGCTATTATGGTGAGGTGGGCTTGGACTCGTAACCTTACTGTTAGGGACGCTAGCCCTTGACCCTGACTTTCGCAGTCGCGCTGCAGTCGTGTGGTTAGGGTTAGGTTAACCCTAACCCTAAACCTAACCCTAACCCTAACCCTAATTTGAGAAGCACATCTCGCTGCCTGCATGCGACAGTCGCCGCGAGAGTGCCACTGCAGGATCACAGGCAGGCCGTCAGTGCCAGCGGCGCAATAGCACGTGCGATGATACGTGTGGCCACAAAATTGCAACCACGCGCAGCACCGCCCTCAACGTAAAAGGAACAACACAAAAGTGACTCGTGTGCTCAGTTCTCAGCAGCGAGCGCTGAGACCGTAGCAGCGCTTGACCTAGCCCTTAACTTCAACCCTAATCCATCAGCACGCACTGCACGCAGTTGCACGCAGCGCCTCGTGTGTCACGGTACGCTTTGGCTCTGGCGCACTGCAACAACGCACCTTCGTTCTTGTAGAAGTACATGTTGATACGGTAGCGCAGCGAGAGATCAATGCAGTTTTCTGGACCCAAGAATGGGGCCACCGGTTTTGGGAAGGTCTACCGCAGGAATGAGGTTCTTGGTGCATCCTCATACTTTCTACGGCCAAGCACGGCAACGTAAGGCATACAGCTTCAACACCAGTACAATCAAAATTACCCACCCGCCCACGCCTATTTTGGTCAAGAGTAGCTGAGGGAAGTGGGGGTGGCGCTGTTGTCAAAAGTATGGTTCTGCTGCCCCAACAGAATGCATCTCTCACTCATACTCGTCCTGACTCTATAAATCACCGCGAGCGACCGCACGACGACCCTGGCGGCGGGCCATGCGGACGCGCGCCAGACCCCCCAAAAATTATTCAGACTCATACTCATACTCATATACTCATTCTGATACTCCATGACTCACCGCGAGCGACCGCACGACGACCCTGTTGGCGGGTCTCGCGGATGCCCGCCAGCCGCCCGCGGCGAGGATCAGGTGGCCCGCGCGCACGCGCCCGTTGGCGGCGGCCTGGCCGCCTCTGAGCACGCCTGGTGATGATCAGCATCAGCATTTCGGGGGGGGGGGAGGGTATAGGCAGGTGTGACACACTGCGGCTCAACATGATCATTACTTCAATATTAGCTAGAGCTGCATGGTCGCCTCTGAGTACGCCTGGTGATGATCAGCAGCACATGGGGGGGTAGTTAGGCATATTGTATGTATTGAGTACATGCGTGATGCCTCTGAGTACGCCTGGTGATGAGCAGGAGAGGGGGGGGGCTAGGCAGGTATGAGACACTGCGGTCTGGTACCGACCTCGATATGATCATAACTTGGATATTGGCTCCAGCCGCCTGGCTGCCTCTGATCAAGCGTGGTGATGGTCAGCGTCAGCACGGGGGGTAGGCAGGTGTGGGCGGTCTGAGAGCGTCCTCAACAATTCCACATCGGCTGATGGCCTAACAGCAACCCGCATCACAAAGCGACCACAAACTTCAGCCGCCTGACCGCACCTCTGAGTTCGCCTGGTGACGAATCAGCAGCGCCGTGGGGGGTAGGTAGGCATATATGGTATTGAGTGTACGCGTGATGATGATCAGCGGCGATACTCAAAGGAAGATTGGGATGGGCTACTGGCGGTTTTGATAGTTGAAGTGCAGTTGGCAGCCGCCCGACCGCGCTGCTGAGTACGCCCGATGACGATCAGCAGCAGCACGGGGAGGTAGGTAGGCATGAGGCACTGCTGCGGCAGTGAGCATAGGTACTGTTCATCGGAAGTCGGAGCAAGTCGGCGGCGGCGTGGTCGCCGCAGAGTACGTCCGACGAGTAGAAAGCGTCGTGGAACGTACCGCACATGGGCGCGAAGTGTCGCTGTCTGAGAGCTGGCAGTGGGGCGTGGAGGAGGTATGTATGTATACAGTGGAGGCCTAACCCTAGCCCTCGACACGAATCTACTTCCAGCCCTCGTCCTACTCTAAACTTCGATGGCGCGCGCACTCATGCCCAGTGCAGATGTGTAGGATGGTAGGGTCAGGGTGGGTGTGGGCTTGGGGTCAGGGTTGGTGGCAGGTTGCGCCCTTCCTTTTTTAATTCAGGGTACGCCAGCAACGAAGTTCAACGCAGTGCAGAGGGTGCTCACCACGGACGGAAACAAGCCCCCGGTGCGCGTCGCACTGCAGCTCCATGCCCATGGGGCCCGCCGCAAAGTCGACGCGGTACACAGATCTGCGTCCGACAAGTGTACAATTTGCATCGCAGGTCATGGTGCTGCAGAGGATTGAGGCGCTTCAGTTGTAGAAGTGTGGAAGCAGGTTAAGTATACGATGCGCAGGCTGTACCATTTTTGACGAAAGTAAAAGGTCCGCAGGAATGTCAGGGGCACGAGTATATGAATGGTAGTGCTGGGTCAGGGCTAGGGTCAGGGAGGAAAGGGCTCGGCAAAGCTGACCCAGTACGCACACCCTGTCGTGTGCGGCGTATGCCAACGACCCTGACACATGCGTTGCCTGCACCCGATGCGGTGCAGTTTGTGTACCTGCTCGAGTGTAGTCATAATAATTTCAACCCTGAACCTACTCATGTCAGAGTACCAGAAGAACCTTACAGGCCTCTAGACTGGGTGGGAAGGACGTTACAACAGAAGCAGGAAGATCACTTCTGGCCCTGCTGCAGGCCCTAACCTGTACCCTCACCTTCAGTCAACTCTACCCCAAACCCTCATCTTATTCCCAAGCCCTGTCCTTGACTCTAAGCCCTGATCACCCAGACTCTGACCCCCATTGTCTGCAAAGCGTTGCGGCATGGCACGATGCTGGGTCCTGACCCTTGCGCTAATCCTGACCCTAACCCTAACCCTAACCCTAGTCCTACACCTAATCCTAACCCCCTAAACCTAAGTGCACACTCAATTGCTGAGAGCTGTTGCGTGCTGTTTGAATGACGTAGCGTGACCAAAGGGGTTAGGATTACGATTGAAGTAAGGCTAGGGCTAGGGTCAGGGTTGAGGTTAGAACTACTGTAAGGGTCAGTAACCTCAAGGGCGCTAAGGGCCAGTAACCTCAAGGGCGCTCGCAGGAATACATACACAACTGCTGAGAGATGTTGCGTGCTGATTGACCGGCGTGGCACGACCAAAAGGGTTGGGGTCATGGTTAGAGTAGGGATAGGGCTAGGGTTAGGGTTAGGGTTAGGAGCTAGTAACCCCAAGGGCGCTCGCAGGAACTCATGTGCTGCCCTCGGTGTCAGCGCACCTTGGGCTGCTGCCAGGATGGCCTGCATGCGGTATGTATATGGCACCGTGTGCAGCACTACCTACAGAACCGAAATCAAAGCACAGTGAGCGAATGCACAGCTCCTCGTGTGGTAATACTTTGAAGCAGCACTGCCACCACCACCGAGGATTAAAGCTAGCTGGCTGCAGCCAACTATTGCCAGATACACTGATGTTGATTGAGGAGTCCACGCGAAAAAGCAACGTCCCCAGGGTACTGCGCCATTTGAAAGTCAGTCATTTTTTTGGGGGACAGCCGTCACTTGGGCTGCTGCATGCGCTAAGCAAGTACACACGCTGAAATACGATTTACATTATCCCTTGTCACCTAGAGCTCGAGCTCAACGATCGTTTGATTCGTTTTTCATCATGTAAGTAGCGCACACACCTTGGTATCGGAATGGTGCCGTCTTCGCTGGGGAAGAGGCCGCTGAGGCCGCCCCGCTGCTCTAGTTGCTGAGCGCTGCTGCCGGTGGCCCACACCGCGGCAGCCTGCGCCGCGCCTCCTGCAGGCGTTCAACACATGTAAAAGACCGAGAGGCTGTATAAACGTGTTGTTCTTGGCAACGGTATGGCACTCATTTGCTGAGTCCGCAAGCAGCACCAGTGCAGAGGGCTGCTACATATGCAAGATCATGAGTGCAGAGTGCAGTCCCACTACAGTACATGAGAGTGCAACCTTACCGCCAGGTCCATGGCCGTGCGTACAGACATCTCACTTCGAGTTTATACTCCTCGTAAATCTGTGCGTTAGAGTGCAAACTTCGATAGCCTTGTATTTACTTGGTGGTCAGGAGCAGCCGCGACAGAGGCCAGCACTGCGACCACGCATCATATTTGAAAATGTCATATACGTCAGTATACATAATTTACGTCATGCACACATACCCCACAGGCAGGTCGCACACCGGCCACGCTCAACACACCCATCAAGCGCACTCATTCATTCCATCCCTCAACCAACTCACCAGCGCGTGCACAAACTGACCCTAGCCTACTTTGACTCACGCCATTCGGCGACAGGCCCCACGAGCAGCACGCACACAGTCTAACCCTACTTGCCTGCTAGGTCTTCATCGGTCCCGAGCAGCACCGTGATGCCCCCCGTCATCGCTGACAGCGATCCCACTTCTCCGCCGTCTCGAACAGTGGTAGCGGCGGCGGCGCCGGTGCCGGCTCTGTTGAAGTTGAGGTTGACAGCCTTGAAGTTGGCGGGGAACGCGCCGTTGCGCGCTGCGGCCGCGGCATTGCGTATGCAGCGGTACGTGCTCTCTTGCGGCCCCAGGATGAACTGCGCAAGCGCAGCAGTTGAAGTTGACAGGGATAAGATACGGTACATAGTGGCACCGCCCTCTTGTGCGTGTGAGCGCGGGAAAGGTTCCATGCGGTAAGAATAGAATGCATCATTGCTGCTGTGTTCACTTTCTTTGGTCCGCTGATAAGGCATGACGTTGTGACTGTGGGCCCACCGACGGCCCTCCATGCATACATGCCCGACAACGTGTGCTGCCGACTACCTGTACTTCGATGTCATACCTCAAACGTTGACATCATACACATACCAGATAGCGCCATCGGCACTATCGAGCGTCCGAGTGGAGTGAGGAGAATGCACCGCACAAGCGGATGCATCATTGCATTTGTCTTGGTCTGTGACTTCAGGCCTGGAACCGAACCATTTTCAGAACGCATCCGACATAGTGTGCTACCGAGCACCCTTACTTCAACACCGTACTTCCGAGTGTGCCGTGCCACTGCTCACCAACAATCAAGATTGGGGCCACCTGACTCGTACTCATTCGCTGCAGCCGTGTGGTGGCAGGGTATGACATTTTTGTGGCGTTGTCTAAGCCGTTGCACTCCCCATGAATCACTCGATCATGTCAACCTCAAATGCAAAGAGCAAGCAATCTGTACACTCACATCAAGCGCACACCTACTCCAGCTGCTCCGTCATATGCATTTCGGCTGTAGCACACCACGTTTTTGGGCGTTGACTCACACTCTCAAAGTCTTTTCCTTTCCAATAGATCTCTGCGTAAAGTGCAATGAAAATATCTTGCATGTGCTTCAAATGTTCAACTATACAAGCAGGTGCGAACCACGTCTTCACTTGCTGACTCACGCTCTCAAAGTCTTTCGCCAGTAGATCTGTCCAATGCCAACATGAAGTGCAATGAGCAGGCCAGTACAAGCACTCACTTCAAGTGCACACCTACTTCAAGTGCTCCATCCTTTATAATTTTGGCTGTAGCACACCACGGTTGACTCACACTCTCAAAGTCTTTGCCTTTCCAGTAGATCTCGGCGTGAAGTGTAATGAAGTCAACCATACAAACAGTTACAAATTACGTCTGCAAGTGCTGACTCACGCTCTCAAAGTCTTTTCCCTTCCAGTAGATCTCCGCGTCGAACGCGCCCATGCCGGACAGCCCGCTGTGGCTGTCCTGCCCGCTCGCCTCGCTCGGGCCCGCGCCTGCTGAGGCATGCATCATGCACATCATTTAGTGTCACATGCATATAGCAGGTGATGACTGGGCTCTGTTTGTGCCTTGAAAGAACGCTGGAATAAGATTGAATCAATGTCTTCACACTGAACGGTACGCATAAGTTCACACAGGGGCATACTCCGACATTCCTCAAAGTTTACATTTCTGTTGTGTGTCTCGGGGGGCTCGCACATCTCGCTGCTGCAGCTGCTGAGGCATGCACAGAAGAGGGGGCTCGAAGTCAGCGCCCGTACTGTTGAAGTGGCGGCATGAAGTCAGCGTCCGCACGCCTTATGCGCTGCGCGTGCGCGCTTGTGCCATGGCCGAGGCCCACTGACAGGCAATTGCAGCAGTTACTCGGGCCGTCACCGGCGCACGTCTTGACTCGGCATGTCTGGAAGCCAAAGTAGCGGGTGATCTGTAATGGACCTGCACAGCCGTCTTAAGTAGGCGGACGCCTTACGGCTTACTGTAACAGCAAGCCGTACGGCTTACTGTTGAACTCATGGAAGCCAAGCCTGCGGGTCGTATGTACGATGGCCTTGTGCTGCTGGGATGACAGGTGAGTGCTTTGAAGAACTCTTGGGTGGCGTGCATGCACGTTCCGATGCTTGAAAAATGATCATGCATTCCTTGCCTGCAACAAGCCGGCACGCGCGCGCGGACGACACAGAAACGCAGCATCGCTGTACGCTGGTGCCGCACGCACGTCTGCTGCAGAATTGCGCCGCCAGCTGCGCATGCGCCACAGCGCGCCCAGCACCGCCGTGCACAAGCGCCTCGACACTGCACTCGCGCGCTACTGCACGCAGGCTTGCAGTATGCCATGGACAAGTGAAGCACAGTCTCTCTCTCTCGTCGGCCAGTGACCGTGCACGCAGCTGAAAAAGGGCCATGCCCAACTGCGCAATGGTGTCGCCCAAGCATGAAATGGGGTTAGGTTTAAGGCTAAGGTCAGGGGTAGGGATGGGTTGCCAGACCCAGCAGTGCGGGGTGGAGTACGGGGGGTTAGAGTGAGCCTAAACCTAATCTCAACCCTAACCCTTACTCTAATCTAACCCTAACCTAAGTGCGGGAGGACGTACCTGCGCTCTCGCCATGCGCGTTGATGAAGGTGACCACGGTGGCCGCCGCCTCCTGCGCTGCCTCCGCTGTTGCGCTTTCGCGCTGCGGCTGCGCCAGCTGCACCTGCGGGGCGTCGCCGCGCTGCTGCACACCTGCAGTGACGTCAGGCAAAAAAGGGAGGAATGGGGTGTCCATGTTCGAAGTGTTAGAAGTTCAGCAGTGCTCAGCACAAAGGTCGCGAGTGTGGAACACCCCAGACACGCCAACGTGCCTACGGGAAGTGCCAGCTATGCCCACGCCAAGAACGCCCATCACAAGTGATGGCGATTACATGGCGCGTCTGCCTAGTCAAATGCGTCACCGACTTCTCTGCGCCACTGCTCTACAAGCTTCAACATATATATGATGTAGTCGTCGTTGGGACGCGCGCGTGTGTATGACGAGCACGCGCATTGTGGCGGCCCCTGGCCGCAGCCCTCTAGCACATGCTCCGCACGGCCTGCTCACAGCCGCTGCATCACCCCATCGCGCCCCCCCTCCCCGCTCTTGCACCACATACACCAAAAACGTGCAAGCGCTGCCGCAGAGCGCTGCCGCCGCATGCGCCAACAACATGGCTCCGCAACATGCCAAGCCCCGTCTTCTTGAGCGCTGCCGCCGTTTATGACAATAACATTCCTTCACCATCAGCCAGACCCCGCGTATGCGAATCAAAAGACTGTAGAGCTCTAGGTGACAAGGTGCCGTCAAATTGAATGCGGCTCACCAATGACCGTGGTCACCGCCGCTGCGGCAATAGGCCACAAGTCAAACAATGCCACCATATCCACAGTGGTCACAAGACTTCTGGCTTAAGTGAGCAAGCGTTTGAGGCATGCACGCACCCAGGGGGCTGGCGGCATCCGCGCCCCCCCCCCCCGCTTTTCTCCGCGCATTCGGCGGCGGCAGCGGCAGCGTCCTCTGCACGGGCTTCGGTGCCGGCCGGTAGTCATCCAGCAGCTGTGGCCGCCGCGGGGGCACCAGATGTGATAGGGCGCTGCGAGCAGGGTCAGCGTCAGGACTGTAATTAGCATTAGGGTTAAGGGTAGGGTTAGGATTAGGGTTAGGGTTAGGGTTGCACGCAGGGGTAAAGGGGGCGGCTGCCGGTAGTCATCCAGCAGCTGCGGCCGCCGCGGCGGCACCAGATGTGATAGGGCGCTGCGAGAGGAGTTGAAGTCGTGATCAGGGGGTAGGGCTAGGGTTAGGGTCAGGGTTAGGTTTGCAAAGAGGGTTAGAGGGGGGTGAATGCCGGTAGTCATCCAGCAGCTGCGGCCGCCGCTGCACCAGGTGTGAAAGAGCGCTGCAAGCAGGGTCACCTCGTCAGGACAGCGTTGGGGTCAAGAGTAGGGTTAGGGCTAGGGCTAGGGTTAGGGTTAGGGTTGCAAGCAGGGTGCGAGCGGGGGCGGCTGCCAAAACTTCTCCAGCAACTGCGGCCACCAGATGTGATAAGGCGCTGCAAGCAGGTTCACTTTGTCAAGACTATGGTTAGCGTTGGTTTGCGTTAAGGCTAAGGGTACGGTCAGGGTTAGGGTTGCAAGCAAAATCAGAGGAGGCGGCTGCCAATAGTTCTCCAGCAGCTGCGGCCGCCGCTGCGGCACCAGGTGCGCAAGCGCGCTGCGAGGAGAGTCAGGTGTATGAGGTCAGCAATTGGTTAGGGTTAGGGTTAGGGTTGGGGTTTGAAGAGTGGCGCAAAAAAAAGCGGGGACGGACGGACGGCCTCCAGGGCTAGGGTTGCAAGCACAGAAAGGCCTGGCACGGCATGGGACAGCATCTGTGCTAAGCGGCAAGGACTTCTGCAGCATCACCACGGTGTACATCATGAAGATCACCGGTCGATCGACTGTGACACCGCGCTCAACAGCAAGCGCAGCCTGACTTTCAACACCCTTGAAGCATGCCAGGGCTTGTTGTCTGGACGTTCCATTGCGTGTGCACCGCGCCTGCTCGGTGGCATGTTCGTCGTCAAGCAAGCTGATTCAAGTCCGCACACGTGTGTACATTACCGCGCATACGAGCTGCAAATTTTGTTGTTTCCATATACAGGTTGCCATAGCGAAGAATGGCAAGCAACCACCCGAACATACAGAACATACGAGATGCCATAGCGAAGGATGGCAAGCAACCACCCGAACATACAGAACATGCGAGAGTTATGGAGCACAGGCAACTTCGAAGCAGCTGGATCTGCGACCTGTCTCGATGTGTGCACTTTCGCTCTTCCTCATTCTCTGTGCCACCTGTAATGTAAGAAGAGATTTATGACTTGACTCTCTTGTAAACAAACAAAAGGGGAAGCCTGAAGAATGTGCAGATCACGCTTATTGGAGCAAGCAGCAGCAGCAGCAGCAGCAGCAGGGTCCCTCCCACATTGAAAACTAGCTATCATGAGCTATTGGTGCTCGCATTGTGCTAGATCCGCATCGACGTAATCAGGGCGGTAACTGCCTGTGCCTTTTGTATTCCGAAGAGCCAGGTCTCTTGTAACAACAGCATAAAAACTACTCGTTCACATCGACGACATGTCTAAACCTCGACTTTACCAACACCGAAGTAGTAGACAGTTCACTGAAGCCTGCTGGCAACGCTCGAGCGTCGCCATGACAACAGACACGTGAAACTGTGTATTGCTGCTGAAGTCGTGTTGGGTGCTAGCGCAGCCTCAACTTCAATATTGCTTGGCTGACCTTGGTGTGTGAGGGACATCATGTACCCGCACTGGCGGCGCCCACAGCTGCGACTGAAGGTGACGCTTCACATAGCTCTCATCAGCAACATCCGGAGCCCAGCTTGGCAGCACATTGTCCATAGCTCCGTCCACACCCACCCACCTTACTTCTTCGTTTTCTTCTGTTTCATTCGTGGCGAGTCACTGGCCTCACTGTGGTGAATAATCCGAGTTTCGCTGCTTGCTTGCTTGCCGCAGTGTGCGGGCGGAAGCTAGCGCATCTGGAACCAATCTCTGCCATAGGATTACCAGTCAGAGCGAGCCACAGCTGGTGTCATAGCTGAATGGCCAGTAACGGCCAGTAATCCTCTCTCTGTACCCTGCCGTGAACTCAAAGCAGCCGCGCGGCCGCATCTAGCCGCAGCCCATCGACGGAGTCCTGGTTCATGGCTGCCAATCAGCATCCGCTGTTATGGCGAAACACACGCTGTGACGCGAGACATCCGGCGAAGTTGGCTGTGATCAGCAAAACGTGCAGCAATGCATTCAACAATGTCACGAGGCACACACCAGAGGTCAAGCGCACTTGCACGAAGGACACAACTGGTGCGAGTACCAAAGAAAGTGGCCAGTCCGAAGCTGATGGAGCCAGAAGCCGTACAGGCGCCACAACTGGCAGCAACAGCAGCATCACCAGCAGCATGATCAGCGACAGCAGCAATACCGCCAGCTTCAGCAGCAGTTCTCTCAGTTCAGCGGTACTCTCCGACATGGTTGCATGCGACATGTGCTTGGAGCAGCAGTGCTCTGGCGTGCGCCTGCCGTGCGCGCACACGGCCTGCAATGACTGCGTCGCACGGCTCTTTGATGCCGCCCTGGCCGATGCGTCGCTAATACCGCTGAGGCAAGTGGCAGTTATGATGTGCGGTATGCAGCACATATTGACCATGATCTTTGACAGTGCTATCTCGAGCCGTGCGTCCAGCCAGTTTTGAGCTGACATTTTCGGAGCGTAAGCAGGTCCAAGGCTGTGCGCATATTGCATGTATATAGCACGAGTACTACTTTTAACACCTGATACTATGAGCTGGTCTGTGCTTCAAGTTGTCTCCTGACCATCGTGACAGAAGTGGGAGTTCAGGCACGACAATGTGTTGTGACGCTGGTACTGCGGGCACTGCAGCTGTGGGCGAGCATCATCGAAGCTCATGTGCGGCCGCTCATCATGGCGTCACGCTTGCGCACTGCAAGGCGAGATGCTCACAGACTCAAATTGCTGTTGCCAACTTGAAGTGAACCCACCAGCAGTGTCGCAGCGCGCAGCGCGCCCTCCAGCAGGTAGTGCTCACCAGCAACAAGCAAGCTCGCTCCTACAGTGTCACAGTTAGCACACATCTTCACACAGTGTCGCAGTCAGCGCACATCTTCAGATGGCACCACTCGACATTGCATGCCAGCGTACATCAGTTGCTTCATTGCGACTGGACACGACGGCGCATTGAAGTTGGCCCCACTGCAGCACTTGCTGGAGAACATAATGCGGCTACACCTTGCATGTGTTGTTGGAGAACTCTATGCCACAGCGATACGGCGCCCCTGAAGAGACAGGCTCGTACAAAATAATGCACATTGATGCGGACATTGATGTCACATGACTCATTTGCCGTGCAGGTGCTGCCGTCTGGAGGTTGACCCTCACGGCGCGCTCGCTGCAGCAACGCTCAGCGCCGCACGCCTCGCCAAGTACCACCGCTTCTACAAGCAGTCCAACAGCAGCCCCTGCGGCAGTGGCAGCGGCGATGACAGCAGCAGCATCAAAACCAGCGTCAGTGGCGGCGTCTGTGGCAGCAACAGCGACAGCGGCGGCGACAGCGGCGGCGGCAGTGGTGGCAGCTGCGGCGGCGGCAGCGGCGGCAGTCTCAGCAGCAGCGAAGGCAGCGGCGGCGGCAGCAGCAGCGGCAGCGGCATCAGCAACAACAGTGCTCAGGCGGACGCGGCCTTCGCTGCGCTCATGGCGCGCGAGGGGTGGCGCCGCTGCGCGCGCTGCGGCGCGGCCGTGGAGCTGCGCGGCGGCTGCGCGCACGTGACGTGCCGCTGCCGCCGCGAGTTCTGCTACGCGTGCGGCGCGGCGTGGAAGAGCTGCACGTGCGCGCTGTGGAGCGCCGCCGCGCCGGCCGCTGAGCGCGGGATGCAGGAGGATGACGGTGGGGCGCTGCTGGCTGCTGCGCAAGAGGTACCATATGTAGGATTGCACAGAAATGTATCTGGCCACATAAATACGGCGTATCTGGGGCGTATCTGGCAACCAGGAATACGTCTTCAGCAAACCTCAATATGATAACATGTTGCGCGAAGGTATTTGTGGGGCATGTGGTGAGTCTGGACGATTCCAAGTATACAGTCCATCACAAAAAGGGCACTTGAACTCAGAAACAATCTCCAAGATACTCCAAAGTACGCGTTTTTGCAACCCCCAACCATGTGACTTGCCGCTTCACCGCTGAGCTTTCACACAGAGCAGGAGCGGGGTTAGGACAAAGGATAGGGAGGGGCAAAGGGGCCCCGGGTTTGGGATTGGAATAGCCAGCATCACATGCACTGTAACGAACGGTAATCTGCTGCGCCTGCAGGGCGGCGCGGAGGAGGTGCCCGTGCACCCCTCAGTGCACTTTCATCACACTGTAACGTCACGTTACGGGGGGTGACAAGGGAGCTGCGCACAGCAGCACTGTAGGCTGTATAGGGCACGTTCGCCTGCTGTGCGGCTTCGAAGAGATTAGTGCAAACGCCAGTTACTCCCGCATCGGGGTATTGCGCAAAGGCAGGACTCGTCCCACATGGCCCTGTTCCCGGCTCTGCCCTTGGATGTACATACACCACGTACCCCCTGACGCCATCTGTCCTTGTCCTCCGATACTGCAGCACCTGGCACGCGCGGGGCTGCTGGTGCTCGCCATGCGCCTGGCGCGGCGCGCGGCGCGGCCACACACGCAGCGGCTGCAGCAGCGCGCGTGCCTGCACGCTTGGCATCGCAGGTGTGCAGCCAGCGAGACTGTGCGTTGCGTGGGTTTCGAGCCTATATTTGAACATTCTTTGACTTCGAGGTGACCATTGCGGATCCAGTCGTTCTTGCAGTCAGCCTTGATGCGATTCCATGGCGCGTTCAGTAAGCTCCATGGTCGCTCACCTCAGCAAACAGACCAGCGCATGTTATGTGACCATGCGGGGGAGAGCGTGTGGCATACATAGCATATCAGCAGCCAGCATATCAGCATGGCAAATTGACCACATGTGCAGTGGTGTTTGTCAATGAGTTGGCAATTGACCACATGTGCAGTGGTAGTTGTCAATGAGGCTTGCTGGGCTCTCCGCAGTCCATTTCCCCCTGATTCCTGACTCCCTTGGCAACTGTTACAGTGCCGGCGTACTTTCTTTTTCTGAATGGCATTACGCCAGCAATAGATGCGGTTTGGAATTTCTTGAGCTTGCGAAAGCACACAGTTGTATTCCTCTGAGGTATTGCGCACCAAAGTGTCCGTAAACATCAGGGTCAGATCAATCAGCACTCACCCATTCCTCGACCTCTATACATTGTCAAGCTATGAGCCGCACTTGCACCGATTTCTACCACCATGAGACTGTTGCAACAAATCATTTGTGCGCAAAGAGGTCTCAGCCTCCACATTGTTCACAAAGCGGTTGAACCGCCTGCATGTACAAAACTGCCTTTTTGTACAAAACTGCCTTTTTCAGTTGCTGGTGTCGAGAGTTCTAGACGGAGCAGACATATGAAGCCACATGGTGAAGCTCAGCAGAGCAAACGCCGCTTTCTTCGTGTTGTGCTGCTGCCATTTCACCCACGTTGCCACGCAGCGAGCCTCCGTCATCGCCCGCTTGCGCCAACTGCGGCTACTGCCTGCGCCGCTACTGCTACCGGTGCGTCGGCGGCTGCGGCGGCACCGTCTGCTACACGTGCCGCGCGCACCGGCTGTAGCGACGCCACCCGCGGCTGCAGTGCCGGTGTACAAGAGCGGTACCGGTCCATGATGCTTGCGGCAGCAGCAGCAGCTGCAATGGAGGCAGCAGCAGCGGAGGTCGGGCTGCGCGGGGCAACAATGGCTGCGGCACTTCACCAAGGTGATATTTCTGACTCTGTCTGCAGTGGTGGCGACGGCTGTGCGTTGCCATGCAGGGGCGCACCACACACAGTGACTGCAGAGCGTTTGCAAAACATAAATCTGGCAGCGGCGCGGCGGCGGCGGCAGTGTCTGCCGACTCCAGCCTGGCAGCAGCGGCGTCAGTGGCAGCACAGTGAGACCATCTGCCTGCGGCTAGCCTGTGCGGAGGCATGCCATTCGCTCGCAGCTGCCGTGTATACAGCACACTGTACAAATTCGTGTTCAGCACACCCCGGTCATGGGTGTACACTGGGGTTTTACCGTCAGTACACACTGCATTGGGGGGGGGGTCTGAAGGGGGGGAGCACACTGTGGCACGATGCCGTCATAGAGTTGCATGCGCCACCCACTGTACAGAATGGTGCGGCTACCACATTGCTCAGCGAGCGGTGCACAGGACAGGCATACATCACCATGGTACCTGTACCTCAGTGTACATGTTAATTGTGCCACACTGCCGGATACACACAGTTCACACGCAGTCACAGCGCGGGAACACTCATTGTCCACACCACTGACAATCTGTTTTTTGACATTAGCACAAGTGCGGCGGCCCACTCTGAGCTCAGCAGCCTCGCTGCATGAGCAGAGCACTGGGTTACTAAGTACGTCCAAGCGGGTATCATGTGATATATACTATCACAGTGTATATACTTGCAGTATACGGGTACCACATGTGCGACGACACGTACGCACGCGCGAGCCACGGCCCTGCAGCTTCTTTGTACAGTCAGTGAGCCAACACGTTTATTGTTCTTGAAAGCCACCATCATGGGAAGTGGCTGTAAATGCACATGGGCTCAAGCAAAAGCCCGCGTATGATACTTGGTGCAGCATGTGGGGCAGCAGCACACTGTGTGATGGCATGTTTCATTTTTCAGGGCAGCTAGCCTATATTGAGGTACATGCGGCACTGCCTGGCCGTGTTTTCATCCTGTCACACTTTGTGTGCCACTGGTCAAACCTGCAATTGACTGTGAGCATGTCGCAATGCTGGTCTCCCTCAAGGTCTCAATATATACATTGCAGTGCGCTCCGATTACGGTGCATAGTGGCAGGTCTTTGGCGCGTTTTGCCAGATTGTTTGTCGGATGCCATCGCACCTGGCTGATGTAGTCGTATAGTGTGCGCATATGTGTATTCACCAACAGCATGCTGTTACATGTGGGGGACCCCCATGGGCTACGAGGCACCGTTGCTGGCGCAATGGTGCTCATACGCTCGGTAGGCCAGGTGCATACCAAGTGTGAAATGTTGATGGGCTGTATAGACCTCATATACTGTCACTAGGCTATCACGAAAAGCTGAATCAAGTGCTTAGAACGTGACAGCCGCAGTGCTGTGGCTTATGAAGCTGCATGTGTATCATACTTCGATGATGGGTGTGCACAAAAAAATGCACCAAATTTCAGCAGGATTGGCTGTTCCACAGCAATTGTTTTAAGCACATGCAATTCTCATCACGGCATGTAGGGGCAAAGACGTGTGGCCCAATCAGCATTAGCCCGCTGACATAGATCACACATCAAGAACACTTGTGTGCGCCTGTAGGTGTCTTCGAACGTGCTGAGAAAAATCGCGGTGTACTGGTGAAGTTTATTAAATGCACAGCACCAGGCGGCAACAAGCAGTGCAGGCATGCATAAAGCAGATGTGGATGTGCAATACGGATTCAAGTTGTACAGCACACAAATGTACAAGTGGACGATGGGCTAGTCTTGTATCATTGCGGGCAGTGCATCACACACGACCTTGCCAATCTGCGCCAATAACTTGCACGGACGCTGGCGTAATTGCTGCTGTATACGGCATGTGAAGGCCGTTGAAAAGGCAGCTGATCATATGAGAGACCACAGGCTAACAACTGCAGACATCAGCTGTGCAAACACTGGAGTGCAGCGGCGCGCTGCACTGACTTCGCGTGCTGCATCCCGGCGCCACAATGCCTCTGTATACGTTACGCACGCAACCTAGCTGCTTGAAAGCCTGTGCAAAAAAAAAACCTGACAGCTGGAAGTCTGACGCAAGCTTACCTCACCAGCACCTTGCAGTAACTACAGCATGCCCCACTTAGAGCCAAAGCGGGTGTGCACGGGACACGCACGTCCGCGGCAGCAGCGGCAGCGCGTGCCGGTAGCTGCCGCCAACGCGTAGCACCCTCAGCGGCAATGCTGCAAGGTCAAGCCGGTGCGTGTACCTGTTGCCGATGATCAGGACCTCCAGCACCGGCGGCAGCGCCAGCGGCGCGTTGAAGTGGTGCCCCATGTGCAGCTCGCGCAGTGCGCGCGGCAGCGCCGCCGGCAGCGCCGCGCCGAACGCGGCCCCCAGTACCAGCACCTCGAGGCCTGCGGGGAGCTGCGGCAGAGGTTGGTCGAACGCGGGTCCGAGTCGAAGCTCCCGTAGCGCGTCCGGCAGGCGACCGAGCGCATGGTTGAATGTGACGCACGCCGCCAGATTAACCACGTGCAGCGACGGCGGGAGGGGCCCCAGGGGCCGGTCAAAGACACAGGTGCCCCACTGGCTGTGTGTGTTGGTGATGCGCAGCTCCTGCAGGCTGCGCGGAAGTGCCCCGAGGGCGTGGTTGAAGCTACTGCTGAGGCTCAGCTGAGTGAGGCTCTCGGGCAGCGGCTGCACCATGCTGTGCACGACGTCAAAGTGGGACGCGTCGAACGTTTTGAGGCTGTGGGGCAGCGCGCCGAGCGCGAGGTTGACGTACATGTCGGATGACAGCGTCAGGGCTTCGAGGCTCTGCGGCAACGCTGTCAAGGCCGCGGACATCCCTGGGATCCCACAAGGTGGCTCATAGGTGATGTATAGGTCGGTGAGACCGTGTGGCAGCGGCTCAATGTTCCACGCTGGCTGCAGCCGCAGCAGTCGCATGACGCGGAGACTGGGGCCGACAAGAGCGATGCGCGCCGGGATCAAGGTACTGGCACAGCATGAGGTGTCTACGAGACTGGCGTCGGTCAATGACGCCGGCAGCTCCAGGGCAGCTGCCAGCGAGCATGACTCTAATGTGATGCTGGTGAGGGAGGCGGGCAGAGCGGGGAGCTCATGCAGGTGCGTCAACCTCAGCGTCCGCAGGCGGGCTGGCAGCGCAAGGTCCGCCAGATTTGCCTGGCACTGACTGGCGTCGAGAGCAAGGCTGTGCACAGTCTCTGGCAGCATGCTGAGGTAAGCCGCTGCATCCTTGCGGCAGCACCAGCGTCAGGGAGATGCTGCGGCATGTCCCTCAGCCTGCTCCGAACGCCATGCAGCTCCAACGCGCCGATTGTGTCGGGCATGCCGTGCACCCGTGGCAGTGCTTCGTGAACAATCAGATAGGATACTATCTTGGTGGTCAGGACTGCCCGAAACATGGCGGCAGTCATTCCCTTGCGGACGATAACTTTCGTCACCACCTTCACTTCGCGGTGCAGCTGTTTATTGAGGCCCCATGCGCATTTCGGCAGCAGCGACAGCGACGCTAGGGCTTTGAACACCTCCACTACGGCATTGCCGTCCACCGGCATCCTCCGACCACGGCCGCTGGTGCCGCTGCGGCGTCTGCCCTTCTTAGATGTGCGCCTCATCGGGCTACCCGCTTGGTTGCCCCAGAATTGCTGGTGTATGTTTGGGGGGTTACTTCGATGGTTCCGCTGCGATGAACCTCGCCTCCACTACGCTGTACTCCTCAATGAGCGGCCCTGCTGCTCCGCTCGCGACTTATCTCAGTCAGTCCACTCAATTTATCTCAGTCATGCATTTATTCTGAAGTCCGGGAATGGTCTCGGGACCCGAACCCTATAGACGGTAGACGGTAGTCAGCCAGTCTAAACCCCCTACAAAGTTCTCAGTTGAGAGAGAGCTTGGGATTATCGCCGAGGAGAGACGAGAGACAAGGATTCGTGGGCTGAGATGTTTTGCGATTTGTCAGCTGTATCGAGAAGCTGTACCACCAGGAAGCATCGCTCGGCAATCGGACGGGGAGAGCACGGCAAGCAAGCGCACCAGCATTTAAACGCGCCTTGCATCCGTTGCCGCCTTTTACCTCCAGGAGCGGCGGCCGTGCTTTGGAAGCACGTGTGACACGTGCTCTCATCGGAGGAGAAGCGTCTCTTCAGCATTCGGCAGCTGCAAACCTACGCATGGTGAAGACTTCTGCCAGATGAGCCATCGTGCTCTGGGTCATTATAATACTAGTTTGATGCCTGGTTCAAACGACTTTCTGGCCATGACCATCATGTGATGGTAAGAGTCAATTGCCAGTTGCCGGCCGGGAATCATCGCGCTTCACTGACGAAATGCACTGACAAAATGCATATGCTATGAGTAGCAACCTATTTGCAAGCATCGGCGCTGGCATGAGCTTGCTGCTTCAGACTGAGTTCATTCTGAAACAGTATACGTACGTACGCGCCGTGTGCGATGATCCAGAACCGCGAATTCAGGGTCGTCGTCGCCGACGCCGCGCCACCAGCAGCAGAGGTCAGCCACATGTGGTAGACAGGAGAGGACATTGGAGGGGAGTATCAACTGGTTGCTGCCTTGCGCCAGCTCGGAGCAGCAGGAAAAAGGGAGCGTGAACAGCAAAACATGACACTCTGGTGCAGGTGCGTGCTGCTATGCTCCATAGCATTCAGCTGCCGACTGCGTTTAGCAGCAGCGGGATGGATAGACGCCGACACTCCGGACAGCGCCTACTCTACGGCATCCCTGACAACCGGAGATGAGTACCTGTTGGTGATGTCGGATGAGTTCGAAAAGGATGGGAGGGCGTTCGAGGACGGCATGGACCCACGCTGGGGCGCACTGCACAAGAACGACTACACCAATGCCGCCCTACAGTTCTACGCCAAGGATGCGGTGACGACGACGGACGGTTTCCTCAAAGTCACCACCACCAACGAGGACGTGACGTTCAAGTACTGGGACGACGACGCTCGAGGGTACAAGCACATGACCAAGAACTACAAGAGCGGTATGGTCATGGTGAGTGTTAGTGGTTTGCATCATCCACCGCGGCAGCAACTGCTACCAGCAAGGTCACTTGTGTACGAGAACAGCAGGGCACATTCCCGGTGCAGTGGGGCTGCATTCGCCTGTCTTGTTGCTGCCAGTTGTTGCATGCCAGTTGTCGCAAGGTACCCATACGCGAAGCTGCGACAGCAGACAGAGTGTTGAAAACGAAGATCTGCCTCAGGGATCGCAATGTTAGTCGGTGCTCTTGCTGCACCGTAGAGCTGCACATTGCTGTGGCAGGCAACGGCTGTCCATGAGAGGAGCACACTGCAGCTGCGAGCAGTGTTCTGACTTGAACGTGTCAAGCGCTCAGTGGCCAGTACCTAGTTACTGCGAGCACGAGCCCTTCAAAAGACTGTGGCTGCGAAATTTTCATTATGCTGTCTACGTTGCATGTGTTGCAAGGAATGGTCCACGGCATGCGCTTGACAACAGCCGGCGGCGTCTACGAGCTGCAAGTCATGCCAGACACACCAGTCGCACCCGCACACGCAGATCTGCATGTGCCGCAGCCGTTCGAGTTGGCGCATGCCTATTTAGACTTCTTCTGGCGCGATCATTACAGCACTTCGAATGTCGCCTCCCTGGCGCAACCGTCCAGCTACAGAGGTCCTGCCTTCCACCTTGCAGGGGGTGGCTCTCACGTCCCGCCGGCACGCGCTGCGCAATAGAAGGCGCTCACGCCGCTATGGGCACAGGCGCGCTCAGACAGCTGGCGGCAATCGCACCTCAATGCTTCGTCCATGTCGCGCTGCCAGCGACGCCACTCCCCCCCCCCCCCCGCGCCTCATTGCTCTGCAGCCCCCCCCCCCCCCATAAGGACAAACCTTTTCATAGGTTGCTGAAGCTATTTGCTTTGTACTGTTCACATTGTGCTTTCCGTAGGAATTGAATTTGTGTTCAAGGCCTCATCAGCCCCACAAGTGATCAGCTTACACCACTCAGCTGTCAGCCCCCCCCCCCCCCCCCCCCCGCCCTCCCCTGTTTAGGGCTGGAACAAGTTCTGCTTCAAGGGCGGCGTGGTGGAGGTGAGCGCGGCGCTGCCGGGGCAGGCGTACATCGGGGGGCTGTGGCCGGCGATCTGGCTGCTTGGGAACCTGGCGCGCGCGACATACACGGGCTCCTCGGACTACACGTGGCCGTGGTCGTACAACGAGTGCAACCGCACGAGCGCGCAGACGGCGCAGTACCAGGTGGGCCCCCCTCTTTGTCACGAAGTAGTATCTCACAAAGCCGACACGGCAGCGAGGGGTGTTGCTAGCGTCGAATGCGATCGTGTACATACATATAGTGCAACCGCATGAGCGCACAGACGCCGCAGTATTCGGTGGCCCCCCTCTCTTTTGAAGCCATCTCTTTCAAAGCCGAGACGGCAGCGCGGAGTGCTGTCGCTAGTGTCGAGTCTCACTGTTTGTTCTGAAAGACTGGCGCACTGCGTGGAAAACCTGGTGCGCGCGACGTACACGGGCTCATCAGACTACACGTGGCTGCGGCTGTACAACGAGTGCAACCGCACGAGCGCGCAGACGGCGCAGTATCAGGTGGGCCGCCTCCCTCAAGACCAAGACGGCAGCGCGGCGTGTTGGTGCTGGGGGGACAGGCGCATTATTTACGGAGCGCTGCGCACGTGGAGCTGTGGTCATGTTACTGCCACACGCGAGGATGATGGCGGCAGCGCATTGTGTTTTAGCACGTACTTTCACGTAAAGGACGGCGCACTTTGTGTGCGCCTGGCGCACAATATGCACACGAGCTCCTCGGACTGCGCGTGGCCTTGGCCGTACGACAGGCGCATCCGCACTCGCGCGCAGACGGCCCAGTATCCCAGTATCAGGTGGGGTGGTGGTGATCGAAACTGCGGCGGCAGGGGTGTCATGCCATGCATTTGATGGCGACAGCCCACAGCGCCGCCACGGCGCCGGCGGTAGACGACCAAGCAATTGAGCAGACAGCGACGCGACTCGAGTGCGTGTGTCGCTGACCAAGAGGGAATGAAGGGCGTCATGGTTAGTACTAGGGTTAGAGTTGAGGAAGGGCACATCAGTGCTCACCGGGGACCCACGTCGGCAGCGTGCTGAGCTCTGCTCTCTCATTCCGTGCAGTCTCCTACTTATTATCGTTAAGTCTAATATACGCTAAAAACGGGGCCGTGACGTCTGTTCCGGAGACACCGCGTACGCCTGCGCGCAGTCGCAGCGATGGCAAGCACGGCGTGCGTGCAAGCAGCAATGCGGCTGCCCACCAGGCGGAGCCCCATCTGAGGCCCGTATATGCCGAGACGCCGTGCGGAAGATATTGCCGAGCGCTGCGCATGCGCCGCGCCGTGCAGTGTCCGGCCCAGTATCCGAAAAGGGTAGGTGTGCACCGTGAAGTTCAAGTCGAGGTTTGGCGGCGATCCGACAAGCTGGTGCAGGCGCGCTGCAGCCGCAACATGCCGCGTCGCCGTACAGTTCTGGTCGCCACGCAGGCATTCACATGCGCTTGACGTCGTGGGGTTTCTGGTGGCAACCCTGACACTAAACCTAACTTCAAACCTCGGGCGTGAGGCCTCCTGGTGGGTGCAGCGCTCAGCATCAAGCTCGCTGGCCCAGTACTGTAGACAGACAGGCGCGTCTTTTGGCACACTTTCTATACGCCTCGTACGCCTTGGCAAGTACTTGATCAGCTCTACATTGGATAAAACTTGTTTGGCCCTACATAGTGCTTTATAAGGATTCCACTGTGCTGCCGAGCGCCGTTCTGACAGCAGATCAGCCCAAGCGAATGCGCTTCTCGCTACAGCACGGAGCCACATCTCCGCCGAGCGGCTCAAAACCAATACACTAACACGTACCTATCCACCTTTATGCCCCACCTCCACAAAACTCGTTCGCTTCCATTTCCTCATCCCTCCTCCCCCCCCCCCCCCCCCCCCCCCCTCAAAACTCTCCGCTTCCAGTTCCTGATCCTTCCTCACCCCCCCCCCCCCCCCGCACCCGCACCTGCCAAAACGCAGATCCAGCAGGAGATCAACGCGTGCGACGCGCTCAAGCACTACGGCATGGAGCCGTTCCGCGGCCGCGGCTCGCCGGAGATCGACCTCCTGGAGGCGATGCCCGGGCGCGACCCGTACTCGCCCTACGTGGTCGGCAAGCCCTACGTATCGACGTCTTATCAGGTGCCTGTTTGAGCCTTTTTTGTTGTTGTTGCTGTTGAAGTTGGAGGCGTTGGCAGCGTTGATTCGTTGTATTGGTTTGCAAGCCAACCTACACTTCGGCGTTGTCTGTGACTTCAAGTTGTAGTTTATCATTGCATTGCCGGAGATTGAACTACTGGAGGCGATGCGCGGGCGCGACCCGTACTCGCCCTACATGGTCGGCAAGCCCTACATCTCAACTTCCTATCACATGAATTTTCAAAGTTCAAAGCTGAAGGTGGCGCTTTGTATACTTCAACTCGGAAACATCGCCGACCTTACTTGTGTCCTAGGTGACGAAGAAGCTCAGCACCTCTCGACTTCCCAACGGCTGAGCCATCATCAGACTTCAGCCGGAAGTCTATCAATCCGTCTGTGCACCGCATGCCGCAGTTGTTGCAGTTGCCAGCCTGATGCGCGACTGCCCGCATGTACACTTGGTCAGTCAGCACCTTGCGAATACATGCGCTGCAGAGACTTTTGCAAATTACATTTTTTTTTCTAAACCGCTCCTTCCAAAGAGCAATATTCACACAAGACATCAGCACTTGCTTGTTGTTTACTTTTGGTATTTCATTGAAGTAAAATGAAATTTACATGGAAAGAAAAGTCGAGACGCGTTCGTATCGAGCTGCAGTAACTCAAACACACATCTTTGCAGATGCTCATCGTCTGCAGCATCCCCCTACAGCACAATGGCCTGTGTCAGCGCTCAGCGCTCTCACCCGAACTGCACGCACGTGCGCGCGCTCTTCCGCGTGTGACGCTCCGCAGGTGTCGCCCGGCCTGACGCACAACCGCCCGCTGCTGGGCAAGTGGCCCACGCCCGGGACGTGGTACGAGGACGGCATTGAGTACGGCAAGAACACGTCGCAGGTAAAGTTGAAGTAGCTGCGGCTACTGCAAAAAGTACAAGGAACACATCGCCGGTAACACTATGGCAGCTACTACACACACTACCAGGAATGAAAGAACATCGCGGTTGCTTGAGCACAGCAACATCAACTTTCAGTTGAACTCAAGGAGGAGGGCATTGAGTCCGGCAAGAAAACGTGGCTGGTGACATTGAGTTGGTTTCACGTACTCAACCGAGCGCTAGAAAAATCAACATTTACTGCTTGTTGCCGGAGCGCTTGAGCACGCGAAATCAACAGGCGTCAAAGTGTTTTCAAGCCGGGTCTTCTCTGAATACTGCATAGAGTACGAGGACGGCATTGAGTACGGCAATAACACGTCTCAGGTGACATTTGAAGTAGTGGCAACTACTGCAAGTACCGCAGTGGAGGGTGTCGAATACGGCAACGACACGTTTAGGTGACATCGAAGCAGTGGCAAGTACTCCAGAACAACACCACGCATCAAAGAGTAGCGCGGTTGGTTGAGCACCGCAAGGACACATTGCAGGTGACGTCAAACCCGTTGAAACTTCTCATTATTATTTGAAGTAGTTGAAATGCGCTGATGGCAGAGGGCCTGCAAGTGTGGCAGGCAGACTGTGGGAGCGACCCCCCCACCACATGACCGCCAGTCGTCAGTCAAAGAGAATAGATGTTGGATTCATCCAGAATTCACCCGCTAACCTGCGTCTCCTGGTGGCGAGCCAGATCTGGAGGATTGCGCCTGCCAACACACATAATCACACCATATCAATCACACCCTGCTCTGCATGCCACGCGTTCAGGATCACGCCAACTTGACCGCGCTCTTTTCTGCACACCACGTGTTCAACTCATCTGCGCCCTTCACCGCTCCAGAACCTCTACTTCTACAGCAGCAAGCTGGATCACGTGCCCGCCTGCTTGGCGTTCTCAGCATCGCAGATCAAGTTTGCATCTTGCCCTCGCTTTGCTCAGCGCGTGTGTGTACCTTTAAGCTCAGACTGCTGTGTCATGCCCCGATGCTCGTTGTGCTCCAGAACCTCTACATCTACGGCAGCCAGCTGTACAACGGGCCCGAGAGCAGGACCTACTTGGCGTTTTCAGCATTGCAGATCAAATTTACATCTAGCCCTCGCTTTGCTCAGTGCGTGTACTTGTGAGCTCAAACTGTTGTGCCATGCGTGCCCCGACACTCTTTGCCGCTTCAGAACCTCTACTTCTACGGCAGCAAGCTCGATCACGAGCCCGAGAGCAGGACGTACTGGGCGGACGCCATCAGCGCCAACCACGCGCTTAGCCCCACGCACTTCCACGACCAGCACATGTACAGGCTGGAGTGGCAGGGCGGCGATGAGGGGTATTTGAGGTATGTGCGCACACTGCCGAATGGTACATTTGAAGAGTCCTCGTTTAGGGCACGAAATAGCCTAGATGGTTGATGTCAAGCTTCTACAGTGTACCAGTACATGCATGTATTTTATGACAATTTACTGGGCGGACGCCATCAGCGCCAACCACGCGCTTAGCCCCACGCACTTCCATGACCAGCACATATACAGGCTGGAGTGGCAGGGGTACGACGAGGGGTATCTAAGGTACGTGCGCACACTGTAGTACTTTCACCTGAAGTATTGTACTTGATGCCAATTCTGTGGGCGATAATGGGCATTGCATGTACGTACTCACGCCGTAGTATTGCACTTCGTTTTTAAATTGTGGGGGGCGATTGCGGGTACATCAGGTATGAACACACACTGTTGATGTTGTAATTTTTGTATCACTCCTTGCTGAGGGCGCAAAATAGCCCAGATGCTCGATGCCGAGCTTGCTAGCAGAATCTACACGAGTTTGTGAACACCTTGGAAGTCTCTCAATACACATTGATGATCACTTGTCAACGACATCGCCAACAATATAAAGTAAACAATTTGTACTCTCTAATGCATTTCGACGACCAGCACGGCTACAGCTTAGATTGGCAAGCAGGAGGGCGATGGGTAGATAGTAAGGTAACTGTACTACTCTGCTCTTCAGTGCGTACCGACAAAGTGCAAGTCTACAGGAGGGTGGAGCGGCGGGGGGCGCCGGCGGGTACGTGAGGTACATACTTCAAGTACACTTTGAAGTATACAGTGCTCAGCCTTACATTCCAGGATCAGCGTGCCTGCAGGCTGAAGTATACTATATCCAGGGGTGTTGTATGTACGTATGCTGCATGTCATGTCGAGTTATACGTACCGCCAGCGACACGTGCGCACGCACGAAGCCTCAGAAACCGCCTCATGACCATTGCTGACGCGATGCCTCGCGCACTCCGATGACTTGATCTCTGTGCGCACGCACCAAGCTCTCGAAAACGCCTCTTGAACATTTGCTGACACGCCTCACGTGCATCCGATGACTCGGTCTCTCTCGCCTGTTGCAGGTGGTTCATCGACGGCGAGTTTGTGTTTGGCATGACGCAGGAGACGTTCAAGCAGACGGGCGCGCTCATCCCCGACGAGCCCATGTATCTGCTCTTCAACACCGCGGTGAGGTCAACACCATTGGAAGTTTGCCTGTTGCCGTGAGGCATTTTTGAGTCCTTGGTTCAAGCTGGATACTATGGTCTCTTCGTTTCTCGATGCCATTGTAAAAATGTTGTTCCCAGGGGTCCTTGATATTGTTCACCGCAAGGGGTCAACGTCGTGTTAGAGTTGTGGGGCACTTTTCGCAAGTTCACACTGCTGCCGTCATTGGATGCTGTCTGAGCTTCCATGCGTGGCCATGCGCAACTGCGAGCCCATGCACCTGCTCTGCAGCACTGCGGTGAGCGCAACGTAAGTGCACCTCATGCCGTGAGGCATGCGCAAGGCTTTTATGCAGTAGAAAAGAACAAATTCTGGCGTCAAACGCGCCGCTGCCTGCAAGAATTTATTGGGGCGTCTGTCAGCAGAAGCGCGCCTCTGAAGCGAAACAACACCAGGGTTAGGGTATTGTTAGGGTTAGGGTCAGCGTCAGATATGCTCCATTTATCAAAAGTCCCCGTGCGTCAGAAGTCGAGCGTCTGAGGCGTCTCGGCATACATATCTCCGTCCTGAAAGTATACTTCAAAGTGAGTTGAGAATGGCGCACGCACGCTGAAGCGCCGCTTGTCCTGAAGCATTGAAAGCATCGCTGCTTCTCTAACGAGCAACTCGCGTTCGCCAGCGCCAGGTCTTGAGCATGTGGGTCTTTCCCGTGCCCTGCCCTGCAAGCAAGTGCTACTCATTAGTAATGCTGACCGGCATCAGTCGACACCACTGAGCCCTTGCCTGCGGCGGAGCGTACTGGGCTGGCGAGGCACACAAGAGGGAGACGCACTTGCCAGCATGACATGGGGGCTGGCTCTCTGGCATGCAGCACCAAATAATACGCCGTCATCTGTGCGGCTGCGCACGCCAGGTGTCGAGCATGTGGGGCTTCTCCGTGCCCGGCGCGTGAGTGCTCGTGCAACTGGTCTCCGGACAATGGGTTCACATCAATGACTGCTCTGCTAGGCTGCTGGTATTCTGACGATTGATGCGCGTCAACGCGCGCGCATCAGGTGTCTAGCGTGTGGGGCTTCCTCGCGCCGTGCAAGCGAGCGCTCGTGCCGCAGGTTTTCCAACTCGAAAAAGAGTTCTTGAGGGTCTTCATAATATCGATCCACATCAATGTCTGCTCTGCTCGTCCACTTCGTCCTTTCCAACAATCAAATCGCATCACCGCACGCGCATCAGGTATCGAGCCTGTGGGGCTTCCCCGCGCCGTGCCCCACGAGCACGAGCCCGTGCCACTGGCTTTCTACCTAAAAGACAATGAGTTTTTGCAGCGTCTAAAAGAAAATTGATGCACATCAACGACTGCTAACTCACTGCTGCTATTCTGTTCTGTCCTGATAATTGATCCAAATCGATGCGCACTCGTGCCAGGTGTCGAGCATGTGGGGCTTCCCCGCGCCGTGCCCCACGAGCAAGTGCTCGTGCGACTGCTGGGACGCGCGCGACGCCAAGTGCCAGTGCGCCGTCCCCAAGAACATGAACGAGCTGTTCCCGGCGCACTTCCTGGTGGACTACGTGCGCGTGTACCAGGTGTGGGTGGCGCGGAAACTTCAAGTTGAAGTACCGTCATGTCGCTATTTAAGACGACGGGGCACCTAATCAAAACAAGCGTTTGTGTACGTCGGACAAGCGAATTGAATCAAGCCTTTGTATCCCCAGGCTCAAACTAGGCTGGGTGGTATCAGACACCCTTGAACACCACACAACAGGCCCCATACGATTGCTGTTTGCTAGCGCACCGCATGTTTTTTTTAGTTCAAGTTGTTGTTGAGTTTTTGTGCAACAGCTCCACGCACGAAGCTGAAGCAGTCTCAGGGCCGCAGAGGTGAAATGGCAGTGCTGCATCACATATATCTTCAAGAGGGCGCCCTCTGCCACTCGTGCAGTGCAAGAACAGCCACTTGCAGCTCAGCGTGTAGTGCAAGCAGCTACATGCCTCGATGGCAACTATGGGGAGTCGGCTTATAACCAAAACAGGAAACGTATTACCCAGGCTTAAATAGCTTTGGGGCCAAAATCGTTTTAATCAGGTGCCCCGCCGGCTTAAATAGCGACATGACGGTACTTAGTAGGCAAAGGATTGTGCAATGGCGCAGTTGAAGTGGTGGTGGCTTGAGTTGCAGTGACGGCGTGAAATGCGCGGATGCGCGAGAGGCAGCCGCGGTGCGGCTGCCGAACCGCTGCACGCACGTGGGGGGCGCAGGGTTAGGGTTAGGGTTAGGGTTAGGTGTGAAACTCTGCGTCAGGTAGCGCAGCTCGCCGATAGCGACGTTATTGTGTAGGGCTGCGCCACACCTCGAGATGTACATTGGGCGCGAGGGTAGTTTTTCGTGCTATGCCCAGCCGGAGCTGAGCGAAAGGGGCACTGCATGCTCAGGTGCTGCGGGGACTGGCAAACCCTGACACAGAGATGCCAGCTGCAGCCCGATCTCCGTGTCCATTGCTCAGCAGACCTTGGGGGCCACCCTCTTGCCTAGCCCATGCCGCAACCGTACATTTTTAGGGTGTTGTGCTGCGCGCCGTCTCGTCCTTGCCCATCTGTCTCATCGCAACAGCGCATTACGCGCCTCGCGCCAATGCGTGCGCTGCAGCAGAGCAACGGCACCTGTACCCCTTTAGCGACATCGTCTACTTCACGCTTCCATACTTCAACCATAACTTGAATCCCCCCCTCCCCCCCCCCCGGCGGACCCTACGCAGGACATTGGCGCCATCTCGCACTTGCCTATCAGTCTCAGCGCTCGTGCGAGTTTTCAACGACCTGCTTGAAGTTGAGTTACGACCCCCCCCCCCCCCCCCGCCCCCCCCCCCCCCCCCCCATGCGCGCAGAACCCCGCGGACCCCACGCAGGAGATCGGCTGCAGCCCCGCGTCCACGCCCACGGAGCAGTGGATCCGCGGCCACGCGGAGCTCTACATGGAGCCCGGCGAGACCACCTACATGCGCGCCGTGCCGCACGGCGGCGGCGCATGCATGTCCGACGCCGACTGCGGCGGCGGCGGCGCCGACACCGGGGTCTGCCGCGGCGGCGAGCTGGCGCGCGCGTGTCAGTGCTCCGAGGCGTGGACGGGGCCGCACTGCAGGGCGCCCGCGGGGTTCGACGACGCGCCGCCGGGGGGGGGAGGGGGTGCGGGGGGGGCGGGAGGGGGGGCGGGGGCGTTCGCGCGGCCGACGGTGCCGCCCGCGCTGGCGGCGGCGGCGGCGGCGCTCGCGGCCATGTTCCTGGGGACGGGCGCGGTGCGCGCCGCGCACCGCAGGAAGAACCGGGGTGAGTGCGTAAGGGGGGGGGGGGGGCGCTGCTGCAGCAGCTGTGTGTTGCCATGCCAAAATGGGTTTTTGCATGTGCGTGTGGCGGATGATTCATCGGGAAGGGGGCGGCGTGTGTATGGAAATGGTGTACATGCTCGTGATAAATGTATTGCTGGGGCGGCGGCGGCGGCGACGAGCGCGCGCCGCGCGTTGAACGCGGAAGGAGAATGCACTTGAGACAGCAAGCGCTGATGGCATTGTCATGTACTTGTGTCGTGTAAGTCAAGTCATGAAGCAAGGACAGGAAAAGTCGTTTTGGGTGCCACTTTATGGACGTGGCAGCGGCAGCGGCGGACGCCCAGCCGGTGCAGGCATGCTTCGTGCGGGGGACTCCGTCGTGGTGCAGTTGCTCCGTCGTCTCTTGTGTGCACTCTTCCTGCTCTTGTGCACTTTTCAATCTTCAGGAATACGGACCTGTATTACGCGGCAACCCTGTGTTGAGCACTGGTGCAGACCGGCTCTCGTCCGCTTGCGCTTCGCCGCTCACATGTCATCGCGGCATACGACCAAACCTCTCACCCGGCCGGCTCTGCCACGCGCGTTCCGTCCTGAATCGGCAGGGTACGCGGCGCTCGACGCGCGCAACGCGACGGTCGCGAACCACGCGTTAGACCCCGCGGCAGCGCTCCAGCGCACATACGGCGGCGCAGGGTCGACGCACTAGGCACCCTCTCAGCGTCGTCCTGCGGTGAGCCCCATGGCGCTGCCGGCTAGACCGATTAGGCACGCTCTCTCAGCGCCGTCTCGCGCGGTCGGCACGCAGTGACCTCAGCGGTCGCGTAGACCCTGCAGGGAGGAGGCATGCAGGGGCCAGGTAAGGGGCGTCGTATGTAGGGTTTAGCACGGAGGACTCTGCGGAGGGTAGGCGACGGCGCACAACGATCTTTTGTTCGGTCAGCGCGAATCTCTGTGCGGCATAGGCGAGGCATTTCAGCCCTCCATTACTGGTCTGTTGTGTTCAGGACGTAGCTGTTCCGAGCTTTCCACGGCGACAGAATTAGCGCACAGTGACTGGCTCGGGGGCACTAGCCCCGCGTGCATCCCCCAGGGGAGCCTGCTGTCCAATCAGAGCGCTGCCCCAGGCAACCCCCGAATACCACCCCGGAAATAGCACCACCGATCACATGCAGGCCGCTTCGTGCGCCGCGCCATGATAGTTGGCAGTCTTCAGGAGCATCGTTCATGTCAGTGTTTGCAGTGTGCAGCACTGCTGCCCGTCGGCGACAGTGTCCGTGAAGTAGTTGTACGCAGCAGCAGCGTGCGCGCGTGCGCAGCAAGTAATAGGGTCGCGGCAGCGGCAGCGGCGTATAGGCCTCCACAGTTGGCAATAATGGTTACGATGCTCCCCCGCCTCTTCTCTGATGACTCTCTTGTTTCTACGCGCTGTTCAAATGGTGACCGCCCCTGTGCATGAGCAAGAAGGCGTCGGCATGCCTCACACGGTGTGCACTTGCACGACATGTGACGGCCCTGCATTCTGCTGTGGCCTGCTGTTCCAGCGCCATGCGGGCCCTGCAAGTTGAGCGGCGTCACCTGCCAAGTGCCTACGTACAGAACTTCTCAATGCTCTTATCAAGCTCTGTCCTTCTAGTCTTGCCAACTGCTTTGCCTTTGTACTTTTATTATATTCCACATGTCGCTGTAGAAGTGCCATGTTGTAGGTGTGTAGCCTTGTTTTCACTCTTGGATGTAGCATGCAAAGCTTGCACGCCTTTGTACTTCTGATTACTTCTCGCTCAGGGCGCGAACAAGCCCAGATGGTTGCCTTTGTACTTGCGTCTCAAAGTAGATGCTTGCAACGCCAGCAGCGGGTTCCGTAGACAACTTCAATGCAGACTTTGGTGAGAGGTGGCACATGGGTGTGAGGTGCCTCAACGGCTGCTCTGCCCGACAACAACAAAACGAGAGTTAGGAATCCCTTACAGTTCGTTGTCTGTCGGTATTCATGCCAGTGGCCAGTGGGAATATTTGCAGCCTACTTACTAGTACTAGTACTAGTAATTGTTGAGAACTGGATGACATGGAAACCAGAAACAAGTGCGTACGACCGCAGCCGTAATGCGAAGACATGTTTATAAAGCAGTTTCCAGTGCAAACCTTTCAGCGCTTGCTATACTGTGCAGCACTATGTTTACATGCTGTTACGTTGAAAATGACCAGCAGCTGGAACCGCTGAAAGCAAGTGCAAGAGGAGTCATTGTTGTCAGGTACAACACAGCACGAAACATGAAACTCTTGGCTGCAAGCAGAGGCCGAAAGTGTATTGATTGTACTGCTGCCAGTAACAGAAGTAACAGCACCACATGGGGCTCGTGAAAATCACACAACACTCATGGGAACCACACAACACAGCACCTGAGTTCAGGCTTTGTACATACACACACACACAAATGCATTGCCTCAAAAATACTACCCCCCATCCCACCCCACCGCCCGGGCCATCCCTGATGCAGATCAGGAGAATATACTCGGGCGACCGTCAACATACACACTATCTGATGGCACACTGAATAACAAGAGCCTGGGCAAGTCCGCCAGGTGCAATGCTTGCCCTTTGCTTGGTAGGAACCTGCATTGCCCAAACATACTTTCAAGATATTGCAGCACTATCTCACAGTTGTTGGAAATGTGGCCGAGAAATCCCTCCGCTGCCGTTTTGACATGTGGAGCAGGGTCGCACTGTACACATCGAGGGCACTCTGCCCTCTTTCTGGGCTTTAGATTACCCAAACTTAACCCGAGCCCCCCCGGGCCACATCTCAACGGCACTCCTCCGAAACCCCAGCTGCTGCCTCACAAAAGGGAAGGCTCAGGCTGAGCCTTGGCCCTAACCCTAAGCCTATCACAAAACTTGAAGTAGTGGGCCAGTGGCCTCCAAGAGCTGCCATTCTTCACGCACGCCGTCGTATACCCCGGGAAACCACCGGGGTCAACGGACTCGCATTGCTCATCGACGGCGCAGCACACGTTATTGGGCCTGCTGTAGAGGAAGCCAGGGAGGTAGTAGTCGCCGAGCGGACCCTTGAGCTGGAGGCCCACACGTTTGTTGCCGCAGGCCTGATGGCCCTTGGCGCACTTTGCTGGCTTCTTGCACCTGTGGGACGCAGCGCGGCGCAACCAGTTAGCGTGCTGGCGCAACGCTGCTGGTGCATCGAATGCTGCTAGGCCAGAAACTGTCAATGGAGATCTCCTCATCATGAAGTCCTAGTCAAAATCCACAACTGGAAAGCATTGGGACCGCCGACATTTCGTCACAGGTCGCGTTGCACCTGAGCAATGTACCACGTGGCACGTGAGTGATCAGCTGTGTGACATTGCTCTGTTGACATTGCCCTTGGTACAAATACAACATGCGGCTACCCCTGGCAGACTTCAGGTACTTCAAATATTGATCAAGCCTCAAGCACCTGCATAGCGAAATGCACTGCATTATAACGATGGCCACGCCACTTCAAGGGACATAGTCAATGCCCAGTGCTATTGCGGTACTTCCTTAGAGCTCAAAATGCATGATGTTGTGTTCAGCTCGGTGCCCTACATGATGCTGCAAGATGCGTACTGCATTCCCATGGTGCATCGTCATCCGCACTAGTATACAGTGCTACAGTTTTGCAGCATGTATCTCAGTACTGGCACACACCTGCTGACGTTGTCGTAGCCAAAGTGGCACTCCTCGCCATGCGCGCAGCACACGTCATCAGGCGTCTGCTCCAGGTAGGAGCCGTGCTTGTTGCTGAGTATCGAGATCACGCGGCCGCACGCCTGCCTGCCCTTGGCGCACGCCAACTTGGTGCACTTGGTCTTGTGAGCTGCGCCGCTGTCAGGGTCGACTGAGCACTGCTCATCCGCGGCGCAGCACGTGGTAGACACGGTTGGGTAGGCGCCCGAGCGGCTGTGACCGCACGGCGTGGTGTTCTTCTTGCAGTCGAGGAGCTTGGAGCACTTTTTGGGGGCCGTTGCGGTTGTGCCGCCGCTACGCGTGGCCAGGCATACCTCTGCACACAGTTTTAGCACCAACAAAATGCAAGTTGACTAATTAGCAAACAGCTCAGATAAGGGCAGAACCGTTTCGTCATGTTTGGATTGAAACGAGCCTGGAAATCTGGGACAGAATCAGCTGCACCAATTGTGAGAGTGATCTTGCAGGCTCTTGCAACCCTTCAACAAGAAGTGTTACGATCGGGTAACTGTTACAGCTCAGGAGACAGGCAGTAGCCTTAGGCTTTTTTTTAAGAAGGGTGCTAGTTAGGGTTAAGGTTGGGGCTTTGGGTGAGGTTAGAAATCAAATCGTCTCAATAATCTGAGGATGTTAAACGATAGACACACACGAGGGGGACAGGGTCACTGAATCGCCGCACATGCGAAGGTTTGGCGCATTGGGGGTGAGGGTAACTGCGCCGCCGCAATGTGTGGTCAGGTACGCTGTTGCGTGGCATGCGACAAAAGAACGCATCGGTGATGCCCCTCAAGAGAATGAGTTAGAGAGCGGATGGGTGTGTGTTTGTGTGTGTGTGTGTGTGTGGCTTTCTATGAACATTGACAACGTGCAGATACTGCTTTCCAATACAATATCAAGTGTCACTGGGGATAGTCGTTTCTTCATGGCAATGACTGCCGCGGCCCACATAGTGACCAATTTACTTCAACTACTATCTAATAAGTCTTCTGCGGTAGTCTTGCCTGAGTGTGTGCAGCAGTCGGCCTTGGCTCCGCACGGGTAATTTCCATCAGAGGAGCACTTGCACAAGCCCCGGCGGTTCTTGTACGAGGAGTACTCCCATTCGTACTGGCCGTCCTTGCAGCGGCACTCGCTGTTCTTGTTGCAGACAACGTCCAGCAAGCGCGTCTTCTCGTCTTGCCGTTGGGGCACTTTGCGGTGAGGCCTGAACCAAGGTAAGGCACAAAAGAGGAGATGCATACTATTCGAAACAGCGCAGATTGCGGGAGCTATACTGTATGGCGTGCATGGCAACAACAATCTAGCGTGCTGACTATTCACTGGTGCAATTTCATGTTTAAGGTCCTTGAAGGCGAGGCTTTTGTGAATTCAGAATACCACGAGTACAAGGGCCAGCAATGTAGCAGATGAGCACCATCAACACTGCCGAAGGGTACATACGCAGCATCCATAGATTGCAACAGCACAGTGTTCAACATTGTGCAGGGGCTGAGCAAGAATAAAAGAGAACAGTTCTCCTCATCTCACAACATATGTAGAAACTCATGCAATTGCAACTGCTGTCGCAACGCAAAGAATGTCATGTAATCGTCACCAACTGTGTGTTCTTGCTCATGCCGCTCTTGTCGATTTCAAGACTGAGATTCTGCTACACAGCATTGCAGCGATGTTCAGTGATGCTTACACTCATTGCCGGGCACCAAGCTGATGCATGGCATAGCTGAAGCCTCACAATGCTGAACATCCCACAGCGCAGCCCACGGCAACTCACCTGCGGCGCTGGTGCCCAGAGTCGCCATCAGCACTGCCATGCAGAGAGCTTGCACGAAGACCATGCTTGCGACTGCTGCCGTATTTGCGCCGACTGCTGCTCGTTGTGATGCTTTCCTAGCGTTGCCCTGCCAGCGGCGCCGAGCGCTGGTTTCCTTGCGGCAAGACGAGAAATTGTCGCTGGGAGAAAATGTCGGCTGGTTGCGGGAAAATTCAATGCAGTGGTTGAACATGAAGTTGCACACTTCAAGTCTCTCCTCTGTGCTGGCCATGAAGAACACCCCCATCGTTGCATTTGTGACTTCAGCTCTTCTGTGCAACAACTACCCAATGGCATCATTACATTTGTGTCTTCAGTTCTTTTGTGCAATGGCCTGCATGTATGCTAGGCATGTCCAGCATCAGCCTTGTGCGTCAAGCATCGCATTCTGCCAACCAGCCTGCCACACTGCAGTGACTGGCAGTGTACTAATATGTGCATTTCTCGTTAGCCTACATAAGTTGCATCAGCTTTCATCAGTCGTGGTGCTGCCAGTATCCTGATATAGGCGATTTCTGTGATGTTATAAATATATATATTTCTATCAGTTTCTCGATTCTCATGGAACTGACTCATCGGATGTGGTGCAACACATCAGCCAGGAGCGCGCATGGACGCGCTGACGTGTACTCTGGGGTCGTACTCAGGCTGATGCTTGCATGAAGTTGAAGCAACCCCCTGACGCTATGCTAGCCTAACTTACAAGCCCTGTCCCTACCTTCATCTGTTACAACACTTTTAGGTGAAGGCTAGCCGCACTGCCACGTTGAGGTAGCAGCGGAGGCAGCTGAACGCTCACTGGGTGGCACCCCAACCCCTGCACCATGGGTGACCCTCATACGCCGGAAGGTGCACATTGTCATGTGCATCAGCAGTTTTTTGGTGCAGGCAACCCAGCAGCGACTTTGACAGGCAGCATGTAATGGACCTGTAAGCTTACAAGCAACGACCAGATGGTGGAGGTCCAGCTAAGCCTTGCTACCAGAATCCACATGTATCTTGTGAACATTCTGAAAGTGTCTCAATGCGCATTGGCGAGTAGTACTGCTGAACGACATCGCCAAAATGGCACCTCCCCCCCCTCAAGTCCTCATCCATCTGTCTCTCCCCTAGGCTCCGCCATGTGCTGCCGTAAAGAAAGCCAATGCCGATACTATGCACGCCGGCGATGCATTTGTGGTACCTACCGTACTGCTTAGAACATCGGTCCGGGACAGCAAAGTTGGTAGGCAAGTGGCAGCGAGCAGCCGGCGTAACCATGGCCAATGGCAGCATACGCAGGATTGCCTCGTTCTCACGCAAGATGTGGTAAATCAGGCCACATACATGAGGATCGTTGAGGCATGTACCGCAACAGCTGCTGTCATTACGCAGCAGTGCGCCATTGCATTACCCAGCAGATGTGCCATTACTGCAAGGTGCAAGGCAACACTTGTTCAAGCACAGCCACAGAATGCATACCTGATGCAAGGCCAGGTGGCAGCAGGCAGCGCGAATGACTGATCAGAGGCAGGCAGACGCGAAGAGGGCGTGCGTAGCAGACAAACGCAACATTGAGCTGATGTTTCATTGCATTGCGTGCATATTATGGTGCCACCATACAAGTCTTTGTCAGTGTGGGTTGCACCTGCTCCGCGAGTCTCATCACATCACTGCACTGCTCTACATTTGTCAAGTGTCCCTATAGGTATAGTGCTTGTAGACCTGCAATCAATCAGCCAACAACGCGAGCTTTGACGCAGGCCCACCTCACGAGCAGTGCGCGCCTCGCTCGACACCCCCCCTAGCACGCCGTCGAACGCGGGGCACGGCGCTGTGCGCCCATTTGGTGCGTGCCCGCCTCAGCGCATGACGAGCGTCCCCGGCAGCGGCGGCAGCGCGTGCGCGTAGCTCCGGCCGACATACAGCCTCTTCAGCGACAACGCTGCCAAGTCAAGCCGGTGCGTGTAGCTGTTGCCGATGAGCAGAAACTCCAGCCTCGGCGGCAGCGCCAGCGGTGCGTTGAAGCGGTGCCCCATGTGCAGCTCGCGCAGCGCACGCGGCAGCACCACTGGCAGAGCCGCTTCAAACGCATCCCCCAGCGCCAGCACTTCGAGGCGCGCGGGGAGCTGCGGCAGTGGCTGGTCAAACGCGCCGCCGAGGCGCAGCTCGCATAGCGCGTCTGGCAGGCGACCGAGCGCATGGTTGAACGTGCTGCACGCCTGCAGGTCGAGTATGCGCAGTGCCGCAGGCAGTGGCCCCAGGGCGTGGCTGAAGCAGCTGTCGCGGCTAAACCTGTCCACCCGCAGCTCCGTCAGGCTCTTTGGGAGCAGCCCCAGGGGGTGGTCGAAGGCCTCGCCCACACCCAGCACAGTGAGGGTCTCAGGCAGCCGCACAAGCGCGTCGGGCGCTGGCTGCACCGGCTCCGCCGCTGACTCGGCATCGAGTGCCTGCTGGCCCTGCACGGCGAGGAGCGATGCGTGCTGCGGCAGCAGCGGGTGGCTGAAGGCGGCGCCGAGGCGCAGTTTGCGGAGCGTGCATGGCAGGCGGCCCAGCGAGTGATTGAAGCGGTGGCACTGGTGCAGACCGAGCACCTGCAGCGATGGCGGGAGGGCTCCAAGGGGCTGATCGAAGACGCAGGTGTCCCACGGCCTGTACGAGCTGCGGATGCGCAGCTCTGTCAGGGCAGCGGGAAGCGCCCCAAGGGCGTGGTTGAAAATCTTCCCCAAACTGAGATGAACAAGGCTCTCGGGCAGCGGGCCCAGATAGCTTTTGAGGCATGTGAAGCGGGTTGCATCGCGCGTTCCAAGGCTGTGTGGCAGAGCGCCGAGCACGAGATCTGGAACTGCGAAGTCGGACGACAGCGTGAGCATCTCCAGGCCCTGCGGCAGCACTGTCAGGGCCACGGACGTCCTTGATGGCGAGATGTAGCGCTCGTAGTGGAGGGTTAGGTCGGTGAGGCCCTGTGGCAGCGGCTGAACCGCCCATGAATAATCCAGCCTCAGCAGCCGCAAGCGGCGGAGAGACGGGCCCGTGACTGCGGCGCTTGTTCTGGGGGAGTGCTCGACATGGCACCAGGTGTCAATGAGGGTGGCTTCCGTCATTGACGGCGGCAGCTGTACGATAGCCCCAAGAGAGCACGAATCCAACGTGATGCTGGTGAGAGAGGTGGGCAGAGCGGGGAGCTCACGCAGGTGCGTCAATCTCAGCGTTCGCAAGCGGGCGGGCAGTGTAATGTCCATCAGTCTGTTATTTGCCTGACAGTACCTGGCGTCGAGGGCCACGCTGCGCACAGTCTCTGGCAGCATGGTGAGGTACGCCGCTGCGTATGCACTGCCCAGTCCCTGCGGCAGCACGAGCGTCAGGGATTGCAGATGCTGCGGCATGGCCTTCGCCCTGCCCCCAACGCCATGCAGCTCCAGAGCGCCAATGGTGTCCGGCATGTCGTGTACTCGCGGCATTGTGCCGTGGACAACCAGGTGCTTGACTGTCCTGGTGGCAGCAATGCCCGAAAGGCGGCGGCAGGCATTCTGTGCGGACGATGATCTTCTCCGCCACCTTAACCTCGCGCTGCAGCTCTTTGCTGAGGCCCCATCCGGGCTTCGGCAGCAGCGAAAGTGATGCCAGGATCTTGAAGACCTCCACCGTAGGACTTCCCTCAAGCGCCAGGTCTCGGTCACGGCTGCTGGAACCATTGCGGCGTCTACCCCGCTTCAATGAAAGCACCATGCTGGCGGCTTGCTGTTTCTTGAATCTAGACTGTTTTGCTGTACCGAAGGTCAATGGTCACTACGATGGCCCGCCGCTAAACTAAAACAACCAGTTTTGCTTCTTCGAGAAGTTGAAGTAGGATAGTTGAAGTGCACTTCGACCAAAGTTGAAGTGCCACCGATCGAACGTCAACGTTGAACAAAAGTACTCGCGCTCTTATTTTAGTAGGAGGTAGCGGAGGTCTATTCTCGCAGAATGGAGCAGGCACAAGCGCGAGAATAGCGAAGGACTAGCGGGAAGCCTGAGTCTGGAACGTTGCCACCCACCTCACCTGCGAGGAAGTTCACGCAGCGTTAGCCAAGTGCAGCACCAGAATTCAGACAACACGGAGGAGCTGACACTGAAATTCTCGCACCAGGGCTGGTATGCGCCCCCCTTCTTTCATACACATACTGCAGCCTTCGGCAGGTGTGCTGTGTGCGAGCCGTTTTGGTATGGGCTGCAAAATCGTTTACACAAAGCATCTACGAGCAGGGGATCCATGGCCATGCATTGCTGCATCGCTATATTGACTGTTCAGCAGTTCACGCCGCGATGCGTGTTTTCGTTTCAGATGACTGATTAGAGTGTGGCATTCTGATTGCCCCATTCTGAACCCTTTGCAGTCAGCTGAGTTGTCACGTGGTGGCACATGCTACAGGCGTACTGCTGTTTTCCCCCAGTGTAAACGTCATGAGCATATCCCACTTACATTCATGCCGTATTAAAGTGCCGTATTGAAGATGATATGGGCACTTGACACAGCACTACAGCCAAGAATCACAAAAAACACACCTGAAATTAGACACAGCGCACCTGAAGCTGACAAGTCTGGCAAATCTGGGGAGAGGCAGTGCTTCAGCTAGCGCTGCGCATGCGAGGGGCAAAATGATCAGAGGACACACATGGACACCAAATTTCTCGTGAATTGGCGCCGACTAGCAGTTGACTTGGGGTGCACACAGCTAGCTGGTGCAGCAGGACGCTTTATCCTCTACCTGCATAGATGATGGCAGGGGGGTCAAGCAACCTTGATGCGTTGCATGGCAGCCCTGGTGGCGGATATGCCGCTTCACAACAGATGTTGGCAATGCTTCATAATTTCTGCAACTAAAGATGCATCAGCCTTGCAGGAGGGGCGTGCAGCAGCTGGCAACTAAATGTTGCCGGGCGGCCCGGCCGCTTCTGCTCCTGCCACTGCATTGGCAAGCCTGCAGCTTCGATGCCAGGAAGACCAGCACGCGCTGGGAGTGGTGAAAAAAACGAGCAAAACGCAACCTGGGCATGTTGATGTACAGAGGAGTCGTGCCACAGTGGAAGCTGCTGTGCAGTGAGGTGCTCCTGCCCAAGGCGCAGCCAGCGTAGGAGATATTTAGTCAGCAGCTGCTGGACTTGAAGTACTTGCGCCTGCACTGTGTGTAAGGCGACCTGTTGCATTCTGAGTTTGCACAGGCCATATACATACAGCTGGACATGGTGTGCATTAATGCTTTGCCCGTCCAACATGAAGCCGGCAACGACGCATCATGCCGCAGCGGCGTACATTAGCAGCGCCGCACATGATGTGTGGATGCAGTGTGCACACATATCGCTTGCAGGCAGTGGTGTACATACAGTCCGCGGCATATGGGTGTGTCTGCAACGCGCCCGCAAGCTTCCAGCGTTCACAGGCTACCATGCCTGGTGGACGTGAGCGGGCGCAGCACGGCACGCAAGCCCGAGGCTCGCTTGGGGCAGCAGCGCCGTGTGACACTGCAGCGCTGATGTTGGTGTGCATGTTGGCTTGCATGGTGCACCTGCTAGTGTGTACCAAGTACTGAGTTTGCATAGCATGTTTGAATTTCATCTCATTGATCACCAAGTGTTGGTCGACATCTGATCTCTGAGCAATTGTGCGGATGCTATGTACTGGTAGGCCTATAGGCACCATTGTGATATATGAGGAAGTTGTCCTACAATTAGGGTCTGATTCAGCAGCAGTCTGCTTCTGCAAGTACATCAATCACGCTTGTATTGCTAACGAGCAGTGCACGTTGTACATGCACATGGCAGGTTTCTGTGCACAAATGCTTTGCAACGCCATAAACAGTGACTCATCATTGCGGACGAACTTCTTGAATGTGGCACCATATTGTGGCAGATTTAAGTTGGTGCTGCTTAAGCAATTGGCAAAGCTTCAACTAGGGTTGCGACAAAACGAACAAGTGCCGATCATACTATCTGGCGTACATTCGTATGACGATTACAGCGGCATATTGCGTATAAGCTGTTGTACATCCGAACATGGCAGCCGGTGAGGGTGGTGCGTGCCCGCATACATGCTGCTGCAGCTTGTGAGCATATGGCATCACTCCCCAAGCATCATGGCAAAGTAGCACAAACACATCAGTATGCCTTAAACATGCACAGATGCATGCTTGGCAGAAGGTGATACGGCAGCCTCATAGCATGATAGGCAGGCACCAGCACACAGCACCATATGTCACCACTGCAATGCCGTGAGGCCCACCAGCAGTGCAAATTGTTCCATCCTGCTTCAATGTCAGAGCAAGGTTCGAGCAGCAGGTAGCAGCGAGCACCAGGCGTACCGACAGCATCGCAGGTTGAAACGACAATTGCCTTGACGATCCGCTCATATGCAGTGGTCAACCGGGACGCATACATGAGCATGACATTGTTGTGAGCATGAACCGCAACATGCTGCTGTTGCTTCACAGCAGATGCCATTGCTACAACATGCAAGGCAACACTCGTTTAGGCACAGCCACAGAATGCGCATCTGATGCAGAGCCAGGTGGCAGCGAGTATTGCGAATGAGGCAGGTAGACGTGAAAGAGGGCGTGTGCAGCAGACACACGCAACATAGAGCTCATTGTTTCATGCATGCATTTCATGGTGCCACCATACAAGTCTTTGTCTTTGTGGGTTGCACTTGCTTCCACAAGGCGTATCACATCACTGCACTGCTCTACGTTCGTCAAGTGATCCTACTGCTTGTGACCCTGCAATCAATCACCCAACAGCTCTAACTCAGCTCTAACTCTGGCGCAAGTGCACCTCACCAGCACCGCACGCCCCGCTCAAAGTGCGCACCTGAGCTGCTCAGCGCAGCACTCCGCGTGTTGCACGTGCTGAGCGCTGTTGCACGCGCTGCAAGACGCGCACCACTGCAGCGCAGCGGCTGCCCAACAAGCCCCCCCCCCCATACCCCGCTAAAAGCAAGGTCCGGCGCTTCGTGTCCTCCTATGGGCGCCCGGCTCAGCGGGTGACACGTGTCCCCGGCAGCGGCGGCAGCGCATGCGCGTAGCTCCGGCCAACGTGCAGCGTCTTCAGCGGCAATGCCGCCAAGTCAAGCCGGTGCGTGTAGCTGTTGCCGATGATCAGAAACTCCAGCGTCGGCGGCAGCGCCAGCGGTGCGTTGAAGCGGTGCCCAATGCGCAGCTCGCGCAGCGTGCGCGGCAGCGTCGCTGGCAGAGCCGCACCACATGCGGTCCCCAGCGCCTGCACCTCGAGGCTCGCGGGGAGCTGCGGCAGTGGCTGGTCAAACGCGCCGCCGAGGCGCAGCTCGCGCAGCGCATCCGGCAGGCGACCGAGCGCATGGTTGAACGCGGTGCACCTCGCCAGATCGAGTATGCGTAGCGCAGCAGGCAGTGGCCCCAGGGCGCGGCTGAAGCAGCAGTCACGGCTGAAGCTGTGAGCCCGCAACTCCACCAGGCCCTCTGGGAGCGGCCCCAGGGGGTGATCAAAGGCCTCGCCGATCTGCAGCACGGCGAGCGTCTCGGGCAGCCGCGCAAGCGCGTCAGGCGCTGGCTGCAGCGGGTCTGCCGCCAGCTCTGCATCGAGTGCAGGCGCCGCTGCCTGCTGGCCCTGCACGGCGGGGAGCAGCGCGGCCTGCGGCAGAAGAGTGTGGTTGAAGGCGGCGCCGAGGCGCAGTTTGCGGAGTGTGCGGGGCAGACGGCCCAGCGCGTGATTGAAGAACTCGCGATCGTTCAAATCGAGCACCCGCAGCGACGGCGGGAGGGTGCCGAGGGGCTAGTTGAAGTAGGAGGTGCCCCACGGGCTCCCACTGTGGATGCGCAGCTCCGTCAGGCCAGCCGGTAGCGTTCCAAGGGCGTGGTTGAATTCCCTGCCCAAGCTGAGATGAGTAAGGCTCTTGGGCAGCGCTCGCAGGGCGCTGTTGAAGTAGGCGACGCGCATTGCATCCAGCGTTCTGAGGCTGTGCGGCAGCACACCGCATGTGACATTCAGGCGCCCAGAGCCGCTCGAGAGCGTGAGTGTCTTCAGGCTCTGCGGCAGAACTGTCAGGTGCACAAATGCCTCTTGTCCCCAGCTGTCATACTGATGATTGATGTGTAGGTCGGTGAGGGCCTGTGGCAGTGGCTGAACCGCCCATGAACAATCCAGCTTAAGCAGCTGCAAGCGGCGGAGAGCCAGGCCCACGACAGCGATGCTCGTTGTGGTGTGGTTTTCGGTATGGCACGAGGTTCCAATCAGGCAGGCTTCCGTCACTGACGGCGGCAGCTGTACAATAGCCCCAAGTGAGTGCACGACTCCAACGTGATGCTGGTGAGAGAGGCGGGCAGAGCGGGGAGCTCACGCAGGTGCATGAAACTCAGCGTTCGCAGGCGGGCGGGAAGCACCAGGTCCGTCAGGTTTGCCTGACAATACCTGGCATTGAGGGCCAAGCTGTGCACAGTCTCTGGAAGCATGTTGAGGTGCGCGGCCGCGTATGCACTGCCCAGTCCCTGCGGCAGCACGAGCGTCAGGGATTGCAGATGCTGCGGCATGTCCTTTACCCTGCCCCGAACCCCATGCAACTCCAGAGCCCCGATTGTGTTCGGCATGACGTGTACTCGTGGCATTGTGCCGTGGACAACCAGGTGCTTGACTGTCCTGGTGGTCAGCAGCGCGCGAGAGACCGTCTGAAAGACGGCAGCAGGCATATCTTTGCCGACGACGATCTTCACCACCACCTCAACTTCGCGCAGCAGCTCCTTGTTGAGGCCCCAGGCAGACTTGGGCAGCAGCAACAGTGATGCCAGGATCTTGGAACACCTCCTCCCGCGTAAGGTTTCGGTCGTCACGGCTGCTGGAACCATTGCGGCTTCTGCCCCGCTCTGATGGCAGCACCATGCTGGCTGCTTGCTGTTGTTTGAGTCTAGACTGTTTTGCTGTACCGGTGTTCGATGGTGGCACTACGATGGACTTTGCCCCGCAGCTGGCTGTTTGTCTCTCCCAGAGTGTTGAAGTGAGGAGTTGAAGTTCAAGTTCACCATTCGCGCAGAAAAAATACTGAACTCGAAGTGCGGTAGCACAAGCGCCAGGATAGCGGAGGACTAGCGGAAAGCCTGAGTCTACAAGCTGGCAGGTGCCCACCCACCACATTTTCTGAGGAGCCGTCACGACCGGTCCGAACCATCCTCAACCCAAGCCTGTGTGATGACCGTTGACTGTGGAATATGGTTGTGCTAAACACAATTGACGCCCAAGCAATCACCTCGTATCAGTTTACAGACATCGAGTAGCTGATATTGCCATCCCTGGCACCAGGGCTGGTACGCGCCTCCCGACCCATACATATATATATATATTGGATCCGTCGGCAGGTGTGCTGTCAGCGAGCTGTGCCGGGATATGATCATCAGCCAACGAGAAGTTGAAGCTTGCACGTACTACAGCATTCAAGTGTTTTGTGGGTGACCACCTCTGCACGAATGCGTCAAGCTTGCACCTGAACGGTGCCGAACAAGTTGACATTCAACATGCACCAATGCTTTGCCTGCCGTATTCATGGCTGCAGCACGATTGGGCACGGCAACTCAAACACGGCCGGCCCAGATGCAAATGTCGCGTGCAAACACTGGGTACTGCCGTTAAAGCGGGACTTTAAACCACTGATGGCACTGGTATTAGTATACCTGTGATGTCATTAGGCACTGGTGAGAGCGTGCCTGCTTAGGGTGATGCTCTCATTGCTGATTAATTATATGCCTCACTCTGACAGGTTCAAGATTGCCACTCCCCGCGCATGTCCCCACTTATGTCACGTCAATCGTTGGAATATGGACAGTTCCTGCTTCACGACCGTCTGGTACAGGGGGAATGTGCGTCACGTCAGACGGTTCATGCTTTGTCGGCGGGCGTCAACGGTCGCGAGCGAGCGCGAGCGAGCGCGCGCTGTGCGCACGCTACTGAGGATGGTGAACCAAGTTCAAGTCTGTTTGTCATCAAAAGTTGAACTTCAAAACCGAAACCACCGGAGTGAGCGAGGCGCAGTCGGCAACAGTGGCAGCAGGGGCAGAGTCGGCGACAGTGGCAGCAGCAACAAAAGCAGCCGCAGCAAACAGCAGTCGCACTTCATCGGTCGCGTCAAAGCAGCAAGGTCGCAAGCGAAGGTGCAAAGAGTGGCTAGTGGACACAGCGTCAGTGCTGACGCTTTTTTGCTGCCGCATGATTTGGACGTGGTTCTGGCGCGGTGAGTGAATTGTTCATTCGACGCAACTAAACGAAAAAAATTGAGGCAGCAGCGGCTGATCATACAACTCGGTGCTCTTCTTGTCGATCGTTCTGGCGTTTGTCTCGATCACCAGTTCCGGGAAATGCGAGAACCGTACCAATCAGCATCGATGGGCTTCTAGCGTCACAGTCTGTCACGTGGCTTTGCACCACACTCACTGGCAGACCGTAGCCCTGCCAACCAGCCGCAGCCTGTTGCGTGCCCTACTGCATGGGCGTCGACCCACTACACCTGCAGCGTTTCTGCATATCTGTTGCGTTCCGCGTGAATGTATGCTGTCTTCCATGGTCTGCGGTCCCGCTCTTTCGTGTCACCCATCACCGTGCTGCGCCGTACCTGTGCAGTCATGTTCTACATCATCATTGCATGAACATCCGCATGCGTGCATGTCTGCCTCTTTCTGCTTTGCATCGAGTCGCCGGACCCCGCTCGGTGCTATGCCCACAACCCACGATGATGCACTGCCTCAAACCCTGCTTGATTGACCGAAGGTTATGACCACTCATTTACACCCCCAATCGATGGCTTGCCCTGGTTTCATGGTACATATGACGCCCGACGTCGTAGATCATTCCCTTGTATTTCTAGCAAGAAAAAACTTGCCCCTGCACCCACGGCCTGGCGATGTCTCTCAGCCTCCTCTGCTGCCTTTGCTAGTGTGCAACACCGCATTCTAACGGGGGTGAACCTCCGCAGTACGGCTGTAGTTCTGGAACATCCTTCTCGACTGGCTGAGTGAACGGTTTCATGGGATGAAACGTACACTGGATTTGAGCCATCTCACGCAGCGGCACGGCAAGGGCACACATCACGCATCAAGCCTCAAACTCGACATAGCTAAGGCCAAAGCTATGCCACCTCCATCGCCGCCGAGTCTGCACCTGGCGGCAGAGGGGGGCTGGGTAGACAAGATTGATGAGCTGCTGGGAAGAGGCGAGCCAGACATTGAAGGCAGGAACCAAAACGGGGAGACCGGTCTGTATATAGCAGTCAGAAATGGTAATCTGGCCTTTGCGCAGCACCTCGTGGCGCGAGGAGCTGACGTGCTTACCCACAACCAGGCAGGCGTTGGTCTGCTTCGCACGGCGTGCCACTTTACCGTCAGCGCGGCCGAGGTAAAGATCAAGTACACGGCCAGCGACGCGATAAATATTACCAGCGGATGGTCCAGGTACTGCTACCTGAGCATCACGCATGCTAATGGCAAGAAGGAGCGCAAGGAGGCAACGGAAACACACTTTCAGTTCACGCGTGCTCCCAAGCTGGCAGTAATAGAGTGGCTGCTCACGCTGGAGCAGGCCGACAGCCTGTACGATGACAGGCAAGTCATTTCCTGCATCGCGATGCTGAAACCAGTGCCGTACTAAAGTCACCTCATGTAGTAGAACCACATGTATTAGAGCCCTCTTGTTCCCCAAAATGTAAATTGGATGCAAGGCCTTTGGCGACGTTTGCCAGCAAATGTGCAGCGCCCCACCACCGCAGTGACCACTGCGACTGCAGCTGTAACTTGCTGCAATGCTACATCAAAGTCCCTGTGACTTCACACTCATGGTACTCACAGCTGGGCGATCAGATTGTGTCCATCCTCACTCGTGCGGATACTTCTATACACAGCGAGTTCTGCCTGTTGACAAGTGGACGTTTTGACGTGGCGCCCGTCCGCTAGGCATACAATGGCCATGCCCTTCTCCTCACACATGGAGCCCTCACAGCACCTGCTCCACACGTGCAGGTTTGCCGGGAATGCGCAACTCCCGCAGGCACCGCTGCGGAGGCCGTGCGCCGCCAGAGCTCTCCCAATGAGCTGGGCATGTACGGGCGCTGCACCGACGTCAGCTTTACCATACTGGGCATGCGCGTGATGCTGGACGAATTCGAGCGCCACAGGCACACGCGTCGCCTGGAGGCGCGCCTGTTCGCCGCCGAGAAGCGCATTGAAGAGCTCGCGGCGCCGCAGGCACGGCGTGGGGGGCGCTGCAATCCGACGCTGGCCAGGCGCTTGCGGTCACGTGCGACTCTACTGTGCTCGAGGCCGGCACAGATGCGAACGGCTCGGCCATGGCCAAGTGTTCTGTTGTCGGCGCCTTTGCAGCCGCAACAGCGGAAGCGGTCGGGGTGCCAGCAGTGGCGGGCGCGTGAGTGCCCAGCGCTTGCAAACATCAAATACTCTAGTAACTCAGACACATGCGCATGCTGCTCGTGGCTTGCGCCTGCAAGCACAGAACGTCCTTCTATTGTTTCAGAAGCACCTGGGCTCCCACATGCGGCCATCAGTGGCCCCAGCTCAGTCTGCTTGCGCCGCTATGTGAGTGTTGCTTCTGACTTGAACTTGCCAAAGTGCCGGTGCTCAGTGAAACGTCCCTCAAGACAATCGCACACACTCTACAGAAGAGGGGGAGGAGGGGGGGGGCGGGGGGGGGGCACAGCGGCAACTTGAACGTCGCGCAATATGGAAGCTGCCAAGAATGGCGCAGTCAACAGCTCGTTGCAGCTGATGAGTTCGCTGTGCTTGCATGCATGTTGTGCGCCCAAATGAAGTCGATATCACATGTATCTCGGTACCTGAACGACGCGACAGTTGTTTACATTTCAATCAATCTTCGCTGCGCCTCCACTTTGGAATAGCATCACTACATGCGCTATGGCATGTGTCGGCACCAGTCTGGGCGGCCTGGTGACCACTAAGTCTTATCATGCACTGCAGTCGCGCGTGCTATGGTGTTTGCCGATCTGAGTGCCTGCATCACCTCAGAGGCTTCCGCCTCGCGCTTGCTCCTTCCTGCACCATTCACATAAGCCTGGATCTGACACCAATGAGTGGGTTTACTGAGGTATTGCCTTGCCCAAATGGTGCTGCACTAGTAGTTGCTAAGAAAACGAGAGAGTCAATCTCAGCAGCAAATGTGGCAGCTGCGAGCAACAGCGTAACCATTACCAAAGCACAATGTCAGACTGTCAGTGATTGGCAGCTGCTGGAATATGCAGGTTCGTCTTGCATCGCATGCATGCAGCGGTCAGCCAGGCCATGTTTCGCGAGAATCGTTGCTGGAAACGACGCCATCTGCTTGTACCGAAACCATGCTGTGCAGTACGTGAACTTACTTCTTAAAGCGCATCGCTCAGCGAAAATGGCAGCACTTGGGCAAGCACTACGGTTGCAGCTGTGCGTCCAGGTGTTGTCGATACAACTTGAACACATCTCTATGTCGTACAAAGTCATACAGGTACTGATATGCGTTGTGTCTACAACACCTCGGCGCACACCGCCATGAAATGCACAACTGCATCAGAGCCAAATGGCAGCCGCTGGCAGCGCGAACGAGCAGGTGGAAGAAGAAGATGGCATGCAGCAGGCAACTGCAAATTGAGCTGAAGTTTCATGCATGCATGTTGCGGCGCCACTTGACCAGCCTTTGTCCGACTTTGTGGGTTGTACTTGCCCCACAAGGCACATCTCTGCTCTACTCTACATCCGTCCAGTGGCCCAATCGCTTGTATGCTTAAGGCCGCAAAGTGACTCAGAAAGCAGACAGCTCAAACTCTGACATGAGCTCACCTCACCAGTACTGTGCGCCTTGCTCGAAGTGTGCCTGCGCCGCTCAGCGCAGCGCTCTGCGCGTCGCACGTTCTAAGCGCTGTCGCAGGTTGCACTGCTGCAGGCCATGCATTACTTGCAGCGAAGTGGCGGGTGCCAACGAGCCCCCTAGCTCGCCGCAGCGGCGCTTCACGCCCCACCGCGTATGCAAGGGTCAGGGAAAGACAGGCGTCCCTTGCAGTGGCGGCAGAGCGTGCGCATAGCTGTGGCCGACGTCCAGCTCCCTCAGCGAAAGCGCCGCCAGGTTAAGCTCGTGTGTGTAGCTGTCGCCGATGATGAGAACCTCCAGCCCCAGCGGCAGCGCCAGTGGGGAGTTGAAGCAGTAACCCATGTGCAGCTCGCGCAGCGCATGCGGCAGCACCTCCGGCAGAGCCGCATCGAACGCATCTCCCAGCACCAGCACTTCGAGGCGCGCGGGGAGCTACGGCAGTGGCTGGTGAAACGCGCCGCCGAGGCGCAGCTCGCGTAGCGCGTCCGGCAGGTCACCGAGCGCATGGTGGTAGGCGGCACACACCCCCAGGTCCAGTATGCGCAGCGCTGCAGGCAGTGGCCCCAGGGTGTGGCTGAAGCAGCAGTCACGGTGACCGTGACGGCTGAAGTCGCCCACCCGCAGCTCCGTCAGGCTCTCTGGGAGTCGCCCCAGGGGGTGGTCGAAGGCCTCGCCAACATGCAGAACAGTGAGTGCCTCAGGCAGAAGCACAGTCATGTCAGGCACTGACTGCAGCGGGTCCTCCGCCAGCCCGGCATCGTGTGCAGGCAGCGCTGCCTGCTGGCCTTGCATGGCGGGGAGCGGTGTGTGCAGCGGCAGCAGTGGCTGGTTGAAGGCGGTGCCGAGGCGCAGCTCGCGGAGCGTGCGGGGCAGGCGGCCTAGCGGGAGGTTGTACTCGCAATCGTTCACATCGAGCACCCGCAGCGATGGAGGGAGGGCCCCCAGGGGCTGGTTGAAGGTGCCATCGACGCGTAGCTCTGTCAGGCCAGCCGGTAGCGACCTGAGAGCGTGCTCTAATTTCCCGCCCAGGCTGAGATGGGTAAGGCCTTCAGGCAGCGGGCCCAGTGCGGTGTTGAAGACAATGGAGCGCGTTGCATCCAGCGTTCTAAGGCTCTGCGGCAGCGCGCTAAGCGTGAGTTGTAGGATTTGGAAGCGAGATGAGATCATCAGCGTCTGCAGGCTTTGTGGCAGCGCTGTAAGGGCCACAGGCACCCTATGCCCCCAGTTGCTACCCTCATAGTTGATGTGCAGGTCGGTGAGGCCCAGCGGCAGCAAATGAACCGCCCACGTAGGCCGAATCTCCATCAGCCGCAAGCGGCGGAGACCGGGGCCTAGGACAGCCATGCTCGTTCTGGTGTAGTTGTCCGCATGGCACGAGGTTCGAACAAGACTGGCTTCCGTCAGCGACGGCGGCAGCTGCACAGGAGACTCGAACAAGCACGACTCCAGCATGATGCTGGTGAGGGAGGCGGGCAGAGCGGGGAGCTCACACAGGTGCGTCAACTGCAGCGTCCGCAAGCGGGCGGGCAGCGCAAGGTCCGTCCAATTTGCCTGACAGTAACTGGCATCGAGGGCCAAGCTGTGCACAGTCTCTGGCAGCATGGTGAGGTACGCCGCTGCGTATGCACTGCCCATTCCTTGTGGCAGCACGAGCGTGAGGGAGTGTAGGTGCTGCGGCATGCCGATATTCCCGTCCGGAACCCGATGCAGCTCCAGAGCGCCAATTGTATCCGGCATGATATGTGTTGAAGGCATCGCTCCGTGAACAACTAGGTGTCTGACTGTCCTGGTGGTCAGCAACGCGCCAAAGACGGTGGTGGCCGAGATTTCTTTGCTGACAATAATCTTCACCGCCACCTGCACTTCGCGCTGCAACTCCCTGTTGAGACCCCATGCGGGCTTGGGCAGCAGCGAAAGAGATGCCAGCATCTTGAAATCCTCCACCGTGGGACTTCCCTCCGGCGCCAGGTCCCGTTCACGGCTGGAACTACTGCGTTTTGATGAGGGCAGCATTATGGCAGCTTGCTGCTCCTTGAGTGCCCCGATACTGTTTTGCTGTGCCGTTGTGTGATGGTTGCACTACGATGAACCTTGCCGCCGGCGCGCCCACCGCTGTGTTTCTACATTATCTCAACCGTTGAAGTAGGAAAGTTGAAGTTCACCATGGTGTGTGTGTGTGTGTGTGTGTGTGGAGCAGTTGAAGCGCGAGGGCAGCGGAGGAGTTGCAGAGACCCTTGAGCCTGCAACGATACCTCGTTGAATAAATGCACGTGGCGCCTCTGTCTCCCCACCAGCAACAGTACTACAAGCATTCATCTTTTGAGCCCCGCCCCTCAGTCTGTAGATGTAGAACTAAAACTAAAAAAGCATGCCATCACCTTAGCTGCATGCGCACCCGCTACAACAAGCATCGGAATTCAATGGCAGGCCCTTTATGTTCATCTGCTGCTCGTTCACTGCTCCATCTTTTTGAGGCCAAATGCACGTTAGGCTAATTTAGGCTAACAAAATTAGCCACAAAGTCACAGGGAAGCGTTGCCATCAACGTGCATCAGGTAATCTCCTCGCTTGCATGCAAACAACGCACACAACGTCCACAAGCAACAACAGGCCGCGCGATGCGCTCTCCCGTCAACACGCAACCATTTATTTCCTCCCCACGTCAACAACCAGTCCCCCCCCCCCCCCCCCCCGCTCCCGCCCCTTCAATCGCTTTCAAATACAAATGCCCCCGCCCCTAACGGCGCTACATGCACACAATGACTTCTGCTGCCCAAACCGTCGGCAGTAGCCCCGCCTACTCTGCGCCCTCCTTGCACTTCTTGTAGCACTCGGGGTCGATGAAGTTGCAGTCGGAGCACTGCCACGGGTACGGCTTGGAGCGCACGCGCATGTGCGAGTAGTGCGGCGCGTCCTCGTCGTGGTGGTCGTGGTGCGCCATGTGGTCGGACGCCGCCTTCACGCTGAACACTGCACAGTGTGCGGCCACCGGGGGGGGGGGGGCGGGGGGAATGAGCGATCGCACGTGATATTCGATGAAGAGGACGATGAGGAGAACAACAAGAACAAACAACAGTGCTGCACAGGGCCACAGTTGGGGGGTGAGGGGGGGGGGGGGGGGGGGGGGGGGGGGTGCCCATGCTGCCTGATGGGCTGAGCATGGCACGTCTCTGCCAACATACAAGTCTGATAACAGGCGGCACACGCGGTAGTGGAAGGTGATATGGGCGGTTGTATGCCATTGTCACGTTGTAGGCCGTGTGCCGCGCTGGACTCCACAGCATAGACAGAGACGAGAGGGCCGTTGGAGAGCGTCGCTGAGGCGTTCTGACAAGTGCCCGCTCAGCTGATGCATGGAAGCGCATACATCAGGCTTCGCACAGCATGCGAGCGCTGTCGGCCCGATCCTGTGTCAGAGCATAATGATCACTATCAGACTACCAACAGCTCTGCGATCCTCACTGACGTCCACAGCGGCCGCTACATGCGGCCCGCATCACCCTGGGGCTGGTGATGCAAGAGTGAAAGGGAACCACGCCGGTCCCTGGTCCCCCGCAAGATCTCAACGATGACAAGACAAACGCGCGCTGTGAGTACACCACTACCTCGTCACCACACACTTGATAGCTCAACGCATATTCTACACAGCGTAGCACCGCTCGCGGCAGCGCGGCGCACGATGTGCGTGTGCTGACACAAGACACGGCATCTGCGGCGCTCACACCGGCGCGGCGCACAGTGCCGGGCGTGTGCTCCACGTTGTGCTAGTGAAATGTGTCTAGGTTGCATCAATCGTCAAGTGGATAGCACAAAGGCGGTTCATCCTGGCCAGCAAACACAGCCAGTCAGCAGCTCGCGTCAGCGACTCAGGGAGGCACGAAGTTTCAAACTTCTCACGAACTACGTTTTTACAACAAACACCCAGACTCTATCATTGGAGGCCTAATTTGTGCTCTCACCTGCCACCAAGCCGAAAAAGAGAGCGGAATACTTCTTCCACGCCTCTGCCTCCGCTGCTCCGGCAACGCGTCCCATGCAAAATGGCGCAGCCCCCAGAGCAGCAACAGGCAGACAGGGCAATGATCAGCGTACAGGAACAGATGTGAAATGACTAAGAGGTACATGGTGCAAGCATTCGTGCATCCTGTGGTATCATAAATGTACCAGTGTTGGCAAGGAGCATGGGGCAATACCAGAAAAGGTACGCAATATATCTGAGCAGCTTGACCACTTGGTTTCTACAAGCACATGGGGGCTGCTAAGCACTTTCATCAATGATCAGGCCTCTCATGCTGCTCGTAGACAAGGAAATTGCTTATAGGTATTGCACTGATCGGCAATTTTGCAGAACTATCGAAGGCATTAGGCATTGCAAGAAGTAAGGATGCACCTACTTGACGTACTGCACCCAGGTGCTTACCCTCTGCCTCCTCTACTGAGGCACCCGCAGACATGGAGCGCTTGCCAGCGGTGTTCGCCTTCCGGAAGGCGGGCCGCAGCACTGCGGCTGCGCGCGTGGACGAGCCAGCTAGCAAGAACGCCTGCGCAGTTTTGCAGAAAGGCAAGCAGCGAGAAAGCGCCATTACGCTAGAGCTCCAACGCCGTGCTTCAATCTCATCGAATTCGCACATTTCGCAGGACTATCTATCACTGCAGTCGCTAGCGCATAGCACTTGCGGCTGACTCATGAGCACGACTGCAGCTCACCATGTTGTCGTAGCCTTCGTGTGCTGCCTATGCCTGATAGGAAAAAAAAAAAAGGTTGATCATCATCGCGGTGCTCGCGAAGGTTTGTTCTCGACCATCCTCGGCCTCGTAAGGAGAACGTCAAAGCACTCACGACAGCGCGGTTCGAGCAGCAGCCCCAGCAGTAAGCGGCAGCAGCAAAAGCAGCGGCGTCATGTTCTTCGGAGGCTTTCCCGGTGGCGGCGACCCCTTCTCCGAGCACTTCAGCGGCGGTGGCGGTGCTCGTTCCAGAGGGCCTGTCGACAACGAGGAGTATTACAAGGTCCTCGGCGTGCCCAAGGATGCAGACGACAACACCATCAAGAAGGCCTACCGAAAGCTTGCCCTGAAGGTGGGTTTGCACGCCGCGTATGGTGGCGATGCCCGTTTTTCAAACAATCGAGGACGGTTGAGAGGGGTCATGACTCGAGACCACAGACATTTCTCCATGGCTTTACCAGCCATCGGCACTATTTCTGCTGATTGCATACATGCTGGCATCGCTGAAGTTGCCGCTGTGCGGATTGCACACCTTGGTGCGTTCAAACGCTGACCAGCTGGGTACCCGTCTTGCGTTGCGCTCACAGAACCACCCGGACAAGGGAGGCGACCCCGACAAGTTCAAGGAGATCAGCATGGCCTACGATGTGCTGTCAGATGCTCAGAAGCGCAAGGTGAGCTTCAAAACATTACTTTTCTAAACACACCTGGTCACATGGGGTCGCTTTCGATCAACACATGGCACGTTGCCACCACCTCTCCTGCCTGATTCATGGTTAGAATACCAGCAGATAGCCATCCACTACCCTCCTTTTCAGCTGCAGCAAACTTGGCTTCTTTGCAAACGGGCTGAAGTTTTTCCATCAGCCGGCACATCAGTTGTCTTCTACACGTCCGTTTCATCGTCAGTGCTCGGTGCAGCAGCCGCCAAGCGTGAGCATGCGCAATGAAAAGCGTCGCCCCTATTGCGTGCGCGCTCACCAATGCAAGTTGCTGTGTGCCACTTCATCCTGTCGCTTGCACTGGTTCACACGCAGCGCCGCAGTGCTTCCATAGCCTCAAACAGTTGCCACATGATCTTTTTGACCATGCAGATGTTGCCACATGATTTTTTTGACCATGCAGATGTACGACCAGTACGGCAAGGACGGCGTGAACGAGGAGGGCGGCCCTGGGCACACGCCGGACGACATCTTCAGCATGTTCTTTGGCGGGGGCGGGCGCCGCCAGAGCGGTCCGCGGCGCGGCGAGAACCTGGTGCACCCCCTCAGGTACAGTGGTGTACTCTTGTACACTGTACTCCGCTACACTGTACTGGCTAACTACTGAGTACGTTGGCGAGAACCTGGTGCATCCCCTCAGGTACATTTGCGTACTCTGGTACGCTGTACTCAGGTGCGCTGTACTGGCCCCATTGTACTCAGGCACAGTGTCGTTTGTTTGGAGCGAGGGGCGGCAACTCAATTTACTGCATGCAATACATTGAGCGCGGCTGCTTATTTGCGCTCTTTCAACACTGCATGCTCTGCCAATGTGATCAAATGCACTGGCGGCGACGAATGCGTCTGTCTTGGCACCTGTCTGCGCCTGTGTGAAGAGAAGTGCATCGTTGGCAGCACCCAGCAGCGTTCCGCTGCGTCAGTCGAATGCATTAACATCAATAGGTGCATTTGGGTGCCCTATGATGGCCTTTTAGTCAATGAGCACTTCTTTAGGCGCCTCAACAGATGCAGTCGAGCCACCAATTTTTGTTTCAAAAATACATGCTCAAGTCACATGTTGATCTGCAGTAGTGTCTGGCACTCCTCATGTTGCGAGGTTATGGATTGACAGTGCCCTGGTGCTCTCTCTTGTGGTAGTAAGGCCGCGCTGCAGATGCTGCAGCTCCCCTGCCTGCGTGCATGCAAGTGTGCGCACTCGCATTGACCTCAACATCAACTTCAATCATACCTTGCCACTCAAAGAGCACCACTGATAGCAGCATGTAGAATACTTGATACCTAACGTTCTCTGTGATGGCTGCGGCAAAACACTGTAGACGACGGTTTTGCTGGTTACAACTGGCAATGCCGTGATTAGAACTGGCAATGCCGACTCTACCTTGCAGGGTATTGCTGGAGGACCAAGACGTGCCCGTTGGCAACCGCCCGTGCTACTTTGTGTACCACACATGATGTGAAATGAGCAACCTCAATTATCAACTGCAAACGGTGACGCAGGGTGTCGCTGGAGGACCTGTACAACGGCAAGACGTGCCGGCTGGCGATCAACCGCAACCGCCTGTGCTCGGCGTGTGCGGGGCGCGGCGGGAAGGAGGGCGCGGAGCGGCCGTGCGGCGCGTGCAACGGCCATGGCGTGCAGATCCAGTACCGCCAGATTGGCCCGGGGATGGTGCAGAAGATGCAGGCGACGTGCTCTGATTGCAGCGGCGAGGTGAGATGTACTGTTAGGATTCGGGTTGGAGTGGAAGGGGTCGGAGGTAGGGGTGCAACGGCCACGGCGTGCAGATCCAGTACCGCCAGATTGGCCCGGGGATGGTGCAGAAGATGCAGGCGACGTGCTCGGACTGCAGCGGCGAGGTGAGATCTGGGGTTAGGGTTCAGCCCTTGAGGCAGGATTGGGGTGTGGCAGGGGTCAGAGGTAGGGGCGCAATGAGCACGCCAGCACAGGCAGATTGGCGGGGGGTGCTGAAGAATGTGCAATCATGCGTTGTGCTCGGACTGCAGCGGCGAGGCAACCCGTGGACAGGTAGGCCCCTCAAAGAGAGTTGAGGCAGGGACAAGTCCCAGCGACAAGTCCCTGATGTAGGTTTATGCATGCCCTGCAGGTAGGGTCAAGCCCGCCAGTGAGGGTTACGCGCTCAGATAGGGTTTGAGCAGCAGGGGCAGCGGTGGCTTCGGGTCAGGGTTTGGCACGGACCATGGTGAACTGACGAGCTTGAGGGGTGGTGATGGGCATGGCTTGTCAGTGAATGCGGTGCTGGTAGCATGCTGGTGGCACTATGGTGATCATTAGGTTTGGTGCCATGTACGGTCGTATCCTATCATACTGCTACAGAGTTGCTAGATCTGGCCATCTTGGGTACATGCAGCAAATTCAGCTGAAGGTTGTGCACAGGCTGCAATGGCCAGACATTTCTGCGGTGCTCATGCGGTTATATACTCGGGAAGAGACGCTTGCATGAGTTAATGTTGTGGGCCAAAAACTGCGCGGATGATGTGATGAACCGCCTTTTGCTCAAGTACCATTACGGCGCGAGAATAGCCACAACTGCCAACCCCACAGGGCCAGCATCTGCCAACTACCAAAGCATAATCTTGCATGCACGGGCACGCATGAATCAAGCGGCATGACACGCGGCGGAGTCGCAGGAAGGCTGGCCGTGTGACGCTGCAGTGCTCAGCACGTGTGGGTTTCGTGAAGGCTGCGGACAGGGTACAAGCACAATGCGCGATGCCCGCGCGATGCAGCAGTGCAAGACTGGCTGCCGCTGGAGGCACTCAGGCCTCCGCGCTCACAGCACGTGTGTGTGCGCGGAGTGCTGTGGACACGACCCCCCCCCTCCCTGTCGTGAATCCCCTTCTTCCCCCCCCCCCCCCCCTTCTTAATCCCCTTCTCCCCCCCCCCCCCCCGCGCGTAAGCGCCGCTCCCTCACTTCCCCTCACGCACTCGACATGGGATGTACTCGACCCCTGTCAGCTCCCTCCCCCCCCCATCCCCGCCCGGCCGTCCCTCCCCGTTTTTCATTGTTGCGCAATCTAGAAGCTCACCCCCTTCTCCCCCCCCCATCGTCCCCTGTCGTGCAGGGCAAGGTCATCAACCCGCGCGACCGCTGCCGCGAGTGCCAGGGCAAGAAGGTCGTGAAGGAGCGCAAGGTGCTGGAGGTGCACGTGACGCCGGGCATGAAGAACGGCGAGAAGATCACGTTCCACGAGGAGGCGGACGAGACGCCCGGCATGCTGCCCGGCGATGTGGTCTTTGTGATCCAGAGCAAGCCGCACGACACGTTCCAGCGCAAGGTGCGTGCCAGCGGTAGACTAGGGGTGGTAGCGGTCGTCGCGAGTCACACAGTGCAAGTTGAAGTGGCAGTAGTAACATGCCGAGAATATCACCTTCCACGAGGCGGACGAGACACCCGGCATGCTGCCCGGCGATGTGGTCTTCATGATCCAGAGCAAGCCGCACGACACGTTCCAGCGCTAGGTGCGTGGTAGCGATCATCGCAGGTGAAACTGTTCAAGTGGAAGTGGTAGTAGCAGTGGTACGAGTATACGAGAGGTTGCGAACATTGCAGGTGAAACTGTTCAAGTGGAAGTGGTAGTAGCAGTGGTACGAGTATACGAGAGGATCATGCAAACATAGATTGATGCTACACGAGGAGGCGGATGACACGCCCGGCATGCTGCCCAGCGATGTGGTCTTTGTGATCCAGAGCAAGCCGCATGACACGTTCCAGCGCAAGATGAGTGCGAGCGGCACTGTTGGTAGCGGTCGTTGATGGTGCGTCACTGAAAGTGGTAGCGGTAGTAGCAGTGGCACAAGTGCAGCTTCGCCTTGATGCACACACCACCCGAAACTGGACACTCAAACAGATCAGCGCACCGTGCGAGGCGCGGACCTGTTAATAGAGAAGGAGCTGAGCTTTGCGGAGAGCCTGTGCGGCTTTGACTTTGTCATGCAGTACATGGACGCGCGCGCTGCGCCCTTGAACTTGAAGTTGCCGCTGTCACCATCTCTCTCCAGTGCTCCGCTTGAGCTCACTGCGCCATGCAACCTGATCCTGTCCGCCATCGCACAGGGTGCGGACCTGATCATGGAGAAGAAGCTCAGCCTCGCGGAGAGCCTTTGCGGCTTTGACTTTGTCGTGCAGCACATGGACGGCCGCGCGCTGCGCCTGCGCTCCGCGCCCGGCAAGGTGACCAAGCACGAGCACCTGCAGGTCATCCCGCACGAGGGCATGCCGCACGCGGGCAACCCGTATGTCAAGGGGCGCCTCTTTGTGCTCTTCAAGGTGCGTGGCGTTCGCAAGGAAGGATGCTGTTGAAGTAAGCAGAATGCAGTTGAAGTAAGTACGAGCACCTGCAGGTCATCCCGCACGAGGGCATGCCGCATGCGGGCAACCCGTACGTCAAGGGCCGCCTCTTTGTGCTCTTCAAGGTGCGTGCGTATGCAGTTGAAGTGAACAGAAGGCACCGTTTGAAGCAACCTACGCTTTTGGGCGTCAGGGCCTGCACGTCAAGGGCCGCCTCTTTGTGCTCTTCAAGGTGCGTATGTATGCGCGGAGGGGGGCCGGCGCAGGGCGCAGTTGAAGTATCCAGAAAGCAGTTTGAAGCAACCCGACTGCGCCTTGAAACGACCCGAGCTTGTGTGCGTCAGGGCATGCTGCACGCGGGCAATCCGCAAGTCAAGGGGCACCGCTCTGCGCTGTTCAAGTTGCGCTGCGCGCTGCCATGCGCATGAAGTGGTATGCGTTGACGTAGCGCTGCGCGCAGGTAACTCTTTTGTCCAGGGGCGCCTCTTTGTGCTCTTCAAGGTGCGCGCGGCGCATGCAGCGGTGTGTGTCCATGTAATGCCTGGTGTGTCGTGCATCAGCGCGTGTCGCGTGTACACAGCTCATACATTTGAGGGCCGCCTCTCTGTGCTGTTCAAGGTGTGTTGAGTGGTGCTGTGCGTACATATGCTGGTGGGTCTAACCACAGGTTGACATACACCAGCGCTTGTCAAAGGGACGCATGTACGCATCTGGAGTTTGATGTGAAGTTGAAGTTGATGATGAGCTTCCGCAATCTGGGCTACGTCGCATGAGCTCTTGCAGGTCTAGACATTGCCGTCAGCCCGTTGGCCAAGAGCGGCTCTGCCCAGTGCGCGCTGTCTGTGTTGTGCGACAGCGCTCAAGGTGTCATGCCATGCCTTGTGCTCTGACCTGTGAAGCGTCACCGCCGCAGACCTGCTGAGCATCACTGCTGCTGCTCAGCACATCGATCGGCATACAGGAGGGCTGCAAGAGCGTAACTGCCGAACCTCTGGCTGGGTAATTTGTTAATCACTGCTGTCGCTGACTCGTGCTGCCTGCACCGCGCCCTTGCATGACAGGTCGTCTTCCCGGAAACCCTGGACCAGCTTGCCGTCAGCGCGATCGCATCGGTGCTGCCACAGCCAACGGCGCCAGCACTCACTGGAGAGGTCAGTGATCCGTTGCACATGATTGAGCCATCGTGCTTGATATTGGTGATTGGTGATAGGCAGTCAATGTCAATCACTGTTTGGGCAGTTCTCCTGTTAAACATTGCAGCTGTCGGCTTGCTCTGGAGAGCTCAAAGGGGTGTTGGGCAATATTCATGATTCAAGCATACCTGTTGGCGCCAAGTCGTTTGGCCAGTACGTGACAAAAACTTCCATACAGCAGTGGTGCACAGAAACACGAGCGCCTGCCTGGCGCACTCAGTAGCGCATTTTTTGTGGTCCACACTGCGCAACACCATATTTGCTTGTCAAGTGAGCCCCAACAGACGTTGTCTTGCGGTTGGGCTTTGCCTATGCCTATGTACTTACTTCCTCACGCTCGTTGTCCGGTGACACACTCCACTGCCCTTGTTTCATCAGGAGGAGGAGTGCACGCTGGAGGACATTGACCCGGCGCAATTCGGCCAGAACGACGCCGTCAACGCCGGCGGCGCGTACGACAGCGACGAGGAGGGAGGGCGCGGCGGCCCCGGCCGCGTGCAGTGCCAGAACATGTAGGAGAGTCACCACCCGAGAGAAGTTCCTAGAGACGGTGACGGTGCCGCGGAAGCGGGTGTGCGCACGCGTGCCAGGGACTGTTTCCCCCGCCCGGAGAGGCGCGCGAGATGCACACCAAAAACACATGAGACTTTACTATGAGACACTACCATCATGATTGCGGCTGTGCTCTGCTGTCGCTCTTGGGGGGATGGGCGGCGGCGGTGTCGGTGCACTGCTGGGCTGGGGAAACAGGGGGTGTCGGAATGGTGCACGGAACGTTCTGCCCCTCTGGCGGAACGCCACCCGGAGCAGCAAGTGATTGCGCTGTGCAACGATCTGAGCACTGCACCTTGCTAGCGCCCCCAGGGGGACCTCTTAAACACTGCTCAACAACGGGTTTGCTGCATACTTTTACTGCAAGGGACATGGGGGGGGGAAGTGAGGGGGCGGCGGGGGGGGGGAGATTGATGGATTGTGTGCTGTGCTGATTTTGGCGCAACTTTTTCGAGTCGACGCCGGGTCAGGTTTGTACTTGCTCTCTGGGTGCTGCAGACTTGCGCTGCTACGGTGGCAATTTCTGTGGCACTCCGCAAAGGCCTAAGTGAAAATGCCACTTGGCAGTGCCTGCAACATGTGCCAAGCCTTGCGTGTGTTTTGCATTGCCCACTTGGTGTTGTTCACAACGTGGCGTACCAAGTGCCATGACCATTGCACTTACGTTTGCTATGCGTGCTGTCAATAGTGGCTTGACAACCGCGAACACAGCTCTCGCAACATCGAAAATGACTTGTTTATGTCGTTCCTGCAAGCACCATAGGCATGCTCGCAGACACGGTAGAAGAAGAGTACACAAAGCAGACTTGAAGTTGCGCCGCTGGGTGGTCTGGACCATGGTCGTGCGCTGTCATGAACTGTTGTGTAAGCAGTACACTGCAGCGGTGATGTCATGAGCATCATGCCATTTTAGAGATGTGACAACACATGAGATGACCGTTGCTGAAACATCGCCGCCTGCGCACACATACAGTAACAGTATGATGCATTCTCAATTCATTCACACAGATGACTTCAACTACTTGAACTTGAAGATACATCTGAACTGAGAGCGAAGTTGCAGCTCTGTCGCATGTAGGGCTTTGATGCTTCATCAATAAAGGCAAGGATCTATTGGTACTACACTTGTTTTAACCTGGTCCGACGCCTGACACTGTCTTCACAATAGGTGAGCCTTTTGCACAGCGCCAGACAAGGAGGTGATAACGGCGCCAGCCTTGATGCATGGCCAGACAGACCTCTATCAGTGAAGCGCTTTGTGGCAAATGACGGCACGCCTTCCCAATGGCAGGGCCTCGGCGTATTCTGCACGTTGCTGGCCTGATACCGACGCAACGCTGACGTCTTGCACCACGTGTTCACCATTGATGCTGATTCTCACTGTGTTGGCCTGAAAGGCTGTACCAGAAACCGACGGCAGAAAATTGAGCCAGAAAAACACATCAATCGCAAAACCCTGGCGTGCACGCAACGCGCTATGGAACACATGTAGTGCCTGCAAATCAGCGCGCCTAACTCTCGGTTTGGTTGCGCGCAAGTGCATGCCTTGCTCCGCAGCTGATGTGCCCCTTGATGCGTGCACGTCAAAAGCGAAGCATACGACGCGGTGCACGCTATGTAGCAGCTTTCAAATGTGCCCGTCACCTTGAATGCACAATGCCCAAATCATAGGAACAAGACATTGGGGTCACTGCACATGGGGAATGCTGCGCAAGCGTGTGCGCATGGAGAGTCGACCTCACATGGGACCATTGCGAGAGACATGAGGGGGGCGTAAGAGACACTTCTGAAACTGAGCAAGGCCAGGATGATCTCGTCATTGACACATACATACAAGTGACACCAGTGCGGGCTGCCCTCAACCGCATGCCTGAGTTACCTGACTGCCATTGCTGGCAACATATATGCTATAGCAGCTGCTCCTCTTTGCCGCCCCTACAGCGCTCCTCTCTCAGCCCCCCCCCATCTAATTACTAGTATGCACCGTCCCTGCTTTTCGCTGAGCGCTACCCCGGGCATCCATGCGCGCGCGCCCACTCCAGCACCTCTTGCTGCCCGCCCATCGCCGCCCTGATGCGTGTGTTCTTGTCCCAGGGACAGCCGTTTGCGCGTACCCACTGCAGTATTTCGAGATGCCCGCTCACCGCAGCAGAAGAGCACGTGGACTCGTCCCAGGGGCACCTGTTGGCATGTGCCCACTGCAGCACGCTGAAGTGCCCTCTGAGAGCAGCTTCGCTGCAAGTCTCCTTGTTCCACGGGCAACCGTTGGTGCGTGCCCACTGTAGCACCTCCAGGTGTCCGCCGGCAGCAGCCTGGCTGCAAGTGTCCTCATGCCATGGGTAGCCATTGGCCCGTAACCACTGCAGCATCTCGAGCGCTCCGGCCCCGGCAGCAATGCTGCAGATCTCGTTGCTAACACGACAACCGTTAGCTCGCGCCCACTGAAGCACCTCAAGATGTCCGTGATAAGCGGCGTTGACGCTTGTCCACTGATCCCACGGGCACCCGTTGGCTCGCGCCCACTGAAGCATGGCGAGGCTGCCGCGAGACGCAGCGGCCCTGCACGTGCTCGCGTCCCAGGGGCACCCGCGGCTTCGCAGCCACTGCAACACCTCCAGGTGCCCTCCATAAGCAGCTACCCAGCAGTGTTCTTTCTTCAAAGGCAGTTTGTGCATGGAGTGGATCAGACGCAGGCCCTCGAGCTCGCCACAGCGTAAGCACGTGCTCCGGGCCATCTCGGGCTGCAAGCCTGCAGCCTCGACGGCCCACCGAAGCAGGCTGGTGCTGGTGATAGCTTCCGCTGCCGCGGTCAAGTGCCGCATCTCGGGCTGGCAGATCTGCTCTGTGACGCCAAGAAAGGTGCGGCATGTGCTCCTGACCATGACGGTGGGAGGCAGGAAGGCTAGGATGTGCGAAGCCAGCATGAGCACTGGGCGATCTGCTGCTGCACTGCTGTTGCCCGTGCAGCCTTCCTGGCGCTCTTCCATTGTGTCGATGTGCTCAATGCGCTCTGCCTATTCATTGATGTGCTCACAGGTGACCGAGAACTGGATCACGAAAAACCTCAACTTTCACAACTCAAACTTCACCTTGACAGTTGACTCCCCGAGGGGGGGGGAGGCAGTGCGCGCAACGTAACGTAGCACATCACCCACGCTCGCACTTCAGTCGGTTGCCAGTAAGGCCAAACAGGCAAGCGACTCGCAGGATGACAATCCGCGACGCCAGCCAGCTCTATTCTGCATGGCGAGCGCCGCAGCACACACGGCGTCTGTGCAAGGTAGCCCCCCTTGGCGCAAGCAACTATGACATCTATGGAGGCTACGCAAGCAACTTTTGAAGCTTTAGGACGGGTTTAGCTGAAGGTCACTCAGTTGAACTGAGTGTGAAAAGCATGTGACATTGGCCTTTCTGTGCCAGGACAATCTGTTGAAGGCTCAGAAGATTATTTCCATCATGTTGTATGGTCAGCCATGGTCAGCCATTAAGTGCAAGGGCTCTTTTGTGCTGGCGGATGACATTGGCATGCTCTGCAGGCAGGCTAACGCTATGTATGCATATGAATTTGAACAAGCAAGCCCGCCGGCGGCCAGTCTGCTGTATGTGCGCGGCTATAGCATCACCGAAGCTGTCACATGCATGCATGCATGCTGTAGTGAGCTCCTATACGCTTGTCATTGACACCAATCAAAAGTCAATAGCGCATCTCCTTTAATGGTCGCTACCAAGTGGTCATGGTGGTGTGCGTGTGACAAAGGGGGGCATGCCCCTGTTGGATCCCTGGGCTCTCTAGCCTGAGGGCTAGGTCAGAGGCCCCAGTTTATATACCCCTCACTCAGACTGCTTCACTCACGCGTGAATATGGCAGAAGCAATGCATGTAACCGCCAGTTCCCATACACGCTGGCCGCACCCCCCCCCCTGGAATGAGTGCTGAGTGCCACGATGCGCTGCTGCACATAACGTTTTGTGTGCGCCTGTGATCCTAAGTGGCGGACTCTAGAAAAATGATGAGGGCAGTCACTAACGTCCCTTAGTAATCAGCCACTTGCCCCTCAAAGGCTGCCTTGAGGGCAGCTGCATGCTTGTGAATCAACTCTTGCCAAGTGGGAACGCCCTACATGATTGCTGTCGGTGAAGGTGCAAACAAGTCAACAAAATGTTCGCCCCAGGCAAGGAGTGCACACGTCTTTCTGTACACAATTGTCCAGAAGCTACAATGCTGTCACGACACCGACACGCACACCACATCTGACCAGACTGCTGAACTCAACACGCATAAAATCCAATGGCAAACAGGAGAGAACACTGTTCAAGGGGCACTGCAAACAGGGCGTGCAATGCGTGCACGTGTATATTCAGGCTCAGTATGCAAGCTGTATGGCGTGATCTGCCAACAAGAGAGCATGCGACGGCTCTTGGATGACACAAGCATCCAAAACCACGACGGTCTCTACATTGAAGCATTTGTGTACAAGTGATAGCCGTGCTGCCTCGCTTCGGCTGTATGCACGCCCTAAGTCACCTGAACACTGCCGTTGCTGTAGCTGCCGCAACCTCCTCCGAGTCCTCTCGGCTGCCCCCCAACACCCTCTGGCTCCGCCCCGCTTGCTCTGTCCCTCAGCTGCGGAGTACTACTCCGGGCATCCGTGCGCGCGCGCCCACGCCAGCACCTCCTGGTGCCCTTGCTCTGCGGCCTCAGAACATGTGTACTTGTCCCAGGGACACCCGTGTGCTCGTGCCCACTGCAGTATCTCGAGATGCCCGTGCGACGCAGCAGAGCTGCACGTGGACTCGTCCCAAGGGCACGCATTCGCGCGCGCCCACTCCAGAATCTCTTGGTGCCTGTGTCGTGCGGCAGTGCTGCATGTGTGCTTGTCCCAAGGACAACCATTCACTCGGGCCCACTGCAGCATCTCGAGATGCCCATGTACTGCAGCAAAACTGCAAGTATCCTCATCCCAGGGAACCCCGTTGGCACGTGCCCACTGTACAATATCTAGGTGTCCGCCGTAAGCAGCAAGACTGCAAGTGGCCTCGTCCCAGGGGCAACCGTTGGCGTGTGCCCACTGCAGGACCTGCAACTGCCCGCCTGCAGCAGCGCCGCTACAGATCTGGTTCCTTCCTGGGCACCCATTTGCAAGTGCCCACTGCAGCACCTCGCGATGTCCTCCCATTGCGGCGTTATAACACGTCGACGCATCCCATGGGCAACCGTTTGCGCGCGCCCATTGCAGCACAGCAATGTGCCCGCCTTTAGCAGCGGCGATACAGGTGTCCTCGTTCCATGGGCAATCGTGTCCTCGCAGCCATTGCAATACCTCCAGGTGCCCTCCGCGCGCAGCTAGCCGACAGTGGTATGACAGCAGAGGCAAATTGTATGTGGTGTGGACCAGACGCAGGCCCTTGAGGTCGCCAAAGTGTACGCACGAGCTCTGGGCCACGTCCGGCTGCAAGCCTGCTGCCTCGACTGCCCACAGAAGCAGGATGGCGCTGGCGGCAGCACCAGCTGCAACGGTCAAGCGACTCCTCTCTGCCTCAAAGATGTGCTCTGTGACGCCAAGGAAGGTGCGGCATGTGCTCCTGATCATGATGCAAGGAGGCAGGCAGGCTAGGATGTGCGAAGCCAGAGTGAGCACTGGGTGGTCTGCTGTGCTGCCGCTTCCCAGGCGCCTGGTCTTGCGCTCTACCATCCTCTCAACGTGAGGCTTCTGCTCAAGCGCAGAGTAATGTGTGTCCATTGTGATGAGAACTTCAATCAATAGTTGAAGTTCACTCAGCACTGGGCTGGCGGCGCCTCGCCGCCGCCGCCGCCGCCGCCGCCGCCGCCGCCGCCGCCGCCGCCGCCGCCGCCGCCGCCGCCGCCGCCGCCGCCGCCGCCGCCGCCGCCGGCGGCCGACGCGAACCCTGCGCAGCTGGGCCAGGAGCAGCGCATTCAGCAGCTACAGGGGACAATCAGGGAGGGGAGGACCGCGCGGAAGGAGCTGCAGCAGCAGGTCAAGGACCTGAAAAAACTGCTGCAGCCACCGAAAACTGCTGCAGCCACCGAGGCGAGAAAGCGGGCTGCTGAGGCCGAACGCGACCAGTCTCTGGCCGAGCAAGTTTATGCAGAGCGGCTGGCGGCGCAGCAACGGAGCCTGCACGAAGGCGAGCAGGTGCGCAGCGCCGCGACGACCGTTCGACTCCGAGTCGAGGCGCGGCTGCCACTGGCAGCGGATTCCGAAGCGGCGCGCGCTGCGAGAGTGGCAGTGCCGGCGGCGGACGCTGCCGGTGCGGTGGCCACCACGCACGTGGCGGGAGACCGTGAGGCTAGCTCCGCAGCGGCTGGCGCGGCGGCGGCGGTGGCGGTGGGCGTGGCAGCAGCGGCGGGCGCGGCGGCGGCGGGCGCGGCGGCGGCGGCAGGCGCGGCGGCGGCGGCGGGCGCGCCACCGCCTGCTGTAGATGCTGCCAGCACGGCAGCGGCCGTACGTGCGGCAGCGGACCCCGCGGTGGCACAAGAGGCAGCGGCGGCGCCGCGGCAGCCGCCGCGCTCTTGCTCATGCGGGCGCTCGCGGTGTCGGCGCGAATCGTCAACAGCAGCTCGGCACGGTGGCGGTTGCAGCGCCTCCCCCTTGCGCAGCGGGCAGGCCCCCATACCTGCCAGTAACAGCAGCGCGCTTATGTCCGACGGTGACACACCCCGCCCCAGCTGAGCCGTAAACGCACGGCTGCTCAGCGCACGCCGGGCTCGGCGGCCGAACCCCCCTCTGCACGCCCTGAGCGCGGGCTGCCTCAGGGCCAGTCCGCCGCCGACTGCTTCCTCTCCACCTCGACGTCCAGCCGCCAGCACCGGAGGGAGGCGGCGGTGCCTCGGGCCTGTAAGCCGCCGGTGCGGCGCTCCCCTCATTCATCGTAATGATGTCTGATTCTACTTCAGGGGGAGTTGCGCACCAGCGGCCTTTGCGGCAGCTGCTGCTGCAACAGCGGCTGCCGGGCCGGGCACAGGCCCGGCGCAGCCCGAGGCAGTGCAGGAGCCCGCTCAGCCTGCAACGGCTGCTATTCATCCGCGCTGCCCTTTATATGACACTGGCTGCCTCTTTCGGGTGGCAGTGCCCGCACCGCGCCTCCGCAGGAACGGAGACAAGCTCACGGCGCAGACGTCAGCGTCGCCAGCGCTAGCGCGCCGCATCGCCACGGCACTGGCGGATCACCAGCGCCGCGCGCATCCGAATGTGCCCGCCGACTTCCTCGCGCGAATGCAGGCGATTGACGCCGAGTGTTTGACCCTCCACAGAGCCGGCAAGGGCACCTACTACGACTTGGAACCCAAGCTGGTACTCTGCACATGCGTCTCGTGCGGCGAGCCTGGGTGCGTGAGCACGAAAATGCACCTGCGCAGCCACCTCAACAAATCCCGGCCCGCGAGCACAACGCAGCGGTCGCACGGGCTTCGAGTTGCGCCTCTGCCCCCCATCCTCCCCCTCTCTGCAGCCACTGGCAGCGGCGGCGCGCGCGGCCCCGGCGCCCGCGCAGCCGCCGCAGTGGCTGCGGCAGGGCCAACATGGCGCAGCGCGCTTCCACTCTGGACACTCGCGCCGCTCTCGCCTGCGCGCGCAGCGCTTGACGACCTCTCCTTTGACTACGTACTGCAGCAGCAATTGGTGGTTGGAAGCCGCATTCGCCTGGAGCACTGCTCGGACTTTACGGCCGCTTTAACGGCCACGCTGGCGGGGCTCCGGGAGGCGCAAACGGCGGTAACGCAGGCGCACGGGGCCGAGGCAGCTGCGCAGGCGTCCGCCACAGCGGGTGCATGGTGCAAGCTGCTGCATCTGCTGCCGTGCCTGCTGCTAGTACCCGACGGCTCCCTGCCGCGAGCGCACCGATTTGCAGCCTTCGCAGCAGGCGACCTGGAGCTGCTCACGCGCACAGCGCTGGCCTTCTGCCGCCGCGGCGCCGCCCGTGCGTGCGCGCGCCGCGCTAGGTCTACAGCGGAGGCGGCGGCAGCAGTGCGGGAGCGCGCGGCGGCGACGGCGCGGCAGCCGGGCGGCGTCGGGCGCGCCGAGCGGCTGCTGGCGGAGGGCGCTGACACATCTGCCCCCTGCGACTCCGCTACCTTGCATAAACTGCAAGCTAAACACCCAGCGGCGACGCGGCTGCAACGCTGGATGCCGCGGCATCGAGGGCGCGCAGCTCGGTGACAGCGCGCCGGCACCACTCAACTGCACTTCGTTCACGGCGGACGGGCTACGTGAGCATAGCGAGTGCCGCAGCACACACGGCGTCTGTGCAAGCTAGGCCCCCCCTGGTGCAAGCAACTATGACATCCGTGGAGACTACGCAAGCTTAGAGATCAGTTGAAGTTCACAGTTGAACTACATTGCGACATTGGCCTTCCTGTGCCAGGACAATCTGTGGAAGGCTCAGAAGATTACTTTAGCAATCATATTGTATGGTCAGCCATGGTGAGCCAACATGTGTCAGGGCGCTTTGTTGCTGGCAGGTTACATTGGCATGCTCTGCAGGCAGGCTAATACTTTGTATGCATATGAATTTGAACAAGCAAGCCCGCCGGCGGCCAGTCTGCTGTATGTGCGCGGCTAAAGCATCATCGAAGCTGTCACATGCATGCATGCATGCTGTAGTGAGCTCCTATACACTTGTCATTGACACCAATCAAAAGTCAATGGCGCATCTCCTTTAATGGTCGCTACCAAGTGGTCATGGTGGTGTGGGTGTGACAAAGGGGGCATGCCGCTCTTGGGTCCCTGGGCTCCCTAGCCTGAGGGCTAGGTCAGAGGCCCCCGGCATTAGGTCATATACCCCTCACTCAGGCTGCTTCACTCACGCGTGAATATGGACGTAGAGGCAATGCATGTAACCGCCAGTTCCCATACACGCTGGCCGCCCCCCCCCCCGGGATGAGTGCTGAGTGCCACGATGCGCTGCTGCACATCACATTTTGTGTGCGCTTGTGATCCTAAGTGGCAGACTCTAGAAAAATGATGAGGGCAGTCACAAACGTCCTTTAGTAATCAGCCACTTGTCCCTCAAATCATTATGCCGCCTCGAGCAGCTGCATGCTTGTGAAACGAACTGTTGCCAAGTGGGAACACCCTACATGATTGCTGTTGGTGAAGGTGCAAACAAGTCAACAAAATGCTTTGCCACAGACAAGGGGTGCACACGCCGTTCTGTACACAATTGTCCAGAAGCTACAATGCTGTCACGACACCGACACGCACACCACATCTGACCAGACTGCTGAACTCAACACGCATAAAATCCAATGGCAAGCAGGAGAGAACGCTATTCAAGGGGCACTGCAAACAGGGCGTGGAATGCGTGCACGTGTATATTCAGGCTCAGTATGCAAGCTGCAGCATGGCATGATGTGCCAACAAGAGAGCATGCGGCGGCTCTTGGATGACACAAGCATCCAAAACCACGACAGTCTCTACATGCAAGCATTTGTCTACAAGTGGTAGCCGTGCTGCCTGTCTTCGGCTGTATGCACGCTCCTCAGTCACCTGAACACTGCCGTTGCTGTAGCTGCCGCAACCTCCTCCTCTTGGCGGCCCCCCCATGCGCCTCCGGCTTCGCCGTGCTTGCTCTGTCCCTCAGCTGCGCAGAACTACTCCGGGCACCCATTCGCGCGCGCCCACTCCAGCACATGTTGGTGTCTGAATAGTGCGGCCCAGCTGCATGTGTACTTGTCCGAGGGGCACCCATTGGCATGCGCCCACTGCAGCACCTCGAGATGCCCCCCACCAGCAGCCTTGCTGCAGGTGTCCTCATCCCATGGGCACCCATTCGCGCGTGCCCACTCCAGCACCTCTTGGTGCCCGTGTTCTGCGGCAGCGCTGCATGTGTGCTTATCCCAAGGACAACCATTCGCTCGGGCCCACTGCAGGACCTCGAGATGCCCGCACATGGCAGCAAAACTGGACGTCTCCTCGTCCCATGGGCACCCATTGGCATGTGCCCACTGAAGCAGGGCAAGGTGCCCCTCCGCGGCGGCATGGGCGCAGACGACCTCATCCCAGGGACAGCCATTGGCACGCGCCCACTGCAGGGTGAGCAGCTCGCCCGCCTCCGCAGCTTGCTGGCATGTTTCGCAGTCCCATGGGCAGCCGTTTGCGCGAGCCCACTGTAGGACCTCGAGGTTTCCGCCATGAGCGGCGCTGCTGCATGTGTCCTCGTTCCACGGGCAACCGTTTGCGCGAGCCCACTGCAGCATGTCCAGGCGTCCGTTCAGGGCAGCGTTGTCGCAAGTCTCCTCGTCCCACGGACAACTGTTTGCACGCGCCCACTGAAGCACGTCTAGGCGCCCAGATCCGGACGCTGCCGCAGCAGCGCATGTGGAGCTGCCCCAGGGGCAGCCATTGGCCCGCGCCCACCGCAGGACTTCGAGATGCCCGCGCACGGCAGCGTCGCTGCATGTGTTCTCGTCCCATGGACAGTCATTGGCTCGAGCCCACTGCAGGACCTGCAGCTGCCCACAACGAGCAGCGTTGCGGCAGATCTGGTCACGCCCTGGGCAGCCGTGCGCATGCGCCCACTGCAGCACCGTGAGATGGCCGCGCTCAGCGGCGCGGATGCATGTCCATCCATCCCATGGGCAGCCATTGGCTCGCGCCCACTGCAGCACAGCGAGGCTGCCGCAATCCGCTGCGGCACTGCACGTTCTCGCGTCCCATGGGCAGCTGCTGCCTCGCAGCCACTGCAATGCCTCCAGGTGCCCTCCGCCAGCAGCCAGCCAACAGTGGTGTGGCAGCAGAGGCAGGCCGCAGGTGGAGTGGACTAGACGAAGGCCCTTGAGCTCGCCGCAGCGTACGCACGAATTCTGGGCCACCTCGGGCTGCAAGCCTGCTGCCTCGATGGCCCACCGAAGCAAGCTGGCGTCGGCAACGGCTACCCCTGCAACAGTCAAGCGTCTCCTCTCGGCCCTGTAGATCTGCTCTGTGACGCCAAGAAAGGTGCGGCATGTGCTCCCGACCATGACGGTGGGAGGCAGGAAGGCAAGGATGTGCGAAGCCAGCGTGAGCACTGGGTGATCTGCTGATGCGCTGCTGCTTCCCAGGGACCTGGCCTGGTGCTCTGCCATCTTTACGATGAAGTGATGCATCGGACATTATGCACGAAGTCCCCAGTTGAAGTTCACTCCAGATCTTCACCTGACAGTTTGACCATGCGCGCCTTTTGCGAATGTCTGCGAGTTGCATGTGCCACCGGCTGACAATCGGCGCGTTTGATCACGGCCGCCCCAGCTGCAGTGGCCTGGTACTTTGAGATGCTGCAATTGGCGGAGATTTCATGGCGCTCAGGCTAGCCTGCTTTACAGGCACCCCATGGTAGCGCTGCCGTCAGCCGTGCATACCCAAACGCTTTACGCAACGGGCACCTCGTGGTGCCGCACTGGGCCCTGGTGTGGTCATGTGAAGCACAATCACCCGTGGGAGCCATGCTCGCGCCACCTGACTCGCTGATGAGAATCCGCGACGCTGACTGTGTGCTGCATCGCGAGCGCCGCAGCACACACACGGGCTGTGCAAGCAACCTATGATTTTGAAGCGATTTTGTAGCCTTCGGATGCGGTGATGTACCCTTCATTATCTCCACTATAGTAAAGATTGTCAACGAAGGCCAGTGCAAGACACCTGCAAGTGTGTCTTGGTGCATTCAAGTTGAATCTGTACAAGAACAAAAAAATGTGATTTGACGCATCATGTGCAGAGGTGTAGTCTAGAACCCGATGGTGTGCCTCACCAGCAAAGATTGCAGCAGTCTACTACTAGTTGGTGCACATTGTTGCTGACAGAGCCATCAGACTGCCGTGCAAGATGTTCAGCGCCACACCTTTACAGCTGCAGCTCTGTATCAAGCTGTCTGGGTTGTGCACAGTCACGAATTGACTTCGGAAGTGTGCTGCGCATCGGTCTCAGTGTAGATTTCTGGAAGCGCGCACAAACATATAGCTACTGGCAATGCACATAAAGACAGACTGCTATCAATGGCGCAGCAAACGTTGTTATATTAGTCTACAGGCGTCCGCCACATCGGAGTGGTGCTTGGGCGTTGCAACAAGACAGCCAATCAGCAAGCAAATGACATGACGGGCACCAAAGGGGGGCACAATGCTAAAGAGGCCGCACGGTCAAAATTAAAACATACATTGAGTGGGGGGGTAATGACAGCTATGTCGGAATAGCAGGCTCTCATAGGTCTGCTGTTATCTAGGTCATGCAGGGTTATCACTGGCTACAGTTATGCAGTGCAGGGTCACAGCATATTCTTCAGATAGTTCTGGGCTTCCCCATATTTTCTGGCACTTTCCATGTTGCTCTCCAGAGCTGGTTCCTTCTTAGGACATGCTTTGTTTGCCCAGCTATCCTAATTCACTTCACATTCTCAGCAGTGCGACTCTCTATAGTCTCTTCTGTCTGCACTGCCTGTGGGCGTCCCTGACCGGTCACTTCCTCATTCCAACATGGTCACACCGACTGGAGTCAAGGACGCCCTACGGCTAGCAGTTCCCCTGTTCGATGGCACGCCCACCAACTGGAGACAGTGGTCAGGCAAGTTTCTCGCTAGAGCAGATTTGATCGGCACAGATGCAGTGCTTACCAGTTCAATGGACACTGCAGTGCGCGACGCTCTCAGCGCAGACGCCAGGACAGCACGCGGAGCCCTAGAGAAACGCGCCTATGCAGAACTCGTCATGTGCTGTTCAACTGGAGCCTACTACCTCGTCGACAGCATCACGCGTGGCGACAATCGCGCAGCACGCGCATGGGCAGCCCTCGTCAACAAGTACGAGGCGAAGTCAACTTCTCGCCAGACAAAACTCAGGCGGCTCTTCTCAGCCGCTGTGATGTCTGCGGATCAGGACCCTGACGACTTTCTCTTGAGTCTTGATCACATCAGGAGGCAGCTGGACGACCATCGTGTTGTCCTCACCGACGTGAAACTTCAGATCACACATCGTCTGCAAGCTGCCCGAGCTCAATACCTGCTCGGCACTCAACTCGAGCCGGAGCTGGAGAGCATCTCCCTAGCGGAGCTACAACTTTGTCTGCAGGCCTTCTTCAAACGCAGACTTGCAGCAGCACCACCAGCAGCAGCAGCACCAGAGCCTCCCAGCAATGCGGCTCTCATCGTGGCTACACGGTCGACACATACTACTTGCTTGCACGGCAAACCTCCAGGCTGGACCATTCAAGGTCGCCATTGTGGAGAGGGCGGCAGCACCAGCAGCAGCAGCAACAGCAGCAATAATGTGGGTTTATTGGCGGTTATCAAGCCGCAGACGACCTCCTCTTGTCCCGAGGACCGCATCGTCAGCACCACTTGCTCTACTGAGTCTCCCTCCTCTTGTCCCGAGGAGTGGATTGTCGACTCTGGCTGTACAAGGCATATGACTGCTTCAGCTGCAGGACTGCTCAACCGCCGGCCATTCAACGCCATAGCCACCACAACGGACGGCTTGGCGCAGGCAACTGAGATAGGTGACATACACGGCTTCATCAATGCTTAGCTCGTCACCCTCTACGACATCGTCCGCGTCGTCGTACCCGCCACCATGCCAGTGGGCGCAGACAGCCTCTGTTCAGTGCTCAAGGCCATCGACCGCAGAGCGGAAATCTCCATCGGCAGACATTCAGCAGGAGTGCGTACAAGTGCTCTCTTCTTTCCCTTCTGCAGGAACACACAGGAGAGCTGGACGTTGGATCTCATTTGCAGCAAGGACTCCAAGACAGCACACCTCGCCATCATCACCCTGTCTGGCGCATCACCCTCTACCATCTTCTAGGACAACCACGGAGTCATCAAGCTTGCCATTTGCCCCACATCATCCGCGGCACTATGTTGCCTGCTGAAATATGCCTTGTTGAAAGGCGAGGGAGGCACCCCACTCGCCCCAGATCTACCATGGCACTATTTGCCTGGAATCAGCCTATATTAAAGTAAAGGCATGGGAAGTCGAGAATATTGGGAATCAGCACTTTGTTTGCTGGCAGCTTGTAAACTTTCCAGTGGGTTACTAATACCATCAGGCCTCATTTTGGCCTGAGAGGGCGGTACATGCCAGTTCCACATGCAGCAGTGTTAGCTCCACCTGCAGTTCTATGCAGGCAGCTTAGTGTTAGCTACACTTGCAGTTCATTCAGCAGTCCACCAACATGCAGTTCCATTCAACAGTCCATCTGCAATCCATGCAGCAGTCCACCTGCAAACCATGCACACACACACTTTCTTTTTCCGCAGTCTGCAGCAGTGCTCATGCACACACACGCTTTTTATCAGCAGTGTCACTTGGCTTGCAGCCCTCATTTCGGCCTGAGAGGGGGTGTCGGAATAGCAGGCTCTCATAGGTCTGCTGTTATCTAGGTCATGCAGGGTTATCACTGGCTACAGTTATGCAGTGCAGGGTCACAGCATATTCTTCAGATAGTTCTGGGCTTCCCCATATTTTCTGGCACTTTCCATGTTGCTCTCCAGAGCTGGTTCCTTCTTAGGACATGCTTTGCTTGCCCAGCTATCCTAATTCACTTCACATTCTCAGCAGTGCGACTCTCTATAGTCTCTTCTGTCTGCACTGCCTGTGGGCGTCCCTGACCGGTCACTTCCTCATTCCAACAAGCTACACGGTCGCGACATACCCACCTTCGCCCAAGAATAGTAACAGAGGGAGGCTATGGAGCAGCGCGCAAAAGTTATGTGCAATGGTCCCTTGTTTCCTGTGATGCCTGAGCTTAGAACACGCCTTGTCCATCCTGTGAGCAGCAGCAGCGAAGTGCAGAGATACATGTGAGTTCGGTGCATGCATGTCAAACTGTCAGTGGCATGTGAGAGCGGTTGTGGTGCAGGTAGCTCACAAGGCCTGTGAGTGGTTACCCACTGGGCCAAATCTACAGTCACATGCCCTGCAAGTTAAACCTGCAGCATTGCCAGCCTGACAGCAAAAGGCTTAAGGAAGTGCATTAAGGCTGTGCTGTTGCCGGTGCTTTGCAATTGAAGCGGTCCGTGCAGACTGCATGCTCACATATGAGTATGCCGACTCAGCCATTGAAAAAAAAAAGGACACAGTGCTCTACCTGCAGACCATGCTGCCAGCCCAACCCCGGCCGAACACACCTCACCATGCTATGCAGTATTTGAACTGCTCAAGAGCCAGAGAGGCTCAGCTCTTGACCCAACACACAGCGGCTGCAGCCTGAATTTGAAGTAAACAGTAGGAGCAGTTGAACTTACCCCAGATGGGTTGACGTGGCCAGAGCCGTAGATGTGCTCAATGGGGCCCTGGCCCGTCAGGTTCTCCTGGACAAAGAAGGCTGCAATGGCAATCATCGCCAGGCAACCGTTCTTGAGCTCCCGCAGCTGCACCCTGTTGGCGGCAGAGACCCGCGCGCGCGTGTGGTGCGTGAGACGCATGCACCCATGCAAAGCCGAACTGCGCAGTGAGTGCAGCCGAAGTTGAAGAAGAGCGTGCGCACAACAATTTAAAAGCGATTGTGCAATTGCCATCATATTTGAATGTGGTAGCGTTCCCACGTGCGACCTGCGGGATCTGAGCACATGAATGCAAATGCGCGCACGTCCAGCCTGTCTTCAGAGCAGACACCTCTACACCTGCTGCGTGACACAGGATGCATCAAAACGGTGCTCAGGCATATCCCTAAACCTGAATCTGACACTGCATCTAGCGCACACGCCATTTCTGCTTGTTTGCTGCGCAACAGAACGGCGGCAGCGGCAAAAGCGTCATAATGATCTCTGCGCATGTTCGCAGCTTCAGAATTGAATTTGGTGAGCACTGTAACGCATGCTGCACCCAGCATTGGGGGGGACAGGGATTGCACTTCTGAATTGCAAGCAAGCATGCTGCTTGTGTGCTGTGCAACAGAGCAACGGAAGCAAAAGCGTCATGATCAGCTCTGCGCGCATTCGCAGCAAATAGATACAAGCAGCAGTGCCGAAGTGCACGCCGCAGGGGGGAGCTGAGGTAGCTGAACTTCAGCATCACACGCGAGCGGCTGTCATACCATCACAGTAACTTGTCGCTGATCAGCGCTGCTCATGTCTACGCGGGAAAGCCACAGCCGAGGTATGATGATGCACTCAGATGCTTTCTTTGATCACTTCACATAGAAATGTGTAGATGCGGGGCATTGCTAGCAGTGGTACAGGATCTGTTGAGCAATTAATGCCCACACTTGAAGTTTGTGAATCCACACGCACTGAGTCACCTGGTGCTCCCATTACTGTCGCCGCTGCTGCGTGCTCCCCCCCCCCCCCCCTCGCTCCTCTCTCCCCCTCATGCGCCTCCGCCAGTGTGGTGCTGACTCAGTGCTATTCCGGGCACGCATTCGCGCGTGCCCACTCCAGCACATGTTGGTGCCCTTTTGCTGCGGCCGTCCTGCATGTGCGCTGGTCCCAAGGACACCCGTTTGCTCGAGCCCACTGCAGCACCTCGAGATGCCCGTACGACGCAGCAGAGCTGCATGTGGAATCGTCCCAGGGGCACCCATTTGCATGTGCCCACTGAAGCACTTTGAGGTGCCCACTCAGAGCAGCGCTGCTGCAGGTCAGCTCACTCCATGGGCACCCGTTGGCACGCAACCACTGTAGCACACCTAGGTGCCCGCAGCCAGCGGCAATGCCGTATGTGGCCTCGCTCCATGGGCAACCGCTTTCATGTGCCCACTGCAGCACTTCAAGATGTCCGTGAAGAGCGGCCATGCTGCATACCCTCTCGTCCCATGAGCACCCGTTAGCGCGCGCCCACTGCAGAATCTGCAACTGCCCTCCCTCTGCAGCGTAACTGCAGATCGCGTCAGTACCTGGGCAGCCGTTTGCAAGTAAGTGCCCACTGCAGTATCCCGAGATGCCCGCGAAGTGCAGCCAAACTGCACGTGGCCTCGCTCCATGGGCAGCCGTTTTCTCGCGCCCACCGCAGCACAGCAAGGCTCCCGCACAAAGTTGCTTCTCTGCACGTGCTCGCGTCCCATGGACAAACGTGTCCTCGCAGCCACTGCAATACCTCCAGGTGTCCTCCGCCAGCTGCTAGCTGACAGTGGTCTGAAAGCAGAGGTAGGCCGCATGTGGTGTGGACCAGACGCAGGCCCTTGAGGTCGCCGTAGATTACGCACGACCTCTGGGCCACCTCGGGCTGCAAGCCTGCTGCCTCGACAGCCCACCGAAGCAGGTCGGCGCTAGCGGCAGCATCCGCTGCTACGGTGAAGCATCGCTTCTCAGCCTTGTAGATCTGCTCTGTGACGCCAAGAATGGTACGGCATGTGCTCCTGACCATGACGGTGGGAGCTAGGATGTGCGAAGCCAGCATGAGCACTGGGTGGTTTGCTGCTGCGCTGCTGCTTCCTATGCGCCTGACCTTGCGCTCTGCCATACTTTCGATGTGCGGGATTTTGCTCTCGAGGCGCACGAGAGGTCTGCACCACGGCTCGGTCAAAGGCAAATCAAAGAGAGTTGAAGTTCACTCCAGAACTTCACCTGACAGTTGAACCTGGGGCCCTGGGCTTGGTGCTAAGGCAGAGTGTGCGCGCAATGTGGCACATCACTCGCGCTCAGACTTCAGTCGCATGCCAATGGGGCCACGATCACACCTGACTCGCCGATGAGAATGAGCGACGCTAACGCTGTGCTGCATTGCACACGGCGCTGTGCAAGCAACCATGACGCCTTCGGATGCGGTGATGTCCCGTTCATGATCTCTACTATGGTGGAAATTTCAAGAAAGTCCTGTGCAAGACACCCTGCAAGTGTTGTAGTGCATTGATGCACACAAAAATGTGATCTGATGCAGATGTAGAACCCGATGGTGTGCCTCACCAGCAGGTGCATTGCAGCCGTCGATCAGTGCACACTGTAGCTGACAGAGCCACCAGACTGCCGTGCAAGATGCTCAGCGCCACACCTTTGCAGCTGCAGCTTGTCTGTATCAATTGCTGACAATGTCTGGGTTGTGCACGGTCACGCTTTGACTTCGGAAGTGTGCTGCGGATCGCTCCCAGTGTTTACAAAATTCTTGGAAGGGCACACAAAAATATAGCTTCTGGCAATGCACACAGAGACATACTGCTATTAATGGCACAGCAAATGTTATTGGTCAACAGGCATCCGCCACTTTAAAGCGGTGCTTTCAAAGTTGGGTGTTGCGATCAGACAGCGAACCACCAAGCAAATGACAAGAGGGGAGCACAATGAGGGGCACAAGAGGGGAGCACAATGCCAAAGACGCCACGCGGTCAAAAAGCAAACATACATTGAGTGTGGGGGGGAATGACAATTACACAGTCGCGACATATCCACCTTCGCCCAAAATAGTAAGGGAGGGAGAGGCTCTGGTGCAGCGCGTAACTGTTGTGTGCAATGATCCCTTGTTTCCTGTTATGCCTGAGCTTAGAACACGCCTTGTCCATCCTGTTAGCAGCAGCAGCAAACGAGCAGAGATAACAATGAGTTCGCTGCATGCACATCAACCTGCCAGAGGCATGTGTTGGTGCAGTTGTGGTGCACAAGGCTGAGAACGAATGTGAGTGATTACTAAAGTAGTACCCATTAGGGCAATCTACACTCGCGCATGCCTTGCAGGAAACAAAAGCGTATTGCCAGCGTAACAGCAAACGGCTTACACACCAAGGACATCCAGGCTGTGGTGTCACTGCTGCGTTGCTGCAAAATTATTTGAAAGCAGCCCACGCAGACTGCATGCACACACACAAAGAATGCAGAATCAGCCATCAAATAAAAAAAGTACAGACATGGTCTACAAGGGGGAAGCCACATATAGAGGCCACACTGTCAGCCCAAACACATTTTGGCACAAATCCAAGCTACGCGGTATTAAACCTGCTCGAGAGCCAGACAGAGCAGGCTGTTGACCCAGCTCAAAGGTGGCTACGGTCTGCACTTGAATCACGCTATTGAAAGCAGTTGAAATTACCCCGAAAGGGTTGACGTGGCCAGAGCCGTAGATGTGCTCAATGGGGCCCTGGCCCGTCAGGTTGTCCTGGACAAAGAAGGCCGCGATGGCGATCATCGCCAGGCGGCCGTTCTTGAGCTCACGCAGCTGCACCCTCAGGTCCCTGTTGGTGTCAGAGAAACACGTGCGCGCATGTGGTGCGTGCCTCAGTGAGATGCAGGCATCTGCGCAACGATAAGCATTTATGCAAGGGCGGTGAGTGCAGCCGAAGTTGAAGAAGATGCGTGCACAAAATAAAGTGATGTTGCAATTAAAGTTGTGCTTGAAAGAGGTGACGTCAGGCGTCGCCACGCTAAAAAACAGCTGAGGTGGCCAGATGCGTAATGCAAGGCGACCTACCTGGCTTACACCATTGTGCGGCGCGACCAGTCACTACACGACACTGTGCATGCTGGTAGCACGATCACCCGCTACTCGTTTCGCAAGCACGCTGCGACATTTACTGGCAACATGAAGTTTTCTCACTTCTCCCACTGGCAAGTGTCTGCAGGGACCAAAGCTGAGGGGGGGAACGCTCAAGTGGTCGGAGGGCACAGCACAGTGCAGTCCATTTATCTTCAACATTGAACTTCCCCCCATTTGTGCCAGCCACGCCACTACAGACAGAGCATGATCACTCACTTCTCCCAGGTCTCGGGGTCGGAGGGTTTGGGGTTGAGAGGGTCTCAGTTGAGGTCACCAGGGGTTTGCCCGGGCTTGGCCTGCTGCGCCTGGCCTAGGGCCTCGCACACAAAGATTGCCAGCAGGATCTGGGCGGTGGCCAGCGGGCGCTCCGTTTACACCTGCTCACGATGACGCATGAATGGGTGCGTGAGCGTGAGAAACTGCATGGACACAGCTTTGAGGAATGTCACATGATGGTGCAGGGGAGAGACTCGACTCACGCCCTGTAGATGGCCAGCAGGATCTGCGCAATGGTGAGCAGGCGCGCCGTAGGCACACACAACCTGCTCGATTTGTTTTTATATGAAACGAGGAATAGCACCCAAAAAAATCATTGAGCCAAGGAGGCGGCACTATACAGTGCGCACCTGCTCTGAACGAGTCACGGTGGATGAACCCACAAACACAAGGACTGGCCAAGCGGGCAGTCAAGACCAGTTGTCTCCACAGCATCACGGGCGCGCCAACTGACCCCACACCACATGTGAGCAAAGGGCGCACCGGGTCACGCGCTCAACTTCCATCAACTTTACATGCAGCGTGCGCAGTCAGTCCGCAATCTGAGAGTGAAACGCCCTCCTTCGTAGAATCAAGGGCGCCTGCTGCAGCGCACAAGTCGTGCTTTGCAGCGATGCGCAGCAACCCCTTCATCACAGTCTGCATCACCCATGCTGCACATTACTGCCCATGCTGCTTAATGCTGCTTCATGGCAGCGCGGTTTCAACCCCCTGCCGTACTGTGGCGCGTGTCTGCTGCAGCGCTGAGCAATGAGCACCATGACTAGCGCAGCAACAGCGCGCGCCTCAGCTGTCGCAGCCAGCCATGTCTGCACAAATTGCTGTCGCTTGTACTGCAGCCGACATGGAGCCTCAACTGCCGCAGCCAGCGACATGATCACATACCACTGAGGTGCAGACGCAACTGACGCGAGCATTGGTATTTCTAGTGTCTTGCGACGAAGTCATTTTACGCAGCGCGCAGGCATGCAAGTCTCTGCGCAGTGCAATCATGATGCAAGCCGGTGGAAATTTGCAAGCCTGTCAACTGCACCGTCATGTCGCTTTTTTAGCCGGCGGGGCACCTAATTACATCGTTTGTATACGTCGGGCAAGCGAATTGAACCAAGCATCTATATCCCCAGGCTTAACTAGTTTGGCCTGTATCAGACACCCTTACAGACCACAAAACAGGCCCCACGATTGCTAGCACCGCGGCATTTTTTAGTTCAAGTTGTTGTTGAGTTTGCGAGAACATGCTGAGTTTGCGACAACCATGCTGAGTTTGAAGCTGAAGCAGTCTCAGAAGGGCCGCAGAGGCTGAACTGGCAGTGTTGCATCACAGGTATCTTCAAGAGGACGCCCTCTGCCACTCGAACAGCAACTTCCAGCTCAGCGTGCAGTGCAAGCAGCTACATGCCTCACTAGCAAATATGGGGAGTCGGCTTATATCAAATCCAGCAAATGTATGACCCAGCTTTTAAAAATAGTGTTGGGGCCAAATATCGTTTTAATTACGTGCCCCGCCGGCAAAAATAGCAACATGATCATCATGGTACTGCATTGACAAGCCGTTATGTTTCAACAGCCAAGTCAAGACATTGATTTTTACACCAACAAAAAATGGTGCCAATCAGCCTAAACTGCTGGTGGTAAAAATATTGTTGCTACCCGTTACGGCAATACCCGCTATGGCAAACTGAAAAGCAAGCGCAGCACTTTTTACGGCAATACCCGTTATGGCAAACTGAAAAGCAAGAGCACAGCACTTTCAAGTATCTCCTTCTCCATTCCCGGGAACTACACGAATTCACCTTGTCTGTAACACCCAAGAAAACACACAAGAGTGCTCTCAAATGTTGATGCCTACTTGCCTTTCATCACGCCCGTGGCAGACAACCTTCACTGCCGTCTTGGGCTTGTCGGCAGGTGCCGTGTTGAAGGGCTCGAGGAACTGGTTGACGAAGCAAGGCATGTACACCTTGACGTTCTCTTGGCAAAACCTGCGCAGCAGTTCACAACATAAACGGTGTCAACAGCTCAGCAGCAGAAGCCACGATACCTGTCAGAGTGGCAACTAAAGATGTTGGCCTGCGCAACGGCGGTGACTTGCCGCGTGAAGTGCTTTTGTTTTCCAACCACATACAAGCATCGGCCTACGATGAGCACAGCAGTATTGCGTCGCCTGCAACATTACTGGTGCATGTAGTAGCGGCGATGGCGCCATACTGCTGCGGCAGAAGACGTCAATAATACTGGTGCACAGGCGTTCTCCACATGAGTGGTCCAAGTGCTGAGGTTGCACCAGAGATATGGCCCATTTTGGTGTCATATATTGAACATATATTGAACCGCTTCCCCCTGCCATCGCGCAACACATCTAGACGGGGGCATGTGGAGTATAAACTCAGTCGAGCGATGCTTGCATGCATTCACTGATACATCCAATCGATGACAAAGCCCTCTGCACGAGCAGCACCACGTCTTGCGCCTGGAAGTTTTTAGTTGATGCATACCTACCCATGATCTCATCAATGCTCAGCACTCTTTACCTTGAGACAATCTCCGGCTCTGTCAACCCGACGGTGCCAACAGGCGGGTGCGTAAAAGTACACGGACGGCACTGTATCAAAAGGACATCTTGGACTGTGGCAGCGCTCCGTTACACAGCCTGTCTGTCCGCCCAGCCGTCATCCCGTGGCAGTTGCCATCGGCGTCAGCTCCAGCTGCGCCATAGCAAGCACGGACATTGCGCAACGACACTGTGTGAGGCGCGCGTGGACTCGCAAGTGCACATCGCTCAGCTACCGGATCGTGACGCAGCAGAGCTCTCAATGTTGCAGCAATGCTCCGCTGCGCGTGAGTTGATAGGTGCCTTGTGCGCAGCAAATGGTCCCTGTTGAGTTTGATGAGTGAGATAGATGAGCGCTGACTAAACCTTGACCCTAACCCTTACCCTAGACAGGTCAGACATCTCCCATCTTGGCCCTTGCAATTGCCACTGGCAATGACTACAGCTCCAGCTGCTTCCCTGACGGTACATGTGCTTAATGACCGCACGCGCGCCTGACCCTAACCCTAACACTACACTTCTGTGCACTGGTAGGTGCGCTGGTGCGACCTGCGAGACCTCAGTACATGGACTCAAATGCACGGGGCGCCAGCCTGTACTTACCCTACTGAGTAAACCTAAGTGAGCATGCCACCTCTGCGCTCGCTGCACATCGCAGAGCGCATCAGAGCGATGCTCGGAGCGATGTTTAACCCTATGTCTACTCGAAATACTGCCTTCAAGGCTCAACCGACGTGCAACGGTGACCTCAATTAAGACTCTGACTGGGACTCAGCCGCAAGCCACGCAGACCGCGCAGATTGTCACAGTGCTATCCGCTGCACCATAGCAGTCTTCGCTGTGCCTTGGGCTCAACACCGGGTCAGAAGCGAAACTAAGTACACCTTGCCATCATGACATTGCCACTAATGACAATAACGTGGAAGCCAAAATGAGCGTTGCATAGCAGTGCCCACTGCAGGACTGCGGGACCATAACAACGCAAGGGAATATTCCGGCAGTGCGTCTCAAAAACTGCTGTCTACCCTGACTGTGACCACACCTTTCACAGAGATCCAGTCCGGTCACTGTTCTTCATCACGAGTCACTGCAGCATCAGGTACATTGAGGAATTGGGATTAGAATCAGGGTTGAAAGTGGAGCTGGGGTTTGATCGCACCTTGCCAGTCGCGTCGACCATGGCGCACACGCCGTCTCTGCTCGTTTGCTGCGCAGCAGAACGGCGGCGGCAAAAAAAAAAAATCGATGAGCTCTGCCCTGAGCTAAACTGAGACATTGCAAGGAAGCATGCTGCTTGTGTGCTGCTCAGCAGAACGGCGGCATCACAAGCGTCATGACCAGCTCTGTGCGCATTTGCAGCGGATAACTTCAAATGGCGGCAGCGAAATGCATACAGCACCGCAGGACGAAGGCGGGCGTGAGGTAGCTGAACTTCACCATCGTAAGCAAGCTGCTGTCAGACCAACACAGCAACGCGTTACTGATTAGCGCTGCACCGTGTGCCTTTCCCGAATTCTGACCCTGTAGTACTGTGCACTGGCATTGAGCTGGTGTGATGAACGAGAGCGGGCCACTGGCTACCCATGGGACGAGGAGACTTGCAGCTTAGCTGCCAATGGCGGGCACCTAGAGGTGCTACAATGGGCCCGCACCAACGGCTGCCCATGGGACCAGGAGACTTGCAGCGGCGCTGCGGAACACGGGCACCTCGAGGTGCTGCAGTGGGCGCACGCCAACGGTTGCCCATGGGACCGCTGGACGTGCCTCGAAGCCGCCCTGTGGGGCCAGCTGCACACCCTGCAGTGGGCCCACGCCAATGGCTGCCCCTGGGACGCGGAGGTTTGCAGCGCAACTGCCCAGGTCGGAGCGCTCGAGCTGCTGCAGTGGGCCCATGCTCATGGGTGCCCATGGGACCAGGAGACTTGCAGCAGCGCTGCGCTAGGAGGGCATCTCGAGATTTTGCAGTGGGCACGCGCCAACGGGTGCCCCTGGGACGCGTCCACTTGCAGCTCTGCTGCGCGGCGCGGGCATCTTGAGACGCTGCAGTCGGCCCGCGCAAACGGGTGCCCCTGGGACCAGCACACATGCAGCAGTGCTCAGGAGGGCGGGCACCACGACGTGCTGGAGTGGGCGCACGCGCATGGGTGCCCGGAGTAGCACCTTGGCTGACAGCACGGATGGCGCATGCGGGGGAGAGAGAGGGGCGTGAGGGGGGGTGACAAAGAGGAGCAGCCGCAGCGGTGATGGTGCCTGCGATGGCAGCCTCAGGTGACGTAGGGAACGTAGCGGTGGGCAGTCAATTGTAGAAGTTTTATTGCCTCGGTTCGTTAGTTTTCAAAGGCAGTGAGCTGGTGCTGGCCTGCGCAGTGTGCATGTCGCAGACATCATCCTGCCCATGGGCTGTTGCCCTAGGTAGGCTGTAGCTACAGCTACACATCTTTGGTCCCTTTTGCACACACACAGATGCAATTCGGCATCGACCGGGATCAACATGCACACTTGTCACTTTAGCGCAGCCACCTTCACCGTTCTCTTGTCCGCTGTTTCATGTTCAACAATGCGCTGACCTGCATTGATAGATGTACTTCGAAGTATGCACAATTGGCACTGCATGCTTTGCTTGCTATGGCTGCACACAAATTTACGCATTGAATGTCAGGTAGTTAACGGTGCAAGCTGCGATCTGCCAACATATATGACCCCTCGGCGAAAGGAAACTGCAAGGAATGTCTCCGCTTGAAGTTGCACTTCAACCAGCACACCTCTCAGGTGCCCTGCAAGTCTGAGCTTGTCGAAGCAGAACAAAACATCAGAGAGCTTGCCACACAGTTATGTTTCACAGATTCAAGGTTTGTCAGTGTCTTCGTTCGATTCATCAGTTTAGGGGACGCCAAGACGGCGCAAGTTTGCACAGTGCACAAGCTGTTGTTGGAAGCCAGTTTCTCGGCTTGTGCTTGTAGCTTATGCGGAAGGCAGTATCCTTTAGTGGCTTTTGTGGAAGCCAGTACCCAGGCTTTGACGGGTCGTATCGTTCTCAAAGCTGTCGCTTGCTGCATCTAGGTTGCGATGAGGAGTGTTTATAGATATGAGCTTGATGGATTTCCTGTGCGCAGTGGTTGCCATTGTGCGCAGTGGCTGCCATCGGCTCCTGACTGCTGTCAGGGTGTTGAGCGCTTGTGCTGTGATGCATGGACACATGTTGCTGGCGCTGCACTGTGGACGCATGCTTGCGCAACTGTCATAGGCCGGGTCTGCGCAAAGCGTGCATGCCCGCTTCTCTTGCACCTGGCCCAGAGGAGGCATGGGATGCGCTGCTGCTGTGCCGTATTATTACTGTTACTATTACTATCACTACGTCATCTACGCCGGCTCGGTGCTGTAGCACCCAGCACACGTTGTTGCTCTGGTAAGAACTTGGAACTACATTCAGGTTTGCATAATGTCCTGCACGTGACCATGGCTGGAGCTTGCTGAACGCAAGCGGTACCACGGCGACCGCAGTTGACGAGTTTCGGATGCGCGCAACGCCCACCAACACACATTGCACAATCACAACACAATCAGAGTGGCCTCTGGTAGGACACACCAGCCGCAGTATAGCAGAGATGCAGATATTGTATGAGCGTTGAAGCCAATGCGGTGGACGCATGAGATCACACAGCGTCATGATACTGATGAAAATGCCATGCGCAGAGCGGCACTATTGGCTGTGTCAATATGCTCTGCACTAGTGCTAGCTCTTTGAATTGAAGAAAGCTCATCATCTAACAACAAGCTGGTGGGCTTGGCGCTTTGCCGTCAATAATGCTAAGCATGCCCATTGTCATTGAAGGCAAGGGGTCATGTCAGTGTTGCAAAAGTTCTTCATACATATATTCCCGAAGACACAGTGTGTCTGATTGCCATCATAGTCTCAAAGGCGCATTCAGAAATGCATTTTTCAAAGCTGACCGCACGTACCGTTGCATAGTGCACTGGACGAGTCTTTTGCCATGGGTCCTGTCCACATTTGCGAAAGTCGAGGACTGGGCTGAGTGCACACTGCAGACGGCAGTCTTTGCAAGCAGCAGCTGAGAGGTGCCTTAGCACTGTGCCTGAGGTTAACACAAGGGGCGCTGGCAAAGTGCGCTTTTCTCGCAAGGCGGCACACAGAGTAGAGGAGCACATATGCACAACACAAAGCTTGTCCTAATGCAGTATGCTGCTACTCTTTTTTCTGGAGGCATTATGGTTCCATTTGCGCACGCAGACATGCAGTGCTCATGCTAAGCAAACATTGACTGCGGGCAAAGCTGCGGTGCTGACTTGAAGTGCAAGTACAAAAATGAAGCACAACGCTGCACACAAGAAAGAGGTGCTGCCCATGCACACAGCGGCAAAAAGCACAGCAGATCACACGCAGCGCGCAAGCGCACACCCACCCACAGTAAAGTTGTTTTTTCTGTATTATCTCTCTTCCAGACCACTTGTGTTCACGCGACCAGTGGACTAACTCAACATACACAAGGGGGGGGGCACGGGGGGGTATGTGCGCAGCGCGCCAAGTTGCCGCTGCCGCTGCCGTAATAAGAAGTGAAAGTGACGTTTTCGCTTGAGCGCTGCTGCCCCCGCTGCGCCGCGGCTGCGCGGGCCCCGCCAGCAGCGCGGGCAGAGTTCAGGCACAGTTCATAAGCGGTGCACACTGGGTACAGCTGTGTGTACTGCCTAGTACACCTCCACGTGCCACTGGCCGTTCTTCTTGAGCTTGCCCAGGAACTCCTCCCACACGATCCCCTTGGCCTTGGCGACGCCCTCAAGCATGGTCAGGATGCCGGGCATCATGCCCTGCGGAGTGTGAGGGTATGTAGGTATGTGTGAGCATGAGGGTATGTATGTGTGAGGATTCGTAATTCAGTGAGGTCTGATATGATGCTTAATGCACAGAGTGCTGCCCTCGAGCATGGTCAGAATGCCGGGCATCATGCCCTGCGGAGCGTTGACACCGAGTGTGCATGAGGGCAGGTAGGCATGTGTGAGCATTCGTACTTCAGTGAGGTCTGATGGAAACGAATCATAAGGGCATGTAGGTATGTGTGAGCGTTCATACTTCAATGACGTCTGATACGGTGCGTGACGCGCAGAGCGCTGCCACTGCGCGAAGGGGCAATGCGGCATGCGGAGTCTTGGACGCAGGCAGGCTGAGCGGGGAGCTGCAAACACAATGCTCTCCAGCGTCCGCCCCCACGGTGTATCACACAGAAGTCTTTTTGAGTAGTGGATAAGGTGATACTGTTTGACTCGTGGGTGGCCAATGACTGCAGCAGCAGCGACCACGGTCATTGGTGGAAGGCACTTGCGGCTAACCATCCCTTGTCACCTAAGTAGAGCTCTACGATCTTTTGATTCGTTTTCAGCTACCTCGAGCATCACCACAGCGACACTGACATGAGACGTGGGCAGGAGCAGCACGGCTCAGAGGCAACGGCCCGCGGTAGGTGCGTCTGTCAGCACAGCAAAGCGCCACGTAGTTCGAGTATTCCGAAGTGGGCGTCCCAACACGCAGCAGACCTTGAAGCAGTGGCAGTTTCAACACCATCTTGACACAGAACAGTCACACCATGCAAAGCACCGCTCCGCAATGATGCCACGCACCAGCCGCAACTGACCAACCTCAAGTACACTTCTTGTTCGTCACCAGGTGCCTCATAACAGACACGGAGAGCAGCAGTGCTCAGCGATTGTGCATCAACCGCAACCGACAGACCTCAAGTATGTTGTAGTGTCGTCACCAGTGCCTCACCACAGACACAGAGAGCAGCAGCAGCAGCGCTCACCTTGAGGCCGCAGAAGTACATGTGCACGCCCTTGTCGAGCTTGCTGAAGACAGTACTCAACGACGTAATGGATCACCTCTTCACTGATCATCAAAACTTTGAAGAGCAGGAGCAGCAGCGCTAACCTTGAGACCGCAGAAGTACACGGTGCGTCAAACGCAACTGAAAAACCTCAAGTGCATTGTTGTTCATCACCCAACAGAAAACAGAAGCAGCAGCAGCGCTCACCTTGAGGCCGCAGAAGTACATGTGCGCGCCCTTGTCGAGCTTGCCAAAGATCTCGTCGCCGTACTCCTCCACCTTGTCCTGGATGTACATCTTGCCGCCCTTGGCGTTGGTCTGCTCGCGCGAGAGCGCCACATCGTAGCGGAACTGCTCGGGGTTGCTCTTGAGCACCTCCTGCGTGTGCCAAGGAGCAAGGGGGGGGGGGGGGGGGTGAGGCATTGGCAAACAGCTGATGTGATCATCGCAAGGGGGGGGGGGTGACGAGGAAATGAGGTATTGGCACACAGAGTGTGTGAGTGTGTGTGTGTGGGTGTGTGAGTGTGTGTGTGTGGGGGGGGGGGCAAGGAAATGAGGTTTTGACACACGGCCGAAGTGATTATTGCAGGCCGTCGATGGTCAAGATTACGGAGTGGGGGGGCTGCATGGGGGGGCGAGGAAATGAAGCGTTGGCACGCGGCGGTCAGCGCCGCATGCAAGACCGGCACGCAAGATTCACACGGCATCAGCGGAGCGCAGCCTTCATTTCTACCGCAGCTGGGGAGTACGCGCCGCCACACGCGTGAACGCGGTGAAAGTGGCGCGTTTCATATGGCACCAGCACGCACACGCGGACGCAGATCACGCAGCGGCGCCGCGCGCAAGCGACAGACGGTTGTGCACAACAGCCTCGTGCGCAAGAGACAGACAGGCTCGCACGACAACCTTGCGCTCGGGAGACAGATGAAACGCGGCAGCGGCAAGCGGAAGACATGTAGGCAGGCAGAGTTCGCGCAGGCGCTGCGCCGCTGCCGTACCTTCCACTCGTCGTCGTACAGGAGCGCAAGCTACAGGCTGGCGCGTGTTGCCAGCCTCGTGCTCGGGAGACAGACGGGCACGCGATGAACGCGGCCGCGCAAGCGAAAGACATGTAGGCGCGCAGAGTTCGCGCAGCACCATCAGCGGAGCGTTGCCGTACCTTCCACTCGTCATCGTACAGGAGCGCGTCCGAGTTGGCCACGCCCAGGAACAGCCAGGCCTGGCCCTTGTAGGCGGCGGCGGCGGGGGTGTTCTCCACAAAGAGGCGGCGGATCATAGAGCGGTAGGGGGCAATGCCAGTGCCCGTGGCGACCATGATCAGGTCGGCGTCAAAGTTCTCCGCCTCGGGCAGGAGCATGACCTGGGGGTAGGTAAACAAGTAAACGAGGGGTGGGGGGAGGGGGGGGGGGGAGGGGGTGACAGTGAGTGTCAGCACGATGGTACGTCTATGCGCAATGGAACTGAGGGCAGCAGACTGTTGTGACCATGATGAGGTCCGCGTCAAAGTTCTCCGCCTCGGGCAGGAGCATGACCTACAGGGGAGGGGGCAGGGGGGGTAGCGTTCGCACAATGGTACCTCTATGCACGCAAGAAATGGGTGCCGGTGCCTGTGGAGCCTCGATTGAGATCGGCATCAAAGTTCTCAGATTTGAGCAGGCGCACCACTTTGGGGAGTGGGAGAGGGAGGGTTGAGCCGCTCGCCTTGCCAGAGGGGGCAGTACGCTGCGCCAGGCTTGGCGTCAACGCAGCACAACCTCCCGGCGGGTCACAATACCTACATGACCGCGCCTCGTAACAGCAATTACCTACATACTACTGACAAAGTAGTATGTGGCAATGTATCAGTACATACCTACGCCTCCCAATATTACTACCTGCTGTACCTGCATCCCGTGAAGTCAGTCGTGCATGATGCACACTACCTACTGTACCTGCGCCCCGTGAAGCCACGCGTGATGCACACTGCCGGAGGGGCCGGTCAGCTTGACGGCATCGCCAGGCCTGACGTAGGCGCAGCACTGCCTGCCTACGCCTGACTATACCTGACCTGCGCCCTGCCATAGCAACATCTAGTGCCTTGGCGTTGGCGCCCAACTACCTGCTGACAGTATCAACATGCCACGATGTTGCTCACCTTGACGGAGGGCCAGTCCGCTTGACCTCGCCAGTGGCAGCGCTACCCACGTACGCCTTCCATATGACACAGCACTACCTAGGTAAACCCCCGCTGTTTCGCTCACCTTGCCGGAGGGGCCGGTCAGCTTGACCTCGTCGCCGGGCTTGGTGTCGCACAGGAAGTTGGAGCACACGCCCTTCTTGGCCGGGTCGTCGGCACCGAGCTCGGGGCACCTGCACGTGGCGATCAGCGCACAGTCCGTGAGGCGCTCAATCTTCAAGCACCGACTTCAAAGCACAGCGAATTATGAGCAATGACGCGGACGTGCCTGTATGTGGCGCGGCGCGCAGCCCGTGAGGCGCTCAGACTTCAAGCGCCTACTTCAAGCACAGCGAAAGGAGCGATGACGCAGGTGCTCAACTTCAAGCACCAACTTCAAGCGCACCGAATGATGAGCGATGACGCGGTACGTACCAGTACGTCGCGCGGCGCATGCACAGCGACGTGGTCGTACCCGTCGTGTCGTCGCCGCAGCGCGAGGACGCGATCGGGTACGCGAGGCGCTCAAACTTCAAGCACCAACTTTAAGCACAGCGATGACATTATCACAGGACTGACGTACCAGTACGTCGCGCGGCGCACGCACAGCGACGTGGTGGTGCCCGTCATGTCGTCGCCGTAGCGCGAGGACGCGATCGAGTACAGGCGCACGCTGTTGGGCTTGCCGTTCTTGGGGTTGGTGCCTGGGGGGATGACACCGTAAGACTGGCCCTCCCAGTAGGGCATCTTGCCCTGGAGTGCGCAAAAGGGGAGGGGGGGGGGGAGAGATATAGGTTGATGGACATCATCGTCATCATGCGTGTCGAGCACAGGTTAACTGTTGCGCTGTGGGTGGGTTGTGGGTAGGGCTGAAGTAGCACTGCGGGAATAATCAGTTCATCCAGGCAGCACATGCTTGCTTCCTTGTGCGCGCGGCGGCGGTTCGCAGCCGACACCAGGGGGGAGACAGAGCACAGGTTGCGTCACGCCAGTGCTCCGCGACTCCTGGCAGGAACGTGACATCACATAAGTGGGTTCACTGAGAGACTCAGCCCCCCCCCCCCCTGCCCCCCAGCAGTTAAAGCGAGGGTCAGCGCTCTGTTTAAAGCGAGGCTTCATGGTGCAACTATTCCTCAACACCACGCAGCACGGTGATGCAAGGTGTCATTGCGCAGCTGCGGCGACCGCCTCAATGTCATGCGCAGCGGCGTCTCCTGCTCTGCTGCTCGCTGCTGCCACAGCCGCCTCAAAGTGGCAGCGCTCCTTGGGCTGTGGATGGCACCCCTTTCAACCCAGCGTCTCCCACCCACACCCACCCATGATGCGACTTCAAGTTGTGAACTGGCAGGCGTGATAAGCCCCCAAACAGGCACATGGTCGCGATTGCAAAAGCAGCAGCTGATGCTCGGCGAGCACATGCTGAGTTTTGACGCACAGGCAAATGCTATGTGAACAGTGACCTACAGCGTGGGCGATGATTACTGCGCTCTCTACATCTGAGATCAGCGGCAGAGGCACTGTCGCACGATAGCAGGTGAAGCAGATAGCAAGTTGACGTATGCACGGGCGCCGGCGCACAACGTACATGTCAGTGACCAACTGCGCACCGCACTCTCCCAGCATTTGACACTGTGATGCCAACCGAACGTGAGAATGGTACGGTGCAGTCCCCTCCAGTCCTTGTTCATGCATCAAGGCAAGCCCAAAGCCAGCTAGCTGTGCAGCATAAGTACAAGCATGCCTGCGTGCTGCAGTCGCTGCAGCATCGGCCTGCAGTCAGCAGCACGAAGCCACTGTGCACAGCATGCTCCATCCTAGACCGCCCAAGCGGCAACGCAAAGCGCTCTCCGGTGCTCAAGCGGCCAACTTCAACTCACCCCGTGGTCAATGATGATGTGGCACGTCTCGCCCGTCGCCTCGGGGCCCACGATCCGCTTCACCGACACCACCTTGCCGATGAAGGGCTCCTTGTTCTTGTACGTGTTCACGGGCACCACAGACTGGTCCCAGTACGGGTTGGCCTCCAGGAAGTTCTGCTCGTTGCTGGTCGCCTTGGCGAACACGGAGCTGCGGCGCCGCGGGGGGAAGGGGGGGGGGGGGGGGCAGCGTGGGCGCGTTAGATGTGGTGACTAGCAGACGAAATGCGGCAGGTGCGCGCGGCGCGCCGGGGGGGGGCGCAGCGCAGCGTCAGGAAGTTCTGCTCATTGCTGGTCGCCTTGGCAACACGGAGCTGCGGCGCCGCGAGGCGGGGGGGGGGCGCGGCGCGGGCGTCAGATGTGATGACTAGCATACGAGTTGCGGCAGGTGCGCATGGTGCGTGCGGGGGGGGGGAGGGGGGCACAGCGCAGCGTCATAAAGTTCTGCTCGTAGCTGGTCGATTCGGCAAACACGGAACTGCGGCGCCGCGCGGCGGGGGGAGGGGGGGTGCGGCGTGGGCGTTAGATGTGATGACTAGCAGACGAGTTGCCGATTGCGGCATGTGCGCGGCGCGCGCGCACGGGGGGTGGGGGTGGGGGGTGGGCGGGCAGCGTGAGCAACGGACACTTTATCAGGCAGCTGCAAATTCTGAGGTTGATTAGCATGACCAACGATGAGCTGAGGACAGCATGGCATTGAGCGCGATAATGAGCGCTGGGTGCATCGCTGTGGCAAGTACAATAAAGCTGCGAGTGCAATGCGGTGCGCTGCTCGTCCGTGTGCGGCTGCTCGGCTACCCATTGAACACGGATGCAGTGTCTGCAGTCGCTAGCGCATGATTTGTTGTCTATATCCACCTACACTGGGGCACGGTGGGGAAACCATGCTTGCCTTCCGGGACCTTGCTGCCATTTGCGGCTGGTTTTGAAATCTGCAGCGCATGTTGCAACTGCCCCTCATATCACTAATGTAGCACTTTGCAAGGTGGTGATGATGAATGTGTGAAGAGGGTTCACCAACCAACCTTTTGAGTTTGAAACCGCTTGTGACAAGTGCCTGCTGCTTCTTAGCAAATCCTCGACAAGAGCACTGCTAAAGGGTTCGAGCATTTGACTAAGGCCATGAACATGCTGGCTGCTTCGTCCTACTGGCACTGCTCACGGTGGTGACCATGATGTAACTGCTGAATGACTGTGGCATCAGCCGACGGTGCCTCTGCTGCAGGCTTCTGCCGCTCAGCAAACCAAAAATTACGCTAAACCGAAAGCTGTCATTCTACTACGGCTAGAATTGATCCAAAATGCCTCAGCATCCCGCAGCTCGCCCCAAATATCCGCCAGCTCCTTGCTCCAAACCCAATGTCCCCGCCGCTTTGCACACCAGGCTAAGCTGCCAGCCGCATCAGCAGCAGGCGGCGCACGAGCCGGCCGAGCTCCGGCAGCACAGCTGCAGCATGTGCTTCCACCCACTGCAAGCACAGCTCCCAGGCACCACTTCCCAGCAGCTGCTAACGTGGCTCCAGTCCTGTTGCCAGCACACAGGGATATCATGCACACACACGCAAACACACTGTGCTCCTACGAAAGCTGCGGAGGCTGCAGGTCACATTCAATACTCACTCGAGGGTCGCCTTGTCGACGACGGTGGTGGCGACCGCGGATGCGAACCAGGGCTCGTCGCTAGCGCTCATGCGCAGGGCATTGGCACGGGCCACAGGAGCCGCGTGCCGCACGCCAGAGGGCGCCACGAAGGCGTTGGCGGAACCCACCAGCAGCGCCAGGCATGCTGCCAGCTCAATTCCGGGAGCCATGGTGTCTAGCCTCTCTGGCGGGAAGAGAGAGTATCTATCTCTTGCAGCTTCCGAAAACACGAGCCAGGATGGACCCCCCTTCAACATCACAGCCCCCTGCCCTAGAGTTAGGGTTTCGCGGTGTTGAGTTGCTTTTGGCTAAAAAGCTGGTGGCATGCAAGCATTGCATCTGAATTGTCTGGGTTAAGGACACAACTTAAAGTGTCATTAGTACTCGAGCTGGTGAAAAGTGCTACTACCCAAGCTGGTGCAAGAGGACCATCGTCATCAACAGTTGTGAAGCCTCTGGAAAGACATCATGCTGTTTAAATTGCAATCATCTGCTGGCGTCAGGTATATGATGGTGTCATTCAGCCACGTCTCTTAGAATCATGCCGTACGCACCACATGTGCGCCCAGGTCTTGTAGAATCACTGGTGTTGTAGAGTGACAGCTTCCACCTAGGTGAGACGTTTCATAGCCATTGTTGAGCACACATTTTTGGGACTAGTCCATACCCAAAGCTTTGCGCAGTGCCGCAAATGCGAGAGCGGCGGAAAGCAAGATCTGTCTGCAAAAGGGCAATTGTCACTTACTGTACTAGGCTATGCACGCGTTCACACAAAACAAGCCCCTGGGGCTGCTATAAATACAAGATCACAACTACTCGGCTATGCCATGGTTGTCTACTCAATGCAAGCGGAAGCCCTGGGGCTGCAGTACAGATAGGTCAGCAGCTGAGAAGCGGTCGCCCCTACAACTTGCACCTACTAGGGCAATGACACAACCCTTTCTGGTTGGAGTGACGTCAAGGCTTCCACATCATGTTGCAGCATGACCATGTTACGCGATGAACAGTCCGAAAATACTGGTGAATAAAAAGCCGCGTCAGCACAGCAACGGCATCACGCCAACACACATATGCAACAAGCATTTGGAGAGCAGCACGTGAGAGCACTTGAACTAAAGGTCATGCGATGCACGACAAGGCACCATGTGACATGATGTAAGCATAGCACACACGCACCGCTGCATTTAGAATGTGCATGGAAGCTACCTCCAAGCAGCTGTATCTGCATCCTAACACCACTAGTGTACACAATGCTCCAGAATGTGCTTCCTGCTTAGGACATGCTGATCAATCGGTGGCGCTGTCCTTCAGAGAGAAGATTAGCAAATGGCAGTGTCCGCACATGAGGGAAGATGCGGGGAACTCAGCGCATGTGCACCAGGCTCAACCCGCATCCGACCGCGTAGGATTGCATTGTGTTGTCTCATCATTAGGAGCGCCACTGTACCTTGATAACATGTCCCAAATGCCACAGTACACAGCAGCGCTGACGCGCCTTTAACATGCAGGCAAGTGCGGTTCATTCATCGTACCAACCACTTCGACCAACTGCTTCACAGCGCAATCCGCGATGCTGAAAGTCGGTACAAGAGATTGATCGCACCAACATATGCCACGCTGCTCCCTGCGGTGACCAAATGGCTGCATGACGCGCGCGTGCAGAATCACCACATAATCGCAAACAGGCAGCACTGAGCGCACGCACACGCCATTTGGTTTGTGATGGTATTGTCAATATTTGGGTTGTGATGTTATTGTCTATATTTTGATTGCAGGTCGGTTCTGTCCGGCGATCACGTATGTTTGCCTGGTTGTGTACATACATGCAGTGCAGAGGGAGGAGAGGTAGACCTGCTGTAGTGCACGCCGTAGATGCCGCCTCCAGGCCGTCCGCGGGCGTCCTCAGAGGTACCAATACCAGATCAGCACTCAACAGCATATTAGTGTTACAGGCACTGGCAACATAACCAAAGAGCACTCTCCACCACCAAGCAGCTGTGAGCGCCAAGTTGCCAAAGAAGGACCAAGGTTTCCAGCACTGATGAGTGCTGACACTGATAGGCCACAGTAAAACTTACATTTGAACGAGTGCGACATGCACACAAAGCATGGTCTGGTACACAGTTTTGCAAGCACAATACTTTCAATGCGGCAAGCAGTGCTGATAACGACAATGGCAAGTTATTGTGGAATCACATGTGCGCCTACCCCCCGTGTGGTAGTATTCTGATGTGCAGGAATACAGAGCACACAATGTGCTGTTGAAACCACAGCAGTTGATGATGTTTTGCTCTAGATAAAGGCAGGCTCCGCAAGCACAGGCGGATGCTGGTGCCTTCACAGTGCAGGGTGTTCGCCACACTAGTGCCCCAGTGCAGTGCCTCACTCACCACTTGAATACCTCAGCTGGAAATAATCGAATCTGGCCTATAACCTCGCTCCAGCTCCCTCCCGCAGTCCGTCGCTCAAACGTGCGTTTCGTGCATGCTTCGTGATTCGCGGATATCATGGAAGTGCAGATCGCTTGGCAGGGTCTAATGTGGATTTGAAGCAGCCGCAGAAGCTATAAGATAGCAGAAAATCATCCTTGCTGTCTGTGGGCGTCGCAGTGAACACAAACACAACAACACCGAGCTGTACCTCAACTCTGACTTGAAGTTCCGCCCTTGGACCTTGACCTCACCTTCCCTAATGAGTATGCCATTCAGGGATTGAGCAGAGCGCAGAGAAGCGCGGTACAGTGCTACGACATGCCTCGCAAAGCTAGAGCTTGTATTCAAATGGACACCTGCATAATTTGTACATGACAGTAAGCCTGGTAGCCTGCAGTCAGGTCTGCCCTGCACCTCGGAGTTCATCACCTCACATGCGCCATTTCAGGTATGTCGCACAAATACCTGTGTGCATCATGCATATGGAGTGCATGATACAGCTACCCACCTGAGTCATGGCTCCCAGTACTGAATATTCTCCTACGCGCCCTGAGTGCAGCCATGGCGACATGGCTAAGATTGTGAGTGCTTGAGCTCATCATCCATTGGCCGTCTGCGCATTCATTTGTGGATGATATCTCTTTTCAGCTCCATAATGGTCGGTTCACAGTACACAGTGCAGCAACTGATCCCCGAGTGTACACTATATCAAGCCCAAGAGGGTCGCATGTATGCGCGAGTTGAAGAGATCTCTCGCCTCCAAAATCGAGTTGGCTGAAAATCAGACCCAGCAGCCTGCATCCTCCTAGTCACCATGATGAGCAAGGTGCTTGCGCTCTCTGCCTTCGCGGCCGGCACCGCGTCTGCCTTCATGCAGCACGCTCCTCTCCGGACAGGCGTGGTTTCCCGCTCCGCTGGGTACGTGTGTGCTGACTGTGGAGCCAGAGAGCTCATGCGTGTAGAGCGTGCTCTAGGCCGTGTTTGACGCTGTGGCGAAGCTTGGTCAGCCGCGCTGGAAGGCAGCAATTGCAGCAATGGAGCTGATGGAGGGCACGGGGGAGCCGATGGCGCTAATTGTACATATGTGAATCCGGAGTCAGCTTGGCGGATGGGTGCTGAATGCGGGCGGCGGCTCGCAGGCGATGCCTGCTGCTGAGCGCTCTATAGCATCTGCAGAGGCAGCATGTGCATGGGCTTGCTTGCATGCGGAGCTCCGCACGGAACACTGACTGCTGGCACCCAAACGGGCAGTGCACAAGATGTAGCTGTCGTGTCCGGCGAACGTGCTTCGAATCCATTGTCGAACGAGCACTTGCAGGGCATAGCTGGCAAGCAACGCAGCACAAGTACTAGCGTTGCACCTTACAATGCGGGGTCACTTCATCATCAGCAGGGCATACCATAGCAGCCCGATCTTGTGAACTAGTGAGATGGTCCTTCATCTTGTGCAAACAAAACTGTCGCTTGCCGTGCAGCCCCGTGATGAAGCTGGGGCCTGGTGGCGAGGGCCTTGTCGGATCTGACCTGGAGCTGGCGACCTGGGACCCTCTGGGCTTCACCAACAACCAGAACCCCGACACCATCGCCTGGTACAGGGCTGCGGAGCTCAAGCACGGTGAGAAACCCTTCAGAGTTGGGTGCCAGCGTGTTGGAGAAAGTCTATCTACCCCTTGCGCTGCCGCCTCTGGTCTGATGTGTCATTAAATTCGCAAGAGTACATTACCAGCTTACCAACAGCGTCTGAGAGCTGGTCACATGGCACTGCCAGCATATCAACACCCTCTCTATGCGCAGGGCAATGACGTCCAGCACTTGATCTGATGCGGAAGCTGAGCACATACCCTCAACAACTAGCAAAATTGGTGGCGAACATAGACGTGCGGCATGTAGCACACGCGTGGTGGTTTGACAAACGCGTCGGTGCGTGTCGAGACGATGCAGCGCAAACCGCCGTCAATGCTGTTCCCTACTTTCGGCCTGCTCGTGACGCGCGCCACTGTTTGATCCCTGTACAGAGTGTCCTAAACTGACATTCGGCGCAGTGCAACTGAATTCTTCTGATACATACATGCATGTTACTTGTACATACTTTCGACGGTCGTGCCTCAATGGCCAACATAGTCACCACCTCAAGTTTGAGACCGAAGTTTCACATGCTCAAAGTAGAGTGTGGTTTCGCAAACCAACAATACAAGTTGTTCCAGAAGCACAAAACACCAACTGTGCAGCGTGTCAAGGCACGAGCTATAAACTCAATGCCGCGTCATGTTTACAGCACTGCTGCGTCACTGAGTGAGGAATGGCGATCCGCAGCAGCTGATGCGCATCATCAGTAGCCCGTGCGGCAAATGCTATGGAGCAGAGGCCTATGCAGCCCTGGCTGGTGGTTATGGCGACGGCAGCGGCAGCAGCCAATACCTTTTCACTGTAAACGCGCGCACAGAGAGCTGCTGCTCGCTGCTACGGCGCCGGCATCGCACACGCTGAGCATCATTCACCAAGCCCGATGTGTATGCCCGTACTCAAGATATGAAGGTCACGTGCGCGCGTGATTCACGGCATGCAGCGTGCGCAGCTGCGCGTGCCACTGCGGCGCGCGCGTGCGCAGCGTGCTGGAGCGCCCAGCGTGATTTAACTAGGCTGCTGAGCACTGCTGCCCCAAGTGCCCAATTCGCAGCACTTTGACCTGTACGCCAAGCGGGACCACGCGAGCGATGAGCCATCCGGATTGGCGCACACGAACGAGTACTGCACATGTCATCGATAAAGACTGCTTTTCACTGCACAGATGCGGGGGGGGGGGAGGGGGGGGGGGGGGGGTACTCGAGGGCAGGTGTCCGTTGAGCAGTCGTACGTGCCGCGGATCGCCACAGAGTAAACGTGCCTTGCGCGCTGCTTCCAACGCAGCTACAGCGGTCGATATGGTCAAGGCCCCTCCGCAAACCCCTGCACTCACACGGCGTAAGCTGCCATTCGCACCGCAGCCTGCCGTTGTCTAACGCTCACGTGCGCGCTGTACTGCAGGCCGCGTCGCCATGCTCGCCGCCCTCGACGACCTCTTCCAGTCGTACTACCACCTCCACAGAGTTTGCAGTTCACCGCAGCCTGCCATTGTCTCACCTCAATAGAAGAATGCGGTTCACCGCACGCAGCCTGCCGTTGTCTAACGCTCACGCGCGCGCTGCGATCACAGGCCGCGTCGCCATGCTCGCCGCCCTCGGCGAGATCTTCCAGTCGTACTACCACCTCCCGGACCCCGTCTTCTCGCAGTCCGCCAAGCCGTGGGACGCGCTGCAGCAGGTGCGTCTCCCCCCCCCCTGCCGCAGCAGCACGGCTCAGCGCTGCTGTGTGCTCGTGTCGCTCGCTGAGACGATTGCGGGAACCGACAAGTCGCATGTGCTTCTCGTGTAACTGGCTGCGACAATCGAGGTGTCGTGTCGTGGTGGCTGCGGCGCCGGTGACAGCGTATCGTGCTAACATAACTGGTTGCGGCAGCCAGGGCGCGCGACCGCTGCGCAGAGCCATGCTGCTCATTGCCGCGGCAGCACGGCTCAGCGCTGCTGCGCGCTCGTGTCGCTGGCTGCAGCGGCTGCGCGATGCGCTGACGTCGCTGGTCACGGGCAGTTGACGTTGAGACGGTTGCGGCAGCACAGTCATCAAGTATGACGGGCTGATGGTGCCGACTGCGGCAGTTGGGGCGCGCGCGGGTGCTGCGCTGAGCCATGCTGCGCTCATTGCTGAGCGCTGCGGCAGACGCGCGCCGCAGTACGCAGCACCCCCCCTCGGCAGTGGGGCTGCAAATGGGCGGTGGTGCGGTGCGCGGACGTCGCAGGCTGTAACGAATGGGAGGGGGGGGGGGGGGGGGGGGGGGAGGGGGACTGCGCATTGCAGCAGAGTACGGCCGGCGCCGCTGCGAGGAAGGAAGGGCGGTTCCACTCTCAATTGCCAACTAGCAAAGGCGTGCGGCATGTGAAGTTGCTGGAAGTTGAACGAATGCTTCGCCTGGTGTGCCCTTCAGCTTGGTTTTGAGGGGGCGCACGCAGCAGGCGCCCTTGATGCTGCAGGGAGGACCGTCTCCACGTTGATTGTCTACTTGTTTTTTTTCAAAGAGTGTTTACGTGTCACGCATGCGTTGACGCGTTGAGAGCACGTGCGCGCTGTACAGGCGCGCGCCGCTGCACAACTCCCACAGTCGTACTTCAGCCGTGCATCGTGTCATATATTCGTCGGCCCTGATTGCGTGTGTGTGAGTGTCTTCCCTTTTTTTTACAACTCATGCCTGAAGCGCGAACAGTGTCTCAGTTCCATTACTTTCGCTCATACGCGCAGGTGTACGCGGAGCGCCCGCTGGCCATTGCCCAGATCCTGCTGGCCATCTTTGCGTGCGAGGCCCTCGGCCAGGCGCAGCAGGCCAAGCCCGGACAGGCCCCCGGCGACCTCAACTGGGACCCCCTCAACCTCAAGCCCTCGGACCCCGAGACCTGGGAGAAGTGAGTGGTCATGCTGTATCCCATGAAGTGGCGTGGAGGTAGGCATAGACTGGGGGGAAGTGCACTATTTTGTTTAACTTGAATGGGACTGCACTGCAACTTGAGGGTTTTCCCCCTCAACCTGCAGCCTTTGGTCCCCTCAGACGCTTGGGGGAAGTGAGACAACATGCTGCCAGTGTGTGTTACACTAGTGGCGTGCTTGCAAAACAAGTAGTCGGCGATGGCCACCAGCGCGCGCAGTGCAGTGTAGTGTCTGGTCACACCATGGTGCCAGTCTGATGTTAGTTAAGTGGACCGACTGTCTTGCGTCAGGCATCTGGCTTTCACAGTTTTTTCAGCCTGCGAACGCTACCCGTTTTCAACTTTAATCCAATCGCAACATCACTTCATGCCTGCATCTCACATACCACACGTGCGCGTGTGTCTCTGCCGCCAACTTGAACAGGGTGCAGCTGCGTGAGCTCAAGAACGGCCGCCTGGCGATGATCGCTATCGCGGCTTTCTTCGTCCAGGAGAACCTGACGGGCCAGGGCCCCATTGAGCAGATTTACGCCGGCCATGTCAACCCTTTCGGGGTAAGTTCAACTGCTCTTACACTATACTTCAAGTGCATACTGCATGTAGGCACCTTGCGTGAGAGGGCAACAGCTCAGCATATCTGGCTTCCGATTTGAATTCTGCTAGGTAGCATAAATTTGTAGCAAATGTGAAGTGTTGGACTGGCAGCGCGGCCTCTTTATGCGGCTTCCGGCTGGTAGACACTGAGTGACTGTGTTTCCGGTGATGTGATGGCTGAGCCGGCATACTCATATGCATGCATGCAGTCTGCATGTGGCAGCAACGCAGCAGTGACGGCACAGCCTGGATATGCTTGCTTCTGTTTGCTGTCAGGCTGGCAATGCTGCGATTCTGGTCTGCTGGGCTTGTGACTTTCGATTTGGCCCAATGGGCAATTAAAACCACAGGCATCGTCATGCCAGCCTTGTGCGCCACAACTGCCCTCACACATGCCGTTGGCATCGTGACTTGCATGCAGCAAACTCATTTGCATTTCTGTTCATCGCTGCTGCTGCTCACAGGATGGACAAGGCGTGTTCTAAGCTCAGGCATCACAGGAAAAAAGGGAACATTGCACATAACATTTGCGCGCTGCACCAGAGCCTCCCTCCGTTACTATTTTTGGGCGAAGGTGGATATGTCGCGACCGTGTAACTGTCATTACCCCCCGCACTCAATGTATGTTTGAATTTTGACCGCGTGGCCTGTTCGGTATGCCCCCCTTGCGTGCCCTCATGTCATTTGCTTGCTGATTGGCTGTCTTGTCACAACGCCCAAGCACCGCTCCAAAGTGGCGGATGCCTGTTGACCGATAATGTTTGCTGCGCCATTGATAGCAGTATGTCTTTGTGCATCACTAGTGGCGATATAATTTTGTCTGCGCTTCCAGAAACCTACATTTTGAGCGATGCGCATCACACATCCGAAGTTAGTTGGTGACTGTGCACAAGTCAGCGTGATACAGACAAGCTGCAGCTGCAAAGGTGTGGTGCCAATTACCTTGCACGGCAGTCTGTTGGCTCTGTCAGCAACAGTGTGCACGAATTACTGTAGAATATCCCTGCTGGTGAGGCACATTGTCGGGTTGTGCACCTCTGCACATGATGCGTCAGGTCACATTTTTACTCTGTAGATGTTCTGCAGATTCAATGCACCAAGACACACACTTGCAGAGTGCCTTGCACAGGCCTTTGTGTTGACCACTTTCACTATAGTGGAAATTGTGAAGGAGACAGCACCGCCTCCGAAGGCTTCAACTTCAACATGTGTGGGGGTGCCATAGTTGCGTTTGTTGCGGCGCCTGCAATGCAGCACAAAGTTAGCGTCGCTGATCCTCATCAGCGAGTCAGGAAGTGCGAGCAGGCTCCATTGTCATGCGCCTGAAGTGCGAGCGCAAGGTGATGTGCAACGAAGGTCAACTGTCAGATGAAGTTCTGGAGTAAACTTCAACTTGTTGGCACTTACAGAGCTACACCTCTCGTACACTTGAGCAGAAGCCTCACGTTGTTGATATGGTAGAGCGCAAAACCAGGTGCCTGAGAAGCAGCAGCGCAGTAGCAGACCACCCAGTGCTAACGCTGACTTCGCACATCCTAGCCTTCCTGGTTCCCACCGTCATGGTCAGGAGCACATGCCGCACCTTTGTTGAAGTCACAGAGCATATCTACAAGGCCGAGAGGAAAGACATGTACATCGGCTCTGACTTCGTTCGTGGGGCGGATAGGAGACGCTTGACCGTAGCAGCGGATGCTGCCGCCAGCGCAACCCTGCTTCGGTGGGCCGTCGAGGCAGCAGGCTTGCAGCCGGAGGTGGCCCAGAGGTCGTGCGTACGCTGTGGCAATCTCAACGGCCTGCGTTTGGTCCATACCACATACAACCCGCCTCTGCTGTCATCCACTGTCGGCTAGCTGCTGGCGGAGGGCATTTGGAGGTATTGCAGTGGCTGCGAGACCAAGGTTGCCCATGGGACAGCATGACGTGCTGGGCCGCTGCGGACTGCGGCAGCCTTGCTGTGTTGCAGTGGGCGCGAGCCAACGGCTGCCCATGGAGCGCGGACACTTGTCATCTTGCCGCAAAGTGCGGACACGTCGAGATGCTGCTAGGGCACTTGCAAACGGGTGCCCAGGGAGTGACGAGGTCTGCAATGACGCTGCAGAGGGAGGGCAGTTGCACGTGCTGCAGTGGGCGCGGGCCAATGGCTACCCATGGGACGCGATGGCTTGCAGGATTGCAGCCCACCGCGGGCACCTAGATGTGCTACAATGGTTGCGCGCCAACGGGTGCCCATGGGACAAGAAAACTTGCAGCTGCGCTGCTATGAACGGGCACATCGGTGTGCTGCAGTGGGCACATGCGAACGGGTGCCCATGGGACGCGGAGACGTGCACTTTCGCTGCGTCAGAAGGGCATCTCGAGATACTGCAGTGGGCCCGAGCAAACGGGTGCCCCTGGGACAGGTGGACATGCATCAGGGCGGCGGAGGGCGGGCACCAACATGTGCTGGAGTGGGCGCGTGCGCATGGGTGCCCGGAGTAGTGCTGAGTCAACAACAGGATGGCGTAGGCGCGCGAGGGGGGGGGGGGGGGAGTGTTGGGGGGTGGGTCTATGTCACCTGACACCGCCATCGCTGTCACCACTGCGGGTGCTCCGGTTTGCCGCCTCCCCCCTCCCGCCCCGCTTTCGCGCCCCTCTCTCCGCCCTGCCCTGCTGTTAGCCGACATGCTACTCCGGGCATCCATGCACGCGAGCCCACTCCAGCACATGTTGGTGACCGTAACACGCAGCCATGCTGCATGTGTGCTTGTCCCAGGGACATCCGTTCGCTCGCGCCCACTGCAGCATCCCGAGATGCCCGCGCGACGCAGCATAACTGCATGTGGACTCGTTCCAGGGGCACCCGTTGGCACGCGCCCACTGCAGCATGCCGACGCGCCCATACATAGCGGCGCCCCTGCAAGTCGCCTCATCCCATGGGCACCCGCAGGCGCGAGCCCACCGCAACAGCTCAAACGCCCCGGCCCCCGCAGCTGCGCTGCAAGTCTGCTCGTCCCAGGGGCACCCATTGGCACGTGCCCACTGCAGCACACCTAGGTGCCCGCCGCCAGCGGCCCGGCGGCATGTGGCCTTGCTCCATGGGCAACCGTTGGCGCGTGCCCACTGCAGCACCTCGAGGTGCCCGCGTGCAGCAGCCTCGACGCAGGTCTTCTCGTCCCATGGGCAGCCGTTTGTGCGGGCCCATTGTAGCACCTCTAATTGCCCCGATGCAGCAGCATTGCTGCAGGTCTCCTCGTACCACGGGCACCCGTTGGTGCGTGCCCACTGCAGCACCTCTAGGTGCCCGTTGAGGGCAGCATTTCTGCACGTGGCCTCGTCCCATGGGTAGCGGGAAGCCCGCGCCCACTGCAGGACCTGCAAGTGCCCTCCCTCTGCAGCGTCGCAGCAGATGCGGCCGCTCCCTTCCACCCATTTGCAACTGCCCACTGCAGCACCCTGAGGTGCCCGAGCTGAGCGGCGCGGACGCATGTCCACATATCCCATGGGCAGCCGTTGACTCGCGCCGACTGCAGCACCTCAAGGTGCCCGCCGCCAGCAGCGGCGCTGCAAGTGTTTTCGGCCCACGGGCAACCGTGGCCTCGCAACCACCGCAGAACCTCAAGGTGCCCTCCGCCAGCGGCTAGGTCGCAAAGTCCGGTAAATCGCGAGGAGATGCTGTGAATTAGACGCAGGCCGTCAAGCTCGCCACGGCGGGCGCATGACCTCTGGGCCTCCTCGAGCTGCAAGCCTGCTACCGCGACGGCCCAGCGAAGCAGGCTGGCGCTGGCGGCAGCTTCTGCTGCCACGGTCAAGCATCTCCTCTCAGGCTCGTAGATCTGCTCTGTGGCGCCAAGAAAGGTGCGGCATGTGCTCCTGATCACGACGGTGGGAGCCAGGAAAGCTAGGATGTGCGAGGCCAGCGTAAGCACTGGATGGTCTACCGCGCTGCTCCCGGTGCGCCAGGCCTTGCGCTCAGCCATCCTTGTGTTGTGTGTGAAGAATTTTCAAATTTTCACAAAACCTTTTTTGAAATGTTTGAAGTTCGAACTTCAGCTAGCTTCATCAAGGTTTCGCGCCCGCAGAGGTGAGGTTCTGAGACCGCACAGCAGGCGCTGACCACACATTGCCGAGGTTCGTCATCAGTGGTCTGCTTTCGCAAGGTCGTTGGAGATGATCAGCAGCACGGTTGCTTTTGGAATTTCAATCTGTGGCGAGATGACTGCGCCTCGTGATTGCTCTCACTATCGTTGGACCAGCAGCAAAATTTGGCATGAGATGGCAATCGATGCTCTCGAACACATGCGGTGTTATGAAAGTCGCCGAAAGAGAGCAGCAGCGCACGTTGATACACCCATGTCGCAAGCACTTACCAGCAAAGCTGTGCTGCTGTCTCGCAGGGCGCCCTGACCTCTCAATTTCTGCAACATCTGTTGGATTTCGAATCCATGGACCCTGGCGCGCACCGTGCATACAAATCTGGCAGCCAACTGACATCGCGCCACCAGTGCGCAAGCCCCCTGCATGTTGTGCCAGCAAGTTGTGGGATCTTTGGTGTCCCGATGCTCATGCCACTGCCTCTGCTGTCTGCTCTGGCTTACAATGTGCATCACCAGGAGCCATGTTGGTATGCACCGGCGCGTCACTGGCGCGCCGCGCCGCCACTACAACGGCGCGCGCCATGACCACTGTCAAGAAGTCTGTCGGCGACCTCACGTGAGTACACACGCATAAGTTTCTACTGCATATGTAGAAGTACACCAATTCAAAAAGCAGCACATGGGCCTGTGAGTATCCAGTTGTTGGGGCGCCGCAGTTGACTGCTGCTCGCCGGACCCACCCGCCGCTCTGCGCTCTACTCTCGGACGGATCATTCTTGCAGCACTGCAGCACTGCAGCAGCTGGCGCCGCAACTGAACCTTAACTTCATCCATTTGCGCTCATCGCGCGGCGAGCGGCTGCAAGTCGCGACTGCACGCTGCCACCTCGTCCGAGCACTCGCGTACTGATAAGCGGCGGCGCTGGCTGCCGCGTCGAGCACGCCGTTTCTTGAGGAACGCGCTTCAGCGTCAGCGCTTGCAAACGACACTCTTTAGCGCAGCAGACAGCAGGTCGCCCACCTCGGCACGGACGCAGCAGCACCAGCTGCGCCCCAGCGGCAGCGCCTCCTGCATCGCTGAAGCGGGGGGGGGGGGGCAGTGCCAGTGGTGTACCCGCAGCGCGCAGGGCATTCAGGACGTCAGCCAGCAGCGGCAGCAGCGCTGACTCACGCAGCGCGCGCCGCCGCTGCTGCGCCGCCTCCGCCCCCGCGCGCAGCGACGCGGAGCTGAGGGGCAAGAGGGTGCTCGTCCGCTGCGACCTCAACGTGCCGCTGAGCGGGAAGGCGATCGCGGACGACACGCGCGTGCGCGCGTCCGTCCCGACCGTGCGGCACCTCCTGGCGCGCGGCGCGCGCGTGGCGCTCTCGTCGCACCTCGGCAGGCCCAAGGTAAGGGGGGGCCGTTGCCTGTGCACTAATGTGTGATTTGAGGTGATTGTCGATAGTGTTGGCTGTGATTTGCGCATCAGGTGGGGGCATCCCCACCGTGCGCCACCTCCTGGCGCGGGGCGCGCGCGTGGCGCTGTCGTCGCACCTCGGCAGGCCCAAGGTCAGTTTGCCAGTGCGCCCACTTGCATTCTGAGATGTCTATTGGTATTGCTGTGATTTGCGCATCAGCTGGGGGCAAGGTCAGGGGGCTGTGGTGCCAGTGCGCTCACGCATTGATTAGAATACTTGTGGAAAGAGTTGTGTCTGATGTGGGCATCAGGTAGGGGGTGGTGTAGGGTTTGGCTGTGTGAGAGGGGCTGTCATCGCATCTCGGCAGGCCCAAGGTCAGGGGGGGCTGTTGCCTGTGCACCTATGTGTGATTTGAGGTTGTTGTCGACAGAGTTGTCTGTGATTTGCGCATGAGGTGGGGGCGTCCCTACCGTGCGGCACCTCCTGGCAAAGGACGTGCGCGTGGCGCTGTCGTCGCACCTCGGCAGGCCCAAGGTCAGTCTGCCAGTGCGCCCACTTGCATTTGGAGATGTTTTTCGATAGATTTGTCTGTGATTTGCGCATCGGGTGGGGGCGAGGTCAGGGGGCTGTTGCCTGTGCGCTCACGTGTTTTCTTGGAGTACCTACTTTTGGATAGGGTGGTGCCTGATGTGGTAGGGGGTGGTGTAGGGTTTGGCTGTGTGAGAGGGGCTGTCATCGCACCTCGGCAGGCCCAAGGTCGGGGGGGGGCTATTGCCAGCGCGCTCGCGTGTGCATCGAATTTCTGCTCATTAGGGGTGTGTATGATGGAAACGAATCAAAAGATCGTGGGGCTCTACTTGACAAAGTGTGGTGAGCCGCAAGTGCCTTCCACCGATGATTGTGGTCGCCGCTGCCGCAGTCATGTGCATCAGGTAGGGGTTGATCTTGGGGCTTGGTTGGGTGAGAGGCTATGTGCGAGCACCTAGGTCAGGGGGTCGCCGGTGTGCTCGGGTGCTGCTCACACGCTAGATGTACGGGTACAAGGAGCGCACGTTGGAATGCGCAGCGCATGTCGTGACGCGCGTGACTGAGCGTGAGTCCTTGGTGCCTTACCTGTGCCGGCTTGACCTCTTCACGGGTCAACTTGAAGTTTACATACATGAAGTGTACATACCTCACGTCCCACCTGTGAGCACGACAGTTGGTCCTATTTTCATAGATGCACCACAGACTGACATTACCAGTTGCTTGCGTCGGTTTGCCTCAGGACGGTCCGGAGGACAAGTTCAGCCTGGACGCAGGCGCCAAACCTGAAACTTCAATATGAAATTTGCACTCGATTGCAAAATCCAAATATGGCACTGACTAAAAAGTTCCATAAACTCATTACTGCGACGGCGTGCCTCAGGACAGTCCTGAGGACAAGTTCAGCCTGGACGCGGTCGCGCCGCGCCTGTCGCAGCTGCTCGGCGTGGAGTGCAGGATAGCGCCGGACTGCTGCAACTTCAACTTGAATTTTCGCGCCTCGCCCCACTGAGCATGAGATTATTTCACAGTTTCATTGCTACCCCACAGACTGACAGTCTCAATTTTCTGCCTCAGGACGGACCTGAGGACAAGTTCAGCCTGGACGCGGTCGCGCCGCGCCTGTCGCAGCTGCTCGGCGTGGAGTGTAAGATGGCGCCGGACTGCAAGGGCGACGCCGTCGCGGCCATGGTCGACGCGCTGCAGGACGGCGAGGTGATGCTGCTGGAGAACGTGCGCTTCCACAAGGAGGAGACCAAGAACGTTCCCGCGTTTGCCAAGGCGAGTGAGGAGTGGTCTCCTGTGTGTGGGGGGGGGGGGTTGATGTCGTACTTCACAACGCCGTCTGTGATGAAGTGCAGAGTGCTCTCGCGCTTTTGCAGTGTTTGAGAGGAGGTCATGGAGCTGTTGAGTGCTATTGTGCCGATTCGGCACCTTCAGCTAATTCCCAACCCTAACCCAAAGCTAACCCTAACCCTGACCCTACCCCTTCGCTAACCCAAACCCTGAGCAGCTCACACCATAGCGCCGCAACCGCCCCGCAGGCAATGTGCAGCTAGTGCACCGCATCACATGCCCAGCACACGACCGGCAAAGCGTGGCGCTGGCTGGTCACCTATGTGCATGTCCCGTCTGACCCCCATGCATTTCGAGTGCGCATAGAGGCATGCTCGGTCAGGCAATCGCGCACTGATATGATACGCCGAAGCATCATTAGCATGTCCGCACTGCGGCGCTGTTCCTGTTGTCAGGGTAACGTCGTGAATGTCGTCAGCTGCTGCGCTTGTCAACACCACGCAGCGCGCTTCGCGCTCTCTGCTGACGCTGACCCTCACCCTAACCCTAGCCCTAACTTGCACCATAATACCCACATGATCTTGACCCTAGCCCTAACTTGCACCATACATGCCGTATGCCGCCCCCGCGCGCGCCGCTCCGCAGGAGCTCGCCGCGCCGTTTGACATGTTTGTCAATGACGCGTTTGGCACCGCGCACCGCGCGCACGGCTCAACGGAGGGTGTCACCAAGTACCTGAGCCCTTGCGTGGCCGGCTTCCTGCTGCAGAAGGAGCTCAACTACCTGCAGGTACGTAGGGTATTCCAGTGGCAAGGGTAGGTATGCACGAAGCCCTACCTCAGTTACCAGGTACCTGAGCCCGTGCGTGACTGGTTCGCTGCTGCAGAAGGAGCTCGACTACCTGCAGGTATGTAGGGTATTTCAGCGGCGACGGTAGGTATGTATGGAGCCCAAACCTCATTCTAGCTTAGTCACCAGATACCTGAGCCCGTGCGTGGCGGGCTTCCTGCTGCAGAAGGAGCTCAACTGCCTGCAGGTATGCAGGGTATTGCACCAGCGAGGGTAGGTATGTTTGAAGCCCTGGCCCTAGCCCCAGCTCAGCTATATGTAGCAGTCGTTATTGGGCGTACTTGGGAAGCTGCAGTGGACTCGGGTCTCATCGCTGGACACTGCAGCATTACGAGCTACGTGTGCTGGAGGGCATTTTCATCGAAGTAGGTGCTACTTGCAGGTTCAAAGTCAGGGCACGAGCGGAGTCGGATAAGAGTCTGAGTTACTTCTCACCTATCGACTCGGTATCATACTGGTACGACACGTGTTGAGATCTACATAATTGAAGACCGCCGCCGTGCAGTGTGTGTACACCGCATTGTTTAAATTGAAAGCCCCTCTGTCGTTGTGGGCACAACAGCAGCGCTCAGCATCACCGCACTGAGCCGCCTTACACAGCAAGGCATGTAGGTGCGCGTGCAGTCATGCGCGCGCACGCCTGCGCCGGCTGCTGCCGCAACCGCCGCCGCCCGAGGTACACAGCAGGGCATGCGATGCAGTGTAGAGAGCTGCCGCTCACTAGCCTGTTGTTCCACACCGACAAAGGCAGACGTCAAGGAGACCAGTGCAACAGAAGACTGACGCCACTTGTGCGCAGCCGGAAGCGCATTCACCGTCATCTGCCCATCTGCCGGCACGTGTGTCGTGACCATCAAGCGTGCAAACGGCAGCGAGCATGTCACTGCCATATCCTCCAACAGTATGTATGCACGCGTGGAGTCATGAGCGCGCGCGCCCCGTGGCGGTCGCCCCGGCTGCCGCCGCTAGCGCGCGCGCCCGCCCGCACGGCACCGCGAGTTCAGTGTGCAGTGCTTGACGGCACCCATGCGGTAGCGCGCCGGGCCATCCACTCCTTGAATGTTCCGCTGTCAGGAGAGCACCGCTGCTGTGCACACGGCGGCCATCGACCTTGTGCATGTTCCGTTGTGCGGACAGCGCACGCAGCCTCTCGGCCGACCGCATTCATAGCACGCCAGGCCGTCCACCTCTTGATCCTTACGCTGTCACGCCGCTGCGCACATGGCAGCTGCAGACGGTCCTTGCGTGGAGAGCGCTCACCGTAAGTCCTGTCCAGGCCTAACCCTAAGCTGTCCACAGCGCGTGCTTGTTGTCATATCGTGCATCAAGGCGAGTGTGGCGGTCCCTTGCTCCAGTAGCCACTGCGCTCCACCTCCATAGGCTGCTATAGCGCATCATGCAGCTACCACGACATGCGTTACGGTAAATGCTGCGCATGCGAAGGCGCTGACGCGCGCGCTGGCGATGTCTGCGACCGGCACTCCGCCGCCAATGGCTGGAAGTCGCCACGCCTCGGGCAGTGCACCCGCATACAAAACTGGTATAGACGCCGGGCCGTCAGCGTCGTGGCTGCTCCACTGCAGCAGCGAGCGCGGAGCCGTCTGTGCGCGTGATGCTGCGGTACCTCGTTTGCACTTGGATGCGCGCGCGCCCTGACCCTGACCCTAGAAAGTGCACGCTGCGGGCGTTTCTGGCGGCGCACGTGCCCCCGCCCCCCCCCCCCCCCCCCGCCCGCCCGCGGCTGCAGTTGTCGGAGCTCTGCACAGATGGCACGCCTGGGAGTGCGACAGGTCGGTTTCATCGTGCCGGTCACGTGATCACACAATGTGACCGTCATGCCGATGGTTGCGTGCCCTCGGATGAGCGACGCGCAGTGAGGGTTAGATTCAGGATTAGGTTTCGGCCGCTGCGCGCGTATTGGCAGTCACCCACGCTGATCGCACACACGCACCTCGTCTGCCCTGGCGCGGGCCGTCTCATCGCCGCGGCGCGCGGCGCGACACCCGACGCTGACGGTTGCGCGCCATTGTATGCGCGCCGCGCAATCAGGGTCAGCACTAAAATCAGATTCAGTGTTAGAAATGCAGTGTTGCGCACTAGCAAATGCAGCAGAGGAGGCTGAGAGGCATTGCCAGCCCGTGGGTGCTGGGCTCACGAAAGGACATTACTAGACAAAGCAGAATGTAACCGTCAGACAGTAGATGTGATCGTCAAGTCATGCACATTCCCGAGAACACGCCTGACGTGCTATGAAACTGCCGGGTCTGAATCCCCCTCGTTACCAGATGATTGAAGCAGGAACTGTCCATATTTCAACACCCGTTACCAGATGATTGAAGCAGGAATTTTCCATACTTCAACAGGGTCAGGGTCAGCACCTGCGTGCGCGTCAACAGGCATCCATGCCGATCGCTTACGCTCCTTTTCCGCTCTGCGTGTGCCGTCTCATCCCACGTCGCAGGGCGCGATATCCGATCCCAAGCGCCCCTTTGCGGCCATCGTGGGCGGCTCCAAGGTGTCCTCCAAGATAGGCGTCATTGAGAGCATGCTCGCAAAGGTGAGGCTACAACTGATTGTACTGCGCTCAAGTGAACGCAGACGAGGTTCACTCGTGTACCGCTGCAGCAGTCCACTTGTGGACTGATGAATGATGGGATGAGAGCATGCGCGCCAAAGTGAGGCTGCAACTGATTATACTGCGCTCAAGTACGCATAGCTGTGGTTCACTTGTGTACCCTGCAGCAGTTCGCTTAAGGACTGATGAATAATGGGTTACGCTGATGTGTGGGCGGTTGCGCGACTCGCCTGTGCACCCTGCACAGTTGACTCGTGGACCGTGGACCCTATTTACAGTTCACTCGTGGACTGTGTTGTGTCTGCGGCAGCGAGGCAGCCATGCCGATTTACGCGCAACTGTTTTACTTGCGCACTCTACAGTAGTTGGCTACAGCACTGCAGTGCGCGCCACCTGCACCGTGCGACACTAGCTCACTTGCGTGTCTGTGACGGTTCATCCGTGCGCCGTGCCCTGAATACTTCAGTTCAGTTGTGTAACCGCAATGGCCCGCATGTCGCCAGGCGGTTGCGCTGGTGTGTGCTCAGCAGCGGTTCGTTCGTGCTCCCTTAGCAAATCACGCGTGTACTGTGTGTGCAGTAGCAACGGTGCGGCTGCAGTTCACTCGTGCACTCCGTAGTACTCCGGCATGACAGTTGGTGCACTGGTGACCGGCGGCAGGCTGTCGATCGCTTTTCCGTGGCGCCCTTGCGTATGGTCGACTGCCTGTGCACTGAAACGACAAGCAAGCACTGCATCTTTCTCACATGACACTTGTACAATCAGGAAAACACCCCTCCGCTGAGTGTGTCAGCCGCCTGACTTGATTTGACTCCGCTGGAGGGGCGAAAACCCTAACCCTAACCCTAACCCTAACCCCATGACCGCACGTAGTGTACAACACGTATGCCCCAATTGAGCTCGTGCATGCATTCCCCGCTGGGATATGTCGCGCATACACACACGCACTCACACAGCTATCTACAGACAAGCCTTAGACGCGGCCGGTACTGCACTCCTGCGTGGCACCCAAGTGTACGAGCTCATCGATAGCTGATCATTGGCGGCCGCACGGAATCCGCGTCTGTTACCCATTCCCCTCGCGTCTGCATGGCCGCCTGTGGCACCTGATCCTACCCCTATTCCTAAGCCATGATGCTCCTGAACAGCGTGGTGTTTGAGATAAGCAAGCAGAACCCACATATCAGACCTGGAAACCACCCCATTCACACCTTCCCGTCTTTTTTGCTGTGGGTTCAGATCAACCTGAAAAACAAGAAGCGCCAATACTTGTGCACTGCACTCCTGCATGGCACCAGGTGGACAAGCTGATCATCGGCGGCGGCATGGTGTTCACGTTCCTCAAGGCGCGCGGACTGAATGTCGGCGCCTCGCTCGTTGAGGAGGACCAGCTGGAGCTCGCCACCAAGGTATGTATGTATGTACTGTATGGCATACCTACCCTACCATTGTTTGACTTCAACACCCGGACCTTCAGGAGGGCCAGCAGGAGCTCGCCACCAAGGCATGTATGTACTGCATGTGGTATACCTACCCTGCAATTGTTTTGTTTTGAACGTCAGCGCCATGCTCATTGAGGAGGACCACTTGAAGCTCGCCACTAGGGCATGTCGTGAGCTCTACGATCATTCGATTCGTCTCCACGTACTCTATATGGCATAACTGACCCTGAAGAGGACCAGCAGTTGTATGTACTGCGTGTACCTACGCTATGAACCTATCATTTGTCATCCTGAACGTCGGCGCGCGGCGCATCGAGGCGGACGAGCTGGAGGTCGCCGCAAGGGCACGTCAGCACTGTGTGTGGCATACTGACCTGCCATTATCGTTGAAGCTATGTTACGTTGGCTCATGATCCTCTGACAATGCTTCCAAGGTATGTGCTACTACCGTTGTTGCCGAGGTGTCCATGTACAGCATGCATGGCATGGCCTTGGCACTTACTCCGTGGGTAATGCATACATGCCGTTGCTTTAAAAAGGTACGCGGTGGAATGCGCACGCCCGCATGTTTCCCACGCTCTGTGCAGTAGTCGAACAATGAGGCGGTACCGACAGTCTGAGCGCATGCCACAACAAGGGCTAGGGCTAGGATTGGGGTTGGGCATCCAGCTGATCATACATCTCCGTGGCAGTCAAGCTAAGATACGATGCTCATCCACATTTGCCCGTCTCCTCCACTGCCTCACAACCCAACAGCTAGAGAAGACCGCCAAGGAGAAGGGGAGTAGAGCTGACGTCCAGCTGATCCCCTCCTCAGCTGTCAGCATTCCAGGCCTTTTGATTTGCGGTGCTCATTCCCGTTTGCCCCTCTGACCCCCCCCCAACCCCCCCCTCCTCACAACACCGCAGCTAGAGAAGATTGCCAAGGAGAAGGGGGTGGAGCTGATCCTGCCCTCGGACATCGTCATCGCGGACAAGTTTGCCGCCGACGCCAACACGCGTGTCGTCAAGGCCGACGCCATCCCCGATGGCTGGCTGGGTCTAGACAACGGCCCGGAGGCCACAAAGGAAATACAGGTGCGGTTTGTCGTCATGTGTTGACACGGTCTCCACGATTCCCGTACCCACCGGTCAATATCCCTCCCTCATCTGAACATGTGAAGAGCCCCCCCACTGGGGAGTTGTTCCAGCTAACCCCCCCCCCCCCCCGTCTTCGCGCGAGGCAGATGTTAATGTTTTGATGCCGTGTCGTGCGGCCTTGAGGGGCATGGCCAGCATATCAACGCATGACGCGGGCGGCAGGTGCTTCGGAAATACGCACGCCGTGCCGCCTTTGCGCCGCAGGCCGCTGATGTGTTCACGCCGGACTTCACGGTCATGTATGCGTGGCCGCATTGTCCGGCGCGACGAGAGGCCGAACGCGCACGCTTCCGGTGCTCATCGCTCATGCTCCATCGCCCTCACAAACCCCCAACCTGGCGCTGACCTAGGCGAGAAGCATTTGACCTAGGCGCTGTGAGCGAGGCTGCAAATGCAAAGCCGCGACAGTGCTCAGCCACGCAGTCGCCGCCTGCCCTGGCGCACCCTCTGACTGAAAGCAGCAGCAGCGATGCAGTGACAAACACCTCGCGCATCTCCATGGACAACTGGCGAGTGAGCGCGCAGGGTTACCCTAACCCTAACCCTAACCCTAACCCTATGAACATGCGACCACCCTAAGACCTCTTCTCAGCGCAAGTCCACATGTGCAGCTGGTGAGATGCCGACGGTCACTGCGCTGCACTCAGCCCTTGACAACAGACCAGGTGTGGCTCACCCTGGAGCTCAACTGACAACTGTACCGACTACTGAGTGTGGGATTTGTGAGTTGTCACACTCATCAGCCCGCGCGTGCCCCAGGGCTCCACATGGGAGGCGTGCGTCTCAGGACGTGCTGATGCCTACCTACCTACCTGCGTGGCAGCGCAGCAGCGCTCATCATCTGGCCAGAACGCGTGCCGGCTTGCGCCCTCTGCGCAAACGCCCCAATTGCATGCACAGGGCTCCGGGCATGCCCGCCCCGGTCGCCGCACCTGTTTCCTGGCATGCTGGTACCTACCTACCCACATAGTGGCCGCAGCAGCGCTCAGCACGCAGCGCGGCGCGGCGCGGCGTGGGCGCTACGTGCGCCATCAGAGCGGAGCCTGTGCGTGCAGCGCTGCTGCGCGGGCGCACTGCCATCGTTGCGACGGGGCTTGCGCCCCCCCCCCCCCCACGCCGCGCGCTGTTTTCACGCATGCTGGTACGTATGTATAGATGCAGCAGTGTGCTGCATCAGCGAGCGGCGTGGCTTACCCCCCCCTTCCCCCCCCCAATCCGCTGCAGGCCGCGCTGGCGGACTGCAAGACTGTCATCTGGAACGGCCCCATGGGCGTGTTCGAGATGGAGGCGTTCGCGCGCGGCACGTTCGCCGTCGCCGAGACGCTCGCACAGATCACGCCCAAGGTATGTATTAGTCATGTCATGTACCGTATATGGCATACCTACCCTACCATCATTTCATTTTGAATGGTTGGCACATCGCCCATTGAGGAGGACCAGCTGGAGCTCGCCATGAAGTACTGTGGTTGCAAGGCGCAGCATCAGAGTCAGTGCGCGGCGCGTGTTGGGGTGGTGCCTGTTTTCTTGTGTGTTTGCCCTCAGTAGCTCGGTGGAGTGGAGATGCACAGGTTCAGCGCACACCGCATGACATCGTTGTGGTGGTGCCCCCTGCAAGTGTGCCCTCCTTCGCTGACGGAATGAGAAAGCGGAGTTGGTTGGCGCAGAGTCAGGAGCAAGATGGTAACCCTATCTCTAACCCTAAGCTGAATTGGCCCCAATGAGCGTACCGTAAAGTCTACAATTAAGCCCATGGGGCGACTTTTTAATGAGTTTCCGAGCCCTCCTAAAAAGGTGCCCCACCCTTTTTGTTTGCACATGAAAATATGCCCCCCCCCCCCTTTCTTGCATAAGCATATGCAGCACAACGTACCCTCTGCGCATGCGCATGCTGCAGGGATGATCCACTCAGTGACTCGTGCTACATCACCACATTACTTGGGCACATAGAACAACGCGAAGCAGCCATTGCCAGCAACGTGCAGAGCAGTCAGAAAGGCAGCAATCACATAAACAGGCAGCAAATACACAGAAGCATAATCGCTGTCGCTTTCAGGCTCTATCTGCACGACAACCTGCTGCGTTGCAGGGTGGGAGGCTGAGCTGAGGCTGTTGCGGACACCAATTGGCCCGGCTAGGCAATTGCGGAAGACGTCCAGCATGCTGCGTTGCTTGCCATGCTGTACCTCACGCACAGCTTTGTTCATAGCTTGCTTCGTTTTAGCCTACCGCAGCTGCTGCGCTGCTGCTGCTCCTTGTGATGTGAGTTTTTCGAACCGCCACTTCAAGATTGAGTTGAACCGGCGAGGTTCGAACGCGCTGAAACGGGAAGGCTGGCGATGCCCGTCACTTCATGATGGTGTTAGATAAGCTGTAATGGCTCAACTATTAATCCGCCCCACCCTTTTTTCCTCCATATAATAAGGACGCCCCGCCCCCCTTTTTTCGCTCTCATAAAAAAGTCGCCCCATGGGCTTAATTATAGACTTTACGGTACTGAAGTGAATGTACGGGATGGCTGCCTTCGCCACAGGCACTTATGCCATCAGCACCATGCTTCACCGAGGCCACCCTCAGACTGGATCCACAGCTCAGGGCTGCGAGAGCTAGAACTGACCTAAACCTAACCCTAAGCCTAACCCTACTGATGCCTAGGTGTACATGCGTGGCCTCAGTGATTAGTGAATGAACGCATTGTGCTCGTGTTGACTTGTGCACGCACGCGCAGGGGTGCACCACCATCATTTGCGGCGGCGCCTCCGTGGCCGAATTGGATCCACAGCTCAGCGCTGTGAGAGCTAGGATTGATCTAACCCCAACCCGAACCCTGCTGATGCCTAGTGTACATGCGTGGCCTCATGAAAGTAAATGAACGCATTTTGATCGTCTTGCTTTTGTGCACACGCGCAGGGTTGCACCACCAACATCGGCGGCGGTTACTCCGTGGCCGAATTGGGTCCACAGCCCAGGGCTGAGGGTTAAACCCTACACCTACTGGTGCCTAGAAATATCTTTTTTGAATAGTACTTTACATACGTGGCCTTCATGGATAGTAAATGAAAGCATCGTGTTTGCATTGCTTGCACGCAGGGGTGCACCACCATCATCGGCGGCGGCGACTCCGTGGCGGCCGTCGAGAGGGCGGGTCTCGCGGACAAGATGTCGCACATCAGCACGGGCGGCGGCGCGTCCCTCGAGCTGCTGGAGGGCAAGGTGCGCATACGCAGTGGACGCAGCGCGCACGTTCTACTGCGCAAGCGCGTGCACTGCACAACAACGACTGCACGACAACACTGGTCACACGCGGCGTTTACCGCACCACAACATCGGTTGCACGCTGCGTACACTGCATACGCAACCAGTGTTGTGGTGCAGTAAACGCGCTTCTGCAGTAGAGCAGTGTACGCAGCGTGCGACAATGCTGGTATACAGTAAAACGCAGGTGTGCAGTGTAACGTGCGGGCGAGTGCCATGTTTGCGTGCGCGGCTGCGGGGCCTCTTCAATCTTTGCGTGCTTAGGGTTAGGGTTGGCTTCATCGGCATGGGCGGCGGCGCGTCCCTCGAGCTGTTAGAGGGCAAGGTGCGCATACATGCAGTGTACGCAGCGTGCAATCAATGTTGTCGTGCAGTGAACGCAGGTGTGCAGTAGGACATGCGGGCAGGTGCCGCGGGCCTCTCCATCGGTGTGTCACCATCTGAAGTTGTGGGAATTGAAGTTTCAATGTTGAAGATGGTACAGGTGCACAAGTGGTGCATGCCGCCACAGCGCAGCCTCTCCGCTGCATGTGCTGTGTGCTTTTTAGCAATTCTCGCTCAGGGCGCGAAAAAGCCCAGATGATGGTCTAATTTGAAGCTGCTGTACGGAATCTACATGGCGTGTGACATCTGACAGTGTCTCAACGACAACCACTCAAACGCTGCCGCTGCCAGATGGCTGTGTATATCTGCCCGCACGTGCTACTGCTGCACGAGCACGGCTACTGCACAACAAATGTACGTTGCATGTGGCGTACACTGCATGCGCGCACCTGCAACCAATGTTGTGGTGCAGTAAACGTGCCCGTGCGGTAGAACAGTGTACGCAGCCTGCAACCATGTTGTTTTGCAGTGAAATTTCTGCGTAGAACGCACGGGCAGGTGCCGTGTTATAGCGCGCGGCTGCGAGGCCTTTTCAATCTTGTTTGCTTAGGGTTAGATTTAGGTTCAGTGGTGCGTGCTCGCGCGTGCATAGCAGATTGCGCAGCCCGATTGAATCTGCAGTACATGCCGTGATTGATGTTCCGCACGCACTTCACCCTCATCTTCACGTCAGAACGCATCTACTGCCCAACCCTTGATGGTCAGCAGCTGAACAGTGGCAGTGCACTGCTTGCATGAGTGCAGACACCCTGCCGACCCCCCTGCATGCTCTGTCAGCGCACAGCACGCAACGAGCACTGCCACAATGAGCACTGACGCCGCTGCAAGGGGCGCTGATGCAACGGCATTGCATTTCTGACACACTTCAACCATGACATATTATTGGTTGCAGGTGCTCCCTGACACATCACTGCTGTCAGCGCCGCCGCGACCACATTGCATGTCTGACGCACTTTAACAATGATATCTTGTTTGCAGGTGCTCCCTGGCGTCGCCGCTCTCGACGACGCATAGCCCTAGATGTAGGGCTACCAACAGGGCTGAAAGCAGGGTCCTCTGACCGCGCCACCACCGCGTGTGCCGTAGCGACAGCAGCAGCGCACACGCCGCGCCGAAATGTTGAAGTGATTGTGTTTGTACGGTTTATCGCTTGTTTTCCTGTCGATGAACGTTGCGCACAGGAGGTGGCGGGGGCTTGCACCCTCCTCGCACGACCAGCATTTCAACAAATGTGACGTTGTGACAATAATAACAATGAACACCCACCGGTTGTTACGGGGCTTGCTGCAGCGCGGCGCTCTTTTAGGCTTTGTTTGCGAAATTGCCTTTGCATTGTGGCAATGAACTGATTGCACGGCTGTAGGCTGCAGAGGTGGTCACCGATCAGAGTGAACCTGGAACTACCTTCCAGATGTGACCATAAGGGCACATGGTCACACAAACGGCAATTGTCATCTACAGAATCAATCTTCATGCGTCAGCATCTAGATGAAGCGCTTTCTCAACTTCAAGCTTCTTTCTTGGGGAGTGATTGTTGGTGAACCCAGGTGATTTTTAAACTTCACCCTCAAGTTGAACTTGATCGATTTTCACCGGCCTCAGTGAAAGCGCTGGGGCAGCGATGTTGCTGCTGGTGCTGCTACTGCTCGGGACGCTGCCCTGCGCTCATGCAGCGCAACAGATATCAGCTGAGGCAGGAGCAGCTGCAGCGGAAAGGCAGGACTATCTCTGGGGCGCTTCGCTGTTAAACGATGGGCAGGTCAGCGGAATGCGGATCCATCATTGCTCAAGGCAGCCTGTGCATGCACATTGCAGCATGTATCTAAGCTGTGTCACGAGCGCACACGATCTCTGAGCATCGACCATTGCATGCTGCAGTTTATATTGCAAAAAGGGGCTCCGCCGTGTCGTGAACAATCTCATCTTGACCTGCCTCTTGTTTACAAGCAACAACTTTGCATTACAGAGCCAAGCACTTGTCAACCAAAGCAGCAGTGATTTGTCGGCGAGTGCTGAGATTTTGCGAGCTACCTCGGACATGATGGTGTCGATAAAGTTTGTCGGGACTGTCATTGGCCAGCGATTGATGGTCCCAGAAGGTTACTGCCTTGAATCACCCTGCAGGGAGGCATCTGTATTTCCCATCACTTGCTGCTGATGATCACCGGCACAGCTGCAATGCCAATGGCAGAAACACGCACAGCCCATTGGCAAGCCGAAATGTCTATCCTTCGCAATGGTTGATGCCTAAAGGAGGCGTTGCGGTTCGGAAACACAACAAGTGTCACTCAATCATAAGCAACGGGAAAACGTGGCGTTGCAGCTGATTCGGGCGTCACACAGCAGAGGCAGGCTCGCGGAGGCTCTCATGCAGAGCTCCAATCACAGCAGCTCGCCAGTGCGGCGGTGACATGCTGCTTCTCGCGCAGTGCACAATAACTAGACCCTTATGCCTCAGAGCCACGCAGCCGCAGCGTCGCTGCTCATCAAACTTGAAGTTACGTAGGCACTTCCAACTTGAAGTTCTACAGCGAGGCGAAGGCGCACGTCCCTGGCTCAGCACTTGCTGACCCCTGGCTCAGCGCTCGCTAACCCCTACAGCCGCTGATTCGCGCCGTGCCGCGCTGCTCCCGTCCGCAGACGGGCAGCGGCGACAATGAACCTCATCTCGAAGCCACGACACCGGCAGCGGCGGCGCTGCGCCAGCTCGACGGCGGCAGCGCAGCGCAGCGGCGCGGCGGCGGCGGCGGTGTGCTGCGCATCACGGAGGGCGCCGCAAGCTACGCGGAGCCGGGGCTCGTGGTCGCGTTCGCCGTGTACGGTCCGGGCGCGCTGACGAACGCGGCGTTCCTGCTGTCGCTGCGCGCGAGCGGCTACCGCGGGCGCGTGATCCTCGGCGTGCACCCGGAGCTGAGCGACGCGGACAAGGAGGTGAGTGCGTTGCGGCAGCTGGTGCTGCGCAGGGGTGTCTTGCGGCAGCAGATGGCGTGTGTGTTTGGGGGGGCGGGGGGCGCGGCGAGCGCCGTGGATCAACTGTGGGGAGGACGGGTGATGCAGTAAATGGGGGTAGGTATGTTGAGAGCGCGGGGTGCACTCGGAGCTGAGCGACGCGGACAAGGAGGTGAGTTTGCGCAGCGGCAGCGCTCGTGTGGTGCCGTTCTGCAATCCGCGAAACGGTCCCGGGCGCAGTGCTGGGCGGTTGGCGTCGCGCGGGGGTGTCTCGCGCGGCAGTAGGGGGGAGGGGGGCGGGGGTGGGGGGCGCGGCGACAGCAGTCAGTATCGGGGGCGGGGGGGGGGGGGGGGGCGCTGCGGAGGAGGTAGGTATGATTGGGGTTGGCGACATGCACCCGAAGCTGAGCAAGGCGGACGCGGCGGTGAGTGCGCGGCAGCAGCGCTCAATAGCGTGTGTCGCATCTGCAGGCGCGTGTCCCGCACGGCAGATGGTGTATGTGTAGCGGGGGGGCGGGGGCGCGGCGAGAACGGTCGGCATTGGGGAGGGCGGGTGATGTGCTGTGGTTCCGTTAGCAGATGGTGTCGCGCAGGCGTGTCTCACATGGCAGATGGTGTGTGGGGGGGGGGGGGGCAGGGGGCGCTGCAAGAGCAGACAGTATTGATTGGGGAGGGCAGGTAATGCGGTGGAGGGGGTAGGTATGTTGGGAATGCGGGGCGCACCCGGAGCGGGGCGAGGGGGACGTGGCTGTGAGTGGCGGCAGCGCTCAGGGTCAGGGGGTAGGTATGTTGCGGCAACCGCTGAGATGCTTCTTTGGCTGCAGGGGGGGTTCGGCAGGGGCCGAGCACCGTTGATCATTTGCGTTGTCCCTCCATTGGAGGGGGGAAGGGGGGGGGGGTGTAAAAGATGACAGGGGCGCGTTGGGGGCGGACGCGGGGACAGACGCGGCAATGGGCAGACTGCTGACTGCATGCGATTTCCAGTTTGTTTTTTGTGACGGTGCAAGGCGAGAGCAGGGTAGAAGGCGGCCGCGGCGGTAGACGATACCAGAGAGAGAGAGAGAGAGGGAGAGAGAGAGAGATCTCACGCGCCATTGACGCTCCGCAGTGCGAAATGCGCAACGCTGATGCTGTAGCAGCACTTTTAACAATCGGATGCAGCCTCCCCGCCCCGGCGCCGAATGCCTGCTCGGTGCGAAGTGCACAATGCTGCCGCGAGGGCAGCTTGTTCAGGAATCGGACGCAGTCACCCCTGAAAGTTTTACAAAATGCTTGATGAAGGGCGTGGCAGCTACTCTTGCGATGCTGGCTCCCGAGACGCCGTCAATACGGCGCTCCCGCTCACACTGCGCAATTGGTGACGCTCTACAACAGCCGAGACAGGACACCAGCTGAAAGTTGGACTAGTGCGATGATGTGCATCTGAAGCAGAGTCTCTGATCGGCACGCCCCAAGCCCTCTACAGCCTCGAAGCGTGCCACGCCCATGCGCACACGGGTGCGGTCATCTCAACCTCCCGCTCCCCCACATCGCCCCCCCCCCCCCCCCCCCCCACATCCCCCCCCTCCGCCCCGCCGCAGGCGCTGCACGAACTTCAAGTCTCCTACGCGCCGGTGGAGACGTTCCACACCGACGAGGAGCCGTGCCACGGGGTGTGCATGAAGACGGCATTCGGCGACATTGACGTCTCCATCGCGCGCTACTTCTTCTACCGCGAGGCGCTGCACGCCGCCGGCGTCGGCCCCACCAGCCTCGAGCCCGTGCTGATTGCGGATTTTCGCGACGCGTACTTCCAGCGCCACCCGTTCCGCGACCTGCGCGGCAAGAACCTCGTTGTCTCTCAGGTGAGCGCGCACTCTGCGTAGGGTTTGTGTCAAGCGCTAGGGTTGGAATTAGGGCTAGGGGTAGTAGGGTGCAGACTCGAGCCCGTGTTGATTGCAGACTTCCGCGACGCATTCTTCCAGCGCCACCCGTTCCGCGACCTGCGCGGCAAGAACCTCGTCGTCTCACAGGTGCGTGCAGGGTTTGTTTGCTTGAGTTCCTATATAGTATGATACTGTGGTCAGGGCGGGCGTCGGCGCCTTGAGCCTCGAGCCCGTGCTCATTGCGGATTTTCGCGACGCGTCCTTCCAGCGCCACCCGTTCCGCGACCTGCGCGGCAAGAACCTCGTCATTTCACAGGTGCGTTGAGAGCGCTTGGGGGAGGAAGTCAACATTTCGAACCGTGTGCTACGGACAGGCTTAGGGTTGGCGTACTCATTGCGGACTTCCGCGATGCGTACCTCCAGCGCCACCCGTTTCGCGACCTGCGCGGCAGAAACCTCGTCGTCTCACAGGTGAATAGAGAGCTTTTGGGGGAGAAAAACAGTACATACCTTGCATACCTTGAGCATGATACTTCTAAGTAGTAAGATTGAGGCTAGGGTTGGGGTGTGGACTCGAGCTCGTGCTAATTGCTGGTTTGTGCTCTTCCAGCGCTACCCGTTCCGCGCCCCGCGCGACAACAACCTGGTTGTATCCCAGGTGAGCGAGCGTGCTACGTAGGGTTAGTGTTAAGCCATAGTGCTGAAATTAGGGCTAGGTTTAGGGCTAGGGTCAGGGTGCAGGCTTGAGCCCAGGATGCTCATCGCGGATTTCCGCGACGCGTTCTTCCAGCACCACCCGTTCCGCGACCTGTGCGGTAAAAACCTTGTTGTGTCACAGGTGAGCCCGCGCTCTGCGTAGGGCTAGTGTCAAGCCCTAGGGTCGGCAATTAGGGCTAGGGCTAGGGTTACGGCGTAGACTGGAGCCTGTGATGCTGATTGCCGACTTCCGCGATGCTTTCCTCTAGCGCCGCCCGTTCCGCGGGCTGCGCGATAAGACCCTAGTTGTATCCCAGGTGGGTCTTGGAAAGTGTTTTCCGAGAGTAGGGGTCATAATTAGGTCTGGGCACCACCTGGGGGGTGCGCTGTCTTGCGGCGACACGTGTTGTCCCCTTGTGGCACCCCCCGCTTCACCGTCCTGCATTCCAACCGCCTCTCATGTAGGTAGGCTTCACATCGCGCGGGCTGGCGTGACGGCGGAGCCGCTCTGTCTCGCCCGCGAGACGCGGCGCAGGCGGCACACACATGACCTGCACGACCAACTGTCAATCCCGCTTTCAAGGGGGTGCGTTGCTCAAGCGCTGCTTGCGCCGAGTGACAGAGGCTCGTCATGTAGCTATGGACCAGCTTCACACTCACATGCTGACGGCCGCTGATGTCGCGATGGAACACTTTTGCGACCACACACCTGACGGCCGCGCAAGTGCTCGTGCCAAGCAACAATGTCTTCGTCATATCGGTGGAACACCTTTGCGGCTACACGCTGACGGCCGGGTGCTGCGCGGCGCCCGTTGCTGAGCGTTGACTGTTCGCGGTCCGGTGGTTCACGCCCACGTCAGAGAGTCTGCACTGCAGTGCAGTGACCTCTTGGAATGGTGAAACTCAGCGCTTAGTTCCGCGATATGTGCTACATAAGCGCTTTCTCTGCGCTCGTCTCTGCACGCATGTCCAGTGCGCTGATTTGCCCCCCCCCCCTCCTGCAACCCCCCCCCCACCCCCCCCTGCGCGCCGCTGCAGGAGTCGGGCTACATCCTCACCAGCACCTACTGGAACTTCAGCTCCTCCTGGATCGCGTCCTGCTTTGGCGATGACGTCGTCAAGGGCATGGAGTCCTACCCCGTCACTTGCTCAGGTGAGTTCTCCACAGTGCTCAGTGCAGTGTGCCCCCCCCCCCCCCCCCCATTACCCCCCTGAGAGCCAGAGTCGCTTGGGGGCGCCTGCTTCGCAGTGTACACAGTGCTCTGCGTAGTTTGCCCCCCGCCATCGCCCCCCTGAGAGCCATTGTCGCTTGGGGGACATGGAGTCCTACCCCGTCACCTGCTCAGGTCGCGGAACACATTGCTCAGCGCAGTTTGCCCCCCCCCCCTTCCCCCCTGCATTTCACCCCCTGAGAGCCAGCGTCGCTTGGGGGGGCGTCTGCTTCGTCCACAGTGCTCAGCGCCCCCCATGTCCCCCCTGAGATCCAGCGTCGCTTGGGGGCGCGTGCTTTGCACCAGCAGCGCTCGACGTCAAAGCGGCGGCGGCCGTCAGCGCAAGCGCCCCCTATTTCGAGCGCGCACTGTACTGCGCAGCCCGCGCCAGTTGGCGGTTGTCATTCAGCGTTTTCAACAGTGGTCTCGGTGCGTTCGCTGATTGGCGCTCTGCTCCCATCTCGAGTGCGCCGCACGCGCCACTTCGCGGTCATTCTTCGGGCACCGGCAGCAGCGGCGCATTCGCTGATAGCACTTTTGTGGGGGTTAGGGTCAGCGTTAGTGTTAGGTTTAGGGTTAGGGCTAGCGTGCAAGGCTCAACGCCTGCGTCGGTGTGCACGGACGGGGCTGCTGACCTCGTTGTCGTGCGAGCGTCGCCTTATGCATCGTAAACGTGCACGCGGATCTGGACAGCCGCACCCGGCGAAGTCACAACTTCAACAGGAAGTACTCTGTGACTCCACACACGGCCTTTCATCACGTGATCCTGACCATACGCCAATGATAGAATACCCGCCCCCCCCCCTCCCCTCCTTGCCTTCACCCCTCCAACACATCCATTCTGCCGTTGCTTGTTGAACTTGAATTTCAGGAGCGACGCTCGGCGCGGGCCGCGGCATGTGGCAGTACCTGCACGTGTTCTTGCACGCGCTCAAACACCAGCTCGAGAACGGCACGCCGGAGCAGCGTCGCACGGGCTGCCGGACGATGGGCGTGGATCAGGTGAGCGTCACACTTGAAGTAGATGTTGAACTACTGAGGCTTGCCTGTGGACGCCCGCCTGCAGGCCAGTCTCGCCCTCCCAGGGCCTTGAGTTGCACTACTTGGCAACAGCGCGCTGGCGTTTAACGCGCGGCACTGACTGGCTTGGTTGCAGCTGAGCTGTGCACCTGTGACCGCTGCGCAGCTTGAGCGCTGTGCTGAGCCGTGCAGCATGACCACTGTGCTGAGCCGTGCAACTTGTCCCCTGTGCTGAGCCGTGCAACTCGTGTTTGAGTTGTAGCACTTGACAAGTGGTTTGTTGAGTCGTGCAACCTTCTGAGCTTTGCAACATGGTGTGCTGAGCATTGCAACACGACTGCTGTGCTGAGCTTTGCAACTTGACCGCGGGTTGAGCAGTACAACTCGACAGCTGCGCTGTACCTCGCAACTTGTAACCGCTGCGCTGAGCCGCGCAAGCTGATCGCTGCCGCACCTGCAACGACCGCGCGCGCAGGGCATCCACAACTACATTGTGTACGCCGGCCTGCTGGTCGAGCTGGAGACGTCGATCGAGCCCAACGGTAAGTGGTGATGCTCCGCTTCGTGTTGATTTGTGCGCTCTGGCTTCCTTGATAGTGTGCGGCTGCAGCACGCTTCAGCAAGTACTGCACAGCGCAGAGACGGAGCCGCCTGCGCAGGTCAGACCAGTAGGGTTAGGGGTAGGGTTAGGATTAGGGTTAAGTCAGTCGCAGGCAAGTCTCACGGTGGGTGACGTGTAAGTAGAGTCTCCGCACGAGTAGAGTCTCTAACGCAGCCGCCTCAACCGCCCGCCGGTCGCAGCGGGCAACGACGCACTTTTTCACGCCAGTACACCACTCTTTCAAGATGGCGGAAAAGGAGTACTGGAATTTGAACCATTGGCATCGTTCGTTCCTTGAACCAGAAACGCGCTGTTCTCTTTGTATACATACATAAATATGGGTTGACCCCGTCCACGTGGTCTGCGCCGACGGCTCCCTGGGAAAAGCGGGCCGGAGGCTCCAAATTTTCTGATCTCTGCAACACCCTCAGCAGCTCAATGATGTGTCAATGTGCTTCAACTGGAGGCCCTTGGGGGCCCTGTGCTAAGAGTGTGTGCGTAGGGGCTGGGCCCGTGAAAAACCGGTGCTTCAACTGCTCCCCAGGCGAACCTCCTGCCGCACAACAGCAAGCGTTCACTGAAGCGCACGGCGATACATGCTTGCTTCACGCTCGAACACTTTCATGACAGTCACGACCTGTAACAGAGGCGGGCGACGGCGGGCATCATTAACACCACCGAGTAGTCTCATGGCAGATGGATACTTGTCGCCATGTGAATTAGCTTCAAATCGGGAGCCCTGTTCTTTCTGTATGTACATTTACGGTTCGGGCCCGTCACTGCGATCGGCGCCAACTGCTTGCCGGCAGTTTTTCATTCACATCACCACACCTCTCATGGCTTCTTCACAAACCTGCCTCGGAATCACTAGCTATGTACATTTACGGTTCGGGCCCATCTTTGCGATCGGCGCCAACTGCTTGCCGGCAGAATTCATTCACATCACCACACCTCTCATGGCTTCTTCACAAACCTGCCTCGCAATCACTAGCTTGACACTGCACACTCCGCGCTCTCTGTGGGCGTAGGGTTCGGGCCGGTCAACATGGTCGGCGCCAACTGCTCGCCGGCAGAATCCACTGTTGAGCACCTCTCATGGCTTACAGTATTGACGATTGCGTACTTAGCGCCACGAACACTAAGTAGCTAGACACTGAAGACTCTGCGCTCACTCTACATACATGTGGGATTCGGGCCGGTCAACGCGGTCGGCGCCAACTGCTCGCCGGCAGAATCCATTCACAACCTTGCGCCACGAACATTACTGTAGCTTGACACTGAAGACTCCGCCCCTCTCTGTACATACATGTACGGTTCGGGCCCGTCAACACAGTGGGCGCCAACTGCTCTTGGGCAACTGTGGCCATGGCAGAATTCATTCTCATTGACCATGGCAGAATTCAGAATCCATTCTCATCCACACTTGCCTTGCGCCACTTGACACTGAAGACTCCGCGCTCTTCGTGTACGTAGGGTTCGGGCCCGTCAACACGGTGGGCGCCAACTGCTCGCCGGGCCACGACGGCGACGGCGCCGACCTGCCCACGCGGCCGCTGCTGCAAGACGCCGACGGTCAGGTCATCAACCAGGACGGCAGCGTGTCGGCGGTGGTGCACCAGTACGACCGCTGCCCAGAGGTGAGTCAACTTCAAACGTTCACTTCAAATGGTAACACTAAGGTCTCTTCTCAACCAGGACGGCAGCGTGTCAGCGGTGGTGCACCAGTACGATCGCTGCCCAGAGGTGAGTCACTGCGTGGGCCAACTTCAAATGCTAACTTCAAATGTTGACACCAGGACGCCGACGTTCAGGTTCTCAACCAGGACGGCAGGCGTGTCGGCGGTGGTGCAGTACGACCGCTGCCCAGAGGTGAGTCAACTTCAAACATCAACTTCAGTCAGCTAAATACAAATGTTGACGGACACCGCCGGTGGGGTTTGGTGCTGCACTGCGCCCGCCGCAAGTCAGTCAGGCGACTACAGAAAGCGCCAAAGTCCAATAGGTCCTGTACTGACGACTTGCAGTGCGCCCACCTTATTCACAATGCTGTTTGTGGAGATGCCCAGTGTGGTATCAGTCATGAAAACGAATCAAAATATCGTAGAGCTCTAGGTGACAAGTCATACTTCTACTCAAAGTACTTTAAGAGTATTTGAAGTTGATCTTGTACATCGCTTTGGCGCCCAGGCAGCTGTTGAGGAGAAATGTTGGTCGTTGGGTGCGGCTCATCGCTTGCACTGGTGCGCCAATCCCAGCACAGTAGTTTAGGCGCAGGATGTGCAGCTGCAGGCCCATCTGCGTCAAACAGTCATCCCTCTTGACACCACGGGACCGTATAAGTTCAGCAAGGCGGCAGCAAACGCGCGTGTACTTTTGCGCTAGCTTACAGTATCAATCAGGTCACTAAGGCCACCTATAGATGACTTCTCCCAATGACGACTCCTGTGCGGTGCCGCCGCTCAGGCGTATGGGCAACCTGTTGAGATGACGTCGAGGAGGCACTGTATCACCCAGATGCCGCAGAGAGTGGTTTTATGCAAGGATTTGTCATGACTCCACCTCGTGAATCTGGCATGACATAATGCAATGCGTGCTTTGTCTGCTCGCAGCTCTCCGACCTCGTGCACCGTGAGTGGGTGCCCAAGTGGCGCGAAGCTGTGAACCGGCTGAATGGCCTGTGATGGTGGCCGCCATCGTCTAGACACTGGGCAACAATGCAAGGCCACTAAAGACCGGAGCTCATCAGTCAACTGGCGAAACCGACGATTTCGTTGCAGTTTTACAGCACTCGAAGTAGTTGCCGTTGCAAAAGGGTGAATGCTGCCCCAGGACATGGTCAGCACGTCTCCATGACCTGATCATCGGCAAGATTGATGTTGAAGTTGGGTGTGTGCGCGCGCGCCGGCCCTTGTGCCCGCAAATGCAGCTGGGCGCGGCGGCAGCGAAGATATCATTTGAACGGGACGCACATCGTACAGAAGCGCTAGCAACATTTACTGCGCGCACAAGCCCGTTGGTCTCCCTAGCTGCTTCAGCCAAATGCGCCAGCGGCTCGGTGAAGGACAACAGCGGCTGTTGCTGCCGGGAACCCTGTCGCAGCCGGCTACTATCCCGGCCCTCCTGGGAAGCTGCCAAATTACTGGCAACATCGCGACAGTTTGGCTGACATTGACTTGATGTCACCGGCCCAGGCAGGTTGTAAAGGGCTTCCAATGGACGCGCTGTTGATCACCCTGTCAAACGCTGTGAATCTTGTGGCTGCTGCACATGTCGGCATGACTGCATTGTACTCTGCTGGTGCGGACAGAGAGTTACTGTAGCGAGCAACAGCATGCATCCTGTCCTTGCTCTTTAATGTACACATGTGGGTTGTCTGAACGCTACATGTGTCGTTTCTTCTAGCAGTGCGTGCTAACACACAGGGTGGGTTTGCGTCTTAGCACAGGCGCAGAAACGCTTAATAGCAGGAGGCACACTCTACATACATTTTCACAAGCGCTAAAGGACCTGCACATGGTGCTGCACCTGCAAGCGTGCGCAACTGCAATGGCGCCCTCGATCCACTTGTTTCCGACTAAATCATGGCCGCTGTCTTGCTGGTAGAGTTTGTGCACACCCTGTCTTGCGGTGTAGGCAAGAAAGGATTCTTTGCTGCACTGTTTACAGTACGCTGGACATGCTTCCGGTGCTGGCCGATGTTGCTTGATGATACCGGTCGGGCATCCTGGTCTAGCTTTGCAGCCGCGCTGCTCAGGCAAGCCATTTGACATTGAGTCTACGACTACTGCAAATTGTCAGCAAGGTTGGTGTTGGCGAAAGTTCAGATAGGGGTCAGGCACGCTTCTTAGCTTGACGTTGAAGTACTGCGACTCGCTTAGTGAAAAGCAGAGTTGCGAGGTGTGGCACACCTTGTCTGGCGCTGTAAGCATCTGCGCTGCCCTGCTGCACACTTGTCGAGCTCATGAGTGTCTTGTTCACAGTACTGCTGGAAAAGACAGCTTTGGTACTGGCCCACGTCGTCGATGAGTTGCTGCTTCAAGCAAGGGGTCGGGCACCCTGTCCTTGTTTTGCGGCCGCGCTGCACAGGCAAGCATCTGACGTTTGAGGCTACGGCTACTATCTACTACTGAGAGGTGTTCAACTGCCTGCTGGTGACGCTCCCCGGCTAGGAGTGTGAATAAAATTGAAGTGTCGCAGAGAGGAGGAGAGGAGCCGCCGCCGCCGCGTCAAGAAGGAATGCATGGGTGATCCACTGGTGTCGCTAGTGTTGCGTATTGCTCTGGTGGTGGCAGGCATGCTCGCTGCTTTGCGTCTCGGCCCCAAGCTCCAGGTAACAAAAATGCCACGTTGGCTCATTTCCAAGCAGCGCTGAGACTCATTGCACCATGCGTCTTGGCTTGATATGCTTGCGCTCTACAATGTGACCCATGCCTTTCTTTCTGTTGGTGGTAGTAGATTGTGTTGCGCCTGAGTTGATGTGGATGTCATATGTTCAGATGCTCACGTACGTGGCAGGCGCCTTGCAGCAGGCAATGTCATTCAGCATTGTGCAGATTCGATGAGCTAGTTTTGGCAAGTGGTCTGAAAGAAGTGATGTCGGCAGATTTGTTGTCCTTGACGCGTACCTACGTTGTGAAATTCCGCGCTTCAAGTTGCACGCAACTGAAATGTGTCTGTGCTCGCAAATAGTGTAGGCACTGTTTCATCATCGACGAACCCAATTAATTGCACGATTTTCTAACACTCAACCGCTGTGCAGCTAAGATGATGCCGTGCTGCATGCGCAGCTACTAGCGCCAGTTGTATTATACAGGCCACTTGACTAGATTTGAGAACGGCGCCCAGCAGTTGTTGGGCAGTTGAATCAGTGCAGCCGAATGCCATTTGTACTGGTGGCGGAAATAATGCACAAGCAGCATCTCTGATAGTGCGCATGCGCAGCTGCTGCCCTACCTACCTGCCTATGGCAAATGTCGTGTTAGTGGCGGCACCGCGTAGTCTCGGTCTTCGAGCCAATCAGGGTCAACTACACTGTAGCTTACAAAGCTGTTCATGCTATACGCCTAAAGTAAGATGCCCACCTCCTGCAGCCCGCAGCAACTGGCTCCGTCAGCACGCTTGTGCGTGCTGCACGCCGCACGCCGCACACTGACGGCAGCGCTCAGTAACTCTCTACAACCATTGCACCCCTTATTGTGCGCAGCCGTGGGTGCTGGGTGGTCGCTCACGCGTGTGCCTGCTGCTGTTGCTGCCGCCGCCGCTGCTGCTGCTGCTGCCGCTGCTGCTGCTGCCGCTGCCGCTCACACGCAGCTGCTGCGGCCGGGATCTGTGGTGCGGCTGATGTCGGCGGCGGGCCCGCAGGGGGCGGGGGCGGGGACGCACTATGACCTGCTGGTCATTGGGGGGGGGTCGGGGGGGATTGCTGCGGCGCGGCGCGCGGCGTCGTACGGCGCCAAGGTGCGGAGCGCTGCTGCTGCTGCTGCTGTTGCTGCTGCTGCTGGCGGTGGTGGTAGTGCTGCTGCTGCAGCAGCAACTGCTGCGGCTCCTGCTGTTGCTGTTGCAATTGCTGCTGCTGTGGTGTCATAATGTCTTGTCAGGAGACGCTGAATGCTTTTGACGGTCTACGTGTGGTGCACTGTGTTTCAAGCAGGTTGAAGTCCATGTGTGGTGCGTTTGTGCCTTCTCAGTAGGTTGAGGTTTCTGGAACCATGATGTGCTGGCAAGCGCGGCAGGTACGCCAAACTGCGGAGTGCTCCTTGGCTGCTGTAGCACCAACTGGACAGTTGCGCTGACTGTCAGCGCAGCTCAGATGATGTGAGACAAGTTTTATTGTGAAAGCCTGATGATGATCTATGGGTTCAGATTTTTGAAAACTGGTGCGCTGTACGCCTAAGGGCGTTGCGTGCCAGTTAGGACTACCGGTGTACTTGAGGTAAGTGGTGTGTGGACTTGATGTGTGCCGCAGCACTTGTATCAAATGCAGTACTGGTGAAATAGAATCAGTCGCCGACAATGGTGTCTCATGGATGCCACATGACCTGACATCTTGCAGGTGGCGATTGTGGAGCCGCGGCCGCTGGGGGGCACGTGCGTCAACGTGGGATGCGTGCCCAAGAAGGTAAGTGAATGTCGCAACCTGCCTTTTGACGAACGCACTCTTACTGTGCATGTATGTGCATGTATGCGACTTCAAGTGCGGGCGCAGCAAGCAGCGCTCAATGTTGCAGAGCTCCGTTGGTGTGCAGAGGACAGCCGCCGCTAACTCTGCGGCACCACGGAGTGGCAGAGCCGTCCCGGGGGGCAGAGTACTTGAAGTTTGTAGAGTGATACAGATGATGATATGTTTTCTTGCGTTGATCCATGCCCCGCGGTGAAGCGCGCGCTCTGCACAACAGACTCATCGATGTGCCAACGGGACCAGGGTTGTAATAACGGGTGCTGCTGCTGCTGCTGCTGGCGGTCAGGCTCGCTGAGACGAGTGTTGCTGCTGCTGGCGATCAGGCTTGAGCCGCTGCTGCCTCGCGTGTTTTCTTGCAATTTGCTTGCGCATATATGTGGCAGTGCATACATGACATCATGACACTGTGTACCCATGCACTCATGGTAGTGCTAGTAGTCACATAATGACTCCCATTTGCATGCATCGACCTGAGCATGGCAGCCATGCTGTAGTTTCTGATGTAATTTAGCATGCGCTGTCATGCACAAATGCGCCCTGGAGCATTCTATCCCTATCCTTAGTCAGGGTTAGGGTTAGGTTCAGGATATTGCAGCAAATAGGGTTTGCTTTATCAGCCGTCATTACCCAGAATCTGGCATACTTACGTCGTTACGCGTACTTACGTCGCTCCCCGTACTTACGTCATTAATAACACTAAATGGGACGTCAAAGTTACGTCCACCGCCGTGTTGCGTCCACTGCCATCGCCCTACGCGTGCGGCTGCCGTTCTGCGTGGACAGAGTAACTGAAGGTTGAAGCATGCAGCAGCGTCCTCGTCGACGCTCTCCTCTGTGCCAGTGCCTTTGCGCTCTACGGGAGACTCCACGATGCTGCATCTGTCGCGTGTGTCGCAGGTGATGCTTCGTGCAGACCATAGTTGCGTAGTTGAAGTTGGGAGTTTGCGGCACATAGTCTTTGTGTTTTTCGGCACACACTGCCGCGCCAGTGCCAGTGGTCTGTGCAACAGAGTCTTTGACGCTCTCTCCACCGCGTTCCAGTGCCGGTGCGCCTCAGGGTTAGGGTTACTGTAGGGTTAGGGTTAGGTTAGGCAGAGCCCTTGACGTTGCGTCTGCCGCCGCCACGCAGCGCGTCGCACAATGGATCGTTGACATCAATGTTGTGTCCAGCGCCGTGTTACGTCCACTGGCGTCGCCCCCTGCGCGCGGCTGGCGTTCCACCGAGAAGTTCAACTTTGAAGTACGTATCATCGATGCACGCCCCCGCGCCATTGGCGGTGCGCTCTGCAACATAGTGCTTGAAGTTGCCTCCGCCGCCGCTGCTGCGTGCGGCGCAGGTGATGATCCATGCAGACCGTAGTTGAAGTTGAGAGTTTGCGGCACGTAGTCTTTTTCTCGTCGGCGCATGCCGCCGCGCCAGACTGCGCCGCCAGTGCCAATGCGTTCTACAACGGAGTCCTTAACGTTCCCTCCACCATGTTCCAGTGCCGGTGCGCTCTACGTCAGAGTGCTTGATGCTGCGTCATCGCCGCCGCCGCCGAGCGCGCCTCTGCGCCAGTGCTGGTCCGCGCTACAGCAGCGTCGTTGACGTTCCGGCTGCCGCCGCAGCCGCCGCGCGTGCGCGCACGTGATGTTCCAGTCCGTAGTTAAAGTTTAATGCGTCCGGCACGTGGTCTTTTTTTTGTCGTTGGCGCACGCTGCCGTGCCAGTGCCAGTGCTCTCTATGACAGAGTCCTTGACGCTCTCTCCACCGCGTTCCAGTGCCGGTGTGCGCTTAGGTTTAGTGTTAGGTTTGGGTTGGGGCTAGGTTAGGCAGAGCCCTCGACTTTGCGTCTGCCACCGCCCCCCAGCGCGTCGCACAATGAATCACTGACTTGCCGCGATGTCAATCAGTGTCACATCCATTGCCGTTGCCCCCTGCGCGCGGCTGGCGTTCCACAGATAAGTTGCTCCACAGAGAAGTTGAACTCGAAGTATGTATCGTCGACGCACACCCCCGCGCCATCGCCGGTGCGCCCTACTTACAACACGGTGCTTGAAGTTGCCTCCGCCGCCGCTGCCGCGTGCGGTGCAGGTGATGTTTCACGCGGCGTCGATAGCAGAGACGCTGCACGACGCGCGCCACTACGGCTTCACGGTCGGGCCGACCTCCTTCAACTGGGGCAAGATCAAGGTGAGCGGCGACCGTGACCACGTACGTACTGCCAAATAGCATGCGTACATACATGTACTCTCAAGTACAGGTATAAGCACTTCGCGTGTCAAATCAAATATACTACGCACGTGTACATTGAAACATGTACGCACAACGCGCGCCACTTCAACTGGGGCAAGATCAAGGTGAGCAGCCGCAGCGGCATGCCTTCAAGCAACTCACATGCATGCATGCACCTGAAAGTACAAATTCATGCACTCAAAGTATCCAAAAAGTATGCTGTGCAACTGCACACAGATATATGTATGCATACGTCTCCGCCTGTGCCGCGAGGGAACACAACCGGGGTCTGAAAGGGCCCCTTTGCAGATAGTATATATATCGAGCTCTTCGAGCTCTTTGCGCCTGCGGCGCAGGAATACGCCACAACTGCAGACACGGCGAATTTACGCCCTGGCTACGTGGAACAGGCTGCGCATGCTGCGCTGTGCTGGCATGAGGGTGTGGGTGCCCCACCTTAAGGTTACGGTCAGGGTTAGGCCGACATAGGGCTACTTGCCATGCTGTACACCGTTTCAGTTTGCGGTTTTACGATACGAGTAGCACGGTCTTGCCACAGTGTCAAGAGCCCGGAAAGTCTACAACATCGGGGCTGCAGTTGCGGTTTGGGTTACAGCCGGAGGTGGTGCCAGTTCCGCACGTGTACAGTAGCTGGCTCACACGCGGGCATTGGCGGGCACGGAGCGATTGGTGATGCTTCGCAGAAGCACTTGAATGGCGCGTTGCTTCATGCCGTTGAAGTGCCTTATCGGCGTGCGCAGCGTGCCCGTGTATGCCCATGCTCAGCACTAGGCATCATGAAAAAAATGCTCCATGTATGAATTATTGCGCACCCAGACGTGTCCCACTTGCATGTTTTCCTTCAGTCAACAACACTCACTCTCCATGTGCTACTGTCAGTGGGCTCTCAAATCCGCACGCCTGATGCTGCGACTGCGTAAACGCTACCATCCCCGTATCCTGACCTCGCGAGTACGCCGCCACTCTCTGGCTCTCATCCGAACCTGATGCTGCAAGGTCCACTCAGAGTTTTGCGATGCTCAGACGTGAAGCTGCGTCTCATGCAGTGCACATGCCGTATCCCCCCCCCCCCCCCCCCCTACCCCCTTCCAGGCATCCCGGGACGCGTACGTCAGGCGCCTCAACGGGATCTACGCCAGCAACCTCAAGGTGAGATGGACGCGCTCGCTGGTTAGCGCGGCGCCGCCCTTCTTCCAGTCCTTCTACGTGAAGTCGCAGCAAGGCGCAATGGACGCTGCCACAGCGCCTGCTCAGATGCCATTCATCGCGCCTAGCGGCGCTGATATTGCGCAGGACCTTGCGCTGCTGCAAGCACGACGATGATGGCTGTACTCGCTGCGCGCACTGGGTACTTTGCATAGGCGCGATGGCGCATCATCCACCGCCGTCAACGGCTGCGAGCACGGGTGATGAGCGGCTGCGGTCGCTGCGCACTGGGTGAGGCGCGTGATTGTGATCGGCAGTGTCTGCCTCGCACGAGCCTACGTAGGTATGTGTACGTACACGTACGAACATATCTTACAGAGGCGATGTTCATAGACTAAAGTACGAGAGTTTCGTTTCTGTTTCGCCGTGTGCCCGCTCCTTTCAACGAAGCTCGCTTTAAATGCAGCGCCATCATTTCCAATACCGTGTGCACCGCAAGGTTAAGGCTCAGGATTCATCGCATTTCTCGCAAGCTCCCGTAGCCTCAGTCACTTTTTCTCACTTGTTGTACACTTGCTCTGTGGCCTGCATGCCCCGCCCCCCCCCCCCCTTTTTTACATTCTCATCGCATGAACTCCTCGCGAGTTCCTCGCAGACTCAAATCACCTGCAACGACGCCTCTTTGTGTGCCCCTCCCCCCCCCCCAACGCCTGCAGTCATCGAAAGTGGAGTACCTGGTGGGCGAGGCGACATTTCCCCCCACGCGCTCGGGCGCGCGAGAGTCACCGCCGGAAGTTGTGGTGGGCGAGCGGCGCTACACCGCGCGCGCCGTGCTCATTGGCACGGGCGGGCAGCCCATGATGCCCGACGTGCGGGGCGCAAAGGAGTTCTGCATAGACAGCGATGGTGAGCGCTGCCAAGATTCTCACCCTGATCGTAACCGCAGAGCTGTTGCGCACAAATTACGTTTGTTTGAGGCGCCTTGGTGTGCCCGTGGCGCATGTACGCGAAGTGGCGAGACGCATGCTCAGGAATGTTAGTCTAGGGTTAGCGCCAGGATTTGTGTTGGCTGCGCTCTGCTGCTGCCGTTGAACACACGGTTGTTTGTTGCAGCTGCGGCGGCCGGTCTGGCGCATCCGGTTAGCTAACGCTAACCCTAAACCTAACCCAACCCTAAGACACTCACTTGTAGAGGGCAGAGCTATGTAGCCGCATGCGCCGAGTTTGGCCCTCACTCGCAGAGGCTTACAGGTGCCTATGTGGCCCCGTGTGCTGAGGTCCAGGCGCCGATGACGGGGCAGCTAACAACGGCGCAGTGCAGTGAACGACTCAGGGCTTTGCGTGACAGATGCCGAGGGCTACGTACATCGGGAAGCGCTGTTTCGTCGGGCACCCGCTGCGCGCTCTTCTGCTATCAGTAATTTAGTACCACACAGGCACTAGACACTAGGCCGTGACTGATGCGTTGCGGGAGCGGTGAGTGGCGCCGTTAGCGTGTTCGCCTGGCCCCTTTGTGGTCTCAGCGATGGGTGAGGGCTCTAAGAGCCACTCTGTACGACCACAATTGGCGTAAATTAGAGCAAAGGGCAGGGGGTTAGGCCGTGCGCGTGTCAGCAATCAGCCAACTCGCAGACCCGGCACTGGGTCAGGGTTAGGGCTGAGGGTAGGTTTAGCTCATGCAGCACTGTTCTCTTCTGCGCCGCATGTGTGTCCTCTCGCCCGCCAGGCTTCTTTGCGCTGGAGTCGCTGCCGCGGCGCGCCGCCGTCGTGGGCGCGGGGTACATTGCAGTCGAGGTATGTATGTATGCATACCCTTTTGATACATACCCTACTGTTATTGTTTTAAAGAACTCTTCTATACGTGCGTAAAATTTTACAAATAACTCAAGATAATCAAATAGAAATATGTCACTTCTCTCAAGCTCAAGCCCATCCGTGACCATTTGTCACCAAATCGTTGAAGAGTGCTGCTTGCAGTTGCAAGGAACAGGCAACTGCTGCTTGGCAGGCGGCTGAATGGCGCGCGGCCTGCGGGCTGTGTACACTTTAACCCTAACCCTAACCCTAAGCTGCATCGTAGCGTTCAGAGTTGGGTGATGGTGTGACCTTGGTTTAGGATGAGTGTTAGATGAGTGTTGTGACCGCCGACGACTGCATGTGGCCTCGAAATCCCAGAGCATCATGTCACTGGCTTGAAATACTTGCTGACGTGCGGCGGCATGTGCATGCGGTGACTCGCCCTGGCATGGGTCTTGTGCCCTCGCGCACTCATTGCAGTTGGTGGGTGTCCTGAATGGCCAGTGTGCATGGCATTGATCTGTTGATGCGTTGATACTTTGAAGTAGATGCATGCAATGTTGGTAACCATGCAGGGCGGCATGAGCATGTGATGACTTACAGCTGCATGTTCAGTACTCCAGAAGCGTTGTATTACTAAGGGCCAGAAGCACTCTCTGCAGATGTTCGTACTTGGTGTGTATATATACGCATAGCCTCCTGAGCATGTGATGACACGTTCCACCATGCGCGCGCCCTCGTTGCAGCTGGCGGGTATCTTGAATGGCCTGGGCTGCGACACCTACCTGTTTGTGCGGCGGGAGTCGGTCATGCAATATCGGTGCTTGTCATTACGAGTGTTTCAATGCAACTACAAAGCTCATGCACGGAGCTTGCAGTAACACGCTCCAGCATTTGCACTCCCACTCATTGCAGCTGGCAGGTGTATTGAGTCGCCTGGGCTGCAAACCCCACCTGTTTGTGCGGCAGGAGTTGCTCCTGCAATATTGGTGTTTGTCATTATGAGTATTTCGATGTGAGTAGACTGATAAGTGCACACAATAATGAGCTTGCGGTAACACACTCCACCATGTACGCGTCCTTAACGCAGCTGGCAGGTGTCTTGAATGGCCTGGGCTGCGACACCCACCTATTTGTGCGGCGAGAGTCGGTCCTGCGCCAGACGGACCCGCTGGTGCAGGAGACGCTCATGGCGGAGATGCGACGGGCGGGGGTATGTATACACACAGGTGAGCGTACCTACATACTCAGATGCGATGCACTGGGGTATGTATACATTCACAGTGAGCTTATATACATAATACAGTGGCACGCCGGGGTACGTGTAAATACACGTTGGTGAGCATACCTACGTACTGCCGATGCAACACGCCGCGGGCACACATTGTCAAGTTTGTACACAGGTTTACACAAGGGTAAGCATGCCCTTCATACTGCAAATGCGGCGTGCTGGGGTATGTTTACACGTACATAGGGGACCTCAGGCTAAGACTCTTTGTCAGGAGCGCTGTAGTATGCTTGAAGTTTGAATATGGCGATGATGTTGGATTTGCGTCAAGCGGCGATCATGGAGAGTGGCTCTGGACAGCATGTCTGTATTTGCGATCTCGTTGGGGTGTACTGTCAGAGCGGCACTGGTGCCAACTGTCAGCTGCCGTTCCGCTGTACGTACTGGCCGCTCCTACACAGATAACACCTCTGATATCGAGGGTGCGTCAATTCAGGGTTAGGGTCAGGGTTAAGCCTGACCATGAGGCTGCGCGCCGCTCACCGTGCCGCATGAACCCTAACCCTAACCCTGAATCAAACGATCCGGTTGCCAGCTTCGCACATTGAACTCTGCCGCTGCGCACCCTCATGTTGTACGCGCGTGCTGCCTGCCGACTCCCACCCTACTTCATTGTCCAACCCTACTTTTCCCCATTCCTTGGCTAAGCGATCAGACTGCCCGGTCCGCACATTGGAACCTGCCGTTAAGCATCCTGACAGCGCACACGCACCCGTCGCTTGTGCAGGCTGCACGCCGTCCGCAGTTCTGCGCGATGATGCCAGCGGTCTGCTGACGCTGTGCACCGCGCCGCGCGGCGAGGACGACGGCGGCGAGCAACACGAAGGCTTCGAGTCAGTGCTCATGGCGATAGGTGAGGCGCGATGTATCATGTGTAGTGAGGTACACATGTTCTTGCTTACAAAGTGGTCTGCCAGTATCATGCAAGCAGCTGTCAGCAGAGACTGCTGACGCTGTGAGGCTTCGAGTCAGTGCCCGGCGAGGCGATATATCCCGCAGTACGTATTTTTGAAGTCAACGGTGAAGTATGCTGTGCCTTTACCGTAAGGGAAGGGCAATCATGCTGTGTGCAACGCTGCACGGCGAGGGCAGCAAACGGCACAAGGGATTACTGAATTGGCATGCACGGCAAAAGGTTCTCTAGAGGATAGATTTCGAATTACCGTGAATGCTTCAGCATTGGTTCAAAGCGCAGGCCACCGATGCTGAGCGCTGTGGCACGCAGCATAGAATTAGGGTTAGGGTGCGCACGGCGAGGCTGACTGCAGAAGGGGTGCAAGCCGATGCTCGTGGCGATGGCTCCACACCTCTGCCACGTACTCTAAACAGTTTTTTTTAATCACCGTGCGTGCTTGGGTCACTGGCGTTGTTCTCGTCGCAGTGGCGGTGCGCACCACGGTGCTCGTGGCGACGTTGATATGATGCCGGAGTTGCACTGCCCAGATCAAACTGTGGTACAGGCACGCTGATAGATGCGCCGCAGGTGGTTAGGGTTAGGGTGAGGGTCAGATCACCACCTCATACGGTCGGCTGCCCATGGCAGGCTGGTGAGAGAATTGCGCAGCGGCTACTTGCTCGTAGGTGGGCAGGTGAAACACATGGTTCAAGTTACCCCCCCCCCCCCCCCCCCCCCCCCCCCCCCAAACGCATCTTCAATGCATGACGTGCATGCAGGACGCTCGCCCAACGTGGCGAGGTTGGGGCTTGAAGCCGCGGGCATCAAGCAGGGGCCGCGCGGGCACATTCTGGTTGACGAATTTCAGGTGCGGAAGCGTCATCGCCAGCGCTTGCGCGTACGTCAGAATCTGACCCTACATAGCCTTCTGGCACTTTGACTTCGGTCTTTTGCGTGCATCCGCGTTCAGGTGCTTATTTGCATGTCTGTTTCATGAGACGGTTCATCGCCAGGCGATTGTGCTGGCACCGTACGAAGTGTGCATGGGTGGTTGGGTTATTATGCTGCCCGACCAACTATTGTGCGGCGTACCACTGTCATCGTCGGCGACTTCTACAGTCGGTGTGCTGAGTTGCGGAGGCGTACAGCATGCCTACATACTTGAAGTGCGTACATACATACCCATGCAGGTCATGGCACATGAGCATGGCGCAGCCCCGCTCCTCCTGTGCGTGCGAATTCAAATTTTCCAACCTCAAATCTACAGATGGACGCTTTGTGCACATACTTATGTGCCATTGTTTTGCTGCGCCCCCTCAACACACATGGCTTCAAGCTGTGATGGCAGCGCCAACTGAGTGCACGTCACACCTGAGCACTGACATCCCCACGCAAGAGCGTACAGGGCTGACCCAACAGTAATTTGCAAGGGTGCTCTACACGCCACGTGCTTGCTTGCAGTGTTGAAGTTCAGCTCCTGGTCCCCCCTAATGCTGGGATGCGGCGTGTGCCTCAGCGCCGACCCAATCAAAATCTACAGCTGCGAACATGCGCAGATCTGATCATGACGCTTCACCGTGCGCCGCTCTCTTGTGCAGCAAACCAGCAGGGACGGCGTGTATGCCGTGGGTGACGTCACCGGCAAGGTGAGCCCAAACCCTAGTTAGTTCTGATTCTGACCCTAAGTCTTAGTCGTCGAGGTGCCAACTGCCGCAACACGTCAAGTACTTCATCAAGTACTGTAACAGTGACGAGACTGGGTGACGTCACAGGCAAGGTGAGATCAAACCCTACTTAGCGCGGATTGTGGCCCCGATTCTGAGCCTTCAAGGCGTAGCCAGCAGTGGCGCAGAAGGAAGTACGGTAATGATCTGTGCAGTTCGTGCTTTACGGTCATGAGTCTTGGTCAGAGTCTCTTGCAAGGTCAGTATTTGTGGTAATTACTGAGACTGACAAAACTAAGGATACTGAGGGAACTATAATCGATCAAGGAACCAACATGTGCACGTGCACAGATAGGAGGACACAGCCTGAAGTGACCACGCACCAGGCCTAAAAAAACTCTGCTTTCGCACTTCCAATACCGCAATATCCTCTTCAGGGTGATTTGTTGCAAGACAAGAGGAACTTCACAAGTAATGAAATCTCCGAGTCAGTCAGAGTCTCACTGAAGGTCAGGGTTGCGTATTGATCGCGTGGCAGCCCTGGAGGCAGTCTGCTCGAGTACTGCTTGGACGAGCTCGGTGGCGTGCGTGCAACGGGCGCCAGTATGCCTGCTTACATAGTGTTAGGATGAGGATTAGGACCAGCTGCATTTTAGGTTTAGGGTTAGCGCAAGAGTGCTCAAATCTTGCAGATCACACCAGTCCCAACTGCCATAGCCGTGAACACAGTGGTAGAGCTCAGGGGGGCTACATGGGCTGCACTGTGCTGTCACCACGTTCACCGTCACAGTCGCAGCCGCAGCTGATGCCACTGGCACTACGAGGGCCAAGAGGGGAGAAGACCCAATGATAAGCGGATCTCTGCCAGCGCTGCTCATTTGCGTTGTCATTGCATTCAAAGAAACGCTGCGTGGCGTAAGCGACTCCGGCTGGCCCACTCGCAGCGAAGCGTTGCTGCATAGATGTAGAGCACTGCTGTGTCTCTGTCTTGGAGCAGTGTGCACCTATGCGTCCTGCGCGCCTCACATGCTGCGTCATTGCACAACATTCTTGCCGTCAACTCAGCTGGAGCTGACGCCTATGGCGATCGCTGCGGGGCGGCGGCTGGCAGATCGACTGTTCAACGGAGCGCTGCCACAGGCCAAGGCGTCATTTGATACCGTCCCCTCCGTGTACTTCACACACCCGCCCGTTGGCACCGTCGGGTTGACGGAGCCGCAGGCCGTCAAAAGGTATGCAGCGCTCAGCATCGATCAGATCAAGGGTAGGTATGCAACGACAAGGTACCCCAGCACTTGGACAATATACCTTGTCAACTAGAGCTGATCTACGACTTCTGATTCGTTTCCACGAAAGTCGGGGAAGTACTGCCATGAGACGAGAGAACAAAGGCTAAAAGCTTTGTTACTGGTGATGTGTGTCAATGAAACAAGCCAGACTCTCCATGCTCACATATCAATGCTTTGTGCAGGGAAGACCGGTTATTTCCCCATTTGCCACTATCATAAGAGGCATCGTGGCCTCCACTGCAGAGCTGTTGCCACCGTTCACGTTGTGAATGCATTGTGAATGCACTGCGCAGATATGGGCAAGACAACGTCAAGGTGTACACATCGCGGTTCGTGAACCTTTTCTTTGGGCCCTTTGACACGGCGCCTGCCGACAAGCCCAAGACGGCAGTGAAGCTCGTCTGCCAGGGACCTGATGAAAAGGTAAAGAGGCATTACGAACATACACATTCGTGTACTTGTTAGAAGGTGACAAACATGGGTGAATACATGTGCCTCCAACAAACGGACGTGTGATTTTGCTGTACGCTTGCTGCTTAGTTTGCTGTCATCAGAATTCCCCCCCTCCCCCCCAGCAGTTTGGCTTGTTGGGAACAGTTATCGTTAGTGAAACCTTGTCTTCAAGTAGCTGTCGGAGCACAGCATGCATATTGACTGCCACTATCAGGGCAGACGGCTTTGAAGCTTATACAAAATTAGTCTCCTTGGCTTTGCTGTAGGCTGTACCTGCACCCCTGCCAAGGCAGGGCTTGTCATGGTACAGAACCGGCCTCATGGGTCGCTGCTTTGCGACCTCACTTACTGCAACTGATCAATGGCATGCCGTGAACTTCAACTGTTGTGTTCTGCCAGGTGGTGGGCCTGCACGTGGTGGGCATGGGCGCCGACGAGATGCTGCAGGGGTTTGCGGTAGCCATTAAGGTGAGCGCTGCTTCGGTTTAAATTACTAAGCTGCGCATGGCACCAGTTGAAGTGCGCCAGCGAGGTGAAAATAAATGCCTGCAACAGCGCGCTTGCATAGCTGCCTGGAGAGTCATTTGAGGAAGTCACCTTCACCTTCGCTAAATTTTATGCATCTCGATATGATTAGTGGCTCAATTGATCCGAACACTCTTGCAACAATTGCGTTGTACGCAGACAGCATCAGGGAAGCTCGTGCTTGTTGGCCACTGCACACTGCGTCATTGGAGCGCAGTAACACCGGCAAGTTCATGATCGGCCATCACTGGTACTACTCGTTGGCAGACTCTGTGACAGACTCTGCTTGAATGTCTTCAAACAAGCCTCCGTGTGCGGCTGGAGCATCACCACACCTGACTAACTCACATCTGAATTTCACTTCAACGCATGCAAGCGCCGCAGCAGCCATGCACCCAGGCGTGTGTTCACCATCGAGTGACCCCCCCCCCCCCCCCCCCCCCCCCAATGCCTTCGCCTGCATATGCGCGTTCTGTTGCCCACCACCAAGCTTCTAATCATCGCGCATTTCTGTGTGCATACAGATGGGCGCCACCAAGGCAGACTTCGACGCGTGTGTGGCGATACACCCAACCGCCGCAGAGGAGGTGGTGACACTCCCTCCCTGGGGCCTGTCTGGCCGCCTCGGCGTCTCGCGGCCGCCGCACCCGTGCTCATCATTGTAGTTCAAGTTGAAGTTACACGAAGCACGCGCCTTGGCGGCGCAGCATTTGGAAAAGAGTTCGCGCAACCCGGTGCAGCTGCGACTCGTGCGCAGCCTCGGCAGGAAGGCAGGCAAGTTGAAGCGAAGCGATTTGGGATTGGCGCCACTTGGCTGGCGTGCGCCAGGCGATGGGTTCTACTGCCCGCAAGCGCTGCGCCGTAACCGCCTAGCATCAGCGGGGCACACTGGCAGCAGCGCAAGTGCGAACAGCGACTGGCTATGTACGCACGACCAGCGTGTTGCGTGCCAAGGGCCCGTGCGGCTGGCTCTGCAGCAAGCCGCCAAGCTCGACGCCTCTTGCTGCGGCTCATTATGTGCGTGTAACTGCTGTTGTGCGCCGGGCACTCTGTGGCGGTTCATTCAGCTCAGTGGCACCACTCAGTACAATTTGTGCATTACACATTGGCGGCATTTTTGTATGCAGGTGACGGGGGGCTATGGGAGCCTTAAGGAATTGCATCCTTCACCTTGATGCTGCACACACACAGAGTGCCGCAACGCCGCAGCAACTGCTGCAGCCTGTGAATAGCCGTGCGCGTACCGTGCTTGCAGTGCGGTTTGATGCCTGTCAGCGACCAGCAGCCGCAAATGCAACAGTACTGCAGGACAGCCAGCAGTTTTGTGGGCAGCTCTTACTAATAGTGATGCGTCACCGTCTGTCAAGGTTTGCCTGGCATGGCGCTTGCAACACTTGTCGACTTGCATTGCAGCTTGCCAGTGCCGACCTGGTCAGATTGAGTACGCAGCGTGCATGACACATGCAGATCTTGAGACATTGGCTGCATCTGATCCTCTTTACCGAATGCGCTGAATGTCACCAATGCAATGTCAAGGCTGTGAGCTGAGCTATCTACAGTAGTGGTGTAGAGCATAAGCGGTGCAAGTACCATCAGTAGTAGACTCAACAGCCCATGGCAGATGTACCAACAGAGCACTCAGTCTGGCAGGGGCATCACGCTTTGTTCGTTTGTTTGAGCACATGAACATGGGGCTACTATGTGGCTTATTTATAAGCATCGCCTGCAGCACACAGGCGCTGCGCAAAGGCAGCTTTCCAATGAGCAGGAGACCGGGCAGACCGGTGTGCAGCAGCACACGGCACTGAGTCACGACCGCCGTGACTGACTCCCTCAAATAATAGACCGGTTGCTTCATTGTGTGAGTTGGCCATGACCGAGCTCACCGCGCGCGGCAATCAACAGCTGCAAGGTGATGCTACAGCTGCACAGAAACTGTTAGCAGAGCTCAGGCATGTGCATCGAAGGCCTGCAACGGCAACAGCACAGAAACTGTTAGCAGAGCTCAGGCATGTGCATTGAAGGCCTGCAACGGCAACACATCTACCACGGTAACGCTTACGATGACACACGTCTTGTAGCAAGCCATTATCATCCTCATGAATGACCTCGGCCAGCTAGCTGTCAGTACTGAATTCCCAGATGCGGCTATGCTTTGAACTTGAAGATTTTCACTCAACCGTTCTTTGTGCACCTTTTAAAAAAAAAAAAAAATTTAACATCAGCCTTTTTGATGGACACGTGACACGTCCGACACAGTACTCGTGCGCCTCGACAGCAGAAGCCCACACATCGAAAGGATGACAGAGCGCAAAGCCAGATGCACGGGAAGCAGCACCGCAGCAGCAGATCCAGTGCTCACGCTAGCATCGCACATCCTAGCCTTCCTGGCACCCACCGTCATGGTCAAGAGCACATGCCGTAAATTTCTTGGCGTCACAGAGCAGATCTACAAGGCCGAGAGGAGAAGCTCGACCGTGGCAGCAAAAGCTACCGCCAGCACCAGCCTGCTTCGGTGGGCCGTCGAGGCAGCAGGCTTGCAGCCCGAGGTGGCCCAGAGGTCGTGCGTACGCTTTGGCGAGCTTGACGGCCTGCGTCTGGTCCACTTCAGCTATGACTTACCTTGATCAACCTTTGCTACCTAGCCGCTGGTGGAGGGCACCTGGAGTTACTGCGGTGGCTGCATGGCCGCGGTTGTCCATGGGGCTTGGGCAAGTGCAGCCACGCTGCCGGCGGCGGGTACCTTGAGGTGCTGCAGTGGGCGCGAGCCAACGGCTGCCCATGGGATGAGCACACTTGCAGAAACGCCGCAGAGGGCGGACATCTTGAGGTGCTGCAGTGGGCACTCGCAGATGGATGCCCAGGGGGCGATGAGATCTGCAGCGGCGCTGCCTGTGGCGGGCAGTTGGAGTTGCTGCAATGGGCACGGGCCAGCGGCTACCGGTGGGGTGATGACACATGTTACCGAGCTGATGGCGGTGGGCACCTACGTGTGCTACAGTGGTTGCGCGCCAACGGGTGCCCATGGGACAAGCAGACTTGCACCAGCGCTGCTATGTTTGGGCACCTAGAAGTGCTGCAATGGGCACATACCAACGGTTGCCCCTGGGATGAGTCCACATGCAGTTTGGCTGCGTGTTGGGGGAGTCTCAAGACACTGCAGTGGGCCCGAGCGAACGGGTGTCCCTGGGACTATCGGACATGCGATGCTGCCTGGCGATATGATCGCCAAGAGGTGCTGACGTGGGCACGCGCAAATGGGTGCCCTGAACAGCCTGAGGGCTGAGCCATCGACAGGGTGGCGCAGGCGCAAGGGGGGGGGGGAGGGAGAGCCTGCAGGGGGCCCCGGGACGGGGGGGGCAGAACAGCACAGACAGCAACGGCAGTGTCAGGTGAGTTAGCGCATGCGGGGTCACAATAATTGTGGGTTTCACCGCACAAGCACAGACTGTTACAGTAGTATTTGCTAACAGTGCCCCACATCTACACTTGACTCTGTGCATTTCTTGAAAAAAGTTTTCAAGTGCATCAAAAACCTTGGCACCGGTTTTCTCACGCAAACGCTAGAAGCGCTGGTCAGTAATGCAATTCTGTGATGGTGACTGCAGTTTGCATGTCTCGGTGAAGTTCAGCTACCTGATGCAATCCCCTGGTGCTGCGGTGCGGTGTGCACTTTGGCACTGACATACTGAGTTTTCCCTTACAAAAGCGCGCAGAGCTGATCATGATGCGTTTGCCACCGCCGGTCATTGGCACAGCGCAAAAGCAGCATCCTTGCTTGCTTGTCATATTGAAGCTTTGATGAGAATGCGCAGAGCTGATCATGACGCTTTTGCCGCTGTCGTCACTCTGCCACACAGGAAATAAACAGAGACGGCGTGTGCGCCGTCGGAGACCTAACGGGCAAGGTGTGCACAAACCCTAGCTCCACTCTGAACCCTTAATCGGAGCCCCCAAGGTGCCAGATGATGCAGTGACTCGTGAGGCAGTTCAGTGACTGAATTAGACCACCCTCTCTATGGCTGAGTCTTGATGAAACTTGTGGTCACAGTCAGGATTGACAGCAATTTATGGGGCGCTCTGCCTGAGTCAAGCTGTTTCTGTGCTATGGTTCTGCAGTGAGCACTGCTGTTACCATGCTCATTTGAGGTTGGAATCCGCGTGTTCATCATTGGCGATGTGACCGGTAAGGTGTGCCGAAACCCTCCTTTGCTTCGCTTCTGACCCCGATGTTGATTCCCAATTGCACAGCAAGCAGACTGAGTGTAGTGGATAGCACTGCGACGATCTGCGTAGTCCGCATTTCATGCGGCCCGAGTCTCAGATGGAGTCTCAGTCGAGGGCAGGGTTGCAGGTTGGTTACGTGGGAGGCGGTCACCGTGTTAGAGTTAGGGTTAGGGCCAGGTCCGAGCACCGCTTTAGTGCTTTCTGTGTCATGCGGCAGGTGCAAAGATACATGCTCTGAAAACAGGCTGCACGTGCGCGCATTTGAGTCCATGTTTTGAAATTTCGCAGGTCACACCAGCTCAAGTTCCAGTGCCCTGGCCAGAACATACTGGCGCTTAGGGTTAGGGGCAGGGGCGCAGTGCAGCCACCACATTCGCCGTCACAGCGGCAGCTGGAGCCTTTGCCACTGGCAATTGCGAGTGCTGGGAGGGAATTCCTGAGAGCAATAGCGGATGTAGGGTAAAGTACAATTGCTGCAGCAGCGGCGACCACGGTTTTTGGTGGAAGGCACTTGCGGCTAACCATCCCTTGTCACCTAGAGCTCTACGATCTTTTGATTCATGTTCGTTAAGGTTAGAGTCAGGATTAAGTCAGCGCTGATCATCTATCTCACTAGTCAAACTCAACAACGACTGTTCGCGGGGCTCATGGCTTTGCTTGGCTCACTCACAGCGGAGCGCTGTTGTATCATGTGGAGCTTTGCTGCATCTTTGTCCGGCCAGCAATGTGCACTTGCGTGTCCGCGCGCACCTCACACGCCGCCATTGCGCAACATGCATGCTCTCAACGCCTCAGGTGCAGCTGATGCCGACGGCGAGCGCCGCGGGGCGGCGGCTGGCGGACAGGCTGATCAACGGAGCGCTGCCGCAGGCCAACTTGAAGGCGTCCTTTGATCCCGTCCCGTCCGTGTACTTCACGCACCCGCCCGTCGGCGCCAGCGGGTTGATGGAGCCGCACGCCGTCAACAGGTATGCAGCGCTCAGCATTTATCAGATAATGGGTAGGTATGCAACAACAAGGTACGCAGCGCTCGCCGTTCCAAAAACCGGGGAAGCACTGCCATGAGACATTGAAAACACAGGCAGATGGCTTAATTGTTGGTGGGGCGCGTCAATGAATGCACGCAGGCATCGCTCAACACAGACTGGTCAGCACTTGGCAAGCCAGACGCTCTATGCTCACATGTCAATGCGCTGCGCAGCGAAGTCCGGTTAACCACCTCATTTGCCACTATCTCAGTAGGCATCATGGCTTCCACTGCTGAGCTTTTGACGCCATTTGTGTTGTCAATGCGTTGCGCAGATATGGGCAAGACAACGTCAAGGTGTACACGTCTCGGTTCGTCAACCTGTTCTTCGGGCCCGTTGACACGGCACCTGCTGACAAGCCCAAGACGGCAGTGAAGATCGTCTGCCAGGGACCTGATGAAAAGGTGGGTACAGTATGTAGGCATTAACAAACATGCACACATTCGTGCACCGATTGAAGTGTTACAGACATGGGTGAATACATGTGCCTCCAAGAAACGGATGTGTGACATTGCTATGCGCTTGCTGTTTAGTTTGCCGTTATCAGACTCCCCCTCCCCTCAGCAGCTTGGCTTGTTAACACCCATGCCTCGAACACTAAAACTTGCACACAGACTTCTCTTTGACTACAGTGGATATGGTGGTACTGTTTGACTCGTGGCCAATGACTGCAGCAGCGGCGACCATGGTCATTGGTGGAAGGCACTTTCGGCTAACCACCCCTTGTCAGCAACCTATAAAGATAAATCTTTTTTATAGACTGCTGAATCTCAAAGTTGCCGTCGAAACAAAGCGCTCATACTGACTGCTAGCTTCAGGACAGGAGGCTTTGAAGCTTCTACATAATCAGTCTCTTTGCTGTGCCCCAGGCTGTCACACAGTTGCTGCCACCCTGGCAAAGCAGGACTTGATATTTTACAGAACCAGCCCATGGGTCGCGTCTTTTCACAACTTCAGACCTCACTCGCTGCAACTGATCAATGGCATGCCGTGAACTTCAACTGTTGTGTTCTGCCAGGTGGTGGGCCTGCACGTGGTGGGCATGGGCGCCGACGAGATGCTGCAGGGGTTTGCAGTTGCCATCAAGCTGAGCACTGCTGCTGTTGAAGTATTACTGAGCTGTGCATGTCACCTGTTGAAGTGCGCCAGCGAGGTGGAACGGAAAAAATTGCCTGCAACAGTGCGCTTGCATAGATGCCTGGAGACTCATTCGAGGGACTCGCTGAGCATTATACTTTTCGGTAAAATCGGGCGCTCAGTTGGTCAGAGCACTCGAATATAGGCGGCGTCAGAAGGCAGCGTCGGGGATGCTTCCGCACGGCCTCTCCTCTCACTAATGACGGCTTGCTGGCCACTGCACAACGCGTCACTGGAGGGCAGTACTACAGGCAATTCAATGATCGTCCATCACTGGTACTTGATGGCAGGCTCCATGACAGACTCTGGTCGAACGTCTTCGAACATGTCTCCTGAACGTGCCTCAGCGTGCGTCTGGAGCGTCATCACAGCCGACTGCAGTGCCTTAATCCAACGCATGCAAGCGCTGCAGCAGCCACGCACGCAGGCACGCACTTCCCACCGAATGATCCCCCCCCCCCCGCCCTCCCCCCCCTCAGGCTCCTCCCGCCCCTTCCTACGATGCACCTGCATTCTTATGCCCACCGCCGAATCTCTGATTTCATGATGCTTTGTTTGCACGCAGATGGGCGCCACCAAGGCAGACTTCGACGCGTGTGTGGCGATACACCCAACCGCCGCAGAGGAAGTGGTGATACTCCCGCCATGGGGCCTGTCCGGCCGCCTCGGCGTCTCGCGGCCGCCGCACCCGCGCTCATCATTGTAGTTGAAGTTGAAGCTACATAAAGCACGCGCCTTGGCGGCGCAGCATTTGGAAAAGAGTTCGCGCAACCCGGTGCAGCTGCGACTCGTGCGCAGCCTCGGCAGGAAGGCAGGCAACTTGAAGCGAAGCGATTTGGGATTGGCGCCACTTGGCTGGCGTGCGCCAGGCGATGGGTTTTACTGCCCGCAAGCGCTGCGCCGTAATCACTTCAGCGTGAGCTGGGCGGGGCACACTGGAGGCAGCGCTGTATGCGAACAGCGACTGGCGATTACGAAGCGTGTTGCGTGCCATCATGATGGGTTCGTGCTGCCGGCGCTGCAGCAAGCCGCCAAGCTCGGCACCACTTGTTGGGGCTCATTATGTGCGCCCCTTGTGCGCCAGGCACTATGTGGCGGTTCATTCAGCTTAGTGACACCACTCAGTACAACTTGTGCATTACACATCGCCGGCATTTTTGTATGCAGGTGAAGGGGGTCTATGGGAGCCTTGAGGAATTCCATCCTGCACCTTGATGCTGCACACGCACCAAGTGCCACAACTCCGCAGCAACTGCTGCAGCGTGTCAAAAGCCGTTCGTGTATCGTGCTTGCAGTGCGGTTGACGCCTGTCAGCGACCAGCAGCCGCAAATGTAAAAGCACTGCAGGACAGTCAGCAGTATTGTGGGCGGCTTTCAGTGATGCATGCATTCACCGTTCGTCACGATTTTGCTGGCATGAGGCTTTCCGCACTTGTCGACCTGCATTGTGCCCACCTGAGCCAGATTGTATGCAGCATGACACATCCATGGAACATTGCTGCATCTGATCCTCTTTTGACTGAATGCGCTGGATGTCACCAATGCATTGTTGAAGGCTTGCTGTCAGCTGTCTAGTGGTGGAGTGGAGCAGCAAGTACCATCAGTAGTAGACTTAATAGCTCAGAGATACTAACTGCAGCTGCTGAGCAGGGGCATCACACTTTGTGCGTTGGTTCTGCACATGTGCACTTAAATACGATGGCCCTTCGAGTTCCAGTATTCGCAGAGTTTTTGTTCTTTGTTCACGACAACGTTGCTTGTATGGTGCGGCACATGGCTAAGTAGCTACGAACGAATGGCTGCAAGCTTAACGGCAGCACTCAGGTGCCTGTGATTTAAAAGTTAGCGGAGCATGGCTGCTTAGTGACTTGCTTTGTAAGCATCGACTGCAGCACACAGCTCTGCGCAAAGGCCGCTTTCCAAGGAGCAGGAGACCGGTGTGTAGCAGCACACGGCACTCAGTCAACCCGCCGTGACTGACTTTGCTGTCAATGATAGGTTGCTCATCATCTGTGAGTTGGTCATGACCGAGCTCACCTGAGTAGAGTTGCAGAGCAGGCATGAATGTCAACTAACATTCAAGTCACAGCGTCACCACAGCTGTTGTGTTCCGTGCACTTGCAGTGCGTGGTGGAGGCTCAGCGCGTCTTCCCCGTAGCGCTAAGGTGGCTGGCCCGGAGCGCAGGCAGCCAAGATGCCTGGAATTCATTGATGAACATGACCAGGGCTGTGCTAGCCAGTGTCAGCCGAGGTGCCCTGGTCACGGAGGCCTTCTGCTTTGCGAAAGAAGTTGTGCTGGCGTACGTCATTAGACGTAAGCTGCCGGGGGTGGACCGCACTCCTGCATGCCCTGCGCCCTTGTGCACGCGGCATGCCGCACCTTCAAGGTGATGCTACGGCTGCTCAGACACTGCTGGCAAAGCTCATGTCATGTGCATTGAGGGCCAGGGGGCCACCACGGTAAACGCTTACGTAAATGCTTACGATGACACACGTCCTGTAGCAAGCCATCATCCTCCCCATGAATGACCTTGGCCAGCTTGTCAGTGTTGAAGATGCGTGCGACTGTTCCGCACCGCCATTCTTGAACTTGAAGATTTGCAACGGAAAAAAACATTTGTTTTGTTTGCATTTGCGCATGCGTTGCCTTGGAGTGCAACTCCACGCACTGCCTAAACACTCCCATTTGAATAGGAAATTACAAACATTTTGATATGGATACACTTTGGGCATCCTCCTTCATGGCACCTCATGTATGCAGGACATTAGAAGCAAATACTTAAATACCATTATACATGCAGCAACAGTCGATCATGGCCCACCATACCCGCCAGCATGTTGATGTGATGACGATACACATGTGGCCCCAGTGTTGCCAACCCATACAGCGAGATGCATCATCCTTTCGAGGCTGCGCATTGACTGAATTCTAATCGTATGTCAATTGATGCACTTGCTGCATGAGAAGCATGCTCTGACGGCCCTCTGAGTACTGCCATATGCCGAATGCTGTTGTGCATCAGCCAGTCAACGCGCTTTGTGATTGTTCGTAGACTGTGGATATGGGGCAGTTTTCGGAGGGGCCAATATGGCGTCATTCAATGATTACAATGTCGCTCGCACTGCATATGTATGCGTCTTAATAAATTAATGTCATCTCAATTGCTGATGTCTTCGTCAAGCAGATGCCGATGATGATGTCAATTTCTGTGCATCACTTGCATCGGATCCTAGGACATGAACACACTCAGGCGTTGTCATGTATGGTAATAGCATGGTGCAATTACAGCAAGCATCATCAGCCTCCAAGGCATCATCAAAGACACACACTCCATGGGATTGCAATCTTGTTGCACCTGAGTGGCAGAGCAGCTGTGCTTGCAGATGTTGCAAGACTTGTGAAACTCGAATTCTGCAGGACAACTCACAAAACTCAAATTCTGCAGGACACTAATGCCCTTGGCACCAGACACAAGCGTAAGCAGTGGCACGCGAGCGCGTGCATCACGCGCTGATCGGATCTGGCCTTCTATTTGCGCGTGCACCCATTGTGAAGCATGTGGTGCCACGCGTACATGACAGCATATACGTATACATGTGTCACTGAGCATAAACGTCGAAATGCTCAACAGCGGACAGATGAACGTCGAATGCTCAACAGCGGACAGGAGTCAATGAGAGACACTGCGCAAACGCCATCCATCGCATGTGAATTCATTCTCTTGAAGACATGTAAGGCGCTACTACACAACCAGTGTATGCGCTTCCACTGTGACAGTGGATGTGCGCACTGTGCAGATCAGCACCGGCTTTGCACCGCTTCAAAGCGCACTGCGCATAGGGCATGACAGATCACGCATCACGACTGCATGTGTCAAGTGCTGCTCCGCGTGCTCCAATTCACCTGATGCTGTCAATGTACTTGAAGGCTCCTCACAAGAATCGCTGCCCCAAGATGTGACCCCGTTCCTCGTCCTCGTCCCCTTCCGCTGTCCCTCACCGCCCTGCCTGCAACGTCCTTGCTGTTAGCTGAGTGCTCAGCTACTCCGGACATCCATGCGCGCGTGCCCACTCCAGCACATCTTGGTACCCGTTCCTCCCCGCGTAGATGCATGTGCGCTTGTCCCAGGGACACCCGTTCGCTCGGGCCCACTGCAGGACTTCCAGATGCCCCTCCGATGCAGCCATCCTACAGGTGTCCTCGTCCCAGGGCCATCCGTTTGCGTGGGCCCACTGCAGCACCTGCAACTGTCCTCTCTCTGCAGCGTCAGTGCAGAGCTTGTCACTGCCTGGGCACTCGTTTGCAAGTGCCCACTGCAGCACCTCGAGATGGCGGCCATGCTGCATACGTGCTCATTCCATGGGCACCCGTTAGCTCGCGCCCACTGCAGCACAGCAAGGCTCCCGCAATAAGCTGCCTCACTGCACGTTCTCGCGTCCCAAGGGCAATCGTGTCCTCGCAGCCACTGCAATACCTCCAGGTGTCCTCCGCTAGCAGCTAACTCACAGTGGTGTGAAAGCAGAGGCAGGTTGCATGTGGTGTGCACAAGGCGCAAGCCGCTCAGCTCGCCCCGGAATACGCACGATGTCTGGGCCACCTTGGGCTGCAAGCCTGCTGCCTCGACGGCCCACCGAAGCAGGCTGACGCTGGCGGCAGCATCAGCTGCTACTGTCAAGCGTCGCTTCTTGGCGGCCTGCTCTGCGCCGCCAAAGATGCGGCATGCGCTCCTGACCATGACGGAGGGAGGCAGGTAGGCTAGGATGTGCGAAGCGAGCGTGAGCACTGGGTGGTCTGCTGCGCGGCTGCTCCTCGTGCATTTTCCCTTGCAATCTGCCATCTTTACTGATGACATTTCAGTAGCATACCAGTGCGGCCACGCTCGCACCGTGACGTGACTCGCCGGGACGAGGATGCAGTTCCGGTTGAGGCGCAAAGCGCCAAGATTTTTCACTTTTTGAACAATCGTCAATCTAGAGATCTGAGCAAAGATACCTTGGATACCTTCTCGGGAGGCTCGAAGTGATCATGTAAACCATCCCTCAGATCTAGTCTCAACACAATCTGGAATGATAAACTATATGTACACGCGCCTGATTTCTCTAGTGCTTGCATCCTGTGAGCAGTGCTGGGCTGCGCGGCAACACCAATGTCCAAGCTCTTGAGGCGCTGCGCAGACTAAGTTGCTGCATCTGCATAGCAGTAAACCCTAGAAATGCATACGCCCGCGGCCTCCCCTGGCACCCCAACTTCAAGTTATTGAATGAAGATAACTCACAACAAGTACACATGCGCCCTAAAGCTCTCAAGGGCATCGCCCTGGCGCGCTTACGCTCGGCACTGTCGGCAGCGCTCCACATGGCGTACTCTGGCCGTGTCATGACACACATGGCAGAATCCAGGGGGGGGGGGCACATGGAGGAGGACGTAGGGGAGGACCCCGAGATGCCATTTGGCGGCGGCGGCGTTTGAGTGGTTGTCGTTGCGACACTTTCAGACTGTCATACGACATGTAGATTCCTTACAGCTAGATGCCAATCATCTGGGCTTTTTCGCGCCCTGAGCGAGAATTAATAAAAAGTACACATGAAAATTCATGCATGCTGTATCAAGTAACCATGTTAACACTCTCAGGCCGATTTGCATGAACCGCCTGGACACATCCTGGTGTCATGTACACTTTCAAATGGGCATCGCACAGGTGGCGATAGCGTTGCCACGCAGAACGGCCGCAGTGCAATGCTTGAAAACTTTGCATCAGCCATCATGTTGTGCTGACACGTGCATGTCCATCGGGAAAACTGACATTCAAATTCTGGGCTCGTTCTGGCGCTTATCTGGGCCAGGCCCCAGAATGTGCGCAGAAATCAAGACAGAATGTAAGACAATCGCAAATCTGCCGCAGTCCTGCCCTGGAGCCCAGAATGTATGAAGCAGATTGTCGCATTTTTCCTCGTTCTGCCCTGTGACGCAGAGTCAGGGCAGATAATCACATCAAAAAATCTGTGGTGGTGCGCTTCCTGGCCTGGTGCTGCCCTGCAGCCCAGAATGCTGCAGCAGAATCTTGTTTCTGCGCGGGCAGTTTCACAGGTTGAAACTTCTCTTGAAGTAAGTACCTGCAAGTTTCTGCGCAGTGGGTGCGATGCCGAAAGACATTACAAGATGCAATGGATTCCCTAGGACCTTTGATACTCCTCATGGGCTGGCCGTACATATGAAAAGTTGTGGCAAGCGCAAGCAGAAGCATGCACACCATGGCATTGCACACAGGAGGCTGCGTGGACCTGGACGAGGGACAAGCCCTGGCTCAGCAGCGGCTGCGGCGGCCTCGGAGACACACACGGGCAATAGCACTGAAGCAGATTCAGCAATGGACGATGACGCAGGCACTGGAGACGCTGGAGCCTTATCCTTCAGCGACAGCGACGGTGAGACACTCGCAAGAGCTGCCGAAGGGGAAAGCGACGAGCCAGCGCCGCTTCCTGCTGTGGTGGCACGCCTTCGTCGGTCTCTTGCTGCCAGAGACGCCACCAGTCCCGCTGGCGATGGTGGTTTGGAGTGGGCAGGCCCATCGCATGTCGTACATGCCGCCCAGCCTGCCGCAGCTTCAGAGGTTAATGACGACAGCATTAGTGTTGACGGCGTTGATAATGCTGATGATGGGGACACGGATGCCGAACATGAGGAGGGTGAACACGAGGAGGGTCCTTCGGAATGCGACCAGCAGTGGAGCTGCGTGTCTTTGGCAGGCTTTTTGGCCAGTAACTCGCTTTCCGATCGCGCTGGGCAGCGGCTTCTAGACTTGCTGCTCGACCCCAAGTTCACAGTAGAGGGGTTTATGAGCACCATAGGTGCCCTCAAAGCCACTGCAGAGCTCATTGTTGGCTTGCGCGATGGCAAGGATGACTCGCCGCCGCTGTTAACCAAGCATGTGATTGACCTCAATCAGCTGGGACTGGGGGACCCCAAGTATGGCCTGCAGCAACCTGTGCATTTCTACCTGCGCGGCGTTCAGCAAGCCGTGCAGGACATACTGCAGCGTTGTTCCCTTGAAGACGGGTTCGCACCCCGCTTCGAGGAGCAGCATGACGAAGATGGCAACAGGTATTGCTCACCTCCCGCATTGTGCGACTGCAAGTGTGTGCCCATGGTTTCATCCGCTGCAGGTGCTGATGTTTTGCTGCCATACAACACGCTTTGTCTTACTGAATTCATGCACTGCTCTTCACTCACAGGCTGTACGGGGAGTCTCATACTTGTGACCAATGGCGTGCAGCTGAAGACGACCTTCGCAGTCTAGGCCGTCTTCAGGATGATGCTGTGATGGTAGCGCTCTCAGCCTACTCTGACAAAACCATGTCAAGGTCGGTGGGCAATGTGGCATACTGGCCTATGATGACTACCATCCTCAATCTGCCACGGGCAGTCCGCCACCGGCCAGAATGCAAGGCGCTGCTAGGTTACATTCCTGTTCTCAAACGGCCAGCTTTCCTCAGGAAATTGGATTCCAATGCAGGGCCTGTGAAGCAGTTCAGCCTGGGTCAAGCGCGCATCGCCAACGCGTGCTGGGGGAAGGTGTTGACCAAGCTGGTCGAGATGGAGAGTGTTGTGCCAGACCCTGCTATCACATTCACTCTCAAGGATGGCTCAACCATCAGCGGCGTGCCTCGTGTGATCCTATTTGTGGGCGATCACCCGGAGTCACAGATGGTGTGCGGCATGAAGGGTGCATGGAATGCTTCGCGTCCCTGTCGTATGTGCCTGGTGCCGTTTGCCCACACAGACAGGTACTATCGCAGCACGGACCAGCGCGGGGAGGGGGAGGTCTGCGAACCCAGGTTGGTAGAACGTGTGCATGCAGAGGTGAGTCTTCAAGTTAGTGACGATCTCCTTAAGCCTTGAACTGCGCTGATTTTACCACCATGTTTTATGTGCACTGCATGTGTCAAGCAGTTGCACATGGCAACGGCATCCGAGTAGTCCGCTGCCAGAAGAATTGTGCTGTGAATGCGCTGCTTTTCCTGGCATTGATTGTTCAACACATACTCAGCAGACATGACAGGCTCTCCAATTCGGATGATGGCCTTGCCACATTTGCGCACACGGTACATGCTTGCACCACTGGCAGACGCTGACACACACAAACTTGTGTACTTGTGGCAAGAACATTAGAGTTAGGGTTAGGGTTTGGGTAGCACGTGCTTGTGCTCCTCTAGCATTGCACGCATCATGTGTGCCTGCTGCCGAACTTGTTGAAGTTCACTTGCAAATGCATATGGCAGTTAGCACACAACTGTCACAGCCTCTTCTCCAGCGGTAAGATAGTATGTTTTGTATGACTCTCGGAGCGGCAGGGGCTGGGGGAGGGTTCTGCTGGTACTGCTAGTAGCGCATCGCTCAGGTCTGGTTGGGCATGGTTGTGAGTGGTCCAATGCTGGTGATGAGCTGCTGACACTCTTGTGCGTCGGTTCCATGTTTGTGCAGGTGACGGCAGCACGACAGTTGCCTGCTACCCGTCAGGCGCAGGCGCATGTGAACGGCGGCTACCTTGGTATCATCACAGCATTCATGGTCTACGCCGGCTTTGCCACTGTCTTTGGGGTGTTCGCTGCCTCGCCGCAAGACAAGCTCCACCACTTCAAGGGCGGCCTTGCTGCGGACCTGCTGGAGTACATCATTTCCAGCTTGGAGAAGTGCCAACTACGCTGTGCTACCGCTGCAAAAGCTCTCGAGTTGTGGACTGCACGGTTGCAGGTATGATTTCCGCTTGCATTCCAGTTGGTGTACATGGAGGCAGAGCAGTCCTGTTCTACAAGTGCGCAGCTAATAGTGTGTGTTGTGATTCATGTTCAGATTTGGTAGGCACCTATCAATGATTTTGCTTTGAACATGTTGATGATTGCTTAGCGGTGTAAATTTGAAGTATGCTAGGGCATGTGACTCACCTTGCTGATCATCAACAAGCCTGTACATAAGGAGATCACCCATAGCAAGGCAGATATCAGCATTGTATGTTTGCCTATAGTGGATCATGGAGATTGCAGTACACAACAGTTAGCGTGAATGCGGCGCTGCCGACATTGTCAGCACGTGCTCGCCGGCGGGCATGAACCGGTAGTTGCACGCAACCTTCTTGCAGATCAATGGACATACATGGCAAGCTTGTACATCCACACTGGGCTGCTGGTATACTCATGGGGTACATTTACATGACATGCGGCAAGGTTCTTTGTGTACAACCATCAATGTGTACTTCAATAGATCGGCGCCAACCTCAACTTCATGCACATACTGGTACTAGTGACGCAGTACGCCAACCTCAAGTAGTACACCAACTTGAACCTAGCGTGAAAAACACACTGCGTCCTTGTTACATCAGCACGATCATCAGCGTATAGGACTTTGACGCATGACCATCAGCGTGTACGTGAACGACGTGGCACCAAATCAAGTTAAAACTGTTTCAATGAGCATGTAGGACTTTGACGCATTCACATCACGTGTGTTTGAAAAAAAGTGGCGCCAAAATTCAGTTCAAGCGCGCGCTGTTTCCATGAGCGTGTAGGCCTTCGACGCATTATCATTACGAAGTGGCGCCAATGTCAAGTTCCAGCGCACTGTTTGCATTAGCTTGTAGGACGTTGAAGCATTACCATCAGCGTGTACTTCAACGAAGTGGCGCCAACATCGAGTTTAAGCGCACTGTTTCCATGAGCGTGTACTTCCACGCATCGCCATCCTTCAACCAACGAAGTAGCGTCAACATCAAGTTCAAACGCACTGTGCCATGAGCGGTACTTCCACGCATCACCATGAGCATGAAGCACTTGACGCCTTTTTTTTTCTGGCGGCGACCTCGAGTGCAAGCATAGCATGCAGAGGCTTCTTTGTGAATGCTGCAGCCCACCCCCCCAAGCCTGTGGTCGTCAATAAGCTGCTCTTGTACATCATCAAGCATTTCATTATGCTTGAAGCAGTCGCATGCTGTGAATGCCAACATGTCTGCCGCCGGTGTGCTTCTGGTGCTGCTGCAGTCCCTGGCACGCTTCTCGGATCCTCAGGAGGGCCGCACCTATCGTCACTTCACCGGCGATATCCTGAACTGCGTGCAGCTGGCCAGCGGTGTTGTGTTGCAGTTGGTTTTCCAACTTCGGTGAGTATTTACTCATCATCTGTAGCGGATATGATTTGCCACAGCCTGAGGTGGCGGCCTCTGTCTGTATTGTAACACTGCTGGTTCGTTGTTTTTGTAGACCTTAGATTTTCCTTCTTTGAGTGTTGCAGTTGAAGTGCTGTACTGTATGTCGTCTGTGAACAGGACACTAGACTACTTGCATCATACTGTCAAACACCTAGGATCAGATTATGAAAAGAGGATGTTAGCGTTTTGTGCACTGTAGTACTGTTTTGTAGTGTGAATGGGTATGTCATAGTAACTGGCAACTGGTGGCTCAAGCAGCATGTCATACGGCAATGTGCCGTAATGCAGCCTGCGGCCCGGCCGAAATACAGCCTGCGGCACTTGCATGATGTGCTTGGCAAAGTCTACGACTGTGGCAAATGTACTGGATGTCATCTGACGCTGCTGCCAATGTTGTGCAGGTATGCGCTGGGCGAGGTTGCTGATGTGTTCGAGCCACCCATGCACAAGGCGGTAATGAGCGCGCTTCAGCACTTCTATGACGTGTACCTGGCGCTAGATCTACCGACTGCATTCACGGACGCCATGCTCAGCGACCTAGAAGACAAACTGGAGCGGTACCTGACGACTATCCACGATGTCTTCGGACCAGGCACTGCACTCAATCACAACATGTGCAAGCCCAAGCACCATGCCTGCAGTCATGAAGTGCAGTGGATCCGGCAACATGGCATGCCAGAAAACTTCTCAACGGAGCACTTGGAGGCAGGACACAAGGGACACACCAAGGACGGTGCAGCAAAGACCAACAATCACAGGTGAACCAATTTGAAGTCATTGAACTTGAAGAATCCCATGATTGGCAGTGGCATAGCTTGGTATAAACGGGGACTTGGTGCTTGTGAGGTAGAGCGTTGTGGTATTAGTAGTATCACCACATTGGTAAGCGCGGTTGTTCCTGACACGCGCCAGAGCAGATGCAACCATGTCATGTGGGGCTTCAACCACTGTGACTGCATAGCTCAGCCATTGCGTCGACATCACGTGCAGCAGCAGTGTACACCACACCTTATGCAGTATAGCGTGATGGCGGGTCCTCCACATCATTGAAGCCATTGTATACATCAGTCACTGTCACCGTAACGGTATTGTGATCAGTGTGACAATCTGCTTTTGGCGGCTGAAACTTGCCACTGTCTGTCTTCTTGCTGTACCTCCTTGCTACTCAGTGACAAGGAGAGGCAGATGCTTTGGCGTGACACCCACCGGAGCGCCCTGGAGAGCTGGCTCATGGTGCAAGAAGCTGCTGTAGCACAAGCAGCTGAATTGCGCCAACCTGAGGCCGTTGGAGAGGAGCGCGTGGAGAGCAGAATGGTCCCACCACTTGGGCGTGGCTGCAGGCTAGCTGCGGTCAATGCAGCTTGTGTGTTGCCGCCCAATATACTCGCGTACCTGCATACGTGCATGGCACACGCTGTGGGCGTGGACTTTGACAGGAGTGCACTGCGCATGCACACCAGCTACAGGCAGTTGAGCATTCATGGCGAAGAGAAATCGCTCATCATGTCGCTGCAGTGTCGCGACATGTGGCGGGGGGGGGGGGGCAGGAAGGATGATATTGTCGTCAAAGTCGCTGGAGACAGGCCGTCGGATGTGTCTACTCTAGCATATGCGCAACTGGTAGCACTTGTGTCCTACAAGAAGCAGCAGTTTGCATTCATACGCTGGTACTTTGATGCCCGCAGGCAAGCAGACCACATAGTGACCATTGCGCCCCGTTATCTGCAGAACAAGCCCCTGCGCGAGTCACTGCAAGTGATTGATGTAAGCAGCATCTCTGCGCGCGCGCACATTATCGAGGACCAGCAGTTCCAGAGCACTATCGTTGGTGAGAAGCGCTTCTTTGTGCACGACACCAATGCTAAGCTGTTGTAGACATAATGACAACACTTAAAGTTAGACTCTCTGAGATTGTATGACTGTCATGTGTTATGGTACCGTACTTGCACTTTGTGTTCATGTGGCTGCATTGGTACATGTCATTGGTGTTGCAGCAGTTGGTGCTGGCATGGTGTGCCTCACCTAAGCCCGCGTCAAGATTCTGGTGTTTCAACTTGAACCCCCCAAGCTGTCGTGACGAATACTCACTGATGACTGCTGGGACACTCAGCAACTGTGCATCAGACAAGTTGGTAATAAGAGAACTCTTGCTGCTTCGCTGCCTGCATGCGAAGAGCACCATGGTCTGCTGTGTGTACATTGCGCAGTCGTTGCAGCGCTGTGATGCAGTGGATCACACTGTTTGGCAATATCCTTACTTGTTGCAGTGCACTCATTTGAGGCGTCCCAAGCAATGTAGGAAGAACAGAGTGACGACTGATGAACGCACATGTCGTGCGGTAGAAATGTTTGTGATGAGTGAAGCCTAGATATCATGATGTACGAAACATGTGTGGCAAGTGACGCCAGCGCAAAACCTGATGGCAAAATGCAGCACATGTACTTTTTATTAATTCGCACATGTATTCATTCAGCAAATTACCCAACAGCGTGGGAACTTCAAGCCCTAACCTGTCGTGACTGGTGGTGACTGCTCATGAACATGCACCTTGAGCTGCAAACAAGCTGGGAATTGGTGAAGCCTACGTATTTGTGAAACTTGTGTGGCAACTGCTGCCAGCACCAATCCTCATGGCACATGTACTTTCATTATATTCCACTTGTGGCTGTGGAAATGCCATGTTGTAGGTGTGTCGCCTTGTTTTCACTCTTGGATGTAGCATGCAAAGCTTGCACGCCACACCCCGCCCCCCACATCACCCCCAACAAAGCACCCGCAAGCGACTGTCCCCCACATACTAGCAGGGATACTGAACAAAGCTACAAGACTCTCCCCCCACAGACAGACCCGTCTCAGGGCCACCCAGCTCCAGGCAGACTCCATCTCAAAGTGTACTTTTTATTAATTCTCGCTCAGGGCGCGAAAAAGCCCACTCAAAGTGTACTTCATTCAGCAAAGTACCCAACGGCGCAGGAACTTCAAGCCCTACTAGTAGTAGTACCCTGTGGTGACCAGTGCTATCTGCTGATGAGCACGCAGCTTGTGCCGCGAACAAGTTGGGGATCGATGAAGCCTAGATATGTATGAAACTTGCGGGGGCAACTGGTGCCGGCGCAGCACCTCATGGCACATGCACTTGACTCAACAGAGTACCTGAAGGCGCGGGGTTCCTCGAGCCCTACCCTGTGGTGACCGGTGCTATCTGCTGATGAGCACGCAGCTTGTGCCGCGAACAAGTTGGAAATTCATGAAGCCTAGATATGTATGAAACTGGTATGGCAGCTTGAGCACGGCGCAGAACCTCATGGCATGCGTACTTCTCTCAGCTGAGCCCCGTCAAGCTTGACACTTCAAGTCTGACCTGTTGTGATCGGTGCTGACAGCTTAGACCACGGAGCTTGTGCGGCAAACAAGTTGGCAACTAATAAAGCCTAGATATGTATGAAGCTTGCGGGGCAACTGAAGCTAGAGCAAACCTCATGGTACATGCGTTTCACTCAGCAGTAGTACCGAACAGGAGGGGGGAACACGAAGCCCTACCTGTCGTAACTGGTGCTAACAGCTGATGAACACGCACCTTGTGCGGCGAACAAGTTGGGAGTAAGTGTAGCCTAGATATGTATGAAACGTGCGGGAGAACAGGCGCCACAGCTAAACCTCATGGTACATGCACTTAACTCAGCAGTAGTACCCAACGGCTCGGAACTTCAACCCCTAACCTGTCGTGACTGATGCTGACTGCTCATGAACACGGAGCTTGTGCGGCCAACAAGTTGGCAATTAATGAAGCCTAGATATGTATGAAGCTTGCGGGGCAACTGACGCTAGAGCAAACCTCATGGTACATGCGTTTCACTCAGCAGTAGTACCGAACGGGGGGGGGAACACGAAGCCCTACCTGTCGTAACTGGTGCTAACAGCTGATGAACACGCACCTTGCGCGGCAAACAAGTTGGGAAAAAGTGAAGCCTAGATATGTATGAGACTTGCGGGAGAACAGGCGCCACAGCTAAACCTCATGGTACATGCACTTAACTCAACAGTAGTACCCAACGGCTCGGAACTTCAACCCCTAACCTGTCGTGACTGATGCTGACTGCTCATGAACACGGAGCTTGTGCGGCCAACAAGTTGGCAATTCATGAAGCCTAGATATGTATGAAGCTTGCGGGGCAACTGACGCTAGAGCAAACCTCATGGTACATGCGTTTCACTCAGCAGTAGTACCGAACGGGGGGGGGAACACGAAGCCCTACCTGTCGTAACTGGTGCTAACAGCTGATGAACACGCACCTTGCGCGGCGAACAAGTTGGGAAAAAGTGAAGCCTAGATATGTATGAGACTTGCGGGAGAACAGGCGCCACAGCTAAACCTCATGGTACATGCACTTAACTCAGCAGTAGTACCCAACGGCTCGGAACTTCAACCCCTAACCTGTCGTGACTGATGCTGACTGCTTGTAAACACGCACCTTGTGCGGCGAACAAGTTGGGAATTAATGAAGCCTAGATATGTATGACACTTGCGGGGCAACTGACGCCGGCGCTGCACCTCATGGTGCATGCACTTAACTCAGCAGCAGTACCCAACGGCTCGGAACTTCAACCCCTAACCTGTCGTGACTGATGCTGACTGCTCATGAACACGGAGCTTGTGCGGCCAACAAGTTGGCAATTAATGAAGCCTAGATATGTATGAAGCTTGCGGGGCAACTGACGCTAGAGCAAACCTCATGGTACATGCGTTTCACTCAGCAGTAGTACCGAACGGGGGGGGGAACACGAAGCCCTACCTGTCGTAACTGGTGCTAACAGCTGATGAACACGCACCTTGCGCGGCAAACAAGTTGGGAAAAAGTGAAGCCTAGATATGTATGAGACTTGCGGGAGAACAGGCGCCACAGCTAAACCTCATGGTACATGCACTTAACTCAGCAGTAGTACCCAACGGCTCGGAACTTCAACCCCTAACCTGTCGTGACTGATGCTGACTGCTTGTAAACACGCACCTTGTGCGGCGAACAAGTTGGGAATTAATGAAGCCTAGATATGTATGACACTTGCGGGGCAACTGGCGCCGGCGCTGCACCTCATGGTGCATGCACTTAACTCAGCAGCAGTACCCAACGGCTCGGAACTTCAACCCCTAACCTGTCGTGACTGATGCTGACTGCTCATGAACACGGAGCTTGTGCGGCCAACAAGTTGGCAATTAATGAAGCCTAGATATGTATGAAGCTTGCGGGGCAACTGAAGCTAGAGCAAACCTCATGGTACATGCGTTTCACTCAGCAGTAGTACCGAACGGGGGGGGGAACACGAAGCCCTACCTGTCGTAACTGGTGCTAACAGCTGATGAACACGCACCTTGCGCGGCGAACAAGTTGGGAAAAAGTGAAGCCTAGATATGTATGAGACTTGCGGGAGAACAGGCGCCACAGCTAAACCTCATGGTACATGCACTTAACTCAGCAGTAGTACCCAACGGCTCGGAACTTCAACCCCTAACCTGTCGTGACTGATGCTGACTGCTTGTAAACACGCACCTTGTGCGGCGAACAAGTTGGGAATTAATGAAGCCTAGATATGTATGACACTTGCGGGGCAACTGGCGCCGGCGCTGCACCTCATGGTGCATGCACTTAACTCAGCAGCAGTACCCAACGGCTCGGAACTTCAACCCCTAACCTGTCGTGACTGATGCTGACTGCTCATGAACACGGAGCTTGTGCGGCCAACAAGTTGGCAATTAATGAAGCCTAGATATGTATGAAGCTTGCGGGGCAACTGACGCTAGAGCAAACCTCATGGTACATGCGTTTCACTCAGCAGTAGTACCGAACGGGGGGGGGAACACGAAGCCCTACCTGTCGTAACTGGTGCTAACAGCTGATGAACACGCACCTTGCGCGGCAAACAAGTTGGGAAAAAGTGAAGCCTAGATATGTATGAGACTTGCGGGAGAATAGGCGCCACAGCTAAACCTCATGGTACATGCGTTTCACTCAGCAGTAGTACCGAACGGGGGGGGGAACACGAAGCCCTACCTGTCGTGACTGGTGCTGACTGCTGATGAACACGCACCTTGTGCGGGGAACAAATTGGGAATTAACTAGGCCTAGATATGTATGAAAATTGTACAGTAGCTTGTGCACGGCGCAGAACCTCATGGCATGCATACTTCTCTCAGCTAAGCCCCGTCTAGCGTCGCACTTCAAGTCTGACCTGTTGTGATCGGTGCTGACAGCTTAGGACCACGGAGCTTGTGCGGCAAACAAGTTAGCAATTAATAAAACCTAGATATATATGAAGCTTGCGGGGCAACTGAAGCTAGAGCAAACCTCATGGTACATATATTTCACACAGCAGTGGTACCGAACGGCAGGGGAACTCCAAGCCCTACCTGTAACTGGTGCTCACTGCTCATGAACACGCGCCTTGTGCGGCGAACAACTTGAAGCTGGGAGTTAATGAAGCCTAGATATGTATGAAACTTGCATGATGGCTGGCGCCGGCGCTGAACCTCGTGGCGCATGCACATCGCTCAACAAAGTACCCGACTGCGGGGGTCCCTCAAGCCCTAGTGACCCTCCTGTCGTGATCGGTGCTGGCTGCTTACAACCACGCACCTTGTGCGGGGAACAAGTTGGGAATTCATGAAGCCTACATATGCATAGAACTTGCATGGCAACTGACGTAAGCGCCAAGGTTCGCACTTCAACACCTGACCTGGCTGCCACAGTTTGATTATGACTCATCGGACGCACGTGCCAGAGTGACATTCTGAATGAAGCATTGCATAGGTGTGAGTGCACTTCGTCTGATGAGGTGATCACTGTCTTTAGCCAGTATCAACCCCCACCAAGGCTGTTGTCATGATGCATCCGCTCAATTATCCACCCACACCGTCGTCATGCAAAGCAGAATCATTGGTCACCGCTGAGAACCTTGAATTGAACAAATACCAACGACGGGTACATGCGCACACAAGGGCGGGGTGCTAGCAGGCATGAGCCCTGAGCGCGACAACATCACAGCTGCAGAGCATCTGCGCAATATACAAGCCTAAGCAGCATGATGGTGATGGACTGCCATGCGCATTCAAGGCCGTGTAGAGGTGATGCCATGGGACATATTCAACAATAGAAGCACCATCACGGTGCGACAAGGCAGCAACATTCACCAAGCAATGATGCATGCTACGGTGAACACCATACTATTATTAAAGCAGAGTAAAAGTCTGCTGCACTTGCATGTGCAATGTCACACTACACCTCTTGCATCCTGCGACACCCACAGCAGGTACACGTTGATCAGAATTGCGTACACTGTCAGCCAGCGACCAGTGCACAATGTGTGCCAGGCCCCATGGCATCCACGAACTGCTGTGTTCACTATCGTGCTGTGCCAGCAGCAGCACCGCAGTCAAGCGGCCGTGACGTGCCATGTCACCTTCACCTTCTGAAAGTGCACCACGCATAGCGCTTGACTGCACCCCAGCAGCTTCAAGAACTGCAATTAATGGTGCTAGAGTATGGCGCAAACGAGTTGGGCTTGTCCACATCACATCGGTGAGGCGATTCCCGGCAGCCTCTTCCTGAGGCTTGCTGTTCAAGTACACAAAAACAACATTCTTGAAAGGTACCACAGGCGCATTGGCATCAAACACCGACAGCAACTGCTGGCTGCTTTCTTCTAGGTGTAGTTGCACAAGCTGCTGCGGTGTGTACCTAGTCCACTGCTTGCCTTCCTGTACTATTTTCAGCACGTCTCGCAGCAGTGGATCAACATTTACGCCAATTTGCTCGCTATGCGTGCAGCAGCGCTCAGTTGACAGGGTCTCCAGGCCTTCGACCGCTCCGCCATGCACCATGGGAGTGGTGCCCCCAAGCAGTCCCCCAATCGGTTCGCAATCCACCACGGCGCCCCCTGCTAAGCCGCTCCTTGCAGAGCGTCGCCGGCCTGCAAAGTCATAAACAGCATCACAAAGCAAGACAGGAATGTGCACTACGCTGCCTCAATATACATAAAAGTTCCAGGAAGGCTTTCCATGACAAGGGAATAATGCCGTTTGCGAATTCGAAAGAAAAACTATGGCCATCGAGCTCAAGCAACAAGTTGGTCTTTCACCTCCTGAGAATGGCACGTGCAACCTTTACAAAAGTGGCGCTGCTGAAATTGCCCTTCATGACTTGAACAGGCTGACTGCCAGAATCACCGTATGAAACAAGGTATGGCAAAAGCACAACTGGCGACGCTGATGACGTCGATAGTTGACATCATGCACGCCACAGCATCACATGTGCAAAAACATTTGCATGTGATGCCATGAACACAAAAAAAAATCATGAAATTAGAAGTGGCCATAATTGCACAAAGTACGGTTCTTGCTTACCCTTTCCACCCCCAGAAGCACCACAAGAAGAAGAAGCAGCTTCTGTAGCATCTTTTTCGGCTGCTGCCTTCTTGGCTTCCGCCTCCTTCACTTCAATCACCCGTCCTGAGCGCCTTGGAGGATGTTGTGTGGCAGCCTCCTTGGCTGCCTTTCTGGCGGCAGCGCGTTCGGCAAGGTGTGACCGCCGTTGCACGTCCGTTTCCTCCAGCTCCCGCTTAGCTGCAATCATAGCAGGCATCAGGATTGCCAATTTGGCCTGGATCCGCGCTATGTTGTGTGCTCGCTGCAACTCGTGAATGTTCGATGGCAAAGCATCGCTGCCGTCCGCATCTGAAGATGAAGCACCGCTACCCTCCTCATCTGAGGAAAATGCATCTGTCATGCTACCACTGAGCGGTCAGACCGTCTACATGCGCCGGCTGTCAAGGTAAGTTCAACTTTTGACAAGTTCAACTGATAGTTGCAGTTAGCCCACACAAAGGACAGATAATCTCCTCACCATGGCAAACGACGCTTCCGCACCAAGTGCCTCGACTCGCAACAAAAGCCGCGCTAGGGAACCAGCTCCTACAATGTCGGAGCTGTCTGTTGCGCCAGTTGCCAAGAAATCCAGGACAGGTGAGGCCAACCGCCATTTTCAAAAGCGTTGGTGCTCTGATTGCCACAGACACAAGCCACCTGCCCCCCACAACGTCCTTATCAACTAAAACTTTGTTATTCGTCCCATCACTGCTGTTCACTCGTGCAGATTCTGGGCAGGGCAAGCAGCGTGCGGCACCAGCTGCTGCCGGTAAGCATTGATATTTGACAATGCTTGTAGCTTGGTGTTCGCTGTCCAATAACGAATCGAATTCAAATACAATCATACAAGACGGCTTTGGTGTGAGAAGCGAGCTGCACAATCTCTTCTGCGATGTCTGCTGGACGGTAGAGCTGGCAAACGCGCAACCGCCGCGTTTGATGCCCTGATTTTTCAAAGCAAGGGCTTGGCTCTTATTGTAAACTTCGCGCAGCAGATGATGCTTTACACGTCCATTTATTTTATGCTTTTGGGGGGGCAACATCCCTGTAAAGCATACTTAGCGCACAGCACCAATGCTTGGCCGCGCTGCCACGAGCGTCAAGCTGCTGATGATTCGAAATTTCATCTACCAGCAAGCACATGAACTGTGCTACTGCCAGTTAGTGTATATTATAATCCAGTACAAGCCCCCTTGGGTGCTGTACAGCCTCACGATTGAAGCCAGCACCAAACGAATAGCAAACATTGCCGCCGAGCACTGCACCGGCTCGCTTGCCAACAAAGATACTGTAGGAATGGCCTGGCGTGTGTGCCCAGCGTTCCATAGCCGAGAACAACCACAAAGTGTAGCACATTGAGTGGTTCTGCACATAATGAATAAAAGCAGAATGTTTACTTGGTACTCACACGTTGCCCCTGCGTGCTCGTGCTCCACCATATATGCCCTGCAGATCACGAGCCTCAGGGTGTCAGCGCTCGCCGTGCCTCGGCGCTGTTGGCTGATGATGATGGCTTGATTGGTCAAGTGATGGGCACTGGCGCTGAGACGCCAGCGGCCTCTGCATCGCAGACGCCAGCGTCTGAGGCAATGGAGACGGCCCCACCTCAGAGCGATGCAGTGACCAGCACCACGTTGGTAGCGGCCGTCAGCACCGCTCTGCAAGCACTGCGCGCTGACCTCTGCGCTGCTGGCACGGAGGGCGCACGCGCAGCTATCACCGATTCTGAACTTGAACCTCTGGCGCCAGTAGTGTCTGTGGTGCTGAGTCTGGCAACACTGATCGTGGAGCAATTTGCGAGGCAGCAGGCCCAGTGTGAGGACCTGCGCACGCAGGTGGCTGGCATGCAGGCGGCGCTGGAAGAGGTTCAGGCCAAACTGGCAGGTAAGCTGCGGCTGCTAGATGTGTGGTTCATTATTTGACACTCTGAGCGCCACTGGATAATTGGAATCAATTGCCACATTGTTGCAGTACCATCTTCATGATCACCATGGCCTAGCACTGATGTTCTGCTTGTACTGCCAAGCACTAGTGATTACTTGGTGATAGACTGTCCGCATCGCAGCTGCGCTTTACCCTTGATTGAGGACCTGAACATATGACGCTTTGAGATTCATGTGCGTTGCTACATTGAATCACTAAATTATAGATGAAGAACATAGATGAAGAACTCTCTCTTGATGCTGGTGTACGCACCACGGTGACGTGACTGCTGTCTTGCTGCTGCCACACCATTGACGCGCCTGAGTGCAGGTCTTGCCATTAAACCTCTTGCCAGTGGACGTGCTAAGGTCAACGCGAAGGCTGCTAGTGCCGTGCAGGAGTTGCACCCGCTTGCCAACCTGCTGAGCGCTAGCAAGTGCGAGCTTACTGACTGGTAAGCATTAGTGCAGGCGGGCTTCTTGTTGTGACTCTGTGTCGTACCAGTGAAGCTTTGCTGCAAACTCCGTTCATCATGTCCTGAGGCTCGTTTAGCACGAACGTACACCAGTGCTCAGGCTAGCTGTGAAGGTGATTATTTACATTCAGCATTGCCATACGTTGGCATGCGACGTTGGCATGCGCTGGAGATGCCCATATGTTGCACTTGTACAATACATATGCTCGACTGCTCTGTGCTCACATCACATCGGCTGCGGCATTCATTGATGTGTGCAGGTTCATATTCGGATCACCCACCGTACTCGGCGTTTCGGGGCCGGACGACATGGCAACGGCCTTCATCAAGTGGCTGCATGGACCTGTTGCTGAGTACCTCGTCAAGAACTCGGAGGCGAAAACTTTGTTGGGCATGGTCTGTGGGGGCAAGACCGGAGGCGCTCTGCCGGAGGGTGTTTCCAAACTCAAGCACGTGACTTTGGCAGTGCTCAGCCAGGAGTGCTCACGGGCTGCACCAGGCAACAAATCTAGCATTGGGTGAGTTCTGCACTTATGCTCTCATCTTCATGACTTCGCTCACTCACCTGATTGGACTTGGAGGGCAATTTTAGCAACGGACAGTCCTACTTTCATCGATGCGCAGCGCAATCGCACTGGCTCTGCGACCTGGCTTGCTGACTTCCAATCCTTTCAAGCACCTGGTCCAGTGCAAATGTAGTTTTTAGTACATTTGGACTTTTGGACTGCCAAGCATCAAGTATCATCTGTTCGCTCAGGCTGGTGTAGAACCTGCATGTTTCAACTACCTCAACCAGATTGCTACGCAGCTACAGTAGCATGCTGGGCGCACTACTGCAAAATTGCAATGTAGTGAGACTCAACCTGAGGGTGTTATATTCTCTCTATGACACTGTCCAAACCCGAACTGCCAGTGCGACGCGGAGCATCTCACAGCACCTGCCCAAACTTCAACTGTGACCCTCGAGTGTAGGTTACATCCTCAGTGTATCCAAACTTTAGAGTATCATCCGATGAGTCACACAAGATGCTCATGCTGTGCTACCACTGAATGCACATACCCCACACTGCTTTTCTCTGGTTGAGCATCCTGCAGGGCACGCATTATCAGCCGTTATCAATCCCTAGCCAATGATGCACGCAAAGTGGTGGGCTACTTGCGCGAGGGCACCGAGAGGAGCAGCGCCGATGTGAAGAAACTGCGGGAGCTTTTCTTTGCTGAGGCACTGGCCATTGGAGGCGCACTTGACGCTTGCGAAGGCAAGTCACAGTACTCACACCATGGCAGTCACAAATCTCAATCTACGCCATGGCACCAGCTCATTACGCAACTCATGCTTTGGCGCGAGTAGCCAGTTCAGTGTGCTACAGTGCTTATGCCCTTTACATTTGTGCAGATGCCCTTTACATTTGTCGCATGGCATTGTGGCAATCTTGCAGACTTTTGTTTCAGCTTCAACTTCAAGTGATAGTACAGTGCAAATTATCACTTGTTCCGTGGTCGCGATACATGACCAACACGAGCACAAAAGAAACGGCAGAGGGGTGCAGCAACTTCTGGCGCTTGAAAATTGCGTTCATTGCCCGAGACTGTCACATGGCCACCGTTTGTTTCCATGAGATTTGAGCTCAGCTTTGTTCGCGTGTGATACATGTGTGCAGCGTCTGCAAAGTGAATCACCACCTTGTGTTGTTACCTTCTCAGTCCCATGATAGCTACTCTTTCACTGTCAACTCGCAGACCCGAGCTGCCTGTGGGTGAAGAGAGGCACATCTGCCACTTACACGCCTCCCATCAGCATCAAGAAGGAGGGTGCAGTCAAGAAAGAGGATGCAGGGGACAGTGCGGGTGACACAGGCCTGGCGGTGCCTCTAACCAGCATTGAGGCGCGACTGGCCTTAGCTTCAGCTTTCTTTCGCCAGAAGCTGGAGGAGGCCAGTGCTTTTGCGGCAGCAATCTCCACGGCCATGCCATATACGCTGGAGATGCCCACTCTCACTGGGGAGCTGGAGCGCTTGTCCAGCGCGCACATCGCCGATCATGGCGCACCCCGTTCCAGGCGACAGAAGGAGCTCGGCGAGCTAATCATGCGGCTCACGTTGCCGGAGAAATCCAAGGCGAAGCAGTCGGCTGCACCGCATACCCAGGCATTGGTGTTCCTTGCCTGGCACATGGTGAGTGGAATTGAAATTGCCAGACTAGTCGTAGATTCGCAGAGGCTGTTTCTGTGCATCCATGGCAAATGGCAGCAACAAGGCAGCTCCAGGCATACTCACTGAGCCCTGGTATGTTGTCATGTCAATTCTAGTATTTGCCACTCTCATCATCATATGCAAGCCTGCAAGTAATGGTAGCAGCTTTCAAAGCTAGCCAACACTGTATCCCAGTTGGCGATTGACATTCACACTGCACTGGTGGATCGCTTCAGTATTTTGTCAAGGTTGCATCAGTAGATATGTAGAGCCCTCACATTCAATTCAGTTAAGATGGCATGGTGCAATGGCAGCTGCTGTGGCTCAATTGCTGCACAATGTTTCTTGCGCTGGCGCAGACACTGCAGGGGCATTCAGCGATTGAGCGAGTGGGACTGCCGCCGCATGTCAAGCTTGTCGCCAATCTCATCAGAGCGACAGCTGCCAAAGAGTCCGCCCCACGCATGCCCAAGGTGCTTGATGTTCTCATCGAGTCAGAGCCAGAGGAGGACAAGGAATCCGATGCTGACTGCGAGGATGGCGAGTAAGAACATGCTGAACCAGGGGGGGGGGGGGCGGGGGCTACCATGCTGGCTACTTCTCATGGCGTTTCTGCAGTTGGTGCATGAAAGGTGATTGTGGTTGCACAATGCTCAGTGGTCAGCCATAGTGGCACTGCTGCAGCAAGGCATGTGGTCGTGGGAGAGATGGCCTGTTGGTGATGCAACTTGGTATGTAGCTGCGTGCAAGCTGCAATACAGCACTCTGGGCAGTCTATAGACAACAAGGGCTCAATGTACACAGTCAATATTATCATACCACTCTATCATGATGCATACACCTTTGCATGCACTTGTTTGGTGACTTGACGTCAGGCTGCTGATACTGTGTGCTTCATCCAATCGCATGCATTGCAACAGCAGCACGTTGTAGTCAAGGCAGAATGAGTTTTCTGGCATTATTCTGGGCATTATTCTAGGGCCACCTCTGGGCAGAAAACAAAGTCTGCCCCCTTGTTCTGGGCAGGTCCAGACCAGAAAACACCCCAGAATCGATGCAGAACGGGCATTCTGCGCTCGTGGCGTGGGCAGAGCGCAAGGCAGAAGTGGCCCAGAATGGCGTCCAGAGTTGTCCCAGCATGAAATTCTGGCCAGAACGCCCACTCTGCCCAAATCCCGCGGTCTCGGAAAGTTTTTGAGCAGATCCGTCCCAGAATTACCCCCCTGCAGAATTTGGGCAGAACGAAGCCCAGAACGACATGTCGATTTTCCCGATGAGAGTCTCCGATGGCGCTCGGCAGCCAGCGGCTGAGGCAGCAGAGCACGCCACCGGGTCAATCAACTGTCCTCAGTGTGCAGCTACTAGTTAGCACCACACCAAAACTCACAATTGGTTGCGGCACGCTGGCAAAGCGCAGTGCGTCGCCCATCGCCGCATTTCGTCAGACTCTGATGGCCAAGCATCAGGTCACCAATGGCGTGGCAGCGACAACAGCCGGCAGCAATAATGGCCGCGGACATGTCACGGTGTTGCTGTATGCAAAGCCAGGACGGCCTGCTGGCCTGCTGCTGGCGCTCAACTCCTTGTCCGTTGCTGCTCCGATTCATGGCAATCACCCATGCCATGCAGTGCTTCCTGTCCGCAACTGATTGCGACGTCAAGAGGGGATCTGCTTGAACGAGGCTGATGGGAGCTCCAGAGTTGCGCAGTGGCAGAGCGTCCGAACGGCTGCTCAATTCCACGCCATCGCCGACCGTTCTTGCCAGTACTCGGCGGGTTCCATTCTGGTCTTAGTCATTAGGTTCCGCAGCAGCTCGCTGCCCTGCAATTGCTCGAGCACCGCGACTGCATGCGTGTTGGACTGCAGCTGTTCCACATTTGAGGCACCGCTCAACACCATCGGCTGAAACTGCAACAGGTCATACGGCAAGGCAGCAGCAAGGGTTTGAAGCTGGTCAGTTTCGCTGGATACAAGTCATTGACTTCATGGGCAAGGGCTCTGAGGACGTTAAGTTTGAAAACAACACTACGGAGTTTGGCGAGCCACGTCAGTTCATGGGCACTGAACAGCAGCTAAGCACGCCTGGGTTCGACCTGGAAACTCAGCGATGCTAGTGCGCCCAGGGTTTGGGGAAACCACCAAAATTATTGTGGCAGCCCCAGCAGCCCCTAGAGTCCTAGATGCATGGTGCATTCAATTGCCACAGACAGCACCGCTTGCGCCAGTAGTTGCACAGTCCAGGCACTGTGCCTGGCACAGCCGGCGCAGCGGCAAGCGTACGAGTTGAGCATGGGCAACACCCACAGCGGCGCCGTGGCGACCACAGCTGCAGCGGGGTCACTTACGAGTGCCCATTCTCAATGTGATTGAACGTATGAAGTGCATTTGACATCCACTGACGAAGCGGCGCAGCGGCTGCGCAGTAGATGCACTTCAAGCATGCTCAACATCAGAATTTGTAGAGTATTTTGGAAGTACAGTGACAAAGCCGGGACAACCGGCAACGCCACAGCACACCATATCCTAGCCTCAAACCTCGTTCTGACTGAAAGCCACCCTTATTCAGCGCATGCATACTTTCCACACCAAACAACTCTCACCGGCTGAGCCATGACAGCAGCCAACGCCACGGCATCAGGCTCAACGTTCAGCGTGGCCGCAGCCTCGGCGATTGCACGCGACTGTGTGGCGCAGGACAGAGGGGGCAGCGCAGAAGGGGGAGGCAAAGAGTCACGGAGGGTAAGAACATGTATGATGCAGCTTGCATGTCGTGTTCCGAGTCTGCCAGTGAGGTCATGACACAACATGTTCGGATGCAGTGCTGTTGAAGTTCAAACTCTTGTGGGCCACCGCATCCAGTCATGCGAGCGGCAGTGCCCATGGTCAAAGATGCCGTCAAGTCCTGACATCGAGGTATGTACTTCACCAGCCTGTCAGCACTTGCGCTGCATAGTAAATCGCTATCGGTGCTATGGTTCACACAGGGCCAACAGGTGATCCTTGGTCCACGAAGTTGTAGTTGGCTGGCTACATTAGCTGACGTTGCAGTATATTAAGGTTTACTTCTATGAAACCAGCTGAAACTTCCACTAATTTGAAAGCCATATACAAACTTCATGCAGTTGACCTTGCTGAAGCAGTTCAACTGCAAATTTTGCACACCAAAGGTTGCTGCACCTGGTGAACCTAAGCATAACGCAGGAAGACGGACACAGAGGAGATGAGGACACGTATTGATAAATTCAAGCGTCATTGCACCTGAAGTCTCTGTGACAGCCAAGCCAAGGTCAGCATACTAGATGTATCAGTTTGTTGAAGTGAGGCCTGCATTATCCATGCATGCGATTGAGCAGTGCCAAACAGCATCGATCATGACGCTGAAGTCATTTACATAGTGCGCGACAATTTGAATTGGCCACAGAAGCATTGCTGTGCTTCGTACGTGACGCCTTACACCTTCATGATTCGTTTGCAGCCGGCGGCACACTGTCATTTGCCAAGCAGAGTTTACTGGGTTTTTCATACACTTGAGCTCTCGCACTTGGCAAGGTCTTCTTCATGTTAGAGACTACTGCAGAGGAACCCTTCAGAGAGGTAGCTGACTTCTCGCTGCTCTGTGTATTGCGTTGTTTCTTGTTCCAAAACACAATGATACATGATAAACAAACACATTGATGATATATTGTGCTCGTCCACATCTGCACTGCACTACAAAAATATTTCAGTGTGCACAGATTTGCCGTTGAGCTCAACGAGCAAATGTAGTGCTCGGCTTTTCTTACTATGCGCATTGCTGATGGGTCGTGCTTTGTCCGACTTCAAGTCAGCATACCCACGCCACAAAAAAGTACAAGTGAGGAGTTGCCGCTTTTTCCGCCACCCCTGAATCAAAACACATCCGCTGCACTTGATATTAGTATATACTTCATCGCCACTCTGCATTGATGGAAATTATGGAGTTGTACCACAGTCCAGTGCTACACCAAGACGTATCATCTGATGTGCTTCTATGAAATTTGCAGCTCGAGCTGTAAAGAAGGAAGACGGAAGAGGTCACACACGACTGTATGGCTCTAGTTTATCTGTGCGCAGTCCTTGGCACTCGGGAGCAGGGCCCAACCTGACGCTGGGGCTAAAACAAATGCTGAAGAAGGATTCTACGCTTAGGGCACCTGAGGGGTGTCGACCAGGCTGGGCAGCAGGCGCCCGTTGGCCATGGCTTCCTGCAAAAGCGCGAAACATGTGACATTTCCTCAGCTCCTTGATTGTTGAGCGCTGTCATGGTGTACACGCAGGAGACACAACACACCTATTCTCACACGCTGTTGTCCGGTGTGGCCAGTGCCTGGTTCGCCCAGGCATGGCGCTGCCTGAGCCGCTGCACGCAACCCTGACCTTCATCCTACCGGTGATTTTGCACTCTCAGTCGCTCGCATTTATTAAAAGTGGGCCTTCTTGAGGCGGCTCAAGGGACAACCAACAAATCAACGAGCATTTGTATACAGAGCAGTGGCTGGCAAAGAGCCTCATCCTCGTGTGTTCACAATGTGCCATACGACTCTAAGCATTTGTTTGGATAGAAGGGGGGGGGAGGGGGGGGGGGGTTCAACTTGCATGCTGATGACACCATGCAGTCAGAGGAGCAGTTGCACGCGACAAGAGCACTTCTGAATGCATCCTCAGTTTAGAAGATTGTGGCAGCTCAGCCCTAAGAACATAGAAGTTTGTTATAGCCAAGTCATAGAAACCTGGTGATCGCCACGCCCTTAGTAGGAGGTTGAGATAGTCAAGTCACGTTAGTGTCAACTCGAGCTTACTCCTACAATGTGACCAGATCCTGAATGCTTTGGTACATGTCAGCACAAGCCATACATCATTGACCAGGGCAGACATCCTTGTCTGTGCCACCTCTTAGATGTTGAGGGGGTTGCAGCACTTTGGGGTGCAGTTGCTGCGCTCCAGAGGTAACCGCACAAACAAGGAAGCACTACTACAGCAGTGTTTCTCTTGTCCGGAAAGCTGGTGGGGTGGAAGTACACTTAAACTCAAAATATGGTCGCAAGTGGGCATTGGCCAAATGTCAAAAGGATCACTCAGACGCACACGGCAACATCTAGCAACATCTTGTGGGCTTACAGAGCCCAGCTGTCAGCAGCGTTAGTGCTGTCTGTCAAAAAATGCGTCGAAGCTAGCTGGTGGTCACCCACCTTGATAATGATGTCCATGCCGCTTTCCTGCGAGGTGAGGTGCCGCAACAGACGGTGCAGCGCGCAGTGTTCAGCGTGTAGCAAATAAGTGAGCGGGTGTGTACTTGCGCTTGATGACTTGCACAGATGACTCAGGTCACTGACAATCACATCAGCGCACAGCAGCGGCAGCAGCAAATGGCTGGCATCAGCGCTAAGGCAGCACCGCTGCGCTAGATGCACAAGTGACTCAGCAGCGCTCAGCAACGCAGCACCAGGAAAAGCCGCCGCGTTGTCACCTGGCTTCGGTATGAAAAGGGTCAGGAAACACAAATAGCGCTCACAGGATGGCAAACCTGATAAAAAAATCGCTTGAGGTAAACAGCACAGTCACTGCATGGCAAGACTCGAGACCTGCGGTGTGGGTTGAGCGTTGCTGTGCTGCAGAGGCGGGCAAGGGCCCTGCAGCGTCTCACCTTTGCCTCCAGCAATGCCTCGCCTGCCGACTGCTCCAGCAGATTGTACGTTGCCTGGACGCAGTCAAAGACCTGCGAGCATGTGGAGGGTCAAAGACAGAGTGACAATCAAATGGGGCGAGGCAAGGGGAGGGGGGGGGGGGGGGGGGGGCATTGAGCAGGCTGCAGATGCTCCATGTGTAAGCATTGCGGACATCCTGCACCAACACACACGGAGAACAAAGGTGCGCATTTGCATGGGGTATGCAGATCGTGCCAAGTTTATCAAGGTCATTCGCGAATGTGTGCAGGCGCGAAGGCATGCGCGCAGGCATGCGGCAGACACAGTGCACCTGCAATGGTAGTGTGAGGGCTTGCTAAAACATCAGTCCGCATTGGGCCCTTATGCCAACAAGTTTGTCAGTACACATTTAACGCCGGCACGATGATTTTGTATCATTCAGTGCTGTCGGGGGCTTTATTGGTTGCGGATTGGTCATGAGTACCCCTTCCCGTAAGAAGAACGCTCTTGAGCGAGACCAGAAGCTAATTGGGTATCGGCCACACCAGCCCCTGTGACTAAACTCTGACTATCTGAGCAAATGGCTCACCACCGCTTCCGCATGATTTGATCGAGAGCCCACCCCTTGCTGCTCGATTGTTTGTGTTGAACTCATTGCACTCGCAGTGCTGAACTTCTCCTCCCAACAAGCCACCAGGTGCAGCTTCACGGTTTCTCACCTTGTCGCCGTTGCTCAGCTTGCACTGCATCGCCAATCGCAACACCTGAAGACAGCGCAGCGCCGAATGTCACAGGAGCAGACATCAGACAAATCTGAATACCAGAAGGTGCCAAAGGCAGAAACCGACCTGCAGCGCAAGTGCCATCTGGAGCAGATGTTTGTGTGGTGTTTCTGGCAAATGATTGCGTTATATATTGCTACTAAATGCGCATGATTGCACAATAGGAAGCCCGCCTTTCCTGGTGGAGCTTTAGGTGCATGATTGTGCACTACGTTGCCATCTTTGATTTGCTATGGCATTTTGCAGCAGTGGCACAGTGGAATATCAGGCTACATCCAGTTGCAGAGAAGACGCACATGGCACCTTTCAACACACTGCCAGCAAACACTTGCGCTCAGCAGCAAATAATGAAACAAAAAACGCGATGCGCGCGCGCGCCTATACGATAAGGAAGTACGTACCAAGCCGAACTTGCATGTTAACGAATGATTTTTTTTCAAGAGCTGCCGAGCACTGGCACCTGTGGCTGTTGCACGCCGCTGAGGCTGAGGCCGATGCGCCACCCGCGGCGCTTGAGGTTGCCGAGTTCTGCCAGCACGGCCTCGTCGGCAAGGACGCCGCTCTCGAGAGTCGCGCTGTGGATCTGCACGCAGCTCACGGACGCGGTGCCACCAGCAAGCGTGAATTGAGTTGTTTGAGAGTGAACTGACCCGGAGGCACAGGCACTGGGCACTGACTTGTCTTCGTAACCATGATTGTGACACCGCTTCCGTGGGGGCAGCGCTGTGGATTCTGACAGGCCTCATGTGCGCATCGGCAGCGCGGTCGCCACGGCATGAATCCATCAATTGGTTGTTTCAAGTTTCACAAGGTGTGCTCATTGGGAGCAGCAGGTACTGAGCTCTGACGCCGAGCACTGACTTGCCGTGCTGTCTGCTTGTGCGCGTTGATGTAATTACACATGTCACAGTGAAGGAAGACGTGACACACGTCATTGCATGACGTGCAGTGCCCATGTGCGTGGTCGCTGTGACACCGCCCGTGTCCCCAGCGGTGATGCAGCACAGTGATGCAGCAAAGTCGGCACGGCACATGCTCGCATAGAACAGGTATGACTGCTGGAGGGTCATGCTGTGATGAGCACTGCTGGCGCTCCAGTACAGAAGTACGTAGATTAATGTACACGCGCTTCAAGCATCAACAAAGCCATGCCACTACTGCACACAATTTCTCGTGGAGCTTGCACAACTGTGTTGGCCGCGGCTCATCATAAACAGTCATGAAGGCCAGTATGAAGGAGCCATCAGCAGTAGCACAGCACGCCTCTGCATCGTGAAATCATGGGCACGAGCATCAAATTCAATGGATGAAACTTGCTAGGTATATGTGATGCATCCCCCTTATCACAGAATTGTGATGTCCGTGTCAGCATGTTCTCATGTGGTACTTTGAATGTGTAGTTTTTGAAATAATGTATTATAAAGAAGTACCTATAATTTTGTATGTCCCCGTTTCCTCCTTGAATAGATGCAATCATCTTGAGCATCCCCGTATGCTCACCTGATAGAGGCGCAAGTACTTGCCCAGGCACGACTCGGTCTCCTTAGTCTTCATGTGCGCACATCAAATGGCAGCAGCAGTGCAGCAGGGGCAGGTGTCAGGTTTCGCCTGGAGTTGCATTAGAGTAGCTTATAGCGGTAAAAGTGGCGCCTGCTCCCTGTGCTCGGACCAAAACAGACACGTATGTGGCTTTACTGCCACAGCTGCAATTCATTGTCTGCATTGCCACTGTGAACGATCATGCCTCAAATGCGTTTGCAGCAGATAGCTACAGCCTCAAGCATACTGGTTTTGAATCTGGTTTGAACTACTTGGACAAAATGACGAATGCACTTGCATCCTTAAGTCTTAATCCTCCACAGTGCACAAAAGATGACCAACCGCGTCCGTCAATGCATATCCTCGTTCGCCTATGCACATCATGCGGCAGCAATTTCAAATTCAATGCTACTAATGCGTGCAGTGGTCAAGCTAATGCCCAACACCACAGGGCTGCCACAGACATACCATGAGGTCCCTCGCAGTACATATCAACCTGGCAGCCGTCTTAGGGGGGGTCCATCTGCTGAGCCATTTCTTAGGATCATCGAGAACAGCTCCTCATACCGTATTCACCCGTGGATAGCCCCCCCCCGCGATAACGTTCCTAGCTTCCGGGAGCACGGTAATTACCGCGGGGGGGGGTATTCAACGACCCCCCGCGTTATTTGCTGGCATTTTCGCCGGAGCAACCGCAAAAATAGCGTGGGGGGGGGCAAGCCGCAGTCCGTGAGCAGCAGCATGGCAAGCACGCCAGCTACTACCGCAGGCAGTCAGGGCTAGCACGGCTACGCTAGCGACAGCTCCTGGGATCAGTTTTTTTGGCACTGACGCCATTTTCGCCGAAAGGCCGAGCTCTTATGAGGCTAGACAAGCGCTTCTCTGCTGCGTGCAACTCAAGCCGGCAAACAAAGATGGCATAGATGGTGTCACTGTTCGCAAACGAAACCATATGCATGTGTTTTGCCCATTTAGTAGACGCCACAATTGTTCATTCGTGACGAGATACCCCCCCCCCGCGCTATTCAACGCCCCCCCGGGCTATTGCTTGCAAGCCTCTGCGCATCAAATAATCGATATCTTGGGGGGGGCCATTCAGCCAAATAGCCCCCCCCCCAAGCTATTCAAGGTGGGGGGGGCTATCCACGGGTGAATACGGTAGGATGGTCACGTTCAGCAATGCATATTTTTATATTGTCCGGTTAGGTGCCAATACTGCGAGGTGTTGAGTTTGAGAAAAGTGTGCATGCCTTCAAGTGTGTAGTATATACTTCGTAAGACACCCATGTGTCCACATGCCCTGAAGTATGGTGAGTCGGTATGATGGAATGTGTGAATGTTTCACCTGACTGAGCACGTGCGCCAGGCTGTGGTCCTTGACGTTGTCCGGCGCACCGACAGTGCACATGCAATAACAATTTGTTGTGCGGTGTATACACTTCCAGGAAGGCATAACATGTCAAAATTGAAGGATACTTCTCGACGTACATACCTCAAAGTATATTAAAATTGGCACGGCACGATGTGTCATTGCCTCATTGCCTCACCTGGCTGAGCAGGTGCGCCAGGCTGTGGTCCTTGACATGATGTGTAGCGTAAACTTCCTAGAAGGCATGAGGTCGATTCTGAAGAAAAGTATATGCAGCAAATATTCAAGTGGCTATAGCAAAACATGGCAATGGCCCACCTGGCTGAGCAGGTGCGCCAGGCTGTGGTCCTTGACCTCGTGCGGCGCGCCGCCCGTGTCGACGCGCCAGTCTGCCGTGTACCGGTAGCCTGCGGGCAGCGTTGCGGTGGTGGCCGTGTTCACGGCTTGGTCAGCACAAAGGCAGTCGAAGTAGCAGGTTTTAAATTGAGCAGTGCAATCGCCCAATGTGTCTCAAGCGCGGTTTACTGGCCGCCCATGGGCATTAACCCGTCGTGGTGCACTGGCGGCAGTGGCGGTGGTGGGTGACGGTGGCAGTGCCGGCGGGTGTGAATGCGACCATGCCATCAGCACATCTGCTGCTCGATCAGGTCAGGTCGAGCTGCTGCGCATGTTCAGAAATCAATGATGATGATGGCGGTTTTGTTACATGGGCCAGCAACGGCGTGCTTGATGCCAAGCGCAGCACGAGGAGTAGGTATACTGACAGTGCAGGTCTTGGTGTCAGCAGCGACAGCGCAGTGCCAAATGCAAGATTGCCGCCAGAACGTGTCATTGACTGAGGACTTCATGGGGCTGACATGCCTATGCTTCGTTCACAGAAGTAAATGTGGGCAACTCATGATGTTCACTCGATCAGTCGATCAAAGGTATGACATAAAATCGTAGTGCGACCTTGTGAAATGTCACCAATGTTGAAGAGGTTTTATTATCATTTGCCATTTCAATTGCAGCGAGTGTCGTTGTCAGGGGTAAACACTCCTATTTCGACAGAGCCAGAAAGTTCTATCTCTAGTCTTCACATTGACAGATCTGGCGCGATGCCGCGCACACTTCCATTTTTCCTACTTTTACTTGCATGTACCCAGGACAGCGTGTTTCACAAGCCTTTTTACACCACACCACTTGAAGGTTAGGGTGCACTTCACGCTCAAGTATTTCAAAAAAATGTGTAGCACATGCACACTTACCCCACTTGCTGCCAACTGCGACATCCTCTGGCTTGATGCCCCGAGCCTCGAGCCAGCCCCCCAGAAACTCTTCCGCCCTGCAGCGAACCACGCAGCGCAGCAAGCAGTGCACGTGTGTGTGAGGACACCGTGAGAGCAGCAGAGACATAAACTCAGCGCGACAACAGTTCACCCAAGCAGTTGCGTGACCAGCGGCGCTCCTCATGGGGCAGGCGCATTTCGTAAGACAGGCATAGGTCACTTCTGCGTGACAGCGGCGCAACCCGACTGTGGCCGTGCCCTGAGATCACGACACCGGTCATCCAGCCGTGTCCTCCGGCCTGCCTCATGGAGCAGCGTGTAGCAGATTGCCTCGCCGCCCATCATCGCCGCAAGCAGCAGCTTGGTGCACCGCGGTAGGGTGTCACTGAGCCTGTCATGCTGCAATCGTTATTTGGCAGCAGCACGTAGAGGAGCACCGCCGATGCTCTGCTGCAATGTGCTGACACGTATACACTGGCCGCCAGTGCACTGGCGCCATCGTCCGGTGCAAAAGGTGCTGGCTTTGAGGTGACTTGCACACCATCTCCGCAGCACCAGCAGAGGATCGCGGGCCACACACGCAGGCAGTTGAGCCGTTCGCCGCAGCTAGCATTTCAGGTCAGTCTTGCAGAAGTCATGCAGAACGTACCGCCGCTGCAAACTGGCACACACCTGCCATAGGACCGTGCGGCATCGAAATAGCGCACGCCGCTCTCCCAGGCTGCATCCAGGACGCTCCAGGCATGCGCCCTGCAAAATTGACACGACGAGCAGCTTGCAGTTAGTGCGTAGGTGGCACACAAGAGTTGCGTGTTCACAGGTCAATCATCATGGCCACCCTCAGTAGTCATGATATTGTTGCAAGTGCGATAAAAACACATTTGAAGCATGCCCTGTGACGCGGAGGCAGGTGCGTGAAAGACAGCTACTACAGTGCAATGCTGCTGCAGTCACTGTATATAAGCACTACATCACCGCAGATGCCTTCTTTAAGCAGCCAATGAGCTGTTGATTCGCCTCATCTTTGCTGCGTCGCAAACATCTGTTTTGCCAGATAAAAACTAAGAAATGAGGTGTGCAGTGGCAGTGTCACACGCCGAAGGTCTGAGCAGTATGCACAAGCTAGTTTCTGCGAGGCAAATGCTGCGTGTGCTAGCACAGCACCTCTTTCGATCCATCAGCGCATCAGCAAGATTCAAATTTACATGCATACTGCAGAACATGCTGGCTCCTTCATACTGCAACTGTGATTACCTCATGACCTCCACGTCTGTGCCAGCCAGAGATGCGGAGTGGCCAAGATTGATGTAGCCAGGGCGCCCTAGAGCTGCTAGTCCCAAGCCCAGTGGCGGCCCAGGCACTCCCAGGAACGGCTTCACGGACATAACGAGATTGACTAAGGCCAACAATGTCAGCAGGACAAGCTCGGCAGGCACGAGCATACGGACAAGTGGTTTCCTCTGCAAGAAAAAAATTCACAACTTCACTACACAGTTGAAGATGACTTTATTCTCGCGCGCTCAAACAGTGGCGTGGTGTGGTACTTCAGGGAGTGTCTTTGTCCGGACAACTTCTTAGAGTAATGATATAAACTTGTCCGGGCAACGGATCAGGGAGAAAGTTGAGCGCAGAACCCTACCCTGGCCTTTCAGCCTTGTCTGGGCCATGGATGATGACTGCCAAGCGAGCCGGCCATCAGCAGCATTGCACTTGGGTGCCGTTGATGTAGAAATGTCCAATTGTTTAGTTCATTTGCAGGTTTTGTGGCAATTATGTTAATCTGGAGGCCGGTTTCATCGTGGACTTGCTGGCTGTTGCACACACGCTTCAGTTTTGGGGGTTTGAAGGCCGTTTCCATTGTGGCGCTTCAGGCTGTTTTGCAGCAGCAGAAGCAGTTAGCACTTATTGTAGTGCTGACAGCCGTTGAGACAGAAACTGGCGTCGTTCTGTACTGGCATTTTGCGCCGCGTGCTAGCCTGCAGTTTTTCTTGATGGCATTCCTGCTGCCTGCAAATTTGTCGATGGCATTTCTGCTGCCCAGGGGCTACTAGTGATCCTGCTGCTGCGCGTGCAACTGCCAGTGACTGGAATTGCCCAATGCGTCAAGGAGTCGTTTGCCAAGTACCATATCTGCAGGCCTGCAGTCGTGTGTTGCGCTCTTTTGCAGCTTTACAAGAGTTGCATAAACCTTGAATGTAGTTGCCTGCTGCAGGCGCAGCATCATGCTTCTGGGCGACCACCGTCCTGTATCCGCTCCGTGTGGTAGGTGACTGGGTGACAAACTTGTTGACCCTGGCTAGTTACCTCGGATCAACCAAAGAAGCGTGAGTGAGTTCATCCAGGGGCCTGTGCCCCTCACAGCGGTTCACATGCTGCACTTGTCCGCCTAAGAATCCTAGGCAAAGAGAAGTTGAGGCCAAGGTGGTCTGACATCATGATTGTGCCTGTGCCACGTACAGGGTCCCCTGTACTGGCGTCACCTTCATATTCTTGATGCATCGCTGTGTTCTATCTGCCTTTCCACCACATTGTCACCATTGTTGCCACCAGTTGTGCGTCTTCCGCCTGCAATTGATTTGTGCTAAGTCTGTGTGCCGTCACTTTCTCTGTCTTTTGCCTGGATGCGTCATCTCTTGTAAACATGACGATGCTCCACTTGCGCAGATCTGTCGATCGACGCCATGCATATGTTAGGCAAATTTAATCAGAGACAATCTCACATGCACGAGACGAAGTGCCCTGCATGAGACGAAGTATTCTTAGATCTCCATTCACAGCTTCAAACATTGATTTTTTATCAAACTTCAAAAAGGAGTTGAACTTAAAGTTGAAGAAATGAGTTGCGAAGAAAGAGAGCAGCCTTAGGAGCGCGCAATGGCGGAGGCGGCGGCGATGGCGGGCCCACAAGGTGCCAGCGAGGGCGTGGCCACACTGCGCACCCTGCAGTGTGTGCGGGAGAGGTGCAACGCTATCTTGGCACTTGCCAAGGCAGACAAGCTGAAGCATTTTAAGCTGAACGAAGCCAAGATAGACGCTGTTGCTGACTTCGTCAAGGTGAGCCAACGTTTTAAGTCCAGTGCATGCAGTCGTGCACAAGCACAGTGTCGTTCTGATGTGTGGAGATGATAACGTTCCTGTTTCAGATCAGTGCGATGCACACATCACGTCACCGTGGTGGTCATGTGTTGTAGCAACACTGCCAGCACTGGCTGCTGTGCTTGAGGAGGCCTTCAAATGGGCACATCAAACCGCAGTCTCTCGTCAAGCAGATTTGGCCTTTCCCAGTGAGATTCCGCTGTTGGCATGCGTTTCAGATGGCATTCGTGCCTACTATTGGCATGCGCCAGTTGATACGTGGACAGCGCATGTGTGGGAGTGCCTGTAAATTTGCGCATGGAGGTGCACATCAGGTCATGTACAACACCGAAGTGTCGCTATACAGGTGTCCATCACGCTATTTGCTGGCAACAGCATCAGCTCTCGCGAAGGCGTTGCAGATTCAGTGCTGGGCGCTGCGCAATGACCCCTTCCACCTTCCCTTTCATTAATGGACACTTCAAGTCACAGTTGGAGTACAATTTGCTTCACGCATGACTTGCATGCCACTGCTGTCCATAGCGATGGCTGGTGACGATAAATTCTTAGCACAAGCACACACCATGTGGAGCCCAAGGTTTGTCACGCAATGTATTCCGTGTAGCGCTGTGCCATTGCCGGCGAGTGTGAACGGCAACACCGTCCGCCATCATTAATTACCCGCTGCTGCAACGGCGGCCTAGCTGATTGATTGACCGGAACTGTCACAGCTGCATGTTTCGCTCAAGGCAATGGTAGCATGCTGATTGATTGACCGCACCTGTCACAACTGCACTGCCACGCCATTTTGCTCACAACACAATGCGCGGAGGAATCATCGCCCACGTGTGTTGTCATGCTACCACTCATGTACGTATGAAGCCACCCTCTTGGCGTGACTGGCTTTAAACTGCCACGACCAATTTGTAACTGCCTGCTGCCGTGGCAGGGGCTGATGGACAAGGACTACCCCAGCTACGACGCGGTGCCGTTTCACTCGCGCCTGCGACACTTTGAGGCAGGCGGCATAGACAGAGTTACGCCGCTGACAAACAGGTGAACAGAGTCATCTCTTTCTGTTGAGTTCTAGTGTTGTCGACAAAATTTATCATTACACCGGAAACAGTTGAGGAGAATCATCTCTTTCTGGTGAGTACTCGTAGGAAAAATTTATGGTATGCCGCCGACAAAGAGATCAGGCAGACTTGGAGTACCGTGGTAACATCTGCCTGTTGGGTTCTCGTGCTTTATGCGGATTTTATTGCCTGTGAAGTGCATTTTAGTCTCCAAAGGCCCTCAACTCGCCTGACCAACAGGTGAGGTGGCCTTGAAATGGCGAGCACCTTGTTGCGCTTTCAGTCCTTCAGATGGACGAGTGTTTGTCCTGGCTCACATGTCAGCGGCTATGCTGAACTGTTCACACAGTTCTACTTGAGGCAGCACACAATTGCGGCATATTGTCTTTGCGGTCAACTTGGCGCGCCCTGGCGCTTCAAGAGCAGCGCCGCTGACGAGCAGATACGTTTACGGGAACACACACAATTGTGGCGTAATCCGTGGATGGTGTTGGTTTGCTTTGTCATGTTCAGAGCGCCAAGCTATTCGCGGATCTAAAGTACGCTGCTGTAGCACCAACGCCCAGATTGGTTAAGGTCCATTGTTGTGCATGTATAATATTGTACTGTGCAGTATGTAAGAGGCGTATGATGTCAATATTGCCCGAACAACCATGTGATACGAACAGCTTACTCATTGGTACGGCGGGATAACGAAGGCACCGCGGCCCGCATGCGCAGCGTCTGGCCATAAAGGCCACATTGGCCACATTGCTCACAGGCATCGCCTAGAAGCTGATGTAGCGCACAAGTATGACAGGCACCAGCTCCAGTTTATTCCAACAGAAATGTGCACTCCGTTTCAAAGTTCGTGCAATACACAGTAGCATGAGTGTGGATGTGAACATTAATGCCTGTCAGTGCAGCTTGCGCCTGCCGCACCCCACAGCACGACCTCGGCAAGTATGAAAACCTGACGGCATGCGCCTCCTGTTGCATTTGTCCGTCTTTGGCGTCACACACAGCTGGGCGTGCGGACCCATGGAAGAGGTCAGTGCTCAGTGTCTTGCTCCTCAGTGCTCAACGACCATAGCCATTGTTCACTTGTGGCGCAAGGCGCTGTGTGCACCTGTTTGTGGTGCCCCACTGTACATATGCAGCGCCGTGAAAGCATGGCGTGCGTGTGCGCACTTTTGATGCAATGGGCCCTGATGCAGTGTAGCTTCTTGTTGTACAGACTAACTCTTACAAGGCTAAAGTGCAGTGCCCTGGTGTGGTTAAGCAGCATACCACGTCTCTTGAGGTCCTGCGTAGGAGCGTCACCCTTTTCTGCGCCGACCACAAGCACGACGTGAAGTCGAATGCAGTATTTGAGGACAGCTGCGTCCCGCCAGCAAAATGAGGCTGCCATACTCCTGTGAAAGCACCTACTGCACAGAGTATATATGGTGCTTTCATGCTGCTTGCGGAAATGTGTGCTGGAACCTTGACCTTTTTTTTTAAATAGTAATATTTGGGGTAGTTCACCTTGTGGACATTATGTACGTTGTCTTTCGCTGATCACAACCGACCCTAACATCCCATTGCATGGGGTGATGGTGCCGACGGGGGGGGGGGGGTCTAGAAGCTCAAATTTGAGGAGTCGAAATAAAACAATTGAGGTGCCACCAATCCCCAGCGTTCCTTGTGCCATGCATACGCGTTATGGTATCAAGGCAGCGGCGGCGGGGTACGTAGAGGTATCATATGAATTTGCGATGAGCGCTGAGCGCAAATGAAGGTATGTGATGAGGGAGAACCACCCGCATACGTGGGAGGCACAGCGAGGAATGGCGCGCATGGCTGTTGCTAAGTGGTGTCGGTGACTTGCCGTTACTGCACTCAAAACGGAAAACGGTAAAATAAAATAGAACGACGAACTCACTAAATGGCGCATGGCTGTCGCTCAGTGGTGACTTGCCGTCACTGCACCGGAGGCCGAAAGTACACCTCATGTGATGAACTTGGCAGATCTGCGTGCCACATGATAATGCAATGTGTGGCTCAACTGCACGCAACAATGCGTCTGGCGCCACCCATGCACTGACGCTCCGCTGCGATGCTTGTCGCTGCTGCTTTCTTGCAGGCGCGGCGGTTGATAGACCTCGTGGTCGTGAGCGTGCTGCTGGACGCCGGCGCCGGCAACAAGTGAGCACTGCCACGCTTCATGCGCGTATTGCCAAGCTCAGTTGATGAGTAAAGCATGAGTTTGGCCACCTTCAAGTGGCAGGCTGATGCGGCCTTTGATGAGCGTAGACTGGCCCTTCATTCTTGGGCTTTGCATCAGGCATGCGGCTCCGCGTAGATTGCACGCGCGCGCACGAGCATCGGTGCAATGAATCATGCACTTCATTGCTGAAGTAGGTGAGGTGCCTGTGGGTTCAAGCAGCAGTTCAGAACTGCTATGTGCATTGCGCGACTGACGCAGGACCGCAATCGAGGGCCCGCCATCCACACATGTAAATTATTTTACCTACTTTTGAAGTATATGTAATGTGTGGCTAAGAACCCATGCGTTTAGGCATGGCTACGACGACCTTGGGTGTCCATGAAGTTGCGCCCCCCTTTTCTGGCTGGAAGAGCAGCAGACAGCATGCATATGAAGCTTAGCAAATGGCGTTTTGCCATGCACCAGGCGATGCATCGCATTTGCTGGTACGGACGCTGACACGCGGTGTTCCCAGTGACATTCAGTGTGTGAACCTACTGAAAAGAAAGCTTCTTCTCCACATGAATGCCGGTGCCCCATGGCCTTACAGCTACTAGTGAATTTACATGCGAGCCGACAACAGCTGGGCTGGGGGCCAGGGTGGGGGTTGGGGGGGGGCTGCTGACCAACAACGTTGTTTCTGCTTGATGTCCTCAACTCAGCGAAATTTATTCATTGACTGAATGAGTTACTGTACCATGAGAGTGCGTTTTGGCATGCTGCGACTGCCGAATGTGCAAATGCTTCTGATATAAAATTGATTGCGGTGCAGTGCCCCAAATGGCGTCACACGCAGGAGGGCACTCACTCCAAGGCTTCAATACATGAGCATGGAAAAAATGTGGGGCATCTGCCTGATTGTGCCTCATGTCACTGCGCAATGTCGCCAGGTGGCACTACACGGAGCAGGTCGACACAAAAACTGCCAACTAGTCAAGGAGTACTGTGAGAGCAAATCTGCCTTTTGACATGCCGCTTATGCCACAGTGTGCAACCCCTTCTAGCACGTAGTGTCGATAGTTGAGGATGTTGACAGCACACCGCCTGAACGTGCCTCGTGTCACTGCGCAATGTTGCCAGGTGGCGCTACACGGAGAAGGGCACCAACTTCAAGGCCGGGCGCAGCGAGGGGCTGGGCGTTGCCTCCTTTCACATGTTCTACAGCGGGGCGTTCAGCAGGTGTGAGTGGTGTAGGTGTGTGTGCAAGCTTGAGAAAGGAGGGCTTACAAGTGCTTGCCTGGCACGACAGTGTGCAGCGCTTGGGCGACGTTCTCTCCTTCAGCGCATTGCTGGAGAGCATAACCTCATTCCGAATATTCACAGACACCAATGCTGTGGTTTTTGTCTTGTGGCAGTTTACTCAGCCAAGGGTTTCCGAAGTACTGGGTAGCTTTCTTATTTTTGCAGTCACTTGACTACTTGCAAGGAGATACTGCGCGGTATAGTGTATTAAAATTTTTCTTCATTTGAACAAATTATCATTTGAAGGCTGACGCATGGGTGCATGCGCACATGCGTCTGATGTATTATCAGTTGCACGCAAACCGGTCTCACAGCGACACACTTGGCTGGGGCTGGCGTGAGTAGTATGGTCAGGTCTGTGTGGCACACTGGGAGCTCATCACAACCTCAGGAGCACCGCTTAGCGCTGTTCTGCGCATGCATGAGCTGCAAGCTCTGCGGGTTTTCACGACCATTGCTGGATCTTGATGGATTCACAGAAAGCACTTCAGATCTATTTTGGACGCGCCGATTCCTGCCGCACTGCTCTCAAGTGTGTGCCCCTGTGCACAGTCTGTGCTGTTTGTTGACAAGTGCTGCCGCTGCTTTCACAAAATGTGCTTGTGAACATCACTCCACCCTGATCTCATGCATGCACTGCCCCCATGTTCATCAAAGTGTGAGAACCAGTGTGTGTATGTCCTGGGAGCACGGTTGAAGCTTGACGAGCACTCAGTGTTTCTCGCTGATGCGCCCACTTGTGCAGCGCCACTGTCATACCTGCGTGCCTACTCATGTCTACGTCGGTTGCTGAGAAATTCTGGCTCTGCGTTGCCGCAGCGACGTCACCAACCCCCACCGCGCGGACGCCGTCGGTTTGCAGCGGCTGCCCGACGACGCTGTTCGAAAGGTGAGTTGGAGTGAAATTGCTTTCAAGCAGAAGAGTGGAGGTTGGAGTCAATGTTGCAGCAGTAAAAAATGGACGGCGCGAGTGCAGCTACTGATGCGTGCCTTCGCCCGGTCTCCTGAATAACACGATTCAATACATTTTCTCCATGCCGACTTACCAAAGCTCATTTCGCTTTGCAAAATGAACACGGTACAGAAAATAGCAGCCACCTACTAGTCCATCATTTGGTGTGTGCACAGCAAACCGCCAATACTTTGAGGGGGAAACAGCAAAAGAAAGAACAGAAGCGTCACCTCATCACAATCAGGTATTCATGCAAACACATGCACTAGAAACTCAATTTACTGAACTTCACTCATCCGCCTGCATCAAGTACTTGGTCTGCAATAGGCTTTTTTGGAGGAACTGGCTCGATATTCCCATGGTGTCTTTAGCTGTAAAGCGACAACACGTACACTCTGTGCTTCAGAGCCGCTGCTGTAGCTGTTGTTGGCTTTCGGTCTTCATGTTCCTGAAGTAGTACTTGCACTTTATCCAAGAACTGGCACTTTGAACCTGCAACCACATCACGCTGTTTATTGTTTAGCACCTGAACAGTCGTGCTGTGGCTGAACAATGAATGGGCGCTTCTGAGCCTCCAGCCCTTGCGCTCTGCTGCTGTCGTTGCACGCAGGCGTTCCAGGCCACCAACGAAGCTGCCAACCCACTGGTGGGGTGCGACGGCAGAACGCAGGTGTGCGTCAGATATTTCTGGTAGTTTTCTTATCTACCAGTTTTAATTCGCCTCAACGCAAATGTATGCAGTCTATGTAGCAGCTATTCCTTGATGATTAATGCAATGTAACAGTACTTTTTTTGCCTTGGGCGGCAGTCACAACAAGTGTAACAATTGTTGCAAGTCTGGCAGCGCAAGCACTGTCAGGTGCTTCACAGGTAAAAACTGCGCTCTGATTCTCCTTAAATGGGTTTGTACATGGACACAAAATATCTGAGCAAGTAGGGGCGCTTCTTCAAGCAGCATACTCAACTGCATAAAGACCAGCACTGTCAGGAGCATCAAAATTACTTATTCTTTGAAACTTTTGTCCCAGAATTTTGGCGGCATCCAAGGTTGCGTTTCAAATCCTCGGTGTCCATGTTTGCTTTCTGGTGCCCCAACAGGCGCAACCGCTTACCGCAATGGTGTAGCTGATGCGAGCACAGAGCTAGAGGGGGCAAAGGCATGGAGGGGAGGCTCACGTTTCGAATATAGACTGCATATGACCGCACAAGAGTAAAGACAGTGCGGCAGCGTGCAGCGACACATTTGTCAAATTAATTCTTAGGCGCTGAGCATTGCTTCAGAAGCGCGACTCCAAATGCGTTGTGCGTGATGGCGAGAAGACAAAACCTTGCTGCAATCGCACGCACCAGCAGAGTTTTCAGCACGGGAAGGACAACAGCGTTCAGTGGCTCGGATTTGTATTTCAACATTGCGATGCAGATAACACTGCTTGATCGGCAAGCGTACATTGGCATACCTTTCATGCTCAGCAAAGGCAGCCTTGCACCTGGTGGTAATTTGTTTGCCCACTGGTATCATTCCTGTGCCCCTGAGGGGCGGAAAAAAATTACGGAGCCCTTTTCCTGTCACCTTCTCTCGCTGGCACCATATGTGCCGCATGCGTCAGGTGTTGGCGCCATCTGCAGTCACAAGCAGCAACTTTCAAATTGAGTCCGTGGCCTTGTATGCATCCACCATTTTTTGAAGCATTCAAATATTGCATTATGGATTATTGCATCCGCGCACATGCGCCCTGTGTGCATTCGCACCGGCGCTATGCAAGCGAGTGCTTCACTGGCTCGGCGTTCCCACGTGTCCCATCCCTGCAGGTCCTGAAGCGTCTGGGTTCAGCGCTGCTGCAGCACCCGCAGTACTTTGAGCGTGAAGGGCTGTTTCGACCCGGCAACATGGTCGACTACCTCTTTGCACAGGTGCTACAACAACTTCCACCTGCACGTCGGATTGCGTTGCCGCATGTTTGCTGAGTTTCCCTCATGGTGTGAGCTGATTCAATGCCTTCTTGGCAGTGCTCCGCCCCCCTGTTGTTGGCTGTGTTCATGGCCATGGCAGCTCTTGCACATCTGGTGGTCGAGAGCCTTCGCAGCTGCAGACTTCATGTGCAGTTGTGTGAATTACTACGGTATCTGACCGAATGTATGGCTGCACAAAGTGCCAAGCGCTGAGCGCCTTGATAATGATGCCCAAATCCTGTGCACCATTGCACATGCGTGTTGAACTAGCACATGTGGTGTGTACACCCTCATGACGCTTGTGCAAGTACAACTGAATGTACCAGTTCCCACTCGTCACCGATGGCCGCCAGCAAATCTGCAAACTATAGTTAATGTTTGAAGCAGCGCGTCGTGTGCTGCACTGGTCCACCACTCACAAATCGCGGTACCAGTAAAATGCCGTTCAGCGGATCTGAGGGCATGTGAGGGGATGTCAACTGGCCCCATGACTGTCAGCGCAATCGTCCCTTACCAGCACTTGTGGACTTGTATTTATACAGGCCCCAAGGGAGGCTTGGTGTCCTGCGAAATCGTGGACTTCGCTCTTGCGCAGCAGCCTGGTCTGGACTTCGCCCTCACCAGCACAAGTTTTAGCACTGATAACCGTCACGCTGTGTTTCCTGGTGGCATTGCTCCGCAGGCCGGCGAAGACGGCAGCGTGTCGCTGACGTCCCTGTGGGAGGTAGTCATGTACGGGTTTGAGGCCATGTGGCCAGCGGACGGCGGCCGCGTCTCACTCGACGGCCGCAGCATGGGCGACGTCTGGAAGCACAGGTATGTATGTATGCATGGTACATGGCCATGTATGTATATTATTGCAGTAGATAGGCATCCGTGTTTCGCTCCACGGCCGCAGCATGGGCGATGTCTGGAAGCACAGGTACGTATGCATGGTAGACTGTGTATGTATGTTTACTGCGGTACATTGGCGTGCATGCATGTACATGTTTTTCGCTGGACGGCCGCAGCATGGGCGACGTCTGGAAGCACTGGTACGTATGTATGCATGGTACACTGCCACATACTTCTTTGTATGTCAACTGCGGTACATTGGCGCGCATGCATGCGCAGTGCACGGGCCCGTGCGCATGTTTTTTGCTGGACGGCCGCAGCACGGGCGACGTCTGGAGGCACAGGTGCGTATGCACGGTACACTGCCATGTATGTGTGTTAATTGCGGTACGTAGGCATGCATGCATGCGCAGAGCACGGGCGCGTACGCACGCACTTCAAGCACACTGTAAGTAGGTATGTGCGCAGGTATGCATGTACACGCAGGAGCATGTTTCACTGCATGTATACGCACTGTTCCGGCCAGAGTCCCTGCGTCGCGGTTCACCTGGCATTAAAGCTGCCGCCGTTCTTGCTTGGGGGGTTGTTGCTGTGCGCTGCCTCTTGACGTGATCGTCTGCCAGCATGTCAAGACGCTAACGTTATAGGTTCGCTCTCGTTTTGATTGGTCTTTGAACCTACACCTCCCATCCCTCTGTGCAAACAGCGCTACATGCCAGAGTGAATCCTGCCTTGTGTAAGCAGCACCTGCGGTCCGCAGTTGCAAACTGACCATCACAATGATCTCTCATGCCGAAAGCTCAGGATGGCCAACGCAAAATTCAAAACTGTCATTGTAAAATTTACTATGCGCCTTGTGTGCTGCTGATCACTGCTGCAGCGCGCTCCCTGAGGACGGCACCAACTGGGGGCAGCTAATCCCCTTCCACAAGCTGTCGCAGTGGCTGACGTTCTCACTGATGGAGCCGCTGATGGTGAGCTTTCATTATTTTGGTTTGCACAAGTGCAGCGCTTTTGCCAATACACGGCGCATCAATATTTACACAAGATATATCATGTGTTGATGCCGCAACGCATACTGCGTGTGCGGCAACGCACATGGCGTGTGCAATGCGGCAACGCCACCAAATGCATCAAGTACTTGATTTGTAAGCACGCTAAAGTGGAGCCGACAGACATGTCTATACGGCGTTTCTGATGCGGCCGTTGCTGGTGATCGATCGCCCTGTTGAAGCGCTTTCGACAGAGCATGTGTAGCTTTTCATCATCCTCTCAGCGGCAGTGGCTTGATGTACGTGGCTGTTATTCACCCATGGCTACTTTATTCGTGCAGTACACAGGCGGGGAGTCAGTGTGCATGTTGGCATCGCCTTCTCCCGCAAGCAAATCCTAGGAGCAGCATCGCTGTTGTGTCGGCACGCATAGGCGCACTGGTTCTTACGTTAAGGTACCCTTGCAGTATGCAGCAGCTAAAGCCCCAGTGTCTTTGCCTACTCTGAATCGGTCGCTGCTGAACTGGTGACAACACTCCTTCCTGTGTCACTTTCATCTCACCCTACAATTTTTCAACTCGGTAAAGTGTTGCGGGAACTGAACAGTACAGTAGTACATGTTACAAGAGTACAACGCCCGTTGCTGCCTTTGCACTTGTCGCCATGCAGAGAGCGGGCATGAAGCTGAAGAACACGACGCTCATGACCGGCCTTCCAGAGTACCGCAATGGTGGCCTACTGGTCGACATGGGAGTGCTGGAGCCCCAGTATCCTGAAGTGGTAAGTTCAGACTGTGCGCTGACCATAGTGCCCCGAATTGCCATACTTCAAAGTCCGCTTTGACACCTGTGGCAAACTCTGTGCTGACCATGGTGCCTGGAAATGCCAGAGGTTAAAGTTTGTAACCACTGCAGCTCGCAGCTTGCCTGACCCATTGCAACGCTGTGGGCCAAGAGGTCAACGTTGGCGTGCCGGAGCGAAAGTACCCTGAAGGGGCAAGCTGCACCTTGTGCTGATCACGGTGCCGTGAAGTGGCAAATTGGGATTGGCAATCACCTGTTAGCCTTGATCGCCCAAGTCACAATGGCGGCAGCCCGGTGGGGGCAGTGCTGGAGTTTCAAATTGCCTTAATGGACAGGTCAACCCCCGTATCGACCGTGGCAGCATGCAGTAACAAGTGTGGCAATCACAGGTGTGAATAATGGGTTGAGGTTTGTTTGCCTGTGGCGGAACTCTTAGCTGTGGCGTTGCTGGAGTACCAACCACTTTAGCAGTGCATACCGTAACAAGGGAATAGTGCTAGACACAAGTGTGCGCGCACCCACAGCGAGCTCGTACCTGACAGGCAAAACAAATGCCTCGAACACGGACGGCTATGCTGCTGGGGTGGGGGAGGACGCGAAGGTCAAGCACCACACCGGCACCTTGACGTCATCTTGGGCTTTTGTGCCATTCGTGCAGGAGTCGTACGGACGGCTGGGCAAGCAGACAAGCCTTTTTGTTAAGGAGTTGGCAATGCACTCAGCACTGTGCTCAGGGGGGGGGAAGGCAGATGTGTTACGCAAGGCCGGGTTAGCTAAGCGTCAGATCCACATTGAGCTGAGCATATCGCTGGCGCGGGAGTTGGCGGAGCGCGTCATGGCATACACACGTGGAGCGCGAATGCTGGGCTGTGTTGCGGCGCCGGTATCCAAACTCCTAGGGCACAGCGCAGACTAGGCTGCTGCGTTGACGCAAGCTTTTCGATTGCATAGGCAACCCGGCCTCCCTTGGGCCTTTATAAATACAAGTCCATACGTACCAACCTAAAGCCAGGAGTTCACTTAGGTCATAATGGAACACAGGCGCTTAAGTATTTCTGGATTTAATTTAGTATCAGACATTTTGTAACACAACGGTTGGAGGCTTTTTTTGCTTGTGGGCTATTCCACCCACAAATGCAGGATCACAACGGCCAAGCTCGTTCAAGTATCATTTTGTGGCTTGCCTGCTGCGTGATTATAATCTGGAGTGGTCAAAACGCACTGTAGAAACCGCAGTCAACATGCGGCCCTCAGAACGCCCTGAACCCCATGGTGCAGTTGTCACGCCAATGATTCAAGCTGCTGATACGACAAAGTACATGTTTTCTACATGTCATAGGCAAGGCGGTATGTCGCAGGCGCCTTGCAACCTCGACGCAGTGCAGACTTGGAACTTAGTTCAACGGACGAGTAATGCTGGTCATTTGATTTCAGAAGCACTGCACCGTAATGCCCCAACGCTAACTCCAATCTGCAGTGTCTAGACAGAAGCTGTAGCTGTACAACCACTGCTGGTCGGAGTCCCTCTGCATCGCTTTTGAGATGTGCTATCATGAGGTTCTTGCTGCTGCTGCCTGAGCGCCAGGGTTGACACATGCGGTCGGTTCTATGTCATACATTCGTTACATACCTATACCATCCTGAGAAGCGAATTCCTGCGCAGTATACGGTATCGCTCACTTACGTACTCAGTCTTCATCAACCCTTGATCTGAGGCTGGTGTGTGTGCGCAGCCCCCGGCTCTGTCAGCATCTGAGTGCGCCATGCGCGCTCAACGTCCTCTCATGTGGCATGCCCGCTTTCTGTGTTGTGTCCGCAGGTGTCCAAGCCGCACACTCCCGATGAAGAGGTGAGCGCGTGTTGAACTCCCAGTGTACTGTCCTTCAAAGTGGTACTCTTGCCAGTAGGTGCAATTCACCACTTGAAATTGTTATCCCCCCCGCCTCAATGACATGATGCACCTGGCCTGCATGCATGACAGAGGGTTGGCATGAAAATTGACAAGTGCTTGGCGAGGTCGCTGTGTCTCGCGCACGCTTTGGAAGTCTTGAGAAGTGCACTCAAGCACTTCTGCGAGCATATGTGTACTCTACAGTTCGGCATTCTATGGTAGGATACGGCCATCCACTTGGCGCACTTGTACTGTTGCACTGTAATACTCAGGAGTTTTCCTACAGTTTTAGATACTGCCAGCTAGAACTCGATTTGTTGATCGGCGAACAGTTGAGTGGGCTGCCACTGAGAAGTGGCTCATACAAGCAGTCATTTACAGGTTGCGGATTGTATCATCAGACTTTGATGTTTTTACCACTAGTTGGTTTGCAGTTGGTGTCTGGAAACAATTTGAGAGGACATAGAGAGTGCGACATGAGCTACACTATGAATTTATGTTCACACAAATTGGCCAAGGCGCCTGCGAGTTAATCAAATGCTTTAAAAGTTGTGTCGGACATCTGCACTCTCCAGTAAAGCTTGTGGCAATGCCTGGAGCTTGCCAATTTTCTAAGAATGCTGAAAATGATTCTGTTATGTCTGCATTGGTTGCTCCGAATGGTACGCTGCATTGTCAGCGGAAGCAATTCGTACATCAACAAACATACATGGAGGAAAATCACTTGTGCTCTGTTGTCAATATGTTCACTGTTGCACTTGACTGTGAAGATACAACTGGCTCTTTTGGCAACATAAATGTACAACGGTGTTGGACATGCTTAATTGAATGATGTGTTCGGTTATGGTGGCCCTGCATTATGGTCCTGTCAAAATAGCGTTGCTTGTTGCTTGACAACAGCAATGGCGTATACTCTGCACTCGCTTCAAGTAGCTTGCATCTGGTGGTAGTACCGCAGCATGCGCACATTTCGTCAGGCCTTCATAGTTGTCTTCTTGGTGCTTGCAGCAGAGGAACTGGTATTCAGGTTCTGCTGCCACTGTACACACACCAGCGTCAAGCGCTCATAAGTTATGTTTGCAACGCGGTCGCTGACATGGCTTCATGCCATGGGATGCAGGTGATTGTGGAGTGGCGCGCGCTGACAGTGGCACTGCTCGACGAGATCTACGCGGCGCTGCGCGCCAAGATCGGCCAGTCAGAGGAGGAATTCCCCCTTGTCAAGGTAAGGAGCGCTGCTGCGCCCTCGAATTCCCCCTCCCGCCCCCTGTCCTACGCCTCTGCATTTACTTGTGCCACCAAACCAAACGCCAATGTAATGTATGCGGCCCCACCCATTCATGGCTTCTGAGTTCGCAAGCCGTATCATAATGTGTGTATTGGTGGTGTCTGTATGGCATTCGCGTCTGCGGTGTTGTGGCACAAGTGGACATGTGCTTGCGTGTGGTGCACCGCCAGATGCACGTCAAGTCTGCCAGTGAGCACCGGACCGGGTGTGCGCCCAGGTGCCCCTGCACCATGCAGCCTTGGCGCGGTTGCGAGTTGCGAAGCGCAGCACACCACTGCTCAGCACTGTGTAGCTGAGCGCAATAGTGAGCCCAGACCTGCAAGCGGATGCGCCGATGATGGTGGAGGTTTTAGGAGGTCGCTTATGCTGCAATCGCAACCAGTTGCAGTTGCGATACCCTACCACCTCAATAGATTTTGCAATCATCGGTGTAACTGCACGCAACTGGCACGAGTCAACTGCTTCTGTACTCAATGCACATCACATGTGCCACATGCCTTTATTTACGTCATCACAATGTGCACCCTGTATGTCACATTTCAGTAGTCATATGTAACACTTTGGAGAATGCTGAGCTTGACAAAGACGTCCAATCCGCTGCAATTCACCAACTGAAGCTGCCTGTAGACAAGCGCAGAGTATGTTCAACGCACCGCTGTGCACACTGCATGAGGCAATTTGATACTTGTGTCCTTGACATTATTGCGGTAGTCTACAGAGTACACTCATCTAAATTTTAATTAATCGTCGACTGCGTGCTCACGCAGATGTTGGAGTGCGGAACGTGGAAGGCCGGGAGAGTTGTTGCTCAGCAGCGGGACCCTGCGACCAGCGCGCCGCCCATCCAGATCATAAGCGATGGAACTGTCTTCTAAATTGTTTCTGTGCTGAGCTGGAAGCGTGAGTGACACTGCTCCGAGTCTGTTGCGATGGTGCAGTCACAGGGCTGGCGCACGCTCGAGAGACGTGGCGACTGCAAATACTTGGTTTGCAATTGCAGTTCTCCTCATGCGTGGACAGCTGATGCGCGATGTGGCGCACGCTGTGCGTGATGCAGCTGTTGCACGTAGCACTGCAGTGGACATCAGCAAGGTCTGAAGGATCACAAGTATGTGCAGCGCAGAGGCCGGGGGCGGCGCAGATCACACAAGGCATTTGTACAGTCACGCTCACCAGCAGTAACCAGTGCTTGCGTGGAACGCAAATACGAACTCGCATGAATTATTTGGTTGACATGGTGACTGTGCCCTTGTTTGGTAGCGCTCATACCTGACCGACGTTGCGCACTGAGCCCCCGCCTGGTCATGAACGAGCTAATGCCACAGTGTGCAGTGCGCAGCAACGGTGGTGAGTGCAGCTCTTGTGATTCGCAGGCATGCCGCAAGGCAAATATTGAATGTGCTTTTCAAAGCGTGCTTGCGCATGGTCAGCACATTGCTTTTTGCAGCGACCTGTTCGGGAAATGTGCCTTTGTATGGCAATTGAGGACTCCGCCTATCGGTGCTCCAAAAAGCCAGTGTGGAAAGGGGGATAAGTGACTTCACCTTGCAATAACATGCCAAAGCAGTCAAATTGCGCAGTGCCCCTCCAGACCTGATTCCGACCGTTGTTTGCGACCTGATGTATGCACCTCCTTACTCCATGCATGAACAACTGAAATTCAGATGAGTATCAATTGCTACGAGTGTGGCATTCGATAGATGCTGTTCCGAAGGCGATAGAGCACTGCCGTGGCCATGCAAGCTACACATGTCAATAGCATGAGAGTGTCTGCTGCGGTTCCCTTGTATGAATTTTGTAAGTTGAGGTGTGTCGCGCAAAAAATCACATTTGCCTGCGGAGGATGGGCCCCGGGTGCCACCCAGTGCCTTAGCATGAGAATCAGAAACCAGAGCGCCGCCGGTGCCACTCTTGCCATGGCAAGTACTGCTGAGCACTTTTAGAGTGACAGCCCGAGACGTGGGGCTCATATGGGCCCACTGGCACAGTACAGACACAGTGACTGCACCTGAGCTAATCACTGCCATGGTCATAATGGCACAGGTGGGCACGAATCCCACCATGAGCTGCACCTGCACCACTAGCACGAGCAGTCGCGCCTCTGACACGACCTATAGTTACTTTAAATATGTATAGTAGTACGTAGTATATTGTCGTTGCGACACTTTCAGACTGTCATACGACATGTAGATTCCTTACAGCTAGATGCCAATCATCTGGGCTTTTTCGCGCCCTGAGCGAGAATTAATAAAAAGTACGTAGTATACCATGCGTGCAGGCACCGGCGCACCGGACCACTGGTGCGTTACATCATATATCCCACGCGCTCAAAAGCTTTGTGTCGGGGGAAACTTCAGCTTTATATTCGTGCTCAGAAGGCCCCCTGACGAGCGGAGGGCCCCGGTGTTGGCGTGGTGGCAAGCCAACATGGGCTCAACGATCTTTGCGTAGCACGAGCACACTGCCTGGGGGGTCGGCGCTGGCAGCGCGACAATGGGTTTGGTCTGAGAATGTTGCAAACACACCACACTGCTGGCGGTAATTTGCTTGCTGCACGTATCGCTGAAGCTGCCAATGGAAAGTATTGTACCAGAATACACTGCGATTTGCAAGCAGGTACGCGTACGCGAGGTCGAGCAGGCGCGGCTTGAGTGTCGCCGGGGACGGCCAACTGGTGTGATCAAAACCAAGCAACCAGCGAGCTCAGCATGGCGAGTGTGTGTGTTGCTACGATCTACGCTGCGCTTGAACGTTAGGTTTCCGCTCCGCTGCCTCCGCTGCACGTGCAAAGTTCAAGTGCGGACTTGAACTTTAAAAAGCGACTGTGAACTTTTGTTTGTAAAAGATCATCAGTATCCGGTAGCTTGTAGCGCAGACACGCGCTGTCAAACCCCGCAAATTGAGAAGGCTGGTAGAGCCTCGAGCCAGTCGCACCCAGAGCAGGGCAGCAGGTCACCCAGTGCTCACGCTGGCATCGCATATCCTTTGCTTCCTGGCTCCCTCCGTCATGGTCAGGAGCACATGCCGCAGCTTCCTAGGCGTTACAGAGCGAATTCACAAGGCGGAGAAGCGACGCTCTACCGCAGCAGCGGACGCGGTCGCCAACGCCAGCCTGCTTCGGTGGGCCATCGAGGCAGCAGGCTTGCAGCCAGAGGTGGCCCAGAGGTCGTGCGTACGCTATGGCGAGCTTGACGGCCTGCGTCTGGTCCACACCACATACAACCAGCCTCTCTTGTCAGACCACTGTCGGCTAGCTGCTGGCGGAGGGCACTTGGAGGTGCTGCAGTGGCTGCATGGCCACGGCTGCCCGTGGGACGCAAAGACGTGCAGCGCCGCTGCACGCTGCGGGAGCCTTGCGGTGCTGCAGTGGGCGCGAGCCAATGGCTGCCCTTGGGATGAGGAGAGCCGCAAACTCTGCTACAAAGCTGCTTGTGGCGGACACCTAGATGTGCTACAGTGGCTGCGCGCCCAGGGGTGCCCGTGGGATGAGGAGACCTGCAGCTGCGCCGCGTTGCGCGGTCACCTTTAACTATTGCAGTGGGCCCGCGCAAACATGTGTCCTTGGTGCGACGGCACCTGCAGCTGCGCCGCGCAGCGCGGTCACCTTGAACTATTGCAGTGGGCCCGCGTAAACGGGTGTCCTTGGGACGCAATGACCTGCAGCAACGCTGCTGTAGGCGGTCATCTGCTCTTCTTGCAGTGGGCCCGCGCAAACGGATGCCCCTGGGATGAGGACACTTGCCGCAGGTCTGCGTGGACGGGGCATCTTGAGATACTGCAGTGGGCCCGCGCAAACGGGTGTCCTTGGAGTGAGGAGACCTGCGCCTTCGCTGCTTTAGGCGGACACCTCGATGTGCTGCGGTGGGCCCGAGCAAACGGGTGTCCTTGGGATGCGAAGACCTGCGGCTTCGCTGAGTGGGGGGGGCACCTAGATGTGCTGGAGTGGGCGCGCGCACATGGATGCCCGGAGAAGTACCTCGGCCAACGGCAGAGATGGCGCATGCGGAGGCGGAGAGAGGGGCGCGCTGGGGAACGGGGACGAGGAGCACCCGCAGTGGTGACAGCGATGGCAGTGTCAGGTGACTCATAGAATGTGTATCTTAGTAAAGGCAGGGCAGCATCAACAAATTTGTCAAGGAAGTGAATCCAAAAGCTTGTTACCATCGACTTTTGCATCTCCTGTCTCCCTCATGTCATTCAAAAGATTTGCGTTGAGCATGATCCTCTACGTACGTGCAGTGCGCGTGCATCCCAATGTCTGCTATCAGTTGTTGTGTAGATGTCTGACTAACGGCAGGCCGACAAAATCTATTATGCTCAAACCGTGAGAACCGTGCGGTGTCAAATGCAGACTGTGCGGTGTCGAATGAGTGCACTTAATTTCCGTACTACTAGGCTGCTGTAATGCACTGACAAGCGTAGGTTTCTGTTTATATTATGTGCAGTTTCTTACCTCATGTGCAGTTTCTTATCTGAAACTGCAAAGTCCCCCCCTCATGCTGGCTGCTACATCTGGTCCAGTTTGTGACTGATAAGGCCTCACACGGCAATTGCCATTTGCACTCAAGTGCTCAGCAAGGTCACCGAGTGCCATGCATATGCATGGTTTGTAGATCTTCATGATCATCCCGCCAATCGCAATGAAGCGCTTCTGAGAGCACGCATTCACAAGTCTGCATGCAGCGGCAGTTGTTTCTGAACCTGCCGCTTGTCACGCTTGTACTGACGGTCTGTGGTGATTGCTCAATGAGTTGCGTGTACAAACACATACTTCCAGATTGTTGATGATTTTACTCGACTTCTATACCGAGGGCACTGCAAAGCATGCAGTACTCCAGCGGCGTGATTCTGGGTAAGTGTGCACGCTAGCTACTAGAGAATCTTCAAAGTCAGAAATTACAGTAGTACTTCAAGTAAACCCTACATATCAAAGTACACCAATCGATATGTGTTGCTCAAGGTGTACACATATTGTTGTTTGAGCTTGCCCACACGCTAAGCCAATAGCTCAAGCTCGACAGCACGTGAAACTGATTCATCAAGAATTTCATTCCTGCTTCAGGTTCACCCATTGCGTCAGTGATACCTGAGTAGTGCGTGCGTTTTGGTGGCACTGCTTGGTTCACCTTGAATTTACGTCGATGTCATGTTGAACCACCACATCGTAGCCACTTGCAAAAGTGGCCAAGTGCCTTGGCAAGTTATGGTGGATCGCTACCAATGTGCTCTCGGCACTTAATTGTGAGCCTCCAAGAGCGATGTTGTGGTTTGTGATGATTAGTGCACATCAATACCAACAGACACACTTCAATCAAACTGCCACTTGGTTATGGTGATTGTTGGGTTGCGGGCTAAATTGGTACAGTAGCTGTGCTCGACAACAGTCATTGCCTGCTGCTGCACTCTGGATTTGCATCAGGAAGCTTGCATCTGGCAGCAGTACCGGTGTCCTATGCGCATACTTCAAGAAGTGTTTTCCTCATACGTTCATGGTACTGTCGGATTTGTGCGGCGGAGTTTCCGACATACGCAGTCAATGACATGCCAGCATGCGCACCCCAGCTTCAAGTTCAAGTGCTCACTAATGCTATTCGCGATGGACATGATGAACGTGTACGCGTGCCACTTGATGTAGGTGATTGTCGAGTGGCGCGCACTGACCGTGGCATTGCTCGACAAGATCCATGCGGTGCCGTGTGCCAAGATCAGCCATGGCAGTCAGAAAAGGAGTTTCTCATGGTCAAGGCGAGGAACAATCATTATGCTGCTCTGAGACTCCTCCCCTCCGAGAGTCTCCCAAGCTTGCCTGCCCCCTCTCCATCACAGGCCATTGTGTGTCGTCATTACACACTGTGGCACAGTGACTACATGTTTGCCGCCAAACTAGATGCCATGGTAATAAATGCAGCCTCGCCCACTGGCATGAAACACAGCTTTGGGCCCCCAAGGGACCTGTGTGCGTATTGTGATCTGCAAGCCGTATTCTGTTGGTAGAGCCGCATGTACTGCAGTCGCGGTTGCCGTTTTCCGGCATGACTGGGCATGCTACAACGTGTACATTTAGTTGTACCATCGCGCGCACATTGAGGCTGCAACAAGCATCAAGAGAATTAAGTGTGGACCCAGGGGCTTCCCGCACACTGCACTCTTGGTGCGCCCGCGCATAGCAAAGTTAAGCATGCCATTCCTCACCACCATTTGTGCAGTTGACTGCAGTTGTGAGCCCAGATCTGCAAGTGCATGCCAATGCGCCAGTCACGGTGGAGGTTTACAAGGCGGTTTGGTTTATGCTGCAGTCGCAAAGCATTGCAGTTGCGAACCCTCTGATACGTCAAAGGCTGATTGTGCAATCAATCTGACAGGGCACTTCATGTCACATGCCAACTGCCCCTGCAATATATGCATATCGCAGTCAACAGCGCCTACGTTTAACTTAGCTTTTATTTTCATCACATCGCAGCGCACCTACAGGTAACGCTCGGGAGGCTGCTCAGCCTGACACACTCCATCATTTCCCTTCCACTTCGCCGCGTGAAGCTGCATGCCAGGTCACCACGTGAAGCTGCATGCAGGCAACATGGGATAGGTTCAATGCACCTCCTCTCTGCACCTGGCAGTGCACTGCATGAGCTGGGTTTATACTTTTGTTGCACTGACAGTTCAACAAGGCGATGGCGGTACATACTGTGCATACTCACCAAGTACTCACCTCTGCCTTTTGGTCGATCGTCGACTGCGTGCTCGCGCAGATTTTGGAGGGCAGAGCGTGGAACTTCAAGGCTGAGAGAGTGGTTGCTCAGCAGCGGGCCCTTGTCACCAGGGAGCCTGCTATATAGATCATCAGCGATGGAACGGTCTTCTTCATTTGCCATTGTGCTGAGCCCAAAGGGCCAGTGACGAAGCTCAGTTGCAATTTTGCAGCCGCTGTTGTAATTTTGCAGCCGCACTGCAGTCCTCATTCAATTTTGCACTTCTAGTTCTGAAGTTCTACCTGACGCTATCGGAATCAGTGATACAATAAAGCCAGACATCAACACTGGCAGCAGTTTAAATGCCACGCAGTGCGTGCACGCGACGCGTGTCTCAGACTGGTCAAGCCAAGAATGGATGCCGATCCTTTTCAAAACTAAAAGAGATCATGGCGTCACGGTGCAACTCAGGCTGCATTGACGTGAGATTCAGAAAGCACGTATACAACATTCTATAGCGCCACATGCACTCAGGCTGCTGCACTTGACACGGACGTTACGGTACTCCCGTACGGCTCAGAGGCGCACGCGCCGCAATCGCCGCACTGACTTGACAGCGCCTTGCGCCAGCTTCGCTGGCAGAGCTTGACGCAAAGCTCGCCGCGAGCAACACTTGCACTCCTGGCATTGGTCAATCGCATTCTGAGCACAAATGCCGCCATATTATGTATATTCATGCAGGTACTGGCACGCGCTGACTCCACAGTGACTGGACTCGGTGCATCAAATCACGAATTATTTGTTGTGAAGCACTCAGCACCAACTTAAAACTGTCAATAAGCAGAACTTTGATTTGAGATCCTGTTCAGGGTAAATGTGGGAATCTGGCGTATTTCCACGGCTACCTTGCAGTTTCTTGGCAGATTTGGGCTCAGGATGTAACGGCTCAAACACCTTGCAGTTCAGCGCAAGTTCAGCAGTTGCTTGTAGGCTTTGGATTGGTGCTCAGTCAGCCTATCACAGCACCTAGGGCCCTCAGGCAAGGGCCACGGTAGTCAGCACCATGTTGCTACTGACTGCGAGCAGTCTCTTGTGCCTGGGCAACATGGTCTGCGTCATCCTAATCACTCTCAGCTTGCAACAGCACACCGCTCTCGTGTGCCCTTGCTCGTTGTCTGTCAACCTTGCGGAACTGCGTGCTTCCACTCTACTGCCTGGGATTATCGCCAAGTGCACGGGGGTGTAAAGCCGCGTATTTTTACATAAATATATATCCAGTACCCGCCAAGGTTGTATGCATACTGTAGTACCTGGGGTCGGCGCTGGCATCGTGATTTTGATTTGGGCCTGTTGAGGTCGCACACATACGGACGACACAGTCTGCCTACGACAAGATGTTTGCCGCTGCCGCAGTGCAGCGCGTTTCCATATATATCTCAGAAACTGAACATTCAACGAGGACATTTACTCGAACGGGTATCTGAGCGTCGCCAGCCATGGCCCACCTGTATAACTGGAACAAACTGTAACTCAGTCAGCGGGCTTCGTACCTAAGACAAGCGCTACAAGTGAGAACAGGTAAGACCGAGAGCGCCGCGCTTGACAACGACGTGGGTTCGCTCAGCCCAACGCGTCTGCATTGGGCATTGGGCTAGCTCCGATTGGACTGGCCCGGCACCCACTCACCCTGAGCGATACCCGCAGCGCAAGCGTGAGCGCTAGCATGAGCATTCCGCGCTTGCGCGCTTCGCGCCCCTCTTTCTGATCTCCACCTTAACTTCCGTTGTTGAAGTTCTCGCTCTAGTTTTGAAACAAGGCAGACAGTCTTGCAAAATTCGCCGTTGCAGCTGCTGCTATTGGTGGCTGCGCGGCTATGTGTGACAGGTAGTTCAAGAGTGTGCATTACCACAGCTGCGCACATGCTCAAAATACATTTGTTGTTCTGTTATCATCAGGCTTCAGATTGCTGCATCTGCTCCTCTGTCTTGCTCTGAAAGTGTCATGGCCTGGCTCGGTGTCAACTCGAGCGCCTTTGACACACAATATGTGTGCCGCGTTTGCGCTGCATGGTCTGTGATTATGCTTGGGACCACAATTGCGCTGCTTGTCAGTGACGCATGTATGGCACTTAGGCCTTTGGTGCAATTCTGAGCGTTAAATGTGAGATGCGTTTTTCACCCGCGGTGCCCTGAGGAAGCTATTCACCACTGGCCTGAAGTTGTTGCATGTCAGGTGGGTGTTGCCAACAATTTGCAGCACAACCCTGGGCAAGTGATTTTCAATATGCATTGAGATGCATGTCATCACCAGCCTAGGGTACATGTAGACTCTGGTAGCAAGCGTGGCAGTAGTCATCTGAGCTTTAACGCACCCTAAGGCGAAAATTGATACAAGCACAACCCTGGGCTTTTCTGGCGATCACTCAGAATGAAGTGCGCAAATGTGCGCTATATAGCACCACATGGAAAATCTGATTGGATCGCCCAAGCTTGGCCCCACAACAATAGACATGCAATGGTCACACTGCCGTGGAGCAGTAAGCAGGCTGCTGCATCTGCCTCAGCATTGTGCTGAAGTAAATTCCAGGGCAAGCAAGCAGATAAACCAGAAGTCTTGCATTTGATCTCGGTATTCCCGTCTCCATTGTATCTCAACAAAACTAGCAACAGTAGTTGCTTGAATGCACTGCGGCATTAGGCTGATAGAGCATGTCTCACAAAGGGAAAGAGCGGTGCAAGAAGCGGCTCACGCTTCTGTGGCGTCGCGGGCGGCGAAGACTGCAGCAGACCCCGAGCGATGCTGCCGCGACCAAGAGGCCGCCAAGACTACCCACTATTCTGGTCATTATGATCAGAATTGCTACAAACTTGCCACTTTGGCAATAGGGTCATTTGGCAGCATCGGGGAGCAGGGGCGGAAGCTGCTGGAGGCTGTGGCGACGGAGTATGCCAGCAGGATGTCAGTGCCCGGAGGAGCGCGCCCTAAAGCTCTCAAGGGCATCGCCCTGGCGCGCTTACGCTCGGCACTGTCGGCAGTGCTCCACATGGCGTACTCTGGCCGTGTCATGACACACATGGCAGAATCCAGGGGGGGGGGGCACATGGAGGAGGACGTAGGGGAGGACCCCGAGATGCCATTTGGCGGCGGCGGCGTTTGAGTGGTTGTCGTTGCGACACTTTCAGACTGTCATACGACATGTAGATTCCTTACAGCTAGATGCCAATCATCTGGGCTTTTTCGCGCCCTGAGCGAGAATTAATATAAAGTACAGGTACTGAGATGCGTTGCATCGACAACACCGGGGCGTACACTGCGGGGGCGGCGGAGTGGGCAGCGACGTCAGGTGGCCTCGGCTTCATCAGCGTCTGTGGTGACAACAGTGCTTGCTCGACGAGTCGCTTAACAAGTTGCTGCGCCTTTCATGGCTGGCAGACTGTTGGCACTGCTCAGCACTTGCTGGGCACTCAAGACAGGAAGACAGGAGAATTGTTGCTTAGCTTTTGCGCAGGGGACTGAAAATGGTTGGATGTCTCCATTATTGACGCTATGCAAATGCGAGAAATCTCTGTCTCGAAAGACTACGATACACTTCCAGGCTCCGCTGCTCACCTAGCTGGAAAACACAGTCAAACTCATCAACACACATGAATGCTCATACCCCTAACACAAACGACGACTAGTTGTACACGCAGCCCTGGTCGCAGGGCTCACGGTGTGACGTGCCTCTACTGCTTTTTGCGGGGCCCCTCGGCTCGATGCGACCCATCTACTAGCAATTGCGTGTGCTGCAACAAAAACAAACACCACCCATCAAGCGCGTGTCACGCGCACGCACACTGCGCATTACCCCAGGCACAATCGTGTGCAAGCGCCCATGGGCGTGCACAAGAGCTGTCTCCCGGCCCCCCTCCCCCCCCCATGTCGCCAGCGCCCCCAAGGTGCTGCCGGCAAGCACGCAACGCACCCGATTCTTTCTGCAATTAAGCCTGAGCGCTGCTGTCAGATCTCAGCACACGCTCGTGGTACAGCACCGGTGGCGTGGCCGACACGAGCAGCACCAACCGCGCACAGCCTGCCAGGCAGTGGCACTTGCCACATCCCACTTCTGTAGTACTTGCTTGCACGCTCTGCCTCAGCGGTCGGTGCCCCCCCTCCACCCCCCGCCCCCCTGACCCATATGCACTCGCATACATCAACATCGCATGTGCACTGCACATGCATGTGCTTCTGAGCGCCGCTGCCACACCGCCCTCGTGGCTGCAGCCACTGACTCAGACCGCGTACACTCGCGCTGGCCCGTATACGCCCTGCCACCGGCGCGTAAGCCCCTGTTGCAGTTGCGCGCTCCGTAGGTATAGGCAGTATACCTACCAGCCCTGGCGCGGAGCGTCGAGCACGGCGCTAAAACCCAGCGCCTCGCCCCGCGCGCGCGCGCGCATGAACTCCCGTACGACATCCAGCCACTCGGACAGCGCCAGCGCAGCGCCGCCGCTGCCGCCGCCGCCGCCGCCCGCAGCAGCGGCGGCGGCAGCGGCGGCGGGGTTGAACTTGAGCCACAGCAGCTCTGCGCCGCGCGGCGTCACGTTGAAGTCGCCGAGCGCCGCCGCGAGCGCGGGCGCCGCGGCAGCGCTCAGCGGCGCGTCGCGCGGGAGGCCGCGCGCCGCGGCGGCGGCGAGCAGCGCGGCGCGGTCGCGCGCGCAGAAGAGCGGCGCGCGCAGGCGCCCGAGGGCAGCGCTCAGCTGCGCCTCCTGCAGGCCGTTGAGCGCGACGGCGCGCGCGGCGGCGCACAGGGCGCGCAGGCGGCGGCGGTGCGCCGCGTCGCCGGCGGCGGGCGCGTCTGCTGCGTGCGAGAGAGCGAGAGAGCGAGAGAGCGAGGGGCGAAGGTGGTGGTGGAGGATGAGCGGGGTTCACGACTGACAGTTTACGGCTTACGATTACGGTATTTTACGTTGCGATGACGCTCTACAGCATAAGAAGGGACGGGGGGGCCCACGTTGCAGCGCGCACAGAGGGGGAACCATGCTGGCGCTAGCGTGTTGCTGCGGCAAGTGCACGGCAGTCGGACAAAGGAAGCGAAGTGTTGGGCTACGAGGCTCTGACGCAAGCGCGCAGTCGCAGTTTGACTCTGATAGTGTGCGTTCAGGGATTTGCCGGGCACACATGACGAGGCGCACATGATGTACTTGCGCCTGGGGCACACAGCGCTCACCAGGATGCTGAACATGTGAGAGTCCATGAGCATCGCGACAGCCAGCAGCAGCAGCAGCAGCAGCAGCAGCAGCAGCAGCAGCAGCAGTAACGCACTGCTTCCCCACGCTTCCAGACAGCAAGAAGCACTGCCGCCGCAGACGCTCAAGTGCTCCGCTTCGCATTCCGCAGACATAAACTCGCGTCAGCGCTCACCGTTCGCCACAAACGACGACGCGCCGCCGCCAAACATCTCCGCAATCAGGCCGTCCAGCAGCACGCGCGCCGGCGGCGGCGGCAGCAGCAGCAGCTGCTGCTGGCGTGCTCCCTGCGGCGCGGCGGGCTCGACGAACGACTGCTGCAGCAGGTACGCGTCCTGCTGCGTGAGCGCGTGCGCCGGCAGGTTGAGCGCTGATGTGATTTGCTGCCACGTGGCGGCTCCGCCCGGGCACGCGTCCCCTGCAAAGGGGCGGTCGAGGGGGGGGGGAGCGGTCTTTAGTCTACGCAGAAGGGGGGGTGCAGTCTTCAGTGCACGATTTTAGGGGCTCAATGCAGCTGGCAGCGGTGTCAATGGATGTGAGAGACGCAGGAGCGTCCAATAGGGGGAAGCTGTCTTCAGTCTATGATTGTTCTTTTTATGTGCTCAGTGCAGCTTGCAGTGGTGTCAGGGGATGGGAGAGGTGCAGGAGCGGCAAGAACAGCTGCTGCAGCAGGGCGCCGTAGCATGCTGTGCGGTGACGAAGCACGCTGCTGCGCGGCGGCTATGCCTGGGCGCGCGCCCCAGCACGGGGGTTTCGAAGGGGAAGCACGGAAATGGGAGTATACGTCATGAGCGGTTCGGTCTTGGTGCAGAGCTGCTACTTGCGTGTACTCGGAAGGTGATGCATGAGTATTCAGCCACCGTGCCCCCCAAAACACGCCTGCTCGTTGACATGCTGCCGCTGCCGTTGCACAATGATGATACGCCACTGCGCTGCAGCAACGGCCGTCCTAGCAGGATGACCCAGTTGCTGCGGCTGCAGCAAGCTACGGCGCTGCTGCCGCCGCCGCCGCCGCTGCCGCTGCAACGATCATGCACTACTCTGTTGCAGCAGGTGCCTTCAGGATAGAACAGCGCAGGAGTGCACTCGCAGGGAGGCAGATGACGCTGGTGTTGAGGGGCACACACGGCGTATGGCAATGGTGTCTTTACTCAAGCATCTTACTTACTTACTGCAACAAGGCACGCACACCTCGACGCCTTACAACCACCGCCCTATCGATCATCTGGAATCTGGGGTCTTTTGCGCCCGGATGACAATAGAAGGACGCTCGCTCAGAACGCTGAGCTCCGCCATGGGGTCCTCCACACACCCCTCGGCCGCCGCGGCGCAGCGAGCCGCGCTGCCGCCTGTGCCGTGGCGACGATCATGCGCCACTGTGCTCACACTTACCTTAGCCCCCACCCTGACCCTACCCCTACAGGTATCTACACGGCAAGGTAAATGATTCCAATGCGCACTCACGCAGAGCGCTGAGCGCTGCCACCGGGTCCTTCAACCCGCCAGCTTCCGCCGCGGCGGCAGCGAGCCGCGCCGCCACCTTTGCCACCATGAATGACTATCATGCGTTACTGTGCTGATACACCTATGCGGCACGGTGAAACGGCTCGGATGTTCACTCACTCAGAGCGCCGAGCGCTGCCACGGAGTCCTCCACCCCCCCCTCTTCCGCCGCGGCGGCAGCGAGCCGCGCCGCCGCCGCCGCAACATCCCACCCCGGCACGCGCGCCTGCGCCATGAAGTCCAGCGTGAACGCGTCCGCGGCGGTGATCTCGACGGACACGGACGGCATGCGCACGACGGCGCCGACGGCGAGGTCCGCCAGCGACAGCGGAGCGCTGCTGTCATCGCCCGCGCGGAGCGTCGCCGCGGGGCAGCGCGCGAGGTACGCGCCCCCCTGCCCTCACACGCGCAACGCACGGCAAGGGGTCAATCAGTACTGTCTGTGAGGGGATCAATGAGTACTGTCACTGCCACCGCGGAGCGTCGCCGCGGGGCAGCGCGCGAAGGCGTACGCGCCGGCCTGCGCACACATGAGGGGACCTACTAGAAGTGGGAAATGACATTTGGTGCAACGCAGGTGCCGGCTGCGCATCTACATGCAGAAGCAAACCTCCTCGAACCCTTGTCCACGAGTCAGGGGGTACCGCGCTGCAGAGCTGCAAGCAGCTCTGCGGCAGGGGGCTTTTGCTGCAGTGCTGCAATCAGCTCTGCGGTGCGAGTTATTTTCTGCAGTGTGAATTGTGTGCCCGCCTCAGCATTTATTAGGCCGCAGCGCGACGTTGACCTCACGGGTGGTACGGGGCTCAGCTAGAAGTAGGCTGAGGCAAAGGCTACAGGTTTAGGCTTGGGCTGAGGCTAGGGTCGGGCACAACTGGTAGAAGACCATAGTTTCCCCACCCCCCCAGACGTCAGGTCAGTTGCAGTGGCCAGACGTGAGCTAGGATTCAGGGTTACGCAATGGCTTCAGTTGAGGTCAGGCAAAAGCTAGGGTTAGGGTCAGGCAACAGCCAGGGTTAGGATCAGCCAAAGGCCAGGGTTAGGATTAGGCAAAACGGTGAGTGCTGACCTGGCCTGAGATGCCACAGCAGTGCACACACTCAAGTGGGGGCTGTGAAACATGGGTGCCAATTTACCTTGTCGCATGAAATCAGGATACAAAAAAAATGTTCGGTCAAAGAAAAGAAAACGCGGAACAGTGTTACTTTGCCTGCGCCCTAGGGTACGTGGGCAATGCCTGCGCCCCAGGGTACGTGGGCAACAAAGAAGCGAGCTGACCTGGCCCGAGATGCCGCAGCAGTGCGCGCCCTTGGGGTCGGCGGGGCGGTCAAACACAGCCACCGTGTCGTCCTCCGTGAACCACTGGACCAGGTAGACGATCTCATTCCTGCACGCGCACGCGGCGTGAGCGGCACGGCGATCAGCACGGGCAGCTGCATGCTGTCAAATCCATGAGTACAATCATTATTTCCAAGTGGCATTCAACTTAATGGTGCGAAGAACAAACATCATGTACAACATACGTACATACCTCGACGTGCGCTTGCGCAGCGGGTCGCTGTCAGCCTCGCGCGCCAACACCGCGTTCGCGTATACGAACTTCGGAGAATGCCAACATGCACACACTCTACATATATGACACAGAGGTTGTTGGTCCTCCAACAAAAACAAGCAAAGTACAGCATACATACATACCTCGACGTGCGCTTGCGCAGCAGCTCGCTGTTGGCCTCGCGCGCCAACACCGCGTTTGCGTATACAAACTTTAGTGAATGCCAAAATGCACATGCTCTACATGATACAGAAATTTTCGCTCCTCAGGCGAGAGCCGGTTGAAGTACAGCATACACTCGCACCTCGATGTGCGCTTGCGCAGCGGGTCGCTGTCGGCCTCGCGCGCCAAAAAGCGCAGGCGGCATGCCTGCCCCGCGCCGCCGCCGCCCTTGCGCGGCCGCGACGGCGCCTGTGCGCTGCGCTTTGAGGGTTCGCTGGGGGGTTTAGGGTTAGCCCCCCCCCTCGCGCCGACCCTGTCCCTGAACTCGCCCATGTACACCTGTGCAACCAGGGTGAGGGGTGCGGTGAATTCAACAATTGAACTCGTCTTCAGTGACAGTGATGGATTGAGCCAGTTGAGAGGATGGGTGGTGTCAGGCGATCACGGCAATATACTTGAAGTATGAAAAGCAATGTACTTGAAGTATGGATGGCTGTGTGTCGTTCATGATAGAAAAACCTGTACGCAGGTGCAGACCTAATCCCCTCGTCCTTGTAGACCTGTGCGGAGAACAAATCTGCGACAGGGGGAGAGGTGCGTGGTGGAAACCGGTGGCCAGAAGCCCATGGATCCGTTCACTTCCTCATCAGTGGAGGCAAAGCAGCGACGGTTGAAGCAGTTGAGAGGATGGGCGATGTCAGGCGGTCACGGCGGTGCACGAAATGCTGCGTCATTCTGACTCATTCATGATCGAGGCACCTGCATGAGTGCGCCAACTCTGCCCCTGAACCTGTTCGGGCGGAACTGCATGACCCAAATTGCAGCAGATCAACAGCTCGTGCGAAAGCAAGCGAACGGCGAAAGCAAACTCGCTAGAAATTACACTGCTTTGAAGTCCGTTCAATTTGAAGTTCATGCTGCCAGTTTGCACCTGTGGCAGATGCACTCCTCCGAAGTACGAAGCGCACGAAGCGCATGCCGCCAGATTTGGGCAGTGGCAGCAAAACAGTGACAGAAGAGCAGGCATGTAGGTAAGCATTGCATACATACCTCCCTGCCCCACAGGGTATGTAGGTATCAGCGCACCAAGCATACATACCTCCCTGCCACGCAGGGTATGTAGGTACAAGCACATCAAACATACATACCTCCCTGCCGCGCATGCTCGCGCCGCTGCCGGCGCGCGCCTCCCACCACCGGTGCGTGCGCTCGCTGCACCCGCACACCGTCATTACGCGCGCCTGTACAATTACGCGGGCAACGGCACGTGGTCAGTGCTCAACGCTGGTGTAACCGTAATTGTGATTGTTCATTGGCTTCTGCACTTGCTGCACCCACACACCATCATAAGACGCGCCTGGAATATTGCAAAGGCCACAGCAGGGTGGCAGTGCCCAGTGCCGTTGTCATTGTAGTTGTGCTGATGTGTCGGCTTGCAGCCTGAGTACCCCCACCTCCACCCCCCTCACCCCTTAGCCGCCCAAGCCGTTCGCAATTGCGCTGGCAGCAAACCTCGCGTGACGTGCTGTTGTGGTGGCAACTGTGCCATTCAAGTCAGCAGGAGCCGCTCAAAGCTGCACCGGCAGCAAACTGCACGAGACGTGCTGTTCTGGTTACAGCAGTTACAGCTGTTACAGCTCGATTATAAGGCCCTCAGGGGCCACGCCGCTGGCTCTTGTAGAGCTGTGCCGATGGGTGAGTTGAAAATCACACTTATGCTGTATGTGGAGACGGGCAGACGGGCCGTAGTGCATGCGCATCCGCTCAGCTCTGTCGGCAGCGCTCCACATGGCGTACTCTTTGTGTGTTATGACGCACATGGCGGAGTATAAGGGAGGCAGATGGACGAGGACTTCGAGGGGTGGGAGATGCCATGTGGCGATGTCGTTGAGAAGCGATCGGCAATGCGCATTGAGACTCTTTCCAGGTGTTCACAAAGACACACGTAGATCATAGTTGCAAGTCCATGGACATCCATCGTCTGGGCTTTTTCGCGCCCTGAACGAGAAATAGCAAAGACTACCTGTGGCTCACAGTCCAGCAGAGCAGTGCCGCGAAGTCGGCATAGGCGCATGAGGAAAGCAGGAACGTTACAGACGCTTAGGGTTAGGGTTAGGGTTAGGCGTGAAGTCCAGTCCGAATCACCCGCAGCCTGGGGCTTTTCAGACAATGCTCAACCACACGATGCGTTGTGAGTGCTCTTGGTGGATGAAAAAGGCATGGCACGCATCCGTATGCTTTAAAGTACAGCGGCACGTACACATACGTACCCCCAGCCTGACGCGATGAAGCGCGCACGCATTGAAACGCTTCGCAGTACAACGGCACACGTATAGCTCCAGAACTTACACGTAGCCAACCCCCAGAGCCTTGGTCATTGCGATACAAAACAGTGATATTAGGTATAAGACTCAGCGTATATACATACGTACCCCCAGCCTGACGCGTCCGCCAACAGTCAGGTCCTTTGGACCTACGGAGTATTCATCCGCGCCCATTGCCGCGCTGCCGATGGAGTCCACGCTCGTAGGAGTGTCGCCCCCTCGGCGCACCACCTGCTGGCGTGCAGTTGAAGTTGAAGTTACAGCGTCTTCAGTTAGGAGTGTCACCCCCTCTGTGCACCGCCTGAGCCAGCACTGCGAGGATTTGTGTTTGCACGTATGCTAGCGGTACATAGGCGTCGCTTCGAAGGGAGGGGCCGCTGTAAAGGTGCATTAGTCTCAGCGTGTCGTGGTGGAAACGCTCCTGACGCCGACGCCCTGGGCATCCACATCAGTTGCAAACTCGTTCGCTCTCAGAAAACAATGCAACATCAACTTCAACACTAGTACAAAATCGCACCTGCCGCTTCATGGTGAGAGTGCTCCGCGCGCCGACACCCTGGCGTCCAGTAGGTCCAATTTCAACTGAATCAGGCGTCGTTGGCAAAAACAAAAATGATGCAACAGAAACTCCAACACCAACGCAAAGTCGCACCTGGCGTTTCATGGTGACGACGCTCTTTGCGCCGATGCCCTTAGCGTTCAGCAGCTTCAACTTCAACTGGATCAGATGCAATAGAAACTTCAACACTAGCATGAAGTCGCACCTGGCGCTTCATGGTGAGGACGCTCCGCGCGCCGACGCCCTTGACATCCGCTTCAACTTCAAATGGAACAGGCCTCATGTGCTCATGATGTTGCAATGTGAGCTTCAGTACTACTAGTAGCATGAAGTCGCATCTGACACTTTATGGTGCAGACGCTCCAGTCAGGCCTTGTTCGCTCATGAAATGAAGCAATATGAACTTCAACACCGACGCCAAGTCGTACCTGGCGCTTCATGGTGAGGACGCTCCGCGCGCCGGCGCCCTTGGCGTCCCGCAGCTCCAACTTCAAGCACATCAGGCCTCGTTCTCTACAAAAACTGATGCAACAGAAACTTCAAGACTAGCGCGAAGTCGCACCTGGCGCTTCATGGTGAGGACGCTCCGCGCGCCGACGCCCTTGGCGTCCAGCAGCTCCCTGAGGTCGCACGTGCCGTCGTCGGGGAAGTAGCGCAGCACGTACAGGTGCACGCCGCCGCCGTAGCTGGCCGTGTCGTCCCACCTGCTCGAGTGCGTTAATTGGTGCGCGATCGTGAGGGCGGATGCAGCGACAAAGGCCCCCCTTGCGTTCGAAACATTCTCAGTAGCGTCACCGCATGCTTTGAAGACATCTACTGCAGGACTGGCAGGAGGGGCACGTGACAGTGCACACCGTTGCCGTAGCTGGCCGTGTCGTCCCACCTGCTCACAAGTGCGGTTTTCATTGTTGTGCAGGGGTCTCGTGTTATCATTGGTACGCGTTTGTGCAGGGGACGAATGCTTTGCCGGAGCGTCACTGATGCTTGAAGCTCTCTAGGTACTTGGAACTTGTGAGGAGAGCACGTACAGGTGCACGCCGCCGCCGTAGCTGGCCGTGTCGTCCACCTGCTCAGGTATGTGCATCGGTGCACGATCGTGAGGGTGGATGCGGTGATGGAGCGTCACACGTGCTTGAAGCTCTCTCAGAGTCTACTATCGGTACTTCAAACTTGCGAGGTAGACAGCACGTACAGGTGCACGCCACCGCCGTAGCTGGCCGTGTCGTCCCACCTGCACGGGTATGTGCATCGGTGCACATCGTGAGGGTGGACGCGGTGATGGAGCGTTACACGTGCTTGAAGCTCTCTCAAGAAGCTCCTCACAATTGGAACTTCAAACTCGCGAGGAAGAGAACGGTGCACGCCGCCGCCGTAGCTGGCCGTGTCGTCCCACCTGCTGTCAAGTGCGGTTTTCGTTGTTGTGCAGGGGTCTCGTGTTATCCTTTGTATGCGTTTGTGCGGGGGACGAATGCTTTGCCGGAGCGTCACTTATGCTTGAAGCTCTCTAGGTACTTGAAACTTGTGAGGAGAGCACGTACAGGTGCACACTGCCGCCGTAGCTGGCCGTGTCGTCCCACCTGCTTGGGTGCGTTAATTGGTGCGCGATCGTGAGGGCGGACGCAGCGACAAAGGCCCCCCCATTGCGTTCAAAACAGTCTGCGCAGTGTCACCGCATGCTTTGAAGACATCTACTGCAGGACTGGCAGGAGGGGCACGTGACAGTGCACGCCGCCGCTGTAGCTGGCTGTGTCGTCCCACCTGCTCACAAGTGTGGTGTCGTCATTGTGCAGGGGTCTCGTGAGATCATGTGACGTGCGTCTGGGGGGAAGGGGGGGGGGGGTATGCTATGCTGGAGCTCTTTCGCACGCCCGAGCCGTGGCTGGCCGTGTCGTCCCACCTGCGCGAGTGCGTTAATTGGTGCGCGATCGTGAGGGCGGACGCAGCGACAAAGGCCCCCCATTGCGTTCAAAACAGTCTGAGTAGTGTCGCCGCATGCTTTGAAGACATCTACTGCAGGACTGGCAGGAGGGGCACGTGACAGTGCACGCCGTTGCCGTAGCTGGCTGTGTCGTCCCACCTGCTCTCAGAAGCGCGTTCGTCGTTGCGAAGGTGGTTTGTGACATCGCAGGCGTCTGTTTGCGGGGGGGGGTGCGAATGCTGTGCCGGGGGCACTGGAGCATCACCCGTGCGTGGAGCTCTCTCAGAGGCTACTGTAGGTACTTCAAAGTCGCGAGGGAGCGCACGTACAGGTGCACGCCGCCGCCGTAGCTGGTCGTGTCGTCCCACCTGCTTTCAAAGGCGGGTTCACCACCGTGAAGGGGTCTCTCGCAATCACTGGTATGCGTTTACGAGGGGGACAAATGCTACGCTTGAGGGTGTTTTGAATGCCCGGGCTAAGTGTGCGGTACGCACTGGTGCCGGCTGAGAGACGCCAGACTGCCGGAATCTTATTGACGCACGCAGAAGTGGGTTGAGAGGGCAACAGGCCTCCACAAGTCTGGCACAGGGCTAGGGTGAGGGTTACGGTTAGGGTTAGCGATACGCAACACTGCGGCGCAGTGCAGCCAGCCAATGAAATGCCGGCACCCAGATTGGCTTTGCGTGCATCGCGGCTGATGAGCGCCAGCACTGTTCCCCTATTCGGAGCCGTCATGGGTGCCGCTTGTTGAGCACTGCAGCGTGCAGCCTGCGGCTGGTGACGCTCCGTGCCGTGCGGCAGCGCTCCGCGTATCTGCCGTGCGGGCACCCCACCCATCCAGAGCGCTCATTCCAGCACATCCCCAGCAATCAATACTAGCAGCGTCACCGCTCAGCAGCGATAGCATACGATCCGCGCGCGCGCCGGCGCCGCCGCCTACCCGACAAACTGTCAAACTGTTTGAAGTACTTACTGCCTACCTGACAAAGTATTGCAGCGCGCAGCCCGCGGCGTCGGGGTCCTCCGCGCCTCCACCGCCGCCGTGGCGGCCTACCAGGCAGCGCTCAGCAACGCAACGCTCCGCGCGCCGCTCCGGGCTCGCGCTGCACTCTGTCAGCTCGTCCGCGAAGCGCACGCTGTGCGCGCCGCCACCGCCGCCGCCGCCGCCGCCGCCGCCGCCGCCGCCGCCGTCATAGCGGCCCCTGAATGCGCTCGCGTCGGCGGCACTCCAGCCATCGAAGTCATCCCTGAACGCCGCCGCCGCCGCTGCCGCCGCTGCCCGTGCGCCCCCCCCGCTAACGACGGCGGCGCTGCCGTCCGGCAACACCGCCAGCGGCGCGGCGGCGGTGGCGGCGTGCGCCGCCGGCAGGCCGAGGTGCCGCTGCGTGAACGCGTCGCAGCCGGTGATGAGGATGGGCGTCCCGTACACGACGAGCTCCGCGCCGACGGCAATGTCGGCGGGCGTGATGGCGGCGGGCGCGGCACCAGCGCCAGCGGCGGCAGCGGCGGCGGCGGCGGCGGCGGGGTCCCAGCGCGGCACGCGCGCGCGCTTCACCAGCTGCACTCGCGCGCGGCGGTGGCGTTCAGCACAAGGGGCGGCGGCGGTGAGTAAACTGTACTGGTGAAGTGCATGCGCATGTAAAGTAAGGGTAGGGGGAGCAGCGAGCTGGGGTGCAGCTCTACGGTCAATGTCATCATGAATTTTGGCCGCCGGGAGTTGGGCACGGCGGCGGCGGTGCTGGCAGACGGCAGAGATTGTGCGTTTGCAGCGCCTGCGTCGTGCTCCGTGCGTGACGATGTTGCGCCCGATGGTGCGGGGCCCGGCGCAGCTCTGCACACACGCGTACGCGCCCCGCAGCTGCAGCTGCACACACATGCATATGCGCATCGCAACAGCCGTGTGAGCGTCCTTCCGCAGGCAAGCCTGCACCCACCAGAGTCCACACATGGTTCACAACGAGTACAGCCTCAGTCCACGCAAGCGCGCGACGACTCACCGGCCCCCCGAGGCCCCCCGGCGCACGCGCGCGCGCGGCTCGTACACCTCAAGCTCAGGGTTGTGCTTAGTGTTAGGGTTAGGGGTTAGGGTTAGCATCGGGGTAAGGCCAGGGTGAGGGAGCGCGACGACTCACCGACCCCCCGAGCCCCCCCGGCGCGCGCGCGCGCGGCTCGTACACCTCGAGCGTCTCGTCCTGGCAGTAGTAGAGCACGGTGACGGCGCGCGTGCGCGTCTCGCGCGCGCGTGGCGTGTGCGCAAACTCCTCGCGGATCACGCCGTACCAGCGCAGCACGCGCCCGGCCTCCGCGTAGAAGCGCCCGCGCGGGCGCGCCGCCGCCGCCGGCGCCGTCTGCGGCGGCCGCTGCTGCTGCTGCAGGTGCGGCGGCAGCGAAGCCAGCAGCGCCAGCGGCTGCAAAGCACCGCAGAGCTTCATAGTAAGCGACACGAACCTCTGAAACTGTCATGTAACTGTCGAGCACTGGCGGCGCCGTCTGCGGCGGCCGCTGCTGCTGCTGCTGCTGCAGGTGCGGCGGCAGCGGCGAAGCCAGTAGCGCCAGCGGCTGCGCGAGCGCGGCAGCGTCTCATGCTCAGTAAGCGACAGTGATTTGCTGTAATTGCCATGTCAATGTTGGGGGACAGCGCCGCCCGCAATGGCGGCCGCTGCACCAGCAGCAGGTGCGGCGGCGGCGTCAGCGGCTGCGGCGGCGGCGGCTGCGACGAGTGCGCCACAGGCGTGAGTGCGGTGAGGGTCTGTCACTGTCTTGTCAACTGTCTCTTGTGCCTGTCACGCATGACGCCTTCGAGCAAGTGCCTGTGACCAAGTGAAGATTGCGGTTGGAATTAGTTGGGCTCGCGCTGCCGCCGGTGCTGCAGGTGCTGCGGCGGCGGCAGCGCTGAAGGTGCCGGCAACGGTGTGGGCAGTCGCATCGCAAGAGGCAGACGTGCAACTGCAGCTTGACGTTCCCGCTACCACAATGCGGTACATGCTTGAGCTGCTCGCAGGCAGATCAGCACGGCACATCCCTTGATGCATCGGTGTGCTGCTGATGCACAAACATACTACTTCAAACACGAAGTCCTCACTGCCACTGGCAGTCAGTGTGCAGTCTGTAAATTCTGTAGGACTAGCGCGCGTATATCCTTGCCCCACTTGCTCCCCCCCCCCCCCCCCCACCTCCCCACCCCAGAGGGGGAGCCACAGGGGAAGGGCACACAGCTGCATAGCATTCATGCTGCTGGGATTGCGGTACATGTTGAAGGACATACAAGTGTTGAAGTTACCTGCTGCTGAGCGCTGTGATGCGGCAGCGACGTGGCCGGCCGCTGCCGCGGCTTGACCTTCATGCACATGGTCCCGGCCTGGACCTGAAAGACGGCATCTTTGCGCGGGTTGCAGCGTGCGTGGTGGCTACCCTGAAACGGGGTGCACGAAGCGTCAGGCGGACGAGCGGGCCATGAGTCAGTTTTCAAGTTCCGTGTTGAAGTTCTGCACTGAAGTTGTGGACCTGAAAGACGGCGTCCTTGCGCGGATTGCAGCGCACGTGGTGGCTAGGTACCCTGCAAGCGTCAGGCGCAGAACGGCCATGAGCCAGCGTTGAAGTTCTGCATTGAAGTTCTGTGAGACGAAGACTGGATCTGTGGTGCATGTGCGGTCGTGCCGACGCCCTGCGCGTGCGTGGCGCTTGACCGTGCTGCCACGCACTGCTGCGTGTTCAAGCAAATGGCCCCCCCTTTTCGTCCACCGCCGCTGCTCCAGATGTGATGTTATGACAAGCAGTTGAAGTTATGCGCTCTTCGCACCGAGGAACGCCGCGCAGCCGTCACACGCGCGAGCAGGCGCAGGAGACAGCAGCTGACGCGGCGCGCGCGCTGCCGCGCGAGCGCGGCGTGCGTGACATCGCGCGGCGCGCGCGCTCGCGCTGCGCGGTGCTGCTGTGCTCAGTCGGGAAATGGCCATGCCGCTCATGTAGCGCGGCAAGCGCGGCAATGATGGTGACTGGTGCATGGGTAGCTCAGGGCCCGGCGAGAGACTGCTGAGCGAGGCTGCATGCATTGTACCACCTGCCTCGTTGTGAGCTTGGGAATTCGCACAGGCCGCGCAGAGGAAGCGCACCAGGCTCATAACCCTTGGGAACTCGCACAGGCCGTGCAGAGAGGAGACAAAGGTACTAGTAGACCTGCCGCAGGCAGCCCGCAGGTGCCAGCGCAGGCGCCGCGCCAGACCAGAACAACGAACAGTAGTATTTACTAGGAGAATCAAGAGAAATGTAATCGAAATGTAATGGCCATTCTCAACAGGTAGTCGCAAGTACGTCATCACGTAACATGCAACTGATGAGTGCTGATGCTGAATCAGACGCTAGAATATGAGTGAGGTCCATATTCCAACAGTAGGCAACTGGGTAACTGAATTCTACTTATAGCCGAGGCTCATGGTGAAGCCTCTGCTCTGCTCACATCACGCACGTAGAGAAGTATGCAGCTGCAGGAGCTGGCTGCTTCCACGTTCAACACACATACAAAGTCGAAATCATGATTGTATATTTTGGCTGTGCAGTGGTCTACGACCTTCCAGCGTTGATCTGACAAGTGCTGAAATTCAGATGCTGGCCTGCGGTTCTGCGGCACCGTACAGTATTCTGTATTGAAGGCTCAGGCAGATACAGCAGAAGTAAAAGCAGCAGGTGCAGTTGGCAGTGCAAGCAGCTGACGAGTTCAAGAAGTTGAAAGCTGCGTATTGTGATCGGCAACATGGCACTCCCTGTGCGGCCACATGTCTGAAAGCTTGTACCGAAAGCACAACTGGCGCTAGCCAGCGCACCATCAGTTGAAAGCATTGTCATCAAATGTGCCGCCAACTGTTGTTCAGCTGATGAGACTGCAACCCGCACACAATGCTGCCTCCCGCGATCACTTTTTGATCGATGGTTTCAGGTCATGACTCTTGCCGCCGTGTGGCTGGGCCATGCCTGCGAAGCTGTTTTCAAAGGAATGATTATGGTGATCAACCCACATATGCAGATCAATGCGTCTTATAACGCTTACTCGTGCGCTCCGAGCGTGCTCAGGAATCTCTGCTTTTAGCTTGCCCCGCGTTCGCGGCACTCACCAGCTGCAGCGGCAGGCAGTGAGCCAGGTTCTGGTCCTGCAGCCGCAACTCCATTAAAACCATGATGCCACCTGCTTTGCTTCAGCGGCTGCTAGCCACGCGCTAGCACAGTTCTGTCTACTCTAGAGAAGGAGGAAAGTTCGTTTCAGCGGCGTGTCACCTCAATAATAAATTCCCGGCAACCAGTGCCTGAGGGGTCACACTCGTCAGATCGACCATGATGTGCAGGTCTGTCGGCCTCCTGCTCGTGGCGCTGGGCTGGGCTGGATGCGGCTGCCGCGGATTCAGCGTTCCGGCCAGCCTCAGCATGACTGAGGTGATCAAACGCTTTCGCAGTTGAGAACATGATCCAGATTGATTTTAATTTTTGCATAATCACCACATCTTCATATGCAGGCCGCATTGCAGCGTGCTTGCCATAGCCTTCACGCACTTTTAGAGCGGCTGTGCTGCTGGTAGTGTGCTGCCTCAACATTTGCGGGTGACTGGTGACTTCAAATAAGGCACCAACCTGCGTGCTACCCTTTTTGAAGGGAGGGCACTGCCGGCGTGAGCCAGAAGCAGTTGCAAAATGGTACTAGGGTTGATAGTGCGCTTGCTGCGCTCGCTACAAGCTTTCTGCCTTTCACGCTAGCAATGCGCGACGAAATGGGAGTGTGCTGTTGTTGATACAGGCGCCACCCAGTGCCCGGTGCATTCCAGCTGCGAGCTGCTATTAGCATCCAAGCGGTGCTGCGCAGTGCATTCAATTTATTACCCTACATCACAGGCACGCTTAGCTCACCCACAAAGCATTATGAAATGCAAATGATGCATCATGAGATCGAAGCCGTGATGAGATCGAAGCCGTGCGTGCATTGCTCAGATCCATGATGGCGAGCGCTGTCATGCATCGTACGGGTACTCCATTCGATCGTCTGCAGCGTAAATGAACGAGCGAATACGGGTTACTGTTGTTTAAACCGTGAATGCCAAGATACTTGAAACTAGCATCGATCATGCACTCAGAGCTGCAGACTGGCCAAAAAGGTTCATCAACACCTCATAACACTCAGTGTCACAGGTTGATAGTAATGATAACGATCAGCACGGACGATCCGCAGGACTCCTCAATCGTAAGTGCAGGCCAATTCAAGGTACCGTTTGCAGCGCAAGCTTCAAAGGTCCAATTGCTTCCGTGCTGGATGTGCTGTGAACATAGGTACTGCACTGAACGCAAGGCACGCACTGATTCTTGCACCTTCAACAAAGGAAAAAGCACCCATCATACACGCTGAGGAACATACATGATTGGAAACCCCAGTGCAAGTACCCGATCGTCAAGCGCTGACAACATGCACGTTCGGCAGCGCTCAGAGCCCTGATGGCCTCGCCAGCCCGCGTCGAGTACGGTTCATGAGTGTCACGCACTGACTCTCACGCACTGCAACAAATGCGCATGCTGCACGTGATTAAACAAAAACAGAGCAGCAGCGCTCAGGGCGGCGCGGTTCCGCTCATCTCGGTTGCGGGGGGCAGCGGACGCGTGGGACGCCTCGCCGTCAAGAGGGTGCTGGAGATGTACCCGGAGGCGCGTGTCAGGTGAGCGGGGGGGGTGAGCCAGGCGATGGCAAACTTCAAGTACTTGAAGTGGATAGTTGATGCACGCTCGCGTCCGGCGTGGTGATGGCACGTGCATTCGGTGTCAGGTGAGCCGGGCACGACCTATGTAGGTACCTGCTGCTGAAGTATATGCTCCTCCACACACTTGCAGTATAGTGTTCACTCGCGCTCGCGCAAGTTGAGCTGCACGCTTCGGGGTAGCATGCTCAATTCAGGCGGGCCTCAAGTCGCTGCCTGCCACACCGCCGCCCCTGGTGCGTTGCTGGCCTCACCACACTTCTTCAACTTACGGTGCATTGGGGCGGGGAGGGGGCCACAAGTGCCTCAGTATTCGCCTCTGATCAGAGGTGCATCGCGCACACCACGAGTGCTGGTGCTCGTAGGCTGGTGCAGTTCGCGGGCGGTTGAGGACTGAGCACTGCGATGCGTTGTTGAGCGCTGGGCCCACGCCCATGCGAGCCATGAGGCATGCAACGCTGAACTGCTGCGCCTCGCACCCCCACTGTCCGTTGCTCACGCATGGTGGTGCCAATGAGGCTGGAACGACGCTCGCATTGAGTCACGCTTTTCAACGGCAAAGACTGGAGGCCACCTCCACCACTACATGATCCTCGCTTGAGGCGTGAGTTGCACGTTGAGCGAGAAACTACATGCGTCTTGTGAATTTCGCAGTACTTTAGTAAAGTTCTCGCTGAAGCGTGAACAAAAGCCCAGATGATGGATGTCAAGCTTGCTGCCAGAGTCGACATGTATCTTGCGACAACTTAAAAGTGTCTGAATGCATATCGACGATTATACCTGAATGGTACAGATATCTGTAGCCTGCGCACAAGTAGATTCACAACTCAACATCTGCCGCCTAACCCGCTTGATAAGCTGCAGTCGCCACTCTGAAAGTCCTCCTGTTACTCTGACCTGGATATCAAGAAAAACACCTCAATACAATAGAAACAGGGTTTTTTGCCGCCTATACAGGAATCACTCACACAGCTCGACGCCATCGACCTGCAGCCGCACCTTTCATACCGAATGTACAGCACTTTGAAGCCCCCTCAAGAGTACATAGAAGAACGCCTGCAACCCCCTCAACTTACGGCTCAGCACGCCTCGCTTGCTCACCCCCTGATGCCCAAGGCCGTCACGCGCGACAACTAGGTTTAGAGTTAGGGTTAGAGTTAGTGAATAAAAGCATATGTAACCTCGATCTGGGGCTCAGCATGTCTTGCTTGCTCGCGCCCCGATGCGCAGGGCCATCATGCGCGACAACTTTGGATTACGGTTACATGGAATTAGGGTGAAGGTGAAATAAAGGCGTACCTGTAACCTAGAGTTGGGGCTCAGCGTGTCTTGCTTGCTTGCGCCGCGATGCGCAGGGCCGCCATGCACGACTACTGGGTTTAAGGTTAGGGTTGTTATTAGGGTAGGGTTATGTTAGGATTAGAAGGATTAGGTTTTGTGATAGGGTTAGGATCACGGGTAGGGTCAGGGTTAGGGTTAGGATTAAAGTTACTTCGTATTGAAGAGAAGCATACCTGTAACCTCATTTGGGGCTCAGCGTGCCTTGTTTGCTCGCGCTCCGATGCGCTGGGCCGTCGTGCGCAACAACTAGGGTTAGAATCAGGGTTACGGTTAGGGTAAGGGTTAGTGCATTAAGAAGCATACCTGTAAACCGCGACTTACGGCTCAGCACGCCTTGCTCGCTCGCGCCGCGACGCACAGGGCCGTAGTGCGCGACGCGGCGAGGGCGAAGGACGTCCTGTCCGAGGAGCTGACATCGCAGCGCCTGGAGGTGGTCAAGGCAGATCTCAGCACCGCCGGTGAGACGAGGCAGCGCACAAAGACAAGCACGCGGCCCGCTGCTGCCTGCGGTGCTGTACCTGCCTACCCTCATTGTGCGTACATAACAACACCAACAGATTGTCCGGGACCGGCTGAATGCAGTGCAATGCCTGCCTGCTCTGATTGCTCATACCTACGCCGGTGAGGCGGCGCGCGATCGCTGGGGGCTTCTGGTGCGCGCACTTTCAAAAAGAAGCTCTATACCTGCCTACCCCCACAGGCGGCGCCTAGCAGTCTATCGAGGACCTGCCGCATGCAGTGCAAATACCTGCCTACCCTGGTTGCGCATACCTACATGCCCTCCCAGGCGGCACGTAACTGCCTGATGACGGCCTCCTGATGCAGCGCAGTGCCTGCCTGTCCTGATTGCTCATACACGCGCCGGTGAGGACAGCGCGCGACCGTTGTTGAGGCGTGCTGCTGCACGAAACTTTTATACCTGCCTGCATATCTTCATTTGTGCATACACTGCCCTTAACACGTGGCGCGTAACTTTCTGTCGCGGCCCGCCGCGTGCGGTGGGACGCTTGCCCACCCTCTTTGTGCATACGTGCCCTACGGGCGGCGCGTGACCGATGTAGCCCGCCTCCTCCAGTGTAATACTTGCCCACCCTCATTGTGCATACCCTGCACCCCCTCACACGTGGCGCGTGACCTGTCTGTCGCAGCGTGCCGCATACGGCGCGATACCTGCCTACCCTGATGGCTCGTACACTGATGCCACTTGTTGCCGCCTGCTGTAGGCCAGTCGTACAGCTACAGGAGTTGTACTCGCTTCCACTCATATGGGCGCCACTGAAGTTGCAATGCCGCAGATGCCCCCCCTCAGCTTCCTCTAGTCCGCGGTCTCTTGTTACCCGCATATACACCCCATATCGCCATCCGCTGGAGCCAATCCTGGAACTGACTTCAAATTGCATCTCGCCCTCCGCGCCGCAGCCGGCATCACCGCTGCCGTCAAGGACTGCAGCGCCATGGTGTGGTGCGCCACCAGCTTCAGCGATGCCAGGTACGTAGGTATGCTCAATCGAATGGACATACATACCCTGCCCCCGCGGCCATACTCACGCTCGCTAGGTACCCCCTGTAGCCGGGAATGCCCCACTTTCCCACAGTGCCCCATGTCTTTGAGTGGCGAATGCTCCAGCAACGGGCTGATAACCCTCGGTCTGATGCCATCATCAGGGCCAGCATCTGGCCGTTATGGTCGGCGCTCTCCGGGCCCGCTCCCTCCCCGAGCTCACATGTTTACACATCCGTTGAAGCCTCGCCCCTTATCTGACGTCTGTTGAAGGTTGCCCCCCCTCTGCGTCGTGAGACCGCCGTCGCTTTCCCTGCTGGCCAGCAGCTGCGTCCTGACGTGGCTTCCAGGCCACTCATGGGTGACTTGCAGCACGCCAGGCCTTTTCCAACACGACACATGGGCAGCCAGGCTACTCATTGGCTATTTGCAGCACGCTGGGCCTTCTAAATGTAACTGCCATATGTAACTGATGCAGCAAACTTTCATTGGTGGCGCGGCACCACACGCTGCGGTCGAATACGCAGCGTGATGCTCTGTTGACGATGGCAGAGCCCCGTCTGTTGTTGACCGCAGCCCCCCACCGCTCAGCCCTACTCACTTTGCGCCAACACTAACCCTAGCCCTAGCTCCACCAGCGCTCAAACCTAGCCACACTCGACGTGTGGAATGAACTCTGCGTTCGCAGTGGTGGCAGGAGCAGACGCTGCTTAGTGGGCTGCGTTCCTGTTTGACCGTCGAGAATCAAGAGACATGTAGCCATTGTGTAACAGCCATTCTCAACGCAAAGCCGCACGCATGTCATCATGCACCATACAGCTGATGACTGCTGATACTAAATTCCACACTAGAGCATGAGTGACGTCCATGTTCCAATAGGTGACTGCACGATGCATGCATCAACATTGCTGTTGACAGGCAGTTGCTCCATGACTGACACACTAGCACTGAAGTCATGACTGACACACTAGCATCGAAGTCATGGCAAGAGTCAGGTCAAAGCAGGGCTAGGGGTAGGAATGTACTATCGTACCCACTCGCCACGCTCTTTCCTGCGCTACTCCCGCGCCGAACCACGTCGCCAGCGCGCACTCCTTTCGTAAGTCGTGGGCGCAGGTGAGCGGGCATGTCCATCACCAGCTTCTCGGCAAGTCCCTAGCACAGTGTTGTTTTATCAACTGCGTCACCCGAGCGTGAGCCACCCTGCCGCTTTTCAGCGGTGCCTGCTTCATTCCCTCTGTCGTTAGAACACTCCCCACTGTAAACCCCGAACCGGGATTTACCTGGAGGCGTGCAATGCGACATTGAGCTTGTGCTGCAGTTGAGGCTGCTGCACATACATACCTCACAAACTATATTTGACCCTCAGTGGAGGAATTCCAAAGGGAGTGTACCCACACAGGCCCTGGGACAATTTGCAGTGTGCCCTGGGTGTAGCAGGGCCGGCGACACGGACACAGACAATCTACAGCTCAAGAGAGAAGCGTGTATAATGCGAAAATTGTGGCGCCACTCCTCAGACTGGGGAAGGAATCTCAGCGCGCCTGCTGACACGAAGCACAGGCCATGCCAGATCACGCACTGCACCGAGAGTAGCCCACACACGCATTCCGCTGGCTGTTTGACGAGATGGGTCACTTTGCCCTCCAAACACAAACAAGCTCGTGCGCCGCGGCTGTGAAAAGGTGAAGCTGAAGGGGAAACTCCCCCCAACACATGCAGCAGCAGCGGCAGCTTTGCTCCGCTTGGCGCGCGGCTCCTGTAGTGGCGCCACGTTTTTCGCAATACACACGCTTCTCCCCACGGCTGTAGATTTTTCGGGACGTGACGCCGACCCTGCTTCACCCAGGGCACTGTAAATGGTCCCAGGACCTGTGTGGGTAAGCCATGTTAACGGTTTAAGAAAAGGAATGGCACCAAACAAAAACGAGAGCTGCACAGTGCAGTGCAGCAGTGCAGTGCAGCAGTGCAGTGCAGACAAGCAGTGCAGTGCAGCAGTGCAGCCAAGCAGTGCAAGCAGTGCTGCACTGCTGCACTGTACTGCTTGTCTGCACTGTGCAGCTCCCGTTCGTGGGTACAGTCAAGGAGAGGGGCAGGCTTTGCTCGTCAGCAGCGTATTTGAAAAAGGCAAGGCCGTCTCCCTCGCTTCCCTCCACCCTTCATCGATCTCCCCCCTCTGTTTGTAAACCTGTTGTGATGTATACAAGAAGATTTGAGAAGGAAGAAGCCTGGGTATGGCTGCAGGCTGTCGGCACTAGACTTGAGTATGAATGGAGCTACTTGTTCCCCAGGGGGGCTGGTGGCACACCACAGCAGGTTGCGTTTACGTGCAACGCTGCAAGTATACCATGGCTGCAGCAAAGCCAGTTGACTGTCACGATGTATGCTGATGAACCAGCATGCGGTGACAAAAATCAAGGATTGATGTTGTCATGAAGTGTGCCACCACGTGTACGATATACGCAGCAGTTTTTTTACAACACCCACAACGCTTTGATAGTCCTAAGGGCCGCAGAGCCGAGAGGCGCGAAGCCACAGCTGATCTTGTAAGCGCAAAGAGGCATCAATTGCTCGGCACAGTCTGCTGTCAACACAAAGCGCACTATAGTAAACATCGAAGTGTTTTGGCTTTCTGAATCTTCACGTTCCGGATAGATTTGATGTGCAGTCAGGAACATTGATCAATGGCAGTCCTGGGTACTAGCAGTACGGCCTGCCAGTGGATGAAACTATTCACTCTGCAGCGAAGGCCCTATCTCTAAGTGCTGCCCAACTGGCCGTGCTCAAGGCAACAACAATATTGCTGCAGGTTATACAAGGGAATACTATGTGCAGGCCAACATTGATCGGCGGGCCTGAACTGGAGGCAGCCTTGTTATTTTTAGTGGCACTGGGCTTCATATCGTCACTTATTTTACTGCTGCTTCTAGTGCTGTTCGTCGAACGCAGCAAAACGAGGATTGATGCTTTAAATTTATTGTTTACAACAAGTGGGAGTGCTGAGAAGCAGTCGTGGAGGCCTGAGCACTGTGGCACCAGATTTTGTAATGGTCCAACACGCAGCGCACGCAGAGGCGCACCAACAGGCATGCTGCTTGTGGGTTTAGTGAAACATCCACTGTGAGCGAGGCAACTGCTGTAGTACACCAGCACTGCGATAGGAACCTGTACACCACGTGCTACTGGAACGCATCAGACGCTCAGCACTGAGAGAGCTCCCTGAAGCGTGGGGAAGCGGGGGACAAAAAAATTACCATTGAGGGAAGACTTCCAGGAATCAGTGCGCACGGCAGGTATTGTAACCGAAGTAACCGACGATGAGGGGAAATTGTGTTTGCACCGAGGCCGCCGGTCGCCGCGCGATGGCTCGCATCGACCACCAAGAAATGCCACTGCTGCGTGGCTGCAGCAACGCTTGTAGTCGCCATTCCCCTACGCCAGCTCCCAACCATAACATTCAATGCGGACGACTGCAGGCGCGCCATGTTCCAAGTGCTGGAGCAGCTGCACTCGCGGTCCTCAAAGCAGCGCTATGCAGACCATGTGACGGAGATGATAAAATAATTTAGACCAGAACCCAGCCTCACGGTTCGGTTCCGCAGACGATCTTCTGAGTGTCAGCGGCATAGGACCAATCTGGTCGCGCCTCATCCGGGCGGCTTCAGATTATAATATACAAGGTGGCAATTCTCAGCACTGATGGCTAGTTGCACTCGCAACGACGGGCGCAGACTGGAGGAGCGGTCCAGTCTCCTTGTGACCACGCAGCCACGCGCAAGAAACATATATATCGGGCAGAGCAACTGGAGGATGCGCTCTACGAGGAAAGGGTCGCTGTCAAGGAGCCGTTGAGGCTAGACGGCATTGCAGACAAGCACGCCGGTGCAACGTACTCGGCGCGCTCGTCCGCAATGCCGTCTGGCCATGACTGCTCGTCCAAGTGGACGGCAATCCTTTCCTCGCAGAGCGCATCCTCCAGTTGCTCTGCCCGAGATGTTTCTTGCGCATGGCTGCGTGGTCGCGGTGTGACCGGGCCGCTCGAGGCTGGGCCCGTCGTCAAAAATTAGGCGCGATCAGAATGGACCTACGCCGCTGACGCTTAGAAGAGCGTCTGCGGAGTTGAAACGTGAGGCTGGGTTCTGGTCTAAATACATCATCATTTCCGTCACATGGTCAGCGTAGCGCTGCTTTGGTGGCCGCGACTGCAGCCACTCGAGCACCTGGAACATCGCGCGCTTCAAGTCGTCCGCAACATGGTTGGGAGCTGGCCGCAGGTAATGGCGACTACAAGCATGGCTGCAGCCGCGCAGCAGTGGCACTTGGTGTTGGCTGATGCGAGCCATCGCGCGGTGACCGGCAGCCTCGGCGCAAACCAATTGTCCCGTCATCGTCGGTTTAACTTACTTCGCTTACCTGCCGCACGCACGCATGGCTGACCCTTGAAAGTTTTCCCTCAATTTATAATAATATCCTTGGCAGCAAAACGAATGAGGAGACTCTGTGTGCGCGCCCGCCCGCGCATTGAGGTGTTCTGGTCAGCGTTGGCGGGCAAGTTGATGTTCTTCTCGAAGGCGGTGTAGCTCTGCTGAAGGATCCAGATTTGGATTGTATACCCCCCGGGACGAGCATGTGCTCCGCGGCTGTGAGCAGCTGAAGCTGAAGGGGAAACACAGCAGCAGCAGCAGCGCTGTGCCCCGCTTGGCACGCGGCTTTTGAATTGCCACATTTGTCGCAACACACACGCTGCTCTCCGCGGCTGTCGGTTTTTCGGTCCGTGGCGCCGACCCTGCTGCACCTAGGGCACACTGCACGTCCCAGGACCTGTGTGGGTATGTATGTATACTATTTGGATTCCTCCCAGCCCCGCGCAGGCTTGTTGCTGGTTAGCCGCGGCCCTGTTGCCGTAGCCACTGCCGCTGTTGTTAATTGAGGTATTCTGAATTTGCTCAACTTGAGCTCAACCTCTCTTGTTTTGAGAAAGGACATTTTTGTTTTATTCCCATTTTTTAATCGGTGAGGGGTCCTTCCCCTCCACCGGCACAGATGCGGGAAATGGCACAGTAGGGCTAGGGTATTGTAGGTCAGGAAGGCAAGTATTCATTGAAGTTATACCCACAACATAACCCCACAACATAACCCTAACCCTGATTGTTGCGCGCCCAGCCCCCCCGTCCAGCGCATCTTCAACCTGGCCGCGTTCCTCTCTGCATGTCAGTTAGGCAGGAACCCTCGCAAGTCATGAGTCATGACTTGACCCTCACTCTAGTTGTTGCGCTCTCCCGCGCGCAGCCCGCCCGTCCAGCGCATCTTCAACCTGGCTGCCCTCCTCCATGCATGTCAGTTAAGCAGGTACTTCTTGAAGTATACCCACGACTAACCCTAGCCCTAATTGTTGCAGCGCAGCCCGCCCGTCCAGCGCATCTTCAACCTGGCCGCCTTCCTCTTTAACCCCGACAACTGCCTCGAGGCAAAGGCGGTGCCGGCAGCCGCAGCAGCGCTCGCCGCCAATGGCGCCCCCCCCTACCGCCTCCAAGCGCCCACCCCCGCCCCCGTCCCTGAACAACCTCCCAAGAAGGGGGGTACTAGGCCTTCGCTGGGTGCCAAGGGGGGGTCTAAGGGGGGGGCAGGGGGGGGGGACGGGGAGGGGGTGCTGCCGCGGTTTGTGCTGCTGAGCTCTGCTGCGGTGACGCGCCCTGCGTGGAGCGCTGCTGAGAAGGAGGAGTTCAAGGCGGCGGCGCAGGTGAAGTTGCAGCCATGGAACCTATTTGTGTCGAACAGTAAGAAATGAGAAATTGTTGCTTGAAAGTGATGACATTTCATGTTTCCTCTTTGCGTTGAACAGTATTTAATGAGGAATTGTCGCTTGCAAATGTTGACATTATGTGTTTCCTATTTGTGTTGAACAGCAACAAGTGAGATTGTCGCTTGAAAGTGGCCACATGTTGTGTTTCCTCTTTTTGTGGACCATGAACTAATGAGCATTTGTTGCTTGAACTTGGCGACATGTTGTGTTGTCTTTTTGTCTTGGTCAGTAGCAAAGGAGGAATTGTTGCTTGAAAGTGATGACATTTCGAGTTCCAACAAATTATTACGCCTTGCTTACAATGCCAAATGCACTGACCGTGGTTAGCACTGCAGTGCGGAGCGCCGCTTTGAAGGTGAGCTCAGCGGCAAATGTGAACTTCAAACTTCAAGCGCCACAGAGATGTAGCTTGAACGCAGATTGAACGGTAGCCTGCACTTCACCTCAGCAGCCGGTATCGCAGCTCCAGCAGTGCGTCATCCTTCAGAGCTCATCACGACCAGAATTATTGATGTGTGCAGGAACATTCGTTCACGTGAAGATTGTGAGTAAACTCATGATGCCCAGATGGAGATGGTGGTAAATCTCACCATCTGCCTGTCTGCCTGCCCTGCAGATACCCATCGTGAAGCTGAATCCCTTCAAGATCCTGGACCTGAAGCGGAAGGGCGAAGAGGCGCTCAGGCGCACCGCGGTACGTATATACTATATACACTGCACATGTGATAGTTACCCCTACCTGCTTTCATCAGAAAATGTATTTACACTGCACATGTCATACATAGCCCTGCTTTCAGTAGAAGCTGTGTGTACATTGCACATGTGGTACACGCCCTTGCTTCAGTAGGATATTAGGGCGAAGAGGTCCTGAGGCGCACTGGGGTAAGCACGCACACTTGGGCACGTAATACGTACCTCTGCTTCCAGTGAAACTGAAAGCGCGGGCGCCCACCGCGCTCCAGTGACTTCTACCACATACCCACAATGAAAGGAATGAATGCGGTGCGGGTGTCATGGCAGCGTTGCGCTCTGGACCAGTGTTATTGTGGGCTTTCGGATACTTGAAAGCACGCGACATCTGACCCCAACGCTCATAGCATGTGTGGCACGCCACAGCCAGCGACGCCGGGGACACTCCAACTTCAACTTTTGACACTCCCGCAGGCGCACCGCAGCGGCAGCGTGCACAGGGAGCGCGCAGACTACTTTGCACAGGCAAAGCCGCCGCCATGTTGCGGGGCAACGCCTTTTCGTAATTGTGCCCAGCTCCCGGAAAGGCACCTGCAACACGCTAGGGGAACGCGGGGGGGGGGGGGAGGGGGCATGCCCTGCCCTCCGTCATCGCTCACACCCTTGCATGACCACTGTTACAAACCTGCCCCCCTGTCGCCCTTGGTGCTATCTACAGCTTGTGCGACTTGATCATCGGTACACATGATCGTATTTGCATGAAAGAAGACTTTGGTTGAGCATGAGAAACGCTGCGCAGCACTCCTCACGCTGCATAATACCCCCCCCTCCCCCTCCTCCCATAACAGGTGCCGTACACATAGTAGTGCGGCCGTGCGGACTCAACGACAAGCCGTGGCACTGTTTCCTGGACATAACACATACCTGTGCCTTGGCATCAACAGTCCCCACAAGTGGTAGAACGCATGGCTTTCAACTGTAGTCCTGGGCCAGTATCAAAGACAAACACAGCTCATACCTCCCCCCCTACACACACACACAAACAGGTGCCGTACACGATAGTGCGGCCGTGCGGTCTCAACGACAAGCAGGCGCCCGGCAGGCTCATAGTGAGCGCGGGCGACGTCGCAGCGGGCAGGATCTGCAGGGCGGACGTCGCGGAGGGCCTCGCAGCATGTCTCAGCGAGCCCCTCGCAACTGCGAAGGTATGTAGGTATCATCTTTTTTGAAGTACACTTTGAAGTATGTCCAGCTGGCAGGATCTGCAGGGCAGACGTCGCAGAGGGCCTCGCAGCACGTCTCAGCGAGCCTGGCGCAACTGCCAAGGTCTGTAGGCACAGTCTCCTTGAACGTAGTGTACAGTGTAGTTTGATACTTCACTATGGCGAGCTACTTGAGGGGAATTGGAGGGAGTGAGACGTTTATCTCAGCAAGCCCGGTGTAACCGCTAACAAGGCACGTGAGGTAGTTTCTTTTGGAAGCAGCGGGAGGGGGCCTGGCAGCACGCCTCAGTGAGCCGGGCACCACCGGCAAGGGGGGTACGCAGGTATAAACTCCAGGACCTCTAGACCAAGTTGAAGCGGTTGGCAACGGGATCACAGCATGCATGGCCAGCACGCTGTGAGCGAGGGCGGCTCGACAGACTGTATCTTCAAGCGGTGACGCCCCAGTTTCAATTGAGCGCGTCAAACACGCAAGGACACTGTCTTTAGGGTTGAAGTTGTCAAGCACCCATCATTACCAGCTCCAGCCAAGGAGACAAATGATGGACGAGCGAGGTAAGCGCTGGCTGAGCACTGCCGCATCATAGGGGTATGTATGCTACGCACGCATCAGCGCTATGTACGCGCGGCGCGCTGGCATGAGCACTGCGACGCGCACAGCATGCGCTGCCCTGGTGCACGCGGAACACCATGCAGCGCCAGCGCCGTGACCTACGGAGCCGCGACTGTTGACACCAGCTGCATGGAGGCAGCCACGCAGTGCCGGCTGCTGCACTTGATGCTCGCTAGACGAGTCAGCAATGTGCAGAAACGAAGCGCATTCCCCTCTCTCCCCCGACTGCTGCACTCAATATACCCCCCCCCCCCCCGCGCCGCTCGTCCACCGCCGCACCCCCCTCAGACCTTCGAGATGTTTGCGCTGCCGGGCCTGTCCAAGGCCCCCGTAGGCCCCCCCATTGGATCGCTGCCGACGGACGCGCAGCTCTCGTCGCCCGACGCGCTGCAGGCCGTCAGGCGCGGCGCCTACGGGCTGCTCTCGCAGCTGAGGCCCGTGCAGAATTTCGACGTGTGAGCTGCCCTCCCCGGGCCCCACCTGACGGTCACAACATGGGGGTGGGGTGGGGGGGGTCATCAGGCCTTGACCGCAGCATTTGGGGGGGGATCATCTGGCCCTGACTGCAGCATGCGTGGAGGGGGTCATCCGACCCTGACCGCACGTGTGTGTGGGGGGGGTCATCTGGCCTCGGCCGTAGCATCGCAGTAATCATCGGGCCAACCCGTGCGGCGATGCGTGCAGGGCCATAGTTTTGACGCGGCTGCTGCTGAGTCAGCCCAATACTGGAGTTTTGCTGCGGTGATGACCCATTGTAAACTGCCAGCAGTGCACATCACGTCGAGTTCTACAATACATCGCAGCGGGACAAGAGAGGGGAGAGACTCAGCTCTGACTGCATGTAGTGGGGACTGCGGGGGCAGGGGCGGGGGGGGTGGGGGGGCAGGGGCTTCACTGATGTGGAGTATTAGGCCGCCAACGCTCCCGCCCGTGGCGCTGCACATTTTGTGAGGCTTTAAAATCACCTGAAGAGTATATGCTGCGAGGCGTAAGACTTTGGCATGCTGCACATCATAGCCTAGAGGGTAGACGGACGTTGGGGTCTAGTTTGGCTTTGGCGGGACGTGCTGCTGCGTGCGTGCGGCAATGAGAGTTTGGGCACTTGGGTGAGCGCTGCAATGTAGTAATGCCGCGCCACGCAGGGCGCCCCAACAGTAGCACCGCTGCTGCACAGAAGCATGGATAGTTGCAACAGAAGGTTAAGGCAGAGCACCACCCGCACATTTTTTCAACACAAGCACAGCCTGCAGAGTTACATGTTTAACCGCAGTGTAGATTAGATGTATAATCCAAAGGACACACACTCAATGCATGCTTCAGGCGCCACCAACTTGAGTTTGACTGCTGGCTCACCTGAATCTGGTGACTTCAAGAACTGGTGAATAATGACAACAACTGAGCCAGTTTCTCGAAGCAGCCGTTGGGCAAAAAACTGCAAAAAGCACAGTGTGTGACAGTATTTGAGCCAGTTTGTCGAAGCGGCCGTTGAGCAAAACACTGCAACAAGCACTGTGTGTGACACAGCACTTCAGTGCAGTAACGGGGTTTCATTTTGAAGTCAGCAAAGCAGCTGCACCTCCGTAGTGACTCTCAGTGCTCAGGGGGGGAGGGTAGGATGTCAGGGACAAATTGCAATTGGGGCAGATGTCGTCCTGCCAAAGGCGGCAAGCTTGTGGGGTGTGTATTTTCACAATGCATAGGGAATGCCGCTGTGCTGCACGTCACCAGCATGACTCAGCGGCACGTGCACTCAACATGCAAATCACGGCTGCAGAAAAAACACTCTTCAAAGCGCAGCATAGGTAGCATCACTTCATGTCTTGCGTGTGGTCTCGCCCAAAGTGACGTAGCTGGGGCGTCGCAGGCGAACAACAGAGCAGCAGGAAGGCCGACACTTGTTGATTGGGTGGTGGTGGGACCACAACAGCTGTGCATGCTGTGGCTGGAGAGAGAAAATGATATTTAGAGATTGGGGCTTTGGCGATAACTCTCCGCCTAGGAATTGGACTTTGTCGCACTGCAAGTAGGGCTTGGCTCCCTAACCACGTCAAGAGCAGGCGCTCCAAACAAGTTACTCAGATGGAGACTCTGTTTGACACACCGTTGCTGCAGCTCTGTGGCCTCTGCTAGCCTGCTCCGTAGCGCTTTTTCCCCTCAGGTTGTCCTGAAGACAAACTGCATAAACATCACTGCTCTGCGGCACGCGTACCAGCGCGTCTAGAAGGCCGTGCAATGCAAACCAGTTGTCGACGTCGACGCGCTGAAGTGCCGGGAGCTGCATGATGCTGTACGGCAGCCGCGTCAGCGCTCGGCAGTCTCGCAGAGCCAGATCCATCAGAGCAGGCCAGGTCGCCGCCGACGGACTCTGGTAGGGCTACGAGGGAATCACACAGTCTACGCGCAGCGTCAGCTGCGTCAACGCGTTAAGGCCGCCGATGGCGTCCGGCGGCAGCCGCGTCAGCGCTCCGCAGCTGCACAGGTCGAGCGCCGTCAGCGCGCGCAGCGCGCCGATGGCATCCAACAGGCACGTTAGCCAAGTGCAGATGCCCACAGGCTAAGGTGCGTCGGCGTCGCCAGGGCGCACAACCGCATCGGCAGCGTCGTTGGCCTTGCACCATGTAAGTGGAGCGCCCGCAGCGCCGCCATCTCGCCGACGCACTCCGTCGCTTCTGAACAGCTCATTTGGCTGATGCAAGTGAAATTGAAATCACCAGTGCAGCAGTAGCGGCCCTCCCGGGTAGCGTCGCCCACGGAACTGCAACAGGGACACGCCACATATTGAAGTTCAGACTGGAGGTATGTATGTGATGTTTTGCGTTGCAGGAAGGCATGCGAGGAATCCAGCAGGCTTCCGGCGACCCCACTTTTCATTTAAATTTTCTAGACCCTTGGTGAGACCAATGGTGCGGCTGCAGCTGCAGCAGTACAGGTCACAGCTGCTCACGGCGGCGAGGGCCTTCGTCAGGAACAACGTCGTTCACCTGGCGCTGTCCGAAACCATGGTCTCCTTTTGATGCGGATCCGCTGCTCGCCCTCGCGGCCGCATCAACATCAACACCACCCGGTGCGGGCTTCACGGAATCTTTGAATGCCTGCTTTGGGCATGTCAAGGCGCTGACCTTGCACTGGGTAGCACGTGCTGCGCTCGCATACATTCCGCCGTCGCTGCAGCAACTGCGTCTGGACGAGTGCAGCCCCGATGTCGTGTGTGCACTGCTGCGCGTGCTGACTCAGGCCGCATGACCGATCCCTCAGTCCAATGCAGCGCCGATGCTAGCGCCCCGCCTCCCGGAGCGCTTCCATGGAACATCATTGCTTACATCGCTCAGCCTCGAGGCGTGCGACAGCATCGACAGCCTGCCGGACAGCATTGGCGAACTCACAGCGCTGACGGCGGTGACGCTGTGCGGCAGCCCAGCTCACGTGCCTGCCGGACAGCATCAGCGCTCTGGCGCGGCTGACCGCGTTGTCGCTGCATGCGTGTCCGGGGCTGACGCGCCTGCCGAACGGCGTCGACGCCCTTGCGGCACTGGAGACGCTGGACCTGAGCTCCTGCGGGTCGCTCAAGACTTTGCCCGAGACCATCGGCGGCTTGTCATCGCTGACGGCGCTCGACTTGACCGAGTGCCACAGCGTTCGGCGTCTGCCGGACAGCACTGGCGATCTTGCGGCGCTGACGACGCTTGAGCTGCTCGATTGCGGCAGGCTAAGAGCGCTGCCGAACAGCATTGGCAATCTGGCGGCGCTGAGGACTCTTGACCTGCACTCTTGCGCCAGCCTTCGGGTTCTGCCAGACGCCATCGCTCAGCTGCCGCCGCTTACGGCACTGGACCTGGGAGGCTGCAGCTCTCTGCAGAGCCTGCCAGCCGGCATTCGGGCCTTGCGGCAGTTGCGCGCGCTCGGTCTGGCTGCCATGGACGCCAGGGGGCTGCTGCCGCGCTTCCGCTGCGCCGCGGCGCTGACGTCCCTGGACCTGCAGGCCGTCGACGCCGCGCGCTTCCCGGCGGAGCGCATCGGCGCCCTGACGGCGCTGCGGTCGCTGGACCTGAGCTTCTCGCAGCTCGCGGCGCTGCCGCAGCGCATGTGCACGCTGGCGGCGCTGACGGACCTCGACATGTGCGCCTGCGCGCGGGTCGCGCGCCTGCCAGAAGCGCTGGGCGAGCTGCGCGCGCTGACCGCGCTGCGCCTCATGCGCTGCGCAGCGCTGACGCAGCTGCCCGACAGCGTCGGCGCCCTGCGCGCGCTGACAGAGCTCAACCTGCACGAGTGCCGAGCGCTGACGCGGCTTCCGGGCAGCATCGCCCAGCTGGCGGCGCTTCAGCGCGTCGACCTTGGCAACTGCTGGGCGCTGCGGAGAATCCCAGATGTGCTCGCACGTGTGGCGCAGGGCAGCGATATCTACGCTGTCGTGTATGCCACCTGAGAGCGGCGTACAAGCGCCGCCCAACCGGGCGCGGAGAGGCGGCGATGGCGTGCTTTGCTTCGTCGACAGCGGTGCGACGGACCTCGCGGAGTGTCGTACGGAGGTGCCTTGGCAGCTGCGTGATGGCGGCCAGGATGCAGTCTGCAGTATGTACAACAATGCAGGGCATGCGCATGTCGATTTGGGCAGTTGCATGTCTGCTGGCTGCTGGTCTGACTGCAGTTGTTTGCTCAAGCGCTGTCGCATGTTGAAGTGCTGCAACGGCTCCTTGCATACAGAGGGTGTGCGTGCACGCGCACGTTGTGTTCGTGCATGTGTGTGTGCTGGCGCTCGTGATGCTTCAATGCGTGGTCACGGGGAGAGAGTGTGTGTGGTGTGTGTGTGTGTTCCACATTACGGCATTTTCGTCACGCAGCGCTGTGTATGGATTTGTGTGTCCAGTTGATGGTGCATAACGTATCAGCCAGCATGCGTGTGTAGAATCGCTGGAAGTCTGTGATACACTAGTTGAATGTGTACATGCGGTTTGTGATGCTTGGCAGAATCGCAGATGCGTGATACGTACATGAAATTGCATCAACATTGTACAGGCGCTGCTTGATCATGATTGGGCGGCTTCAGTCACTTCGTTTTCCAGTTTGCCTGCTGCTTCATGTATGCGCAAAGATATGATGCCAACTAAAGGGGAACTAGGGGGATTCGCCGCCATGCAGAAAATCACCGATGGATACCATCCACAGGAAAAGGTTATAAGGTGCAGCGAAGCGGAGCGGAACGGCGGGCGCCGCTCCTACACCCGCATCTTCGCGGCAGAGTGCGCGTCTCCGCGACATCGGCCCCGCGAAAGCGTATGAGCACGTAGCTGCACGAGGCTCGCCATTTTTAGGGATCACCTACTGTAGGTGCAAGCAGAGCCCTCCCCTCGCGCAGGTGGGTGGGTGTTGGCGGATTGAGCTAGGTCAAGTGCATACAGGCCCGTTCTACTGCGGCAATTGACCAGTCTGTGGTACGCTTTGAGAGCTGCGCCTTCACACTGCGCTTTTTGATCTGCGATAACTTCACCGAGAAGCAAACCTTGGCACAGCATGCCATGAACTCACACTCGCCGTGTGTACATTGTAGCGAACACGCCTAGAACATGAATGTAATGGTGGCCACGTGTGCTACATGTGAGTGTGCGAGCATTCGCACGGTTTGGTGTGGCTCAAGGCGGCAAGAGATGCGATCCGGATATCTGCCCCGCTTGGTTGACGGTCTTGCGCTGCTCTTTTTGCGACATTCTGTGAGTGGACAAGCAGTAGCTGAAGCTCAAAATGGCCGATACCTCCGCTGCTGTGTGCACCACATTTGTACATGTTGCACATTCAAAGCTGTGCCGGACATGTATCCGTACTTCTGCTCAGCGCAGGGGCAAGCACCCACTGCGGCCCACAGAATCAGAGTACCAGAGAGGGTCTTGTAGTTCTGTGAATTTTGAGCCACTCCCGATGCGTAGGTTCCTCTGTCCCTGTGCTGCAACTGAAGCTGATCAGGTTCATACTACGTGGCACAGGATGTCGTTTCTCGATGCTTTCCTTTCCCGACGTTGTGGGCGCACGCACTCTATTTGCGCATTTTGAGATGGCGGCATCAGACTTCATGATGCTTGACCTGCAACCGCAGCTACTTTGAAGCCTTGAATGCAGATCTGCAGCTGCTTGCAGCGAGCAGATAAAAACTAAGGGAGTGTCAATGTTGAACCCCCCCTTGCAGTGAGCGCTGCACAGCGAAAACATTTGACATGTGTGTATGCGCAGTATACATACCTCGTGGCTCTGCACGCTCGCTGCCATGAAAGATGATGCTCAGTACAGCGAAAGCCGTAACCCTAACTTTAACCCTGGATACATGCATGTGCGCGAGGTTGCTCACCTGCAGCACCTGCTCCATGCCTTGACTCCCTCGCCATTACCATGTACGTGTATGTTGTGCGTAAACAGCCTGCGAAGTCACTCACAAGCAATCACCATGGCTCAAAGTCCTGGATCTACGGACAGCTGGATCTACATGTACGTTCATCAAAGTCCCGCGGCACACTGATGCGAATCACACACGCAGACCCGATTCAGACAGCAGCAGCCATGCTGCATGGCGTTGCTCCGAAGTTCGTTGGTGCGTATGCCACGAGCATCGCTCCGCTGGCAGAGCAACAACGCTCAACACACAGCGCTGCGGGCACGCCTGCTCCTTATGAAGCGCTGCAGTAGATGCTCAACCGCTATCTTCACCCTCTACCACCGTGCGCGCGCGCTTCAGTCACGCAAAGTGCAGGTGACGCGCCATGCCGCGCAGCAACGCTCAACGATGTCCATATCACCAGCAGCTCTCAGGCGGAAAGGCTGCAGCAAATCCAGCAGCAGCAGCGGCAGCGGCAGCAGCAGCAGCAGCGGCGACGGCGCCGCGACGCACACGCGCGTCAAGCCACTTCTCAACCGCGCTGGCGGCGGCGGCGGCGCTGGCGGCGCTGCTGCCGCACGCCGCGGCGGCGCCCGGCTGCGCGCCGCCGAACCTCAACTTTGAAGTGACCACCGCCGCGCAGCTGCGCGCGCTCGCCGCGCGCACGCCCTTCAGGGGCACCTACACGGCGACGCTGCGCGGGACGGTTACGCTCGGCGAAACGGTCGCGGTGGGCGCGCGCGCGTGCCTCACGATCCGCGGCGCGCGTGCAGCGGACGCCGTCATCGACGGCAATCACACTGGCCGGCTGTTTGAGGTTGCGTCCGGCGGGCAGCTGGAGCTGAGCGGCGTGACGCTGCGCAACGGCATCGCGGGCGCCGCGGCGGCGGGCGAGGCGAGCGGCGGCGCCGTGTCGCTGGCGCCGCTCGCCGCGCTGCGCCTGAGCGACGCCGTCGTCGAGGGCAACGTCGCGGCGGTGTCAGGTGCGGTGAGCGCACGAGAGAGCGCGGTGCTGCTGCTGCCGTTCACAGGATGTTCAGGTATCAGGTTGCATGATGTGCCTGCGCGTGCGCGGCGCCATCATGGAGGGCAACGTGGCGGCAGTGTCGGGTGCGCGTGCGCGCGTGTGCGAGTCACGTGCCGCCGCTGCTGCCGTTCGCACGAGTTTCAACAGCTGTTTGCTTAATGTGCTGACAGCGCGGCGGTGTCAGTGCGCGTGCCCGCCGCCGCCGCCGTCCGCAGACGCGGGTCTTGTAGTTGTTGTGATTAATTCCACATGTGGCACGCATTGTGAGAGCGGCGAGAGGGCCGGCCTCGTTCACCACGCGCCCGCCCGCGGCGCCGCAGCAGGGCCGTGCTGTTGAGCAATGCTGTGGCAGCGGCGCTCAGGCCGCTGCCGGGTCGCACGACAGCCGCTCTCGTTCTCCTTCTCGCGGCGCCATGCACAAGAGGTGGTAGAAGTGGTCGCGAACAACGGCAGTGGAGGCGGGCGGCGGCGCTGCCTTGAGGGGCGTCGAGCGGTGCCGTCGTGCGGCGCACCAGCAACAGGGCCGCAGCGTTGCGTTGCGGTGGCGCAAAGGGTGTGGCGGCCAACACGCAATCATGCAAGCGCGCGAATGATCTCGTCACAACATCGGTGCGCCTCTTTGTTTGAGCACCGCCGTGGCGAAGCGTACTGCAGCCCCTGCAGCGGCGCCGCAAAAGCGCGCCACATTGCACCCCGCTGCTGCGGGCGATCAAGTTGAAGTTGCCATTTGGACGATCAGGGCGAGGCCACCGCGATATGCATAATCGTGCACCTAACTACCATGTAGATGTGACAACTATGATGCAGAGAGGCACATGCGTTGCTGCTGCGAGCGAGCAACTGGAAGGTGCTGGGCGGAGAGGCACAGCCAGGGTGCGCCTTGATGTGTGCTTAGGCCGCCACAGAGAATCAGGGCAAGGCCACCGCCGTGTGCGTAATCATGTGCCTACTGTGTAGATGTGATAGTATAACTTCACGCAGTCCATGGGACTGCCTGACCCGAACCGTAACCCTTACCCGAAGGGGCTGCCATGTCCCGCCATTGGCGCGGCAGCTGTTGGCAGCACTGGAGGCACGCTGCCTCCCCCAGCAACGACAGGTCAGCCACAGCGTCATCAGCACACAGAGAGCTCCGATACTTGCGAGCGGCGCACTTAGGGTTAGGGTTAGGGTTAGGCTGCGCCGCCTGCCCTCAGCACAGTGTTGCGCCTCTTCCTGCCACAGAAAGCGGTGGACTGAAACACGCCGAGGTATCACTCAATATCCGTGTTTACTTGTGTTTCAACTTCAACTTCACCACTGCACTGCCACCGGGCGGCGCCATCCACCTCCAGCCCGACAGCTCCGCCATCACCGCGTCCTCCAACTTCACACGCAACGCGGCCATGGCCATCTACTTACTGTGCTTAGACTCCAACTTCAACACTGCACTGGCAGCATGAAGTAACTGTTCGTTTCAAACTTCAACTTCAACAACGCAGGCGGCGCCATCCATCTCCAGCCCAACAGCTCCGCCGTCATCGCATCGACCAACTTCACGCGTAACACGGCAATGGCCAAGGGCGTCGACATCTACGGCGCTGAAACTTCAACTTTGACACTGTGCCGGCAGCATGTTTCGAACTCCTGTCTATTTGGTTTCAAACTTCAACTTTAACAACGCAGGCGGCGCCATCCACCTCCAGCCCAACAGCTCCGCCGCCATCGCGTCCTCCAACTTCACGCGCAACACGGCCATGGCCAAGGGCGTCGACATCTACGGCGGCGGCGCCATCTACATAGAGGGCAACGCGACGGCGCGCATCGACGGCTGCGCGTTCACGCGCTGCCGCGCCGACCGCGGCTCCGTGCTGAAGATCGACAAGGCGGCGACGGCAGCCATTCTCAACAGCGTTTTCGCTGAGAATGAAGGTGCGACAATTTCGGCGCAATGGGGCCCATTCAGTGTTTTGCGTTTGCTGTCTGCTGAGAACGAGGGTGGGGCGCTTGCGGCGCAGCAGAGCCCATTTGCTGTTTGTTGAGTTTTACGGTGGTGCATTCTGAACAGCGTAAGTGCCGGGAACAAAGGTGGAGCATTCGCAGCGCGACAGCGCCCGTTTCACTTTCTGTTGACTTTTGCGGTGGTATTTGACTGCCATCTATGCTAGCGTACCTGCTAGTACTCTGAGGCCATCTTCAACAGCGTCTTCGCCGAGAACGAAGGCGCGACAGTTACGGCACGGCGCAGCCTGGTCACTGCTTGTTTGGTGCACTCTCAACAGCGTCTTCGCCGAGAACGAAGGTGCGACAGTAATGGCGCAATGGAGCCAATGTGCTGTTTGTGTTCGCTGTTCGTTGAGAACGAAGGTGGGGGCATTAAGGACACTCACGCCGCTGCGACGGAGCCCGTTTGCTATTTGTTGACTTTTGTGGTAGCATTTGACTGCCATCTTTGCTACCGTACCCGCCAGTACTCTGCGGCCATCTTCAACAGCGTCTTCGCCGAGAACGAAGGTGGGGCGCTCACGGCGGCGCGGCTGACACGCGCCACACCCCAAGCGCAGCGCGCGGCATCCCGGGTGCTGATGCGCGCCGCATGTCGAGTGCTGCTGTACACCCCGCATTTGAGCGCTGACGTCAGCTGCATCCTGAACTTTGACAACTGCCACATCACAGAGCGCTGACGTGCCCCCCCCCCTCCCCTCCCCCCCCAGCCCCCCCATGCGCGTGCGCAGCATCCCGCTCCAGCCCCGACCTCATCCAGAGCTGACATGGGAGCTCGGACACCCGCCGCTTTTGTAGCGCTGACATGCACACACACACACACCCCTGCCCCCCCTCCCCCCCCTCCCCCACGCGTGTGCAGCCTACCGACCTCAACCAGAGCTGACATCCTGACCTTGAACACCCGCCGCATCTGTGGCGCTGACTCCCCCCCCCCAACTCCCGCCTCCCCCCGCCTCCCCCTCCCCTTTCCCCTACCCCCATTGCTTGCGCAGCGTTCCGCTCCAACCCCGACCTCATCCAGAGCAAGGGCGAGGGCGCGGTCTGGACGGCGTCGTTCCTCACCCTCGAGAACGTTCTCTTCGAGCGCAACGCGCACCACTTCTCGGGCGCGCTCCAAGTTGAAGATTCCGCAGGCGCGCTCGACGCGCGCAACTGCACGTTCCGCGCGAACCGCGCCATGTTCGGCGGCGCGCTGTGGTCGATCCCCGGCACCAAGTCGCAGATGCGCTTCGAGCGCTGCGTCTTCGAGGATAATCAGGCGACCGACACCGGCGGTGAGACCACTTGAAGTAGAATAGTGAAAATTTGGTCACTTGTAGTAGTGTATAATGATGGCGGCGGTGTGGTCGATCCCCGGCACCAAGGCGCAGATGCGCTTCGAGCGCTGCGTGTTTGAGGACAGTCGGGCGACCGACACCGGCGGTGAGAATTGAATCAGAATTCCCCCCCCTTTTCAGTCGCTTGAAGTACAATAATCAGAATGTTGGTCACTTGATGTAAATCAAAATGGTGGCGGCGCGCTGTGGTCGATCCTCGGCACCAAGTGGCAGATGCGCTTCGAGCGCTGCGTCTTCGACGACAACCAGGCGACCGACACCGGCGGTGAGAACCCTTTCAGTCACTTGAAGTAGAGTGCTTCAAGTACATGTTGGCGGCGCGCTGTGGTCGATCCCCGCCACTAAGTCACACAGATGCGCTTTGAGCGCTGCGTCTTTGAGGACAATCAGGCGACGGACACCGGCGGTGAGAAACACGCACATTCCGTGCATACTGTAGCCTGGATGATTTTGTAAACTTTAAACTCGTACTTGAACATTGACTTGCAAGTCATAACTGCCACCGCAGGGGGCGCCTGCAGCCTGGGCGACCAGGCCCGCATGACCCTCTGGTCGACATCGTGCACTTCAACTAAAATCTCAACATGTAACTGCTGACGCAGGGGTGCCTTCAGCCTGGGCGACCAGTCGCGCATGACCCTTGTGTGTACTCCATCTCAACCCTCAACTTGTCTGGCTTGCAACTGCTGACGCAGGGGGTGCCTTCAGCCTGGGCGACCAGTCGCGCTTGACCCTGATCGACTGCCTCATGCGCAACAACACGGCCAATGAGTTTGGCGGCGTCTACCAGGTGTCCCCTGGGGGGGACCTACGCGTCTACCGCAGCCGCCACGAGAACAATTCCTGTAAGTTCAATGGTGACTCTCCTAGTTCAACAATGACTCATGAGTCCCAAACCATGAATCCCCCAGTAATAGCATTCTCCCAACTAGAGCTCAGTCCAGCCCTAACTTCAGCGCGGGGGACCTGCGCGTCTACCGACGCCGCCACGAGAATAACATCTGCAAGTTCAGTGGTGACTCTCCTAGTTCAACGATGACTCATGAGAGTCCTAAAATTGTGAATTGTCACCTAGAGGTCTATGATCTTTTGATTCGTTTTGGTATAAATTCCCCAGCATCGCTTCCCACAACTAGAGCTCAGTCCAGCCCTAACTTTAGCACGGGGGACCTGCGCGTCTACCTCAGCCGCCACGAGAACAACTCCTTTAAGTTCAATGGTGACTCTCCTAGTCCTACACCGTGTGAGCAATGGCCACAAGCAAGCCCAGGAGGTAGCATCAGACAGTAGAGTTCCAGACTAGGATGTAAGCTGCATATGGCACCCGTACACCTGGCTGTATGCACCAAATGGTGGCGGGCGCTTGCACGGTGACGACAGCATCTACTTCAACTCCTGGAATGCCTCACCCTCCACTAAAGTACTGTCTACGTATATTGCACCACTCTGCTGTTGAGCAGCGCCGCGCGGCGGCGTCCTCTACGCCGTCGGCTCTGACCACGGCAGCACCTACTTCAACTTCTGAGCTCGTCAACCTCATTTGAGGTTGACACATCACTTACCGTCGTTTTGCATGACTCTGTCGTCGAGCAGCGCCGCATGGCAGCGTTCTCTTACGCCATCAACTCCAACGATGTCAGCATCAACTTCAACTTCTGAAAATGCCAACTGGACCTCAACTGAAGCAGACGGCTCACCTGCACTGGTTTTATTGGCACCACTCTGTTGCTCAGCAGCGCCACGCAGCGGCGTCCTCTACGCGGTCGGCTCCGACGACGCAATGTCTACTTCAACCGTTGAACTTCAAAGATAACTTGAAGTTGACAAAAGTCACATCACTTTGTTCTCACCACTCATTGAGCAGCGCCACGTGGCGGCGTCCTCTACGCGGTCGGCTCCGACGACGGCAGCGTGTACTTCGACGCGTCGGCGTTCGTGGACAATCGCGCGACGTACGAGGGCGGCGCCATCTGGCTGCAGAGCGGCGTCAACGGGAACGTCACCGCTTGCGCTTTTGACGGCAACGCCGCGGGCGACGGCGGCGTCTTCTACACGCGCGAGGGGCAGCGCTTCAAGATCGTCGACTCGACGTTTGAGGGCAACAGCGCGAGCGGCGCCGGCGGCGCGATACTGCAGGAGGGCGGCAACTTCAGCTTGCAGGTGAAGTAGTGACGTTGAAGTTTGGGGGCAGTGAAATCAATGTTTGAAGCTGTTGCAGCGGTGGACGGGCACGACTTTGGGCGCAGCAACCTTGAACAGCCGGCGGTGCGCTCCTGCAGAGGCGGCAATTTTTTAAGCTCGCAGGGCAATGTGCGCAACGCTGGCAGCAGCCTCAGGGTGGTGGTTGGGGTGTCAAAGTCGGCATCTACGGTTGCAGCCTTCGCAGATGCGGCTTCGCGCTCATTGACCATCACCGCTGCGCCGTGTTGAACGCTACGCGACGTAGATGTAGACTTGACCACTCCTGTGACAAGGAGAACATGAGGGCTGTGGACAGCACACCCGCATACAAGGACAGCAGCGCAAATAGCTGTGTTGTGGTCGGGGGTCGGAATCTGCGGTGGATCAGGGTTTGGCTTTGACATCGCAATGCCGAACGTCGAGGCTCAGGGACAGGGCCAGTCGCTGCTACACACAGCATGCGCTTCACCCCAGCAAAGCCCTTGTTGCGCTGACTCTTGCGCGGCCCTTGCCTTACCCTAACCCTAACCCCGATAGCACACCTAACCCTAGTAGTGCGCCGCACCCGCAGGTCACCGACTCGACGTTCACCGGCAGCAACGCGACTTGCTGCCACATTGACGGGTACGGCTCCTCAGACGAGTGGCTGGCGGGGGGGGGCACGTGCCTCGACGTCGACTCCATCGCCACAAGGTGAGCGCTGCCGCAGCAGCTGAGCCTTGCCTAACTTGAGGTTCAGGCACGCGCTCGCTGACCGTGCGTACGTGCGATGCAATGCAGTAGCAGGTACACGTATCCCTGTCGCACGTCCGCACGCGTCCCATCTCAAGGGGCACGTACCTCGACGTCGACTTGATCGCCACCAGGTGCGCGCTGCTGCAGCAGCTGATCGTTGCTTGAGCTGAGGTTCAGGCACGCGCTCGCGGGCCGATTATCCCTGTCACATGTCTGCACACGCCTCTCCCAAGGGGCAAGTGCCTTGGGGCACGTGCCTTGAGATTGACTCCATCGCCACAAGGTGAGCGCTGCCGCTGCGGCTGAGCGTTGGCTAAGTTGAGGTTCGGGAGCGCTCGCAGGCCGTTCGTATGTGCGATGCGACAGTAGACCACCATGCGGTTGTAGGTGTGTATCCCTGTTGCATGTCCGTCCCCTCTCAACGGTGCAACAGGCGCTCGCCAGCCGTGCATATGTACGATGCGACAGCAGTCCATGCGGTGGTAGGTATGTATCTCTGGCTCCACACGCGTCCCCTCTCTACGGTGCAGCGGGCCCAGGCAGGGGGGGCACTTGCCTCGCCGTTGGCTGCAGCGCCACGAGGTGAGCGCTGCTGCAGGAGCTGAGCGCTGTGCACAAAGCGCGCGCACCTCAAAACGACCTAGCGGACAATAAATGTATGGCCTGCGCATGTGAGTCTTCATCAAGATGCTGTAGTTGCTCACCTGACATCTGTCTTGATGGAAAACAACAGTTTGCTTGTACGTATGCGTCCCCTGTCAGCTGTGCAGTGAGCCCATGTCAAGTGAACCAGCCGCCTCTCCTGAAGGACTGAAAAATAAGCGCACAACGAACGCGTGTGCAAAGCGCGTCGCTAAGCGTCAAAATTCTCATCAGTAAACTGCAGCTGTTCACCTGACAATCTGACCCTACAAAATGAGAAACTGAACCTTGCAGCCGTTCTCACAGTCCTTCACAACAATGCCAAAGCTTGCTTACTGCCCAGCTAAGCCTAACCCAACTTGAGGTTCGGGCGCGCTCGCACAGCGTGCATATGAACAACGCCACAGTAGAACAAGAAGGAGCGCAAGTGTTTCTCGAGCGTGACCTTTAAATGCCAACAAATAAATTCATTGGAGTAAAAACACTGTAGAATATGAAGGAGAATAATACCACAAATGCGTGGAATATCACCAACTAAGTGTTCATAAAAGTCTCATGGACAGTGGTTACAGGACTTAGGGTTAGGGTTAGCATGTCCGTACGCGCCCTTTCACGACGGTGCGACGGGCCCGGGCAGGGGGCGGCACGAGCCTCAACGTCAACTGCATCGCACGCGAGCGCTGCCGAAGGAGTTGAGCGCTGTGCACGGAGCTGCGCCGCTGCTGATATACCCTACTCGCCCTTAACATTGTCAAGCACCCCCAACGGTCGTCCGCGCGGAAGCTGCTGCCCGCCAGCACTTCGCCGAGAACGCCGCGCATTACAGCACGTATGCGTACCTGTTTCCGCACTTGCCGCTGCAATGCGATGATGAAGTTCATGACGCCGTAGGGTGTCTCGTTGCTCAGCCTGATGTCACTTTCCCCGCCTTAATGCGGCACGTGCGCCAAAAACGGCGCGCCGGCACCACCGCCGCCTACCACATAACTGACCTCCAAACACACTTCCGACTACGCAGGATCTGCTGCCCTGCCGACACGAACGTGCGGAGAGCGGCGCGTGCACGGCGCGCTGCCGCCTGTATTCACACATCCTGCAGATGTGCGTACAATACCCCGTATACCCATGTACCCTGCCCAAAACGTACTCACCCCCCTGCGCGCAGGAACTGCTGCCCCGCCGGCACGCACGCGGAATGCACACTGTGTACCGACATACCCCCTGTACACATACCTACTATAGCCACCCAGTATACCTACTTACCCCCTCCAAACGTGCCTGGCCAATGTGCGCGCAGGAACTGCTGCCCCGCCGCCACGTACGTGCGAGGAGCGGCGCGTGCGCCGCGCGCTGCCGCCCGTATTTACACTGCCTGTCGATACGTGGGTGCATCCCCTGTTCAATCAACCACCTACGCCACCCATCATGCGTGCGGCAACTGCTGCCCCGCCAGCACTTGCGCGGAGAACGGCGCGCGCATGACGTGCGACACCGCGCTGCCCAGCTGCCTGTCGACACTTTGAAGCATGTGTAAATCCCTTGTATAAACATGCTTGCCTTCTGCAAACGTACTCTGCGCAGGAACTGCTGCCCCGCCGGCACGTACGCGGACAACGGCGCGTGCACGACCTGCGACACCGAGCTGCTCAACTGTACACGGCCCGGCACGACAACGGCAGACCTGCCGCTGCTGCCCGGCACGTGGCGCGGCAACATGACGCTCGGCCAGGAGGCGGTGCTGGAGTGCTGGAACAAGGCGGCGTGCCTCGGCGGCGTCGCCGCGGTGCCGAATGGCTACTGCGCCGAGGGCTACATGGGACCCTGTGAGTGCGGTGTATGTCTTGTACGACTTCGTGTGAGTGTGCCGCGTAGGGTTACGGTTAGGGTAACCCTAACCCTAACCCGATGATGCTACTCTCGCGCATGCAAACCTGAAGGCGCTGTGCATGACACTAGGCGCCGAATGGGCACTGCACCGAGGGGTACATGGGGCCCTGTGAGTGTTGTGTTGAGTTGGACACAGGCTTTGAGAAAGGACCATCGCGGAGGGCTACAATGGGGCCCTGCATGACATGGTTTGACTTGGATTCGTCGTCACTCTTCACTGATCCTCAGCCCGAATGGCGACTGCGCCGAGGGGCACATAGGGCCCTGTGAGTGTGACGCGTAATGCTTCTGCGAGTGAAGTGTCTGTAGGGTTAGGGTTAGGGTTAGGGTTAGGGTTAGGGTTAGGGTAGGGGTTGGGGTTAGGGTTAGGGTCAAATGTGCCAGCTCGTGAACAAGGCGGCGTGCCTTGTCGGCGTAGCGGCGTCGCCGAACGGGGCCCTGTGAGCGTGTGTTCAGTTGTACTTCTTCAGGTGAAGTGTGTGTTTGAAGTGCCACGGGTGCTTTTGCTCTCGAGCACATGAACTTGAAGTTGCTGTACAAAGTGTGCATGCATGGCGCTGGCGCCGAGTGGCTACTGCGCCGAGGGGTACATAGGGCCGTGTGAGTGTGATAGTTGATGTATGCACTTAACTTCTTTGGGCCACGTGTGACCTCAAGCACCTGAACCAGAAGTAGGTGAACCAGAAGGACACATCAATTGGCGCCGAATGGCCACTGCGCCGAGGAGTACATGGGGCCCTGGGAGTGCGATGCATATTACTCATTCGAAGTGTATGTTTGCAGTACCATGAATGATGTTGCTCTCAACACATGAACCAGAACACATGATGGCGGTGTGGCTTTGAACTTTATGCTTTGTGTTTTCAGGGTCTGTCAGTAGACCACCTGTCGGGGGACCTGCACATTGCAGGCAATCAAGTCCCCATGCGCCAAGAGACCCTGTGCACTCCTGCACCCGCTGCAAGTCGGATTTAGACTTCGAGTCAGGTTCAGAGTCGGCGCATCGTCCTCATACCCCTGATCCCCCCCCGCAGACTGCGCCGTGTGCGAGAGCGGCTGGATGTCGTTCATCAGCTTCAAATGCAACACAACAAAAAGTGCGCTGCGGTGTTGTCTATCATTGTCAAGTTGTGCAGACAATTTTTAAAATGCTACAGACGCCTCTTGCGCACGCATCCACTGCGAGTCACATTCAGATTCAGCGCATCGTCACCCCCCCCCCCCCCTCCTCTCCCCGCAGACTGCGCCGTGTGCGAGAGCGGCTGGACGTCATTCATCGGCTACAAGTGCAACGACTGCAACGGCGCGGCGGTGGTGACGTTCAGCGTCTTCGCGGCGCTCATCCTGCTGGGCGCGCTGGCCATCTTCTTCATCGCGGCGACGTCAAACACGGTCGTCGACAGCAACGACGAGATGCGCGACGTGGCCGAGGCGGCGTCGCAGGGGTACAAGGTGTACAAGTACTCTGGGAGCCAGCTGTTGATACTGGTGAGTGCAGCGCTGACACGCGTGCACGCCTCTTCGCGGTGTCTCGATGGTGCGACGCTGCAGCAGCCGCTGCGCTTCGAAGACTGTATTGTCAGATTCAACTGCTTCGTGGCGTTAGTGACATGCGCGACATGGCCGAGGCGGCGTCGCAGGGCTGGAAGGTGTACAAGTAGTCCGGCAGCCAGCTGCTGATACTGGTGAGCGGAGCGCTGACACACAACGCTGACCCTAACCCTAAGCGCGCATTCTGCCCCGTGTTTCTCGGTGACGGGTGCGGTGCAAAGCCACAGCAGTCGCTGCCGCGCGGTGGCGCGCTTCGATGACCACGTGGGACGGCAGGTCTGGGCCTAGGGTTACGTTTACGGTTCGGGCTAGGGTCAGGCTGTACTCAAAGAAGTACATGACACGGATAACGCTGCTTGGGCGTTCGAAGGCCATAGATTTGACTGGTCGACGGCACTAATGTGGCCGAGGCCCGTCAAGGTATACGAGCTTTCCGGCAGCCAGCTGATGATACTGGTGAGGGGGGCAGGGGCAAGCGCGTGCTCCTTGCGGGAGCACCGCTGCAGGCGCTCTGCAAATGCACAACCTTGTGTACGCATGCAGGCGAAACAGTCTTATTTCACATGCGACAGTCTGACTTCATTGCAGGCGCCTGCGACGGTGAAGCCATGGGGGCTTCAGGTGCAACACTCCTGTAGAGCACGTGTTCAACTTGCTCCATTCTTTTTGATCGTGATCGGTGGCAGGGGCTGATGATGTGCTCAGAACATATGCTGTCGTTGCGATGCCGTGCCGTCCGCGCAGACGGGAACGGTGGGCATGCGGCTGCTGCAGTCGTTGCGCATCCCCATCGTCGTGTTCCAGCTGCTCACGCAGTACCTCAACATCACCGGTGAGTCTAGTTGCTTTGTCCGCTCAACGAGTCTGACTCTAAGGCATGGGTCGCTGCTGTCGCTGCGCATCCCCATTGTGGTTTTGCAACTGCTCACGCAGTCTTAGTGATTTGCAATGGGTGCTGTCACAGAAATGCTCTGGTGTATGCTTTGCAGTTTGCCTTTCTGCACATGCTGATTGCAGTGCTGCAACAGCGCGGGGCGCAGTGCCACTGCCGCTACATCACTCGGCTGCCTCCTCATGTTGTGCTGCAAGCTGCAATGACCATATGCAAGGCAGCAGCCCAACTTATTATTGTACTTCGCAGTAAAACTTGACATCCTGGATATTAATATGGTACTCACAATCCTGGATATGTGATTGTGCTTTCTAAAGAAAGCCCGAAACCTGGACATCGGGTCACAAGAGAAAACTGCCGTATGCACTTGCTCGCGCTTCCATCTCAGGTGTGGATTTGCAGCCGAGGTTCGATACGTATGCTCACGACGCAACTTTGCTTACGACGATGAAACCTCACACTCACAATGAAACTGCTGTGCGCTCTCGCTCGCCTTTCCATCTCAGGAGTGCCGATTCCGGACATCTACCGTGACTTCATCAGCTGGCTCAATCTCATCAACTTCGACCTGTCATGGCTCTTCGAGGCGGGCTGCCTGTGAGTACACTGCTGCACCCTTGCAACTGCAACTGTACTCGTGACTGTCAACCTACGCATTGCAAACCGCATACTTGAAGTACGTGTCAGCAGCCTCAACCTCATCAACTTTGACCTGTCGTGGCTCTTTGAGGCCGGCTGCCTGTGAGTCCACTGCTGCACCCTCGCAACTGCAAGTGTACTCGTAACTGTCAACGCACGCCCACGTACCTGTCAAGACAGCTGGCTTGCCTTTATCAAGTTTATCCGGTCGTGGCTGGTTGACGCCAACTGCCTCTGAGTTCACCTCCCCTCACAACAAACAAAACGCATGGAACTGTGAACCCACCTGCAAGTTCGCCAGCACCGCCGCAGTGTTATCGCACCTCGGCGCAGCGATAAGGCTAACAGCTGAGCGCACTGCCTGTGAGTCTGGTGCCTTGCATCTGTAACTGCATTCGTATCTGTACTGCAACACCATGTGCAGTTGGTCGGTTGGTAGCAATAACGTCGCCAAAGCTTGACCAGCAGTGACCTTACGTGTAAGAGCACATGGCATAGCACTGCACCTGTGGGACCAAAAGCGGAGTGCCGTCTTGCGTGCACGCGCGCATTGCTCAGCATGACGATGGCTCGCGTCAATGCAGCGACAGTGCCAGAAGCTGAGCCGTGGCCTTTTGTACACGTGCACATCTCACTGCACCAGGCAGACCACCGGCCGAGTACCGTCTTGCATGTCCACGCATGTTGCGTAGTATGAGGGAGCCACTGCCGCGATCATGCCAGTGCTGAGCAGCGCCACCGTTACGCCGGTGCAGCCCGCCGCGCACAAATGAGGCAGCAATTGACCCTATAGCCGTTGCAAGGGGAAGAAGTTTGGCAGCATGATCTTGGCAGCGATGAACACAGCGCTACCGGTCCACGCTGAGCTATTGAATCACGACACCTGTCCCAGCGCTGATGGGCTCCCACGCCGCCTCGCGGAAAGGATTTCAGCGCAAGCGCCTGCTGCTGGTGACGCTCGTGTCACTGGGCGCGTCCACTGTCCCGAGCGCCGCCTTCCTGCCCATAAAAATACATACCCATCACTCCAGCCGCCAGCTAAACGACTAGTCTACATCTACTCACCCTGCCCGCATGCAAAAAATGCGGTTTTGGTGTCTGCGCGCGCAGCTGGGAGACCAACTTATACGGCAAACTTCTCCCGGTGACGCTCGTGCCGCTGGGCATCCTCGCAGTGCTGACAGCGGCGTACATGCTCTTGCAATGCATACATAACCATCACTCCAGCCGCCAGCGCAACCACCGCATCCACTCACCCTGCCCACATCAACACTGTTCTGCCTTCTGGGCTTTGGTTTCTGTGCCGCGCAGCTGGGAGACCAACTTCTATGACAAACTTCTGCTGGTGACGCTCTTGCCGCTGGGCATCTTTGCGGCGCTGACGGCGGCGTACCTGCTCGTGCAATACGTACCCCTCAATCTTGCCGCCAGCGCAACCACTCATCCTACTACATGCACCACTGGTTTTCTTTGTGTCTGCGCGTGCAGCTGGGAGACCAACTTCTACGACAAACTTCTCCTGGTGACGCTCGTGCCGCTGGGCATCTTCGCGGCGCTGACGGCGGCGTACCTGCTCGTGCGGCGCCGCACGCGCGCGACGCACCGCATCGGCCGCCTCCACAGCGTCTTCGTTGACCGCTTCGCGCTGCTGCTGCTGTCGCTGTCGTTCCTGCTCTACTCCACGTGCTCCACGACGGTGTTTCAGGCGTGTACTTAGAGTGAGCGTCAATGAGCACTGAGACACTTTGTCAAAGAGTACATGCAGACTCTGGTGTCAAGCTTGACGTCAATCGTTCGGGCTGTTGCCTGCCCACACGGGAGTCAGTCACAGGTGCATATTTGGCGGCGAATGTTCGGCGACCAATGGGTACGGTGTGGACGGGCATACTATGTTGTACTTTTTATAAAAAGTACTACAATAAATTAATTCTCGCTCAGGGCGCGAAAAAGCCCAGATGGACGGCATCTAAGCTTGCTGTACGGAGTCTACATGTTATGCGTCAGTTTGAAAGTGTCTCAATGACAACCACTCAAACGACGCCGCCAGATGGCATCTCGAGCCCCCCCCCTAGTGCCTGTAGCACTTCTGATTTACCTATAAGACGAGCGGCACGGGCCGCGCTCGGCAGCGCTCGCACATTCCTTCTTTCATTGGGTCAACCCAGCACTACTACATCCTGCCACCAATGAGTAGCCACAGGCAGCTGCAGCTCTTTCGCACCGCCGCTGACTACTAGCTGTAGCGCCTCCACGAGAAGGGCGTGATAATGACGATGCTCAGACCCCGCGTCTCCCTTTGGGACAGCACTTATATTATACGAAGTACCTGCTAGTACTGATTCCCCCCCACCGCCCACCCCCACCCCGCCTTCACGCCAGACGTTCGCGTGCGACGAGATCCGCGGCACCGGCGAGTCGTACCTGCGCGCCGACTACAGCGTCGCGTGCAACACCGCGCGTCACGATGCGGCGCGCGCCTACGCCGCCGTCATGATCTTCGTCTACCCGCTCGGCATCCCCGCCGTGTACGCGGCGCTGCTGTGGCGGCAGCGCGCGCGCATACGCGCCGTGCCGGACGGCGACGAGTTCTGCGCGCGCAGCGCTGCCGCGATGGGCGACGACGTATCGGAGCTCCTCAGCACGTCCTTCCTGTGGAAGCCCTACAGGTGCGCAGCGTTGTGGTGACGCAGCTTGCGTGGTGGCAGTAGGAGCGTATGTGTAATTGTGTGTGCGCAGGCAAGGAGGACACAAGTATGAGCGCTGCCGCGCTGGGCGACGACGGGTCCGAGCTGCTCAGCACGTCCTTCCTGTGGAAGCCTGTAGGCCGCGCTGGGCGACGACGGGACGGAGCTGCTCAGCACGTCGTTCCTGTGGAACTACAGGTACGGAAACGTGCCGCCGTAGCTTGCGTGGTGGCAGTAGGGGTGTGTGTGGGGGGGGGGGGGGGGGGGGGGGGGTGCTTGTGAGCGCTGTCGTGATGGGCGACGACGGCTCCGAGGTGTTGAGCACGTCCTTCCTGTGGAAGCCCTACAGGTGCGCAGCGTGCCGCTGCAGCTTGCGTGGCAGCACGCGAGCTACTTGCCGGTGACAGCAGGAGCGCGTATGTGTGAAGGCAAGGGCTGAGTGTGTGTGCGTGAGAGAGTACTTCAAAATATGAGCACTGTCACGATGGGCGCCGGTGGGTCTGAGCTGCTCAGCATGTCCTCCTGTGGAAGCCCCAGACCTGGTAGTCAGCGGCGGTGTGAAGCAGCTGTAGCTGCCTGTGGCCACTCACCGGTGGCAGCAGTTGTGCTGAGAAGAATAAACGAACGCGTGAGCGCTGCCGCAATAGCCATGTGACGGCATGACAGCATCATCAACTGTTGCAACTCAGGCTGCCTTAATCCCCCTCACCCTCCCTACCCCTCCTCAATCGCAGGCGCGAGTACGCCTACTGGGAGGTCGTGGAGTGCCTGCGGCGGCTCATGCTCACGGGCGTCCTCGTCTTCATCCTCCCGGGGGACCCCGGCCAGAGCGTGTACGCGTGCGTCTTCGCGTACGCCTCCATCATGGTCTACATGCGCTGCCAGCCGCACCACCGCCGCCTCGATGGCTGGCTGTACGCGCTGGGCGCGACGGTGCTCTTCCTGAGCATGTTCGTCGCGCTGGTGGTGCAGGCGGGGTTCGCCGCGTCGGGCGAGGACAACGGCGACGTCGTCTCCGTGCTGCTCATCATACTCAACGTGGTGAGTGCCGAGCGGTGCTGCCTTAACGGGGGCTGGTTCCATGTTGCGGAGTGTCGCCCGCAATAGGAGCTAGTCTTGCGTCTTGAAGTGTCACCTTCTTGAACCGGCGGTTTGCTCTCCGTGCGGCTCATCATACTCAACATGGTGAGTGCCGAGCGCTGCTGCTGGGAAGTGAGTTTTTGAGCATGTTCGTCGCGCTCGTGGAGTGTATGTGTGTGGGGGGGGGCTGCTCATCATAGTCAACGTGGTGAGTGCTGGGCGCAAGCGAGTATCTTGCGCGTGCGCGCCCCGCTGCAAGGGGGGCATGCCGTCGCGGCAACCTTGCAAGGGTGTCTGCACAATGATCAGCTCATTTTGGTGCTGCTAATCATACTCAATGTGATGAATCCTGCGCGCTGCTACCCTGAATGGGAGCTGGTCTAACGTCTTGAAGTGTCAGCTTGGACGGGAGCTGGTCTAACGTCGTGAAGTGTCACCCTTTGGAACCCGGCGGCTTGACGGCAGGGCTCTCGGTGCTCCACTTTGTACTGGACGTGGTGAGGCTGAGCACTGCTGCTGGGGAGCGAGTTTCTTGCGAGTGCGCGCCCGCTGGAATGGGGGGGGGCTTGCCGCTGCGGCAAACTCGCGGTGCTCACTGTAATACATCATGGGGGTGCCAGCAAGATTTTTCACTCATGTCAGTGAACCTCAGTACGCTGAATGTGGTGCGCGCTGAGCTGTGCTCAGCAGGTTGCAGGACATGTTGCAGTGCAGCCTTGAGAGGCGTGTCGAAAATGTCGGCTGCCGCCTACAGCGGGAAGCTATCATGCTTTAATCATCCCTGCCCTCCCTGCGACGTGCGTGGGATGCTTGCGATATCAGCTGCGTGCGCCAAAGCGATGGCCGCGTCGTGCTGATGCGCTTCATCGTACTGAGCATGATGACCATTGAGCGCTGCGGTGTCAGCAGCAGGAAGTGGCCGCGTTCTCAACGTGTAGTACCGAGCAGAACATGATTGGCATCGCGTTCTTGCGGCGGATGTTGCCTGCGCCATGGTCACATTGTGTCAGTGCGCACATCGTGTCAGTGCGTACCTGCTGCTCAGATTGGGGAAGGACTGGCTACCGATGCAGAATATTGCCTGGACCCTGCGATATTTAACGTGAATCGCAGCATGACGCTCAAGTCACCGCATAAGCACTCCAGAGCGATCAACTTTTGAAAAGCCGAACCCAGCGCCGCCTGTCGCGACCCCACCGCTGGCGCTCTTCCGCAATGCATGCCTTGCTTACGCGCGCGCGCCACAGCTGTCGGACGAGCCAACTGTCACCCTGGTGTGATTGCTGAACAGCGCTTCGCCCCCCCCCCCCCCCCCCCCCCCCCTCCCCCCTCTCCAGTGCCTGCCTCAGTCTAACCCCCCCCGGCTTCGCCCTTCCACGCGCCCCCGTGCACCCTCCCCCCCCAGGTACTGCTGGGCGCGGCCCTCGCGCAGATCTGCCTCGTCTCGCAGTACCTCGCGCCGCTCATCAAAAAGCGGCCGTCGCTGAGCTACCCGGGCCGCCGCCCGAGCCTCAACGGCTTCAGGAAAACACGCCTCATCACGGCGTCGCGCCGCGAGCCGTCGTGGAATCCGCCCACCGTGTCCGCGTCCGCAGTGGAGATGGATCCCCCTGCTTCGACGCCCGCCCCGCCCCCTGCCCCTGCCCCTGCCCCCGCCCCCGCGGTATGAGATGCTGCACTGCGCGCTCGCGAGGTCGCTCGTGATTGCCGAATACTTTGTGCTGTTGTGCTGGGGCAGTGGGCCGCGGCTGCGGCGGCCGTGTTCGCACGGCGGCAGTGCTCAGCGTGGTGCGCCGCCGCGCATCGTGCTCTGCTATGGGCGCACTGTGCGGGTGTCATGATGGGTGCGCTGTGCTGAAACGGCGGCGTCACGCGGCGCATTGCACGGCGTTGTGCAACGCTGCGCTGCGGCACATCGGGGTGGCGGGGGGGGCTGTGTGGCGTGCGCGCCGCGGCGGAGCGATAGATGGGCTGCGGTGCTGCACGGCGGCACGTAGAGCAGTGGCAGGCTGGCCTTTACGCATGCTGATCAGAGGGGGCGGGAAAGGGGAGCAGACGAGCGGGCCATTGTGCATGTTGGGGCAGGGGACAAAGGGGGGGGGGGGGCATGGACTGACTGCAAGCCAGACGCCGGTCGCCATTGCGCAGCAGCGCTCGGAGAGCAGGGGCATGGCGCAGCAGCAAGAGTGCTTTTTCTGCCGGTAGAAGGGAAGGGGCGAAAGGGAGGCGGTAGCGGCGGCAATGCCCCGCTGCTGCTGCGAGAGCAGTTGACTCCCGCTACATAGCTGCAGACCAGCACACCGTGCATGGCCATCGTTCATGTGCACACGCGGCGGAGTGCCTCATTTTGCGGGTCTGTTTAGGGGGGGGGGGGGGGGGGGGGGGGGGGGCAGGGGCAGTGTGTGGCTGGTGCCCCGTACAACGCTGACAGTGGTGTCGGCGTTGGCGGCTGCACACTGTTTTCTATCAGCGACACACGTTGATCTGTAACGGTTTACGGTACTATAGTACGCTCGAACACAGGTAGCACAAGAAGTTTGATTCGGGGGCTGCCTCCGCATAGCTTGATCCCCCCCATCGTTAGGTAGACGTCCCGTTTTGGTTGTGCGCCAGAGAGAGAGCAGCATGCACACGCGCGTACCGTTTTGATGGACCTCAAATCGTCTCATCGTGCTGCGTACGCGTTGCGGAGCAGCCGCCGCGCACACGATGCACATTGCTCAGCGACATGCGCGGCGGACAGCCGCGCTGACTCTGGCGCTCGCGTCGTCTGAGCCCCCAACAAAGTGCGCTAATGCGACGCTGCTATGGACACACACGTGCTCCCGACCCATGTTGCATGTTGATTCTTGCAGATTGTTGTCATTCCATGTACTATTTTTGCGGGCCGGCGCCATTGGAGTGCTGAGCGCTGCCGGAAAGGGTGTTTTTGTTTTTGTGGCTGCACATCGGTGTACTTGGTAGTTGGTTGAGCATCCATCCACTGCGCACGAGCGCTGCTGCATTCAAGACTGCAAAATGTTGCTCGTGCCATTCATGAAGTTTCATGTGGCTGCACCTTGATATGCACTGTGGGCTGGTCATCGTCAACAATCGCAGGAAAATCTCCCAGAAATCAGGCCGCGACAGGCAGCAGAGTCATCCGAAATTCAAGGTTGAGATTTGTGATCATTACATGAATCCCAAGAGGTGTGATCATTACACTGATCCCAAGAGGGGGGGACCCGTGCGTTGGCGCAAGCACATTTCCTGGTGTCAACATGCAGCAGTCCCTCTGCGCGCCTAAACCTAGGCTACGCATTCAATCAAGAAAAGCGTGCGGCGTGCACAAAAACTCGAGCAGCATGCCCCTCAGCCTGTTTACGTCGTGAAAGCGATCACAGATGAGCGTATGCCTACGCGTGGGCAAAATGTGCTTTGCATGCTCGTGCGCCAGTTCCCCCCTGTCAGTGGGGGGCGTTTGCGCTAATGACGCTGATACTACAACTCTCGATCCGGCACTTGAAACCTTGCACCTCCTGGCTGCTTATGTACAGGTGAGCCAGACTGAATGCAGCTGAGCCTCCGCTGCAGCCTTCGCGCAGACCCTTGCATGAAGAAAACGCCAGGTGTGTAGCGTGCTCAAACACCGCTGATGCAGGGAGGGATCGTGAAAACGGCAGTTGCCCGAGCTGCTTGCGCTGTGCTCCGCTTGCACGCGCGGTTACATACATTATCAGATTGCATCTGGTGCCCGGTAATTGCGCCTCGCCACGGCACCCAGAATGCACAGGTGCAGAGCTCTGAACGTAGCGCCGGCGGTGTTGCAGCGGGGCAGTATTGAAGTTGAAAGGCCTGGTCCGTCGCCATCCGCTGATATCTGCAAACAAAGCAAAGAAAACATCAAGTCACAAAAAGAGAAATATGTCAATGTGCTGAGTTGTGCAGACACAAGTCCATGAGTTTATCACTGGGGCACTTGTCCATGATCAAAATGTGTCAAAAGGCCCGTCAGCTTGTAGAACGTTTGGGCGTGCATTGGACGTGCAGTCGCATTGCAGGGTCTGGCACCTGCATGTGGCTGAACTTCACCAAAGTTCACAAGAGCAGCCAAGAAGGACTCGTAGAAGGACTCACGGCACCTGCTGGAGAGGCTAGCTGATGCATTTGCGTACGTTACCAATGATGGCACACAAAGGCATTATCAACTGCAAACCATGTTACTGGGTGCTACTTTGCACAATTACATCACATGCCAGTGGCCCGACTGCTTCTGCAAAAAGGCAGCATGGAGCCCATTAGCATTTCTGGAAGAGGCAATCGCGTTCAATTTTGAGCGCGTCACGTACTGATGCGAATGCTTCAGCAGCAGCACATCATGAAGCCCACGTGCATAACTTCGGAGGAGGCGTTCTTGAAAGCGCCACACGTGAAGTTCCTGAGTGCAACGTGAATGGTGCAAGGCAGAATGCACGCGACTTGTGCACGAGGCATGATCGGGTGCCGAATGGGGCTTTTATCCACGCAGGCCCCCAGAAGAGCCACGTCTGGCCAAAAATGCCAGTTCTGGCGCACATTAATGGTAATAAGCAAGACCCGCACTGTACTCGAATCACTTCATTGCCGCATCAGATTATGGTGCTGCCGTTTCAGCCTACGCCTTGAATAGCAAATTGCGCTGTGTGACACAAAAGTATGCCCTCCACAATGGTGCTGTCATGCCGCACAAGTGAAAGAGCCGCCTTCGCGCGCCCAAATCATGCACTAAATGAATTCAGAAAAGGCAGGTGCCAAGTTCGCAAGGCGCCTGCATGTAGATTGCATGCAGCTCATATGAATGTTCGTCAAGCTCTTGTGCACAGAACGATTGTGCAAAAAATTGAGCCTCTACAGCTTGATGATGCTTTTAAGCGGATCCGATTGTTGAGCACTTCAAATTGTGATCTTGGCCTCAGCTGGCTGTGTCTCATACGATCCCAGTGTGTCTGCTAGACTGGTCGCCTGCATGCTTGCAAGCAGTCATGGCCCCACCCAACAAGGCACTTGCAACTGGCACTAGAGACACAATAGCCCTGGAAGGCCCACACTCTAAGTGGTGCTGACTGTATCAGCTGCCAATACCATCATAGAGGGGCAACATGTGAGTTGGTCTCAAAGCACATGCAACATAGACGCACCTCTCGCCGGCGAAAGCTAATTAGGCATGCCTTGCACGCGCGCTGTCGTCGGCAGTCCTCCACCTCAGTGTTGCACGTCCGCAACAGCCAATTCTTTTGCACTCGCTCCCAGTGCTGCTGATTCTGCGGGTCGGGCTGCACCTCAGGATCGCGTTGTTCCTGAGGACCTTTAAGACCTTGAGGCCCTGCGGTACTGGTTCCAACGGAGACGATCAGGAACAGTATACTGGCCGCATATCGGATTGCGGCTCTCATGGCCAGCACAGACAGCGTAGTGAGCATCCCCCAATTTTTTCTCCTGACACACCGTGACTCGCCACGCGCAAACTTGAAGTTTCGGCCTTTTTTAAGTGTTTCGGGCGAAGCGACTCACGCGTGCAGAGCAAAAGAGCGATGCAAAGGCGGAACCTGATTGACATGCGTACAATCTCATTGCGTACTCTCTGTCACACTCGTATCTGCTGTTAAAACCAGGTTGTCTTCCGGTTCAACCTGGCAAACAAAAAACTGGCAGGAATGACAAGTGAGCTTCTTCTTCAGCTTCTTTGTCTTGCTTCCTTCGTAGCAACAGAATACACGAAGGCTTTTACTGAAGCTGAGCCTGCTGCAGCACAAACCTTCGGATCCTTCGTGGAGAGGGAGAGGGGCAAAGCTTCTCCAGCTTCCGTTCTCTCGCACGACGCAAATCACTCCCATAATTTAACGTGCCATCCCGAACTTTCGCGGCGGTGCACCAAAGCTAGCTAGCTGCAATCATGCCCAGCAACCTCGAGACCGTCCAGGCCATGTACTATGCGCTCGACCGCGGCGACATTTCCTTCATCCTCTCCTTCTTCGCGGACAACATCGAGTGGGACACTCGCCCGGAAATCGCGGCCCATGGCCTCAAGCTGATGACAGCCTCGCAAGGGGGTCGAGGAGGCGGCAGGCTTTTTCCAGATGCTTCACGATGACGTCGACTTCGAGAGGTAAGCTGTCAATGCGTTGTGCCTTCCGTGCTTACCCTGCCGCACTTTTAATCACACGCGTCGGCATTTTTCAGTCCAGAGGTGCAAGCATGCTCTTTCGTGTGCAGGCGTCGTCTTCAACTCAATGGGGGCACTAGCAGGCTCAATTGATTTAAAAAACAAAAACAGAGATTACCTAGCAAAGGAAGCCCTGGTGCTTTGCTTCTGCGCAGTTTATTCGAATGGACTGTACAGCGTTGGCTTCCCTTCGCTGTTTCAATTGCTAGCCCTGTCCAACTACCACACTGAAAGTCGTTGTGATTGTTTGAGCCTCATCAGTCGCCCTGTACACCGTGTGACCGTGATGAAGTGCAATGCCTGTTTACTGTGATGACATGGCTTGTTTCAGCACGCCAGTACTGCAGTCCTACAGTTACAGTAACTGTAGAACAGGACGCGCCCTTATGAAATAAGCCCGAACTGCCCTTACCCAACAAATGGACGTGGCCCCAGGACAGTGTAAATCAAGAGTGGGTGTCATTGCGTGATTATTGCCATTTCAATCCATTACTTGCATACCAATTGATACGTCAATTCAATGAGCCTCACTGAGTGCTCACTGACAGCACTTGTTGGCGATGCCATGGCACTCCTCTAAGCTCAAACCTCGAATGATTCAGATTGTCGATAATGGTGTACATGTTTGAAGAACAGAAGCCGTGGTGCGCCTAAAACAGTGACCTTGTAAAGTCACTGCGTCAGCTGTATGACCACATGATTCGCCCAAAGTATCAACTTGGCAAAACTTGGCAAGCTCAAGTCTGAGAGCTGACAGACTGAGTGTGCATGAGCGCGCCGCCAGCATGAACATATGTGTAAACAGCATACAAAATAAAATCAACTAGCTCAACCACCGTTGATGATACATCACGAGCACGTACAATCATTTGATGCAGCAGTGCTCAGAGAGACTCGCGACACACGCTGCTGCTGGTTTCGCGCGCCTTCTCGAAGTTCAAACATCACGCCTCGCCGTCACCTGCAAGGACCACATCCAAGTCACTGCAGTAGTATCACGCCCACCGCAACTGGCCCGCCGACAGGTTTGAAATCAAGAAGCTGCTTGACGGCGGCGACAGCGTGGTCGTGTGGCTGAGCGTCAAGTTCACCTACAAGCCCACGGGCAAGGCCTTTGAGGACACGTACTGCCTGTCCATCTGGGAGTTTGACGCCGATGGCAAGGTGCTCAAGTACACGCAGGCGGAGGACACGCACGGCCTGTGGATCGCGCAGGGTGGCAAGTAATGTAGTTCCTGAGGTCGGGCGTTCGTGCCTCGCTCATTGCATCAATTCCACAGTTGCACTGGTATACTAGTAGGTAGCGACAAGTCGGTCACGGCGGCGAGGCAGTGCATGATGAATTGAGCCCCTGTGCTGCCACCGCCCATTGCTGTGCTGGTGAGGGCTATCGCAGCAGGTTCTCCTTTGTTTCTATGAACGAATGCCCTGTAGTACTAGTCGGAATGCAGCAGCCACAAGGCAAGAAATTACGGTAGCGGACATCCAGATGCACGCCATCTGGATCATCCTTTGCCCCCACCAAGACGCAGAGCTCATTGAATCATGAGGCCCTGTGCTGCCAGTCATGGACTGGAGTGATTGCTACCATTTGTGTCTCAGACTGGCTGGAATCAGCATGCTGCAGTGTCTGACACTCTAATATACTATCACTGTCAATGTAACGTTTAGTGCTGAGGTCTCAGAATCTCTGTCTGCTTGCTGCCTGATTTGTCATACTTTGTGTTTCTGCTCCTCAAAACTTGCATGTGCTCACAGAGACAAGCTTTGAGACATACTATAGTAGAACCCTATGATAGTATGATCACGGCCAACAATTTGCGAGCTGATGCCAGCTTGGAACTGCACGCGGCGCTAAGTCAATGCATGGCATCCTTTGCGTGAGCTGCTACATACTGGGGTAGTGCTACAGTAGCACCGCCAGTGAGTTTCACTTGCGAAAATGCGCATAACTTCAGTTGCCGCACGCCGTCAGCTGCTTCACCAGCCTGAGCTAGCGTTTTGTTTGGAGCTTTCATGAGTGCAGGCTGCAGCTCGTAAGCGCATGTGTGCCACTACTTGCAAGTGCGCCTGCATTAACGGCAAAGATGGATCAATATGCGCAACCTGCAGCACACTCACTGATTTGGTAATCAGGCACGAGTCTGAGTGACACATGCTGATTGCCTATACGCATGTAGCAGTCACATGCCTGTACTCTCACTGTCACAAGGCGCCACAGCCTCACTGATGCCGCCGCTCGCGCATTTGCACATGGCGCCATGGCACAGTGTACGGTGCGAGGATGCCAGCCAGAGTTAGGTCTGCCATGTACTGCATGCACACATGTGATATCCGTGTTGTCCACAATGCACTGGCACAATCCCAAGACACCCCTGCCACAGTCGCACCAGCCTTTGCTGCATACATGTAGTGACATAGAGCTACCCCTGCCTGTGCAGAGCAGCAGCTTGTGGCGCAAGCCTCTGAGAGCGCACTAGATCGCTGCCTTGGGGTATTTGCGAATTGAGCATTTCGCCTGCCCGACATGGACGTGATACCAATTTGTCGTTTTATACACTTGTACCAAACACTGATACCACTACCAAGCACCACCTGAAGGTGGTGAAACTAGAATGATACTTCATATTACTGCAGCATTGGACTCACAGATTGTGCACGGAAATGAATAATGCATGAATGCAGTACGCATATATGTATACTGTAGCGGACCAGCGCACTCGGCACGAAATCAACTCAGGGCAAGTGAAAGCGGGTGCGTGCTGCACATTTGAAGAAGTCGTCGATGCACGCACGAAACCATTATAAAGCACTTGGTGCCGTGCGCCAACAGCACGCGTCTATGCATCTCAGCACAAACGCCAAATATCTGGATCTAACAGAGCAGATACCAGACATTGGCGGTCGTGCACAACGACCATGCGCTGCGCAGACTTCACCGTTGCGACTGAGCGTTGTCACTGGCACTCAGCGCTCAGCAGGAAACAATTTGAAAGACCGGTCCGCTGGTGATGATTCAATGACGTGCTGGTGACAGGGTCTCGCTGCTACTGTGTGACCTCTCTCCCGGCGTTCCACGGTCCGCCCTCCAACATCTGCATGCACACGCGGTCGATGATCGACCAAAAGTCAGGGAGCGCGCAGTGTACATACACGGCTAACAGAAGGACAGAAGTGTCCACTCAGCTCATGCAGTGCGCAAAGCGGGGCGCTGAATCTACCCTGCGATATCTACATGCAGCGTCATGTGGTGAAGTGTAACAGAAGGAGTGTATCAGGCTGAGCATTGTCCCAAAGCGGTACATGAGGGGTGCGCATTTGCGATGACGTTAACAAAATTGTGTGCCATATGCATGGCATGTGCCTGAATCAAAGCTGCAGTTGAAATGTGACCGTGAAAAGCAGTTACAACAATAATTGCATATCAGATATAGAGTATAGCAACAGTTACAGCAATCGTTTGGATTCACAGCACAAACCGCCCTTGGAACGTCCACCCTGATCAGCGCATTGGCATCACTTACTTGCAGTTTTGAGCTTACGGGTGCTGTCAACTGCACATGGTGCTGAGCAATGGCGTGCTGCGCTATGTCTTGCGCAGCTGCAAGGTGTGGGGGGCACCTGGGGTCGCACTTTCAATCATCATGCCTGATGACAGACTCAACATGCGAATCGGGTACAACCACAATCACGCAATGTCATCTTGAAGCGTGTCTCCAATTGTGTCGTTAAAGCGCAACTGCATGCAATTGCCATTGTGCGCCCAGGTGTTGTCGATGCAACGCATCTCGGTACCTGTACAACATGATGTGGGAACTGGGGTGCGCCAGCCTCCAGTTCCCACACCATGTACACGTGGCACCCACTGCAACACACAATGCCGCCTGCAGACCCAACAACTATCGGCAGACTCTTCAGGCCAGAAGGCATGTTGCCGCGGTGGGGTTGCGAAACGGGAAGCGGTGTTGCATGAGTGGTGCCGCATACTTCTACATCTGTGCTGCATTCAGTTTCGCGGCTCGAGTGCTTTTGACAACGACATGCCACAGTGCATCAATTTTAAAATGTAGAGGGGGCAGAAGGCGGCAAGAGCAGCATTGCTCCTCACCTTGACCATCATGGCATGATGGTGACCTCCTCCTCTGACTGACCGATCTTGGCGCGCAGTGCGGCATAGACCTCTCATTGTGCAGTGCCACTGGCACCGGCAGTGCGCGCCACTCCACCTATCACCTGCATTACAAGACACGCATACACTGTAGACTATGGCATGTATGCATATGACAGATGTGCCCACGCTGCCGGTATACTGCTACCAGATCAACATGATGTCAGCTTTCTGATGCAAGTCCAGAGAATAGGCAGTCACTGTTGTCGAGCACAGCTACAGACTGCTATGCGCCCAACCTCATATTCACCAACACCAGGCAGCAAATTCACTTAAGTAGACTATAAGTATGTCTGTTATTGTTGTACACCAGTGCTTGGATGCGCCATTGTATATACCGATGTATATACGACACTTTCACCATCAAGTAAAAACATGAACAAAGTTGACAACAACGTGCAAGTGATACTATATTTCACGATGTTGTGCTGACACTGCACGTGAGCACTGACGAACAGAGCAGACAGCACACTGACACCCACAAAAGCACTCAAGCAAGTGTGTGTGTGTTATCAGGCTATCGCTCACTCCGAAGTGATAGCCAAACCTCAACTTTTGTAACTGTCAAGAACTGTCTCGGAACCGCCCTTGAAGAACAGACCATTGAAACAGGTGACACAACCCAGTGTCACCACAACGAGTACTTTGGTGCACTCAACGAGTGAGTCCGATGTGGTCATGTAACCTGACCCCAACTTGTCAATGAGAGGAGTTTACCCAGGCAGTGCCGCACCACAGTGCGAGCACTACTCAGCCGTCGCCCGCATACTGAATGCGAGCTCGCTAGCGCTCAGAGGAATATCAGCATCCAAAATAAACCACTAGCAGGTGCAGGTTGGGTACTCTAAGCTCCAGGGTGTGGGAAACTCCATGAACAAATGTGTGCACTCCTGTCAAAAATGATCTGCATAATTTGCAGTTCTTGAAGTAAAGCGGTGTTATCACATCATCGCGATCTGAAAGTGTGCGCTTGTACAGGCAGCCTTGTGGTCGTCAGACCACTTGACTCAACAACCACCTGCACCAACCGACATGTAAACTTACATTGAACGAAAATCCCGAAGATCCTTTGAACATCACAAATTGCCAGGACAAATGTGACAGCTTGACCAGAAACCTAGTTGTCGAGAAACCTCTCACAGTACGCAGACTTGTAAATGCGTGCACCCAGAAGTGCTGCATTAAAGCTGTCACGAACATCTGTGCATCCCGACGTGTGCGTGAGACCTCACTGAGCACTTGTGCGGGCCCTCTATCAGTGATTTGGGGTAGGCGCAGCAGCCAGCATGAGGGGGGGCATTGCAATTTCAGGTGATAAAATGCTATCGAGAGTACCAACGACATCAAGGGGTACAGTACAGTAGATTAGGAGTTCAGCTCACCTCTTCAACGGAGCCCCGGGTGTGTGGCTTGGACACCTGCGCTCGCACCGAAAGCGGACATGGCACACGAGACGAGTTCAGCGCTCGGCGCGCATGGCGGATGCCGGCAGAGCTTTCAGTGAGGCTGGCGCACGCACGTCAGTGTCAGATCAAGGGTTGAGTAATCCTGCGCACGCCGATGAGCCAGTGCATGGACCGAGTGCTAATTGTTCAAAACAGAGATCGCCTATCACGTACCCTCGGGCGTCAAGTGCTATGTAGTTCGTCGGCCACCCACAATTTTGGCATAACCTCGCGCCAACGTTTAATCAAATCAGCCATGTTGATGGTCAAAGATACCTATGTCAGACTCTGTCGGCGCAGTCAAATCAGCCATGTTGATGGTTAAAGATACCTATGTCAGACTCTGTCGGCGCAGTACCAGCAGCCTACGGCAGAAAACTGCCCTCAGTACAGCAGCCTATGGCAGAAAACTGTCCCCAATCGACACCGCAGCGTGTGGATTGAGCATGCACCAGCCCGGCGTGTACATGATGTATGATATCAACGTCTACTGTGGCATACATGAAAACCTACTTCTATGCCTTATCATATCACCTGAAATACTCTGCTGCTAACGATACCATTACAGCGAACACAGTAAGCACAAGCACAGCAGACCAGCACAGTTGGTGGTGTCTGAGCGGAGAACTAGCACACATGCATCTCGTTTGACCAGACCCTTGATTCGCGCATATACCCATAAACAAGTATGTGGTCATGAACAACAACAACATGGGTCTACATATCTCAGCAATGGTAGATGTCTAACTGCTGCAGTCGCAGACATTGGAATCTATGCGCAACGGCCATGCACTGCACGTGGAGGATCATGTTCAACTCCGATTCTGCTGAATGACATGAGGGAGAATCTGATGCCACAGTCTATGAATGAAGCTCGTGGATTGAGGCAGCAGTCTAAGGCCAATGTAGCCAATATAGTCACTTCATACACACATTTGTGGACAAACAATACATGTACTGCCTGCCTTTCACCATAGCATCATGCCTTGAGTCACCTGATGCTGCCATCGCTGTCACCACCACGGGTGCTCCTCTTCGCCGTCCCCCAGCGCGCCTCTCTCCGCCTCCACATGCGTCATCTGTGCTGTTGGCCGAGGTGCTACTCCGGGCACCCATTCGCGCGTGCCCACTCCAGCACCTCTTGGTGACCGTTTTCTGCGGCCATGCTGCAGGTGTGCTGGTCCCAAGGACACCCATTTGCGCGGGCCCACTGCAGCACAAATAGGTGCCCGCTGGCAGCAGCTTCGCTGCAGGTCTCCCCGTCCCAAGGACACCCATTTGCATGGGCCCACTGCAGTACCTCAAGATGTCCGCGCCACGAAGCGAAGCGGCAGGCGTCCTCATCCCAGGGACATCCGTTTGCGCGGGCCCACTGCAATGCCTCAAGGCTCCCTCCTATCGCAGCGCTATTGCAAGTCCTCTCGTCCCACGGGCAGCCATTGGCGTGTGCCCACTGCAGCGTCTGCAGCTGGCCCCACCGCGCGGCTTCGATGCATGTGTCCTCGTCCCACGGGCAACCGTTTGCACGGGCCCACTGCAACACATTGAGATGGCCGGCTGCAGCAGCGGCGCTGCAAGTCTCCTCGTCCCATGGGCACCCATTGGTGCGCAGCCACTGTAGCACGTCTAGGTGCCCGCCACGAGCAGCTTCGGTGCAAGTCTCCTCATCATCCCATGGGTAACCATTGGCTAGCGCCCACTGCAGCAACTGCAAGTGCCCTCCCGCTGCAGCGCCAGTGCAGATCTCGTCACTACCGGGGCACTCATTTGCAAGTGCCCACTGCAGCACCTCGAGATGTCCGCCCTCGGCGGCATATCTGCATGTCTTCTCGACCCATGGGCAGCCGTTAGCCCGCGCCCACTGCAGCACGGTAAGGCTCCCGCAATACGCAGCGGCGCTGCACGTGCTCGCATCCCTTGGGCAACCATGGCCTCGCAGCCCCTGTAATACCTCCAGGTGCCCCCTGCCAGCAGCTAGCTCACTGTGGTATGAGAGCAAAGGCAAGCTGTATGTGGTGTGGACAAGACGCAGGCCCTTGAGCTCGCCACAACGTGCGCATGACCTCTGAGCCATGTCAAGCTTCAAGCCTGTCTCGACGGCCGACCGAAGCAGGCTGGCGCTGGTGACAGCTTCCGCTGCCACGGTCACGTGTCGCTTCTCGGCCTTGTAGATCTGCTTCTCCGTGATGCCATGAAAGGTACAGCATGTATGTGCTCCTGACCATGACGGAGGGAGGCAGGGAGGCAAGGATATGCGAAGCCAGCGTAAGCATTGGGTGATCTGCTGCTGTGCTGCTGCTCCCCATGCGCCTGGCCTCGCACTCTGCCATCCTAACGATCTGCGGGTTTTAGATGTCAATGAATCGCTTGCAGCTTCTGATCATTTTCAAGAAGCCAAGTTCACCTAGACACTGAACTTTTGAAGTCTCCAGGAGGTTGCGCATAGTTGAGAGTGCTCAGCTCTGCTATCGGAGCTGCCCAGGCCCGGTGCGGCGGTGAGGGCTGGCGTTTGAATTCACGTCGCTGTCAAGCGCTAGCGCGGCGCAGATCGCGCTCTTTTTAAGTTATCGCTGCTTTGGACAGGTGTCAAGTTGGAACAACTGCTGCCGGCAGCCCTATCGCCGCTGCAGCAGCAACAGCAAGAGCCGGCGCCAGCTCCGCCGCGGTGCGGCAGCAGCAAGCAGCTGCAGATGCTGCACATGGTGTACTTGATGTCACTGCTCTGTAGTGGGTGTAGCCAGAGGCGTCTGACGCAGAGGACAATTGCAAACGCTGTCACGATGGGCTTGCGGACAAGGTCGAGGCGGACGTCTGCGCGTGCCGACTGCCTGCACGTATGGACTGCTGGAGCGAATGTTAGCTCTGCGGATTGCGCATGATAGAGGTTTTGAGCCCAGCTCTGCAATTGGATGTGACTCTCAAGGCGTGGCGCGAGTGCGAATCATCAAAGATTGGTGCATCGTTGTCAAGGGCGACGCGATGCAGATTGCGTTCCGGTGGTTCCTATGCATCACATTGAGGCATCATGCAAAGCCACGCGATGTAACTTGGCTTTGACTACACACCGGCGTGCGCGGCGATCCGCAGAACAACTCTCTGTGTACGCTCCTTCAGGAAAACAAATTGCATACTTCGCAGTGCCCTTTAAAATTCAAGTAGTGTTATAGTAAGATCAGATTCTGCAGCCTAAAAGACTTTGTGTGTGCTTGTGCAAGCGACATTGGTCAGCACACTCCAAGTTTTCACCGATCATGTCATTTACTTCATCACATTTGAGACTTGCGAAGTCCCATTGAACATCACAGACCGTCGAGCTTGAATGCGAAGATATGGAAGGTTCATACAAGGCACTCCAGTAGAGCTCAGACTTGTGGACGAGTGCTCTGAGAAAGTGCTCTATCATACTTCCAAAACGTGCATGACACACAGTGACCTCGCCAGCACTTGGCAATCTTGCACATGCCCCTCTATCATGATGCAGTCCCGTGGGCCAACTTCAACAGCCAGCACGAGGAGGGGCATGGCAGTCTAGGTGGCAAACTGCTCCTATTAACAAAAGTACAACTTCGTATGACAGTACACTGGGAGTTCAGCACGCGCTCACCTTTTCATCAGGAGTATGCGGGTTGAACACCTGCGCACAGAGAGCAGACATACAACACGGCAGGATGTTCAGCGCTCGTGGCCCACATGGGGGACATAGGCAGAGCTGGGTCTCAAGCCTGCACGCCAGCTGCAGTTCAACGACCAAAGTTATTCAATGCAAAGCACGCCAGCGAGCCAATGCACTGACAATTTGATAGCAGTTGAGGTGGCCTTGCAGATATTCCAGTGCTACTTCGTCAGCTACTCACAACATTAGCACAACCCCATATAAACCCTGGCGTGCAAATCGGCCTCTCTCTCAAGTTTATTATAAATGATTGGTGACACCTAAGTTTGTCTTCGCCGAGCAGCAGCCTACGGAAAATCCTTAATGAGTGCACTCAATAAGGCTTATTCAACACCCGCAGGGTGTTTGCGGATTGAGCACATTGCTAGCCCAATGTTGACATGATACAATCGCCTGTCGTGGCAGTGGCTTGCATCAAATACCAATGCCAATACGTACTACAACCTAAATACCAATGCCAATACGTACTACAACCTAAATTGCTATACATATTGGCGCACTTGGCGCCATGTAGCTGAACAGAGCGCAAGTGCAAGCGTCGTATTTGACCTGAGCTTCAATACACGCATGTGGGGTGGCGTGCGCGTCAACAGCATGTGTCTATGCTTCTCAGCACAAACGCCGTCCAACTAACATCGGACAGATATCAAAGGTCACGCGCAAATGGCGGGTCACGCTCAAGGCAAATACATGTAGTAAGCAAGAGGGAGATGCACTAATTTACAGAAAAAAGGTCTTGAATTGAGACAGCAATTAAGGCCAACATCATCGTGGTCACTTCCTTGACACATCTGTTGACGGAATATGACCGTGTTGTTTGTCTGTCAACTTCACTACCTGCCCTGAGTCACCTGACACTGCCATCGCTGGCACCATGGCTGCCACTCCTCGTTGTGACCCCCCACGCACCCCTCTCCCCGCCTCCGCATGCGCCATCCCTGCTACTAGCCGAGGTGCTACCCCGGGCACCCATGCGCGCGTGCCCATTCCAGCACATCGTGGTGCCCGCCCTCCTGAGCCTTGCGGCATGTTTGTTTGTTCCAAGGACAGCCAGTTGCGCGGGCCCACTGCAGCACATCTAGGAGCCCCCGCCCCGCAGCATAGGTGCAGGTCTCCTCATCCCAGGGGCACCCGCTGGCGCGCAGCCACTGCAGCACGTTAAGTCGACCTCCTTCAGCAGCTAAGCCGCAGGTCTCCTCGTCCCACGTGCAGCCGTTTGCACGGGCCCACTGCAACACGTCGAGATGGCCGCCTTCAGCAGCCGTGGCGCAAGTCGCCACATCCCATGGGCACCCGTTGGCGCGCAGCCACTGTAGCACATCTAGGTGACCGCCGCCAGCAGCTTCGCTACAAGTCTCCTCGTCCCATGGGTGACCATTGGCCCGCGCCCACTGCAGCACCTGCAACTGCCCTCCCTCTGCGGCGTCATTGCAGACCTCGTCACTGCCTGGGCACTCGTTTGCAAGTGCCCACTGCAGCACCTCGAGATGTCCGTGCTGAGCGGCATAGGTGCATGTCTCCTCGTTCCATGGGCAGCCGTTGGCTCGCGCCCACTGCAACACCGCAAGGCTCCAGCAATACGCAGCGGCGCTGCAAGTGTCCTCGTTCCATGGGCAACCGTGGCCTCGCAGCCACTGCAACACCTCAAGATGTCCTCCGCCAGCAGCCAGCTGACAGTGCCCTAACAGCAGAGGCAGGCTGTATGTGGTGTGGACAAGACGCAGCCCCGCAAGCTCGCCATAGCCTGCGCACGACCTTTGGGCCACCTCGGGCTGCAAGCCTACAGCCTCGACGGCCCACCGAAGAAGGCTGGCGCTGGCGGCAGCTTCCGCTGCCACGGTCAAGCATCTCCTCTTAGCTTTGTAGATCTGCTCCGTGACGCCATGAAAGGTGCGGCATGAGCTCCTGACCATAATGGTGGGAGCCAGGAAGACTAGGATACGCGAAGCCAGCATAAGCACTGGGTGATCTGCTGCTGCGCTGCTGCTCCCCATGCGCCTGACCTTGCGCTCCGCCATCCCACCGATCTGCTTTTGGTGGTGAAGATACAGTAGACCTACTTTGGGACTTTGGGGCAGAAGAAAGTTCAACTCGTCACTTGAACTTCGTCTCTATTTTGCGTCGGCAGGAGCGAGAGCAGCTACAACGCGCTACAAACTTGCGCAGCGCGTTGCCGTCTGGCACCGCCGCACTTCTTTCGCGCTACAACGCGCGCTCACAGTGGCGCCATTTGCGCCATGTGCGCAAGCAAGCGCGTATGCGATCGTTGAAAAGCTGCAACACACATCAGCGGCAGCACAAGCACACCGCTGCTGCAGACCGTGTCTGTCGCGTGGCGGTACCGTGCGGATCCGTGCGTTCTGCGTTCTGGTGGCGGCGGCATGGAGCCGCGCTGTCTTCCGCACGTGGATTCCACTGATGCGGCGTGCAGCGACTGCCTGCGCATGCTGCCGCCGGCACACCTGGCTCAGCACTGCACCAACGCTGGCCTTGCCATATGTAGCAGGCACAAACGATGCGTCTGTCTGTTGAAATGGGAATGGATGCCGACTGCACGCGCATGGCGCTCATGGCAGCTATAGCCATGACAACATTATATGTGCCCTTGGAAGGCGGCGCAGGCCAAGATTGTAAGCTTCAACTTCAGCATTGCGAAGACCGTCATGTGATGCAGACGGCAATTTCACGTGGCTGCTCACATGTAATGGGTGTTACAGTAGCGGCCACTGCCATGATAGTTTTTCAACTGGGCAACTTTGTGCTGAGCAAATTGAGTACTATGCGCAGATATTTGTCAGCAACTTGAAGCCACCTGCCAAGCGGCAGCTGCTGCACAATGACCAGCCAAGCTTGACATGACATACAATGATGGGCTTGAAGTACATTTGAGGTACTTCATCATCCGTACTCGGCCCAGAGATATACGTTTGGAGCAGGTGCTTGTGAATTACAGGATCTGCTGCTGAGGGTGCATGCGGCCATAGCAGAGACTCTCGGACATGCATGTGAAACTTGTCATCGATAGGAAAGACACAACGCGGTAACGACACGCCCACTTTGCACAATGCTTGCGAACTGTGCGCCCAGGTGTTGTCGATACAACGCAATGCTATCTCAGTACGTGTGCCGAGATGCGTTGTACCGAGATGTGTTGTATCGACAACATCTGGGCGCACTGAACCGATAAGCAATCGCAGGCACAGCACACAAATGACCATGACAAGCACACCTAGGCTAAGGCAGCACTGTGCCAAGCGGCGGCGCTGCAGTGGCAATAAAGATGGAGCGAACCCGCACAAGACATGTACCATGCAGTGTACACAGAACAAAGTGACTTGGCACCACACTTGGCCAGGTGGAAAGTGCAGTCGGGCGACAAACTACCTGACTTTCAGTGCGTGCGCAAGCGTGTGTGTGTATATACATAGCGAGCAAACCTGACTTCCAATGCATGCGCAAGCGTGTGTGCACCCATAGCGAGCCAAGCATGCGGTGCCAGTTGTGCATGCACGTGTCAATGGACGTCAGCGCAAGTGCTGGACATGGAAACAGCAGACAAGAGACGGCAAAGGTGACTGCGCTAAAGTAACATGTGTGCATGTTGAATCACGGTCAATGCCAATGTGTGTGCAAAAGGAATAATCAATGTGTGGCGGCTACAGCCTAGGACAATAGTCCGTGGGCAGGACGATGTAGGTGACATGCACACTGCGCGAGCCAGCACCGGCTTGCAGCAATAAACTGATGAGCAGACTCGGAGGAAAGACAACCTTTCATAATAGACTGCCCATCGCTACTGTTGTCCCCTAAGTCACCTGAGTCTGCCATCGCAGGCACCATCACCACCGCGGCTGCTCCTCTTTGTCGTCCCCCGACGCGCCCCTTCCCCCGCTCCGCCCACACGATATTGCTGATGGCTCAGCACTACTGCGGGCACCCGTTCGCGCGCGCTCACTCCAGCACATCGCGGTGCCCGCCCTCCGCCGCCCTGATGCATGTGTGCTTGTCCCAATGACAGCCGTTGGCGCGGGCCCACTGCAGTATCTCGAGATGCCCTGAATACGCAGCTTGACTGCACGTTGCCTCATCCCAGGGGCACCCGTTGGCGTGTGCCCACTGCGAAATCTCAAGGTGCCCGTGTACCGCCGCGCCGCTGCAAGTCTCCTGGTCCCATGGACACCCATTGGCGTGTGCCCACTGCAGCAGCTCGAGCTCTCCTACCTCTGCAGCTATGCTGCAAACCCCCTCATCCCAGCGGCAGCCGTTGGCGTGTGCCCACTGCAGCGTGTGCAGCTGGCCCCACCGGGCGGCTTCGAAGCACGTCCGGTGGTCCCAGGGGCACCCGCTTGCGCGCGCCCACTGCAGCACCTCGAGGTACCCGCTACCAGCGGCGTCACTGCAGGTCTGCTCGTCCCAGGGGCAGCCATTGGCGTGCGCCCACTGCAGCAATGGTAGCTCGCCACAGGCCGCCGCCTGCTGGCACGTGTATTCGTCCCATGGGCACCCGTTGGCGCGTGCCCACTGCAGCATCTCGAGATGCCCGCCCATGGCAGCTAAGCCGCAAGTCTCCTCGTCCCATGGGCAGCCATTGGCTCGCGCCCACTGCAGGACCTGCAATTGCCCGCTCTCTGCAGCGCTGCTGCAGACTGTGTCGCCCCCTGGGCACCCGTTTGCAAGTGCCCACCGCAGCACCTCGAGATGTGCGCGCGATGCGGCGTAGATGCATGTCCACTCATCCCATGGGCAGCCGTTGGCTCGCGCCCACTGCAGCACCGCAAGGCTCCCGCAACGCGCAGCAAAGCTGCACGTGCTCACGTCCCATGGGCAACCATGGCCGCGCAGCCACTGCAACATCTCCAGGTGCCCCCTGCCAGCAGCTAGCTGACTGTGGTATGGGGTCAGCGGCAGGTTGTATGTGGTGTGGACCAGACGCAGGCCTTTGAGCTCGCCGCAGCGTGCGCATGACCTCTGGGCCATGTCAAGCTGCAAGCCTACAGCCTCAACGGCCCACCGAAGCAGGCTGGCGCTGGTGACAGCTTCCGCTGCCACGGTCAGGTGTCGCTTCTCGGCCTTGTGAATCTGCTCCGTGACGCCAAGAAAGGTGCGGCATGTGCTCCTGACCATGACGGTGGAGGCAGGAAGGCTAGGATGTGTGAAGCCAGCATAAGCATTGGGTGATCTGCTGCTGCCCTGTTTCGGGTGCACCTAGCCTGAGGCTCAGCCATCCTGCGGATTTTTTAAAATTAGTTTTTTTTTTCATTCATTCAAGTTCAACTCGACACTTGAACTTTGATGAATGTTGAACTTTGCGCATCGACCAGCATCCGGAAGAGGTCATCTCCCCTCCTGGCCGCCCCTGCAAGACAAACGATGATGCACTTGAACTTCGACCGTGATGTGTGTGTGTGTTTTTTGGCGTAGCTTAGGTTCGAGGGCGCGGATGCTTGTGCTAGCTGCGGATATTTGCGCATGATTGGCTTTGTGCCCAGCTCTGCTATCGGAGCTGGCCCAGGCCCGGTTCCGGCGGTTGAGGGCCGGAGTTTGAACCCAACGTCGCGGCGAAGATCGCGCTCTTCAAGTTCTCACGCTGAGCCATGCAAAAGTTGTCACTGCTACCGGGTCCCTGCACGCGTAAAAAGCGACGAGCTGGAATAATTGCTGCCGGCAGCCTATCGCCGCTGCAGCAGCAAGAGCCGAGTCTAGCTTCGCCGCCAGTGCGGCAGCAGCAAGCCAGGTGGCGGGACTAGAGCAGCTGCAGTGCGCCTGGTATACTTGATGTCGTTACTTTGCAGTTGCACCTCAGCCAGAGGCGTTCAATTCAGAGCTCGCTTTCAAATGCTATCCCGAGTGTAGTTGCGGACACAGAGGGGGCGGAACTGCAGCCACAGGGCAAGGCAGTGCTTTGTCCGATTTCAGTCGCAGCGCCACATGCACGCCATCAGCATGGCATTCGTCAACGAACCCACGTACCGACTATTCAAAGTTCAAATCAACACTTTAACTTTGACGTTGTAACGAGTGACTTTGGCGCAGGTTATACTAGAAGCGCGCATGCGCATGCTCGTGCTAGCTCTGCGGGTACATCACATGAATTGGTTTGTGCCCAGCTCTGCTATCGGAGCTGGCCCAGGCCCGGTGCGGTGGCAACGGCCGGGAGTGTGAACCCCACGACTGTCAACACGATCGCTCGCTCCAGGCATTACTCTCACGTTAAGCCATGCAAACAATTTACCCTTGAAACGTTGCGCGTGCACAACTGCCACTATAGGCCTCCCAGACAAGGCTGCACATGTATGCTGCTGACGCTGCCTGCAAACCGCAAAACATTCGCAGCGGGCTCTACCCTAAGCAACAAAACCGCAAAACATTGACAGCGCGGAATGCCATGAAACATGCAGGTGCACCTGTGACCCTGCTGAGCACAGACGTCGTTTACAGGATGCGATGCGGACCGAAACAGCAATCGATCCATGCCATGGCAGAAACAGACGAAGCATGTGCCTCTTGCATGATATAGAAAACCCCCATGTGTGACACTGGAAAAAGCCTCTGATGGCATTATGTCAGGTATGCCATCCGTATGTAGCGAGCGATCGAGCAGTCAGGCCTGTATCAGCGCTGGCTATGAAACTATGGACCCCATGACGCCAACACACTGTGGCGCCATATCTAATACACACGGCCAAACCGACTCCATGCATGTGCCATTTCAACATGGTAACTGCGCGCTAGCATGAGGAATACTGGGCCACTTGGCTTCTCTTGGCGACCAAGGCGTGCGCAAACTTCAACAGTGATGCTCTACTTCCGTAGGCGCAGCAGCAGCGAGCGGTTGCCCTTGACCTTCTTCTGCAGTTGCAGCAGGCCGTACAGCAGGGCCTCGGCGGTCGGCGGGCAGCCGGGCACGTAGATGTCTACTGGCACAATCCTGAGGTCATGGGAGCACGGGACGGCAGCAACGAGCTTAAGTCAATGGTGTGCCTGTTGCAAACGCAGCTGAAAGCGGCAGCTGCGCACAGCGAAAGCACGCTTCTGCCACCTTCACGCTGCAGGTGAATCACACGAACATTTTGTAATGCTCTACACTGACGCGTCCTAGTGCATCTGAGGCTGCAGCTGAAGCACGCACAGCATCATGATGCATCACACAAAGCCATCCCAGTACGAGGCAAGTGAGGCCGCGACCACGCCAGGCACAAGCATGGTGAACTTCAAATAAAACCTCCGCGCTTCATTTAAGACCCTGCACATAAGGCTGCAGCAACATCACACACAAATCACAGCAGTGCTCCGCACCTGTCGCAGCCCTTGACGACGGAATATGAGTAGTGGTAGTAGCCGCCGCCGTTGGCGCAGGAGCCCATGCTCACCACCCACCGCGGCTCGGGCATCTGGTCATATACCTGCGCGATGCGTGAATCGCATAATCCACAGGAAAGAAGAGTTGAACTTATTGTGGGAGAAAAGGGATGCGGTACTGGTCATGTGTCACAAGGAAAGTCACCGCCGTAGGGAAGAAGAGGTGGACGAATTGCATGAGTGAAGCGACGTGACGCAGGCCCTGCACCTGCGCAACACAAGAGTCGCAGAGGCCACAGACACAAGGAGTCCGTGAACTGCGTGCACAAGCAAGGGCATGAGATGCGCGCGTGTGTGTAAAGGGTCGATTGGGGTATTGTTCTGAGAGATTTGCAGTGCGAGCCTGCAGCGACGACGGAGGCTTGACCGTACTGGCAAAGTAGGCACCGACATTGCGCAGCAGCAACTGCGTCATTGCACAAAGCGGGCGCCCTTGAAGTGCGCAGCTCGCGCCCAACTACAGCGCATCACATGTCATGCGACAATGCCACCTAGTGTCTGCGTAGCGCCTGCATGCACTTGTATGATCCGTGCAATGGGTGCTTTGTATGATTTCTCCCTGGATGTAGAGCGCAAGAAAGCCCGGTTTGAACCATGTACCAGAAAGCAGTCAGTCACAAGTGTGCAGTTGATGAGGGATCTGCCAATGAAAGTGCGCCTAGACCATTGCCTGCTAGAAAGAGTCTATGATTCCATGGGGCGCTTTGCACGTCCCCAGAGATCTGAACGGACATGGACGTCAGTGCAGCAACTCACAGTGTGCACGCAGCAGGAGTCAAACCGCATGTACCTGATAACCATGTAGCTGACAGCGTGCTGGCACCGTCTTTGGCAGAAGCACATTACACTAATGACTATGACCAACGCGCGGAGGTACAGGCGGGGCACCTAGCAGCTGCGTGCACACCTGTTGCTGCACACCGACAATCATGATGCAGCTCAGCACACAGCATCAGCATACATCATCTAGCACCTGCATAGAACATGTACTTCTGCACACCAGCAGCTGTGAGATATCACGCATGCGTGCAAAGTTGATTACTGCACGCCAACAGCCCCAGGATAGCGCGAATGCATTATTCAAGTGTCAGAGCCTATTGCAGATATATGCATTGCCATTTGCAGGCTTGACAGTTACCGCAGTTACACTTGCATACCTTGCGCAGCGCCGGCGCCATCTTGTTGCACAGCGTGCCGGCCACGATCATGACGTCGGACTGGCGCGGCGACGCGCGGAACACGAGACCAAAGCGCTCCATGTCGTAGCGCGACGCAGCCGCGTGCATCATCTGTGCACGGCACCGATCAGCAAAGGGGTACGTATGTATAACAGATGAGACCACATGTCGTCGCACTTCATGTTGTAGCGCGAAGCCGCCGCGTGCATCATCGGTGTGCAGCAGCGATCAGTGAGGGAAACATGTGTATGCGGTATGGCAAACCCATGTCATAGAGATCCATGTCATAGCACAAGCGGCCACGTGCATCATCTGTGTGCGGCAGTCAGGCAAGGGGTAAGTATGTATGAGGTATGGCTGACGCGAGACCAGAGCGCTTTCGCGTCTGGCGCGGCACCGCCGGGGGCACCATCTGCGAAAAGGCGATCAACACGCAGGTACCGTATGATAGTACAAGCAATCAGCACAGAAGGTACATACATATATGTTTCTATGAGGGATGAGAAGACGAGCCTACACGCTCCATGCTGCAGCGCCACGCTGCCGCGCGCGTCGCCTTTGCAGCAGCGATAAGCGGGGAGTAAGCATGTACACCTGAAGCAGTAAGACTTGGGAACAGAAGGTGTTCACACTGCTTCATGCCGTAGCGCGGCGCAGCTGCAGTGTCCATCGTCCGTGCAGCAGAAATCAAACGGTACGGTTCGCATGTAACACCACATATGACGAGGCACGACCGTGCACATGAGCTTTGAGCGCCCACATGCACAGGCATGACACTCTAATGTGATTGTGCAGACTGTCCAAGCTGCAATGATAGTAAATAGGCTCAAGAAACTCTTGAACAGCTCACAGCAGCAGCCATGGCGAAAAGGCACGCCATGGTCAGGAACCGCCATCGGTGGCCGCACCCATCCAATGTTTTGGCATGAGGTCAGTCTGGCGCAACAGCATCAGTGAGTTGAGCACAGAGCTGCCGCAAGGCCAGTGGGCTGTGCATAAGGCTGCCATGCTGCGCATTGCGGTCTGCCATGACAACTTGCCGTGTATCTTACAAGCTACAGCACATGTGTTCACTAGCTCCAGCAAGAGGCATTGATGTGATACTTTGATGGAACATCATGTCTACTGTAAGCGCAAAACTGCATGCGGGCAGTTGCTGATGTTGCAGCTTTTATGTGCGTGTTCACTAGCTCCAGCAAGAGGCATTGATGTGATACTTTGATGGAACATCATGTCTACTGTAAGCGCAAAACTGCATGCGGGCAGTTGCTGATGTTGCAGCTGTTATGTGTGTGTTCACTAGCTCCAGCAACAGGCATCGATGTGAAGTATTGGTGTCATTCAGCCACATGGCTGGTGCAGGTGAATGCAGGAGCGTCACTCGTGAAGTACACCGGCAGCTGCCACCAACAAGAGGCAGCCGTCCAGCGGCCCCCATCAAGCCATCAGTTCAAATGAAGGTGCTGAGTGCACCGTACTGAGTATGAGGCGCATGCCGCACATGCAGCGTGCAACTGCGCCATTTTCAGTGTGGAACGCACCTCGACAGCGCAGCACGCCAGCCCAAACGTCATGGGCCAGAGAGAGCCCTTCCGCGCCCAGTTCACCAGCTCGTCCACCTTTGACACCACATACTCCACCTTCCCCTTGGTTTGCAGCAGCTGGTCAGGCGTCTCCACCTGATTAAGGTGTGTTGAAGTCACCAAAGTAAGTAAATTGGAGTTGGCGTATGTCTTTTTTGCTTGTGGCACTCGGAGTGAAGTCAAATAGCAGCAAGCACGAAGCTCAAAGTGAAAAATGAACGTGTCCACAGCTACTGAGGGGCATGGCGATCAATGGAGAGGTGCCTGTGATCGAAATCACTTGAGCTTTGTGCGCATCGAACGCAGTTGGCATAATGCTCATTCCGGCGCACAATCGCAAGAGCGCGCATGGGCTCGCACAGCAGACGATACGGCACCGAGCTCACGTCAAGGTATCGAACACGAGTCGCGCATAGCGGAACAAAGTGTTCAGGAAAGACCTCTTCTCAGCCGAGCTCACCTTGCTTGGACTGAGGCTCTCCGTTCTGTGAGTGGAGTGAATGCTCCGTGCAGCAGGAGCAGCCCTCAATGCTGATGGCGCCTGACTCTGCAGCATGCACAAGGCGCGACCTGCAGCAAGAGCATGAAGGCAGACCGTGTGTCAGGTTTGGCTGCAGCACCTGGATCGCTGTGTGAAACATTACATGCTACACAGCAGCACCACGCGGCAGCGCGCAGGCAGAGGTTTGAAGACTTACGAGATGTGATTGACAGCATCGCAGCTTCCTCTCGGCTCCAGCCTATGCCTCCTCTCTCGCAAGTACTAAAAAAAAATGATGTACGATGATGCTCAACAGATCACTTTTTTTTGCGGATTTGCAGATCTTTCAAACCAGGCGCCTGACGGTGTGAGTTGGCGATAGACGGCAGCGCAACAAAGATGCCGCGGCAGCTGACCATCAGCGGCTGGCCTGAACAGCTGCCCGTGCAGGAGATCCGCACCTTGCTCGAGACAGTGGGCCCCCTGCAGAGCTTCAGTATCATTAGCGGCGAGGATGCTGATGCCGCCACTGCGGGCTGTGCCACCTGCAAGGTCCAGTATGAGTCGGACGAGCTCACGCAAAAGGCGGTGAAGGGCTTTCACGAGCTGAAGGTGAGAACGAAGGTTGTTTTCATCCGTCCGGACTTTAAAGTGCTAGCGGCAGACTTTGTGCAGCTTGCAGAGCAGCATTGCGGGGGGAGCCCTTTTGGTTTGTACACTGCTGCATTAGTTAAGCAGTGCCGCTCATGCACGGAAATTGGCACCAGTGCGCCCTGGTCGGGTGTTGCCGCGCCATCTTGGGGTGTGTTGAGCTTCATGCAGGCACAAGACGTCCTCGGGACACCGACGGTGTGTTCACCAGCTATGTCAAGTCGTAGTCATTCAAGCTTTAGTGCCGGTGCAGTGCAAGCTCCTACGTCAAAGCTTCACAAGTTGAGCAGCAGCAAGAACACACTGCCTGCGCAGCACCCCCAGCAGCGGCACAACTCAGAGCTGTGTTTCAGAGCTGGAGTACAGCCACCAACAAGGTTGCATTGAGTTTGGTGGGAATGCGCTAGGCCTTCTGCTGCTGCAGCATCATCCACCCATTGAAGGCACGTAAATGTTTGACCTTTTCTTGTCTGCCTTGAGTGATTTTGACCCACACCTGTGTTCAACGAGAAGGTGGTGCATCAACAGCCTCGACCTGGTCATGGAGGCCTCATAGCGGTTGCAGCGGCAACATGAAGCCTGGCCATTCCAAGGCGGCGTCCTCAGCAACTGAATTCAGGGATCTTGAGCGTTGTGGGTAGAGCGGCATGAGTGATGCAATACAGAAATCTGTTGGCTGTTGCACTCACCAGAAATGCTAGCCCTGTGCACTGACGACGACCACTCAACACTTTGCATGCGAGCGCAGGCACTCTCATCCTCTGCACTGCCCGCGCAAGATCTAATTCCACTCGTCTGTATTCTGTGATGTGCAGATGGGCAACGTGTTTCTCACCGTGAAAAAGGACGACGCCTCCGACGACAACGACGTTGCCGCGAAACCAGATGCCGAGAACGGCGCCGGCGACAAGGAGCCCAAAGAAGCAGAAAAGGAGCCCAAAGAAGCAGACAAGGAGCCCAAAGAAGCAGACAAGGAACCCAAAGAAGCAGAGTCCGGCAAGGAGGGGCTGAAATCGCCGAAGAGCGACACCGGCCGCAGCGCGCGCGGCACGAAGCGCGAACGCTCCGACGGCGACGACGAAGGCGACAAGCGTGACAAGAATGAAGCGGGCGACAAGGATGGGGAGAAGGGGGATGGGGGCAAGGAGAAGCGGAAGGAGAGGCGCAGCGCGGAGCGTGAGAGGGACGGGGACAAGGGGGGCCGCGACAGGCACCGCGACAGGGGGGACAGGGGGGACAGGGACAAGGAGCGTGATCACAGGCGCGGCAGCAGCGATAAGGACAAGGACAAGGATAAAGATGGCGCGGACGCCGACAAGGAGAAGGGCAAGGACGGCAGGGAGAAGGAGAGGGAGTCGGGGCGCAAGCGGTCGCGCTCGCGCTCGCGCTCGCGCCACAGCAGCCGCCGCGACAGGGACCGCGACCACGACAGGTGATACGAGTTCAGTGATGGTGTATGTTGTAACGCTGCGGTGGCTAGTATCGCTGGCGCTTTGTGGTCACGGCGCAGCGGCCGCTGCGGCAGGGATTGCGACTATGATGCAGGCGGGTGAGCTGAGTTCACACTGCGGCTCATGCAGTGACGCGTAGTGCCGCTGGCGCATCATGCTCATGCTTGCAGCTCGGCAGCCGCTGATGGGGACCGCAGTCTGACAGGGTTATTCCAACAATACATGTACAACAGCGTCAAATCTTGCAATGTCACCTGATGCCGCTATCACCAACGGCAAGTTTAAGTTATTTAGAGCAGTGCTACGCACTGCAGTTTGTTGGGAGTCATGTGTCCTCTGCTGTCTTGACAGTCCCTGACGCATTTAGTATTGGCGGCTGTGCTGCGAGCAAGCAGGCTCTCAGCTCGAGTCAAAGCGCTCATAAGCTCGCCACCTGTCAGCTGCAAGCATGTCATGGAGCCGGGCCTAAACCTGTGTTGCCTGCAGCGGCAGAAACCTGTGTTGCCTGCAGCGGCAGCAGTTGATTGCTGAAATGCGGATGACATTGATGCAGTCGACATCAGATATGTAAGCCGTGGCTGTGTCGCAGTTGCGCGTTGCAGTGCAGAGCAATACGCTCTTTGACGGTCGTCCAGTAAGGGCTGTAGATATAACATGCTCATTGCTGTAGAGGCTCAGTGCAATTTGAGCACTGTTGCGTGCACATGACACCATGTCAGCAGGTATGCACAGCTGTAAGCACTTTGAGCACTGTTGCGTGCACATGACACCATGTCAGCAGGTATGCACAGCTGTAAGCGCTGGCCAGCATCAAAAGTGATTGCCGGTTAACAGTCTACACCATATCCCGCTCTAGCTGTACACGACTCGTCTTCTGCTGCTGTAGCCGACTTCATGTGTGCTCATACTCGCGAGGTCGTCAGTTACAGCCAACAGCCCGATGATGCAGGTGTCATCAGTGCTCAACCTGCACTCCTCAGGAACCTGCCCGTGTCCGGCAGCAAACACCCGCAATCGTTTGTCAGTGCGAAGCAAACATAATGAAATTGTGTGTATCTGTATGCATGCACGGCCACAGTGCTCATTGAAATTGTACATGGCCTCGCACGCGTATGCATGCCCGGCGCTGCTTTCTCAAGCGCCAATGCATTGCAGCGCTCACGGAACTACGCGGTGGCTTGTACGCATGCGCGCATGTGCAGGCACAGGGACCGCGACTCGCGCCGCTCATCGCACCGCAGCCGCAGCAGGAGCCGCGGCAGCAGGAGGAGGGAGGACAGCAGGCAAGGCCCTGGATTTGTTCAATTTCAACTTGAAGTTAAACCTGAACGTCAACTGTGACTTTTGATGCTGGTCGTGCACGGCGAGTCGCTGTTGTCTGCAACTTCATATGGCGTGCGCCCGCCGTACTCTATCATGCTCGCTTGCTTGCTCCGTCATATTTGTTTGTGCATGACGTGAAGGGACTTGACAGTTGTGGCAGGCTCGAGATATTTTGATTTGTCCCCCCGTCCCCTCCCGCCTCTCCCCCCCTTGACATCTGGCACCAAACTGGCTCTGCCAGCATCTAGATACGCTCTGCGCACTCATTGCAGTGCTCTTCTCACCATGCGCTGTGTATTGTCTTTGTTTCTGATGCAGAGAGCGTCGCCGCAGCCGCAGCAGGAGCCGCAGCCCCAGGTGCGTACATTAAGAGTTGTCATGTTGATGCCAAAGTATTGAAATGTGATAGTTTTAGCATGGTGACCATGACGCTTTCTGGTCGGCAATGAAATGCGATAGTCCTATGTAGCTTGAGTTGGTGACAAACACTGCTGGTTGGCACCAAACGCTTCAGGATTTGGCATCTGCTGTCAGGATTTGATGCAAGTCAGCTGGAGCAGAAATCTCGAGTGGCGTTCAACTTGCACCACTACGTGCGTCAATGCTTGGGGTCATTCAGCATCCCCCTTTAAGGCAGAGGCAGGGGGAGGGATTGAGTCAGGTACAGCGTAGATGTGCAACGACATGTCATGCACCTAGCAAGCATGCCAAATGGGTCAGATGTGGAACATGCAAGCCCCGATGCAGCTGCTTCTGCTATGTCAAAATCTCTGCTGTCGTGCCAGCAAGCACAGGTTCTGAAACACCTCGGCCTGAAACTGGTGGCACCAGTACATTATGCGCCGCAAGCGTGTGAAGTCTCCAAGCGGAAGTTCAAGCAACGACGTGATCACATCCGACTGTCGCGCCAGAGATCACTGTCGCAGCCCTCTTGGTCCGATGCGCGCATAATATCCCGACTGAAATGCCCGTCCACTGATTGCACTGGCACACGTTCACAAGCGACATCACACACAACGTACTGGCACAGAGCTGCCGTAACGTCACTGCTCTCTGTAACCGGCGCACACACATTGCGCCTCTCTCTCAAGCCCCATAGCTGCTCCCCCCCCCCCCCCCCCCCTCGTGCCCTGCGATCACTCACCCCCCCCCCCCCCGGCTGCTTACACCGTCGCGCTCGTCGGTTCGCAGGAAGTCGCGCTTCGCCCCCCCCCCCATCCCGCCGCAGCTCGCCAACGTGAACCTCCCCAAGGAGCTGCTGGGCCTGCCGCCCACCGTGGCAGCGGGCCTCATCGCTCAGGGCATCACCGCCCTCCCCCCCACGCTCGCCAACCGCACGACCATCACGACGGGGGGGCATGCCATCATGGGAGGTGGCGGTGCGCCCATGGGGAACCCCATGGGGGGGGGGGGCCTGATGGGCATGTCCCCCTACGGGCCGGGGGCGATGCCGGGGGGGCTGGGGGCTGCCATGGCGAACCCCGTGCTGAAGACGCAGGTACAGTCGGCGGCGCGGCTGCCGTGTGCGTGAGTGCATTGTCAGCGGCCGCTTGCGTGCAGGGGGGGGGCGCCCACTGAAGTTCAATTAGGTCGGTGCTATTGGGCAAGAGGAGGGGCGCGGGGGGGGGGGGGGGGGGGGGGGAGGGGGGGCGGTGCCCTGGGGGGTTGCAGGAGGTAGCCGAGAATCAGGCTCAAGGCAGATTGCGGCTGTCGTGGTGCGAACTGAGAGGACAGCGGCTGCGCTTCAAGAGCTTGGGATGCCATGGCCGATCGTCGACGCAGGGTAGGACGCAAATTAGCGTCAGGGCTGCGGTGAGGCTGGGCCTTGGCTAAGGCTTGTAGTAGACAGACACGAGGCTGGAGCGCCCGTCAGTTGCAACTTCTACTAAGGCGCAGGCAGGCTGTGCTCCCGGCAAGTGTCGCCCCACCGTAGCATGCTCGCACTCAGCGGTACAAATGTGTACGTCCGCGACCACGCGGTCAGGACGGTCAGAAGCAGCTGCCAGCATGCACGGTTCGTGACGTCCACTTATGTAAGGGCTCAGCACTAATGCGTGCTCCCCCCCCCCGCCCGCCCCCCCTTCCGCCCCCCCGCCCTTTCCGCCCTCCCTTCGCCGTCTTCGTTCCCCTCCTACCGCTCGTGTCCTCCGCATCTCCCCCCCTCCTCCCCCCCCTCCCCCGCCCGCCCGCATTGCCGTCGCCCCCCCCCTCTTCGCTCGCTCGCATGTGCATGTTCTGTACCCGATTGTTCTACGTCGCCATGCACATGTCAGCGCGTGACGGCATGTGCTGGAAGCACCCGCGTCGCGCCTGTGATGGCGAGGCCGCTGCTGTCAGCAGCAGCAGCAGCGGCGGCGGCACCCGCCGCGGCAGCAGCAGCGTAGCTGCAACGCCGCTGCGCCCCCCGAGTACGAGGTGTGGCGAGCGTTGCTGCTGCAGTAGGGCTAGGGTTACGACTTTAATGCTATAGTAGGGTTACGATCTGGTGTGCAGTGCTGAAACCTGACACTGAGGTTACTGTCAGGCATTACACACTTCATTGATCGAGCCGTTGAGCTGCGCCGAAAGGCTGACCGCACCATTGACGACCCTGTGCGACTTGCGGTTGCAAGCATTGGTACCAGATGTGCTCCGTTTAATGCCAGTGATAGGGTCCTTAACAGCAGCTCTTATAGTCTGCAGCATCTGTGGCTCGCAATGTGGTGATGGTAGAGAGCACCATGGTTGCAAAGTGACTTGCCTTGACGTTGGATGGGGCCACGCTGCGGTTGTAGCACTGCCTCCTGGTCCACCTTCACTGTCCGCAGCACCCGCCCCCTAGCCATACACGCGTGCTTCATGGAACTCCCATCAGTGTGTCGGCACTCGCCGCCGACTGTGCAGCGCTGAGACTCACCATCCGCAGAGTCTGACTCTGGGTCTGCTCCCCCTGCTGCCCCCCCACCGCCCCCCCCCGCCCCCCTTGCTGCGCAGCTGGAGCTGTTCATCGGCAACGTGCCGCCGGGCTGCACGCCGCAGGCCATCACGGACTTTCTCAACGCGGCCATGCACCAGGTCGGCCTGGCCAAGGGTGAGTCGCGTCCGCGCGCTTCCAGGGCAGTGGGTTGGGGGGTTACGGCAAGGTTTGGGGGGGCAGGAATGGGGTCAGGGGGGTTACTTTTAAGATTTGGGGTGGTACGGGCCATACACCAGGTCGGCCTGTTGTGTTCGCGCACATCCAGGGCAGTGGAAGTTTGGGTGGAATGCAAAGTTCAAGTACTTGTGGCTATGCTTCAGGTCGGCCTGGCCACTGGTGATTACCGTTCGTGCGCCTTCAGGGCAGTGGGCCGGGGGGTCAGGGCTAGGGTACAGGGGGCAGAAATGGGGGGGGGGGGGGTAGGTTTAAGATTAGGGCTGTTGCGCGAACTTGCACCAGGTCTGCCTGGCCAATGGTGAGTCGCGTTCGCGTGCTTCAAGGGCAGTGGGCCGCGGGGTCAGGGCTGGGTGTCAGTGGCCACGGTTGAAGTCAGGCTGAAGTTCAAGTTCAACGCGGCCATCCACCAGGTCGGCCCGGCCACACAATGAGTCGCGCGCGCGCATTTCTCAGAGGGCTGGCGGGTGGGGGTCAGGCTTCTGACCCCTGCGCGCGTGTGCAGCATGGCCGTGTTTCACCCCTTACTCCCGACCCCCAACCCTGCAGCCGAGGCCCCGACCAAAACCCTCCCAGTGCCAGCCCTCCGAGAAACGCGCACAGGCGACTCATTCTCGGCCAGGCCGACCTGTGGTACGGCCACATTCCATTGAACTTCGTATTCCACTTGAACTTCCAGCGCTTCGGCCTGGATTACGGTAGGGTCGGAGGACTGCGCCGCCTGTGCGCTCATTTCTACAGCGGTGGTGCAGGGCGGCCGTCAGCTGCGGCGCTGATGCGGTCACGCACCGTGCTGATTTCTGCAACGGTGGTGCAGATCGACGGCCAACAGTGGCGCTGTTGCGGTCACAAATCGCCATCAGTGAGCGCTGCTGCTGCCGCTGCCGCTGTCACCAATGTCACAACTGAGCGCTGCCGCTGCTGCTGATCGCTGCCACCGTGTCCGCGCCTCAGCGCCCGGCGATCCCATCGTCAACGTGCGCGTGAGCCAGAAGTTCGCGTTCGCCACGGTCCAGAATCGCTAGCAAGCGGCACTTTACGGTCAATTTTTTCAACGGCGTCGCAGGGCGGCCATCAACAGTGGCGCCGATGCAGTCACGAATCGCCATTACTGAGCACTGCTGCTACTGCTGCTGATCGCTGCCGCTGTGTCCGCGCCTCAGCGCCCGGCGACCCCATCGCCAACGTGCGCGTGAGCCAGAAGTTCGCGTTCGCCACGTTCCGCTCCACAGAGGAGTCCACGGCGGCGCTCAACATGACGGGCATACCGTTCATGGGCCAGTTCTTGAAGATTCAGGTAAACTTCGCGTGTGACGCACTTCCGCGCGCTCCTCGCTGTACACTCACGTGAAACCTGAGGCACCCGTCAGGTGTGCAGAGCGATTGGCCGGCTGGTGTTGGCTGACTTGGTGCCTCGACTACCCTGTTGCGCAGCTGCCTATGTCTGTCCTGGCTCCGACGCTGTGCGCTTTCGCTGTGCGGGGCAGCGCCCTAACCCTAACCCTAACCCTAACCACAGCGGCATTCGTAGCCACACGTGCATGTCACGGTCGACTCGTAACGAGACTCGGACCCTGTGTGCTTGTGCTGCGCTGAGCAGCCAATGCAGCCTCGACTCGGAGTTGGACTCTGACTCTGCGCCCTTCCGTTGTTTTGAGCAGCGCCCCAGCAGCTACCGCGGCCCGCCGGACATGTGCAAGACGTGGCAGATCCTGACCGGCCAGGCCCCGGAGACGATCGCAACGGTCGCGGCGGCGACGGCGCTCGTGGACCCCAATACCAAGGTATGTAGGTATATGAGGTATATGATGTAGAAGTAATTCTTTTTGGGGCTGGGCGGTTACGCGATGCATAGCACACACGAGAAGCATGATGATCATTGGAATCATGGTTGAAGCGGGCATGCGCTGCCGCTGCATCAGACCCCAATACCAAGGCATGCAGGTATATGGGAGCAGTCTTTTGCGGCCAAGCGCTCCCGCACTGCAGAGCACACTCGATAAGCATGATTATCGGAATCATAGAGAAGTTGTAGCAGGCTTGCGCTGTTGTTGCACCGGTGGAGGTTGCGCTCATTGACCCTCATCCCCAGGTTTCAACAGGTTTCTTTGCGTAACGCGGCCTTGCACACTTCAGGGCACACATGACAAGCACCGTCATTCGAAATCCCATGCGTGCATGCGGTCGCCGAAGCTCGGCAAGGGTTTGCAGCCCCTCCCAACGCCTTTAGTTTCCACAACTGGGATCAACCTGTGGCACCATGCAGAGGCCGATGCGTCTGGTACTCTTTGCTTTCGGCGTAACTGCAGTGCAGCACTTGCACATGGCGTCTGACGCGCTTGCCCGAATAAAAGATGGGCCTGCTATGCAGTGTGGTTTGATGGCAGGCTACTGAGTGTTGCTGCTCGCTGTTTGCTGAGCATTGCTGATCGTCCGACTGCTGCAGCCTCTTTGCCCTTAGTGCCGCCGCCTCCGTTTGCCTCAGGACGCATGCAGACCATGTAGGTAGCAGGCCACCAGGCTGCTGCTCTGCATCCCAGAGCACTGCTGCTCCTCATGATAACGTATCAAAAGATCGTAGAGCTCTAGGTGACAAGGTGTGGTTGGCCACAAAATGCCTTCCACCAATATTCGTGGTCGCAGCCGCTGCGGCAATTCCACTTGCCTCACATGTACCCCTGCCTCGCATCGTTGCGCCGCGCAGACGAACCGCGAGATCTTTGTGGGGAACGTTCCCCTGGAGGCTCAGGCCGACGCGCTGCAGCAGTTCCTGGGCAGCGCCATGCAGCAAGTGGGGCTCACCACAGGTGCGTGACATTGCTCAGCGCGCTTTCAGCCCTAGGTTTAGGGTTTTTTGATGACGCAGCGTGACATTGCTCAGCGCGCTTGCAGCCTTGGTGTTTTGATGACGTGCAGCAGTTCCTGGGCAGCGCCATGCAGCAAGTGGGGCTCACCACAGGTGTGTGACATTGCTCAGCGCGCTTTCAGCCCTAGGTTTAGGGTTTTGATGACGCAGCGTGACATTGCTCAGCGCGCTTGCAGCCTTGGTGTTTTGATGACGTGCAGCAGTTCCTGGGCAGCGCCATGCAGCAAGTGGGGCTCACCACAGGTATGTGACATTGCTCCGCGTGCGCGTTACACCCTAGGGTTAGGGGCCCACCTGGGGCGTGGGTTAAACCCTAAGGTCAGGGTTGTGTGCGGTGCTACATTCGTCACGCATCGTCAGGGGGGGGGGCGTTCCATTGCGTGCACCAAAATGTCCTTCGCGCGACGTCAAGTGCCGCCGCCGTTACGGGACTGCCCCCGGAGCGAGGCTGACCACAGGGCGGCACAGACGCGCAGTGCGTGGGCCAAACCTAGGGTTAGGGTTGCACCACCACAGAGGTGACGCTTTATCCCAAGGTGTGCCTGAAGTGGCGCTGTCTGCAGGTCGGCACAGATGCTCAGTGCGTGAGCTAGACCTAGGTTAGGGTTAGGGTTAGGGTTAGGGTCACGTGCACCAGATCGCAGTCCGCGTGGCATATCAAGGACTGCGCCTTGAGGGTGTCACGTGGTCACGGCTCGGCAGTGCCCTGCTTGAAGTGGTGCTGCTACAAAGTCCGCACAGCTGCTCAGCACACGGGCTCACCCTTAACCTTGTCTAGGATTGCATGCACTTCATTGCGCTTTGCGCATTATGCAAGGATTGCGCCTTGGATGTCACGTGGTCACGGCTTGGCAGTGCTCTGCTGCAGAGCTCGCACTTGTCGGCGTACAGTCATGGAGTCGGCTGCAGAGGCCGATGGATGAACAGCAGCTGAGGGCACAGTGCGGTGTGTACAGCTGGACGTTTGTGAACAGGAGCTTGCATGTTCGATACCCCCCCCCTCTCACACCCACACTCCAGGGCCTCTCACACTGCACATGTGTGCGTGAGAAGTTAACACAAACTTCAACTCTCCCAATGGAACGCGCCTCGCACTCTTCACACTCCAGATCTGCTCCGTAATTGAAGTTCTCATACAGAACTTCACCTCTTGCGCCTGCCTCTCTCCACGCGCGCGCGCCCGCGCAACGCCCGGCAACCCGATCGTGCACGTGCGCATAAATGTGGGGAGGAGGCGACTCACGCGCTCTCCCTCAACTTCAAGTTCTCACACAAACTTCACCTCGTTGTGCACCTCTCGCCGCGCGCAGCGCCCGGCAACCCGATCGTGCACGTGCGCATGAACGCGCGCTTCAGCTTCCTGGAGTTCGTGCTGTTGGAGGAGGTGACGCACGCGCTCGTCCTCAATTTCAAGTTATCACACTTCACCTCTTTGCGCCTGCCTCTCTCCGCGCGCAGCGCCCGGCAACCCGATCGTGCACGTGCGCATGAACGCGCGCTTCAGCTTCCTGGAGTTCCGCTCGATGGAGGAGGCGACGCACGCGCTGTTCCTCAACAACATACCCTTTGGCAGCTCCACGCTCACCTTTGCGCGCCCCTCGAAGTACGCCGGCCCCGTGACGGTGAGACTTGCGCGTAGGGTTAGGGTTAGGGTTAGGGTTGGGTTGACGCGCGTATCTTGTTTGAACGCCGCATTGCCTGACCTCACGATAGTGACACGATAGTGAGCTGACAAAACGCCTGCAGCCTCTGCTGTAAGTGTACTACGACACTTTCCTGAAGCCACCCAGCAGCGCCCCCTGAACAGGGCCGCCAGGGCACCCGCCCTTGCAGTAGCAGCTGGCATAATATTCCCCAGGCACGCAACTGCATGCGCGAGTGACGACCGTTCGACAATGTCATGGTTAGTCAAATTGAACAACTGTGGCGGTGCCTCTATAACAACGGGGGCGCTCTTAACCGCTTCGAGAAGGCACGCACTCTGCTGCGCTCATGTCCCGTTTGGACCAGATACCACTACCCAGTTGGTCGCCTCACATGCGCTCCTCCCCTTCACATATCGTCTTTCTCGCGCACAGCAGCCGACCAAGTGCCAGCCAATCGCCTCAAATGCACCCCCCTTCCTGTCACACATCGTCGTCCCTCGCCTATCGCAGCCCACCAAGTCGTGGTTTGTTTGGAACATGTACTTGCTACTAGCCGCTAGCCAGTTGCCTCATGTGCGCCCCCCCCCCCCCCCGCCACACATCGCCGTCCTCACGCATCGCAGCCCACCAAGTCGTGGTTCGAGACGCTCGCCGACAGCAACGTGCTGGGCAACGTCATGGAGCAGCAGGCGGCGGGCCCGCCGCCGTCGACCGTGGTGCGCATCGGCAGCGTCGTCAACGCAGACGAGCTCGTGGACGACGAGTCGTACCAGGAGGTCATTGAGGTATGCATGAATGTGTGGCACGTGTAGTGTTACTGTGAAATGGCTCGCGCGCAAGTGTGTGCGACAGTTACAGCAGTTACAGTTACCGCCGCCGTCGATCGTGGTGCGCAGCGGCAGCGTTGTGAACGCGGACGAACTCGTGGACGACGAGTCGTACCAGGAGGTCATTGAGGCATGTGCATTTTGTTTGTGTAGAACTCGTATTATGGCCGTGACGTGAAGCTCGTAATCGTGTGATGGCAGCCATGGCGCAGAGCGTGTGGTGCTTGTGCAGCACCTTCTGCAACAGCAAAAGTGGCATGGCTCAAACATAGGCAGCACCTGAAGTGCATCACACACGGATCACCACTACGCCTAATGGTCATCTACCGCGATAGCAGAGCTCACTTCCATCGAAGTACCTCTTCAAACAGTGTGACGTCAACTCATACGCCTAGTGGTTATCTACCCCGGCAGCAGAGTTCACTCACATCTTCAAGCACGTCTTCAACAGTGTGACATTCAACCCTCGTGCCGCTGCAGGACATGCGCGAGGAGTGCTCGCGCTGGTCATTCACCGCGACAGCAGCGCTCACTTCCATCTTCAAGTACATCGTCAACTACTGTGATGTCAACCCTCGTGTCATTCACCGCGACAGCCGCACTCACTTCCATCTTCAAGTGCATCTCCAAAAACCGGGATGCCAATCCTCATTTAGTTCACCGCAACAGCAGAGCTCACTTCCATCTTCAAGTACATCTTTAAATGCTGTGACATTCCACCATCGTGCCGCCTCAGGACATGCGCGAGGAGTGCTCGCGCTACGGCACCGTGCTCGGCATTGAGATCCCGCGCAACGCGGCCGCGGGCGTGGGCTACGTGTTTGTTCAGTACTCCACCGTGGAAGAGGCCACCAAGGTGCGTCGTGCAGCAGCGCTCGGCAGTCATCTGTGCTGACGCAATGCGCTGGGCATCAACTACACGTCGGTGCATACAGTATGTGGCCACCAAGGTGCGTTCGCTCTGCAGTCGCGTGTGCCGGCGCAGCGCGCCGGACATAGCTACGTGTGCGCATCCAGTTTGCGGCCACCAAGGTGCGTTGTGCAGCGCCGCTGCGCGCTCATGTGTAAACCAACAAAGAAAATATGCGTCAGCGCGTACAGTACGTGGTCACCAAGGTGCGTTCGCTCTGCGGTCGTGTGTGCTGGCGCAATGTGTCGGACATGAAGTGCGTGTCTCCGCATATGACAGTGCGCCTTTGCGGAAGAGGCCGCCGAGAAGTGCGTTGTGCAGAAGCGCTCCGCAGGCTGTTGTGGCAACACAATCGCGCCGGACGTGGCGCCTAACCCTAACCCTAAGACGAAGTCGCGCCGGCCATGTCAGCGCGTGCGGCACTGCTCGATTGGCACGCACTGCTGCGCGGGGATGTTTGACCAGCCCGCCGCCTGCGCAGTCAACCCCGACACAATGTCACCCTCATGCACTGCCCTCGATGCGCTGTCGTGCTGACCGACTTGCAACTCGCCCATCGCCGCGCCGTACAGGCCAGAAACGCCTTCTCTTCGCGCACGTTCGACGGCAAGCAAGTCGACGCGACCTTCTTCGGCCATGACGATTTCGCCGCCAAGCGCTTCTGAGCGCTGGTGCCAGCACGTGCAGCGCCGCGCGCCCTCGCGTGACTGAGCATGGCTTCCTCGATGCGTGGAGACACGGCACATGCAGTGCGTGGAGTGCAGTCTGTGGTGAACTGTGGTGGCGTGCGTGGCTGCAGCACGACGTTTGCTATCCCTGCGCAGCTTTGTTGCAATGCCAGAGTAATTGCTGCTGCTGCTGCGGCGGCGGCTGTGGCTGCTGCTGCTGCGGCTGTTGTTGTGCACGTGTGAGATCCCACAGCAGCACTGCTCAGCACTGACGGCACGGTGGACACTGACGGCAGCAGCTGCAGCTGCAGCAGTAGCAGGGCCCTAAGCAGCAGAGGCGGTACGCCAACTATGCCATGCTTCCCGGGGGGGCCAGGGTCAGCTTGCGCACAAGCGCACCGCAAATGCACGTTCAGCTAATGCAACCATACCACGAACGAACTTCCAACGCTGCGACTTCGCTGCAATTTTAATCGCTCACCAGCCTGAGGATAACGCCGCCAGGCATGGTGTTCATGCGTGCATGTGTCATACACCAGCGAACTTCAATTCTTACCAGCAGTTATGCACACAATGTACTTGAGGAGGCAATAGCCAGTCAAGAGCAGGTTCACCTTGTATATTTGCGTGTAGCTGCACACAAGGTAGGCACTTGGAGTTGAAGTAACACTCTGCGATCATCAACATGACTGCAATGTGAAGCATCTGTAGATCTAACATGACATTGTTGTGTTCTGCAAGTTGTGCACCCCCTTGGACGATGATACAAGAGGTGCAGGCAGCTAAAATCATTCACTGGCATAGCATGCTTTCAAGACAAGCACCATTTCTGCATTAAGGTATGCCATGGTTAGAGAATCTGATCCTGATCGATCTTGAACAGTGTATGACACTCACTGACAGGCTGAGTGTCGCACAGGTACCACTGAGTGTTGTGCATGCAGGTACCGAGATGCGTTTTGTTGAAGACACCTGCCACACCACCGACCTTGTTAATTTGAAAGGCGCCATGTGTGACAGCATGACCGAACTCACTGAGAGTCTGTTCATGCTCATGCACATTTTACATGAGCTGTGACAATTGTCCACTCCAAAATCATGTCTCGGAGCAGCCTGTCAGTGACTGAGTATGCAAGTATCACGAGCTGAGCATTTGAATTTTGTGATCTTCCTGAATATGTTTCACTTGTACGTATGGACTTGATACAATTTTGATTCACGTGCCGTGGCTAACTTGCTTGAAGATTACAAGGTTAATATTAGGACTCGAGTGTACGGCTACCAGCTGCCCATTTGTGGCGGGACAGTCCATATGAAAGCTGATTGTGGAACGTCGCCGCATGGCAATTTGAAATTGCAGCATGAATATCATTGACTGTTGACCACTCGAGATCATGATGTAATCCTGGCAGCTGCCGGTGTGACACATAGTATCATGAGGTTTAAATCGCAAACAATGGGACTTAGCATCAAATCTTTGGCGAACGCTGTTGCAAGGTTAAACGCGCACGGCCGGCCACGGCAGAAGTTGACTCAGATCCCATGAGCACTGAGCCTTTCTCAAAACTGCAAGGATTGGCTTCGGAACTGTGAAAAACTGACCTGAATTGCCAAATGGGAAAACGGGACTCGCCATCAAACTACATGGGCGAAGTCTGGCTGAACCCTGCCAGCGTTCGCTGCTTCAACATGATATTAGTAAAGAGACCAGTGTTGGAGTTGGTTAGAATTCCATGATGAGCACTGAGCGCTTTTCCAACTTCAATTTGGATTTGAACCTATTCAGTCAAAGTTCACAGTTGAGGTTAAATGTTCGAGTCTAATTTCCACATCAAGATGGCGCATTCAACTCGCAGGCGGGCACATTCAGTACCATCATAGGTCAAGCTGCAGACCATTTGCTCTGTTGACCCTCTTGGGTCACTCCACCTGTGAGCCAGTTCCGATTGAAGAGGCCGTCGGACTCCCAGCTGCGACATCAGGGCCATGGCAGCCATTAACCTAGGCCTCCATGTGTTGGCGCACAGCGCCCGCCATCACGTTGAACCGCCGTAACACCCGCAACGTTGGGGCCAATAGGGCACACAGCGTACGCTTCCACCCGCTGGCGTGCAGGGGATACGCCGGCCTGCCGCCAGTCATCATGCTGTGCTCTGTGCTGCTGTGACAGCGCTCCACAGCTGCTGGTCACCGCGGCAGCGGCGGCACCCAGGCCAGCCGTGCGTACAAGCTGCTGCCATCATGAATCGTTTTCAAGTCCGTTACATGAGAGTGTGTGTAGCCGGCCTTTGTGGGCAGCCAGACCGTGTGTGTGTGTGTGTGTATGTTAGCATCCCGATTGTTAGCCGGTACATCCATGGTGCCAATCACGCCCGGAGCCTCGCGGCCAGCGCACACAGGCGCTGATTCGTTGGGGCGCGCGCCCGCGTGCACGCCTCGCATACTTGTGTGTTTTATGTGTGTGTCATGTGTGTCCGCACACCATGATTGAGGTACCGTCCAGAGGAAATTCAGCGGCCATATCGCCGCAGTGTCGGACTGCGCACAGTACAACAATTCTGTACGGATGGTGGTTTAGTGTGCACCAGCAAGCAGGGCATTATGCCATCGGCGCTAGCTGTTGCCGCGCTCCCATGCTCCCGTTGTCCGGCAATGCCAATGTGATTCGCCCACAAGACGCGATGGTGAGAGGAGCTTCAGCGCTCCAGACACCGCTGCAACAGGAAAAGCTTATGCACAGGGACGACCGTTGTGCCAGCGCACAGGGCTGCCGTGCGAGCAGCTTGTGGTGCCATCGTGCGTCGTAGCTCTCGTCAGCAACAATAAATGTGCAGGTCAGTATCTTAGAGGCACCTTGTGAGTGACTTCTGCTTTTTTGCACACGTGCCGCGCGTTTTGTTGCATGCTTCACGCGGTATATGATTGCGTGTTAGCTTTATAATCGACAAATTCGCTGTCGTTTGCAAGTGATGGTTGATGCTCATTCACACACTTTGGCACAAGGTATACTGCTATGTAGACTTCGGCAACAAGCTTGACATCAACCGTCTGGGCTTTTTTGTGCCTTGAGCGAAAAATATACACAACAATGAAGGCACAGACCCCAATAATGGCACAATCTGCCTTGCCGTATTCTGACAGACACTGCATATTCACATTGCGGTTTGAGCTGCTTGTACCACTCATATTGTCAGGTGCCATAGTACAAACCAAGTACTTCGCATTGGGATTGCGATTGCAGCCAGCTACGGTTTGAAGTCCAAGTCGGCCACCGTTTGGAATATACACGAAAACATGCGTCGCTTGTGCACCTCACATCGCCACGCACAGTACTTCAACATCATGACGGCCGCAGGTGAATTACTCTTTGACGTACAGGATAACACGCTGCAAGTGTAGTTCTGCAGTTGAAGTACCAGTCAGCCACAACAGAATGAAATGCACCATTTAATGAATTAATACCGTCTCACCATCATGTGGTGTGCTTTTGCGCAGCCAATGTGGTCGTATCCGTGACCTCCCTTCTGCTTATTGCAATCATGCAACATATGCTTTATTGAGCCTTGTATGACGAGCTGAACCGTGTGACAGAGGATGCGTACACACGGATGAAATGTGCTTTTCATATGATTCCAGTTGCAACCCAAACCGCAGACGGCTTCAAAGTTTGAGACTGTTGCCCCAAAACGCGGATGGCATTCAGGCTCTTGCAGCTTCAGATGGAAAATTAGGGTCGGCGTGGATGCATGCTAATTAGCCTTTGTGAATTTGCTTTGTCCACGAAGCAGTGTGTGACGAGATTTCTAAAAGCTGCCCTCTGGCACAAAGCTGATGCAGACCCAACACAATGGATATCGGTTCCATGTGGCCTAGGACACTTGGGCACTTGAAAGAGTAGGAGCATATACTTCGAAGTATAGCAGTTACATGCTCATTCTCATTGCTGCGACGTTTACGGCAGTTACACTTGCCGGTCTACCACTTGCCGGTCTACCTATACATTCACTTCTAGCGCACACGCCTGGCGTCGGTCTCCTGTTGCATTGGCCACTTGAAGTTCACATCTGGCGGTGTGGAGCTACAGGTAGGCAACACCTGCTCTTTGTGTCGCACTGGGAAGCATTGCGGAGGTGTGAGGCACGCATGTGTGTACGTCTGCATGAAGGCAACACATACCTCATAATGAATGCATGTTTTCGAGGCGAAGGGCCATTGCGACCGTCAGTGCCTGCATGACACTTCCGAATGACCATGAAGGCACACTTGAGCATACAACAGAGCACTTGTAGTGACCGCATCAGTGCACCAAACGACCGCAGTGACACCTGGAGCTTTGAGTCCAGGTACATTGTTTGACGCAAGCTTTTCGATTGCATAGGCAACCCGGCCTCCCTTGGGCCTTTATAAATACAAGTCCATACGTACATTGTTTGCACGTCAGTTCAGAATGGTCGCATGGGAGGTGGGGATGCTAGGACATGGATCTTTTAGATATCGCTAGCCTGAGTTGCTGCGTGCCATCTAGCAGTATTTACGTGCCCAGCGGCCCGCCCCTCCTGGCGCGTTTGTGCGTTGTCACCATTGTATAGAACCCTGCAAACCTTCATTCTGCAGATTTGCACAAGACCTAGTGAACGCCAGAAGTGAACAGAAGTTGTGCATGCATTGCTAGCTTCGCACCAGCCGAGGTTCAGTCGCAAGCGAGGATGTGTTGACATGTCCCGTGGCACCGCATTGCAATTGCAGCGCTTTGTGACAGCAACCCGCCGCAGCAGCGGCGCTGCAGCGGACCAGTTCACAACGAACCCAAACACCATGCTCGGCATTCAATGTCCACAGACCCTTGCCAAATACTGCAATCAACCAGTGGCAGCAGCACAAACAAGAGACCAGACACCGCCACATTTCCGCGTGCAGCAAAACGCGCACTCCATTGGTAAACGCAGCAGGCACCAAACATAAACCTCCTGGCCCTCGCGCCGCGCGCGTCGCCTGCGCCCGAAGCGCACACAAACGGCGGCATCTGCTGTTTGTGTGCGCCACGTAGCACTGGGCGCGGCGGGCGGCGGCGGCGCGAGAGCCAGGGAAACCAACAGGGGCGCGAGCGGAGGGGGGGGGGGAGCCGTGAACCTCCCCAGCAGTGCTCAGCACTGCCGCGTCGGCTCCCTGCGCGCTGGGAGCGCGCACGCATGGCATATGCGCCCCATCCTCTAACCCCGATGCTAACCGCGTACCTGCTGTGAGTGCGGCAGGCGGCGCAGTTCGAGCGACCACCGAACTGCGCCCGCCGCACTTCGCTTCCCCCCCCTCCTACCCCCCCTCGCGAAGGGGGGGGGGGGGGGGGGGCTGAAACAAACCTAAATGGACCTAATAGTGCTTGAATCTGACACCGCGGCGCAGAGAGCCGGCGCCACCGTTCGAACGGCACTCCAGCGGGAAGTCGGGTCATTTCGCTGGGGCTGTAACTGAGCCTGCGCGAGGGTTCCTACGGGTCCTAAGCTACGGAGCCGCGGGGCCGCGGAAACTGAAGGGACAGCGGCGCGGCTTTCTACTGTCTGTTTCTCTTTTTCTTTTTGGTCTCTCTTGTTTCTAGCGACGGCGCGCGACACAGAGCGGGAGTGAGCCCCCCGCGGGGCTCGCTGCTTATGTGCGCGCGTGTTGAAGTTGAATTTTACTTGTTGTACTGCGCGTCGAAGTGCACGACGCACCAGATGTGCGGGCAGTCGATGGGGGAGATGGGCACGGAGAGCGCCGTGAGGCTGCTCTGGGGGATGTAGTCGCGTCCGAAGCTGGTGCTGTCTACGAGGGCGTTGCACCTGCGAGGAGGGCGGGGGGGGGGGGGGGGGGGGGGAAGAGGAGGGGCATAGAGCCGTGTCAGTTGCAGGCAAGAGCACGTAACATGGATACGTGTCGGTGACGAGGCATGTGAGTTCAACTCGTATGGTGCGGCAGCGTCAGCGGATTTCATAGTCAACAGGAATGCTTTCTGTCATAGAAGTATTAGCATGGATGTTGTAACTCCTAACTCCACAAGTAAGCCTGAAAAGCACTCTTGGGTAAAATCTCAAGTACGCGATAGCAAGTGCCAGGCCCACATTCCGCGCAACGCACCCACAACAACACCATACATACTCCCAGGTCGCAGCGCACGCATGCCCATCCCCGAGCGACACCCCGCAGCAGCAAACCCCGCTGCTCTCACCTGCACGCCATGACGAGGTTCGACGTGAGCGTCGGCGGCGTCGCGCTGTACAGGCTGACGCTGCCCGTGACCACGTTGCTGCCGGCCGAGTGGTACAGGACGAATGTGCCGAGCCGTGTCGCCTTGGTCACATCCGCGCCCCCCGCCCCCGCCAGCATGTAACCGCTCAACTGCCCGCTGCGGATCTGGCCGTTCCAGCCCCAGCGGTTTGTGCTGAAGGCAATCCAGGTGACGTCCGATGTGGCGGTGCCGGTGGACACCTCGGCGTTGCTGCCGGGCCCCGACATGACGGTGCCGCTAGAGTTGTAGGGGACGGGGGTGGGGGTGGCCGTTGGCGTGCGCGTCGGCTGCGAAGGGGAGGCAGGGGGGGGGGGGGGGGGGGAGGTGTCATGTCAGCGACAACATTCAGTGCGCATTGCAGGAATGAGCTACGATGACAAAAGCAGAAAACGGCCGGCGCGCGCGTTGGCTGTGAGGGAATGGGGAAGGGGGGGAGGGCGGGGGGGTCAGCGTTCAACGCGCATTGCAGGAGCGAGCAGCATTGACAAACAATGACGGCATCGCCTGCACTGCCACCAAACCACCATCCATAATAACCTGCTGCCACTCACAAACGCCTACTGCAGATGCGCAGGTATTGGCGCCGCCATGTGCTGCAACACATAGCACACATGTGAAGAAAAATCGAGCGCCACCGACACAAGGCTGCGCCGCAATGCGGAATTGCCAGTACTGACCGTAACTTCGATCCTACCCCGACCCTGGCCTACTCAGAAGCAGCGACAGTCATAGACACTCGCAGCCCGAATCACCTGCTGCAGTGAGCATGCCTTACCCTAACCCTAACTCCTGTTCAGGTTACGATCAGGATTGGGGTCGAGCACAGGGGAGCCATCGTGCGTTTAATCAAGTACTCAAAGCTCCACCGTTACATCCTTTACAAGTGGCAAAGCAGCAGCGCTCAGCTCACCTGTGCCGTCGGGGTCCCCGTGGGCGCGGCGGTCGGCACCGCAGTCGGCTTGGCGGTGGGCTGCGCGGTGGGAGTGGCAGTGGGACTGGCAGTCGGCTTGGCAGTGGGGTTGGCAGTCGGGCTGGCAGTGGGCTCTGCTGTGGGCTTGGCCGTAGGCTGTGCGGTGGGCGTGGCAGTCGGTTCAGCGGTCGGTTTGGCTGTAGGCTGTGCTGTTGGGCTGGCGGTTGGGGTTGCGGTGGGCTTGGCGGTGGGGTTGGCAGTCGGGCTGGCAGTGGGCTCAGCAGTGGGCTTGGAAGTAGGCTGTGCGGTAGGTGAAGCGGTGGGCTCAGCTGTGGGCTTGGCTGTGGGCTCAGAAGTGGGCTTCGCTGTAGGCTCCGAAGTGGGCTTGCTTGTGGGTGCAGCAGTGGGGTTGGCAGTAGGCTCCGCAGTCGGCTTGGCAGTAGGCTCAGCAGTGGGCTCAGCGGTAGGCTGCAGCAGAAGTGTACAGGCAGGTGGCGGAGAGGGAAACCAGCTTGAGTGCGCCCGATGGTCTGTAACTTCAGCAAGAAGTATGATCTCATCATGCCAGCTGCGGTGTTGCGCATGCATGCTGCAGCACTGCATGTGCGTCATGGCACTCGGCCGTTGCAATGACACTATGAACAGGTCGACATTAATAAGCGCCCCTGGAACGAGTCATATAGTACAACCTGATTTACTATCTAAGCATATTCATTATATTACACTGCACTCCCGGGTGCCCGATGCAACACAGCAAACGGGGCACTGCAAAAGTGGCTTCAATGTGAACAAATGCGATAGCATCCGTTAATTGCGGCAATGCCGGCCAACAACAATGCCACACCGCATTTGGCCCCTAAGGCTTGTCTTCACTGGCATGGCTGAGAGTGCTACAGCAGGCAGAGGGCAACACAGCATGCAGGCCTCATATCACAAACTGCAACTCCGACACTATGTAAACAGTCAGTGCTGTACAGGCGACTGATGTCTGTGGTGTGATCACACATGTTATCTATGAAGTGGTGGTGATGTTACCTTCGCGGTGGGCTCAGAAGTGGGCTTGGCAGTGGGCTCAGAAGTGGGCTTGGCGGTGGGCTCAGAAGTGGGCTTGGCCGTAGGCTCTGAAGTGGGCTTGGCCGTAGGCTCTGAAGTGGGCTTGGCAGTAGGCTCAGCTGTGGGCTCTGCAGTGGGTTCAGCAGTGGGCTTGGCAGTAGGCTCGGCGGTGGGTTCAGCAGTGGGCTTGGCAGTAGGTTCAGCAGTGGGCTCTGCAGTGGGTTCAGCAGTTGGCTTGGCAGTGGGCTCGGCGGTCGGCTTGGCAGTTGGTTCAGCAGTTGGCTGCAGAAGTGCAAAAGTGGCAGTGACGGTGGCATCATGAGAGACACAATAGGCACTGCCATTGTTCTAGGAGCAGTAAAGCAAGTGCGCAGGCACAGCACAATGTTTGTTGCAAATTGCACCAGACAGCTGAGTACTACTACAGCAATAGGCGCGGCTTCGTTGTCGCATCGTATGCCAAGAAAGGAACAGAGCATACTGACGTACAGGCACTCCACATGTCTACGGCATGTGACTGAGCATGACCCTGCTGTCGCGGGTGCTCGTGCTTCAAAGTAGTGCCACACACCCAGGGTAGGTATGTACCTGTGCACACCGCTGCTGCACCTCACTCAGCAAGCCATGCAGCAGCATTGTTCTAAGGGAGGCAGGAACAACTGGAGCACCGGCCCTGCCTCTAGCATGGTGAGGACGCCACCCGTTTCACAATTGCGCGCGTCTGATGCGAGCAACCGTAAACATGACATGCCCGTAAGAAGCCGTCAAGCGTGTTCAAAGCAAAGCTGGTGCGTACCGGAACCTTCGGACCGTCCACACATGCATCTATCTGCATTAATGCTGAAGTAGCATACGAGCCTGCTCACCTCTGCGGTCGGCTCTGCGGTGGGCTTTGCAGTGGGCTCGGCTGTGGGCTCGGCAGCTGGCTTGGCGGTGGGTTCAGCAGTTGGTTCAGCAGTGGGCTCAGCAGTTGGCTTGGCAGTAGGCTCAGCAGTAGGCTCCGCGGTGGGCTTGGCAGTTGGCTGCAATGACATTTCAGAAAACAAGAATGGATGAGGTGCAGGCACGGTAAAGCGCATAGGTGGGGCAGAGGACTGGAAAACGAAACAGACCATCAGCTGAGTACATGGCTATGCAAACAATTGGGGCAACACTTTGAAGAGCAGGGTCAAAAGCGGCGCGGCATTTGAGCTTGCCTCCACTGTAGCGGCTACTGCAGCGGGAGAGGCGCATGCAACAGGTGGAGGGCACAATGACCATGTTGCACGACAACGCACGGTGCATGCGCTTACTATGCGTACGTATGGCGCTTGTGCAATAGAGGTAGATGCACCAGCTAGTGGCAGCTACAACTGGAACACAGTGGCATAAGATGAGGCAACGCCCAGCACGCAAATATTGGTGGCATTAATAGATTACTGCAATTACCTCAGCCGTGGGCTCAGCGGTGGGTTCAGCTGTGGGCTTGGCTGTGGGCTCCGCAGTCGGCTCGGCAGTCGGCTTGGCGGTGGGCTCAGCGGTGGGCTCGGCAGTGGGTTCTGCCGTCGGCTTGGATGTGGGTTCAGCAGTAGGCTTGGCAGTGGGCTCAGCAGTGGGCTTGGCGGTGGGTTCAGCAGTTGGTTCAGCTGTGGGCTCCGCAGTGGGCTTGGCAGTAGGCTCGGCGGTGGGCTCTGCAGTTGGCTTGGCGGTGGGCTGCAATATGGCAGAAAGCGGCGATAAATCAAGGTGAAGGCATGAGATGGGGCAAAGGACTGGTGAGCAGACTGGAAAATCAGATGAGTACACAGCAAACTGTTGGGGCAACAACATGAGAGATGCAGGCCGAAAGCGGCACGGCATCTGAGGCTACCGCTACTGTAACGGCTACCGTGAGAGGCGCATGCAACAAGTGCAGGGCACACTGGCCATGTTGCGCCACACAACGCGGTGCATGCGCTCACTGTGCAAGTATATAGCACCCACGCAATAGATGTAGAAGTACAAGTAACCAGTGGCAGCTCCAGCGTAGATGAACTATATAAAACAGCTCCCAGCACCCAGGAATCAGTAGCATCTACCAACTGTCGCAATCACCTCAGCAGTGGGCTCCGCAGTGGGTTCAGCAGTGGGTCTGGCCGTGGGTTCAGCAGTGGGTTTGGCTGTTGGTTCGGCAGTGGGCTTGGCAGTGGGCTCAGCAGTGGGCTCTGCAGTGGGCTCAGCGGTAGGCTTGGCGGTGGGTTCGGCAGTTGGCTCCGCGGTGGGCTTGGCAGTTGGCTGCAATGATATCGCACCGCAATACGTGAAGAGATCAGCTGCAGTGCGCACACTGGGCTGTGGACGACTATGCAACAGTGTGGGCAAGGTCTAAAAAAAAAGCATCGCGGCATCTGACGAAACGGCTTCTGCAGCAGGATGGGCATATGAAATAGGCGGTAAAATTGGCACGACTCTCTGCCATGCACTGTGTGTGTGCACAACGCACATCCTATCAGCACTTCTCCAATTTAGAGGTCCTCAACAGTGACATTATGCCACTTGCAATGAGATTCTTTACGTACGCCACGTCAAGCCTTAGTGTACTGCACATGGTCCAATGCCACTGCTCGCAGCGATCATCATCACTTCGTGATCAAGGACAGCACATTGGATCACGGGAGGTCTCATGGCTTGCGACTGCAGAAGTGGCCGTTTAGCTGTGAAACTATCACGCTACAGTACTCAAAATTCTGAGGCTGCTGAGATGATGGAGCACTGAGGCATGCGAAGAGTGCCGCATTGCACACAATCACCATGCAGCACAACCAACAAGAAATGATGACTCCATACGCTCACTATGCACTTGACACGTGTGGTGCACCTGATGCATCAACTTGTGGCAGCCATTACAATTTGTGGCAGCCATTACTTGGACGCACTGCATGAGCCGCTGCCAAACAGTGCAGCATCTACACATATCGCGCAATTACCTCTGCGGTTGGCTCGGCGGTGGGTTCAGCAGTAGGCTTGGCGGTGGGCTCAGCAGTGGGCTTGGCTGTGGGTTCAGCAGTGGGCTTTGCAGTGGGCTCAGCGGTGGGCTCAGCAGTGGGCTCCGCAGTTGGCTTGGCGGTCGGTTCAGCAGTTGGCTCGGCGGTCGGCCTGGCAGTTGGCTGCAATGTGGTTGCAGAAAATAAGCACGGATGAGGTGAAGGCACGAAAGAGATGGCAATTGGGGCAAAGGACTAGAGCACAGAATAAATCGATCAATATACATGGACATGCGAACAGTTGGATCAACAACCTGAAAAGCAGGGTCAAAAGCGGCGCGGCATTTACGGCCACCCGTACTGTAGTGGCTACTGTAGCGGGAGAGGCGCATGCAACAGGTGCAGGGCACAATGTTGCGCGACAAAGCATGGTGCATGCACTCAGTATGTGTAGGTATGGCACGTGTTCAATAGTTGCATCAGCTAGTGGCAGCTACAATCACACAGAATTACCAACAGAGGCATTATATGAGGCAACGCTCAGCACCCAGTATCAGTGGCATCAACCGGCAATCACAATTACCTCAGCAGTGGGCTCCGCAGTGGGTTCAGCGGTGGGCTTGGCAGTCGGTTCAGCAGTTGGCTCTGAAGTGGGCTTGGCAGAAGGCTCAGCTGTGGGCTCTGCGGTGGGTTCAGCAGTGGGCTTGGCAGTTGGCTCGGCTGTGGGCTCAGCAGTAGGCTTGGCGGTGGGCTCGGCAGTGGGCTCTGCGGTGGGTTCCGCAGTTGGCTTGGCGGTGGGCTCAGCGGTCGGCTCCGCAGTAGGCTTAGCGGTTGGCTCTGCTGTAGGTTCCGCTGTCGGCTCAGCAGTAGGCTTGGCAGTGGGTTCCGCGGTGGGCTTAGCAGTTGGCTGCAATGATGTTGCGAGAAAACAAGAAAGGTGATGGCATGGGTCATGTAAACAGATGGGGAAAACGACTGGACATCAGAACGGGGATCAATCAGGTGAGGACACTGCTGTGAAAATTGGGGCGACAACTTACGAGACGCAGATTACGCAATAGTTTTGCTCCTGAAACCAGAGCTACTGTGAAAAGGTGCATGCAACATGCATGCACAAACAGGATGACACCCTGCGGTGCACTATGTATAACAGTGCAAAAAATAAACTGCACACTTTTTATTAATGAGAGGCAGGTGTCATTCAAGCCTTCAAGTATGCCATGCCAAATCTACCTACACTCTACTTGAAGTATACAACTGCTGCTCGCATGATTGAGTATCTGTGAAGAATTTGATTTTGAGTACGGGAAGAAGCATTTCCACGGCGGATCATGCGTACAAATCACACACTAACCAACCTGCACGTAACAATTTCCTGGCTCTATGCACTCACTGCGCGCGTGCTTGTTTACTTCATACATCAGCAAGCGGCAGCAACTGCAGAGCGACAACACAAGACGACGCCCACCAACCACCTACTCCTAGCGTCAAACGACTATTGCAATCACCTCAGCAGTGGGCTTGGCGGTGGGCTCAGCAGTAGGCTTGGCGGTGGGCTCGGCGGTCGGCTCAGCGGTGGGTTTTGCAGTTGGCTCTGCTGTAGGTTCAGCGGTGGGCTTGGCAGTGGGCTCGGCTGTGGGCTCAGCAGTGGGCTCGGCAGTAGGCTTGGCGGTGGGTTCGGCAGTCGGCTTGACGGTGGGCTCAGCAGTGGGCTCAGCAGTGGGCTCAGCAGTAGGCTTGGCAGTCGGTTCAGCAGTTGGCGCTGCGGTGGGCTCCGCAGTAGGCATGGCGGTGGGCTCGGCGGTCGGCTCGGCGGTGGGCTCTGCAGTAGGCTTGGCAGTGGGCTCAGCGGTAGGTTCCGCAGTTGGCTTGGCGGTGGGTTCAGCAGTTGGCTCCGCGGTGGGCTTAGCCGTAGGCTGCAATGTCATCGCAGAGAACGCAAAAGAGTCAGCTTCACACACTGACACTGCAAGACTGTCCACGCAGTTGCAATTGGGGCAAGAGCTGTGGTTGTGAACTGGGAAGGCAGCAGTGCCTTCATCATGACTAGGGTTGCTCTCATGGAAGCAGTCGCGCATGCGGCATACATGTGGACATTGCAACAGTTCGCACGTGCTGCGCCCGTGGTACACACGTCGCCTGTCATTGGCGTCAGCAATGCTTGTGAACAGTATGATGCGCACAGTTTCCACGCAAAGCCCTACATCCGATGAATGCCACAACCTTGGCAACCTCCGCCAACTTTAGCAGAAAGATAACCAGAGTCATCGCGGGAGCTCTCACACTAAACGGCAGCAAACACCAGCATACGAACTGCCACAATCAACACTGTCCGTGGCAATGATGAGTGCACTATTGACACGAGAGAAGGGCGTGCCCTCGCACAGCACCACTGGTGGCGATGATACTAACTCCATGACATCATAACTAATACACAAAAGAAGAAGTGCGATCAGAGTGTCCACCAGCGACCGGCAGCCATGGCAAAGCAATTACACACAATGACGCCCAGCAATGCTCAGCAACCAGCCAGCATGTGCTATCATCTGCTGATCGCGCTCACCTCTGCGGTGGGTTCAGCGGTCGGCTTGGCAGTGGGTTCAGCAGTAGGCTCTGCAGTTGGCTTGGCGGTGGGCTCGGCGGTGGGCTCTGCAGTTGGCTTGGCGGTGGGCTCAGCAGTGGGTTCAGCAGTTGGCTTGGCGGTGGGCTCGGCAGTGGGCTCAGCAGTCGGCTTGGCGGTGGGCTCGGCGGTGGGCTCAGCAGTTGGCTCCGCGGTGGGCTTGGCAGTTGGCTGCCGCAGCAGTGATGGATCAGGTGCAGAGCACAAAATGGATCAGATGTGCGCACGCAATGACAGCCTCAGGCTAGCTGCGGTGCACCAGTTGGGCAGCACCTAACCCTAACCCTAACCCTAAGAAATCAGGGTCAGAAGTGGCGCTGCGTCTGAGACCGACAGCTATCGTAGCAGGGGGTGGTATGCAACTGACATGCGCAAATGGGGACCACACCTTGCCTTACACTGTGCATGATGCACTTTGCAAGCCCGTGCACTGTGCATGAGGTAAACTACGGTAGCCTATGCACACTTCTACTACAGACTGCAAAGTACTTGAGAATGTGCCATGTACTTCTGCAATCACCTCTGCGGTCGGCTCGGCGGTGGGCTCTGCGGTTGGCTTAGCGGTTGGCTCGGCGGTGGGCTCAGCAGTTGGCTTGGCAGTGGGCTCAGCAGTTGGTTCAGCAGTGGGCTCCGCAGTGGGCTTGGAGGTAGGCTCAGCAGTGGGCTCTGCAGTTGGCTTGGCGGTGGGCTCGGCGGTGGGTTCCGCAGTCGGCTTGGAAGTGGGCTGCAACGTCGCAGAACAGAAGACTGGATTAGCTGCCGCACACACCGCATTGCGCAGCTATGTACCGACTGCGACAGAACCTAACAAGTGTGTGTTACAGTAGTAGCCTAAGGGAGACCTGCATCTGAAACTACCAGCGCACTGAATACACGAAGCACGAGCGCAGGACGTCCAATGGTCTGCCGCGCCGCTGGCACAAAGTGTCACACTGTCACTTTTCCTGCTTGATTCTGCATGTACTGTAGCGCCGTAGTTATGCTATGCTATCCACACTTTCAGGGCAGGCGTGACGGTGCGGGCCGTTGCGAGGTCAGACTGTTGCTCATCAACTGCAGCAAAAGGACGTGCCCTAGGGCTCTTATTGGAGGTCTGGTGGCTGCTGGCAGTGAGCTTGTGGCCTGAAAGCTGCCACCCACCTCAAAAGTCTATACAGCAAAATTTACTGACTCAATTTGAGCGTGCGCGCGACGTACGCTAGTACTGAAACGACCTTGCTGCGCAAAGGAAATTGGTAATTGGTTAACTACATCATGCATGCAGTGCACTTTGTACTTGTGTCACTATGTACATGGCACACATCACATGTCATGAAGCAGCAGCCATGACAATCGTCAGCTGCACTACACAACACAGGGACCGGCAACGATCTGAGCTAGCATCAACCAACTGTTGCAATCACCTCTGCAGTCGGCTCGGCGGTCGGCTTGGCGGTGGGCTCTGCAGTGGGCTCAGCAGTAGGCTTGGCGGTGGGCTCAGCAGTTGGTTCGGCTGTGGGCTCCGCAGTGGGCTTGGCAGTAGGCTCAGCAGTGGGCTTGGCGGTGGGCTCAGCAGTGGGCTTGGCGGTGGGCTCAGAAGTTGGCTTAGCGGTGGGCTCAGAAGTAGGTTTGGCAGTGGGAGATGCAGTCGGGTTGGCAGTGGGCTCCGCAGTGGGCTTGGCAGTGGGGGCTGATGACGGCTCTGCAGTAGGCTTGGCTGTGGGCTGAGCTGTGGGGTTGGCGGTGGGCTCCGCAGTAGGCTTGGCTGTGGGCTGAGCCGTGGGATTGGCAGTGGGGTTGGCAGTTGGTGACGCTGTGGGCTGTGCGGTGGGGTTGGCGGTGCCAGTGGGGCTGGCAGTTGGGTTGGCGGTGGGGTTGGCAGTTGGGTTGGCGGTGGGTCCGGAGGTCGGCTTCGGGGTGGGCGCCGATGTGGTATCCTGCAACGCTGAAGGCTGAGCGGCACACAGCAACAAGCGGCGACGTACTGTCAACAAGTGAAGTTCAAGTTGAAGGTTTGAGCTGATTGAATACTGGCTCATCCTGATTGATTACTTGCAGCTGTTGCAGACTGACAGTCTTAGAGAAGCAGTCGGACCCTGCTGCCGTGCGCATCATCGAGGGTAGTACTAATGGTAATCGCTGACACATCGCCTGTGCCACAAACGCTTGAAGTGTTATGGAGGTAAACGTCTCATATGCACGATGAACACCCAACAAAGCGTGCGACACCGCGCCGATTTGCAGACGGGTGATCCGATGGTCATCACGTCAAACTCAGTCTGCCAGTGGGCTGATTGCGGACACTGTTAGCAGTGCGGCCAGCTTCAGACTGTCACACTATGGCATGAGAGGCAATGCATATGATCATATGCCATGCAGTGCGTTCCCAGCGTTACAAAAGCTGGCGTACTACGGCGCACTACTCAAAGGCTCTGAAGGTCACCGGTGGTCCACTCCGGGACCCCTACACTTCACACTTACAGTTGAGCGTGCCACCGTGACGGCGTGGTGGACCACAATCATATGGTAGTACCTCTTGACAATCATTACGGAAACAAATCAAAAGATCGTAGAGCTAGAGTCTGTGTTGTGAAATTCAAAGGCTCATAACACCTTCAAGTTGATTGACAATGTCTTTTTGTACATTTGCACAAGAGTACGAAGGCTATTATACGAAGGCTATTATACGGCTCATTGACAAGTGCACCGTCGATGATATCGTCAGGCTCTCACCTGTGGTGTTGTCGGCGTGGCGGTCGGCCTGGGCGTCGCCTTGACGCCGCACAGCGTGAGGTGGCTGAGGGCATAGCACGTGCTGGGCTTGCATGGCGTGTAGTACGTTGTGTTCAGCAGCCCTGGTCTGTATGTGCAGTAGCCGGTGCCGGCCTTGGAAAAGACCGCGCTGATCGACGCCCAGTTGCTGGGAATAGCAGTGATCTTGAACGACGTGGATGACATGGTGGCGGTGGTGACGAACTGGTCGCACTGGGCGCCCGTGGAGCCGGTCCTGCAGTATCAATAAATCCGCAAAGACTAAAAAGGTTGAGTTGGTGTGTTGACTCCGTCAATATCAACATCAGATTCTGATTCAGGACCTGTGTCTGCCTTGAAGTTCAGAGGTTTTGAATTACTTGTACCAAAAGATCATTGAATTTGTCACTAAATGTTTTGTAAGTGCCGTAACGGTTGTGCTGAGCCTCGTGTCACTCAGGCTGACCTCATAATTTAAAACTCATAACAACATGCATAGGTCAAGTTGCTAAAGAAAACACTGGTGAGTCACACCATGAGACTTTTAACACTTGCAGTCATAGTAACTTTCAAGTGAGTTAAACTTCAAACATGACATTATGTTAAGTCTTGTTGTGTGACTGCTAGCATTATGATAGTGATCATGGACAGCCAACTTGGCAAGTTGAACTTGGAAGCACCAATTTGAAACAAGAGCTGCTTCAAAGAGTGTAGCATCATGATCTGATTTATGTTGTTGAGTCACAGTCTGTGATGCCACTGTGACATCAGCAACAACTTGTGACAAGTTGGAACATCATGATTTTGAAGGCCCACTGAGTCAGAGTCTGACATGGCATCGCATCGGATTGTGCATCCAATGAGTCACTGATTGGCAATCTCAGACTGTAATGTAACAGTTGAACTAAATTATTAAATTAAATTAAATTAATTAAATTAAATTAAATTATTAAATTAAATTAAATGTGCAACTTGAAGGCTACTGTAACAGTTACTGTAACAACTGCTGCCGCTGACTACTAGTAGTACAACAGGACAAAGGCAAAGCGGCTCCACAGCCTGTATAATAATACAAGTGAGTGTGTAATCTTAAACCTTAAGGCCTCCAACGTGAAGGTGCAAGAGACAGTATTTCGTCAGTCCAAAGTTTATGACTCAGACGCACCAGCCCCCGTTTTCATATTTGCAGTAGTATTCATCAGCGCCACAGCCGGGATCGTTGCCAGATGTCCAGGAGCTGGTGCTGCCGCTCACCGCCTGACAGGTATCAGCCATAGCAGTACCTGGCAGCGCACAATTATTGCATCCAGCGTGGATAATGTGAGCAATTATTTGCCAGACAAATGAACTATTTGAAGGACTATTTACGGAATCCGATGCAGCTGTCAGAATGATGGCAATCAATGATCATTATCAAAAGAGTTCAAAGCAATCATTATGACTCAGCTGTCTCAGAGACAGCCGCTGCGACTGTCGCAGCGGCTGTCTCTGAGACAGTCAGTTAGTAATGCAGAGTAAGTCACTGACAGGATCCCGATCCTACAACAGAGGACCTGATGTTCAAGCAACGGGCGCTGCAAAGCGTATTACTAACATAATGTCATGAACGACCCCGGCGAGTGTGTCGCCTGCTGGTGGTACGCTACGAGACTCTCAGACATTGAGGTGTTTGCGCACAATGATCGCGAATATTATGACAGCGTTGTTGACAATATTGTGACGACTCGGACGTAGCTGGGGCACCGGTACTCGGACGTAGCTGGGGCACCGGTCCTCAGTAAATCACTGAACGGGGCTCAGCCGCGAGGTAGTACGCTGTGAGCCAGCTCGCGCGAAGTGCAAGGCGTGCATGATGCGGGCGTAGCAATGAGCGGCAGCCTCGATAGATCCAGCAGTAGCATTGGTTATGCGACTCGGAGCTCTGCCAGTGCTACTATACCATGTGCTACTGTAGCACGTGCTATTCCATCAAGTTGTGCCACACAAAATATGTGCCGCAAGCCTTAGGATAGATGCACAGAGTTCGGAGTGTTGCAGCTCACCTGGCAGCAGCAACACTGCTGCGCCCAGGAGGGCCTGGCTTGGTGACTTCATGTCGACAGTCTTGGCAGTTCGAGGACTGTGAGAGCCAACTGCGAGGACTGTGAGAGCCAACTGTGGGGGAGTGATTGTGGTTTGGTTGATGCAAATATGCAACCCAGCACACCTGGATCACGGCCTTTTTACGTGAACTGTTAGTAAAATGTCGTTCCGTATTCGTCATCATGATGATGTTGCTCGCTTTATCTGCTCCGGCTCAACTCTTGCTCAACTTTTTCAGCAATCTATACCCGCGAGTAGTGACGGCGCATAATGCTGCAAGCTAACCTTGACCATCATGATGACCATGATGCGGTATAGGATTGCACAGCTTGATTATTTCATGGGTGAGGTGCCTTCTCCTTTGAAAAAAGTGATTCCACCAGCCAGGTGATTGATTGATGGATGTTCTCTATCGGCGGTGATACAGAATCAAGCTCGATATAATCACACGATATTATCACACGACTATGCAGTGGTGGCTGCTGCGGCCTGGACATGATGTACAAGCGTAAAGGAGGTTTCGCATGGTAAGCATTGGTAAACATTCGCGCGACGCCGTGTATCACCTCCTTGATGCAGCCTGTGACATTATGATTATGATCAACGAACTAATTACAATAACTGCGAACAGCTTGTGACGTTCATGGGCCGCTATTTTCTCTGAATCGTCGATGATGATGGAAGGAAATCGCCTGCAACGTAAGGCGAGGGGTTTCGAGTAAAATTTAATGCAGAACATACAGTATGTTTAGTCCTAATAGCATGTAGCACTCTTTTTTTTTAATTTAAAAAAGAAAGAGTGAATCAGATCCAAAGGTGTAACTGTTACTGCAACATTACTGTTGTCGATGCATCGCAATTAGTATGCCATCTGCATCTGCATCTGCATCAGATTCTGCAGTACCTAGGGCCTAAACGAACATTATTCGTGCAACACAACGTCATCTCGTTTAACTTACCTGCAGGCCAGTGTCACACACTACGAACATTGAATTTTGTGTCGTTGTAACATTAGATTTTAATTTCAAAAAGATTTAGTGTTGTACAGCCTGAGGTACCAAGATGCGTTGCATCGACCACTGTAACAGTTACACCAACTCGGAGCACACAATATACAATTAATTATACTGTAACTGTTACAGCCATCAATTCTATTGATTCAGACTGACAGAATCTGATTCTGAAGTGTCCGCTGCACCACATGTGCCATCAAAACATAACATTTAGTGTTCGTGACAGTGACTATCAGAGTAAATCAGATCATCATGATGTCAGGATCATGGTCAATTACTGACATAGTATATAATATTACCATTAGTATTCGATAAGTTACAATATCACTTTCACCCTCAGGCTGGCTGTCCCGGGCCGCGGCGCGGCGTGATTTCAGCCACTGGAACTTCAAGTTGAACCTACGGTGACCGTCGCAACAGCCTGAGTGAGTTGCTCAGTCTGTCGGACAGACTGAGATAGTATTATAATACATAAGTATACCTTACTGCCAGATGAGTGTAGTGCTGCGGTTGACGCACTGTCACAGTCGGAGAGGCGCAGCTGCTAGTGCATACGGCCCTCAGGCTGCCAGATTGTCAAAATTGCAAATGCCAGTCTGAGTGGCGCCTTCAAAGTTTACTAGTAGCCTAGTACTAGACTATTAGTAAGTCCAAGACTTCAAGTTGAAGGATTGAACTCAGCCATGGACCGCTGCCTGAGGCTGCCAATGAATCAGAGCCTGGACCAGCCTCAGGCTGACTCGGAGGACAGCTGCTGCTGCTGCCGCAGCGGCCGCAGCGGCTGCAGCAGCCTGAGCCTGCCGCAGTCACTGGGTCTGACAGTCAGTGACTGTCAGTGAGTGCCTGGCCCAAATTGAATGCATTATAACAATATCATACTGCGCACTGAGTGCACTACAATTAATTCTCAACTGCAAGTTGCGGCACGACGTTGAAGGTGGTGAATGAGACGTTCATTTCAGAATCTTCAGGGCCTGGCCTTCAACTTGAAGTTGGTCCAGGAGCTACCTCCGAGTCAGGCTGGCCTCACGCCACAGCGTGCCAGCTGCTCAGGCTGCTGCAGCTGCCGCAGCGGCTGTCACTGAGTGGCACTGTGACACAGTAAGTCACTGAGTGGCACAGTGACTGACGGTGTCTGCTGCAGCAGCAGGAGATTCTGTATCTGCTAGACTACTAGTAAGTGATTTCTGAATTTACCTTGAAAAATTGAATGACATTGTCAATGATCGCCGAGTCATTCAAAGTTCAATGACTTGAAGTTTGTCGCACGCCGTCACGATCGTCATGATCACCGTGATACTACCCACAGTCACCGTGAGTGACACTGTGGTCTGTTAGTCTGAGTGTCATACAGGCCTGGCCCACTGGCCCAGCACTCAGTGACTGCTGGAACTCTCTGAGTCAGACTCACTGACAGTCTGTCTCCATGACTGTTGAAAGAAGTTCCAAATCAATCAGTTTGGCAATTAAAATAAACTTCAAGACTAAGCCTTGCGATAGATTGATGCTGCTGCATGTGCGTGGCTGTCAGACGACTCCAAGCTCAGGGAGCTTAAATGCGCCACTCCCTCAAGGTACTACGAGGACAGTCACTCTTAAGTTGTTGGCCTGGCCGGTAAGGCTTCCTGAATGGACACACCTGCGTCCCCTCATGTCTCCGCACATGGTGTTCCTGACGCCAATTACGTCCCCACACTGCGAGCCTCCTGGCAGTGCGCTCGCGCTCACTCTCTGGACGGTACGAGGACTTCAAAATGTTGCATCTGTGCGTGCTAACACACAGATGGAGACCGCCTAGCCTGCAAGGTTGCCTTAGTAGACTGACATGTTCCCTCACGTCCCCACACACTCGCATCCCCACACATCGCCACCGCGACCGCTGCCAACTGACCTATTATGGAAGATATACTTCAAGTTGAAGATGGATTCCCAGATGCGAGCTTGTAATGTTCTCAACGAACAGATGAGTCGCCGCCGTAGGGCTCAGAGTGGTACAGCGGCAGGCATGGGGGGGCTACCATACTCTACGCCTGAATCATGGCGTGGCTTGCAGTGGGACTCGTGCTGGTGTTGGCGACGGCGACTGCATCTGGCGGACGCAGCGATGGTAGCAGGCATTGGCTGCAGGAGGATCTCCTCGTGGCAGTCAGCAATGGCTGTGCGGAGCAAGTCATCGCTTGCCATGACAGCGACGAGTGCTTGATCTGCATCGAAAGCGGGCACGAGGTACGCAATGAACACGGGTATAATAATAATTACACCTGCGCGACGTGCGCTGTGTAAGGATAATGTGCATTGGCAGCATGCGCAGCAGACAGAAGAGTGGGTGCAGTCAAAAGCCGCCCAGGCTTGCAGACCGCCCGTTTTTTGCTGGCATATAGTTTCATTCGATTTCTTTTCTAAACTGTATGAGTGCACAGCTGAAGCCCATGCTGCTTATTGCTTTTGTGCTCGACGGCTCGCATCTAGGTCACAAGTATTTTGTGCCGTATATGGACAGTGCTTTACTACCATGGCCATGGTATACCGGAGAATCGCTGCTCTGCTCTCTGGCCAGGCCATCTCACACACACAGACTGCGGCTGTTGCTGCGCTGCGTTCCTCGCTAGCCTCTATTGGCAAATGCTGCACACACGCAAGGGCAGGCACGGTGCAGCGACTGCTGTTGCTGATCATGCCGCTCGATGATCTCTCTCCGCAGCTGCCTATGGTATTGTGCCCATCCTCATCATCTGAATGTGGGATGCTTGTTTCGTCCACTGCAGTTGACGCTCCCAGGCGACTTCACGTGCGACGGCGTACAGCGCGCTCTGCGAGCCGCCTTCCCGCAGTGCGACCTCGCTGATCCCATTGTTAAGGTGAAGGCACGGCTGCTGTGGGTATTTAAGGTCAGCGCGATGCGCAGCCATCATCGTGTCTTGCGGTTGCGAGAGCATTCTCCATGGTGCTATGGAATTACACGTAGTTAGGGACAAATTTTTTAATAATCCTTTAAAAAAAAATTATCAATTTTCTCTTTTCCGTTTAAGTGGTTAAAACGTCACCTTTTATGGTGGTAGAATGCGTGCGTTGCAGCGGGGTTCGCCTCACCGAACATACGATCATTCGCACGAACGGCTTTGAGTCGACAGAGTGAGTCATGCCAGTAAAGCTTAGCAGCGCCCTCAATTCAAGGTGTAGTGCATTATAATATTTGTGGTCAAGTCACCTTTGTCACTGCAGCGCGTTTACATGCATGTGCTAGTATGGGACGAGAGTTGTGCACCACAGCACACGTCATAACAAACAGCCTCTGCACCTGGCCTTGTGGTGGGGCTAGGGGCGGTGTGACACTCTTCGCTCAACCTCAACTGCAGTGACCAACCAGGTGCCATGTGTTCACACTGTAGTCACCGATCAGACTACCACGTTTTCACAAGCTTCGTCCGCAGTTACTGTAAACAGTATGCTGATCTGCGTACGTGATGAGGTGCGCTTGTGATGTATGGCACTTGATCCATTTCGTTTACATGAAGCTGAATCTGCAAGTCCTGGTGTGTGCGCATGGACAGCGGCGCTTGTGCCTCTGTCACGAACCGCCTCTGCCGGTTGGCAGTAGCACGTGGTTGCAATTGTGACTTGAGTTTCAATTTTGTGTTTGTTGATGTGCGTGGACCGACGTCAGCTTTCAGTACGCGATGCAACCGCTCAACTGCCCTGGCTTCCATACGCACGACGCAGACTGAGGTATTCTAACCCTAACCCTAACCCTAACCCTACTTGACGACATGACATCAACACCTTGAATCCCCGGCAGGCTCTCAATGACTGCGCAGTGACCGCGATCGGCGGCGCTGCGGGCTTCAACTGTGGCAGCACCAGCCGCTGGCTGGCGGCAGCGCGCACCCCCGCTGAAACCGCCGAAACCGCCAAGGGCAAAGTTGAAGCTGCCGTGGGGGGCGCAGCTGCAGGTGACAAGCGCGCAGCAGAGGAGGCTAAGAATGCAGCGGGCGAGGCGAAGACGAAGGGCAAGAACAAAATCGCCAAGATCATCAAGAGCCTGAAGAAGAGGGTGTATGGGCTGGTGCCGGTGGAGCAGGAAGGGGGCAAGTGAGCCACTGGGCAAGCAACTGCGGCATATGTACACACACATACGCTGACATACGCTGAGGCTTCTGTACAAGGTTGCAGTGTTTGGCGCGTACGTAGTGTAGCACAGATGGCATATAGGTTGTGACACCGGGTTTTCATAGGGCGCCGCAACACAAAGGGCAGCTTCGGCAGCATCACAACGCAATATGGCGCAGCGGCGAGAGGCCAACAGTAACGGCAGGCGGTCGGCCTTGCACGCATGACATTATGGTTGCGGTATCACAGCACTGCACTGGTAGCGAAGGCCGAGAGCAGGCGATCATGATGCAGTTGCTTGCAGACGAGAAACGTGCACACAGCACAAGCTGCACCACATTGAAGCTGTCCGAAGCTGGCAGTGATGTACAGTCCAACATCCTTGCACCCTCAGCGCACATCCAGGCACAAAAGATACTTCGAAGTACCCTTCATCACGACGCACTTTCCATCTAGTAACGTGCAGACCTTGTTCACGACTAGCAACTGGTGTGATGTTCAATACATACATTGAACACATCTGGCCTTGTGTTTGCTTTGTGTTCTGCGTGTCTTGCCGTTAAGCATCTGTGAATCTCCAGGCCCTTCATTTGTCTGGCTGGTTCAATATGTTGTCATGTGAGCCAGTGGCCTCGCACCAGAGCTGATGCTCACACACAGAACTTGTCATTACCACGTACTGTAGCGATGTCAGTGCCCAGATGCGCATGCAGGACAAATACCTGAATGCAAGCTCATGATTTCATGCGTGTACGCACTTGCGTAGATGCACCTTAATCAACGAATGGCTGAAGACAGCAGCAGCTGCGCGAGTCACCAATGAGCTTCGGTCTCGCACTAGATTTGCATTTTTGGCGCCTGTTTGGGTTGTTGGCGTCAGAAGCTGCAACAGCACAGCACGTTGAGCATGCACAACTGCAACTGAATTGAACTGAAGGGGGGCATTGAATGCGAGTCAGTAGCTTCTGAATGTAGCTGTGAACACAATCACAAAACCTAATGGAACTCCAGGATGTGCTGACCATGTATTCCGCCAGGACAAACGCATAACGTGTCAAGAATCTCCAGTATGCAGATCCGATCAGGAAGTGTATATGCATATGCTATGACTCTTGCTTCCAGCAGCAAGACAGCAACTGGCTGCCACTGTAGCGCCAGTGCAGCCGGCAGCGGCTAGTGCTAGTGCTCCTGCTTGTGCTGCTGAAGGTTTTCACATGTCGTACGACACGTGCTTGAATGCAGCCATTGCAGGGTTGTGAAAAATGGTGCTCCTGCCACCTGTGCGTGACGTGAGGAAAAAATGCATGCACAAAAGGGCATCAGTGCTTGCGTAACATGCCACGTGGTGTGACTGCTGTCATGGCGCACGAATTCATGATGATGATGATCAACAACCAATGATGACGTGCAGGTACACGCGAGATGACAGTGCATCAACAGAAACTTCAGTGCTGATGCAACAGGTTCGATCAGGGCCACCGATCATGAATGAATGCAAGGCGCTTGTCGACAACACAGCGTCAGGAAATAGCACTGAAAAGGTGGCAAACACAGGATGTTGCATCTTGCACTGAGGTCAAACATGTACTTTTATTACTATAGTAAGATTGTCATCGCACTCACCAGCAGTTGTCCATCGAGGTAATCCCACCTCCAGGTGTTGCTCAAACGCTCCATGAAGTTCCCAGGGCCATGCATGCACCTACCTGGGTCTCTCTTAGTACAGCAGCGAGCTTGCCCAAGGCTCACCACCAAGCCCCCGCACCGCGGCAAGGTCGAGACCATAGCGGGGGACCTACACTACACACTAGCCTACAGCTACTGTACATGTACAGCTACGTATGCCTTCAACTTCACCTTTGTAACCTACCCTACCCTACAGCTACTGTATAAAGCTACTGTATATGTAGCTACGTATGCCTAACCACTTCACACCTATAACGGTCTCCCCGCAGACCAGGCTGCTTCTGGTGCAAGCGCCTCAGTGATATGCCGTTAGCAGATAGTATTGCTGCAGCGCATCAGACACGGTAAGCTGATGATTGCAGCGCCGTGGGCTTCACAGACCTCAGCTCGCAGTGCACGACGTCGAACACACCACGGCCGCCGCCAGGGAAGGTGCCCTGGAGGTGACCGTGGTTGCCTGCCGTTCTTCTCGCAGTGCTCTCTTAAGCTCTTGTCTCTAGGCTTCGCTGCTCTAGCGCAAGAACTACTAGGTAGTACTGAGGCTCTCTGCTTTTGCTGCTAGTGCTCAGGCTGGTTACCTCGCTACCGATGCGGCAGCCTGTGTCAGCCACCAGACCCTCAGCAATACGCTTGCTAGCTGCCGCTCTTCCTGGCCTGGTCATCTGTGAGTGCAGAGAGAGGAGTGACGACATGACATGGCAAAGAGCCGTTACAGGCGAATCTGGGGCGGAAGGGCGCAACGAGGCTCAGGCGGCAAAAAGGACATCGGAGGATTTTGTTTGCTGGCAAGCAAACAAATGTGGGTGCTGCCACAATAGTGCACCAAGTCATCAACCGTGTCAGTCAGTGGCATGCAACAGTAAATTCATTGAAACCATCAAGCAGCGCTGGTGGTTCACCTCACAGCAGTGCTGTGACCTTCACCCTATGACCTGCCACCTTCACCCTACGTTTGTGGCCATTTTCCACAAGCACGCTTGCTTTGCTCCGGCGTCGCACAGGAAATTCAGGAAGATAAGCAGATGAGCACATCCTAGCGCCACCGGTTTCAATACGTAACCGCCAGCCGAGAAACACGCGGTCATCCAACGCAGCAGCCTCGGGCGCTGATTGCCCAGGCGTACAAAGCTTCTTTGCGTGTTTGAAGTGCTTCGCTGCGCACAAAAAAAAAAAATTAACTGCCGCCGGGAGGCGAGTCACCACAGGGATTCGTTTTTTTCACCGAAGCCGTGGCGACGATGCTTACTAGTAGATCACGTGCCAGCACGTAATCGCGACGATGGTGTCAGCAGCAATGATCGCTCGCACGCTGGTCCTCGGTGTCCTTGTTGCCGTCGCCAATTGCAACGGCCTGCGCGGTGCGGCATTCGGCGATGAACAGCGTACGCTGCAGGAGCGGCAGCAGGCACCGGGGTCTCAACAGCAGCAGCAGTCGCCGCCGGCGACAGGGCTCGAGAGTCGGTGTGGGGACGAGGTGGCCCTTTGCAGGGAGGATACACAGTGCGGAAACTGCCTCGCCAGCCTGGGCGAACCGCAGGCATGTGCTCATGTTCTGAGTCGCTCGTGTGACTCTGTCGGTCGGTGATGTGCACTGTTAGGTCACTGCGCTGCTGAATCACTCCTCGCAGAACGTTTGTGCCCCTGGTGCGAGACTGTGGGATGGTTCAGAGAGCGGCGATGTCATCAAGAGCGAAACGGGATTTGGAGCACATGTGTATGACTTGCTGATCGACGACAGCCTTGCTGATTATCAAAAGGCGCCAGTTTAGAGGTCGCGAAACGTCACATGTGATGAGACAAGGTCCAAGAGTAGAACAGCTTGCAACCGCATAGCTTGCAGCACTCTCGCAAAAACAATTTCCTCCCACCACAAATTGCTCATCGTGTCAGCACAACCGTGTCCCCGAAGCGGCCATCGACAGAAATATTCACCTCAATACCCGTACTCAGAATGCTGCAGGCAGCCCTGGAAGGAATACATGCACATGTCATGAGGTCAACTGAGCATGCGCTGTGTTCCCTGCGTGCAGGTCACCAAGGCGCAGTCCGTGTCGCACCTGCCGCCGTCACCCTGCTTCACACTGCCGCGAAGAAACACAGCAGCTCACGCACCAGTGCCGCGTGGCAAAAAGCGCTCACTTCACATTTGATAAAGACTCGTGTTTACGCACATGCATGCGCGCGCGATGCCCTTTTCCCCTGCGCGCAGGTCATGAAGACGGAGTCGGCGTTGTCGCGTGGCGTCAAGCACCTGTTTCATCTTTGCGCACGCTCCCGCTGACCTCAAAACCCTGCGCGCAGGCCACCAAAGCGGAGTCGGTGTCAAAGAAAGACAGCAGCGCACATGGCAGTGTCGCGTGGCGACAAGCGCTAATTTCACATTCACTAGAGACTCATATTTACGCACGTCCCCCGCGCGCAGGTCACCAAGACGGAGTCGGTGTCGTGCGCAGACATCCAGGACCTGATCGACGGCACGTTCCCGCAGTGCAACGTCGGCAACCTCGCGTGGCGAAAAGCACTCGCTTCACAGTAAACAAATAGTCACCTTTACGCACATGCGCGCGCTGCATGCCCTGCCCCCCGCGCGCACTGCAGGTCACCAAGACGTCGGAGTCTGTCTCTTGCGCCGACATTCAGGACCTCATCGACGGGACGTTCCCGCAGTGCGACGTTGGCAACCTCGCCTTCAGCGCGCTCTACAGCTGCGTCCTAGGCGCGCTCGGCAGCAGCGCGGGGCTGGGCTGCTCCGGCGCTCAAGTTCAAGTTCAAGGTGAAGAGGACTTCAGCGCTCAGCACGACTGGACGCAGATCGTGCAGGCGACTTCAAACCTGCTCACGGCGATCGCCGCCGCGCTGCAGCAGTTTGCGCAGGCCCTGCAGCAGGGGCTGAGGAACCCCTAGGCGTCAGCGGTTGAGGAATTGGGGGGGGGGGGGGGGGGGGGGCTGAAGCAGTGCTCCGGCGCTGCCACGTGGCATCAGCGGCAGCGTGGGAGTTGCAAGCCTGTCGCTTGGGGCACACTGTCATCTACACGCCCGCCGTGGTTCACCTCGTTTGTGTCTAAAGTCGCGTGACTCCATGTCCCTGGAGGGGCCTGCAGTCATTGGCACCAAAGCAGGGTGGGCGACGGCTGCAGTACACTAGCACTTGTTGGCCGCCCGTTTTGGTTTGCTGTCAGGCACATCATAGCCCCCCTTCGAGTCACCGTGTGCATAGCCCTACACTGCATGGGCCGCTGATATGCAGAAGCGTATAGCCAGCGGAGTTCTCTCATGAGCGCAGAAACTTTTCACGAAGGTGTTCGATGCCCAATTGGCACATCACGTCATAGGCAGCGCTCCTGCCCCGCCTGTGCACGCGCCCATTTCTGCAGTCATCGGCTGCCTCACAACCACTATGGTGCCACAAAGGTAGTTCTACAGTCATCGCCGGCATCACGGGCCAGGTGGTTTTCATACCCCAGCCCTAGCCCTACCCCGGGCAGCGCAATGTGTGAGTACACAGTGCCAAGGTCTCACAGGCGCGCGCAGGCTTTTGCTGTAAAACAGAGGTACACAGTATTGAGAGCATCGCTGCAATGAGTGTGACTTGTGCTTCATGTAGTGCGATGTAAGGTGCAACTGCTGGAGCTGCCATGTGTACTGCATGCATGATTTGCACGGTTTACTTGTCCTGTGTGCCCCATACTGTAGTATACTTCTGTGTGCTGTATCCACATGTGCATAGAAGTATCAGATGCTCGCACAGGCTGTGTCAAGTACACGCTACCTGGTTTATCAAGCCTCAAGCTTGGCTCTGCTTCTGTTTCTGCATGCACAGTCATGTTTCTAGCATGTCTATACACCATGAATGCTGAAACGAGTGGCATGGCCGACATGCGAGCTTTCAAAACAACCAAAGCAAAGCTGCACGTCCGCAAATCAACAATGCACGATTGCCAGACTGCAGCTGCACAAAGATGAACTCGAGACACTGAGGCTGGCGAATATTGCCCGCGTCAATTGTGTCATCACGAGGAAGCCGGGAAGACCCAGGGGCAGAAGTCCGATGAACGCAACGCACAGCCATGCTGTTGTGTCCCTCGCTACTTCTATGATACAACCAACGGCAAGGAGACATGCATCCCCTTCAGAGACCGACCCAGGCTGTGCTCTATGACATGGGGCTTTGGCTCATGTGAGGTACTCATGGGGAGGGGGGCAACAACTCTAAACCTTCTGTGCCCCCGGATGCCCGCTCCCCCCCCTCCCCCTCCCTCTAGCGAAAAAAACGCCGAGCGACGGGAGCCACTTCTGGAGGGGGGCGGGGGGGGGGGGGGGGGGGGGGGGGGAGATTTTGAACAGCGCTACCAACATGAGCCTGCGCGCAATCCGGCGACTTGCGCAATGGGGGTGCGGCCAGGCTCTTCGCACGTGCGCTTGCACGTACGTATGCGCGCATGGCGTGCGGCACGCTACAACGGCGACTGACCATCACACGCGCGCGCACAGCCAACCAGCCCTGCTAGCGATTCCGCAGGCGGTGTGCGCCCGCAATGCAAGCGCCAAATCAGCGCTCCGCGCGCCGCCGCCGCGCTCTGTGTGCATGCGTCGCTGATGGTGGGCGACAGCGTGCTGTGGCCTGTGTGCACAACGCTCAGCTCTGTGCGTGCGCGCGTGCCGCTGCCGCTTCACATCTGCGTCTGGAACACATGCGGCGCGCGCTGGCGGCGGCGCTTGCGTATGAGCGCTGCTGCTGCTGTTGCTGCTGCTGCGTGCTGCGCATAAGCTGCCGACACTTGTCACGCATGAGCGCTGCTGCTGCTGCTGCTGCCGCCGCTGCTGCTGCTGCGTGCTGCGCGCGTGCCGCCGACGCTCGTCACGCGCGCTACGACCGTCGCGTGAGCAGCAGCGCGCAGGCGGCGGCGCACGCGGCGGCGCGCGACGCGGACACGGCGCCAGCGTACGCGCAGACGGCCCAAAGGGACTGGTCCTCGGGAACGGCGCGCCTCAAGAGCAGTGCCTGCACAATCAACGCACGTTTCAACAAACGCACGTTTCAACAAACAAAACATAGAAGCAACAGTTGACAACAACACTGTATAAAAACAGCTTCAGTGCTCATGACTGCGCGATCAGTGCATGCACGTTGAGAGCAACCTCGCTACTCGTGACTGCATAAAGTCGTGACTGAGACGCAGTGCGAGGAAACAGTGAAGTTATGCGCGATGCGTGCAAAGGGGCGGCAAGAGCGGGAAGATGTGTGCATCGTCACAGTCGCGGCAGTCAGGTGTGCACATTTGCGAGCTGCGGGAGCTGTGCGCATCGGCAGTGTTAGCCGGCGTGGCGGCCATGTGGAAGCCTCCTGCTGCGCAAATGTGTAGTGTGCGCGTGCCTGATGCGCGGCGCGCAGCCTGCCTTGTCTACACTCAAACCTACATCCTCGCAGCATGTTGAAACCTACATCCTTGCAGCATGCAACATGACGCCCAAACCATGATGCTTCCACAACGTGACCTAGGCCTTGACTGTAAACGCTGGGCGGAGGTGCAGAGCAGGCAGACAAGTTGCACTCAAGCAGAACAGGACCAGTGATGGCGCTATCATACGGTACTCCAACGCACATGCATGGTCCTGCCAGGTGCGATGGCAGCTCAGGGACGAACCGCTCTACATCGCCGATCGCGCTCGAGCTTCAGCTACTCGTGGACAGTTCATGTTCCTTCCAAGACCTTCTGAGCGAGGCCCAGATGAGTCAAACACTTCAGGAGTCCCTTTCCCAAAAGACCAGCCGCTCACAGTCGCATTGGTGTTAGGGTTAGGGCTACGCTTAGGAGTCAGGTTTAGGTTAGGGTTCGACCCTGGCCGCAGACCATGATATAGATAGCATTGAGGGAGCACCATCAATCATGCGCGCCCCCAGCTTAGGCAAGACAATGCGACAACAGTGTTCATATTGTCACCGCTGCCATGTGCGACCGCAGCAGACTGCTCTAGACAGCTAAATGCAGATGAGCTCATAAACTTCAACAGGGTTTCAATGAAAACTTCAACAGGCTTTCAAAGTCCCTCTCAACGCCACTTTCAGCCGCACGCATGTACTCAGCCCAAACAACCGAGCGAAGATGAATGTGGCGGAGACATGCTCTCTTTCCGCAGTACAGGCTTGCGTTGACGCAAATGTATGGCGCGGTGCGCACTCATTTACCTGTGTCACTTGAACTGCGGCCGCGACCAGCCCGGCGAAAAAGAGCAGTCGGCCCGTGCCTCGCGGCCGCTGCTCCCCCTATCGTGAGCAGCAAGCAATGACGATGCTTTATGAGCATCTCGGTGTGGTGCATGGGCGCCATAATTCAGGCGTGACTTGCGCACGATGTGCATGTGCATTTCACAGGTGCTGCACCGCCCGCGCCACAGAAACGCATCAGCACGCGGTACTGCAGGCATTCGTGCAGTGGCGTCTTGGCTGCCCCAAGACACGGGCAAGAGTTGAAGTTCAATTTCATGCATTGAAGTTGAGAGATCTCACCTGAGCGTTGCTGGGTTGCCCTCGGTCGCGCCGTGCGGCGCGCCACAGCAGGGCGAGTCCTACCGCCAGAATCGCCCACTGTGCGACAGTCGCCACTACCCAGTGACCTGCATGGGGGGGCCGGCAAGCGAGGCAGTGCTCATCTGAGTGACTCGCGGCTGTGAGCGACTCGTGACTGTGAGTGGATCATGGATGTGAGTGACTCGTGGCTGTGAGTGACTCACGGCTGTGAGTGACTCGCGCTACATGCAGAGAGTCTGCCCGCCAGCAGCGCCTACTGGACCACACCGCCCACTTTGCAGAGACGCGCATGAACTGTTTTAACTTTTTTGAAAGAAAAATGACAGTGCATGTAATGAGTGACTCCAAGTCACTGACTTGTCATGTACGCAGCGAGTCTTGCGCCCACTGCACCACACCGTCGACCATACAGTGGCCTGCATGCGCATATGTAGCGCTAAGCCTACCCCATAGAGAGAGAATTGTTCCATGTCCAAACGTGCAGTGCGCAGCAGGTATCTGTGGGCCTTGTCAGACTCTCTGCGCTGTCGTGTGCGCGCGCGGGCGCCGTTGCGCCCCGGTCAACGCGTCGCGCGCACGGCTGCGCGTCCTATTGTCAACTTTCTACTGTCTGCGCCATCGCGGTCTGCTGCTTTGTGTCGCACTGTCTGCTCAGGTCTCAACTTCAACTTCAGTTATGGCATGCTGTGCGCGGCCGCGCTGCCTGTTGTCAAATGTCGTGCAGTGTCCGCGCCGGCACGGTCTGCTGCTTGGTGCTGATGCGTGCAAACTGTCGGGTCAGGTATCAACTTCACCTTCAACCTTGGTCATGAAATACATGGCGATGCTCGGCAGGGTCAGGGCTCAACCCCAGCTGCAACCTCGGTCACTAAAATGACGGAGCAGGCAGTGAGGGGGTCAGGTCTCAACTTGAACTCGAACCTCGTTCAGTGATCAGGCAACCTACATAGGCACATGCGCTGTATACTGTGCATACTCTGCATATGACTCTATACTGTACAAGGTTCTTCGCCCCTCAAGCAAGAATGATGTTGAAGTACGTGCATGATTCTGGCACAGTACCTCACAACACACCTGGTTGTGACTCTTGTGGATCGTCACTGCTGCCACTGTCCCTTTCGTCGCTACTGCTGCTGCCGCTGCCCGTTGCCCACGCGACTAGACGAGCGCTGCCACATGCAAACCACACGCCTGCCGCCATGATGATGACTTGTAAGTCACTGACCCAGCGCCTGCCGGTCCCCTGGGGCACACGCAAGCAGGCGGCAAAGCAAGAACGGTGTGGTCAGCACTGTGACTTCAGGTATGTAGGTATGCTGACAGTACGTCGCTGACCCAGCGCCTGCCAGTTTCCTGGGGCACACGCAAGGATGCGGCGAAGGCAGGATAGCATGTTGAGCACTATGACTACATATGCAGCATGATATAATATGCTGACAGTAGGTCACTGACCCAGCGCCTGCTGCCGGCTCCCTAGCATGCATGCAACGACGTGGCAAAGAGGGGACCGCGTGTTGAGCACTGCGACTACCGGTGTGCAGGTATGATGCTGAATTGATGCATACTTGCCATTGCCGCTATGTCAAGTTCACCGCTATCCCGCTCCGTCAAGTACACGTACGACACTGGCTTTGAGAATGAGTAATTGCATATTGTATCGACCCGCATCAGCTCGAGCCGCGACTAAAGCCCGAATGAAGGGTTCACGCGGGAGACTTTGAGTTACCTAACCCTAACCGTAACCCTAAGAGCTGCAGCGCGCACGGCTCGAGTGCGTCAACCGCAACAGCGCGAGTCAGTGCTCCGGGCAGGGGCGGCCGTGCACCCTCAAATGCTGAAACAAGTTTTACAAGCGCATAAATACAAGTCCATACGTACCTTTCATTCCAGTCTTATGGCGAATGAAGAAGTCTCGTCGCAGGTCCTCAGAGACCCCGTCCGAAGGGCAGTTGCATCGAGACCGCACAAAACCGTGACAGAACCAACTCACCGCCGCGCCCTGCCCCTGCACGAGATCGTGCGTTCGTGACCGCCTGGAATGTGCTCCGGGCGCACCTGCCCGGAGCACTGACGTGCCCTGTAAGTCAATGTCATGACGATTGATCCTGCTAGCACACATCTTCCGTCGCGCATGCAAGGAGTCTTTCTCTCGATCCCCGCAGAGCCATCTCACAACATCATGATGCAGGGTCGAAACTGCATACATCCGCGAAGAGACTCACCGCCGCGCCCTGTCCCAGTGCGAGCTCGTGCGTCCGTGACCGCCTGGAATGGTGGTGGTGATGGTGATGGTGATGCTGCGCATGGTGGGGGCGCGCCCCCCCCTCTCCCACCCCCCCGCCCCCCCCCGCACCCCCATTCACCCCCACCCCCTTCGCCGCTGCCGCAGCGGCCGCCGCCGCCGCCGCAGCCGCGCGCGGCTCTGGTGACGGGCTCGAGTAGCTGCCGGGATCGCGCACGAGCGTCGCTCTTGAAGTTGACGCACTTGCAATTGCGGAGCCCGCAGCGCCGCTGCCGCTGCCGCCGCTGCCGCGCCGCGAGCGCAGGATCCCCGTGAGGCGGCGGCGCAGGCCCTTGCGCTTGGCCCTGGCAGCGGGGGCGGCGCTGCCGGCGCTGCGCATGCCGCTGCCGTCGCTGAGCGCGCCGCTGCCGGCAGCGGCGGCGGCAGCAGCGCGCAGCGGCGGCGGCGCGTGCGACGCGGAGAAGGCGTCCGCGGCGGATTCGCTGGCGGGGGACATGAATGGCGGCGCCGGCATGCTGCGCGCGCGCGGCACGAGTTCACGTTCATGATCGTGAACTTCATGAATTTCATGCGCAGGGACATGGGGCGTGCAGCGCTTCGCGAACGATGGGGTGTGTGTACAGGTTGAGGTTCTGCGAAGTGTATGCGATTGTGCGTGTTGGTGATTGCTGTGATGATGTGTGCGGGGGGCGGCGCGATGTGCAGTTGCTGCAACGATGACTGGAAGATTAAGCAGCAGCAGTGTGCAACACCTGTTGATTGGCACTGGCGACTCACACAGTGCGCACAGCTGCAGCAGTGGCATACCACCCGCTGGTACGCACGATCACGGAGAGCAGCTCATTACTGTGACGCGTTTGTCAACGGCAAAATCTGCTCAAAATCACAAACTCGCTACATGGTTCAACATCATGTGCGCGCCACTGCAGGCACGTGCCACCGTGATACGGCAGTACGCTGAATGGTGACGGCAGCAGCTCCGAGTAGCTCAGAGTATAATATGGGCTGCCACATGCGTGCAGGCACTTGACGGAAGAGAGGCAGAGCGTGGGCATGTAGGTATTCGATACGAGCGCAGCGCTCGCCTTGAAACTACGGGGGGCGTGCACGGCCTTGCGATGGGCTGGCATAGGTTGCTGTCACAGTTGAAGTTTGATGTATGTGCGCACAATGCGGATGAGCGCTGCCGTATGCCGCTGACACCAGACTGGCATTACCGTGGCTCGCACTTGCAGAAGTTGCAGCAACCTTCGTTTAGCAGTGGTTTATTGACGCGTGGCCAGATCTGGCTGAGCGGTGGGGCACATTCTGCAAGTTCAGTTGGTGACATGCCAGGCAGAGCCATCACTGCAGGGGGACTTACCTTTCTAGAACCGCCACTGGCATCTGAAACTCCCAGCCCATGACCCTGCAAAAGTACTGAAACTGCAGGAAAGAGGGCGGGGGGGGGGGTGAGGGGTGGGGGGGGGGGGGGGGGGTTCAGCGGGCGTGCCGCCTTTGCTGTACAAGCTTCAGATTGATGATCGGACACTGCTGCAGGGGACATGGCGGTTACACACGGACTGGACATTGAACGATTGCTCTTGCCAGCAGCAGACGCAGCAGCCGCATGCAACATCAGCGTTGAAGTGGGGCACCCACGTGAGCGTCGTGCGTGTGGCGGTGCAGTGAGCAATGCAGTGTTTCCAGAACAGTTTGACATGCCTGCAGCGGCAGATGGTTGTGAACTGCTCCACGTGTGCAAGTACGGTTGACATCTCATGACGCGTGCAGCATGAAGTGAGGGCTCTTTGGAAACGTATTAATCGTAGAGCTCTAGGTGACAAGGTGTGGTTAGCCTAACCCTAACCCTAATCATAACCCTAACCCTAACCAAAAGCTTTCCACCACACGAACCATGGTTGCCGCTGCTGCTGCCATTGGTCATTTTTTGTTTTTCTGGCAGATACAAAAGGGATACAAATGTAAGCTGCGGAACGGCCGGAAACTGCTGTGGGCGCATGCCTGTTGACGTGGTTCAGCATGCAAGGCAAGCTCATGTGCTACTCACGCTGGCTAGTTGAAATCTGCGTGATGCCTACATTGCAATGGAAAGAAACAACCATCTCAAGTGACCCTGATAGGACGCCGCTAGCTGCGCGACTGGATCGCTGTCGCATGCTTTGAAAGTGGCTGTGGCTTCGAGCGCAAAGTGCACCAACACTGAAGACACTGAGGCGACGAGCAACCTACACGACTCGCATTGCCCAAACCGCACCTAAGCACCATCTTCAACTTCAAGAACATGGCACGGTGCCACACGCTACAGACACAGACTCTGTGAGCCATTCCTGGACGTTGCTCTCTCTTGTACACTGAAGCAGCTCCGATGTGCACGCAATAAGCTGCACGATTGTAAATCAAACTGGCAAGCACTTGTTTCATCCAAGTTGAACTTGCCTTAGGAACCATCCAATCTCGGTAAAATTCAGCATCCCTGCACGGCAAGAAAGAGATAGCCGTGTGTGATGGCTGGCATATCCAGTGACTGATGCAATGCTGCTTGTCATCTGTTGTCATGTACTCATCATGCGTCGCTTTCACGCAGTGTTACGCGCAGTGTAAGCAGTGTACTAGTGCGACCGAAAGCATTGCAGTCCCCCCAGGTGCATGCCGTGGAGAGCGAAGACCCCTAAAGACAGAGCGCGGGGCGACAGAAGTCAAAGAACAGGGGTAAATGGAGAAACAGCCACGCATGGCATCACGACGAATGCGCGCTGCGCAATGCCTACTGCATGTCTACTAGCAGTAGCGCTCGGCGCTGGACTTGTCTGTACAACAACTGTTTCAAGAACGGATTGGTTGCAATTTATGCGGCCGTGTCGCAGTGGGTCAAGTCCCAACAACACCTAGGCTTTGAGACGGACACACAAAACATGGGGCACGCATCCCGCGGTGTTTTTTAAAAGGAGATGCCCAAACTTCAAGTGCTTCTAGTAAGGATCACTTCAAGAATGCAGTGCAGCACCCCCTGCATTATCACGCTGCGCCATCGCTACAGAGCACGGCGACGAGGCATACTCGTATACGCACCTGGCAATGGATCTCCTGTGCGCGCTGTTGACGTCGTTCGGGATCTTCGAGGCCAGGCATAATCCCTGTGTAATTACGGTGCGCCATCGCTACAGAGCATGGCAATGAGGCACATCATGTGCGCACCTGGCAATGGATCTCCTGTGCGCGTTGTTGACGTCGTTCGGGATCTTTGAGGCCGCCCGGACCAGGAAGTAAAGCATCTGCATAACAACAGTCGCAAACGAAAAGAGGTGAACAGAGTGGAGGTCAAAGCAAGCTATGACAAGCAACACAACGGCGGCAGGCACCCCGCGCATCAAGAGCTGGCTGCAAATTGCAATGTCGCTCGCAACAGGGAGAACGCACTTCATGATCGAGCACACGAGGCCGCCTTGCGCGCGACGCGCGTGGAACGGAACGTCGCAAACAGACGGCGCGATTCAGACCTAACCCTAGCCCTAACCCTAACCCTAACCCTAAGGGCAAATGGACCACTGACACGCCGCCGCCGTGCTTCTGATCATGTGGAGAGGAGACTGCGTTGTCGCCTTGCGATACGGTGACAGTGTAGCTTGATACATAGCCATCGCTCCGGCTAAATGCTGCGCCTTTGGGCCTACGCAGAGGAGGCTACGTTGACGCCTTGCGTCGTTGATACATGTGTATGCACGGTGATCATGCAGTTTAATATATACCCATGGCTCCGCCTAAACGCCGCGCCTTTGGGGCACATGCAGAGGAGGCTGCGTTGGCGCCTTGCGCAGTTGATAGTTAAGTTTGATGCATAGCTGTCGCTCCGGTCGAGCAAGGGCAAATGCGCGCACCGGCGTCAATGAGGCGACGTCACCTGGAGCTGTTACATGCCATTGGGCCTTATCGTTGCAGGTACTTCACGCGTATTGCTTATGGTTGAGGTATTGAGACCATGCTCTCGACTGAGGGCGAGATGTAGCACGACGACCGTTGGAATCAAGCTACACAGTATGATGCGATCCGAATCGGGAGCGCTTTCAGACTCAGAGCTCTCATGCTTGCAAACACAGGCTGCTCTCGCCACACCCTGGACTGCCTACAGAAGCGCCTTTGTCAAAAGCGACATGACCCAATAACCAACGTACTTTGAAGTAGCTGATTCAACAACACTTTTAAGTACATCAGACGTGACAGCCCTGTCCTGGCGCCGGTTTCCGCAGCTCTGCCACTGTCCCAGTCGCAGCACGACTCATGACTAATGACTCACGACTCACCACGCCCGCCGCCTTCTTCATGATGAAGTTGATGAGAGACCGACCGCATGACTCATGACTCATGACTCACCACGCCTGCCGCCTTCTTCATTATGAAGTTGATGAGGGACTGCGGTAGCGGCGCCTTGGGGTCAATGTTGGCCACCATGGACGTGCCAGCGCTCGTGGGCGACAACATCTCTATTCGCGCCTGTTAGTGCCAAACAAGAAGACACAATGAAAGTAAGTTTTTAAGTAAAGGGATTGAGTCATTGACGACAGCATCTCTATTCGCGACTGTTGATGCCAAAAGAGAAGACATAAAATATGACACAACCATTCATGTTCTAAAATACAAGATTTGGACTGGTCTCTCTACTCTTGCCTGACAAGTGCCAGAACCAAGGCAGTGTTGAGCAGGATGAGATGCAGAATGCGAAGTGATCCACCTGCAGACAGCAGGGTACATGAGCACCGCAGGGGAGTATCGAGCTACAGGAGTACCAAACCTAGCTTTGACCACTTTGTTGAAGAGCGATTGATGAGGCTTTGTCCTTGAGTGTATTATTACGCCCACCTTGATGGCGTGCATGACCATTGTTTCTATTGCATCTTCATTTGTTTCTATTTCATCTTCACGTTCCTTTCCTCGAATGCTTCCAAATGAGCACACTGATTTCGCTACTTTCGTGTGCATGCTCGTAAGCACGTGTTCCGACTGTTACGCGCAACGATTTATTACGCGCACCTTGATGGCGTGTATGACCATTCTGTCCTTCGTCCACGTCGTCTTGGCCTCAGGCAGTTCAACGCCCTGCGCAAAAACGCCGCAAACACGACATCAAGGACCGCGTTGTCAGCACTCGGCAGTAGTGCCTACATATCGAGCGTCCTGCTCCCTGAGTGTGCGCGCGAACCTCACATGTGGCACGACGAACTCGCGCATGATGCTCTGCAGTCGTTGCGACCTAACTCTCACCTAACTCCAACACTGGGGGGTCACACACACACCTAACCCTGATTCTAACCCAAACCCTCACCCTGACCCTATCCTAACCCTACCCGTTACCCTCTCGGTCGACGCTGCCGCAATGGTCAACCAGAACGCACGCGATAGCGCATTGCAGCACTGCTCAGCGCCGACAGCCAACAAGTAGGCGATGAGCGCGCGAGTGTTATCACGCGACCGCTTGCCATCCGTGGGCAAACGCGCTGCGCGACGCTTGCTCCCGGATCGAACTCACTTCTGAAATGACTTGTGAGTGGCGATCCCGAGGCAATCCCTTCATGAGATCGAAAAGACTTGCTGGTCGCGACACGGCTCGTGACTCGCGACTCGTGATGCGGAGCGATGACTCACCGGCCACTCGTCAATGGACGAGGACTGCAGCAGTATGCACTTGTCCTCCAGGATGCAGTCGCAGGCGTACGCATGAAACATGACTTGCGACTCATGACTCAGAGCAATGACTCACCGGCCACTCGTCAATGGACGATGACTGCAGGAGTATGCACTTGTCCTCCAGGATGCAGTCGCAGGCGTACGCGTGCATCACGCAGTCGCGCACGAACGCCGGCATGCTGACCTGCGCACGCAGTTCAAGGAGGGGTAGAAGTACATGATTATCACGTTTCCATAGCATCGTAGGATTAGGGTGGACCTGACGTGCTGATCTGCGCATGAAGCCGGCGGCGTACATCAAATTGCAATTATCATAGCTACTGATGCATTTGACGCGTGTGTTACGCAGTCGCGCACGAACGCCGGCATGCTGACCTGCGCGCGGAGTTAGGGTTAGGGTTAGGGGGTTAGGGAAACGGTGAACCTGGCACACTGATCTGCGCATGGAGTCCGCAGCGCACATAAATTTGGAGGTCTCATAGCTAGACTGATGCGACTGAACGACCTTGACGGCATGCTGACCTGCGCACAAAAACGGCAGCGTATGATTTTGAGTCGTCACAGCATGGACAGGATTTAGGTTGACCCGGCAGGCATGCTGACCTGCGTGTGGAGGCGGCGGCATACTTCTATGTGACTTTGAGTTCTCAAGGCATGGTAGGATTGGGGCGAACCTGGTGCTGCTGATCTGCGCAAGAAGAGGACAACCTAAATGAGTCCGGGATTCTCACAGCTAGACTGATGCATTTAATCGCAAGCATGATGCAGTCGCGCACAAACGCCGGCATGCCGACCTGCGCATGGAGGCGGAGGCGTTCATAATTTTGACTCTTTGCAGCATGAATAGGATGAAGTTGACCCAGTATGGTGACCGGTGGGTGGAGACGGCAGTGCGCATTGTCTGAATTGTTCAAGCATGATCGCATGAAAGCTGACCTGCGCACGAGGCAGCGGCGCACATGATGTTAACTTTTCAACGCACAAGATTCATTACGACAATAGACTCACCTGCGCATAGAGACGGAGACGTACGTGATTGTGCCTTTTCGGAGCATGATAGGGTTTGTGTCAGCGCAACAGTTACTTCTAGCATACAGGGTGACCCTGCATGCTGACCTGCGCACGAGACTGCACCTTATACTTCAAGTAATACTTTGAACATTCAACGCACGATCAAAATAGGGTCAGGATGAGATTTACCCCGGCAAGCTGACCGGTGCATGAAGATGGCAGCGTAAAGACTTTAAAATCTCGAAGCTAGAGTGCTGTGTTGGAACTAACCCTAACCCTAACCCTAACCCTAACCCTAACCCTAACCCACACACGCAACTGTGCATATTCAGTTGACCAGCGCACGGAATTCTGTGCAGTTGCGCACCTCAGGCCAGCCGATCGGGCCAATGCTCCCAAAGCAGCTCGAACTGCATTCAGAAACTGCCTCAACAGCACATTATAGACTGTAACTGTATTCAGTTACGCACTTCGAGCCAGCCGATGAGCTCGATGCGCCCGAGGCAGCTGTGACTCGTTCAGGACCAATCATGTAACTGTATTCAGTTACGCGCCTCGAGCCCCGATGAGCCCAACATGCCCGAGGTAGCTGCATCGCTATTCAATTACATGGTTGCAAGGTAGCTGCAACTCTTCCACCGATCGTATAACTCTATTCACTGTATTCGGTTACGCACCTCAAGCCAGCCGAAGAGCTCGGCGCCACCGAGGTAGCTGTAGCTGCATTCAGCTACCAATCAGTGCAGGTACTTCCGGTTTGTATTTTTGCATTCAGTTGTAGCTGTAAGTCTCTTCAGTTACCGATCATCATGCAACTGTTTTCAGTTACACACCTCGAGCCAGCCGATGAGCTCGACGCGCCCGAGGTAGCGGATCACGCGCGCGGCGCTGCAGAAGGGCATCCACAGCGAGTACAGGTCTATCTCGCGCACGACCGCGAGCTGGTCCAGCACGTTGCAGCCCTCCATGACGCCGCTCAACTTCACCTGCAACAGCGCTCAGAGCATATAGTGGAGTGTGACACTCCAGTTGAAGTGGCAGAAGGTGGAGACAACGTGTAAGAGAAGAGGTGCCACTGCATGTATGCATGTTCATACGTGCTACTGTGTGTACATTGCTTGCGATTGAGCGGTGCTGGTCCAGTGCGTTGCGGCCCCTCCATCACGCCGCTCAGCTTGACCTGCGGCAGCGCTCAGAGCATAAGTGGCGTGTGTGACGCTCCAGTTGAAACATTGGCATGTGACGCTCCAGTTGAAGTGGAATGAGAGAAGAATGCCACATTGCGTGTATGCACATTCGTACGTGCTACTGTGTGCGTTGGGTGTGACTGAGCGGTGCTGCGGCATCACGCCGCAGACCTCCATCACGCCGCTGCGGCAGCGCTCGGAGAGTGTTGAAGTAAGACACTCCAGTTGAAGTGGCCGTTTGACGTGGCCAGTATATATATGTAGATGCGGGGCATGAGCGGACGACCCACGCGAAGGATAGATGCCACTGAGCGTATGCGCACATTCATACGTGCTACCGTGTGTACATTGCTTGTAATTGAACGGTGCTGCGGCATCACTTTGCAGCCCGTCCATCACGCCGCTCAGCTTCACCTGCGGCAGCGCTCAGATAGCATTCAATGTGTGCGCTTCAGTTGAAGTGGCCGGTTGAAGTGGCCGGTATATACGTAGTATATAGATGCGGGTCATGAGCGGACGACCTGCGCGAGAAGAGGTGCCACCGCATGTATGCATGTTCATACGTGCCACCGTGTGTACGTCAAATGTGGCAGTACCGTTTGCGTGGTCTATGTTTGGGCGGTACTGCGACGTCAGAAGCTGCGAGAGGTGCATCAGCGCACGCGGCGCCAAAAGCAAACTTCAACATGCACGCGCCGCCAGGATTGCGCACCACCGCTCAGCAACAGCGCGCTCTCACCCAGAGCGTCCCGTTGGTGGGGTCTTTCTTGTAGTATACAAACATACTCTCTACTATGTGAGCATGAACTGCAGCACCGCTCAACAAACAGCGCGCTCTCACCCAGAGCGTGCCGTTCGTGGGGTCCTTCTTCTCGTATACATACGTACTCTTCAACATGTAAGCATGAACCACAAAGTCTTCAACATGTAAGCATGAACTGCAGCACTGCAGCACTGCTCAGCAACAGCGCGCTCACCCAGAGCGTCCCGTTTGTGGGGTCCTTCTTGTAGTGCATACATGATCTTTAATGTAAGCATGATACGCAGCATTGCCTAACTCACCCAGAGCGTGCCGTTTGTGGGGTCCTTCTTGTAGTACGTGGACACGCCCATGTACGACTGCGCAAAGATCCAGTCCGGCGACTCCCAGTCGGAGAGCGTGTCCGCGCACGCCGCGGAGCGCTGCTTCAGCGTGTCCCAGGCCTCCCGCTCCCGCTCCAGCGCTAGCGCTGCCGCCTGTGCGCAATGCCATCAATGGGATAGTGTCATGAACTTGTGCATTTTCAATACTTCTATGTCAGCACACAATGTTGTGCGCTGCATCATATGATGCATTGTAGAAGGGTATGTCAGCACACAGAGTTGAGCGCTCCTGCTCCGTGCGCCCATGCCTAACCTTGGCTCTAAAGTTTTGAACCTAACCTTGACCTACTGCCCTCCCCCCTGAGGTAAGGGCCCAACGGTTACCTTGACACTCACTCTGACTCTGACCTTGGCGTACCGCCCTCTCCCCCGCTGAGTCAAGCGACGCTGCTACTGTACAGCATGCCATGAATGAATGTGCTGGCAATGTGCATTGTACGTTGGCGCATTATACTGAGCGCTGCTTCACTGTGTCCCACACCATGAACATGAGCCTTGCCGTCAACATCTGCATGGAGGCTGGCATGTCAGCACAGAATTTGAGCGCTGTTGCACAGTGGCCCATCCCCCACCTCCACCTTCCCCCCACCTCCACCTCCAAAGCGGCTGGCGCTGCTGTATCAAAGCATGCCGATTACGACAGTCGTTGGTGACACAGGGGCAGCATGCAGGTACGCCACTGAGTGCTGCTTTAAGAGGTAATTCAGCCCCCCCCCCCCCCCCCCCCCCCTCTCGACCCAGTGCAAATACTGTGTCTGACGCCATACCGGCTGGATGACTTGAGAGCGGAAATCATGAGGCGCCATATGAGGTGCAGTGCAGCGGAGAACGCTACTTGCTGTGCTTAGACACACCGAAGCTGGTCCGCCTTCGTGCTAGTGTACCCTGTGTCAGTGCTGGTGTCGAGCAGATGACTGGACAGCATGCATGGCGCCATCGTTCATCGTACACTGCACAGCACTTGCACATCTGCAACCTCGCAGCTGGCGGGCGATACTGATGCCGGCAGTATTGCTGACTTGTGCAAGCGCAAAGAAAATCAGTTCTGCGCAGAGGTTCCGCCCCATGTTGGTCATGACTCTATGTATACAGTCAAATCAGCGATTCATGATCACCTACTCAAAACGCACTCTAGTGAGCAGAGGGAGAAACGTCGAGCGAGCATGTTGAAAAAGCCGTTTGTAGATTCGCTCCAGAGGGCAAGGTAACGTCTGATGAACAGGCCAATGTGCATCATCAACTCATGGTTTTCAGTCACAGCTCGACTATTACTTGATGGCCCAATACACAGAGTGTACCCAGTACGGTGATACATGTGCATGGGACAATTGTGCGGCAGTCACCTGCACTTGAGAGTAGTGCTGCTGCGCCGCATCCCCCACGAGCGCCTCTATCTTCCGCAGCAGCGCCACCGCCACTATCAGCCTGGCATCTCTGTCTAGCTCCCTCGCTTGCTCCAACGCCACCATCACGTTGCTGGCTGTGACTGGCTCATTCTCCCAATCAAACACCTTCCCAGGCTCCGCAACGTTATTTTCGCCATCGCCATCTGGGTCATCGTAGCTGACACCTCTGGTGGTGGCGCTGCCATCAGAGGCAGCCAGGGCGCCGGCGGCGGCGGCAGCGGAGGCGGCCCCTTTCTTGCGCCGCTTCAGCAGCCGCTTCACGTTCACTGCTGCCTGCATCCTTGCTGCTGCTGGCCTGCTGCTGTATCCGCGAGGCAGCCGTCGCTTTTTGCGAGGCAGGAGCGTTTGCTATTGAGCTGGCCAGTGTGTGTGTCAAGCGATCCAGCAAGGGCCCAGATGAAGGCACTGCTGTGACGCTTCAGGATCACTCGGAGCGAGGAACGCGACCCTGAAACTCAAGGCAGCAGGCCGCTGCGCCCCGCACTCGCCAGTCCCGCAGGCTGGCGCCTGGCAGATAAAGGAAGGCTTTCTTTCATCTCTTCGCGAAAAACTTCAACAGTTCAGTGTTTGAACTTCGAGGCTGAACACCTACAACATGAGCGGCACTCCCATGTGCCCAACGCTCTTTGTGAGCACTCCCGTTAGCGTTTTCAGCAAAAATTGGTACGACGATTCAGGCACGGCCCTGATGCTGATGCACGGAAGAGTAGAGACTGAGAGCACCACCTGTAGGTCTATACAATGCAGCAATCTTGATCTGGAGCTGTGTTGCGACGACGGAAAGAAAATCAAGCTCGTCGGCAAGGCTGCGATTACATTCCACGCTCCGTCCACGGCAAGGTCCAGGATCTTTTTCACCCAGGTGATGCGCTACGCTTCAGAGCTGCAGGCGCACGAGAAGAAGCAGCTGCAGCGACAGGCAGCTGCAGCATCTGCTATGGCCAGCAGCATCCAGAGGGCGCCTGGCACTGTTTGCAAGCCCGAAGCGGAAGCAGCAGTGGCCTCCTCGAGCCCGCCTGATCAGCAGGCAGTCACGTCAACTACAGCTGCGAGCAGCATTCATGCGCCCAGGCGTATCGTACATGTACCAAAAACTGTGCGACAACACCTGGGCGCACCGGGCCACTGGCAGCCCGAGGGAGCAATCAACTTGAAGTTTGCAGCGACGGCGCCAGTGACCCCCAAACCACCGCTGCAGCAGGCAGTTGCGGCAACGACTGTCAGTAGCGGCCAACGAGCGCCTGCATGCAAGCGCGCAGCAGCAGCGCCAGCGCCCTCGCGTCTGCCTCCACCGCAGAGCGACGCAGCAACGGAGAGGCCGGCCGGCTCCGCCTGTGCCGCTGCCACTCCGAGATTCTTGGACGATGTGAGCAGTCAGACCTTGCACGCACATGCACGGGCAGCTTCCATTGACGGCGCCTGTACACAAACCAAACCTGCGGACACATGGCGCCGATCCCTGGTTCCGGGTGCTCTAGTGGATGCGTGCGATGCGATGGGCTGCTGGCGCGAGGGCGTCATTATGGCAACTGCTGGATCTATGGTAAGCAAACCCAGTATCTTACATGCATGCCTGTCAAAATGCTATCTGATGCGCCGTATAACATACCCGTTTCTTGAACAGAGGTACTATCTTATACCCCGTGATTTACAGCATTATGGCAACTACTGGACCTATGGTAAGCGCGAGAGGGGGTAGGGAGTGCCATTATGATAGAAACGAATTACAAGATCGTAGAGCTCTGGGTGACAAGCAGTGGTTAGCCGTCAAATTGAATAAGTTCCACCAATAACCGTGGTCGCCGCTGCTGCAGTCATTGGCCACAAGTCAAACAGTGCCATCATATTATATCCACAGTAGTCAAAAGACTTGATATTGCCCCCCCTTCACGCCTCTTCATCATCGAAAGGTGACAGTCAGGGTGGCGCCCATGAGAGCACAAGCAGGTGGCACAGAGTGCCATCATGAAATCGCCCCCCTTTCACGCCTCTTCATCATATGGATCTTTGTAACATTTCCATACAGGTAGCAGTCAGGGTGGGCGCCCATCAGAGCACAAGATGTGTGAAGGAACCATCTGCTTCTATCGTGTATGCTGGCCGGCTTGTGGCATGAGAATAGAAATCACACTGCTGCTGACAGCGTGCAGCGATGCAAAGCAAACCAATCTGTGCCCACCAAAGGTTCCGCTTGCATGACTCGCCCATTCGCATCTGCCTGTGCGTGCGCAGGCAACAGTGCATCTCTTGGGCTTCATTAAGAAGCGGGATATGACCATATCAATCACAGCGCCTGCCCTTCAGCCACTGCACTCACACACCCACGACTGGTGAACTGAGGTGACCATCGGCAGCGACGTGGACTTCAGCATACCAGAGCCACAGCTGCGCCAGCCTGACTCTGAGCACACTGTGCCGATTCTAGACGTCGAGCCCAAGGTTATCTGGCATTCTGCCAAGGTGCAGGCGATCTATGGTGAGCACTAAGTAGCAACACTTGCATGTCAACATAAGGTCAATGGCGCATGCCTTTAGCAAGCACCCTAAGACAAGGCATTCGCAAGGGATGATCCTGCTATCCGTGCTCGCGGGTGGGGTACCCATTGAGTGCTCCACGGGCGTCGGGTGCATGCGTTCTACATGGCAGATTGTCAATTCAAATGTAATGTCAGTATCAAAATGGTTACCCTGGGCGTTTCAATGCACGCGTATAGGGTTGAGAGGTCTTCGATGTGGCTGCTGCACAGTGACATAGACGGCATGGCACGCACCACCATCAAGGATGGCATTGGGTTGAGTTTTTCGCTGGCCCACGCTGAAGTCCACAGTGCTCGAACACCGAGTACGGCGATCGTAGCCAAAACAGTTTGCCGCTCGCAATGTCCTTGTGCATATGCGCAGTGTCCATATCCATATGCATATGTCAGCATGTGAACTGGGGTGCATATCACACGCCATCTGCCACCGTGACGCCCGCCCGCGCAGCCAACAGCTGGATGCTCGTGAAACCCAACTCCGACCACCCGCTGTGGGACCAACCGCGCTGGGTCCACGTGCACTCCGGGGAGATCATGCCTCTGCACACGCACACCTCGCGACACACACGCCAGCGTCTCCGCCGCCATGTGCCACCGCACCTGCGGCTGTGACGCGCGCCGCGCGGGGCCCTGAGCACTGCCACATGTACGTGTGCGCGCCCCGGGTGTCGTCGGCGCAACGCATCGGTGTCGTACAGGTACCGTGGTGCGTCGTATAAACAGCACCTGGGCGCACACATGTGTGATCAGAGCCTCAGATGCCGGCGACGGCGTCGTGGCACGGCGGAGTTCAACTTGAACATGGCGTGCGCGCACTGGCACTTTTGCCGGCTGACGCGTGCGCGCCATTGAGTGACGTCACGGAGGAAGGTACACGAGCAGCGCCGCGCACTTGAGCGGCGGCCTCGTCCCTGGCCGCGCCGAGTGCAGCGCGGTCGCGAATGGCAGCAGCGGCGCGCGCTAGCTCCTCTTCGGCGCATTCGAGCCTGGCGGCGCTATCGCTGGCGGGGCATCGGCGGCGGCGCTCTGCGCCTGCGCGAGCTCAGCGGCGGCGGCGGCGGCGGCGGCAGCGGCGGCGGCGGCAGCGGCGGCGGCGGCAGCGGTGGCGGCGACAGCGGCGGCGGCGGCAGCGGCGGCGGCGGCAGCAGCGGCGGCGGCAGCGGCGGCGGCAGCCGCCGCGGCGCGGCGGCAGCGGCAGCGTGTATCAGTGCGGCGCTTCCGTGACGCGCGCATTTATCACAAAGAAGAACGCGCTGCAGCGCGCAGGGAGGAACACGGAGGAGTCGTTGTGTTCCATGCCACGCGCAGAGACAAGTTGAACGTATCTGCCATCATGTGCACTGGGTTCAAAGCGGGCGGCAGCGACGCAGCGTTCCCCGCTCTGAACGGCAGTGCACTCGGAGTGTACGCAGCTGGCGGGCCCCGTTCTGTCTCCGCAGATGGCACTAAAGCACGCAGCACTGCAAGCACTGACGCAGCCATGACTTGGCGCTTGGCAGATGAGTGGCAGCCGCAACTGCTCACGCTCAATACTGGACTTCAATGCAGCGCCTCATACTGCCCCCATATGCAATGAAGTTTGCTCCAGCTGCCCTCATATGCAATGAAGCTTGCTCACTAGTTGCCCCCCAACAGCATGCTCATGTACACGGCTCACCATTTGCCCACCAGCATGTGCAGCAGCACTAGTGCTAGTGTTGGCGAGAGTGTCTCAGATAATGAGAGCTTGTTAAGCTGCTGTGCTTGCCAGAGTAAGTGGTGCGCAAGCCCCTCTATGTGCGACAACGAGCACTCAACAGGGCAAGTTGATCTTTATTGATTTATTGGGGGTAGTTCTTCCTCAACGGTGGGCTGCTAATGACCCAGCCAGTGAGTGCGGAGAAATGAACGTCGACTCGCCGTAACTTACCTCCACGGTGAGAACTTTAAGCGATCCGCTGCGCCGCAGCCGTATACTTCAACGTCACTCAAACATATGCTTGTGAGAGCAGCGTAGCGTTTGGCAGTGCATACATGGGTGAGGTGGCTGAGCTTCAATGATCAGGTCGAAGGCAGTGCTCAGGCCATAGAATAGTGCTAGCACCCCCATTTCAAGACTTGCATCCACGCATGTCCAGCGATGGGGCTGGAATGGCTGCAAGACGTGACTTCGGCTCAAAGACCTTGAGCCTCTGTCAACGGCGCCGAGTGACATGTGCACTCCGCGCCACTGCCGCCGCTGCCTCCCGGCATCACCGCGGCGGCGTCTGGAAATGGCGCCGAGTGACTAGCGCACTCCACGCCACTGCCGCCGCTCAATGGCGGCAACACCGCAGCAGCCATTGTGGTAGAATTGACGCATTGCATTGCATCAGCACATTGTGTTCTGCCGCAGCTGCCATGTGTCAGAGCGCAATCAGACCCATGCTCAACAGCACTGCGCCAGCAGAATGGCCTGTCGCGTCACTGCTAAACGGGGGAAGGCATTGTTTTAGGCAACAAGTTTCGTTGCCACACGCCGAATTTGTAAGGCACGGCTTTTCATGGCACTGGTGTGAAGTGTATGAAGGAAGAGGAATCCAACCTGGAAAGCAGGAATGTCAACATTCATGTTGTTGAAATTCACAAGTGCACTTTTCTGCGTGTAGAGCATGCGGCTGACAGCTGGCCCTCCATCAAGCCTTACACATTGCAATTCAAATTGTAGTTGACTCAGGTTCACGACAAGAATACCCCTCGATGGATCATTCGCCATTTTGTCAGCTACCTCAACCCCAACCGCAACCCCACATGTATACATAATGCTCTGTGTGCCTGTGCCATCATACTTTGCATATCCACATGCATAATGCTCAACAGACAGCATAAAAGGGGCAACGTCAGCACCGGTGACTGTAAGCACAACCCCAGAGGTAATTATTGAGCGTGCACGCCAGTGTGGAAGTGGTAGGAATACATCACTGGCATGGAAGCCAATCTGCGCTGCATTGCAGAACGCAGCTCTTGCTACCGGGATTAAGTGACAACACACATGGGGGGGTGGAAACCTCAAATCGACAAGGCCACACTGCAAAAAGTGCAGCTCAAATGGCCGTTTACAGTCACACACGCGAAAGTGTGACAATCTGCAAAACAGCATCCGCCCCCACTGCGCTGAGCATTGTGCCGAGCGCTGTCATAAAAAAATGCTCTCAGACTGCATGGCTGCCGCTCCAGCGACAGCCATGCACACAGCGCGGCCGCCAGTTGGCAAAGCTGAAGTTGAACTTCTTCACACCAGTAGACTTTCTTTGTCACCCGCCTGCACTGTTGAGCTGACATTGAAACCCCCCCGCCCAGCAGTGCGTTGCCTTCCTTCAATGGTAGATTACAGGCAGCTCTTCAGCTGCATCTGTTGAACGGCGCTGTGACAGGCTGCCGCGGTGTTGAGAAGCCCGCACATCTGCATCACCGCTGGCACGTCGGCGCAGCTGTTGCCAGTGGGATGAGCGGTGACACCGTTTGCACGGAGCTGTCTGCGCTGTGCCCTTCGCCACAAGCCGACGGTGTGTGCGGCTGCCGCTGAGTGACGCTCCTCCGTGTTCACAGCCTCTCGTCTAGGCTGCGCCTCTGCGCCTGATACGGCAAATCAACACAGCACAGAGCCACACCTCACAAACCGCCGCTGCACATGAGTTGACACCGCAGCTCGCGTCCGTCACTTTAACAGGAGACCATGAAGCGCTTGAAGGAGCAGCGCGCATCCATCTGCTGGCTCCATAGCACGCCGCAAGTGCAGAGCGCTGCTGCGGTGACAGCGCTCGGCAGTTGGCAGCGGTGCCGTCGTTCTGAAACTGCTAAAGTTGAGCCGCAGGCTGCGGCCCTGTTGACATGGAGAGGCGCTCTCACGACACCGTGCAGCTAGGACTGCCGCCGTCGCCGCTGAAGGGGCCGAGGTCGCAGCATACCACCTCGCGCTTCCGGTCGCGGTTGCCTGAGCATCGAGCGCCGGGGGGGAGGGGGGGGGATCAGCTGGGCGGGTACATGGTTGAATAAAGCAAGCAGAGTTTTCAGGTGGAAGGGGTCGCCGCTGAAGGGGCCGAGGTCGCAGCATACCTGTCACGGTTACCTAAGCATCAAGTGGAAGGGGTGGAGGGGGGGGGGGGGGGTCAGGGGGGGCGGGGTACATGTTTGAATAAAGCAAGCAGATTTTTCAGGTAGAGGGTGGAGGGGGGGGGGGGGGGGGGGGGGGGGGGCGGGGTACATGTTTGAATAAGCAGGGTCATCAGGTGGGGAGCAGTGCGGACAAGCGGCCACAGCTTCGCTTGCAAACTCCGAGGGCATGTACGTTGGAACAACTTGCGATGATAATCGATGGATTGTGGCGCACGGCGCAAGTTGACGTGACGATGGTTGCATCTTACTCGTAGAGGCTATTGATTAACATTGTGGCACCAATGACGGGCTTGCACATAGCCTCGTTCTTCGCGATGTCCCAGTCATTATCGATGGAGGCTTAGCACTGCATGACCTACTCCCTTGCACGCAGCACAGTGGTCTAATTCAGCCAGTGGCTGCGACACCGGAAAAAAAGAGCACGCTCTACCCCATGCCTCACATCTGGCAATGTCAACGTACTGCAAACGAGCGGCTGCTGGTCAAGTCATTGGCTGGTGCTTCAATCTCAAAGCTGAGCCTGGCCTCCCATACTGCCGAAGGGGCACCACACATCGTGTATGTGTGCATGAACTTGTTCAGCTGCGTACCGCATGTGTGCGCTGTGTACGTTCAGAACAAGTTGCTATTAAGAGCAACCTGCGAAACATCCTGAGCCCCCTCTGAACTACCAGCAATGCGCCATATTCCTACGGTACGTATACACGCGTCAGCGCTCACCGGGCGCAGTCTCGCGCGGCGCCTCCGCTGCGTCCTGTCAGCTGCATGCCGCGTGTATGTACATGTGTACATCTGAACAAGCTGCGTCCCAGAGCAACCTGCGAAACATCCTGAGCGCTCTCCAAACTACCAGCAATGCCCCGTATTCCTACGGTATGTATGCCCCCGAATCCCTACGGTATGTATACACACGTCAGCGCTCACCAGGCACCGTCTCCCGTGGCGCCTCCGCCGCGTCAAAGTACATGGCGCGCGGCAGCAGCGGTCAAGCTAGGGTTCGGGTGAGGGTTAGGGTTGGTCTGTTCCTCAACCTCAAAGGTGAACCAGACCTCCACCGCTGCCAAAGGGGCACCAAACACTGTGCATGTGTGCGCGAGTTTCTTTACAACAGCTGCGTGCCGAATGTGTGCATGTATGAACTTCTAAACGTCGGCTGCATGCCGCATGTGCGTACGCGTGTGCATACATGAGCATGCGTCAGCGCTCACCGGGCGCCGTCTCCCGCGGCGCCTCCGCTGCCGCATCAGAATACATGGCGCGCGGCAGCAGCGGCCTCGTGTCGCTGCCCTCGGCGTCGAGCAGCGACGCCTCCCTCGTCGTTGCTTCCAAGAGCAACCTGTGCAAGATGCGGAGCCCTCCCTAAACTACCAACCATGCCCCGTATTCCTACAATGTGTATGTATGCACGCGCCAGTAGTGGGCTGTCGCTGCGAACGACCCTGGGCCCTCTCTGAACTACCAGCAAAAGTGCCACATACTCCTACAGTATGTTTGCCCCATATTCCTACGGTACGTATGCACGCGTCAGCACTCACCGGGCACCGTCTCCCGCGGCGCTTCCGCTGCCGCATCAGCATACATGGCACGCGACAGCAGCGGCCTCGTGTCGCTGCCCTCGTCGTCGAGCAGCGACGTCTCCCTCGTCATGTCCTTGCGTAGCAGGCGCGGCGGCGGCGACGCCGGCGAGTTGTTGCTGGACGCGGACGCGCTAGGCGCCAGGAAGGGCTGCGGCAAGGCGGGGTAGGTAGGCATACAGGGTACTTAACCTAAAGCACTTTCCTGATCCAAAGGGGGTTTACGTTGCTCACAACGGCAATGCAGCGGGCAGTGGCAATTTCGCTGACCACCAGGTGAGGTGCACAATGCTTCAGACAGCATGTTGTCACTGTCATTTCAACAACCGCTGCGCCCTACAGTCACTCGCCGCTTTCACCAGACTCTGAGCACTGCGTTTTATAAGAAGCAAATCGTGTCCATGTTCCACTTCAACAGCTCTGCACGCCACGGTGACTCACCGCCTCCACCTGCGGTCACTCACTGCACCGCTTCAAAGAAACTCTTTCTTTTGTTCAACTTCAACAGCTCTCCACACGCGGTGACTCACCGCCTCCACGGCGTCGCGCGCCGGCTCCGGGCTCTGCTGAAACTGCCCCTCCGGCTCCGAGTCCACGTCGGCGACGTCGCTGGCGCTGACATTCCAATTTCCGGACTTGAGGTTGGCAAACGGCGTGGACGCGCTCGACATGAACGACAGCCGGTTCGGCAACGGCAGGCCGGCCTTGGGGTCCGCCTGCGCACGCCAGAGAGTAAATACACATGGAGCAACTTGGGTCACACACACTCGACAAACAGGTCATGCTAGTGAGCAGCGCCTTGCCTGCCTTGGGGCATGCGGATTGGCCCTTTCTTGCAGAGAACTGATGAACTGTGACGGTGATGGTCGTTGGCTGTATGTGTGCAGTCACCCGCGCCTCTGGACTGTGTGGGAAACAAGACGCACAAGAATGTACTGGATTCAGTCACCAGCCGGAGAGAGATCAAGCTAGCCAATCGCGCTGTCGTCGCCTTCTTCACGAACAAGGTTGTGTCGAGGTTCACAGCCAATGTGTGTGGGTCTGTTGCTCCCAGGACCAGGGGACGCGCGGCGGAAGTCACTCGTGCCCCTCCACTGCAGAGGTTCACTTAACCCTAACCCTAGGTGCTGCTGCCGCCTCCACAGAGCCATACACGTCATGAACTTCGATAAACTTGTTTGTGAAAAGGGTCACCACAGCGCGATTGGCCAGCTTGATGATGTCTCTCCAGCTGGTGATTGAACCCAGTACATCCCTATGCGACTTGTTGCCACGCACTGCCAGCTTAGAAACGGCCAGCCCAATCAATTGGCCTGCTTGCAATGGATTTAGGCAAGGTGGCAATCACAAAGGGCAGGCCCATTTCTGCTTGCTTCATGGAGATACTTATTCTTGCTGCAGCCGCAATCCCCGCACCTTTGCCAAGAGACTTTGCTTTGATGCGTTAGTCTTCCTCTTGCGCAGACTACATGCGTGTACAGAGCATCCATTTCTTAGGGTTAGGGTTAGGTTAGGGTTAGGGTTAGCCCTAACCCGAAGTTTGCGCGTTTCAAATACTGTCGTTCGAAGGACACACTTGCAGGCATGCACCGTGCTGGCACTAATTCACCCCGTGCACATGCCCTCGCATAGTGGCGGATCGTGGCTACCCATGGCAGCGCAATCATTCACATCGCAAAGCTAAGTGCCAGGCGCTTCACAGTTACAGTTACAGTTGCGGCACGTCACCTCGTCCCCCTCCTTCAGCGCCTCGTCCACTGTGCAACTAGCGCCGCTACAATGGCGTGTAGACTTGATGGCATTCTCTGACACGAACAATGTTCTGACACACGCAGCAGCAGCGCTCGGACCGCGCCTTATTGCACGACGTATCCGAATGCAGGTTAATGTTACATACAGTTACAGTTGCGGCACGTCACCTCGTCCCCTTCCTTCAGCGCGTCGTCCACTGCGGACCGCCCCTCCAGCGCGCGCCCCCCCAGCCCTTGCCGCATGTAGTCCCGCAGGCTGAGCCCTGTCACGCCCGACGGCGGCAGCGCTCCACGCGCCGCATCCGCATCACCCCCCGCCGCACCCCCCTTCTGCGCCTCCTCCGAGAAAAGGGGGACTGCGCCCGCCGCCCCCTCCGCCGCCTCCTCAGAGACAAGGGGGTCTGCGCCCGCCGCCGCCCCCTCCCCCTGCGGCTCGTCCCCCATCTCCCCGTCCGTAACCGCCGAAGCCAGCGACCCCGCTGAGCCGCCGCTCACGGGGCCGGCGGCGGGCGCGCCAGCGTCATCGTAGAAGAACAGCGCGGCGTCAACAGGCACGCCAGGCGCCGCTGCTGCCGCCGCCGCTGCCGTCTCGAACACTGCTGCTGCAGGCGGAGTCGCGAGCGCAGCAGCAGCGTCCTCGGCAGCGGCGGAGACCGCTTCTTGTGCCGCCGCAGGCTCCGATTCAACAGGCGCGCCAGGCGCCGCCGCCGCCGCTGCCGCCGCCGCCGCCGCCGCCGCCGCCGCCGCCGCCTCGAGCGCTGCTGCGGGCGGTGTTGCGAGCGCAGCGGCGTCATCGGCAGCATCGGCGACCGCTTCGTGTGCCGCCGCAGGCTCCGGTTCTACGGCAGCTGCTGCATCAGGGAGAAGCTCGACCGCCGGCGCTGCTGCCGCCGGGAACTCATCCGATGCTGCCGCCGCTTCCGCTGATGAAAAGGGATCCGCTGCTTCGTCCGCAGGGAGCGGCAATTGGCCCACTGTCGCGGCTGCTGCCTCGTCAGGTGCGGTGGTCATTGCTGCCGCGTCGTCTGGCGAGGTCGCCGTGGCATCCGCAGCAGCAGCAGCGCTCATCTCATGTGCCTCTGCCGGAGCAGCCATCGAGGCAGGTGCCGCCGCCGCCGCTGCTGAAGTCAGCAGCGCAGATGCAGCGGCCGCAGCGCCGGCAGCGCCCGATTCGCTGTCCGACTCCGCTGCGTCAGCGCCCGCCGCGTCACCTGCCGCCGCCGCGTTGACTGCTGCCGGCAACGCTGCCGCCTCGTCATCAGCATCGGCGCCCGATGACTCGGCGGCAGCGCGCGACGCAGGAGCTGCCGCCGACGCGTCGGAATCCGCACGCACTGTTGAAGACGGCGCCGCCTCCACCTCCGCATCAGCAGCAGCGCTGAGGTCCCCAGCAGGCCACGCTGCATCAGCGCTCGGTGCATCGACTGCTGCTGATACATCAGCTGCTGCCGAGGGCGGCGCTGTGCCTGCATCCGCAGCATCGCCCTCGCTGCCTGAATCTGGCGCCTCCGCACCCGGCACATCCACTGCCGCCGGTTCTGGCTGCTCAAAGGCGACAGCGGTGGCCGCGGGGGCTTCATGCGCCGGCTCCGTCGCCGCTTCCTCCGCCCCATTTGTCCCAGATAGTGGAGCATCCCCTGGAAGCTCTGCTGCTGAGGCCGGAGCTGGCTGTCCACCTACTGAGGCCGCCGCCGCGCTGTCCGCTACCGCCGTCGGCGCCTTGAGCTCTGCTGCTGGCGCGTCGAGCGCTGCCACCGGCAGGTCGAGGAGCGCCGCCCACGCCGCAGCAATCGCCGCGGGCGGCTCCATCGCCACCGCGTCCGCGTACGCAGAGCTCGCCTCCGACGGCATGACCTCCGCGTCGAACCACGTGTCCTCCGCCTCCGCTTCCGCCGCTTCCTGCTGCAGCAGATCGTCCGTGTCTGCGTCTGCCGCTGCCGCGGTGGCTGCCGCGCCGGCGTCCTGCGCCGCCAGTTCCCGCACAGAGGGCGCGTTGGGCTGCGGCGCATGTTCGTCCGCTGTCGCTGGCAGCGCAGCGGCAGCAGCAGCGGCAGCAGCAGCGGCAGCAGCAGCAGCGGCAGCGTCTGCATCAGCACTGTCTGCAGCGCCCGTACCGTTGCTGCGCCCGGCTTCCACCGCAGCAGCAGGCGCCCCTGCCGTCGCGGCGACAGCAGTTGTGTCTGCCTGGCGCGCCTGCAGCAGGGCCATTGCTGCTGGCGTTGCACTCTCGCCCTCCTGCTGTGCCTCGCTGGCCACAGCACCTGGTGCCTTGGAGAAGTACGCCAGCAGCTCTGCCGCCGCTGCTGCTGCCGCAGCAGCATCTTCTGTTTCATCAGGCGCCGTGGCGTCTAACTGCTCAGGCTCAGCTGCTGCAAGCAATGGGCCATCTGCAGGGGGCGGTGCCGTTGTTGCTGCTGCCGCAAATGCTGCGTCCCCCAGTACCTCGGAGATTACTGAGCTGACGGGGCTGCCGTCGGAGAAGGGCTCCTCTGCAGCAGGCAGCTCAAGCAGAGGCGCCAGTTCTGCAGGTGTGTCGAAGGCCGCATCTGCAGCAGCGGCAAAGCCTTGCCGCTCCTCACCAGCGGGTGACGCTGCGGCGGCAGCAGCAGCAGCAGCAGCAGCCGCAGACAGCGTGCTGCGGAGGTCGCCATCCTGCTCTGCAGCCGCTACCGTCTCTCCTGCTGCCACCGGCGCAGCTGCCGCTGCAGCTGGGGCGGCAGCGGCAGCCTGCCCCTCACTGAGCGCTGCCACCTCCACAGCTGTCGCCGCCGCCGCCGCCGCCGCCGTCTCTGCCGCTGCTGCATATGCCGGCGCGTCCGCGGCACTGCTGCCGTCGCCCTCCTCTTCCACCTCCGCGGTAGCCGGCCTCTGGCTCGGCGCGGGCTGGCCTGCTGCTGCATCTGACAGCAGCGCCGCTGCCGCACCAGCGAACGCGCTGAACGCCTCGGACTCCGCAGCAGCAGCGGGCTCGCTGCCGCCGCTGAGCCACCACTTCGGGGCGCCGCCCCCTGCCGCCTCGTCCGCGCCGCCGAGCGCTGCCACATCCGCAGCAGCGCGGCTCAGCGGTGTCACGGGAGCATCACCGCCCCCCAGCTCCTCAGCACTGTCCCCCAGCCCCCGAGCGCTGAGCGCTGCACCCCCGGCAGCAGTGAGCGCATCGCCCGCTGCAAGCCGCATGAACGTTGCACCCCCTCCCCTGTCCCCCCCTTCGCCCAGAGGAACAGTCCGCGCCAGCGCCGCCGCGCTGCGCAGGTCCTCCGCACGCAGCAGCTCCTCAGTGCTCAGCAGGAACGCCGCCTCCTCCGCCGCCGCGCCGCCGCCGCTGCTGCGGAGCGCTGCTGCCGCGAACGAGTCGGAGTCGTCATCGTCCGAGTCGCCGTCCAGCGCCGTGTGCGCCGCCAGCAGGCGCGACACCTGCTGCAGCTTGACGGGTGTCGTCTCGAAGCTGCGCGTGCTCGTGTTGGCGGACGCGAGCGCGGAGCCCCAGTCGCGGCTCGGCAGGCGGCTCGAGCGCGTGGACGACGCTCCGCTGTGCGGGTCGAGCTGCACAGCAATAAGTAGTAGCCGTCAGTCGATGTATACTGAGCTTACGATGAGAATGAGTCATGCACGCGCAGCGTCCGCACGAGGTCCCGCACGCGGTGGTACGTGTCAATGGTGTGCTGTTTGTCGCGTGTATGTGTTCGCAGGCGGCTCGAGCGCGTCGAGGACGCGCTGCTGTGCGAGTCGAGCTGCGCGGCAGCGAGAAGCAGTGATAAAGTAGCATTGCCACATTGAGCTGATGCTTAGCCGTCTGTCAATGCGTGTTGAGCTGATGATAAGAACGAGGAGGCGTGTATGCGCAGCGTCCGCATGAGGCGCCAAGTGTCAGTGGCGTGCTGTCTATCGCGTCAGTGGGCAGGCGGCTCGAGCACGTCAATGCCGCTCTGCTGTGCGGGTCGAGCTGCGCCGCGGCGAGCGGCGGTGCGGTGGAGTAGCCGTCAGTCGGTGTATGTTGAGCTGATGATGACAATGAGTCGTGTACGCGCCGCTGCCGCATGCGGCGACAAGTGTCAACGGCGTGCTGTCTGTCACGTGAAGTGACAGGCAGCGCGAGCGCGTGGAGGAGGCGCCGCTGTGCGGGTCGAGCTGCGCGGCAGCGAGCAGTTGTGAAGTGGCGTAACTGCCAGTTGATGTACGTTGAGTTGATGATGATAATGAGTCGTGTAAGCACAGCTACCGCGGGCAGTGCCAATGGCGTGCTGCTCGCCACTGACCAACGGCACGCTGAACAAACACGAGCTTATTCGCGGAGCTTGACAATCGTCCTCTAAGCCATTACAACGGAACACCACGGCACGTGGTCTGAGGGCCAACAATCAAACCCAAGCAGAAGATATTATGTCGCGCTGCTGCACGCAGAGTGTGACAATCGCTGCAGATATGGCACTGCAGACAGAAAAGCATTGTTTACGCACCCGCTCGTTGCGTGAGTACGTGCTGCTGTTGCGCAACCCTCACCCTAACCCTGATCCTAACCCTGATTCTAACCCTAACCCTAACCCTAAGGTGTGCATGTACATCCAAAGAGAGACTGCACACTGCTGCAGTCGTTGTGCTGCAGCACAGAAACGTGATGTCCACGCACCCGCTCGTTGCGTGAGTACGTGCTGCTGTTGCGCGACAGCCACCCGGGGTCCAGCGCGCCGCCCGGCGGCATGCCGAGCGCTGCCCTCGCGGGGGTCTCCCAGGACGAGAGGGGCTCGCCGGGGGGCACGACCTCCTTCAGGTGCTCCCGAATGTGTGCTTCGGTGCACTCGAGGCCCTCCTGAGGGGGGGGGGGGGGGGGGGGGGCACAGTAGATAAATGGAGCGAGGGCTTGGAGTGAGTGATGTCTGGCGGTGGCTGCGTGAGGGGTGCGAATTGATGAGGGTGCAGTGATACTTTTGCTTTCGTCTGCACATCTGGCACAATCCACATGCAAGGCGTCACTTCTTCAAGTACGCTCTGGCGCGTCACTCTCGTGCAGCACTTCAAGTGCGCTGCGGTGGGGCCCTCGTAAGCGCGTAGCAAAAAGCAACCGGCCTCTTCAGCGGCAGGCGTGGCACGTGACCAGAGCATTGGAATTGATATGACCCCAGCACACGCATCGCAGTGCAAAAGCGGTCATCACAATATGAACGCTACAGTTACAGTTAGGTTGGGGTTGGGTGCATCTGCTCTGAGGTTGCTGCCTGCAATGGTCGTAAGCACCACAAAAGCTGCAGGGTCCAAAACTGCCCTTGCTTGGCAATGCGTGATCCGGATGATGCAGTGAAAGGTGACCGCGGTTGGTGCTTCAAGATCTCACTCGAAGTGCAAACGCACAGAACGGAACGTGGTTGAGATTGGCTGCAGCCACCTTCTGTGTATCACAGAACCGGTCACGCATGTCTGGTGTCCTGTGCAGTCACTACATGAAGCACAAACGCGCATGCCATAATGCAAAAGCACAGGCAAGGGGACATTGAACGCACTGACTGACCTTCTGCCGCTCGCGCACCCACTTGCGCACGTAGCGCTCCTTCTCCTGCGGCTGCGTCGGCGTGCGCGCGTTGGACGCGTACTGCATACACGCAGCGGCACAGCACATCACATCGCGCATATGAGCATTTATTCAAATGTGCATTAACTGTGTAACTCGCGTACTGCGAGCGCGCAGCGGCACAGACGCGGCACGCGCGTGAGCGCTCTCTCAAACGAGCGGTAATCTCGTGCTGCCTCAATAAAGTGCCTAAAAGAAACCTTCTTGGGACACGTTCACAGGGGCTGTTTCCGCAGCGAACAGAGCAACAGCACGTCACGCCGCGCGCGTCAGCCCTCTCTCAAACGTGCAGTAACTGTGTGACTCAGCAGAACGTTCTTGAGCGGCACTTCGCGTCGCATTTGCTCGTGTGAGCGCTCTCTAAAGCATGAAGTAATAAGGCGCTGCCTTAGAAAAAAACATTGCTGAGACAGGTTCAACGGGGCCATTTTCGCACGCAGCGCTCCGCACATCTGATTTTTCATACTCCTAGCTAACTCGACAAAGTGAGGTCGTGGTTCGTATGAAGTTGAACTTGGATACTGAGCTTTGAAGTTTGACTACAAAGGCGATACCCGTGTGCATACGTACATACTGATGTGTGCATACGTACATACTTCAAGTAACATGTTGAAGTGTACCAGAACCAACATGCTCACCTTGAAGAAGGCGCCTGCATTGCTCAGCTGGTGCAGCGCCAAGCGCCCCTCAATGACCTGCAGCACGTGCAGGAGAGATACAGTTCATTTGACAATAGTTTCATGTTATTCGTATTGTGTGAAGCCAGTATTAGATAACAGGTCTTGTGATTGGTCAATCAAATGATGCTAAAGTAGCTGACATGCAGGCACAGGAAGGTGAAACTTCAGCAACAACTGCTCAAACAGGAAGGCGTAAAAACTGTTGAGGCAGCTGCACTGAGGGTGGTCAAAGACCATCAACGCACTTCATGAGAGCACAAAGCGCTAGTGTGTCCGCAGCAATCGACAGTGATTCCTTGAGCTGCCTGGTTCGGTGGTGCCCGGCCCATGTTTTCGTGCACCTAGCGAGAACTCCCAAGGCTGCTGGCACTTCATTTCATCAGCAAAGTCTATATACTCCTATACTTGGGAGCGACTACAATACATTACAAGTAATCCAAGGACTGCTCTTGGACAAACCAGGCTTGGCCACAGCAGATGAAAACGAATCAAAAGATCGTAGAGCTCTAGGTGACAAGGGATGGTTAGCCGCAAGTGCCTTCCACCAATAACCGTGGTCGCCGCTGCTGCAGCAATTGGCCACGAGTCAAACAGTAGATGGCGTGCCTTGCCTTTCGCTTGTTGATTCAGATCCCACCGATGCAGGCGCGGCTGCACAGTCCCCAGCGCCTACTTGCGGTGTATACAATCCTAGTTTTACAAGTTCATGTGCAATACCTAAGGTTATGGAATAAGTGCACTCAGGTGCATCAAATGGCGTGGCTCACCTTGTTCTTGTAATCAGGTCCTCCTGGTGCAGTCGCCGCTGTACCGCGCCCAGCGCGTCCTTCCAAGTATATACAATCCTGTTAACAACAAGTCCTTTCAAGTCTATACAATACACCATACTTCAGTACATAGGACCGGTTATGCACAGGGCGTGACTCACCGGTTCAAGTCCTCCTGGTGCAGTCGCCGCTGCACCGCGCCCAGCGCATCCCTTCAAGTATCTACATAGGCAATACCTAAGGCTAACGCAATACCTAAACTCAGGTGCATCAAATGGTGTGGCTCACCTTCTTCTTATGGCTGAGGTCCTCCTGGTGCAGGCGACGCTGCACCGCGCCCATCGTGTCCTGCAAAGTATATGCAATACTCACAACAATGCGTCCTTTCAAGTATATGCAATACTCTTGAGTACATAGGACTGGTCATGTAACAACTCAGCTGAGGTTAATAAGTAAGCTCACCTTCTTCTTGTGGTTCAAGTCCTCCTGGTGCAAGCGCCGCTGCACTGCGCCCAGCGTGTCCTCCCAAGTATATGCAAAAACCACTTTTGAGTACATAGGCAATCACTCAGGTTATGCAATACCTAAGCTCAGATGCATCAGATAATCGTGTATCTTGAAGGCGTGGCTCACCTTCTTCTTGTGGTTGAGGTCCTCCTGGTGCAGTCGCCGCTGCACTGCGTCCAGCGTGTCCTGCTTGCTGCCGCCGCAGAACCGGCTCACAATAACCCCCACGCGCCGCTCCCTGTGCAGCAGCTCCTCAAACTCCTTCTCCTTGCCCTGCCAAATGGCGCCAGGTTGTAAGAACCGACCCAAATATGAATGATCAACTCCGACTGAGGGCAGATGTACAGGGCTACAAAACATCGTAGCGAGCAGTGCGGCGCTGCATGGTGTTGAAGTTGAAGTCGACAGTACGCAAAACGGCCTATGATCCGGAGCTGTTGCTGACAAGTAACTGAGCTAGCGCGAGGCGGCTGCAGCTGCTTACTGGAGTGCTTCTCCGTGCCCTGCAAATGATGCATCTGTAATAGCACGCACGTACGCCGTCGCGCACTCAGCCGACAGCTGTTGAGGCCACAGTGAAGCGTGTGAGGGGACGCTGAGCAGTGCTGCACGGCACAAATGGCAACAGTATTGCTGCTTTTGATTGAAACATCCTCGTAGGCAAAGACGTGAGCATCTGTGGAAGGACGTGAGGGTCACAGTTGAAGTTGAAGCGTGCGCGCGCCAAGTGCTCGCGGTGCGCACGCCGACTGCGCAGGCAATAGACATCATCGGTCTGCAGATTGCACGCTGAACCGGCAGCTGTGCTGACCATCTGTTCTCAAGGCGTCACATGTGAGAGTGCGTCGTACCTGTCGAATGAGGCGCTCCCGCTCGGCGGAGGGGTCGACGCTGAGGATGCTGACGTCGGAGACGTCGCTTCCTGGCAGGGGGCGCGCAACAGGGTTAGGGTTAGGGTTGGAGTCAGATTAGGGTTAGGGCTGGGGTTAGGGTTAGGCCTAACCCTAATACTAACAACGGTGCAGCGATCGCGCGCACGGGGGGGGGGGGGGAGGGGGGGCTTCAGCTCCGCACGCGCAGATGCGAGGCAGTGAGGATTGCCGTACACCCATGACAACGCAGGCAAAGTTCAACATCCGCTCAACTCTGTGAAGGGCCATGGCATGGCACGCCTCTAGTGGTTTGGACACTACTGATGTCTGTCAGAGGTCGCCAAGCAAAGCACGCTACAACGGCCAGCAGGCAGGAGGCGCAACGACACATGTACTGCTTAACAGGCATCTGAAGTGTGCAATGCGCACAAACAGCAAGTGCTGCAGTGCCACCAGCTGACACGCCCTCACGCGTGTGCAGAATCAACATACGCGCCGCAGTAGCGCGTGCAAGTCTGTGTGCCAATAACTGTCCAATAATCCCTGTCTGCTCTCCATAGAAGCGCAAGTGATTGAGGAGCGAGAACCTTAACCCCCACCCTGAATCTCACCCAAACCCTTTTCTACCCTAACCCTAGTCATGAACGCAAGCACATCACGCTGATTCAGAACAGAACACGTCTACCAAGACATCTTTTAGGAGGTGCATGGCGAAGTTGGCATCAGCGACGAAAGCTGGCACATTGATGGCTGCGAAGTCAACATCACGAGTGCTCCGTTTAAGAACTCGACTACAGCTGGCGAACTGCTCCGTTAGCTCGTCGAGCGCTCATCGCGCACATCAAGAGCTTGAATACTCATTCTACAGAAAAGGCCCTTCAGCGTGCAAGTATGCTCTTGAACACTGTTTTGATTGTGACGAGCAGTAGTACTCCAGTACCTATTGACACAACATACGTCAGAGACCCCTAACTTTGTGCTCTGACACGCTGCCAATATCGCTGACAAGCAGTACTCACGAAATCGCTGCACATAATCTTGCCTCTTGTGCATCACTCACTCGACAATACCTCAGAAGTGAACATGTTGCAAGTGACACTATCGAGTTCAAGCGACATGTTTGTTGAGCAGGTCCAGACATCCCCATGGGTGTGGGGCAGCACCGGAGGGGGCAGCGCAATCGATGAGACACTTCCAACGTGTGTCGAGAGTCGGTACCATCAAGTCAAGCTCCAGCAACCGAGCGGAAGCAATCGCAGCCCGACACTTCAATCCGCTGCCGATTTACCGACAACTCGATCACAAGCATGCGGAGTAGGAAAGTTGAGGCGCTCAGGCGTCCATGATGATGTGCACCGCCAGACCGCATGGCTTCTTACCTGATCTGCTGCTGACTTCCCGTATCTCGGGGACAGAGGGTTGAAGCGCAATGGGCTTTTTCTTTGACCCGCTCCTCTTGGGACTCCTCTTGGAGGTGTCACGCTTCGCCCTCAGAGAGAAAGCCCTCGCCAAGCCGAAAACATTGACTCCATCGCCGCTGGCGGGCTCCTTCGCTGTGTTGTCTCTGAAAGCCGGGGTTCCTGCGCTGCCCTGAGTTGTGGTGAAAGCTGGCGCTGGCTCCTGCTCAGCGAAGCCCTGCGTGCGCTTCAAAGGTGCGGGAGCCTCTCCTCCGCCGCCCGCTGCATCCCCCGCACCTTGCATGAGCAAACTGCGCGCCAGCCCCGCGAGCGCAGAGTTGTGATCCCACCAAAAAACAGAGATCTGCCGGGACCCCCTACTAGTAGGCGGCTTTCAAGAAGGCGGCTTTCAACTAGGCGGCTTTCAACTAGGCGGCTCCAAATATCCTAATAGGCGGCTTTCAAACTAGGCGGCTTCAAAGCTCAAGTTCTAAGAGGAGTGTAACCTGTACAGGGTTGTGCCTACCCCTACAAGACTCGGCCTCTCTGCTTTTGCTCTGCTGCTCGCCTGCGGACCCTCGTCCATGTCATCAGCTCTATTCAAGATCTGCCGGATCCCATCAGTGCATGGGTGTTCTGTCAAGGAGGCTCACGAGCTAGGTAGCTACATGTACGCCAAGGGCGTCAATTTCCTTTAGAATGTGATCTCAAACGCAAATGATATTGACGGAGCTTGTAACATGTTGTAGAGTTTGACACTGAGTAGAGGAGGCGCCACGCTACCTGGGGGACGTCGTGTAGCTTGGGCCAGCCATGGCAATAAATTGAAGTCAAGTGGTGCGTTTAAGGACCGAATGCCATATGGCTAGTAAAATTCGTGCAGTAACCTCACTAGATCAACATGACCAGACCAAAAATGGTTATATATACATGCACCATGTCGGGAGGAGATGCATGGGAGCGACTTGTGTGCGCTGCAAGCAGCAGCGGTAGTCAGTTGATGAGATTGACCATATATGACCCATGCCCTACTAGGGTTAGGGCTTGACTGATGAGCAGCATGTTATATTATGAGTGAACTCCAGTCTGAGTCAGATTGGATACCCTCTAACTGGCATCAGCTCAAGGTATCTCACTCCACACTTCTCAAGGTCTGTAAGCAAGACCACCCCTGAGGAGGTACCACCTCTGCATCAGCCAGCATCAAGTGCTCGTTAGTATCAGCCCCATCTTTGAGCCATTACCACCACCACTTTAGCAGGAACAAGTAGCTGTTCAGGTGTGCGTCTGCACACTTATTGATACCTTAATAAGTGTGCACATGTGCTCACAGGACAGAGCACTCATTAATACTATTCATATACTTTTTATTAATTCTCGCTCAGGGCGCGAAAAAGCCCAGATGATTGGCATCTAGCTGTTCATATACCTGCATGTGCCGATGCATCCCATGGCAGCTGCGATTCCGAGTCGGACAGCCAGTCTGTGCAAATGCTTCTTGAAGCACTAATGTTGTGACCACTGCAAAACAAAGTTATTGCGGAAGGAGAAAGACAGCATACGTATATACCACCGGCACCCGCGCATAGGTCACCAACCGTTGTGACAGGCAAGCTTGACAATCTGCGGCTTGCATTTGCAGCGTGACGCGATCGGAATGGAATGTTTGCAAAGAGGAAGTGGGAATTAGACTAGAGGCAGCAATTGTTGCAAATATGAGAAGGGCGGCCATATTCATCATATGATATTACCTCTGCGATGTTCAAATTATGACCCACAACTACGAGTAGCGCGTCAGGCGCCCAGCGACGTGCAGCAATTGTTAGCAACAGCCGTCAGTGCACCATGGCTCAGCACGTGGGCATGCCGACGAAACACGCGATGAGACACCCAAAGCCTCAGTCTACATGTCAGCACAATCACCAGGTACAGCAGCGCCACAATGCGCATGCACCAGTGCTTCCGCTTGTCACTACACTACACGACCTATACTACCATTACTGGCGCTCGATGTGGCGTCACGTCTATTGGGCCGGAATTCGCCAGCAAATTGAATAATGTTGAACTCATCAGGCGCACTGTCGCAAGCATCTTGTGCGACCCACACGAACAGGCAGGCTAACCCTGACCTTAACTGGGCCAACGCTGGCTCGATGGTAGGGATTGCGTACGGTGCAATGCTTTGGATCGACGATCCTCTGGGGCCCCGGTGGGCGCTCAACACAAGGTCAGGCCCACGCCTGCGCAACACCTGTGGCTTATGGTAGACGGCACTGCTGCAAAATGGGCGGCACAACAGTTACTGCTGCGCGCTTTTTGGGCGCATGGCTGGCTGAGCCGCGCCGCCGCCACGAGCAGCACACATTAGAGCATACACGATGGATGGCTTCTACACACACAATACGTCAACTCAAATCACCCAAGAAATACTCTTGGACTAGCTGAAGCACCCGCATAATATGGCGCAGCGTGTGCCGCAGTTCAGTTACTGCGGGACTTTGATGGCGCCCAGATTGCGCAAATGCGCGTGCATGCAGTCATGGAGGTGCAGCAAGTTCCTGGTCATGTTGTACCAGCTCAGTTCAGCTGAGCAAGCCATCAGGCGCAGAGCACCGCGGCAGCCGTGGCATGAGGTTGGTGCTCAGCGGTGGGGACCAGTGCATAAGCTAAAGGCGCGAGGGAAGTGTGCGCGGATGCTGCGCTCCCTGGAGGGCGGTCTAGAATAAGTTGTGCGGGCCGTGCGGAATGGCCATCAGGACATCATGCACAGACTGCGGCAGCGGCAATTTAGCAGTGCAAGAGTTGTGTGAGGTGAGGATTCGCGGAGATCGCCAAGACATGGCATGATATGGTAGAACACTGGCAGCGGCAGCACTCCGGCTCGCCAAACATGCGCGCTGAAGGTTAAGTACTACTTCTACTCTGAAGTTGGGATCCCTATAGCTGCTGCTGGTCCAGGAGGCTGTGGTCACAAAGTCACAAAGCCTTAGTGCAAGGAGCATGTTCAACAACTTGAAGTTGGTGCCCTGCACACTCCGGCACCCGTCGGCGGCCACTAGCTTTGAAAGGCATAGTGGTACTGGCGCGCATATACTCGAGATTATCAGCCATCTAGGCAGCTGAGCGCCCCACATGACTGTTCGCGTGTCATGACACACACGGCGGAGACTAAAGGGGGCCCGGCCCGGGGGCATTTGGGTGCACCATGGTCATGTCTGCAGATGGACGAGGACGTACTATATAGTATACTTATTATAATGTAGTATACTGAGTGGTTGTCATTCAAGTTGAGGCACTTTCAGACTGTCACACGACATGTAGATTCTGTACAGCAAGCTTAGATACCATTCATCTGGGCAACTTGAAGTTGTTCAGGCAGCTGTTGATGTTAACATATATTTATATGTACATGTGCCGCACGGTGCACATTGTCAATTGCAGTGCGTCACGCGGTTGTAGCAATGCAATTGTCATCACAGCCTGAGGTATGCCACTCAGTACAACGTTGGGCAGCTTGAAGACCTAGGCCAATTGGCACAGGCTACTACCACAATGGCACATGTACATAGTACACTACTCGGCTGGCGTCACGGTAGACAATGGCCGCCGCACCCCAACATGTATCACTCAGAGTGCTTCAATGGCATGTCATGTGAAAGCTCATCGACAAGCCGTTACATGGCATCTGCTTCTGAGTCATTTGACAGGCCGCTGCAACAAACTGCCTACGGTATAGAATTGGTCACTCACTCTGACACAGTGTGACTGTCAGCTGCACGCCTGAGCCGACGCTCAGTGACACTCAGTCTGGGTAGTACTAATAGACGCGTGTACACAGGCTACGCATGGTCAGTGAGCAACAGCACTGTCGACCGCGCATGCCGCGTTTTCTTGAAGCCCACACGTTGAGTTGCTGCCGCAAGAACTTGAAGGAGGGGGCAGAAGGGACGGCCGGCCCTGCCGCAGTGTGGGTACGCTCAGCACTTGCTTCTCCAAAAAGTCTTCATGGCTTGTGACGAATCAGATGTTCGGTGCCTCATGGCCCCGCCAGGGCCTTCCCCCACCTGCGCCGCCGCCTAGAAATCAATGCACGGCAATGTCATGGGGCCTTGTATGATGGCAACCAGGTTATTCCGCATGCCCTGCAGAGACAGCAGTAGAGAAGAGCAGCGTACCATTAAATGTTGAGCGCTGTCAGGGAGCAGACAGGGCACGGCAGGCAGCAGCAGCATCATATGTAGCAGTACGGGCCTAAACCTTTCTGTGACCTGGCTTGTGCTCATGTTGACGCCAGCCATAGTTTGTGTAACAGTATCTACTGACTCAGAGGTGCATGCTATCATATTAGTAATACTCACTACGGTATGCGCACTTCCACTCCGAGCCTGACCCAGTGGCACTCCTCAAAGCACAGCGTGATGGCACTGCCGCAGTGCACAGTGTCACCCAGCCTCACTGCGCCTGTGACTGTTGGGGCCTTCATCAGAATTTGATGTGCCTGACACAAAGCAGCACACCATGGCGGAACAATTCAGACAACACTGAGGTGCCATGAGTTAGAACGGGCACAAGTGAAACCTTGAACCGATACGGTCATGGATGCTCATCTCAACAAGTTTGTTCCAACGCGTCTGTATCCTGCATTCCATAGGTAAGGACAACCTGAGGGCCTGCATGCGCACTTCACTCTGAAAAACATGTATGTATGTACAAGAAAACCACCAGCAAATGCACTTGAGCATTTTTTCTCAGCATTTGCATCGCTGCCTGTCAGTGATGCCTTCAAGTTGTGGAAGAATGCTTCTCCAAAGCTCAACCGTCCTAATGTGAGAAAGCAGTGAATCTGCGAGCAAAAAATAAACACTGCTACAACTTGAAGCTCGCCGACGGGTGGCCCTTCATTTGGTGCAACATTATGTGTAGAAACCATGATTTGTTGTACCAGTTACTATAGTAGTATGCAATTTCTTTGAATCATATGGAAGCGCTCCTGAGTAGATATGATCACATCTTCATCCACATGGCGGCGCAACGCTCACGTATGACCGTTCGCGCACACATGCCCATGTGCGACACTTGCCTGCAGCTGAATGTCGAACTGCGTCCTCTCGGCGACGGAGAGGTCAGGTCTGGAGGACGCCTCTTGCAGCTTCTCAATCGCCTTCTCGCGCGCAAGGATCTGCCGGTGTGGCCAGCGCCTGATGCCGTGCTGCCGGCAGGTCTGCGCAAGTTACGCGAGTCACAACGACGCACGACTTAGTTGTCTGATGCAGCTGTACACGGGCCAGCCAGTGTGAGCGCGTCCGCGGCTACAGCAGACGAGGCATGCTTCCAGGCTGCGCGCAGTCGTGGCCGTGCCGCATTGGGATCCAATTTGGGTACATTCATGGCCGCGGCACTTCCATGACGCCAACGCATGCACTGGCAGCACGTCTGCGCAGAAGCCAGGATGAACTGTGAGCGGAAGAATGGCACCTTGGTCAACTGGCATGTTCTTACAGGCCAACGCAGGTGCTTAGCGCGGCGTGCCGCGATACGCCAATCGAGAGGCAGTTACTTTTGGTACGACTACCACATATTACGTTTTGCTCATTCTTGAACCAGGTGACGACTGTGGCGGCTATAGATGTGTGAACAACAAGGCTCTGCAGGTGAGCGCAGAAGCTCACTGCAGCACCACTAGTCAGGCCACAAACTCGAGATGGTAGTGGTGGTAGTACAAACCTGCACATGGCCTACGTCCTCCGCTGGTCAGGAGACAGGTTGAGTACAGCTACCGCACAAACAGCCATGAGTTCATTCAGCAACAAATTCTATCTCTTCAAGCATTGTAGCTGTCAGGAGGTAGAATGGTGTCGTTCACCCCTAGTAGGTTTGGCTTGCCTGTCATGGCTGATACCAGTGTGATGGTCGACTGGGCCAATACCGAATGCGCCTGATGGGCTGATCTGCATCATCATCATCTATAGATATGCACCAGATGCCCAGTGCACAGGTGATCGCCAGCCCACAACCAGATCTGGTAACACAAAAAGTGGGTATGAGCAGAGGTCTTGGAGGACGCATGTGCGGAAACTTCAACTTCAACTTCAATTTCAAAGCGCATACTTATACTTGACGCACCTTTTTTAGTGCGGTGACACAGATCTTGAGCCTGAGTGCTGCCTCAGTGATCGGCAGGTGGAAGCACATCCGGAGCTGCTCCACACTGATCCCCTGCCCGCGCCGCTTCAGCGCAGCAGCGGCAGCAGCAGCAGCAGCGGCTGCGCACTGCCGCTGCGCCTCCTGCTGCGGCACGCTGTGCCGCCGTTGCTGATCGGAGCGCTGCTGCCGCAACTGCTGCTGAGGTACGTACGGCGGGTCCACAGCATTGCGCTTGCCCCCTCCAGCCGGTGCAGCACCGCTGCTGCTGCCGCTGCTGCTGCCGCTGCTGCCGCCACGAAGTGCATGTAGGTCGTGGGCGGCACGTGCAAGAGCATCGCCGTCCTTCTCGCTGCTGACTCTGTTGCCGTCGTTGCCGCTGCGGCGTTTGGGGCTGCCGCTGCTGCCGCCAGTGCTGCTGCCCCCGCGCTTCGGCGCAGCGCACCTGCTGCTGCCGCCGTCGCTGCCAAGGCCACAGGCAGGAACAAGTACCAAGCTCACCGGCGCGCAGCACTCATCGCCGAGCGAAGCCGCCGGTGTTGGGCACTCTCGGTGGCTGTGGCAGATTATGGCGGGCATGGTTGAAGCTGGCACCGTGATGCCAGTGGCATTGACAGCGTCTGACATCCGCGCATGCACTAGTGCTGGCGCCGCGACAGCCACAGGGCCCTGCGCAGGCCGTCGAAGGAAGCCGCTGACGGATGCACAGCGCGGTGGGTGGGCACCCGTGTAGTGTACGAGGTATGATGGCAGCGCTTGTGCCTGCGCATGTGGTGCGCCGCAGAAGATAGGACTGTCGCAGCGCTCAGGGACTCCAGCATATGATGCACATGATAGCAGCGCCGGCGGCAGCAGCAGCAGCGGGGGCGACAGGCACAGCCGCAGCGGCGGTAGCAGCTGCACGGACGGCGGTGGCGGCAGCAGCGGCGGCCGCGGCTGTTGCTGGTGCGGTGGAGGACAGCTGGTCGTCCTCACAGCAGCGGAATCGACAACAGTACTATCGCTTGCACTTACAATAGCGACCGCCGGGTGCACTGAGTCGCGCGTCAACGAGGGCATGGTGCCGATGCAGGTGTTTGGAGCAGGCTGAGCCAGCGACGGGCTCACTTCAACTTCCAAATCATCGATGCAGGTCCACGCAGAAGCGGCGACGCGCAACCGTGCGCCGCTCAACCCCCAGGCTGCTGGGCCCAGTTGAAATTGGTGAGGTGGGCCCATCGGCGCGCGCATCTGACGCATGCGCAGGAGACACTACGTGTAATTTACACCTGGCACTTGTATAAAGCACGCAAGCGGGCACAGTACGCTGCAGCGGAGACATGCCGGGCGTGTGTGTGCAAGGTCATCGACCATGCATGAACCAGTGATGTAGATGGTGCAGTCTAGCCTGCATTACAATGGCGCTGGTAGCAGGCCTGCCAGAGTGTGTGCGATGCCAGTGACAAGAAGCTGTCCCGAGCTTCCAAAGTCCTTGACATGTCACTTTCAAATATGTCTGTACTTTCAAAGTACATTACTTGATCATTCAATGAGGGAAGAATTTATAATAGTGCAACCTAAATTGTAAGGCAGGCAATCCGGTACATAGCCTGTCGCACACGACACCCACAATTTTCAACCGGGCAGACCAGGGTTAGTAGTTGCAGATTACACTTCAATTTGGATTTAAACTTATTCAGGGCTATTGAAGTTTTATCAAATGAAAAAAAACGCAATTCTGGAAAGGTCAAGTTAGACTACTTCAACAATTTGATAAGTTGACTTCAAGTTGAAGTGTGCTGTTTGTTACACACACTCGACAGCTGGTGCCGCTGGTTTAGACTTTCTCAACTTGAAGTTGCTTGGGCAACTGCAAACTCTCATGTCCAAATCATGCCTGATCGGCGTTATGCCGGGTTGTCTGAATTTGTTGTTTTTTATTATTCAGTTTGGATCGGCTCTTGAGTCTTGCCTGGTTGCGTTAAGACTGCCGTAATCACTCAATGACATGATTCTGATGCCACTATCATGAAGCAGCGTTTAGGTTGTAGAGCCTGAGGCAGTGGGCATCCGCGTGCACAGTTGCTGTAGTACGCATTGCCACATAGTGCTAAATCATATTTCTAAAGTGGCATCTGCAGCCTCAAGTCATCTTAACAGCCTGAGGCACATGACAGTCGTTGCTGATGCAATGCGTCGCGTCTATTACAGCCGAGGCACACGACACAGCCTGTCGTGACATTGTGCAGCAACTAACGTGTGTGTGCAGGTTCTACTAGTATTTGAACATTCATGTTCACATTAGCGCTCCGCAGTGCACGATGGTGTTTTCAACTTTGAATTCAATGATTGGGCAGCCAGAGCCTCTGAGACCAGCTGGCAGAGTCTGACTCTGTTGCGACTGTAACAGTTGCAGTTGGCACAGTAATGTGCCACAGTGACTGCCGCTGCATGCAATATTTATTGCACCACAGACGCATGACATTCATATCATCAACTTGAAGGCTTAGCTTCAATTTCATGTGTGCAAAACGATGGTAGAGCCAGCGCAATTAGTCATCACTCAATAAATTGAAGTTAGCTTCGTGTAAATTTATTATAATGTCTATCGGTGTCATGCTGGGCCTGGTTGCTTGCAACACAGACTGCTATATGTGTGTGTTGTTAAACACCACCAAAGAATGTGCACGCATGCGCATACACAGCATATCGTGAATGCATGCATCGGATTCATGATATTCTATCAATAGATTTTATGAAGCACTGCAAAATTAACGGCGCCGCAGTGCAAATGACAGCTCAACTTGAAGTGTTACGGTGTGCGCCATGACATTTTCATTGGACGAACCTGAAGGTTGAATAGTCATCCCATTGGGCCGCCTAGTTCTAGTTGAAGCAGAATTCATCACCGCAATACAAATACCACTGCTCAATATGCAGTATCGCAGCTCAAGCAACCTACCTCAACATCAGTGAAACAAAAGTCTGCAGCTGCCGCAGCGTCAACGTGAGCCCACATTTGATACTCAGCTTTGGCAGTGTCACAGTGCGCCATGTCTTGACAGACCTCACAATACATAGCATAATTGCAGCCTTGGTGGCATTTTTTAGTTTTGGGTTAACCATTGCAATTGCATCATGACTTGAGCCTAGAGGAAATATGAAATTCAATGCCATGTTGTTGAAATGCTAGTAGGCGACTCTGTGGCTGAAACTGAATCATTGATGACATCGTATTACCATTTACTAGTAGCATGTGATGGGAAATCTGATTCAGTTACCTCGGTCGCCAGGAAGTTCATTGACAAGTTGAAGCTGTTGTGCGCCCAGATCTTCAAGTCGTTGCCCGCTGACAGCGTGAGGCTGGATGACTCATTGGAATTGCCCCGGGCAATCATGCCAATCTGACTGCCAATGGGCATGCCAAGTATGTTGTCATGTTGAAATGCCACGCCATCGGGCATGTAGTGCCACATGTGAAGAATAAGCGTGTTCAAGTCGAACAAGTTGATCGGGGATGTCCCGTCGCTACTAGTAAGCAGGGTTCGTTGCCGTCACAGTTGTGTCGCACGCCTGCCCTGACTCAGGACCCGTTGGCCAGCAGCAAACTGTCGGAATGTTATCTGCACGTCCAAGAATTTGGGAGAATTTCCAAGTGACTTCAAGTAAGTGCAGCACAGCGCATTGGGGTTAGTGACTGTATCACTTGGATAACACAGAGAATTTTAACCATATGATGACAGAACAGCTGACAGTAATCAATCGCTGCCACCACACTCAGTCTGGCAGCCTGCATTTTAAACTATGATTTCAAAAGTTTTCCAACAGGAACTTTCGAATTGTCAACAGTCACGGTGTTACTCTAGCATGAACATAAAGTTATAGAAGACTTAAACTTAGTATTAAAGAATCTCACGGTCCAGAACTCCTGGATATACTCCAAAATTTTGTCCCTGACTCAACAAGATTACATCAACTTCATATACCAGTAGCCACTGCAAGAGCCACTGTATGATATGCAGTCATTGGGGTAAAGGTACACGTGTTACAAGCTGTGTATCAAACACTGTGACTCTGAGTCAGATGGAGGTTGGATTAAATCCTAAAACGGCAATTCATCCAAGAGTTCTTTTCGGGAACTTTCGTGTACAACTAGAACTTTGAATGAAGTTGAACATTGTTGTGTTGTTTCCAGGAACATCATATGCCACTAAAGCAGCTTTCAGTGAGTCCCAATGTATTCCATGCATTATCGTCACAGCAATAGTAGGTCATTGCAGCAACTGCAAGTTCAACAGCATCAACTCTACGCAGTCTGCTACAGTAGCATTTACAGTAATGGATCTAGCAGACTCAACGCAAACTTCAAGTTCGATAGTCACTAGCACAGTATTGGATCTAGCAGACTGTCGGCGAGCGGTATCTCCAATTGCCACATAGTTACTGTACTACTACCACCACTAGCCTAAGGTTTAAAGTGAAAACTACTAGGCGCTGGACCTGAGTTCAAATCACTGACAGGATCCACACTGTCAGTTGTGAACTCTTTCAATGCACTTCAGAATCTGCTCTACTTTGTCACCCCGAATAGTATGTCATGACTGCAGTCATGCCTAGAAACGTATGATGTCGCAAAACGATTTTGATTTCCACTCAGTTTGAGTTTAACTGAGAGATATTCAATGCATGCTGAGCTTGCACTGCGGCTGCCGCAGTTCACTGCGGCTGCCACCAACCTCACTTGTGAAGTTTTGAGCTGCCAGGGAAGTTCAACTCACTGACAGATTGAAATCGTAGAAGCGCTTGCTCATCATGGAATTTTATCCAACTTCAACACGGTTGCCTTCACCTCATAAGTTATAACCTCAACATCATGTTGACTGCAGCTGCGAACCTCAAAATTCAGCGCTCACTGGGAGGCTGGCAGGGTTAAAGCAGACTTGTGGCTAATTTGAAAGTGGTTTGACAGGTCCGGACTGGTCTCCCAAATCAGGTTCTGTTTTTTAGAATGCAAATCTTACTGACAGCAGCCACCGCCACCTCCGAGGCTGAAGCATACTATGCTAAGATTTATAAAAATTCATGGCATCAGTAACTGTTTCAACTTGTTGACAAAAGGACTCCATACGTATTGGTAGTCATCTTTGTAGCTGTCACTGTCACAGTATAATCATAAACACTGTTTTGTATGATAATCATGATGATACCGAAATTCGTCCCGCGCTGCCCAATCCCGTTGGTTCAACACCAGTGGCAGTGACACACGGCCGCTGACATGGCCTGCTGCCGCGGGATGATCACGATGTGATGTACTACATACTATTGGTATCAGACGGCATTGTGCCCTTCAGTCAATTGATGACTGCGGTGACTACTTGTAGGCCATGGCAATGCATTTAAACTTTTTTAAATTATTGTACCACACACTAGCAGTCACCGACAGGCTTTTTAGTAATTAAGCTTTGAATTGAATCATGATCTTGCATTAGCGCAACAACGTATAAATCGATTTCACAGAATCTGATGTGCACAATCATTATGGCATATGCTAATAAAGCCAAATATGCAACCTACAAGCCCCTGGGCCAGAAGCAATAGAGTACTACTCAGGCTGTAACTTTTACTGTCACAGTGTCACAGTGACCCACAGGCTCAACTGCCAGTGGGTTTACAGTATCCACGGTCGCCGTTACTATATTGTAAGCATTAGCGGCCTGAGTGCATGCCGTTGTTTCAGGTTGGGCAAGATGGTTGTGGCATTTCCTGACAATTATAATTCAATTGAAATTTTGAAGCGTCTTTCAGACCGGCTGCGACTCACGTCAATTGAGAGATTGAGCAATGATTCATTTGCATTACCTGGCCCATTGTTATTTTTGCGCCCTTCCTGATAGGCAGGCTACTGGTGAACTGCTACATGTACGCGTGTCTGTGCAAACACAGTGATCACTAGTGACTGGCACCGGACATCGGAGCTGCGACTTCCTTCAGGCCCCACAGCTAATGTCTTGTCGCTGTTTGAGCCGGCAGCCTGAGGGTACTCCGGTCGGACTATTAGTTATTGGAATGATATTGCGGCCTGCCAAAGGTAAATTGATAAAATAGTATCCAAGAGTCTATTAAGCCTGGACAACACATTTGCCACGAACCATAATAATTCAAACTTCATCAAACCGACCTCTCAGAAGAGCATTGTGTACTTCCATACAAATGTCATCATGTCGTGATAAATTAAATGCTACTGTAACAGGAGCACCGTTCTACCGTCACTTTCAGGTTCTAACAAGTTGACCGTTGAACTGTTCATACGATTTTCATACATGTCAAATGATTGTCAAGTTGCACACACAACCGTGTGACAGTGATTGCGATTCAATCAAAACCAGACGACAATTATATTATAGTCTACTGCGTACAGTCTGAGACCACATATTATCGAACCAGTGGCACGCCACAGCTACAGTAACTCAAGCCCTTATGCACTCGCCAACCTCAGAACCGGCAGGCACTTCACCTGATCAGATTCCGAAGTTCAGAAGTACTACAGTAACTGAAAAAACGCGCGGGAGCTCCGAGGGGGCCCGGATGGGGCGCTGGTATCATAATATCTTACGTATTCCTAGTTTGAATCAGATGTACTAACTGGGCCTATTGCATACTACCAGTATTAGGCCAGATACATTTGAAAAGCCTGGGCATACCCCGTGACCGAGCCTCCGAGTCATGTTCAACAAGTTGATTCCGAAGTTCGTTTTACAGTCTCCAAATCAGAATCTGATGTTACATCAGATGCTGAAATGCAAATGGCTGATTTGATAATTAGGTGCAAGACCAGCTGCGCGGATGCCCCCCCCAGCTGGCACATTCAATGAGTTACATACTAACGGTAATACTCTACTACTATTAGTAAGGCTTAGACTACTAGACGAAGTACGTACAGTGTCACATGAATATATAGCAACACAATGATTCCTTTTGACGATCAGCATCAGATTCTTCAAGTTGTTGTTCCAACGGCATCATGTCATTGATCATGTTGAACTTGGACTCCCCGGAAAATCGAGTTTTGTCAACTTGAACTTGAAGTCAGGAATTTCATCTCAAGCTGCTCATTATGGAATCATCACCAACTTCAAGAACTTCAAACCGTCACCGTGACGGTTGTTACACTCAGTCTGATGCCTTGAAGTTCACGTCAAAACCTGAGGCTCAACATCCTAAGGCTTTTGAAATCTGCCGCTGCGGCAGCGAACGCTGACTGCCAGTGGGTTCAACCACTGGACCAGGTGACCAGACGTCGCCAAAGTGCCTGAACACCTTGAAGTGGTTTCAAAGTTAAACTTGCCAGTGGTGCTGGACCCAGGGCCTGTCGGGGCCCAAATTGAATTCAGGTCCTGTTTTTCGCACTCCAAACCTTCAGTGAGTCAAGTCACTTGAAGTCAGTGGGCTATATGCTTGAGGTTAATTAGTGCTTCAAGGCAAATCTGGGCCACTAAGGCTTATGACTACAATGACCAGAATGATTTGAAATCAGTTTCAACTTGAAATTGATTCCCATGACAACTTGAATCACTGACACAAAATGGACACCTCTGGGCCACCACCACACCGTGCCATGGCGTACGACTCGGATGGGATCTGCAACATCGTGATAGACTATCGATGACTTTCGATATATCGTTGGATAGACTGGAAGTCAATTTGATGGTCGATGCATCAAATACAGTATCATCATGGCGTTCTACTATTAGTAAGCTCTCTGAGTCAGTTTGTTGCATGTTGTAAACCAACAAAGTATTTTAACTCTTTTCCGCTTTGATGCTCAGTGGCACTGCCACAGCCACCGTGTCACAGTCACAGTCACTGTGGGTCTATCATCAACTTTCAACGTCTGCACCGAGACTTACTACTAGTAATCCGGGTGCCACTCACTGACAGTCTGGCTGCAGCCATGGCTGCTGCTAGTAGACTACTTAGTAAGACTTAGTGCTTTTTCAAAAGAAGGCCTTCAAATTTATTCCAGTTCAGATCACCTCGTCGGAGGTTCAGCAAGGACATTGGCATGGTTCAAGCTGGCTGTGCTGTGACGCATCATACACAGTGTGACTGCAATATTAGTCTAGTCTAGTCTACCACAGTGACTGCCAGGTTGAAGATGCCAGGTTGAATTATTATCATAATGGTCAACGTGACATAGGCATTTGTGGCACTGACAGCAGGACTGAGTCTCTCTGCCTGTCCAAGTCATACAGACTAAGTATCACTATCTAGATCCTCCTGAGGCTGTAACAGTTCAGAGTCTGGGAGAATTGATTCACAGTGCACACCGACGCTGCACTAAGTGTTTCCGTACTGCGGTGTATATCTTGCAGCACATCAAGCACGACTTCAGCATCACGTCGCGCATGCATGCACGGCCGCTACATATCACAACGTAATACAGTACTATCTGTGTCACGTCAGATGTATATATTTTCAAAACTTTGTAAACATCTGACGCGCGCGTCCCTGTGGAGTAATTCGATGAACGCACCTGTTCACGACACGACACGACACGGCGAAAGTGGGGCTCCTCTCCAATTGCTAGTCCTCGCCTTGCGTCCTCGCTACCTAGACTAAGTGCGCGTACATCTACACGTGCCTCTTCACACCGCGGCGGCGGCACAGCCTTTGGCGGCGCAAAGAACGAGTCTTGACTCCATGAGTTTTCGAATCCAAATCGAATTTATTAGGGGAGTGAGGCAGCTCATGCAGATTCGTCATGCGCACTGGAACTATTGCCCAGAATCCAGGACCTGCTCCGCGCAGCATCACTCATAAATGCCCAATGTCATGATGTGCGCCCGTTAGCGAATACACATTGTCATGCAACGTCCACGGTCCATGGACTTGCATGACATTGTCATCATCACACTATAGCATAATATGTTCATTGATTATATTCCACTTGTGGCTGTGGAAATGCCATAATGTAGGTGTGTCGCCTTGTTTTCACTCTTGGATGTAGCATGCAAAGCTTGCACGCCACACCCCGCCCCCACATCACCCCCAACAAAGCACCCGCAGGCGACTGTCCCCCACATACTAGCAGGGATACTGAACGAAGCTACAAGACTCTCCCCCCACAGACAGACCCGTCTTAGGGCCACCCAGCTCCACGCAGACTCCATCTCAAAGTCTTCATGCAGGCCAATGTCATCATAATATGTACTTCGAAGTATCATATGATAGATGCTATCATTTTCACACATTTGACAGCAGCTGCAGCCATGGCATTTCAGAACACACCCAGCGGCATGCCGCCTCATGCCTCAGGGTTAGCCGGTTGAGGGAATGCTAAGACTTGCAGAAGACTTGTCTTCAAAAGCTGCAGCCATAGCCGCAGGGATGGACCACAACTTTACGCTGAGGCGAAAGCATCTGAACGAAGATGCCTTGTAGATAATCATGAAGCCCCCCTGCACATACATACCATATCATGAGACGTGACTGCGGCAATAATGCTCACGTCACCGCCCCAGCCTGCAGGTTCAGCATTGATCATCCAACTTGTTGAACTTGAATCTGCGTCCGGCCAGGTGCACGCCCAAGACACAATGAACGCCAATTGACTATGCGCACTGTGGCATGTGCACCTCATGAATTGCAAGTGCTTTTTGTGACTTTCAAGTGCTAGCAGCTGCTGTTGCTGTCAGCATCAGCCTGTTGTCAGCATGTGCCTAGACTTGCATGAATGGTCCCTAGTCTCGAAAATGAAAACCTTCATGCATGCATGATCAAGCTATGCTGCAACGGCAGCAAGGTATTCATGCACTTGCAAGTTCTGGCATGCATGATGATGTTATGCAGCTGCCTATATATGAATGCTTTACGAACTTCAAGCTCTAATGCATTATTCGTGCACTGACGATCTCACGTATTGCCGTAATTACCGCAAGTAGATAACATATGCTTTGCGATATATGAGCCACCAGCCAGGCCGGGCCTTAAAGCATAAACTTCTTGAAGGCAAAGCAGAGCGAACAGCTGCATCAATGGCATGAAACAGCAAGCGTTACCATATGCATCCCCCCCCCCCCCTCCCCTACAATGCCTGAACATGTAAACAGGCGCCTAACCGTCATAACACATACTTCGAAATAGAAGTATTCAGCAGCATACGTGAGCTTGTCAGCATCATCAAAGGTTGCAACTCGCAATCAGCAATTTTTGAGCTGTTTGACAAACACACCGTTTTATTGTTCGTAGCCCGCGCCGCCAAATGAGCTCTTAAACAACGCCTCCAGCTTTGAGTACGCGGCGGTGTAACCGCAGGCGCCAAAGGGGCGCACGCAGCGGTGCGCACACTGCCGTTCTTCCCCCTGTGAGCACAGCAGGAGCGGACATGACGAACGAACAGGCAAGGAAAGAAGGCGCGCATTAGCGTTCATGTACAGCCTTGAAAGCATTTGATGGCGGCTGTTTGACCCGATTGGGCAATCATGTACGTGGCAGCGGATGCGAACTGCGGCAGCGGGCATGTACATTGGAAGGCAGGGTTGCGTGCGAGGGCGCCCAGGCCTACGCCTCCTGCGCTCGTCTGCTTGCGTACAGCACTGCTGCGGGGCACTGCTGCCGCTGCGCCCCGAGCCCCTGTTGCTGATGCTTGCACCTTGAAATGGTGCAGTTGCACCGTACAAGATTACAGTGTAGGGCTTGCCTGCCACTGCGCATCGAAAAAGCAATATTGGGGGGGGGGGGTATTCAGCCAAATAGGCCCCCCCTTCAAGAAATCAAGAGGGGAGGGTTACCCACGGGTGAATACGGTATAGTATAAATACGAAATAGTACTTCTATAGGGCTTGCCTGCCAGAGCTCGACAACCAGGACTCTGCGTCGGCCGGCTGTGACTGGCGACACATGATGCCGCCGGTGGCTGACGAATACCACGGCGTCGCCCTTGGTGAACTCCACTTGGCCCCCTTCTGTACCGCCAGTGAACTGCTGCGTTGACCCGTCCGCGCTGCCACCGGACCGAGGCAGTGTGTGCACGTGCGCGGTGCCGTCACCGATGGCCCGCGTTTGCGCGTGCTGTATATCATGGTGGTCCCGCTGCCGCTGCCGCTGTTGCTGTTGCTGCTGCTGCTGTTGCGGCTGTTGCTGCGGGTGCTGCTGCGGCTGCTGTTGCTGTTGCTGCGGCTGCTGCTGCTGCTCATGCGCATCGCGGTTTGAAGTTGAAGTTGATGACGCTCCGCGGAGAGTCACAGGCGCATGAAAGTGACCGCCGCTGAAGTCGCCGCCGCCAGGATCCGCGAGCATGACGTCGATTGTGACCAGGGACCCTGTGTCGCGGTGGTCTCGATCGGCCAATGCGCCCCCTGGCTCAACTGGGTGCAACAAGACAACGGAGGGGGGGGGGGCACTCAATGTGACACTACTCAGCACACATCTCAGCACATGTGGCTAACAGTAATCTGCCGCAATGACTTGCGGCATGGCCAGATGCACATGTTGCCGTTGCCTAGCATAGATTCGCACCGTTTGCCGTCTTTAGTTTGCATGCACTTTCTCTGGAAAGCGGCAACGATGAGACTGGTTGTACAAACTGTGAGCGGAGGACATCCTGGGTCAAATTTTGCTAGCACCATTCTGCACACATCCTGTCCACCGCGCCAGCTTTGCAATTATCCGTGTGCCAAACTTTTACTGCCTGGCATCAGTCCACGCTGCTGGCGCATTTGCAGCAACCGTATGCGTGACACTGCACGACTGGTGCGCCCACCTTTCCCCTGACCCTAACCCTAACCCTACATGCTGCTCGGTCAGTCCACCAGCGCTCAGCAGACATGGCAGTGCTCACACCTATTTGGCAGCTCAATTATGACCGGCAGTCGTAGCAAAGACAAGGGGGCAGCACTCCTAGAGGGCATTCAGAGCGTAACGTGCGAAAGCGACACCGCATGCAGCACGCCTGAACAAACGGACATGATGTGCCGCACTTTAGCCGCGCACTCCACTGGGCGGTGCACATCTGACCTACGGCTGGGCATTGAGAGAGGATGCTGAGGGCGTGCAAATCGGGTCTAGAGTCAAGGTGAGAGTGAGGAGGCAGATGGGCAGAAGATGCGTGACAACGTGGGCGGAATAACCAGAGTTGATCTGGCACTGCTGATTGCCTGGCGGACTTCTTGCTTGGTGGATTTCGGGACACACTGCGTAGAACCTGGGTTCAACCCAAGACTTGTGATGCTATGCAGGCGTGCACATGGGGTCTGTCATCAAAGCAGGCATCGCCTGCGACCCCCCTGGGTGACGCATGCAGCAGTGCTCAAAACGCGCCTTCGCGTCCGTTCTGTCCGCATCAGCACATGTAACTCAACGCCACAACCGCCATCGAAACGAGAGCTGCCTGCAGTATGGTTGTGCACACAGCCCTCGCCGGTGCTCATGCGCGCTGCGTCAAGCGCGCAGCAGCAGCAGCGCTCACCTTCGTGGTACTCTATGCACCGCGCGCGCGCAACTCGCGCCCCGCCAGCGTCAGCGCATTCAACTCGACTCCAGACTCTACGTTAAAATTAGAGCTGCCTGGCTGCAGCATGGTCAACTTGCGCCACGCTCGCCGGTGCTCACGCGCGCTGCGTCAAGCGCGCAGCAGCAGCAGCGCTCACCTTCGTGGTACTCTATGCAGCGCGCGCGCACGTCGCGCCCCGCCAGCAGCCCCCAGTTCTCCCTCCTGTCCGCCTCGTACGCGGCAGCGATCAGCTGCGCGTACAGCTCCGGCAGCGCGCGCTGAAACGCGTGGCCCGTGTGCAGGTATGTGGTGCGCCACGTGCCGTCCTCGCCCACCTGCGGCGGTTACGGGCAATTGTAACTGTCAGACCGGCGCGCAGGCGGCAGTAGCAGCACTGCTGACGTGTTGTGCGTGAGATGTGGTGCGCGGGGGGATGAGGTTTGCGTGCGCATAGGCGGTCTTGCAGACGCACTGCGCGTTTGCTTGCTGAAATTGCGGGGCCTCCATATCTACCAACACGCGTGCAGCGGCAGCAGCAGTGAATGAGTGTTTAACCACACACTCGGTGAAGCATGGTCTGCGTGCAGCTTGACTCTATCACACTCGCTCGCTCTTGCAGTTCCCATCGATGTAGGCAATAGCTGTCGTCACATTTGCACAGCACGCCAACGTGTCGTCGAGCTCAGCTCTGGCGGTGTTCATTGAGACGTGGTGTGTGCATGCGCAGGCGGCCGGCACATGCCATTAACTCCCGTGCAGTAAGACAGGCCGTCCCTGCGTCAAAGTGCCACACAGCAGCGATCAGCAGGGAGCGACAGAACTGGCAGCTGCAGTGATGAAGCATCCATCGTGTGTTCATGGATGGTCTGTTCATGTCACCATCGCATCTGCGGCAATTGACTGCAGTACGCGGCGGCACCTTGTGAGCACCACAGTCGGTGGCGCATGTGGCATGTAGGTTCTGCAGAAGCAAATTGCCAGTGGATGTGGAAGTGGTGCAAATCCGCGCAGGCACAGCAATGACTGGCTGTCAAGCATGATGCGGACTTCACTGATGAACATCTGGCACAATGACACAGTGGCAGCCATCTCCCCAAATGCACAGACTGCTGCTGTCAGCCTCACAACTGGTTTCACACACAGAGCAGCAGTCGGATGATTTCGCAACAACGCTGGGGGCTGCAGCGCACGCCTGGCATCTTTCTACACCATCCGGGACGCTGGTGCTTGCCGGTGTGCAGGGTGGCCTGTCGCGTTAGCACGAGAGGACACTAGGCGGCAGCCCTCAGCTGCATCGAAGTTCATCCGCCACCAAGCAGCGTGGCTATTTCTGCCTTCCGGCGCCTGGCGCACACCCGGCTATGCAGTGCCGTAGGGCGCGCATCATGCCGTCACCAGCAGGACAGGCCTGTGCGGCGCAGCAATACTATGGCAAAAGCTTCAAGAACTGGTGCACTCGGGTTGATGCTTGCTCATATAGGTACCTTGTACACGCCATCCGCATCGCGCACACTGCGGCCGCAGCTGCCTTTCAGCTCCTGCGCCGCGTTGTGCACCTGATCCATCTGCGCATCCGATAGCAGCCTCCGGAGTCTCACAGGTTGAGTCTGGTCTGCCCACTCGAAGCTCGGCAGTGCCGACTGCAGCTCTGCAAACTGGACCTCGAACTCGTCTGCCGCGTCGTCAGCTCCACCCTGCTCAATGTGCATGTACAATGCAGTGACAGCCGCTGCTGCTGCTGCTGCACTTGCTATTGTAACTTTGCGATAAGTTCGCTGAGTGTTGCTGCTGGTTCGTTGCTGCTGCACGTGTGTACTGAGACACCGATGACAGCACTGCCAGTGCAGAGGCTGAGCTTGGCAGCGCCGCCTGCCGACGTGCAACACTGCACGCGACGCCGACTGCATCATGCGGGGCTTAGTTGACAGCTGCAATTGATTGATCTGGACGATGCGATGTTGTTGAGGGCGGGAACCAACACCACAATTTTTTTAGACGATCTTAAGCGAACTTCAAGCTGCACTTGAAGTCAAACTCGTTCCTTCCACCTTGACACACACAGATCCGCCGGCATTGAAAAAGTGATCAGAATGTCGTATGACGGCAACACTGAAGATTGCGCGGACTGAGGGCGTTGCAAGAGCATCGAGCTGCGCAGGATCTTGACGTCATCATTGAGGCAAGAGCTCAGGATTTTTCTCCTTGAATTTGGCCACAAGGCGAGCCGTCACAATCACCTGCTTGCTGCCAGGACTCCTTGACCGGAATCATAGCTCCTTGCATCATCAACACGCCGCTGCTGTTCCGCTGCAGCCATGCGTGCCTAGAAGATTCGCCTTCAGTCGCTGAACAGAAGTGATGCGCCGCGATCCCCACTCTTCTGCAGGAGCACCAGCAGCCGCAACGCCAGCTGCAATCATGGCAAACGATGGACAAGCCGGTGAGGAGGGCTGGAGCTGCGAGGCATGCACCTACCACAACACTGTCTCCATGCCCGCCTGCGAGATGTGCGGGACACCCGCGCCTGCTGCAGCCGGCGGCGGCGGCAGCGGCGGAGCTGCTGCTGCTGCGCCACCTGCCACGCCCGGCTACTGGTCCTGCGGCGCGTGCACCATCCAGAACGTCAGCGGCACGTACACGTGCTACATGTGCGGCACGGTCGATGACGCCCAGAAGCAGGCCGCCGGGGGGGGAGGCGGCGGGGGGGGAGGGGGGGGCGACGGCGCGGGAGGGGGGGGGGAGGGGGCGGCTTGACCCCGGCCGTCCTGGAGCGGCTCGCCGCGGACGGCCACTTCAGCCTCGCCACGTACCTGACGGAGCTGTGCCAGGAGCTGGCGATAGGCGTCGCGCACGCAGAGTCGGGCATGGGGCGCCCGACCGTGGACGCGGGCTACATCCGGGTGCTGGTGGGCATCGTCGGCGCGCGCGACGCCGCGGCGGCGCGGTCGCGCAGCCAGGAGGCGCCGCTGCTTGCGTGCCGCGCGCTCAACTACTTTCTCACGCTGGGCGCGAGCTACGCGGCGGAGGTGGGGGACAGGGGCGGGCTAGGAGCGCTGCTGCACTGCCTGAGCCTCGCGTGCACCGGCGACACGACGTCGCTGCAGGAGCTCGCGCAGGAGGCCGTGAAGGGCGTGGACCTGCTGGTGCGGAGTAGCGCGGACAACCTGAGGTGAGCGGTGGGTATGGTGCGGCATGCTAGCGCACAGAGAGCGCGCCACTGCTGCGCAGATGATGGCCTACTGTGCGCAGCGCGGCCGGTGATGTCATCTGCCGGAGCGCTGTTGTGCACTCTTGGCGTCAACGCCTGTGCGCTCGCCAGCAGCTGGTGATATGTCTGCGCTTTCGTGATGAGCGTGTGTGTGGGGTGCGTTGCTTGGGCGCAAGTTACACGTTTCCCAGGGGCTGCTAGAGGCTAGTCGGGGGGCTGCACACGCCGCTGGTTGAAGTTGTACAGCGCGGGAATTGCCGTTATGGGTGTGTCATGCATCTGGTTCACCTGCCCAGCTAATGCTGGTGGCATGTTTCAAGCATGCTCCTCTGCATCTCATTTAGAGTCCACTGCACATACTGAAGAGGACGGCTGTGGGGCAGGAGCGGAGCATTGCGCTTGCGCTGAGCTTTGTTACTGTTTGAAGCATACACTTCAAGTATACTGGAAAGCGAACAGCCATTGCTGATAGCCGACCTTGTATCAACGTGTCCAACACGACAAGTGACGTCCGCTGCACGCTGCTAGCCCCGCAGAACTGATGTTGGTACTTTAATTTGCGTCCCGCAGGCGGCTGCTGGAAGGCGGCCAGGGGCTGCGTATCGTGTGCTCCTTCATAGCTTCCGCGTACCGCAAACGAGGCAGGGTCGTCAGGTAAGCACAAGGACAAATTGACTGTAGAAGTAGGGTTCCCTGGAAATGAGGGTAATAATGTTTAGCACCAGACGCAACCCTAATGTTCAGGATTATGGCTGGTGGCCCTGGCACTGATATCACCAACCCTAATGCTCACGGTTGCCAAGGCTACAGGATCTGACCCATCTCATGGCAGGGCGCTAGGATATGATGAACGTGACTCACTAAGCCTACTGCATCTCCCCATGCGCCAGCCGACTTCTCGGAGCGCTGGCATATGTGCGAAGGGGCGATTTTGCACCTGCTTTTGGGACTGTGGGACAGGCACAAGACAATGCTGGTTCAAAACGGTTGCAGAGCGGTCACGATGTGAGGCTGCGAGGCTGCCTTTGTAGGGTTAGGGTTTACCATTAGGATTAGGGTTTACCATTAGGGTTAGGGCAAGTGCTAGGCATTACAAGCACGCTGAGCAGCAGAGATGTCACTCAACCCATTCGGTTAAAGTTAGGGCTCGGGTTTTGAAGTCAGCCCCTGTCCCAGCAGCACTCAGCAGGTGCGCCCTGCAGCAGCGCTCAGCAGGCGCACTGCAGCAGTGCTCGGCAGGTGCGCTGTGCGCAGCGCTCAGCAGGCACCATGCAGCAGCGTCCAGCAAGTGCGCCCTGCAGCAGTGCTCAGCAAGCGCGCTGTGCGCAGCAGCGCTCAACAGGCGCATAGCAGCAGCGCTCAACAGGGACTTTGCAGCAGCAGCGCTCAGCAGGCGCTTTGCAGCAACAGCGCGCGGCGCTCGAACGGCAGCAGCCCGTCCATACTACAAGTAACCGCTGCTGTGCTGCTGCTGCGCGCGCGTGTGGCAGGATGGACAGCAGGGACGGCCCAGGCGTCGACGATGGCTCCGCCGCCGGTGCGCCCCCGTCCTCAGCGACAGAGGCGGCCGTGGCCAGGGGTCTGGAGCTGCTGCGGCTGCTGCTGGAGGTAAGTTGGGGGGGGGGGGGAGGGGCAATAGCAATATGTGAGGCCCACAAAATCGCAAGATGCGCCGCATATGACGCCATCGTTGCCATGTCATGACTTGCCACAGCGAGAAAGGTCGCAGCACCCTCGCCATCAGCTGTTGGTGCGTGTATCGCGGGCGACAGCTGAGGTGTCTGCTTGTCAGTCGATCCCCTGGCGGTGGCGCTGGATGATACTTTGTTGTCAATGTTGAGGTTCTGTCGGAAATGCGACAGTATGAACCATCACTTGATGGAGCTGGACTGTAATGAGCAACTACCGTTTATGTTGCGCACTTTGCGGTGCGCGGTTTTTTGCATCAGCAGGCGGGGTGTATCCGCATGCGCAGCAGTGCTCGCTTCGAGCGTCTGCGTTTATGGTGGCGTCACAACAACATGAGTCGATATCCCCTCGTACCCAATCATTCAGAATCGTTACTATTTCCGTCACTTGCTTGAAGTATCGCTTGAATTCACACCCTGTGCGTGTGTTTCATCTCTCCGTGCAGACGTCGTGGCACAGGCGCGGTGCGTCCGCCACGCTCAACGCCGTGTCCGCCGACGAGGTCAGTGTTGAAGTTGAAACCGCAACTGTTGGCGGTGCTGTGCGCATGTGCACTGCCGCGCGCGCATGCAGCAAAGCACAAGCAGCGCGCTCCACCATTGCATGCGTCATCTATTAGTGCACTGAACATTGAGTGTACTGTACATTGAAATACAACAAGAGTGGCATTTTAGAATTGCCCTCTGCTGGACGGGACTGCATGTGCACATCTTCGGAGGCTAGTTTTAAAAGACTGAATGCAGGAAATATTTGCATGCGTCAGCAGTACATATGCAGTGATTGGCAGCGTGCTTGCTGAGAAGGACTGCCTGCTTCCACTCCCCACATTGCGACTCGGTTCAAGACAGCGTGCGTGCACAGCAGCGCTTCGGCACATCGCTACACAACGCTCAGCAGTGTACTCAACCCCCCGCTCCCCCCCCCGCACCTGCAACGGGCAGGTCACGACAGCCTTCACGCGTTTTTGTCACTGCGCCCACAGTTGCTTCTTCATATGTGTGCTCAGCGGTGTCCTTACACACACGCACCCCTCATACATGTGCTCAGCGGTGTTTTTTTTTAATCCCCCCCCTTCCCCCCCCGACCCGCCCCCCCCCACCCCCGCCACTCCAGGTGGAGGCGGTGATGGACGCCCTGTGCGCGGCGCTGCGCAACGGCCGCGGCGACAACAAGGATGCCGCACTTCAACTCCTGGCAACGCGCGTGGCGCCGCGCCTGTCCCCCTCCCCCTCACACACCCGCCCCCCCCCGGGGCAGGAGGGGGACGGGGGGGCAGCGGGGGCGCTGGGGGTGCTGCTGCTGGACGAGGGGCTGCTGGTCGCTGCCATACGGCAGCGCTCGGCGGGGGACCTGGCGTGCCACCTCCAGGTGAGCGCGAGGTCGCATCGTACCTCAAAGTGCTGTAGTACAGAATCCAGGGGGGGGGGGGCACATGGAGGAGGACGTAGGGGAGGACCCCGAGATGCCATTTGGCGGCGGCGGCGTTTGAGTGGTTGTCGTTGCGACGCTTTCAGACTGTCATACGACATGTAGATTCCTGACAGCTAGATGCCAATCATCTGGGCTTTTTCGCGCCCTGAGCGAGAATTAATTCTCTGGAATCAGTGGTGTTAATAAGTAGGGGGGGGAAGGTAGGGCTTTCCCACCAATCCCATTTTTTGTGCCTCTCGTTTCCTCGTGTTTCATAAGGTGCGACACAAAAACAAGAATTGGTAGGAGGGCCACAACTAGGGTTCTCCTTCCAGTGTGCTGGCGCATAGAAAAATCGAGCCGCAGGGCAGCATACCAGCTGAGTGACACTTAGTGAGGCCGCGTAAGGCAAAGGAGCAACGTATTGTAAGTAGCCCAGCCTGCCAACGCTCACCGGCAGCTTCATGGCGCGAGCAAGCAGCAAAAGCAGCCAGCATTGGAAGTTCTGCGCTTTTTTCTGAGGCCGAATCCTGTTATTGCTTGCGCCACGGTGCTTGCCAGCGCGCCGTGAATAGCAGCTGACAGTCCACGATACATAGCATCAATTCGTCTCATTACGAGTGCAACGCGCGCTGTGTCGACATCGTTTCGTCGTGCTTTCGTGAGGTTGTTGCAACAGGCGCCCTCAACAACAAGCGTACAGCAGCTGCAACACACAGCGAGAGCATGCACGTTGCAGCTGGTGATGTTGACTGGCTATAATAGGATACATTTGACATGGTGTGCGCCAATCATATGTGCGTGTGTGGCAACGCGCGAGCAATTGCATCTTGCAGAAAGCATTCAGCCACACCAAAAATGCATTTTCAGCCGCCGTACACCGCGCGAGCCGGTGGCATGAAGCAGACGATATTGTGGGACACTATACGACAGTAGCAACCTGTACTGAGGCCACGGGCATGCGTGTGTGGTGTGCGCGCGCCGGTGGGGGGGTGGGGGGGGAGGACCCCCCCACCGATTCCTGAATAAGAGTAATAAAAAGTACAGGGGCTTCCTTGCGCCCCCAAGCGAGGGTGAACAAAAAGTGTAGTTAGTGCAATGCTCTGCATCAGATGCGGCGCGCGTGACGCGCACGGTGCGCAGCGCGCGCCGTGCGGGAGACGGAGCAGCGCACTGGTGCTCAACTTGAGCATGGCAGGATGTATGCACTTCTCTCCTGTTCGCCTCCCTCCCTCCCCGCCCCCCCCCCACCCGACTTTGTCCTACCTTGCTGATCGGCCCTCCAAATGTCTCTCCCCCCTTCCCCCTCGCGTCCCTCCACCATTCACCCGCCCCCCCACCTCCCCCCTTACCGCTGCAGGCCCTGTCCCTCGTGACACAGCTACTGTCGAAGTCGCCGGACCTGTGCTTGCTGGCCCGCAATCGACACTCGCCACTTATCGGGCCCCACTGGTATCCCAGCTGCCCCCCCCCCCCCCCCCGCCCCCCCCCGTCCCGCTTGCCATTGAGCCCCCCCCCCCCCCCATTGCGGCGCTGCCGCTGCAGGCCCTGTCCCTCGTGACGCATCTTCTGTCGAGATTGCAGGAGCTGTGGTCCCTCCCCCCCATTCATCCGACTTGCCACTCACCTGGCCCGCCCATGCCGCCCCCCCCCCACCGCTGCAGCATTCGTCCCACTTGCCACTCACATGCCCCATCCCCCCCCTCTCCCCCCCCCCCCAACGCTGCAGGCCCTATCCCTCGTCTCTCAGTTGCTGTCAGCATCCCTGCAGCTGTGCTTCCCCCCCCCCATTCGTCCCACTTGCCACTCACCCCCCCCCCCCCCCTCCCCCCCCCCACCGCTGCAGGCCCTGTCCCTCGTGACGCAGCTGCTGTCGGGATCGCCGGAGCTGTGCTCGCTGGCCCTGGCGCCGTCCTGCTCGCTGCTGCCCGTGCTGCTGTCCATGCTGGAGGACGGTGGCGATGCTCAGCACGAGCCGCCGCCGTCCGCGCGGGACCGCTCCATCAGCATCGGCATGCCGGGTACGTTCGCAGGTTCAATCCCTGCTATTAATCTACTCTTAAATAGAACAATATAAACCTTAACATAAGATATTGCGCTCAGCACGAGCCGCCGCCGTCGGCGTGGGCCGCTCCATCAGCATCGGCACGCCGGGTGCGCTCGCAGAATCGGCTCCTGCTCTCGCTCGAAATCATTGTATCACGAACAAACTCAACCAAACTCATCCTATAATGTCAAGTTCATACTAAAACTGTACGCATTGAGGGAGCGCTGTCGGCCGCGTCGGCGCAGCACCGGCACGCCAGATATGAAGCTGCAATGCGCCTTGTGCAGCGCTCGCGCCTGTCAGCTGGCGCCGCCCACGCGTGCTGCTGCACTGTCTCAGCCGCTGCGCTGCCAGCCCTTCGCTGCGCGCGCGCTACGTACGCAGCGCCACAGCAGCGCGTGAGGGAGCGCCAGACAGCATTTGTGAAGCCGCGGACAGCACTGATGACTCGGTACCCATCGCAAAGAGGAGACCCAGCATTCATACGTTGCTCCGTCCCCATTGCTCACAGATGCTGTGCGCATCGTATACATGAGATCATTCATATTTTCCTCTGTCGCCATTGCTCACAGATGCTCTGCGCATCGTATACGTGAGATTTTGGCTTGCACTGTGGCAGTGCCCCTTGTAGTTCTGCCTGTCCGCATCGCATGCTAGCTGGACAGCGGCGGCGGTGCGTGTGCCCAAGCCAATTTGCACCCTACATGGTGCTAGCACGGGGGTGTTCCGCTCTCAAATTCCCCAATTGCTTACGAATCCCGTGCTTGAGGGGGCTAGTGGTGATGCTCAGCAAGCGCCGCTGCTATCGACGCAGGGCCGCTCGATCAAGCACCGTCACGCCAGGTATACATGTATGCAGTGCTTGGGCAAGCATACATACCCCGGGTGTTGCATGCGTGCAGCGTCCGGGGCAGCAGTCGAAGGGGACATGGACAGCACTGATGATATGTAAATGTAGCATCTATCTTGCAGAGGGGGACGTTTGCATCGCAACAGTACCCCACATCTCATCTCAATGCACATCTCCTTGATGCTTCTTGCAGTACATATGTGGGCTTATTTCGCACCCTGAGTGACAATAAAAAAATGAGTACATTTTGGAAGTACAGTCCTCAGTATACCCTCACAAAACATACTTCGGAAGTACGCGGTTGTGTGCATCAACACCACTCTATATCTCACTACTTGGGCGTGTATGCTTCAATGCATTGATAGATACCACTCTATATCTCACTAGTTGGGCATTTGTGTGTGCCGCGTCCTGCCAATACCATTATCTCACTACTTGGTTATGTATGTACGCCGTGTCCTGCCCGCAGGCGGCGTTTCCCCCACCACGCCGGGGAGCGCCAGGTCCGGCGGGCCACTTCGGTGAGCGTTTTGGCTTAAAACCTATAGAGGAAATCTCACAAGTTTTCATGGTAATAAAAAATTTGTCCCAACAATGGCCAGTTTAATGTGATTTTTTTTTAGTGTCGCACGGCTGACTGAGTGGAAGATGAAATTGAAGTTGAAGTTGCCCGTGAACCGGCCAGATGTCGCGCAGATCTCGCGACGGGCTGCAGCCAGGCGTCTGTGCTCACGGCTGTTGCGAAGGCAGCTGTTTGATGCAGTGCACGACGCGTTGTCTGCGACCGCCTAGCGCGTTTCCAGAGTCGTCGTGTTGTGCGTGCCCGGACCGCCCGTGGACCGCGTATGCCATTCACATATAGTCGACATGCATGTGCAGGTGTGCAGGTGCAATTGTTACCGTCGCATATCTTTGCATTGTGGTGTCCCCTTCAAGTTGTGACGGCATCGTCGGCGATGCGCCCTCATCACCAGCTCCTGAGATGCGCCAGCACCCCTTACACACCCGCAATCTCCACACACACCCCTCAAGGCCCCCCTCACGCGCTCACCTTTGCATCAGCGCTCAACAGCTACCTACCCTACCCTCCCCCCCCCCCCCCCCCCCCTTCCAGGTCCGGTGCCAGCGGCGCGAGAATGGGCTCCGCCAAGGGAGGAGGCCTCTCCCCCGCCACCGCTGAAACCCTGGCGCTGAGCAACCTCGCCATGCTGCGCATCGTGGGCCTTCTCAGCCACGTTCTCACCACAGGGCGCCTCCCCCCGCACAAGTCGCTCGCGGGGCCCGTGGCCGGAGGCAGGGGGGGCGCGGGGGGGGCGGCTCTCATGGAGGTGCTGGTGGCGCCGGCGCGAAGGCACGGGGGCGGGGGGCAGGGGGGGGCGCGCAGCGAGCGGCGCGCCACGCTACTGTGAGTGACAGGCGCGCAAGGTGGAATGGATTGTTGGCAGTGCAGGCGCTGCTGTAGCAGTGCGCAGCGCAATGGCAGGTTTTTTGCCGCACGCGCCGTCGCTTTTTTCCGTTGACGCGCTTTCTCTGTGAGTTACGCGGCGCTCGGCGTTCCGCGAATGGTTGTGCGCGACGTTGTAGGCGCTGGTCTAGTAGTGGGTAGCAAGATGGCGGGCTGTTTCCTCACACGTGCCGTGGTGTTGGCAGGGGACGCGTGTCTCCGCGTGACTGAGAGCCATGTCACGCGCCTGGTATGCCACGCATTGCTCACCAGATGGATGCTCGCGCTGCCCGTGTGCTGGCAACGGGCTGTTTAGCAGATGTATAGGCTCAAATGCTTTTGGGTTTGCGCGTTGAGCATCCAGCGCACTGCCAAATCTCGCGGCAGTTCACCTATCACGTCTATTTGAAGTACTACTTCGGAAGCATCAAGGGTTGAAGTCAGGCCTAACCCTAACCCTAGTTTAGTCCACACACCCCTAATCCGTCCTCACCACAGCTCACGTACCACCATACCTCGGCGCATCACACACCAACGTACACTCGTTTTCCGCGCCCCTCCGCAGCGCCGACCTGGGGGACGGCACGTGCCTCGTGCGCTATGCAACAGCCCCCCCCGCGACGCGCTCCTCCTCCTCCTCCGGCACCCCCCGAACCCCCCCTCCAACCAGCACCGCCGGAGACTCCGCAGGCCCGCTGCCCCCCCCCGCCCCCCCCTCGCACGCCCTGGAAGAGATCATCGACGCTCACAGGGTCATACTGGGGCCCGCCAGCGCGTCATTTGCGGCGCGCGCGCGGCGGTCGCTCACGCGCGCGCTGCTCTCCGACTTCGGCCCCCCCGGCGGGGGGGGGGCGGGGGGGCGGCGGCGGGGGGGGGATGGCGAGGGGGACGGGGGGGACGATGCCCTGGGGGAGCTGCTGCTGGGGGGGCGGGGGGGGCTTCTGGCGGGGGCGCAGGCGATGCAGCAGCGCTTCCTGCAGCAGTTTGTGGAGGGGGGGAACGTGAGCCTCGTGCGGCGCGTGCTGGCGGACGGCGCGGACGCTAACGGGGGAGAGGGGGGGGGGGCGGCAGGCGCGCCGCTGATCGCTGCCGCGGGGCACCGACAGGTACGTACATCACCGGTCGTGTCATCGCGTGCTCGTCACTGAAGCTCTTACGTATTACTTTAACCGCACTCTGGTTTGCTGACAAGAATGGGGGGGAAGGGGGCGCCGCGGCGAGCGCGCCGCTGATCGCTGCTGCGGGGCACCGACAGGTACGTCATCGCACGCTCGACGCAATGTCCCCCACTCCCAGAATGCACGATAAATTGACGCTCTTACCTATCGTTGTTACTTGGTATGGTTGGCTAATCATGAACGGGAGGGAGGGGGGCCAGTGGCGGGCGCGCCGCTCATCGCTGCCGCAGGGCACCGGCAGGTACATTTTACTCAAGCTCCTGTGTACTTGGAAGTATTGTTTGTACGGTGCTCTGGTTGGCTAGCAGTGAATGGGAGGGACGGGCGCACGGCGGCGGGCGCGCCGCTGATCGCCGCTGCGGGGCACCGGCAGGTGCGCCACCCGTGAATTGCACAATCACCAAAGCTCCTATGTGTTGTGTTTACCATGGTCTGGGTGGCTAACAATTAATGGGGGGGAGGGGGGCGCGGCGGCGCGCGCGCCACTCGTCGCTGCCGCGGGGCACCGACAGGTATGTTTTACTGAAGCTCCTATGTACTTTGAAGTATATTGTCTTTACCGTGCTCTGGTTGGCTAACAATGAATGGGGGGGAGGGGGGCGTGGCAGCGGGCGCGCCGCTGATCGCTGCTGCGCCCGCTGCGCAATGTGCCCCGCCCCCTGAACGCACAATCATTGGAGCTCCAACATATTGTTTTTGTTTTGGTTACTGTGCTCTAGGTTACCAACATCCGTTTAATGATGCTGGCACCGCCGTGTGCACAATCATTAGCGTGCCTCTCGTTGCACTGTGCCCAGTATGCTGGCGCCGCCGGACGCGCAACATCGACAAGCCGCTTGCTTCGTGTAACCCATATTGTTTTACTCGCCCCGGTTAGCTGATGCAGGCAATGCGTCTCACCATGCTGGCTCCGCCAAATCAATCATTAACATGCGTCCCTCTTCACTCCGCTGCGGCGAGTATTGCAGGCAATGCATCACATCACGCCTGAATGCGGAACCGTTGACATGCCTCCCGTCCCACTCTGCTCTGTTGACCGACGCATGCAAATGTGTCCCACGATGGTTGCGCTGCCGATGCAGAATCATTTCAATCCTCGCACGTTGCACCGGTCCGTTGACCACCCTGCGCATGCGGAGTCATTGGCATGCCTGGCTCTGTTGTCAGACGCAGATATTGCGTCCCACCATGCACGCGCCGTTGATGCGGAATCATTGGCGTTCTTTCTCATTGCAATACATGGTGGCACTGTTTGACTCGTGGCCAATTGCTGCAGCAGCGGCGACCACGGTCGTTCATTCAATTTGACGGCTCACCACACCTTGTCACCTAGAACTCTACGATCCTTTGATTTGTTGCAATAGGTATGTATGTTGATTGACGCAGGCCGATGTGCGGAATCATTGACGTGCCTCTTGTTGCAATACGGTATGTATGTGTGTTGATTGACACAGGCCGATGTGGCGCTGGAGCTGGTGAATCTGCTGCTGGAGAACGGCGCGGACCCCATGCTGTCGCTGCCAACGGTGTGTATGTAGGCACGCAATTCATGACGCCTCATGAACAGTTCATGAAGACTGCATGAATGTCATTGAATGATGAATTGGCGCTTCAACATGAAGGCCAAGTGCTTGTGTCATGGAGTGTCCTTGGCCATGTGCTTGTATCATAGACACTTCGTGAACACTCCATGAAGATTGCGTGAAAGATGTATTGACGCTTCGGTTTGTAGATGTTGACCATGTGCTTGTGTCATGGACACTTCACGAACACTTCATGACGGCCTTGTGAATGATTCATCGACGCTTCAGCATGTAGGCCGATTTATTGGCGCTTCGGTATGTAGGCCATGTGCTTGTGTCACGGACACTTTGCGAACACTTCATGACGACTTCATGAACGCTTCATTGACGCTTTGCGCACGGACTTTGCGACAGTCAGGATTGGGATCAGGGGCCACCCTTAACCCTTACGCTATAAGGCTGGTGTTGCACGCGGCACCTGGCGGTATGCGTATCGTATGCGCAGCAAGCACTAAGCAGCGCATCTGTTGCGCAAGGGCGTGCGCATTGCTCAGCCGGAGTCATGGCGCGCGATTGTGCTGCCACACGCGTCACGGACTATACGATATGCTTGTATAGTTGGGAAAGACGTACAGATGTGCCTCGCTGTCACTTTGTCGCGCGACACATGACCGCAGCCGTACAGAGGACAACCCGCCTAACCCTAACCCTAACCCTAAGCTGCTGCGGCGCACGAGGATGCTCTTGCCGATTTGAGCAACGGTGCACAGGCATGCTGCAGCAGCGTGCGTCAGCGACTCTACACATGTGTATGTGCCTCACTGATACCTAGTTCAGCACGCACAAAACTTAATCGCTGCACTGCAGGGAACGGCGCTGCATGCCGCCGCCGCCGCCGGGCACGAGGATGCTGTCGAGCAACAGTGCGCAGACATGCGACAGCAGCGTCGATGACTCTAAAACTCTATGTGTACGTGTATTTTGCCTCACTCTGACTTCATTGTCAAAATTTCTCGATTTTTTGTGGCACAGGGAACGGCGCTGCACGCCGCCGCCGCCGCCGGGCACGAGGAGGTCGTCGCTGCCCTTCTGAACGCCAACAACTCCACGACTCTCTGTGTATTAGTATATGTGCTTCACTCTGATTTCAACTTACAAACTCCTCAATCTTTGCGGCGCAGGGAACGGCGCTGCACGCCGCCGCTGCTGCGGGGCACGAGGAGGTCGTCGCCGCCCTGCTGGACGCGGGTGCAGACCCAAACTCCACCAACGCAGAGGTAATTCTAAGACTAACCCGAAAGTCAAGCCTTATCCTTCGCTCGGCCCATGTGCGCTGCCCCTAGCGCTGATGCTGGTTCTAATGCGAATTTCAATGTGAAGTTCAACTGGCCTCACCGACGCTGACGTAACTCCGACCCTACCCTTAATCTCTGCGCCCACTCAAATTAACCAGAGCACCTCGTACTCTGCAGTGCTTATACCAGAGCACTGCTGCTAGTGTAATTGTGCGTGATCCCCACAGATGTTCTCGCCCACAATCCCCTCATTCTGGCGCAGGGTCAAAACTGAAGCCCTAAGCCAAGCCTGTCTGGGAGAGCTCACCCTAACCCTAACCCCAACGAAGCGCGCTCGGCTTGGCGCGCCATGTGCGCCGAGCACTGCGTAATGTACTGAGCAACATTGTTATGTCAGATTCGTTGAGCACTGTGCGTCTTACTGAGCCTTGTTGTGCGTTGTGACGCCATGTCATATGCGCTGAGCACTGCGCATTGCACCCAGCGTCGTCACGTCCTCTGACACCGGATTGCGCCCTCAACTTAAACAAGCAAAGGCGACTTTGCGGCCCCCTGCCGATGGTGGCTGCACCAACATTGTCCATGGCTCCTGTGCTTCAGAAGCTGCGTTGAGCACTGCGCACTGTAGTGAGCGTTGTCATGTCCCATAGAAGTATGTGTTGAGCGCTGCGCATCGTACTGAGCGCTGGCACACCCGTCCACGCCCCCGCCGCGGCCAGGGCGCAGCACCCATCGAACTGAGCATTGCTGAGCACTGTTATGAATGTCATATGCGTTGAGCATTGGTGCATCGTACTGAGCGCTGCCACACCTGGCTGCGGCAGGGCGCGACGCCCATGGACGTGTGCTCCGAGGAGTCGATCCTCGCGCGCCTGTCGGAGAGCATCGAGGCGATGGAGAACGAGGGGGACGAGGAGGAGGAGGAGGGGGAAGAGGGGGAAGGGGAGGGGGAAGAAGGAAAAGGGGACACGAGGGACGGGTCCGCAGGTGCGCCAGTGCGTGAGCAGCTAGGCGTGACAGCGCTCATTTGTGCGGTCATTGTTGGTGGTGCACCTACGTCATGTTCTCGTGCAAATAGGAGGAGAGGGGGAAGGGGAAGGGGACACGAGGGACGGCGATGGCGCGTCCGCAGGTGCGCCTGTGCACGAGCGCTGTCACACGTATACACGTATTTGTAGTGCTGCTAGGCGGGCAGCTGCTCTTCTCTGGTGTGGGTGTTGGTGGTGCACTACATCACGGCAGTGGTTCTTGTGCACATAGGGGGACGAGGGGGAAGGGGAGGGGGAAGCGGACACGTGGGATGGGGATGGCGCGTCCGCAGGTGCGCCGTCACGTGAGCGCTGTCACACATATTTGTGGTGCTGCTAGGTGCTACATTGCTCGTTTGTGTGGTGGGTGTCTGGCGCCCGTAGTGGTGCGGTACGTCATGGCAGTGGCTATCATGGCTATAGGAAGGAGAGGGGGGGGGGAGGGGGGAGGGGGGAGAGGGGCGTCCGCAGTGTGCAAGCATAGTACGAGAGGCTGAGCACTGTTGATGATGATACGAATGTCAGCTGTCATGCGCCATTATGCATCACAACTTCTACAACTTCAAATCTTCCTCTGCAAATCAGTGCTCCAGTACTCAGCAGCACACCGCCCTGCTGCGATCAAAGGCGCGCTGCTGTCGCACCGCCACGGCAGCAGCAGTGGAGAGTGTCAGCGACGGCAACGCGCACTGCGGACCCTGTAGCATCAGTATTATGAGAACTACATCTACCCTTCTGCAAACTTCATCTCGTCCACAAATCACTGCGTCTGTAGCAGCACACTCCTCTGCTGTGAACAAGTACTCCGAGTGCTTGAAGTACGCACCGCTGTTGTGGCAGCGCTGGGGAGTGTCAGCAACGATGACACACACGGCGGATCCCGCAGCGCCGGTTCCACTTTATATATAGCGCGTATTACATTGGCAAACCTTAAATCTTCCACTTAACGTGCAGAAGCACACAGTCCTGCTGTGATCAAACACGCACCTCTAACGATTCCCGCGGCAGCAGCGATGGAGAGCGTCAGCAACGGCGACGCGCACGGCGGACCCCGCTGCGCCGCTTTACATAGATATGGCACTTAGACTACGTCGGCACACCCCAAATTTTTCACTTTACGTCCAGCGGCACACACTCCTGCTGTGATCACGCACGCGCTTCTGTCGTACCGCCACGGCAGCAGCGATGGAGAGCGTGCGCGGGGGCGGCGCGCACGTCGTATACCACTACATCTGGCACCTACTTCTCACAAACTTTGAACTTCCCGCTCACAACCAATGGTCCGGGGGTAGCGCACTTCACAATGGAGTTTGCAATTTTCTGTCACCAACACCGCAGCAGCAATGGAGAGTGTCAGCGACGGCGGCACGCACGGCGGACACCCCGCAGCGTCAGTTACGCGCAGGTCTGGCACCTACTTTTTGAACACACATGGCACCACGACCTTCTGCTGCGATCAAACACGCGCTTCTTTCGCACCGCTACGGCAGCAGCGATGAAGAGCGTCGGCGACGGCGGCGCGCACGGCGGACCCCGCAGCGCCGGTTCCACATAAACATGGCACTTACCACTTTCACAAACTTCACATCTTCCACAAGCCAATGCTTTCGTACAGCGCACCTGCTCTGATTGGACACACACTCCTGTCGCTTCGCGGCAGCAGCGATGGAGAGCGTCAGCGACGGCGGCGCGCACGGCGGACCCCGCAGCGTCGGCTCGCCGCGGACGTGGGATGGGGGCGGCGATGCAGGGGACGGCAGCAGCCTCGGCGACAGTGAGAGCATCGGCACCGTGGGCTCCTCCAGGCAGCTGCCTTCGCTGGTCGATGACAAGGTTTGTTGGCAGCATCAATAGTAGGGTTCAAGCTGCATTGTTGATGCGTTTGACGGCCGATGACACTGAGATGGTGGCGGTTTTTGAAGCTGCTTCTGGTGATTCATGTCGTCAAGGTTTGTGGGTCGTCGAGCCACGATGCAGCATTCAGGGCGCATCCTAGCGATTTGTCCTTGGCACACGCTTTCAAAACTACCCTTGGTGCTGGATGACGAGGTTGATCGGGCTAGGGGGCTAAGGTTAGCGTTTGAACTGCTTTGTGAGGTGCAGTAAGTCTTTTTGTCTACTGTGGTTATGGTGGCGCTGTTTGACTCGTGGCCAATGACTGCAGCAGCGGCGACCACGGTTATTGGTGGAAGGCACTTGCGGCTAACCATCCCTTGTCACCTAGAGCTCAACGATCTTTTTGATTCGTTTTTCATTCAAGTGCCCCTCGGGAACTTCTTTGACGCCGCCATGTACTTTGAATGTACTATGTATGTACTATGTATGAAGTAGAAGTGTCGTGGGCGGTCGGGGTTGTTGCAAACGCGAAGTGCCCTTGGCACCGCTGCTCGCAGCTGCACCTTGCTCCGTATCACGTTTGTGTTGACGGTGGTTTAGGCAGTGTCTGGGGGGCACGTTACTTCAACTTCAACAACTGAGGCCTCCGCCCGCAGTCAGTTGAAGTTCTCCACCAATGGCGTGTATACTTCAACATCAATGAACAGACCACTCTTGCGTGTGTGCAACGTATATTCGTACGCGCGCTGTGCGTGGGGCTCGGCTGCAGCGTTACGCCGCTGTGCATCGCGGCACGCTGCAGCGGCGGCGCCGGCGCCGGCGCTGCAACGTCTCTGTCCTCCACGGTCTGCAAGGCGTGGCTGGCGGTGCTGGCGAAACTGCTCGCCACGCTTCTGGCGCAGACAGGTATGTATGTACGTCACATTTCTCATTAATTCTTGCTTAGGGCGCGAAAAAGCTCAGATGGTGGATGTCCAGCATGCAAGTTGTACTTTGCAGTATACATTGAGGAGTGGTGAATCAGGGTGCAACTGCAGCAGTGGCCGAGGCTTCTCTGCGCAGCACTGTGTGCAATGCAGGCAACAGGCGCAAGGCGTGGCTCGCTGTGCTGGCAAAACTGCTCCACGCTAAAGGCACAGGCAGCATGCACACGCGAAGTACAAGCGGTGCGAGAAGCATGTAGACGGGTGCACATTGTGAGATTTTCGAATTATCGCTCCTTTCGTCTCCCAAACAGGCGGCACGGCAGCAGAGCGGAGGCTCCTGTGGTGCGTGCCGTCCTGTGCGAGGCCCGGGTATTATATATACATACCTAAGTACCTTTACATACTGTACTCATGGACATGACAAGCAGACACTGAGTTGCAGCGTCGTCGCGGTTCCTCAGCAGGTGGCGACGGCAGCGGAGCCGACGCCGCCGTTGTGCGCGCCGTCCTGTGCGAGGGCCCCTGCATATAAACTTCAAAACTGAAGCATCTGCCCACATTACCCAGATGCTGTATTCATGGACATGACGAGCAGACACTGAGGCTCGGCTTCGTTGCGACCCCTCAACAGGCGGCGACGGCAGCGGAGCCGACGCCGCTGTTGTTCGCGCTGGTTTGTCTGCTTTCTCTGCTAGCCTACCAGCTAGTACTCTGCTGCAGCCATGTGCCTATCCTTGCTGGTCGGTGCCATGCAAGGGGTGCCCTTGCTGGTCGGTGCCATGCAAGAAGTGCTGCACATGCTGCTGCCTCTCCCAGACTCTTCGCAAAAACTTCACACTCTTTATGGCTTGTTCCCCGTGTATAAAATTTATGTGTGTCTGTGTGAGTAAGAAGTGCCCACATACACCCACACGCTGCATCCACTGAGCTTCGGCTTCATTGTGGGTTCTTCAACAGGCGGTGACGGCAGCGGAGCGGGCGCCGCCGTTGTGCGCGCCGTCCTGTGCGAGGGCCCCATTCATATACTTCAAACCGAAGTGTCTGCTCACATCACCCAGATGCTGTATCCACGGAATCGACAAGCAGTGTAACTGTACCCTGGCTGCTCTTTGGCTCCCTTGCAGGCGGCGACGGCAGCGGAGCCGACGCCGCCGTCGTGCGCGTCGTCTTGTGCGAAGGCCCCTGCGTAGATGCCGCTGTGTCATTCATGGAGGCGCTGCTGTCGGGTGGCGGCGGCGCGGGCGCGTCGGACGACGGCCTCATTGCGCGCGCGCTCGACACGCTGCAGGTGCGCGCAGTATTCGTCGTGTATTATAAATATGAATATCCTTCATATATATATATATAGAGAGAGAAGGATACGGAAATGGTTCAAAATATATATGTGACATGTGAAGCACTGGCGGCTGACCACACCTTGTCACCTGGAGCTTACGATCTTTTGAATCGTTTCCATATAAAGAGTATTTGCCAGGGCCGGTGCTGCAAGCGCATGGATTGCTCACGCTGTGACATTGTGACATACCTGGCACCGGAGTAAAATGCGTTGATGGTAGTCGGAAGACGGCCTCACCGCACGCGCGCTGGACATGCTACAGGCGCGCGCAATATACACCGCGTAAATATAAACATAGAAGTACAAGAGTGTATGTGTATGTATACATGTATACACAGTACTTCAAAGTATCTATATTTTAAACGCGCATCGCTTCTAAGCCTGAGCCATTGACCATTGCGCTGACTCCCCATGCTGGGGATGGGGGTGCTGTTGCCAGGTCTTCAGTTCATCGCATGAGCTCGTACATATCTACGCCAACGCGTGAAATCAAGTGTTGCGAATCCGCAACGCTGCTCCGCCGCGTGAGTGTCAACACATGCAGGCCGCGGACGCCAACGAGACCCAGCTCAACATGCTGCGCAAGATACACGAGGCTTGCGGAAAGCATAAACGGACTCGTTAGGGCCGCCGAAAGCAGTTGCTGCGCCGCAACTTTGGCTTTGTAGACATCACATATGCATTAGGGGGGTTAGGGTTAGGGTTAGGCTGGCCTCTCTCGGTGCCATCACATATGCATTGTTATTTCTCGCTTGGGGCGCGAGACATGTTCTTCGCAATGGAGTAGACGTGGCACCGCTCAGCTAGCAGGTTCAAAAGCGTGTCGAGCAAAAACAGTCTAACCCTAACCCTAACCCTAACCCTAGCGCTTGGTGACTCGGAGCGCTGCACGGTAAACTCTAGCGTGTCGCAGCAGAAGCGTCCCCTGTCGGCATGCCATTATCACTGACGGTGATATTTACCGTGTCACAGCGGAATTGAAACGGGCAGAGACCCCCTAGTCGGCACCCCCTCCTCGTCAACAGTCACCTCTTGCGTGTCGTCACAGCAGAAGTGGAGCAGCAGTGAGTTAGTCATTAGCAAACCGTCATCACCACTAGTTGCTGCTGATGCTGCGCTGCTGAGCTGCATCCACGAACTGCCGCATTGTCAAATAAAATTGGTTTACCAATATTACATGTTACCAATATATCCCACACCATTTCAAAGTCTGACGGAACAAACACACTGTGTGACTCTGACTCTGACTCTATGCCGCAGGTGCTGGTGCGCGAGTGCGGCGCGGTCTACGCTGAGCCGCTGCAGCGCCGAGGCGTGCTGTACAGGTAATCAACTTGAAGTACGCCAGAAGTTGGACTTGAAGTAGAAGTACAAGCCTTTGAGACGGACTGGATGCTAGTGCCCTCACTAAGAAATGTTGAGTTGCAGTGCCAACCCTCGACAGGCACTGGAAGTCACAACCCTCACGCCGTCTCGCTGTACATGGCCTAAAAACAAGTGGAAGTGAGCATGCGCTGTACAAGGTAGTTCACTTGCGCCAAGAAGTTAGACTTGAAGTGCGAGCCTCTGAGACAGACTGGAAGCTAGTACCCCTCTGCACATGTGCTTCAAAGCATCACACTGTACACTATGGTCGTGCTGTACAGGTACTTAACTTGAAGTACGCGCTAAGCACTAGACTTGAAGTATGAGCCCCGGAGACGAACTGGAAGTCACAACTCTCACACCATCGCGCCTTACATTGCCTCAAAACAAGAAGAAGTGAGATTGTGTTGTACAGGTATTTCACTTGAAGTATGCTGAGAAGTAAGCCTTGAAGTGCGAGCTCCCGACACGGACTGGAAGCTAGCACCCTCACACTGCACTGCTGCACATATACTTTAATATACATTTGCGGCGATGGTGGCAGAGTTAGGGTTAGGCTTAGGCTTAGGAGATAGGGTTAGGGAAAGTGTGGCCCGCCCTCCATGCTTGATGATGTATTGTGTCGTACAAGAAAGCACCCCCCTCCTGAAGGACTGGGGGGCGAGCGACCCGGAAACAGACAGCCTCTTTTGTGAGTTGCGCTTAAAGCAAGTCAGAGACCCATCACCTCAATATTTGTTTGAATCTGAAACATGTGCATCACCGCATGTTTCTGTTAATCGAGATCATGTTATGCGCATGCTGCGGGATTACATCTGCATTGCCATGAAGCTGTCCTGCCACGCTCAGCACACCAACACCATCACGCTGGCGATCAGTTTCTGGCTCTAACCCTAAGTAGTCATAATCATAACCCTTAGAAGGGTTACCGCCTCAGGAAGTGAAGTTGCGCGTAACGGAGTAGACAATAAAAATAGAGACTTCGTGAGCGCTCATGAGCCTTCAAGAGCTCTGCAGGCCGCGAAGCGTGGCCGCAGGCTTGAGACTGCAATGCGATACATGCCAAGTGCCAAAACGCTGCATGCGGTCAGCGCCGCCTGTGCAGCAACACCTCGTGAGCTGAAGAGCCAGCGCCAGAATAAGCTCGCAGCTTCCTGGTGTTGCCCGATGCAACGAGCAACTAAACCCCTGCACGCTGATTGGTAAACGGTCGTGCCGAGCTGCTTTGAGGAACAATGCGCCAGCGCTGATTGGTGGCGATGCGTAACATTCCGCAAAAGTATTCGTGTTCGCAAAAATCAGCAAGCGTGGCATCACGCAGGTGCATCAGTGGTGCGGAGACTTGCGCGCGCCATGACTTACAAAGGCTCGCGCCCTGAAGGGTCCCTCGCCTACAACGATGACCTGTACAGGCCGTTTGGTTGAAGTTTGCTGAGACGCCTGACCTGACGTGCGAACCCGTGCGCTTCGCTTGCTGGGATGCTGAGTTGATCAAGGGCTCCAGCATGATTACTCTTCTATGGTGACCGCAGCGTTTCAGGCGACGCCTCTGCTGTGCACGGTTACATTAGATTGAGGCCGGGTCTACCAGTAGGTTTACCACAAGGGGCCAAAGTTGGGTCAGGTTTACGATTGCGGATCCCTCTACCAGAGGGTGTTTGAAGCCCCGCACGGACAAGAAGCTACACACTTGCCTTCACGTTTGCGTGTTGATGTGGCGGTACAGGATGGAGCAGCTGCGCTTCGAATCATTCTTGTCATGATAAAGATATCTAGATTTAGGTTTGAATGACTAATTAGCTGTGCACAGGTGCGTAAGGGGGGAACAGGTCTACGAGTGGGTTACCACAAGGGGCCAGAATTGGGGTCAGCTTTACGGACGCACGTCCCTCCACAACATCTGCTTCTGCGGCCCGCATGGACAGCATGTAAGGCACGCGCGCGCCTTGCTATTATTGTGTCGATGCCGTGGTGCATTGCACATCCCTCCGCAAAGGCTGCTTCTGCAGCCGTCGCGAACGACAAGTGACACAAGCAAATACGTGCCTTGAGCTTCATATGTTGATGTCGCCGTGCAGGAGCAGCTTTCGGATTGCAAGTCCCTCTACAAAGCGTGTTTGTAGGCCTGCACGGGCAAGAAGCTACACACGTGTCCTCATAATCTTGATTCGTGTTGTTGTGCAGGATGGAGCAGCTGCGTAGTGGGTTCAGCCGGCGACGTGCTGTGTACGGTTAGGTTAGGTTGGGGCTAGGTTTACTGGTAGGGTTACGAGAAGGGCCATATGTAGGGCAGGGTTTCAAGATGGCACGACCTCTACAACAGCTGCTTCTGCGATATGTGACATTCTTGTGTTGATGTCATGGGGCAGGATGGAGCAGCTGCGCGGCGACGTGCTGGCGACCGCTGGCGAAGGCGGAGCGTCGCTCACGGCGAAGCTCAGCGAAGCGCTGGCTGCGTGCACGCACGGCGCCGCCGGTAAGAGGTGTTTGATGGGATTAGGTCTAAGTACCTGCCCATCTAACTAATTGAGCAATTGTGGCACCTAAGATTATGATAGGGTAGCTTTGGGGTGTTGCTATATGTACTTCGATGCGGGGTTGAAGTGCGCCTGCTGTATGGTGGAGCGTCACTCGCGGCGAAGCTCGGCGAAGCGCTGGCCGCATGCTAGCACGGCGCCGCTGGTGAGATGTACTCTAGGATGGGGTTAAGGCTAGCGGCCCATCTAATTGAGCGATTCTGGCACCTGTAATCATAGCAGGGTAGGTCTGAGGCGTGGCCATGTGTACTCTGAAGGGTTTGAAGTGCGGCAGCTGGTGACGGTGAGCGTCACTCGCGGCAAAGCTCAATGACGCGCTGAGTGCGTGCGGGCACGGCGCCGCTGGTATGATGTATGATGGGGTTAGAGCTAGCAGCCCACCTGATTGAGTAATCCTGTCACCTGCCATCATAACAGGATAGGTCTGAAGTAAGAGTACATGTACTCCAGAGTTCTTGAAGTGCGTCTGCTGGCGGGAGCGGAGCGTCACTCGCGGCAAAGCTCAATGACGCGCTGACCACGTACGGGCACGGCGCCACCGGTTAGATGTTTGGAATGATTAGGGTTAGCGCCGCACCATAGACCGATCCTGGCACCTTCAATCATGATATGGTAGGTTTGAGGTGACGCTGCGCGTGCGTACTTCCTTGTAGCGGGTTGAATCCTTACCCTTAGCATCACACACTCACAGACGTATCGCCACCCTGATGCGTCTGCTGAGGGGGTGTCTGCTTTTCGACAAGGCTGACAGACACATCAGGCCGCATGTGCGAGTACTATTTGAGCATCAGACACTCACAACAGACTGGTCAGGCTGTCTGTAGAAATACTGTGTGAGCATCACTGTCCACCATGTGAAAATAATTACTGAAGTTGGTGTCAAACGCACCTTCTTTGTCTGCTCAGGGGGGGCTGCCGGAGACACGGGTGCCACGCTGGCCGTGATGCGGGAGCTCTCATCATGAATCTGCTATCAAGCACTCTCCGATCATCAGACATTCACATCGTAAAACCTGCCATCAACCACTCTCTGTCTGCATCAGGCGCGGCTATCGGGGACACGCGCAGCAGGCTGGCCGCGATGCGGGAGCTCTCATCGTAAAAGTGAACATCAAACACTCTCCGAGCAGCAGACATTCACATCGTAGAAGCTGCCATCAACCAAACCCTCTCTGTCTGCATCAGGCGGGGCTGCCGGGGACACGGGCGGCAGGCTGGCCGCGATGCGGGAGCTCGTGCAGGCGCTCGCAGTGGCGCAGGCAGTGCCCCCCGCGGAGCGCGGCGGCGGCGGAGCGCTGACGCTGACGCTGACGCAGCAGCAGCAGCAGCAACCCGCAGCGGCGCCGCTGCAGTCTCTCAAGGCGCTGCTGCTGTCGGAGGAGGTGAGGCTGACCCGCGTAATGTCCCACTGATGCGCGTGCAAAGCATTATTTCAGTTCTTACACGTTCGACTGCGAGTTAGCGGAGCGCGGCGGCGGACGCTGACGCAGCTGCAGCAGCAGCAGCGCGCTCCGGCGCCGCTGCAGTCGGTCAAGGCGCTGCTGCTGTCGGAAGAGGCAAGGCCGCAGAGCGCTGACACAGCAGCAACCGACACGCGTGCAAAAAGTGTTGCAGTTCCTACAAGTTCAACCTCAAGTCAGGAACAGTGGGTGCTCACCAGCTTTTGGAAGCTTTTATTTCAATAGTGAGCCTGGTTGATCAGGACAGCTCGGGACCGCAGGTGCTGCTGAAGGGCTTGGGCCAGACGGTGCTGCGCGTGCGCTTGTATGCTTCTTGCGTTTTTGGTCAAGAGTCTGGGAGAGACAGCAGCGTGTGCACCGCTGATTAGGGTTATGAGAGGGCTAGGAGTTGGGTAAGGGTTAGGGTTAGGGGTAATAGGGTTGGAATTAGGGTCAGGGTCAGGCAGCAACCAGCAAGACTCCGCACGCAGCTGCGGCAGAGTACTACATACCTGATAGGCTTGCATGTATGGATGCGCGGATTAGCCTACAAGAACAGCCAGTTGGCCCACGACGCGCACCTGTTCCATAGGCCGCATGGACATGTTGCGATGACACTCCGGGGTCGCGTGAGTTGCGATGACACTCCGGGGTCGCGTGAAGATGACTTTTTGCACGCCCAACGAGCGCATCGCAACAGCGCTGCGGCTTCGAGAGCAGATGGCTGTATGTCTCACTCCGTTGCGCTGCATGCCAATGCAAATACGCAGCAGCGCCCCGCCCTACTGACCACATGCTGCTTGTTTGCGTAACGCGCTAACAATACTCCCCCCCCCCCCCTCCCCCCCCCCTCCTCTCCCCGTTCTCAAACATCCATCTCCTCTGCAGGGCGTGACCCCCTTCGAGGCCCTCGAATCCGGCCTGGTGCCCGCGCTGCTGCCCCTCCTACGCCCCCCCCAGCCCGCCCTCGTCTGGGCCTCTCTCAATGGGAGCCAGACCCCCCTCATGGGCGCGCTCGGCAAGACCGATACCCCCGCCTTTTCGGCCCTGCTGGCCATAGTGCAGGGGGTCATATCGGCGGAGACGCTGAGGCTGGGGGGCGGGGGGGCGGCGGCGGGGGGGGGGGCGGGGAGGCGCAGGGGGGGGGGCGCGGGGGGTATTGCGCGCGTGCTGAGCGCGCTGACGGAGCCCGTGGTGCTGCGGTTGCGAGCGGCGGAGGGGGGGGGGTGCAGCGTGCGACGGCGACACCCGGCGGTAAGAAAGTCTTACTATATGTGATTCAGCCACGCATCGCAAACTTGGCGTATTCAGCGCTTCTTTAATGCATCATCTTCAGTAGAAGCAGTTGGGATGTTCGAGTGGCGCGTGTCACAAGTTGTCCAGCGGCATGGTGAGCGCAGTTACAGCCCGTGGTGCTGCGGCTGGCGTGCGGCGGAGGGCGGGCGGCGGCGGCACCCTGCGGTAAGGGGGGTCTTACTATCAGTTCAGGCACGCATCGCGAGCTTGGTGTATTTATTCCAGTCCGCGCAGTGTTCTCATCGCACGTCATGAGCTTTGACACTTTGTTCTTGCCATTGACATTCTCTGCCTCCTGCCCGTGCAATCCTTTCTTGTGCAGGACCAGGCGTCAGTTACGGCAGTTACATGTCGATACCCCGTAACTGCCTGATGCCAGTGCGCGCAGTTCTTTCACACCGCGTCAAAGTTGCAAATTACTCCCTTGACATCCACATTTTCTGCGTGCTTTGCGATCGTTTCTCGTACAGGACCAGGCGGCAGTTACGGCAGTTGCGGGCGGACGCGCCGCGAGCGCTGCTGCCGACGAGACCGCGCTGCTGGTGTCGGTTCAGCCCCTCGCCAGAATCAAGCAGGTCCGCGAGTACCTCCTCAAGAGCATACACGTATCGCTGCCCAGGTGCGTCACGTTTTGAATTTTGTGCTATGTGCACACTGGCGTAGCACGTTGAAGTTTGTGCTCTGCGTTACAAGTTGACAATGGTGCTGGTGACTGCAAACGTGACATCTGCCCGGATCAGTCAAGGATCGCTTCGCGCGCATGAGGATTCGACCATCACTTCTGCGCTTCCAGTTGATTTGTATTGAAAGCCAGTGCAATCTTCAATTTTGAGCCTGCGCACTGTCAAGGATGCGGCCATCCCTTTGACATTTCCAGTACAAGTTTTTCTGCCACAGCCCGCACCATCATTGCCGCTGCCTCCCCGCCATACTCCTTCACCCCCCCCCCCTGCCCCCTCCCCCGTTCCCCCTCCCCACTTCCACCACCCATTTTCGCCAACAACAGCTACACCCAGTACTGCAAGAGCATCGTCGGCGGCATGGTGCGCATCACCTCCTGTCCGGGCCTCGAACCCCCTGGCCGTCCCCCTAGCGGCGGCGCGGACGCCGGCTCAGCAGCGGCAGCAGCAGCAGCAGCAGCTGCTGCGCAGTCAGCAGCAGCGCTAAGCGTATTCAACGTCCTAGGTTTCGACGAGAGGACGGGGACGCACCTGCTGCGGTACGCCGCGGAGGGGGGCGCGGGGGCGGGGGACGCGGCGGGGGGGTATGTACAGGTAAGTTTCATACCGTATGTATGCTTGCGGCGGAGGGGGGCGCGGTGGGGGGGTATGTACAGGTAAATTTCATACAGTATGTAGGTACGCAGCGGAGGGGGGCGCGCGGTGCGGGACAGGGTGGGGGGGTATGTATGGGTAAGTTTCATACCGTATGTATGCACGCGGCGAAGGGGGGCGCGGATCTGCCGCGTGCTGACCTTGGCCGCTTGCTGTTTCTAGGGGCTGAAGACGGTGTGCTAGAAGCGCCGCGATCGCATTTGAAAGCCGTTGCGTCAGGAAGTAGGTAGGTGAACAACCGTGCAATGGGTCACCGTAACGGGACGGCAGGTTCGCCGACCAGCAGCAGTGTGTTGCGGCGCGCGGCGCCAGTGCTGCGCCATCCTGCTGCCTGCAGTACTCTGTCTGTGGCGATGCCCGCGGCTGCTATATTCGCCAGAATCCCGTCGGCCTGCCGCACGGCGACAGAACCGCGCGGCTCGCATGCCGCAACCGTCAATGTTAAAGTCTCCTTTTTTTACTTTTGCCTCGTTGCTCTCGCAGCTGGCCCTAGTGGAGTGCGAATACCACGTGCGGATGCCACCAGCCCACCCCCCCTCGGCGACCCCCGTCAGGCGCTCCTCAGCAGAGCTCCCCACCCCCAGCTTTGTGTTCCGAGAGGAGGGCGAAGGGGGGGGGGCGAGGGGGGCCTCCCCCTGGGATGTTGGCCAACTGGAGTTTCACCCGGGGGTGCAGCAGGGGGGGCCGAAGCGGCGGCGCAGCGACGGCGCGCCGCGGCACAAGCGCACCGGCAGCGGCAGCAAGCAGTGAGTGCGACGCAACGCCTTTGATCCGAGCTGTGTCAATGACTGTTATGCTCTCTCTTTCGCATCAAACAAAGCATTACGTGCAGTGGCAGCTGCCAATTTAAACCCTAGCCTTAGCCTTTGCGAAGTCGGCCTTACCCTAAGCTCAGGTAGGGTCAGTCTAGGGGTTACGCTGACCCTAGTTGAGCTCAACGACAAATTTCTGTACTAGAGCGACCACACTCTAAGAGCGGCGGGGCTGGCAGGGCGGACCCGCTCGTACACTGCAGCCCCCACTGTACCTTGAAGCACTCACTCACTAACTGCAGGGGTGTGATCACCTTCCATAGAAGTAGATGTATCATGTTTCGTTCATGCTGCCCCTCACACTCGGCTCCCCCCCCCCCCCCCCCCGCCCCTGTTGCATGTGCCCCCCCCGTTCAGCTCGGAGCAGACCACGCCCGCGGGCAGCGTCGCGGAGTTCACCCCCCGCAAGCCCCCTTTTGGGGGGCCCCCAGGGGGGTCTTCAGACTCTGCGCCAGGGGGAGGGGGCAGCGCGGCGAGCAAGGAGCTGCGCTCGCGCGCAAACCGGTGGGGACGCGGGCTGGTCTCGGACGTGCGCTCGATGCTGCACATACACTCCGGCGGCGATGGCGAGCAGGTGAGGAGGAATGGGAGTGGGCTGAGCCGGCTCCACGTGTGGTAGTGCTGGGCGTGTAAAGGAGAAAAGGTGTGGCTTAAGGCGCCGTATTTGAGCACTGCCGTGAGCATTAGTTATACTGGAGCGATGGGAACGCGGGCTGGTCTCGGACGTGCGCTCGATGCTGCACGTACACTCCGGCGGCGATGGCGAGCAGGTGAAGAATTTCACTGAGAGCTTGCTGCATGTGTGTGTGAGGCGGCTTCACACGCGGTGCACAAAGGAGGGGGTTGATGTTATTGATGGGCCAATAGGCGGCTGCGGTCTCGGACGTGCCTGCGATGGTGCACATACACTCCGGCGGCGATGGCGAGCAGGTAAGGAGTGTTCAATCTGGAAGCCGCTGCTCGTGTACTTGAGCCGGCTACCAAGGAGGGGGGGCGGGGTAGCGTTGCTCTCACTGGTGGGCCAATAGGCGGCTGTGGTTTTGGACGTGCCTGCGATGCTGCACATACACTCCGGCGGCGATGGCGAGCAAGTGAGGAGTGCTCAAGCTGGAAGTCGCTGCTTGTGTGTGTGAGTCGGCTGCACGCGCTGTGTACGAAGGAATAGAGTACAGCTCAGGGTTGCACCTGAGCACTGCTGTGCGTATATGCTACTGATGTTTCAGAGGGGGGGCGCGGTGGTGTTCTTCAAGCTGCACATACACTCCGGCGGTGATGGCGAGCAGGTGAAGAGTCGTTTTGCTGCATGTATATGTGAGCCGGCTGCAGGCGCTTGTAAGCACACAGTCGACGGTGTTGGCAATGTGCACAGCATATGCAGCGTACTTGAAGTACAAGCAAGGGAACAGGATCGCAATGAGCTCTATTCATCTGGCTATCAGCGAGGACGCAGTGGGGGTGCGGCTCTGGCGTGCGCTTACCGAAGCGCGCACACTCTGGTCAAGACTGGTCCAACGCCCTTGCACTCGCAACCTCACAGGCCGGCGGCGGCAGCACCGAGCCAGCCCTGCCGCCAGGCGCAGTTGTGAAGCACCAGCGTCGCACCACACATTTGCACAACAAGAGAAGAAGCTGTTGTCATCGCAGTCATCGGAATTTAGGCTGCTTACCCTTTGCCGCTTGTGCCTCATAGACTTGTATCCTGGCCGGCTCCACAACGATGCATTCTCCTGCCCCCCCCCCGTGCTTGTGAATTTGCAGAGCGGCGGCGGCGGCAGCGAGCAAGCCCTGGAGCCGGGCGCGGCGGTGGAGTGCCAGTGCCGCGTCGGTTACGCAAACGACGGGGGGGAGGAGCGGTGGACTTCGGGGTTCTACAGGGGGCGCATCGAGGCCTGCACGGAGGGCAAACCCGCGGCGGCAGCGTACGCTGTCGTGATGGGCGATGGGGACAGGGTGGAGGGGGTGCCGGTGGCCAGGGTGCGCCCCTACAGGTAACCCCTGCCTTCTGGCGGTTGCGAGAATGCAAACTTGAAGTTGAAGTTGACACAGTGTTGAAGTTTTTATGTCTTGAGGCCTACGTGCAAGGGAGCCGACGACTCAGAAGCGTGTGCTGTCGTGGTGTGCGATGGGGAGAGGCTGGAGGGGGTGCCTGCAGCCAGTGTGCGCCCCTACACGTGATTGACTGAGCCGCAGGGATAGCCCTACCACTTGGCGGTTGCAGAATGTTAATCTGAAGTTGAAGTTGATAGCAATCTCGAAGATTGCATGTCCTGAGGTCTGCGCGAAAGGGGAGCTGACGACTCAGAACGTTTGCACACGCAGTACCAATGATTGTGATTCTGTGCATTGGCCCTGTCGCTGTTGCCATCGCAGCTTATCACACAGCGGTGTTGTGGCAGAAAGAGTGTTGAACATTGGCGTACCCATCGTGGGGCGCCGGCATCGCCGCTGCGCTAGCAGAGGCAGCAGCAGCGCTCACATCACACGTGGTGGCAATGCTGAGCCTTGCTGCGGCAACTGATGATGGATGGTCAAACATGTGCCGGTAGTTGGTGTTGCCGCAGCCCCCCCCCCCACACACACACAATAAGCAAGCACCGAAGAAGTGCCATGTGGAGCAGCGCGCACGACGGAGTGAACAGTGCTCAGCATCATGCCCTCGCTCAGAGCAACTGCTGTCGCACTCGATGAAACATACTCTTGAAGCACTCCTTCCTATACGCTGCAACTTCGCATGATCAGACACTTCATGCATGTACATGGACACAAGGTTGAAGCCACCGTTGACCCTGTGCCCAGGGCAGAAGACGCATTCTTTTTGGCAGCAGCTTCGAGCTCTACAGCTGGCCGAGGCGATGCGGGCGGTTCACTCTGCGGTCGTGGCGTGCAGGGGATAAGGCTCTTCCTACCAACTTCAAATTGCCTCACACAGACGATCTGAATCTATGTCGCCTCTGCCCTGATCGCTGTCTGCCGCCATGGATCGACCAGTGCTCAGCATCATGCACACAAGCCGGCACCGCCCGGAGCGCAACTGCAGTCACACTTTTCAACGCATACCCTTGTAGCACTCGTCGCTATGTGCTGTAGCTTCGCGTTGTCACATACTTCATCCGCGTCTATAATTAGAGTTGTCTCAATAATTGATCTGCATCTATCTTGCCATTGCCCTGCTCGCCCTCTATACCCAGGGGCATCGCAGATACCGCATCCGCACCATCAAATGACTCATCTTCATCTGCACTTCGAATCGTCTCAACTCAAGTCAATTCATCCGCATCTCTATCTCGCCGCTGCCTTGATTGCCCCTGCCGCCAGGGGCATCGCGGCAGGCAGCGTCGTGCGCATCGCCTGGCCCGCTGCGGGCTCCCAGTACCACCAGGCGCTCGTCCTGATGCTATCATCAGGCGCGAGCGCTACGCAGGGGGCGGCGGCAGGGGGGGGCATGGGGGCTGCTACCGTGCTCACGGTAGCGTACAAGGGGGGCGCTGTGGAGAAGGGGGTGCCTTTGGACAGGGTGCTGCTGACGGGGGGGGAGGGGCTTGCGCCGGTGGATGCTCAGGGCTCGGAGAGGTATGTATGAATGCATCCATAAAAGGCAGCATCAATCTAATAGGGCAACAGGCCTAAAAGTGAACTAGGAGTGTCTTGCAAGTGTCTTGCTCGCGCCGGTGGATGCTCAGGGCTCGGAGAGGTATGAAGGCTTTCATACGGCGGCGTTGTCAGTGGCGGAACAAGCCTGAAAGAGAACTAGGAGTGTCTTGCAAGTGTCTTGCTTGCGCCGATGGATGCTCAGGGCTCGGAGAGGTGTGTATGTGTGCTAATACAAGGCAGCCTTGCTCTAATAGGGCAACAGGCCTCTGCAAAGGCTTATACTTCATACACATACAAGACAAAAGTATACGACGGCATTGTTAGTAGGGAATAGGCCTGTGCAAGAGCTTGAACGTGTTGTAGAGCGTTTCGGTTTGAAGTTTCTAGGCTCATGACGGCGTCGTCAGGAACAGGACTGAAAGAGAAAGAGGAGCGTCCTGCAAAGAGTTGTGCAGTGAGCAGCAGCAGCGCGTGCACCACTTCTTGCGCGGAAGCACCCCGAGAGATTACTGCACTAGTGGACACTCAGCTGACTGTGCAGCCGGCAGCGTACCTGGAGCGCACTTCAACTTTACTTCAGCACGACGCTTTTCTCTCATGTCTTTGCGTGGCATGCACGTGACATTGCCCCGTCTGCCGCGGGGCTGCTGGGCGCCGGCCGAAGCATACTTCAACACATACTTGAACTAGCCTTGTGACGCTGCGCAGCTGAACCCCCCCCCCCCCCCTCTCTTCCACCCCACCTCAACAGACGCGTCTGGGTGCGCGACCCCACAGACCCCCCCACCTGGCAGACCGCGGCAGCCCTATCCGGGGCCCTCGCCAACGCCTCCCCCTCCCCCCTGTCCCCCTATCTCCTGGACTCTGCCGAGGGGGGGGTGACGTGGGTTGCAGCTCAGTCGGTGCTCCGGTTTGCGTCTGAGGCGTCCCAGGAGGGGCAGGGGGGGGCGGCGGGGGGGGGCTCAGGGGGTCCATCAGCGCGCGCCTGCCGTTCGGCAACGCGCTGCTGCGGCGGCGCTCTACGCCCGCGGCTGGCTCCGCTGAGGTATGTATGCATGCAACAAACAGACGTGGTTGTGGTTTCAGAGACCTTGAGAGAGCTTACGGTAACAATTAGGTTTAGGGTTAGGGTTAGCAGCGTGTCGTGGTAAGCAGCTAGGTACAAGCATACTCAGGGGGTCCATCAGCGTGCGCCTGCCGTTCCGGAACACACTGCTGCAGCGGCGCTCGACGCCCGCAGCGGGCGCTGCTGAGGTATGCATGTATGTAATAAACAGACATGGGTAGTGGCTTCATATCTTGAGAGGGTTAGGGTTAGGGTAAGGGCAAGGGTTAGCGGCGTGTTGTGGTAAGCAGCCATGTATGCAGGCTCAGGGGGTCCATCAGCGCGCGCCTGCCGTTCGGGAACGCGCTGCTGCGGTCGGCGCTCGACGCCTGCTGCTGGCTCTGCTGAGGTATGTATGCATGCAACAAACAGACGTAGTTGTGGTTTCAGAGACCTTGAGAGAGCTTATGGTGACAATTAGGTTTAGGGTTAGGGTTAGCAGCGTGTCGTGGTAAGCAGCTAGGTACAAGCATACTCAGGGGGTCCATCAGCGTGCGCCTGCCGTTCAGGAACACGCTGCTGCAGCGGCGCTTGACGCCCGCAGCGGGCGCTGCTGAGGTATGCATGTATGTAATAAACAGACATGGGTAGTGGCTTCATATCTTGAGACGGTTAGGGTTAGAGTTAGGGTAAGGGCAAGGGTTAGCGGCGTGTTGTGGTAAGCAGCCATGTATGCAGGCTCACGGGGTCCATCAGCGCGCGCCTGCCGTTCGGGAACGCGCTGCTGCGGCGGCGCTCGACGCCCGCTGCGGGCACCGCTGAGGTATGTATAGATGCAAGAAACAGACGTGGGTGTGGCTTCAGACCTTGAGAGGGTAAATGTCGCGGTTTTGGGTAGGGTTAGTGGCGTGGCGTGGGAGGCAGTAGGCAGCTAGCTACATGCATGCCTGGGTGCTCATACGCCATTCGGCTGCGCGCGGGGGGAGGGGGGGGGCGGGGGGGGGCGGGAGGATGCGTCAGTGCTCAACTGCTACTGCCAAACCTCTCTGCGTACACCACGGGAATCTCAAGAGGAGGTCCTGGTATTGAGATGTGGCCCGAACGTCATATTTTGGCACGGTTTGGCAGTCGCTCAAGACGCCTTGGACACAAAAGGGCATTTCAGGCGTCTCATCATTCATTACAAGTTGCTATCGCTTGTGCATATGCATGCCATGCGCCGATGCCGGGATGTGCTGGAAGACACGCGATGCGCTTGAGCCCTTGGGCCGCTGACCCGAACCCTAACCCTACGCGCGCGTCGCCGCCGGGTGGTTGGCTGCAATTCTTGCCCAAAATCCGGCTGTTTCCAAGAGCTAACAGCAAGGCGTTCCCCGCACAACAACCGTTGGAGCGCGCACTGTCTCAAACATGGAAGCAGCAGTGCTCAGCTCAGGCAGCGCTGAAAGACGTGCGGCAGGAGCGAATTTATTCCCTTTTTTTTACCTTTGAATTGAATCGCCTGCGCCTGATCTGTTTCAAGTTGTTCAGGGGTAGCAGAGGCTGAGACTAGGCGACCTCAGTTTTGTTTTGTTGTTGTTTATTTTTTATTTTTTTGTACCTGGAGACAGCACTGATGAAGACCTTCTCCTCATGCAACAAGCTCCTTGCTACTGATACCTTGAAGCACGACTGACTTGATGTTGCCTTGCGCGTGTTGCGAGCAGGGGGGGTCGCCGCAGCAGCCGCCGCCGCCGCCGCAGCAGCAGCAGCAGCAGCCGCAACAGGAGCCGTTCACACCGCACGCGTGGCTTCGCTCTCGGTATGTGCAGCTGAGCACTGATGCATGCCGCGCCCTCGTTGCCTGATACTGTCGCCAACATCACCGTGGTCACGTTTGTGTTTGCAGTTTACTTGCGGCTTGCGTCCTGTGCTCCTCCTTCTCCGCTGAACCCATACGAGAAGACCAGTATATGCTCAATTTGCCACAGTGTCTTTCTACCTTCGTTTGTTGATGTACGAATTTTCGTTCGCTCATTATTCGGAACACCAGTTATGTTCTGCGCTGACATGATAAAATACCATCATTGTTTTTTAACCACCACATTGGTGATTCCCTTCACTCAATCATGATTAGATATCAGTTGATTCATGAATCTGAATGCCATCCACATTCCTGCACCCTCTCCAGCAACAGGCCGCGAGCTAGACAGCGCTCAGCACCCTGGCGGGCGGCCTCACGGTGCTATCAACAACTACCACAGCGTCCTTAGTCCTTACTTTCATTCATTGATAATGAGTACCAGTTGGTGGATTGTTTTGAACACCATGCATGTTTCCGCACCTCTCTCCAGCAACAGGCCCGCCAGCAAGACAGTGCCCACAATTCTACATTCAATTGTGAATGAATATTTTACTCGGTTCATGAATCTGACCACCAATTATGTTTCTGCACCTACCAGCGACAGGCCCGCAACCAAGACAGTGCCCATTATCCATCATTCATTTATTACAGTCAGTTCATAATTGTGAACGCCATCCATGTTTTTGCACCTCTCTCCAGTGACAGGCCCGTGAGCACGACAGTGCTCAGCACCCTGACGGGCGGCCTCACAACGCTGGCGCGGCCGCAGCGCCGCAGGCACAGCGAGCCTGCAGCGGCGGTGGCAGCCGCTGCCGACGCCGCCATGCCAGGCCGCTACAGGCAAGTGGAGGGTATATGGTATGGCAGCAATTTAGTACAAGTCCGAAGGTTACAATGTCGGTTAGTTGCCATTTGAGGCCGCTACAGGCGAGAGTGGAGGGTATACGGTATGGCAGCAACTCAAGACATACTTCAAGTTGAAGTACAGTATTCACGTGACTCTTTAGCGACTTACCATGACACTGTTTGCACAAGCGGCTGCCGCCGACGGTGCCGTGCACGGCCGCTACAGGCGAGTGGAGAGTATACGGTATGGCAGCAATGTAATATAATTTCAACATTTATCATGTTGGTTGTTTGCCATGCAAGGCCGCTACAGGCGAGTGGAGGGTATACGGTGTGGCAGCAATTCAATACATACCATGTTGGCTTTGTTACCTACTTGCTGCTTACCGTGGCAGTTTTTACGCAGAGGCTGAAGCCGACGCTGCCATGCACGGCTGCTACAGGCGAGTGGAGGGTATACGGTATGGCAGCAACTCAACACTACATGAAACCATTGGCCATCACACAAAACGTACTCTACCAGGGCGCAACGCAGACTTGGTTGCTGCATAACAGAGTATACCCTACGAACACAAACGACACCTGACTTTCCTTGGGGCCTTCAAACCTCCAAGACCAGGCAGGAGTATTGCAGTGATGCTGATATGGTTGTGAGCACGGCTCAGGGGTTAGCGTTAGGGTTAGGGGGTTCGCAATACGCATTTACTCATCAGCACATCCGAAGGCTACCACACGTTGCCCATGAGACAGCGTACTGGAGGAACACGCATTCTGAAGAATGTTCTTAATCGCGCGCGCTACCTTTCTGCTGCAGTGCGGATGCGGCCTTAAGTACTTCTGAAGTATATCCAAGTCCACGAGCACTATAGCGATGCTCATCTGGTTGTGAGCACAACTGACAGCGACCACATATTTTCACGAGAGAGCGTACCCACAAAACACTCAATGCGAAAAATGGTCTGCTCTCGTGTCGCGCACTACGGTTCTGCTGCAGTGCGGATGGCCACCGCCAGCACGACGGTGGCGACGCCGGCGATGACCAGGAGGTCGATGATGATCAGCAAGGTGAGACGGAGCACTGTCTCGTGAGCACATCTTGTCTTGCAAGTAAAGCCTAAACGCATCACAATCAAATCATTGCCAATTTTGCCTTTGTAGCCTGCATCAACAAATCGAACGCTTCTTACACAAAGACAGTCCATGAACTACAGTGTGTGTCCTTCAAGTGAGCAATGATTTGCTTATTTCAGATCGGTCAAGGCAGCAAAATTGGGTCAAAAGGGCACATACACACGGGCTGACTACCAGGCAGCACGAATGGCGAAGCGTTACATCGACCTCACCAGGCGCATGCGGCATCTTCATACCCAGAATGTGTGCAGCGCTTAGGCAAACGGCCACGAACGACGGCGGCACCGTGGCTCGCCACGACCGTCTCCGGCAGACGCATCATGGTTGGATGGGTAGGTAGGTATGTGACATTGAGCCACAGCGCTCATCAACGCAATGCAGCACGGCTCAGCTGGTCGTGTGCGTAGGTAGGTATGTGACATATATATACACTGAATCACAGCGCTCATCAACGCAATGCAGCACGGCTCAGCTGGGCGTGTGCGTAGGTAGGTATGTGACATTGAGCAGCAGTGCTCGTCGCATCGGCTTCACCTCACGTGCACCGCGGCGCCCCTGCCCCTCGTGCTGCCGCGGCAGACACGACACACACGGCGGAGCACTGTCACGTGAGCATCTCATCCTGCACGCATGCCCTTCAAGTTAGCACTGACCCTCTTGTTCACATTGGCAAGATAGCCGCATTAAATCCATAGGGCGCATATGACAAAACAGGCTGACTCCGTAGGCAGCACTGACCCTACCACTAACCCTAACTCTAACCCTTCACCCTGATTATTACCTGATGGTGAAGCGTCACATCGACCTTACCGTACGTGCTCATCACCCTGCCCTCGCGCCGCCGAAGCAGGCGCCGCGCACAACGACGGCCAGGAGGACTACAGCGGCAGCGAGCGAGAGCGACGGCGACGGCGAGGAGGATGCGCTGGCGGCACTAGCCCTATCTCTGACCCTAACCCTAACCCTAGCTCTAACCCTAATTAGTTGTAATCGTGAAACCGACCTCACCGCGGCGCTGCCCCCTGCCCCTTGCGCCGCCGCGGCAGGCGCGCACGACGACGGACAGGAGGACTACAGCGGCAGCGAGAGCGATGGCGACGGCGAGGAGGACGCGCTGGCGGCGGCGCTGGTGGCGGCGGCAGCGATGCGCTCGCGCCGTGCAGACTCGGAGGAGATGGCCGCGGCCGCGGCGGCGTCTGTTGGTGAGATTTGGGGTGCGGGTCAGGGATTAGGGCTGTAGGTCGGTCAGGGTTAGCGTTAGGGTTTGATTGGGTTACTCGCACCTCAGGCTGCAGGGTTTGACACAGGCCATGCGCTTGCGCCGCGCCGACTCGGAGGAGATGGCGGCCGCAGCAGCGTCTGTCGGAGATAGGGTCGGGATGGAGCTTCGTCTTTTGGGACCTTGGTCAGGATGAGGTTTGTCAAGCAAAGCAGTGCTGCAATACCCAACACTTGAAGTACACCTTTTTCACCTGCTCTGCCGCCCCCATGCTCCCGCGCCGCCGCCGCCGCAGCGGCAGCAGCCAGCAGCAGCAGCGCGCGGCGCGCCACCCGGCGGCGCCAGGAGCGCCGCACCGAAGCTGCGGGCGCGGGGCGGGGGAGGGGAGGGGGCGGCGGGGGCGGGGGGGCAGGCAGGGGGGACCAGGCGCGAGCCGAGGAGGCAGGGCCCCAGTACCTGACGCTGCCGCGGGTAGAGGACGGTGATGCGCTTGCTGCGCAGGGCTGGGCGGCGCCGCCGGCGCTGCAGCTGCTGCTGGCACCGGCGGCGGAGGCGGGCAGCGGCGGCGGCGCGGGCGGCGGCGACATGACTGCGGGTGCGTCGCGGGTTGAAGTGCGCAGTGCGTGGTGAGGTGTTAGGCGGCAATATTACTGCTGGTCGCAGTGAGACGCTGGGTGGCAACATTAGTGCTGGTGCATCATTGTTTGAAGTGGGCAGTGTGTTCAGCGCACAGTGAGGCGCTGAGTGGCGACACTGCTGCTGGGTTGAGCTGAGCAGTGCGTTCAGCTCACAGTGAGGCTTTGGGCGGCGACTTCACTGCTGGTGCGTCACACGTTGAAGTGGGCTGCACGCGTGGCGCTCGTCGCGCCCGGTTGTGCAATGCTGATGACTTCAACTTTGAAGTTGACAGCTTGATGCTGAGGCCAAGTGCGCCTGTTGCGTGTCCCTTTCAAGGGCTAGGGTAACTCTAACCCTAACCCTAAGCCGCAGTCGGCTATGGCCCTCTCACTGCGATATTAACACTGGTGCGTCACACGTTGAAGTGGGCAGGGGCAGTGGTGTTTCAGCTCGCAGTGAGGCGTTCCGCTGGCCGAGGGCGATGCGTGCATATGCGCTGCGGCTGCTAGAAATCTGTGCGCAGTGGGCGACGGTGGCAGAATCGGCGGTGTTGAGCACTGCTGTGTGGAGGCAAGCTCGAGCCTTGACGTGCCGCTATAACCTTCCAATTTTCTTCTTACCGTTTCTATGCATTTGGCTCCAAGGACATTTCAGGTCCAGGCACTGATGTCGGTAGCCTGCGACGCCGCTGCTGGCGCTGGGTGTGGGACTGCATTGACACGAATGCGGATGTTACTGCCGGTGCATTCAGTGCGCTCCACCTAGGCGATGGCTCGCATGTGGTGTCAACCCTAACTCTCAGCTTAAAACTTACTCCAACCCTGACGCTACCCTGACTGAGCGATTGCTGGCATATGGTGATGACCATGAGCTGTTGTGAGGTACTTAAAGCGTCGAGGAGCAGCTGTCAAAAAAGTTGTAAGTTGCGCGCATGAACGCGGTGTGCTCGAAGCTCCGCTCTTGCTTCAACGCCACGTGCGACGAGCGCGTTACGCTGAACACTGCTGCAAGTGCGTGGCGCTGAGGCCCGCAACAGTTGCAAAGCGATGCCGGCGCTGCAACGAGTGCATGGCGCTGAGCAGCGCTGCATGCATCAAGTGCACGTCATGGAGCACCATGACAGCTGTGTAGACCTGAACAATCTGACAGGTGTGCAACGCAACTCCAGTGACCTCGCTGCGCGCTGTGGGAAGTGTGTGCCGTTGAGCTCTGTGCCGACTGCGAACCGCTCAGAACACTGCAATAACTGCGTGGCACACCTCTAGCGACATGGCTGCTTTTAGGGACAGGGCATAACCCTAACCCTAACCCTAATCAGAAATGATGCGCACTTGTCCGCGCAGGCAGATGGGTCGAGCCAGAGGACTCCGACACCGTGTTCAAGACGACCAGAGCGTTGTTGCTGTCGCAACAGGTGAGCGTTGAAGCGGTGCAACCGCTTTGCAACTGCGCCTTAGAGTTAGGGTTAGGTTTTAGGGTTAGGATTAGGCACCACTCCGTTGTGTTGCGCTCCACAGTGTTGCACCTGGCGATGAGCTCCTGCATAGGGGTAGGCAAATCCTGACGCTAACCCCAATCTTTACGCACCTGCAACCAGCAAGTGCTTGAAAACACTTGGTCTTGGCACCTGTTAAGCTCAGAGAATGCGAAAATCCAGCATCTGCATCACCACAGAGGACCGTGTTCAAGGGTCTGTTCGGCTGAGGTTGCAGGGGGGTGGGAGGGGGGGGGAGGGGGGAGGCTTGTCAGTTTGACACAGTGGCTATGCCCCCCTTGAATGCTTAACAACACACCAGCAACCGAGCATGGGCGCTTGTGAACAGCTCTGAGTTCAAGCGTGATCATTTTCGTCAATTCCAAACCCTACTCCTGACCCTATCCCTAATCCTTATCCTAAACTTGACCCTCGTAAATGCTGCAGGGGGCGAGCTTGCAGCGGCACAGCAGCACCAGCACCATCCAGGCCATGCGTGTTTGTCAATGCTAACCCTACACCCTATGCCGAGCCCCACCCCTAACCCTAACCGTCGTCATTGCGCTGCAGGCGGCGAGCTTGCAGCGACACAGCAGCAACAGCACCAGCGAGGCCAGCAGCCGGGACGTGTCGCCGCCACGTAAGCAGCAGCGCTCAATGCTTGTGCAGCTTGAGGAGGGGGGTCTAATGAATCACTTTAATGTCAGCATGTTCTGTTTTGCTTGTGGCAATCGAGGTTGTGGCAGGTGTCAACGTGTCGTGAGTTGGTGGCAAAGTGTTTTCATGGAAATGGTTGGGTTGGCTGTCATGTAAGCAGCAGTGTTCCACGCATGTGCAAGCTGTCGTTATCGTCACCTGCAAGGTCCCAAATCGCATGTTGGTGAAGTTCATTACTTGCAGTACTTGAAAGCGTCGCCGCCACGTAAGCAGCAGCGCTCAACGCGTGTGCAGCTTCTCGCTCCCAAATATAGGGGCCAATGAATCAATACTTTGTCAGGATTTACAGTTCGTAGTTGCAGCGACTGCTGTTCTCGCACACGTCAAGGTGCCGCCGCCACGTAAGCAGCCACGCTTCGTGCGTCTGTAGCTTGACATCAGCAGCAGTGCTCCTTGCGTATGCAGGCTTTTGATCTCGCCGAGGTCCCGCTACGCTTGCTGCCATACTTCAAGTGGTTCGTTGCTTGCATACTATGGAGTATGCAGCGTTTGCTGACAAGGCGCGCGCCAGAATGTCACGCGCCTTCATGGTTCATGAGCATGTGTGCGTGTTCGTCACCGCGCCACATACGCAGCTAGCACGATCCACCCGCCCTCTGCCCACTTTGGGGATACTAGATATTGCTTCATGTCGTACTGATTTTGCGGCCCATCAGCGTACATTTCATGTAAGCTATGTTCCCTGGGTGTGCGACCTCCGCCACTCCTTACACATGAGCTGGCGGCGCAAATGTTGCCATGCAAGTAGACGTACTTCTGCATTTTCTGTTTGCAATGGAGTGATGCACTTGACTGAGCCGCTCGGCCTGGTTATTGCATGCGAGCATTGAAATGAATATGCACTGCACATCGCCTCCTCTTGAGCGGGTCACTGGGGCACTGAAGCAAACGAGTGACTTCGAGTCGTTGAGTCGTTGAGTCGCCACGCATGTCCGTATGGATGCGCCGTTTTGTGTTTGTGCGCGCAGGCACTGCGCCGAGCGTGAGGGCAGGGCTCAACCTGGCGGATCTGAGGCGCACGCTGGGGCGCGACGCCGCCGACAGGGGGGTGCAGGTATGTAGGTATATATAGTGTACATGAGACTTGAAGTACTGTTGTCATGATAGTCAAAGTACCGCAGGCACCACAGTTCAGATTTGCGGCACAAGTGTCCGTGATGAGACGTGCATGCTGTGACCTAGTCAGCCTCTGCACTGCGTATCTACCATACGTTTGCCTATTGCGGACCTAGACTCGGGCGTAGGCGCCGACAGGGGGTTGCAGGTATGTATGTATAAGTGTATACGAGAGTTGAAGTAAAGATGCACCCAGACTCGTGCAAATGCCGCGGATCATAGACGGTGACTTTACATGAAGTATGTCATTTCTTGAAGTACCGTGTAGGATGTGAAGCATTTTGCGTGCCTGCACCACGCGAGGCACGCAGCTGAGCACTGCGCACTGCGGCGCTGCGCTGCTGCCCGACGCCTGTGATCGCACTCTCCCTTATCAAATGACACCACTTAGGGTTAGCGTGATCGCACGCTTCATGTTCATAATCAAAGGTTACCACGTTCTTGCTGTGGCGACTCACCACGGTTGTGCCTCCCCACGGTACAGGGGGCACCCGTAGACTGCAAGCTATAGGCTGCACGCACATGCTCCAAATACCCTAGTTGCTCCAAATACCCTCACCTGGATTCACAATACCAAGCTTACACACGGCTGTGTATGCTCTCGCGTCCTCCCGCAGACCCTGGTCTTCACGGTCACAGTGGGGGACCCTGCCTCTCCCAGCAATGGTGCGCGTGCGCAGTCGGCAATAGCCCTGGAGGAGATCAGGGGGTCTCTCTCCCCCGGTTTGGCCACGGCGCTGGAGGTTGCGAGGGGGCTGTGGGGGGTCAGCCAGGCGGAGAAGGCAGGGCAGGTGGGAGGGGGTGCTTGTCGCACTCGAAGATGTGCTGTTTTTCGACTGAAAGTCTTCTTTAAAAAAAGTCAGATGAATCCGAATTCATGCACGTTTCAAAAAAAATGGAATCATCCCCCCCCCAATGTCACCTCCACAAGAAGTGTGTTTCTATGAACAATGTCATGAAACTGAGGGTGTATTAAAATAAATAGTGCGGCAGGGCGACGTGTAGTAGTAGGAGCATTGACGAGCGGTCTGCATGCACTCTTCTGCATATTCGTGTACTGGTCATCAAGGGCGCATCACACTTGACGACGTGATGACTGCCTGCGCGCCGCTCTGACGACGCTGTGCCAAACGAACACCCGCAGTCTCTTGCCTGTGAAACTCTCCTGAAACCTACAAGTCGCACATCGCATATGTACACTTCGCAGTACACTCCTATGTACCCACTCAAATGCACCTCGACTATCCAGATGCTCACGTCACGCTCCTGCGTGTGTACGCGCCTGCGTTCGCAGCCCGACCTATTTGCGGGTGCCGACGCGGACGAGTCTGAGTCGTGGGTCATCGTCAAAGGGTCGAAGGACGCTTCTACATAGCGATATACATACAGTTTACAATCTGCAGTATACGCATTGACACATGTGCATCTTGACGCATGCAGACGCTCATACCGTGCTCTCCCGCGTGTGTCTGCAGCCCGACTTGTTTGCGGGCGCCGACGCGGACGAGTCTGAGTCGTGGGTCAATGAGCCGCTCGCCGGCGTCGCGTCGCAGGCCATGGCGGATGAGCTTGCAGTCGCCGCCAACGCACTGCCGCCGTGGCTCGAGGCCATTGTGTGCGGTGGCTACGGGTGCGTGCTCATAGCTTCTTCAAGTATTGAAGTTTGCCTTTCTCAGACCTTAAAGTTAGCAGTTAGGACCACCTTTCTAGAACACGTGCGCTGCCGCCGTGGCTCGAGGCCATCGTGTGCGGCGGCTACGGGTGAGCGCTTCCAGTGTTGAAGTTTGCCTGTCAGTGTTGAAGTTCACCCATGGTGAACCTTGAGGTCAGGAATCTTTCAAAGTATCGCGCTGCCGCCGTGGCTCGAGGCCATCGTTTGCGGAGGCTACGGGTAAGCGCTTCCAGTGTTGAATCTTGCATGTCAGTGTTGAAGTTCATCTATTGTAAACCTTGAGGTTAGGAATCTTTTTAGAATATCCCGCTGCCGCCGTGGCTCAAGGCCATTGTGGTCGGCGGCTACGGGTGAGTGTTATGCCTGCTTCACGTATTCAAGTTTGCCTATTTTGTTACAACCTTGAGGTAAGGGCATGCTTAAAATACTGGCGCTGCTGCCATGGCTTGAGGCGATAGCGTACGCTCACCACGGGCGAGTGCACATTGCAGGACTATGTCACATACTGCAGAGCCTGATGTACTGTTGTGTTCATGATTTATCGGCCTCCTGACTCGTGTCGCCGATTCGATACGCAGTCCGCTTGCTGATGCGCAGGTTTCTACTGCAGCTGGGCCTGCGCCGTCGCTTGTTCACTCCGTACTCATTGACTCAGACCGGCCTCTTGACTCACGCCGCCGACTCGACTCTCGGTCCACTCGCTGATGCTCAGGTTTCTGCTGCCACTGGGCCTGCGCCGGCGCTTCTTCTCGCCATACTCGTTAACTCAGATCGGCCTCTTGACTCAAAATTGGCCTCTCGACTCATGTCGCCCACTCAATTTTCGGCCTGCCTCGCTGATGCTCAGGTTTCTGCTGCCACTGGGCCTGCGCCGACGCTTCTTCCAGTCGTGCTCGTTCGGCGTCAACCGCAGCATCGCGTGGCTGCAGACGCAGGCTGCGGCCGCCGCCGCAGGGGCTTCAGGCGGACAGCCAAGGTAGGCATCAATTCGGTTACGAGTATCGCATACATGCGGCTTATAAGTGCTGTTCAAGAACTACCATGGGCCGATACGTGTGGTGCTCGTTTTCCGTCGCGGGCCTCGCAGTAATGCACTGTGAAGTAGACCAGTTTGAAGTTTGACAGCTTTAAAAGCAATTCAGGCGGTTGCAAGCCCGTGATGGGAGTGCGTGTTGTGATGTTTGCGTCATACAATGTTAATGTTACAAATGTTAATTACAAAATGCAGATGAGCATCAGTCCTTCAAAGCCTTATGATGTTGTTGCATCATGGAGTAGTTACCAGTCCCTGCAGCATTGCTCTCAGCAAAAGTCTTCTTGTGACCTTTGGGGTAGGCAGATGGCCAGCAGTTAACATGGGCAACATAGATCTGAATTAGAGTTAGGGTTTGGGTGCACTTGGCGCGCCGACAGACAGAGCTGCTGCATGAAACGAGGAGCCCAAACATGACGTCACTACAGCGCTTTCGTTGTGATACCATGCCATACATACCCCATTCCTTCTCCACAGCATTGCACAGCAGTGGCAGGCTGCGGAGGCGTGACGTATAATACCTTACTTTGCTTCTCCACAGCATTGCACAGCGGTGGCAGGCTGCTGAGGCGTGACATCGCTAGCATATCTTACCATACTATGCATACCCCCCTGTCTCTCCGCATCATCGCTCATCGGCGGCAGGCTGCTGAGGCATGACGCCGATGCATATCAATACCTTACCATGCCATACATACCCCTTGTCTGCATCATCGCTCAGCGGCTGCAGGCTGCTGAGGCGTGACGTCGATGCATATCAGCACCTTACCATATCCTACATACCCCTTGTCTGCATCATCGCTCAGCGGCGGCAGGCTACTGAGGCTTGACATCGTACAGGTGTCGCGCGACCACTTCCTGACGTGTCATACCTCACCATACCCTACATACCCCCTGCCTCTCCTCATCATCGCTCAGCGGCGGCAGGCTGCTGAGGCGTGACGTCGTACAGGTGTCGCGCGACCACCTCCTGGAGCACGCTCAGCAGATCATGCTAGCGTACACCACGCCGACGTCACTCGCATCGGTGCTCGAGTTCAGGTTCCAGGTGCGCCACGCGCAGCGCGCTCTCAAGTTCATGCCGTAAGAGTTGAAGTTTATGTCCACACGCCTGCATACTTCAAAGTATGTACATTAATATTTATACTAGAAGTTTTTGGTATGCTCGCGTACACCACGCCGCCGTCGCTGGCGTCGGTGCTCGAGTTCAGATTCCAGGGTTGTCACTCTTGAAGTCGTGAGGGGCCCTCATACGTTTCTGTGAATTGAACCCCTACTTGGCATGTGTGTCCGACATGATTTAGAGAGTAAGAGTCGTGCACACTTGTAACTGAAGGCCTTGGCCTGCACCGCATTGCACGTTTCACCACGCCACTACCTCAGTGCAGAACATGCAGTAAAAGTGGTACTTCTACAATTCATGCAACGCGCGTTACGCACCTGATGATTGCATTGATATGAGCAACTACGTGCAGATTCCATAGCTGGCTACGCTGTGCAAAAGTGGACTGACTATAAATATGTATGTCCCCACGTTTGCCCCCCTAGTTCCTGCACTGGATTCCTGGTGTAACGCCCTTCCCCCTCCCCCCCCCCCCCAAAACAGGGGGAGCGCGGCCTAGGCGCGGGCGTCACGGCCAGCTTCTACTCCGCCGTGGCGGCAGCGATGCACGCGCGCGGCGCCCTAGGCAAACTGCCGCTGTGGGTTGACAGCGATTCGCTGGCGCCCGTTGGCGAACCCATAACGCACCCGAACGGGCTGTTCCCGATGCCCCTCGGGCGCGGTCACCCGCGGCGCGGCGCTGTGCTCGCGCAGTTCAAGGTGAGAAGTTGAAGTTGAAGTGGTGATGCGGCGAACAAAGGGATGCGCGCTGGCAAGCAACACGCGTTTTCAGATGCCCTTCAGGCGTGACAGGTACGCGTTTGCGCAGTTGTTGGCATTCCCCGCCGCCGCCGCCGCTGCACAGTTCCTCGAAAAATCAACTCTCCATGCGCTGCCTCACTGACTGCCACCCCCTCCCCTCCGCCTTCCCCGCTTGACATTCACGATTTTGAAAGCCACCGCGTCGCCACTTTGTCACCCACCCACGACAGAGTCATCACTTTGAATGGTCACACGCTAGGAAAGAAGAGGGGGGCACTGTGCTAACTCTGCCGCATTCTCAACACCGCAGTGCTGCAGCGCTTCGCCACGCACTGCCCCCCCCCGCCGCCCCACCGGATACTCAGGTCAGGCGCAAGTCTTCAAATTTACTCACACGACTGAACCGACAGCGCGCCCATACTGACATCCCTCTCCGCCGCCGCCGCCACCGCCGCTGCACAGTTCCTGGGGCGCCTAGCCGCGCGCTGCCTCATCGACAGCCAAGTCCTGCCCCTCCCCCTGTCTCTGGACTTCATGCGCCTGGTTCTGGCGGTCAGCGGCGGCGGCGCAGCAGATGACGCGCCGCCGCCCTCGGCAACTGCCGTAACCGCCGTAACCGCCGAAGCCGCCGCCCTCGCACCGCGCGACCTGCCGCGCGTGTACGCGGAGCCCGGCGCCGTGCTGCTGCGCCTGAGCCGCGCCCTCCACACGACTTCAACTCCGGAGACTTCAACTCTGGAAACTTCAACAGTGGCGGACGCGGCGACCGCTGCTGCGCAGCTGGACGGCATGCCGCTTTCTGATTGGCTGGAGGCGGCGTGCCTGTCCATGGTGGACCCGCTGTCGGGGGAGCGGCTGGCGTGCGCGGCGGGTGCGTAACGACTGTAACTGCCGTAACTGCCGCAACTGTCGCTGCTGCAACTGATGGGGCTGTGCTGCTCGATTGAAGGACGCGTGCACGAGCGGAGCGACTGCTGGTCAATGCGTTTGACTTCGAGGAGTAGTTGCGCAGATGCCCTCGCAGCATCCTTTGCAATTGCCCAGTAGCGGCGCTCAAGTTTGAAAACACATGCATTGCGCAGGCTGCTTGCGACGAAATGTTTACCGCGTTGACAGCCACTTTGCTGTGCCGCACCTACCTATGGCCCTCGCTGGCTGACCCCCAGCCTGCACTCTTGCCGTGTGACGTGAAAACCGCTGTCCTTCAGTGCGCCGCCGCACCGCATTTGCTCTCACGCCGCACCGCGTGCGCCACATGAAGCGCTCAACTCCAACACACTGACTGCGTGTCACATCGCATCCTGGATATCATCACACCATGTGCTCTATTCCATTGCGTGCTCCACATCGTCGTGTGCTCTGTCACACCTTGTGCCATTGCCACTCGCGCTGTGCTGACGCCGCCGCCATGCGTGCTGCCGCTGCTGCTGCCGCAGGGCCGGGCCTGTCACTCATGTCGCCATATTCTGTACCGCTACCAAAGTATGCGTTATGTTTGTACAGCGGTGCACATTCCATCACATCATCTATCACATACGGTAATGTAACATCACAATGGGCCTTGCTCGCGCCGCACCGGCGCTGCCGCCATTGCGCGCTGCTGCTGCTGCTGCTGCTGCAGGGCCGGGCGAGGCACCCGCCGTGACGCCTGCCAACGTTCACCACTTCGTCGGCGAACTGCTGCTTAAGTGGCTAGGGTATGGCGTCGTGCCGCAGGCACAGGCGTTTGTTGCGGGCTGCGCGGAGGCCTTCCCCGTGAGTGAGAAAGAAGTACTTTGCAGCATATGTATACATCAAAGTGTAAAGGTTTTGTTTGAGGCCAGCAGTGAGGGATTTTGGACAGAGGGCGAAAGCCCGCTCCACCTATGGTATGTGTATGACTTGAACAAAAAATAACAAAAATCAGTATGTTGGCTGGTTCATTGTCAAGTATCTTTGCTCAAGCAATGCCGAAAGCACACGGGAGAGCGCTGAGTGGTGCTGCAGTGCTCAGCAATCTCGCTCCCCGCCAACAGTCTAACAGCTGCAACAGGTCTAGGGGCTTGGCGAAGCATGGCCAGTGCTGCGGCCCTTGTTAAAAACGCATGGTAATGGAGCAGGCCTCACGATGCCAAGTCCCAACTTTTTCAGCCTTACTGGTTTGTGAATCAATGCGAGCCCTCCACTTCTGGTACACACATATTCACTTGGGGGGTAGCTTCCTTTCAAGGACGATCCATTAAGATCTCGAGGCATGATATTGTTGTTTGTCTGGCATGCCTGCTACAATAATGAAAGCACCCCAGAAGAAGCGCGACGGAAGAACGTTGAGCAGTGCTGCAGCAATTTGCCCCTCCGGCCCCCCCTTCTAACCGCTAATGCTTCGCGTTCAGCTTCAGCCATACGAACAGTATCAACATTAAATGTTCTGTGCATCTTGCATTCCTCTCAGCTACTTGCTCACTGCTGCTGTTTCGCGCTCCTCGACCCTGCACTGTGCAGGCTCGCAAGCTGCGGGCGTTCAGCGCAGCGCAGCTACGAGATCAGCTGTCTGGTACTGTAGAACACAACACTCCATGCACCTCAAGCCCCCTTTGCTCAGTGCTGCTGCTGTATGCTCTTCGATGCTGTACAGGCCCGCAAGCTGAGGGCGTTCAGCGCAGCTGAACTGCGAGATCAGCTGTGCGGTCAGGAGCCGCTGGACTGGCCGTTGGAGTATCTTGAGGCTGTCGTTTCGCCTGGCGCGGGGTACACGCGCAACAGCGAGGTATGTAGGTATCAGCTTTACCCTGGGTTGATGTGTACGGACAGGTGCATAGCGATTTGTTGACGCTTTCACGTCACAGACTTGAAATATTTACTCTGACCTTCAACAAAGGAAGCGATAGTGAGTACTTGGAGGCGGTGGTATCGCCCGGCGCCCATTGCATGAGGGCACACAATCATGTCTTCCCGGCTCAGGCCTCGCAAGCTGGGCTGCGTCAGCGGAATGGATCTCCCCACCGTGAGGTGCGTGTGACCATAGCTGTGCGCGCACCCAACCGCGTCTGCTTGGCTCTGCATGCCGCTGCCCGCATGCGCAGCCATTCCGAGCGCTGCTGCACTGCTACTGCACAGCCTCAAATGACTTCAGTCTTGCCGCCGAACTAAAGGAGCTCGCTGCTGTCTCCATACTTTTTCCCTGCCCACTGCTTGGTGGGTTACATTGATGTCCTGATGCAATCCTCACGTGACTGCTGCGCCTTCTGCATCTCTGGAGGTGCGTGCGCCGACTCACATCAGCGTGACACTCTGCACTCACTTTCGTGTGCGCAGCCCATCCGAGCGTTGCTGCATTGCTGCTGCACTGCCTAAGCGACCTGGACCTCACCACCGAATCAACAGGAGCTCCCTGCTGTCTGTACGCTTCCAAGTGCATGGATTTTTGTGAACCAAATCACTTCAGTGTGGCTCTGCGCTCACTTCCGCACACGCAGCCCTTCCGAGCACTGCTGCACTGCCTCAATGACATTGATCTCGCCACCGGACAAAAGATAACCTTTCTGCTGTCTGTACGCTTCGAAGCGCATACGCTCGCGTGCATCCAATCACTTCAACGTGGCTCTGCTCTCACTTCCGCCGCGCGCAGCCCTTCCGAGCGCTGCTGCACTGCCTCAGCGACATGGACCTCCCCACCAAGAGGCGCTTCCTGCTCTTTGTGCTGGGGTGCCCGCGGCTGCCCCCGGGGGGTCTGGGGGGCCTGACCCCCCCCCTCGAAGTCAGCCGCCGCCAACAGGGGGGCTTCGCGTCGTCGTTTGCGAGCGAGGAGCAGGTCAATCGGGACCTGCCGTTCGCGCGCACATGCACGCATACGGTGAGCTAGCCTCACGATCGCGGCCATGTGTGTCATGGCAACCTTTTGACTTGCGGTGCTGGACGTTTACTTGAGGAGGCATCGTGGGTTGATGTTGCGGCCTCCGCAATCGGGAGCTGCCATTCGCGCGCACGTGCACGCATCACGGTGAGCTAGCCTCACAATTGCGGCCACGTCGCATGGTGACGTTTGGACTCGTGTGCGCGCAGGTGTTGTCGATACAGCACACCTCGGTACCGTGTCGTACTGTCCCGTACAGGTGCCGAGATGCCTTGTATCGACAACACCTGGGCGCACAGTTGCAGTGCCTGATGCTTACTTGAGGCATTGTGGTGGATTTCAAGGCAATTGCAGTGCGTGGGGCCTTGGCGCCAGCGCTTGACAATTGTGCTGGAGGCCTGCAGTGTGCACGTATTGCCTGCATGCAATGCAGTCGTACTGTCTTCTTGTATGCCTGGCGGTGGTTGACCCAATGTTTGCCCCCCCCCCCCCCCAATCGCCCCCCTCAGCTGCATCTCCCACCCTACTCAAACCAAGCGACCCTACTCGAGAAGCTCATCTATGCCATGGACAACTCAAGGGACATTATCGACAGAGACTGAACGGATGGCACAGGCTGAAGCAGAGTTGGACGCTTGCACTCAGACAGCATTCTGCTGCTGCCGAGGCAGATCAGCACCTTCAGGCACCGGCACATAATGCGCGCTTTGACACTTGGCGGCTCACACGTTGAGGCTTCTCTCCGGTGGCGGCAGTGGGCATTGTTCATATTGTTCACGCCTTTCCTGTTGGCAGCGCAATACACCGCAATGTTCAAAAACCTGTGCAGCAAGGTGTGGTGCTGTGATGTATGTGCGCCCTCTTCTCTTCCCTCAACGCACAGCTGCGAACGCTCGCAGCTCCTGTGTGTTTGCGACATACATGCGCTTGTGTCCCATTTGCACTGAATCTTTAGCGGCTGCACCACAAGAGCAGCTGCTTTCTCTGAAGCCCTCATTGGTGGTTCTGAATCCCGAGGGGTGCAAGGGTTAACAATGATAGTGAACCCTATGGCATTCTGGCATGTACACGATGAGCCACAAGTTGCACCAACAAAAAGCAGCTAGTATGCATTGCTGATTAAGCACAAGAAGCCATGCAATGTAGCAGTGTCATGTAAGCACATGCTGTCAAAGGCCGCAGGTGAGGCTCTAGACAAGACACTGGACACCCTGATGGCACACTGCCAATTGAGTTGTGATTGTGGGTGATGGTCTGAGCCAACAGCAGAACCAGCCGTGTCTGGGTGAGCCTTCCGAACTATCCTAAATGAATGGAAACATGCCTCTACAGGCGATGATGCGCAACAAATGACAACTACAGCATCGCAGCTGCCTGAGATCTTGAGCAGGCTGCCAGCACGCAACGCGATGCCAACGCAGCACCTGCAGCCGACGCAGCACTACCAATAGCCGCGATGCAGGTGCCGCGTTTTCGGCAGACGCGGTATCGCGTGCCGATACTCTGCCCCCACCAGCAGCGTCTTTAACGACGGCCTCAGAGTCAGCCGAAGCGTGTAACTGTCGCCGATGACCAGTTCCTCCAGGGCCGCGGGGAGCGCCACTGGCGCGCGGAACCGCTCGCCCATGTGGAACACGCGCAGCGTGCGCGGCAGCACCTGCGGCTGCAGCTCCCCGTCGAAAGCGCGCCCCAGCACGAGAACCTCCAGCGCCGGCGGCAGCGCGGCCAGGGGCCGGGAGTAACTGTCGCCGAGGCGCAGCTTGCGCAGCGCGCGCGGCAGGCACCCCAGCGCGTGATTGAAGAGCGCGGCGCCTTCGAGGTCGAGAATGCGCAGCGATGGCGGCAGTGCGCCGAGCGGCCGATCGAAGACGGCGGACGCGCCGAATATCTCCCTGCGCATGTGCAGCGCCGTCAGGCTCTCCGGCAGCGGCCCCAGGTCGCGCTCGAACCAGGGGGGCAGGCGCAGCGAGCTGAGGTTTGGGGGCAGCGGGCCGAGCGCGCTCTTGAACTTGCAGCAGCCCTCGAGATCGAGCGTGCGGAGGCACGGCGGAAGTTCGCCGGCGAGGATGGGAAGCTGCCCCGAGGTGCATGGCGCGGTCGCGACGAGGGTCTCGAGCGCGTGCAGCAGCGGCGCTAGCGGGTGGGCTGGAAGCGCTGGATCGGTGTCTCTGTAGTGAACTTTGAGGGACTTGAGGGTGGGCGGCCATGATTCTATCGCCCACTGCGGGCTCCAGTCCTCGAGATGGAGGTCACGGAGGCCGCCGGGCAGGGTGAACGCTATCGGTTGCGGCACGTTGTACGCGAAATGAATGCCGAGGCGGACGCTAGTTGCTGGTTCCGGCAGCTGCGGCACTGCCGTGAGGCAGCAGTTCACCAGGCTGACGCTAGTGAGCGATGCGGGGAACTGGCAGCGCAGCCGATGAATGCTGCTCAGCTCCAACGTCTCACAGCGCGGCGGCAGGGGAACATGCTGCATGTCGATGAAGCGACAGGGAAGATTGGCGCCGAGGCTGCGGTCGAGGTAATCGCTGCTGATGCTGACACGCCGCACGCTATCCGGCAGCGACTCGAGCACTTCCGCTAGGTCGTCCCACTGGTCCTTACGTAGGCTGGTGACTGTGAAGCTCTGGAGATGATCGAGCATGGCCGGAAGCATGTCGTCAACGCTCTGCAGCTCTGCTGTAAGTATGCAATCTGCCAGGTCATGGTGCCCCGCGTTATGCACCGTTAGGCCTTTGACTGCCTTGGTCGCAAGCACACTTCGCAGCACGCCACGAGGCATGCCAGTGGTGTAGTTGACCTGCACAGCCAGTCTCACCCCGCGTCTGAGCTCCCTGTTCAGCTCCCAGGCTGGCTTCGGCAACAGCGAGGCGGCCGCCATGATCTGACAGACTGCCACAACGTTAAGCTGCTCCCCGCCAGTGCTGATCGCTTGCGCTCTGCCTTGCACTCTCTTTGACCTCCGCATCCTCGGGGGGAGCGATTTTCTGCTGCTCAAGCACCTGAGTAGGAAGTGACGGCGCTCGCCGCTGGTCCCCGCGGGTGTCTCCTCCGTTACTAAAGTCCTAGAAAGTTCTAGTAGCTTGACCACGACCGCAATTGTTCGTCAGGCAGCACGCACACACTGAGCGCGCCAAAGCTAAGTTGAAGTTGAAAAAAAATTGAATCTGGTCTGTCGTGTCAGTGCCCTTTGTGAATTGGAGTTTAGCCTGGTCCATCACGATGATTGCAATGAGTAAAGACTGCTGCTTTATTTTGGCGTCGGCTGTGCAACAATGCTATGTGTAGCATGTCGGCGAGTTCAGCATTCAGATGCCATAAGGACAGCATCAACCAGCCATCTGACACACCCCACAGGTGACGACAGAAGCTGCACAACTAAGTCTTGAGCAACAGAGGCAGATTCGCATGCACCACCCATGAGTGAAAAAGGCCAAATAGCTTGGCAGTCTACACGTTTTGGTGGGTAATGTACATATATTATGGAGGAGGAGCGGGAGTGGTTGTAGTGTCTCTATAACGCCTGAGCTGTATGCATAAGCTAACATACAGTTGGTGCGCTGCACTTGCATGCACAGGGCATCATTGCCAGCACTTCACTTGCGTTGGCGTGGCTAGTTCACATCTGTTGAGCCAAGCCGGGAAAAATCGCTCCCACCACGCTAACTACAGGAACATGTACCTAGACAACCACCTGCTTTGATTTGACGGACACATTTATGCGGTCAGGATCCCACCTACACCCTTGCACTGTGGCGGGCCTACCAGAGCCGGAATGGAACACTCATGGTTCTGGATCCTCTCACTGTGTACCCGGGAGGTTGGTGGCTACACACCCCTTGAATACACTGGTTCGGCCGTGGCGGCGGCACCGCAATGCTGGAATGGAACACCTGAGAACAGATCATGCAATGCGCAACTGCCGGGTGCGCTACCGCAATCGTGGGGCCACGCAAGGCCCCCTTGACAGGCCTCCCCGACATATGTACCCCCCCCCCCCCCCTTCCCCCCCCCAATACAGCGGCCTGTTGCCCGTTTGCCTTGGGCAACTGCCACCTCTGCCCCCCCCCCCCCTCACCCCCCACCCCAGAAAATGGCGGCACGCCACTGCTGCATCAAAGCTCAAGCACATGGCACTGCCTTAGCTGCCGTCTCCCCCCCCCCCTCCCACCCAGGTCGAAGCCGGCATCGCGCTGATGAGCTGCAGCACCTGGAGACCGCCAGGCACCGCACCACCATCTGTGCTGCCAGGCACATGGATGCTTTTATCCGCGGCGTCATGTTCAGAGCAGCATCCCCTCCCCCCCCCCCCCCAGCAAGGGGATGCTTTTATCCGCAGCGTTGTGTTCAACGCAGACACCCCTCCCCCCCACCCCCGACCCCGCACCACCATGTGTGCTGCCAGCACGGGAATGCTTTCAGCAGCTTTGTGTTCCGTTCCCCCTCCCCCCCCCCCGCCCCCCCCAAAAAAAACTCTCGAACCCCCCCCCCCGCCGCTACCACCCGTGCTCCTCGCAGATGCGCGCCTTGATGTACCGCAGCACCTTGTACTGGCAGTTCCCCGCAGCGAGGCGCAGGCACGCCCCCCCGTCCCAGGGGCACCCCCCCTCCTCCAGCGCCCACCGCAGGCACTCCAGATACCCCCCCGCCGCCGCCCTGCTGCAGCAGTCCGCGTCCCAGGGGCAGCCGCTGGCGCGCGCCCACTGCAGCGCGCGCAGGTGGCCGCGTGCCGCCGCGGCGCTGCAGGTGCGCGCGTCCCAGGGGGCGCCGTGCTCGCGCGCCCAGCGCAGGAGCTCGAGGTGGCCGCCGCCGGCCGCGTTGGCGCACGTGCGCTCGTCCATGGGGCACCCCCTGCGCGATGATAGGGCGCGCGTGCGTAGCGCTCACAGTCAGTGCGCATTCTTCATGCGTGACAGTGATGCCACTGACACCCATGCGCGTTCCCACGCGGCAGCAGCTGTACACTGGCGAGCGTATCCTCCAAAGCAGAACATGCTTGGACATAGTGACCGGTAAACACACGCAAGCGCTCATGTTACCGCGCCCCCCGCCCCCCCTCCCCCCAGCCTCTCCCCGTGGCGTTCCACGCAGCAATGGTTCAATCAACATCCCTCTCACCTGTCATACACCCGCCGCAGGACCAAATCGCCCCCGTTCCGCCACCGTAGCCGCCGTCACCACATTGGACAGCGCGTCGCACCTAGCAGTGCGCGTGTCTCGATTCTGCAAACTTTCAACGCAGCCCAGCCTTCAAAGAAAGGCGCCCCCGCCTCACCTGTCGTGCGCCCAGCGCAGCACGCGCAGCCGCCCGCGCGCCGCCGCCGCCGCCGCCATCGCCGCGTCCCACGGCGCACCCGCGGCGCGCGCCCACTCCAGCACGCGCTCGTCCCCCGCGTCCGCCGCCAGCGCGCACAGCGCCGGCGTCAGCGGCGCGCCCGCGGCGCGCAGCTCCGCCAGCGCCGCGACGTGCCCGCCCGCCGCCGCTGCCAGCACCGCACCCTCGCCCGCGTCGCAGCCGCCGCGCAGCGCGTAGCGCAGCGTCGCGAGCTGCCCCGCGCGCGCCGCTGCCGCCGTCGTGGTGCCATCCCACGGGCACGCGCCGCTGCCGCCGCCATTGCCACCGCCGCCGCCGCCATTGCCGCCGCCAGCACCGCCACCGCCGCCTCCGCCGCCGTTGCCAGCGCCGCCGCCGCCGCCAGCGCCGCCGCCGCCGCCAGCGCCGCCGGCCTCCTCCCGCGCCCAGCGCAGCACGTGCAGGTGCCCCCCGCGCGCGGCGGCGGCGCACGTGCGCGCGTCCCACGGCGCGCGCGCCTCCTCGCGCAGCCAGCGCAGCACTGCGAGGTGGCCGCGCGCGGCGGCGTTTGCGCACGCGTCCGCGTCCACGGGGCACCCGTCGCCGCACGCCCAGCGCAGCATTGCGAGGTGGCCGCCGGCGGCGGCGGCGGCGGCGGTGCGCGGCGAGAACGGGCAGCCGCGGTGGCGCGCCCACTGCAGCACCTCGAGGTGCCCGCCGGCGGCTGCCGCAGAGCACGCCCTGTCGTAAGGTTAGAGTTGCACACAGGAAGCGAATACTGAAGTTAATGTCTGAGTTTGCATGATGCCGCTTTTGTGGTGGACTGCTGTATGCTCAGAACCGCGCAGACTCCCCGCATGCCCCACAGATACGCCCTTTGCGCGGCATGTCGTCATGTTGAGGTTTGCTTGAGACGTATTCCTGGTTGCCAAATACGCCCCAAACACGCCGTATTCGCGTGGCCCAAACATCTTTTTCGTGCAACCCTACCTGTCGGAGATCGGGCAGCCGGCCTCGAAGGCAAACTTCAACACTGGAAGATGGCCGCCGCGCGCCGCGCCGATGCAGGTGCGCTCGTCCCAGAGGCAGCCGCGCTCGCGTGCGAACTTCAAGACTTGAAGATGCCCCCCCTCCGCCGCCGCCTCGCACGTCCACCCGCTCCACAGGCAGCCCTGCTCGTGCGCCCACCTGCGGCGCGATACCACGGAGTGCATTGGTTGTCAATAGATGACACATTGAAGTACTTTCATTATGGTTTCAGCAAGGTGCGTGCACAGCGATTATCGTGTTTCGGCCATGGGCAGTCCTGCTCGCCCGCGCACCTGCGGCGCGAGACGACGCAAAGCATCAGCTCTCAATGGATTACTAAGCAGTTATTGGTGGAAGGCACTGGCGGCTGACCACCACCCCTTGTCATCTGGAGCTCTACGATCTTTTGATTCGTTTCCACTATACTTGAAGTTTTATCATTATTGCTAGGTGCGTGGACAGCGAGTACCGTGTTTGGCACGTAGCGCGTTTGCCCGTCTCGCGTCCTACCAGGCGCAGCGGAAATGTCTCTGCGCTCGCGAGCCTGTGAGGTTACGGTCGAGGTCAGGCGTCGGCGCTTGCTCCCGACAGTGCTGCGACGGTCGCGTCGTCAGTGCCAAGGGAGGATTCCACCGAGTTGCATGGCGCTGCACTGACTCGCCGGCCCATGATTGTGACAAGCAGTTGCCAATTGAAAGATTGAGCGTTCAGGAAGTCTAGTGGCAATTGATCCCTAACAGTTTCATTTGTCATCACTGCTCACCACGACTTTCTGCTGCGCCTGCCCAGCCTGAGCACTGCACCACCCGCCGCAGAAACGGATATCATGCTCACACTTTCAGTGCCAGCGTATGCATACTCTATGGCATACGAATGCTGCCTGCCACAAGCCCAAGTCAGTTCAGAGTCTGATCCTACCTTAGCGCAGCGAGGTCGCCACCTGCATGCCGTCGCATCGGATCACAGATTTCGACTGAGTGGTTTCGTTACCAGCATGAGCACACTTTGACACTCGCAAATGACTCCTGCTACTGTCACGAGCTCGAATAACTCAGCGCCTGTTCCTTCCTCAGCACAGCAGAGCGGCCGCCTGCCGTGTAAAGGCACCGCACCAGCAATGCATCTGAGATCAACATCACCAGTGCGTCTCGCGTCAGCAGTTGCAATGCCAAATATGCCGACCCCATGGCGGCAGAAGTCCAGCGCCTGCTCCCGCCTCAGCACGGCGAGATGCCCGCTTTCTGCTGCTGCTGCTGCTGCGTCCCCCCTCAACACTGCGGACGCCAACATCAGCATACTTTGAAGTACGCGAGGCATACATGTACTGCCCGTTGTGAGCTCATTTCAGCAACCGCTCAACGCGCGGGCGCCAGCAATGGACACGCGTCGAAGTGCCTGAGGCGCCCACGTACGGCCCACTCTGGCGGTTTAGCGCCCGCCCCGCACCTGAGCACGGCGAGATGCCCGCCCGCTGCTGCTGCTGCTGCTGCTGCGTCCCCCTTCAACGCCGCGAACGCCATCATCAGCATGCTTTGAAATTTATGAGGCATGCAAAGACATGTACTGCCCGCTCTGAGCTCGTTGCAGCGCGCGCCCCCACCTGAGTACGGCGAGATGGCCGCCCGCGGCCGCCGCCGCGCACGTCTTCTCGTCCCAGCGGCAGCCGCTGTCGCGCGCGAACTGGAGGAGGCGCAGGCGGCCGCAGCGCGCGACGGCGGCGCAGACCCAGCCGTTGCGCGGGCAGCCCGCGTCGAGAGCCCACCGCAGCTGCACCAGGTCGTCTGAGTGTGTGTGTGGGGGGGGGGATCAGGCAGTTGAAGGCGACATGGCACATTGGTATCACGCTGTGTCGCGGTGCAGGGCAACGTCACGCACTTTAGCACAGAGTGTTGTGCAGTGAATGACTTTGTTGGGTATGTCAGGATATGCGCTCGGGCCATGACAAGATGTGCGTCAGAGCCGTGCAGACTACAATTGCTGCATGCCACAGCGTAGAAAATCTACAAAATATGCACAAATGCTAGAAGAAAATCAGCAGCACTGCAATGGAAATTGACCAGGTTACTGCAAACAAATCACTTGATGATACCTGCGAAAAACTCGACGGCGGTGCTGGTGCTGCCAGTGCCAGCACTATATGCTGTTCTCCACTCCTTGGATACAGCCAGCTGCAGAAAGTGACCGGGCCCAATGAACGAGAAGACAGCCTCCCAGAGGCCCACGTCCATCCTGGCCGCTGCCTGAATAGGCTGTATAGGGATAGGCTCTTCGTCAAGCAGCAGTTCCACCTCGGTCGCGCTCCCGCTGCTGCAGACGCTGCTCTCGTCCTGCGCATGACCTTTAATCTTACGGCAGCGTTGAGTCCGCCGCCTGCGGAGGCCTCGCTTCAGCATGGTGACTATGCCGAGGCAACCAGCCGTCGATGACTCCGCTTCGCCTTCGCGTTCCGTTCTGCAACTTGAACTCGTGCTGCCAGACACCAGGGAAACGCGCGGCTTCCTCTGGTGCAGCTGCAGCTCTGTTCCGCTGCTGCACACTTGCATCAACAGCCGATCTAGCTGCGAGGTGTGTGTCGCAGTGCAAAACGACGCTACAAACTGCAGCTGAAGTTTGCAAAGTTCAACTTCCCGATTAGCCGCTTTTTTCAATCTGGTCGCGTGTGCCCCCACAAGTTGCTTACGTGCTGCCAAAACGAGGCGCAATGCTGTGCAGAGCCTCGCTGTGCAGGTTGGCCGCTGCCAGTGCTGCTACCAAGACCGCAAGCAAAACTGCCTGGTGGCTAAATCCTGCAACCAGGCCAGATCCACTGCGGTGTAGTCACAGCGGGGCTGGGATTGGTGGCAGCAGCAGCGCAGGAAGCGACACTCATGATCTCTCGACTCATGTCAGCAGCGATGGCACAACTCCCATGATGGTGGACGTGGGGCACAAGGTGAAGATTCGACTTGAGGATACTCATATCTGAGAAGTCGCAGGATCTGTATGCCGCTGAGGATCTGCGCATAAATCGTATGAAGAGAATCAGCGCATGCATCGAGTTTGCGCAGAAAAATTCTCGCACTGGCACGTGGTGGCTTTGCATCGTTTCGGATTTATTGTTCAAACTTCAACTCTATCTTGATTGTTTTGGCTCACCCTGACCACAGACCGCTTCACGAAGATCAGCCACTGCCCGAACGCGAGTGAGGCTGCCTCCAGATGTCATCAATAAGATGAATGTTGTAGGGGGGGAGGTGGTGGGCAAGAAGGGGCCCATATTTACAACCGCCATCATTGCGGGGGTCCTCGGAGCCAAGAATACGAGCAGTCTAATTCCATTCTGTCATCCGCTGCCCATAGAGGACTGCAAGGTGGACATGGAACTCACTGAAGGAAACTTTGTTATACAGGTGGGTACACGAGAGGATGAGACCTCAATCTCAAATTTTCTATCCAATAGTAGGTGTCATGCGGACTGCGAAGGCTATAGTTTGCCATGAACTGCTGATGAACTGCTGATGTCAACAAAGAAGGAGCGCCTGTTGCGATAAAGATCAGTACCGTGCATACTGATCTTGGATTTGAGCTCTCAGCGGTGTGCCCTGCTGGAGCATCTTATGCCGCCGTGCTCATTGCAAGGCTGTGTGCCTGTGGCCTCACCTCCATGTCTTGCGTTTCTCATCAGCCAATGCTGTTGAGGTTTTTGTCAAGGTTGCTGTTTGCGTGTGCCAGAGATGCGTGCCACTTTGTCTTGCAACAGGTCAGCAGTTCATTTCGACCACAATGAAGTCTTGTCCATCCTGAACTCTGCCCTCTCCTGCATATGTGATATATATTGCGTATGCTGCGCGCTCACGCAGATCGACTGCACGGTGCGCGTGACGCACAAGACGGGCGTGGAGATGGAGGCCATGACAGGCGCATCTGTGGCAGCGCTCACTGTGTACGACATGCTCAAGGGCCTGAGCCACGACATCGTCATCGAGAGCACGCAGCTGCTGGCGAAGGAGGGCGGGAAGCGCCCATACAGCAGAGCGGGACAGCCGGCTGATGCACCGTCAAAAACGTGACTCTGTGCATATAACGTGGCGTGACAGCCGTCTGATGCAACGTCGAGAACATGACTCCGTGCGTGTTATGTTGCGGGCAAGACAGGGTGGCAGCTGCCCCAGGGGGCTATTGCAGTGGTGCGGTGCGGCAGTTGCATGTGCTGTAGACGCGTCAGTGCGCTTGATGCGCTGCCGGCTAGGACAGCGGAAAGCACCCGGCGCAGCCAAGCGCGACAGCAGTCAGAGTTGACGTGACTGTGGTGTGCTACGTCCTCTGCTCCACTGCGTCCTGCTTTCAGCGGGTCACGCGTCCAATTCAGACTATAATGCATCAAGACTTACTATCATGCTTGAAGCACTTTTTTTCATACATCTGGCACTGTTGTTGCTGCTGCTGCTGCTGCTACTGCTGCTGCTGCTGCTGTCATGTGTTAAACGAGATGTGATGATGGTGTTCTAGCCAGCACGATTTGTGTGCATGAGTGTGTGGAGGGGGAGGGCGGGTGTCCGCTTACATGACAAAATCAGCGTTTTGATTTTGATATCAACCTGGCGCTGCGCTTACATGTCAAATTCAGCTTTTTTGATCTCAACCTGGCGCTCTGTTGGTGCCATTCAAAGAGCATGCAGTGTGATTGCGGCCATTTTTTTCTTGATTTTAATGGTGAGACATGCCACACGATCAGTATGGACGGCATGCCCCAACCCACTCTCCGTTTGGCCTCTGGCCTCTGCGTGTGATGCAGGTCAGCGATGTAGGTGCACTTGTAAACAAAGACAATGCTTCATGATTCACAACAAAAGGCAAGGACGTGCAATGAGATGTGGGAAGACTGTTAGGATAGCACCGGTTCCTGTTTCTGTCACAATCATTTGGTACGGGGGGAGTTCAGACCCACCACTTTCATAGCACGTATCAGGGTGTTCTCGGCAATGTCCGCTACTTGGCGGTTACATCGGTTACATCGGCGTTGTGTTTCGTTTCATGCGCACAAGACAACTTCAAGCTGATTTTAAGGTTCAAAACTTTGAAGTTGTTTGTTTTGCACTTTAGAAAAGAACGCAATGAAAAGAAGAGACAATATACGGTTGCTGGAGCGCCAAGTGGCGAGGATAAATGCAAATTATGACCTCATGCCGCTGCCGGGATCGAGCATGGCGCCCAGCGAGCGCGAGGTAAGTGAAATAAGTGAAGACTGTAGATTCGTAGTTAGTTTAATGGTCCATTTTTTGCCAGTGCGACGACTTGCAAATGCCAGTGCGACGACTTGCGAATTATATTTCGTACAAAAGCCTCAGTGGTCCCATCACCAATGCCTGAGTACGCGGGTCTGTACACACAGCTCCAGCCTTCGTTGCTTTCCCTGAATTTGTGCAGATCTCGCGGCCATGGAGCGCGGCCTGCCCCTGGTCAAGCAGGAAATTCTCGCTGTGGCGGCGGTGGTCAGACACGTCTCGCCATGCGATGACTCCCGTTGTGAATGCCTGCTGATGGCTGCTGATAGCTTGCTTTCGAAGCTGAGACTCACCGAAGACGCTTGCTGCCGCCAGCGCGGCAGCGGCGGCGGCGGCGGCGGCGACGCAACGGCGCAAAGCGAGAAACGCCGTGCGACGGCGCAAGGCGAATGCATCCTCTACGATCCAGTGATCTGCGAGACGGTGCTGACGGCGCTGGGCAGCGGCTACTGGGGCTTCATCGCTCCTACCAGCAGGATGATCCGCGCCGTCTACCTGAGGGTCCTGGCGGAGCGCGCTCTGGATCGGCCGTACTACCCCCACTTCTGCGCTACATCCGCGCACGCGGCGCTGCACTCGCCAGACACATTCCGTTTCGCGCTGGAAAGCGGCGTCTGTGTGGCGCCATTCCACTGGCAGGTAGGCGCGACAGGTTCGGTAGAGATGGTCGAGATCGCCGTGGAGGCGGGGATTCCCCTAGATCTGAACTTTTTCCTCGGCGCCTCTCAGGCCTGCAGAGTGGGGCTCCTGCAGTACATCTGCGCTTGCAGCGCGGTTGCTCTTGACAGGATGGACCTGGTGAGGATGTGCTGCGGGGCGGCTGCGGGCGGCGACAGCGGGCCGGCCCTCGTGTGGATCTCGCAGCAGTTCACTCCGTGAGGGTCGTGGCCCGCGTGGCTGAGGACGGCCCTCTGCCACGAGGCGATAGAGAAGTGCAGCATGGATACGCTCAAGTGGCTCTTCGGAGACGGCGCGGTCCTCTTCGGAGAGCTGGTGGACTCTGCCGACTCCGATGACGACGAGGAGCAGGTGTTTGAGGAGATTGCGGACTCGCGCTCGCTGGTCGACCACGCGCTTGCCGACGGCGCGCACGACGCCTTACAGCTCCTGCTGGCCCAGGGCCTCAAGTTCACGGAGGCCAGCTGGTACTTTGCCGCGGTGTCCGGGCTCGCCGCGAACCTCGAGCTCCTCCGCGCGCGCGGCGTGACCGTCGACGCGGACCTCGTCTCGAAGGGCCTCAGGGACGGCGGCACGACGCCGGAAGCGCTGCAGTGGCTCATCGGCGCGGGCGTGTGGGAGTGGTCGTCCGCCGCGCAGCGCGACGCCCACCTCGCCTTCGCCCTCCAGAAGTGCCGCGGCCCCGAGGTGGAGGCGGCCATTGCGTGGATGCTGTCGAGCGGCGCGCGCTGGCCGCGCGACCTGAGCCAGCTGGTGGAGGAGCACGCGCTCAGCGGGTTTGAGGCGCTGAGGGCGGTGCGGCTCGGCTGCCCGTTCGGCAGCGGGTGGACGTTCGCTACGTGCGAGAAGCTGCTGCCGTCGGCGCATCACATCAGGAAGCTGCACGAGCTGGGGTGCCCGTGCGCCTGCGAGAAGGGCTGATTGCGCGCGCGCGCACTCAAGAAAGACATGCCAGGCATTCGCAGTCGATCCTTTCTTTTCTCTCAAGATGCGGACTCGCCGCTTGATGTGCAGTGCGATGTACCGTGCGACGACATGAAATGCACGCGCGGATGCGTTGCCGTTGCCGTTGCCATTGCAGGTGACTGAACGTGGCACATGTACAGTGGGCCATGGTGCGTGCACACTGTTCACAGCTTGTCGCGGTTGCACAGCCAAGTGCCAGTTGACACAGCAGAGTTGACACAGCAGAGACACATTGGAACAGCGGTGACGCCGCGCACGGATTTACTGGCAGTTGAAACTGTGTGCATGTGCGCAAGATCGGTATGCTCAGTGCTCTGGCACCCTCATCTGCCCAAGCATGTCGGACCATCAGCAACTTATTGAGTCAGAGTCCCAGTCTATGACCCCAACTAAGCAGCAACGAACATGTCGGGTTTGAGCCATGCAGTGCTTAGACCTTCTGTGATTTGCCTGATGTGAGACTGAACTGCGGTCATAACACATATGCTTGACTTGATTGAGGCATTGCAACTATTACATTGGACCCTGATAGCATGGTGCTGCCAGTCGAACGCTTGTCAGCATCAAACCGTAGCTATGCATCAATGAAGTCAGCACGTCAGTGGGTTTCCACGCGCCTCAGCCAACTCAGCAGCACAATCGCATGCGCGGTCCAGTGCCTCAATCAAGTCATGACTGGACAAGCACGTCAGCAGATCAGACCAAATAACGTGTACTGCATCAATCAAGTCAGCATATCAGTGTGTTCAAGCACCTCATGCTTTTGGGGTCCAATGTTGCAATGCCTCCGTCAAGTCAAGCATATCAGCAAAGACCTCCACATAAGAAGTCCAAGCCTTGGCGCCGTGAGCACCAGTCTCATCTCAGCGCAGTGCAGGAAATGACGAGAGTTGGTCAGCGCGTAGTATTCAGCTACATCGCCCAAGTATGGGTCATTAGGTCCAGGCCTGTGACGCACGGAGCATTGCGGACGAAGCCAAGCGCATGCTCCTTAGTGCTGTACCCAGTGAAATTGGAACGCAAGCAGCGGCAGCCAACTGAATGCCAGACACAGTGTGGAAATGTGACCTCGGAGTTGTCAGCCATACAAACATGCCTCCTGCCTCGCTTTACCACGAGCTGGCGAGATGATTGTCTGTCCATTGCATTGTGATTGGTGCGCATGACGCACGTCTCGATGCCCGAACGTACTCCAACAGCCCCTCCACATGGGCAACAGAACAAGCATTCCACTCAGCACACCAGCACACATTCCGCCAAAATGCAGTGGAAACCAGCACGCATGTAGTTGGCATGATCATCACGGAGCGCAATTGTGATATTAAAGGCGTACCGCCAGCGCATGCGCTTCAGTTGTCCGTGGGGGAGAACAGCACGCTAGGGGCCATTTCCAGGCTTCAACTTGAAGTTGGTGGCCCTCCAATTCAAGCACGTGTAAACGTATGCACATCCTGTAGCACTAGCAGCAGCGACGGCACTCGCACCGGCAGCAAGGCGGTTGCGATTGGGCCTTGACGTTACAAGTTGCCCCCCCCTCTCCGCCAAACCCCAACCCTGCAAGCGGCGGCAGCATGCCCATGGGCTGGTGTATACACAGCTTCGTGTAGCGTGGAAGAGTCATGATGTTCTGACTGATCAGCTGCAAGCACTGATGGATTGGCCACAAAATGTCTCAGCTAGGGGCTGGCAAAACCCCATCCCTCTTTGTTCTGCATCAGTTCAAGGAGGCATGGTAGCAGTCCCTTGCAGTTGACTCTTGTCGTTGGCGGTTGCAGCGCGGCGGTCACACGCGCAGGGCTCGCTCAGCGCTCAGCAGAAGAGGCGACGCTGCAATGCCAGAGACAGCGGCGCGTGCAACGTGGCGTGCTGTTCAACATGCGTGAAACTGTCAGAGGGAAAAGCTGCTGACGTAAGAGACAGGACCAGCGGCACCCACAACAGCACTTCGCCGAGCACTGTGACAGTAAAGTGCGACATGAGTCATCATGCGCACATGTGCAGGGGCCTGACATTCGGGTCGGGTGAAGTTAGGTTAAGGTACGGTGCATTATACCGCCTGCATATGTCTTGGGCTCTTCCAAATGTTCAAAAGCAATGCTCCTCAGACACCTGGTTACAATGAGATCCCTGCGCGTTTTATAGCGGCTGCATGCATGCATGCACGTACAGTAGCTGCAGCTTTAACTTCTGAGCCGTCACTTCGCCAACACATAGGTGAAGAGCACTCTCACACCACACCATGGTGGCAATGAGATCCAGGAACGGTGCAGCTGGGTATGATATGGTAGAAGGTCATTGCAGCATACCTGCCTACGCAGCTGTTGAGCGCCTGCACGCGTTTAAAGGCAGCCCTGGTGAACATCACCACTGCTGCTAGAATGCCATGTGCATGTTCAATTTATTAGCGGGGGCACGGTGTTCAAATCAGCAGTTTCTTGCCAGCGTCGATGCATTGCCTAGCTCAGAGCCATCATCACTCAATGCATCTGTAGCCTCATGGTGTGTGTACACACACACATGCAAGTGATGCACTGACCAGGCAAAGATACTTTTGATGCTTGACCCTCAGCCCCAGCTCTGGCTGTTTAGGTCCTCAGAATGCTGTACACCCCAGCCATCCTCTCCATTGAGACATGCTCACACACGTCACGCCATGACATACACCGAGTCCCTCTCACCTCTGCCCCTCCCATGGCATGGCCTTGTTCGTATCGGAACTTCAACTGTAAATGCCGAGCTGTCACTTTGCCAAGTGCGCAGCCTCACACACAGCAGCGAGAGGTGCGCCGGCCAGGTACAGGTAGATGGCAAACCAGTGCATGCAGCTGGCCACAATCACAAACAGGTGCCAGAAGACGTGGTAGATGGGGATCTGGGGGGGGGGGGGAAAGGGGGAGGGGAAGAGAGGGCAGGCGAGCACTTGAGCTTCAGTTTGAAAAATGTACTGTTAAGCGTTGCTGCATTGCGGAGCGTCAAAGAGTGTGGTGCTGTCAAGTCGCAACTTGTGCGCATGTGAACGCGTGCGCGGAGGGGGCGACGTTGCATGTGATCTCACACTTGGCGAGCTGTGCAAACGGCAGACAAACTGCTACAATATCAACTGGCAACCCAATGCCGTTCTGCAGGCATGCAAAACACGACGGAAGAAAGCAGTTGCAACCGCACATGACGCTTGCATTTACGGTGTTGCACTAACAAAGCGTCAAGCACGGCGCACAGAAAAGAGTTAGAGAAGTGTATGCTGCAAGCGCATGCGGGAATTACTCGTTGCCAAGATGAGGACATGGATCGCAGTTCATGTCATCGTTCATGCTCAGCCTCTCACCGTCTCGCCAATGACAAAGAAGACGACGCCAACGACGTACTTGACACAAGTTCAACCAGCTGCTTGTATGTCTGTATGCATGTAACTATGAATGCACTCCGCATTGGGTTCAGGGTGTAGGGTCATGTCAGGGCTAGGGTTAGGGGTGCGCATAATGCCATGCTCAGCCTCTCGCCGTCTCACCAACGACGAAAAAGACGACGTATGTGGCTCCGCCGCCCACAAAGAAGTACAGGCACTGCGGCACGAATGCTTGGAATCGCAGGTCGTGTGCACCAAAAGGTATTAATTAAACAAGGCATATTGAAGTGTCCTTCAACGCCTGTACTTGAGCAGCGGTCAGATTGCTCACCGTCTCGCCAATGACAAAGAAGACGACGCCAACTACATATGCGGCGCCGCCGCCCACAAGCAGGTACAGGCACTGCGGCACGAATGCCGCCGCCACTTCCGTCCACATGGTGAGCACTGCCAGCCCCATGCCCAGGTACAGAGTCAGCTCGACCACCATCGTGGAGCTGCACACGAGATTAAAGCAGCGGCGACCACGGTGATTGGTGAAAGGTATGTGCGGCAGACCACACCTCGTCACCTAGAACTCTACGATTTGATTCATGTCCATGAAATGGGCTGAAGGTGCGGAAGGAAATAAAACGGCGCGATGAAAAATTCGGGCGCTCAGCTCAGGAAGGAGTTGCTGAGCCCAGGTACAGCGTCAGCTCGACCACCATCGTGGAGCTGCACACGAGATGAGGTGCACAGCAGGTGCGGCAAAGTAATAAAGTGATGGCATGAGAGCGCACACGAGATGAAATGCAGAGCAGGTGCGACACAGTAATGGTATAATGAAAGGTGCAGTGCCCAGGTACAGTGTCAGCTCAACCACTATCGTGGAGCTGCACACAAGATATAATGCACAGCAGGTGCGGGAAAAACAATGGCATGGCGATAGGCTGGTGGGTGGTCAGTGCAAAAACCAAATCGGACATTATGCCCAAATACACGGTGAGCTCCACAACCATGGTCGCGAGATTAAGTGGGCAGCAGGCGCGGAAAAGTAAAAACGGCATTATGGGTGCAGTGCCCAGTTACAGTGTCAGCTCCACGACCATGGTGGAGCTGCACGCGAGATTACATGGGCAGAAGGTGCGGAAAAACACAAACGGCGTGATGCATATATGGCGCTCAGCTCAGGAAGAAGTGGCTGAGCCCAGGTTGAGGTACAGTGGCACCTCAATCACCATGATAGAGCTGCACACGAGATTAAATGGGCAGCAGGTGCGGAAAACTAGTGGCATGATGAAAGGTGGGTGGGTCGTCAGTGCAAAAGAAAAAATCATGTCCAGGCACAGTGTCAGCTCCACAACCATGGTGTTCATGTTGAAAGATGCTGCAGACCAGGGCGGCGACTCGCTTCTCGAGTGCCAACAGCACTAACAGCAACAATTCATGAATTACAAGTCTTGTTCGTTGGAGCTCATGCACAGCCCAAGATGCCGCCGGCTAGGGCACTGACTTACTTCTCGAGCGCCAACACCAGCAATAATAGCACTCGGTGAATTCAAGCCGTGCTTGTTGAAGTGCACACATACCTGAGCTTCCAGTTGCAGCTGATGCTGAAGATGCTGCCGACGAGCGCGGCGACCCACCTCAGCAGAGCCCACACCAGTCATAACAACACAACAACTTCAAAAGTAATCCAGTAGAAGTTACAGAAGACAACAGGAAGTACAGCATAGAAGTTACCTGGACTTCAAGTCGCAGCTGATGCTGAAGATGCTGCCGACGAGCGCTGCCACCCACTCCACGACCACCACCACGCCGCCGATCGTTGAGCCGTGCAGCCCTATCATGAGAAACGGCGTGTAACTGCCGGCGATGAGCAGGTAGATGGCCACGTGGTCCGCAATCTGGAGGATGTAGGCCACGTGCGGTACTACGAAGAAGGAGTGGAACAGCTGCAGGAAGGAGGGGGGAGGGGGAGGTTAGGGAAGGGCAGAACAGGGTGTGTGTTGATGTTGTGGTCTGGCGCGTGAGGTATCATGAAGAAGGAATGGAACAAAGAGGGGGGAGGGGGGGGGGGGGGGGTAGGGAGGCCAGAGCAAGGGGGGTAGTGATGTAAGTCGTCGTCTGGCACGTGCGGTATCATGAAGAAGGAGTGGAACAACTGCGAGTGGGGGACGGGGGTTAAGGGGGGGGGGGGGGGGGTAAGGGAGGGCGAACGAGGGGGGTGTTGATGTAAGTTGTGGTCCAGCACGTGCGGTATCATGAAGAATATGTGGAAAAGCTGCGAGTGGGGGGGGGAGGGGGATAAGGGGGGGTAAAAGAGGGGTGTATCGGTGTAAGTCGCGGTCCGGCTGCGGCGCTGGAGGTGCTGCTGCTGGTTCCAAAACTCCTGGTTCAAGCGACACTCCAGGGGCCTCAACCCCAAAAACACTTAAAAAGGACACACAGAGCGCACGGTTGGGTGCTGCGCGTTCTCCGTGCGTCCGTGTGCCCTGCAAGGGATGACCGAAAAGGTGCTGGCAGCAATGAGGGACGACAAATCGAAGGGTGGACCAAGGGACTGCGCCGACTTGATAGTTTGACTCCTCGCCGATCGCTGGCAGGGCGGTCGCAGCGCGTGATGGCAGGTTAAAGCGAAGACGCTGCGACCACTTGACAGTGGACAACGTGACAGTTGGTGTGATGCTTCTCAACGCGCGCTAGCAGAGCAGTCGCAACGCACGCAAGGGCTTGAAAGGCAGACCCAGAGCGTCCATCTGTAGGGCATGCAGGTAATGACAATGGTGCGCCGTGCACCGCACAGCCGCCACGCTGGCAGCAGCGCAGCAACGCATTGCAATACCGCATCGGTGAGCACTGCTGACCATGAGTGCACTCTCTCTCACCGTGCTGCTGAGGTACAGGATCATGAGGCTGGTGCTGAAGACGGCGCATGCCCAGAACTGCACCGGAGAGCGCTCCGGCCCCGACGCTTCCGACATGAGCAGAATGGTCCCGATGATGGACATGATGAAGCCCAGCGCGTGCGACAGGCTGTTGAGCACCTGCGAGATGATGCGGGTGAGGTTAGAGTTAGGGTTGAGGGAAGTTAGTAGGGTTAGAGTTGGCGGCAGCGGGAGAGGAGCAGCGCATGTGACAGACTGTTGAGCACCTGCGAGATATTGCGGTGGAGGTTAGGGTTGAGGTGAGTGAGTAGGGTTAGAGATGATGGCGGCGGGAGAGGAGCACCTGGTGTAGGGCTAGGTGAGGGTGGATAAACTAGGGTTGGGTCAGAATTGAGGGTACTGGACATGATGAAGCCCAGCGCGTGCGACAGGCTGTTGAGCACATGCGAGATGTTGCGGTGGAGGTTAGGGTTGAGGTGATTGAGTAGAGTGATTACCTGCGAGATGCAGGGTAGGTAAGGCTAGGGTTAAGGGAAGTTAGTAGGGTTAGCGTTGGCGGCGGCGGGAGAGGAGCACCGCATGCGACAGGTGATGAGTACCCAAGAGAGTGCAGCGTAAGGTGAGGGTCAATGAAAGCCACTAGGATTGAACTTGCTGGTAGCGGGGGCAGGAGCACCTGGTGTATGGGTAGGTGAGGGTTGTGTTAGAAGGGCAAGGTCATGATTGAAATCAGCAACAGCGGCCCAGAGAGGTGAGCACTTGTGTACATAACTGCTTGCGCAGAGGCTGCACAGTGGGACTTCCCTGCCCTCGTGTTTGTTTGGCCGCAACAAGCAGTGGCTATTCAGACAGTGGCTGCTGCACAGCTCATGGAAGTCACAGAGCTCTCAACAAATATTTGAGTAGGCGTATTGCCACTCTTTGAAGGCCAAAGGCGGAGCAGCCAGCGCAGTGCGCAGTGACCTCCATGCTGTAACAGCTGCGATGCAGAGACCTGGCTTTGAAGCGCGCTGCATGCGGACCGGGCATTCATTCCAACGTAGGTAGTTTGCCCAATTCGCTGAGCATCATCACAGCGCGGCTGCTGAGCATCATCACAATAGGATCAAACGCGTGGTTGTCATTTGTGCGCAGGGCACCCAACGAGCAACCCTGACTCCGCCCCTGACCCAGGCAAACAATTTTTTCATCAAAAATCTTTTTGCGCACCTCGTTTTCAAAATGCAAGTCGTTGCAGTTGGCGTGCACGGCCACCCCTGACCTTGACCTAGGCCCTGACGTTCTTGCTAATCCTATCTCTATCGTACCCCAACCCTAAAATAATAACACACGAGCCATAATATATATAATAACACACAAGCCTAACCCATGGTGAACAAACAATTTTGCGCACCTCTTCAAACACGTAGTTGCCGTCGGCGTGCACGGTGATGGCGCAGCCGCAGCGCCGGTGCAAACACTTCTGCTGCAGCGCGTTGATGGACCTGACACAGCACGCAGCAGCCACAAAGCAGCGCTCAACAGGGTGAGTTCGCCTAATCCTAACACCAGGGCCCTAACACTAGGGTCACAGCGCCGTTGCGCGCACTTCTGCTGCAGCGTGTTGATGGACCTGAAACGCCGCACGCATCAGCTGAAACCAGCGCTCAATGCGGTGAGTTCACCTAAACCTAGCACTAGGGCCCTAACACTAGGGTCACAGCGCCAGTGCGAGCACTTCTGTCGCAGCGCATTGATGGACCTGCAACACTGCCGCGCAGCGGCCGCAGAGCAGTGCTCAACAGGATGAGTTTAGCTAACCCTAACACTAGGGTCACAGCGCCGGTGCGCGCACTTCTGCTGCAGCGCGTTGATGGACTTGCCACACAGCACAGCGGCTGCAGAGCAGTGCTCAACAGGGCGAGTTTCCCGTGCACTAGCACTAGGGCCCTACTGGCGTAAGGGCAGCGTCACATTACGCTGAAGCATGGCCAGCAACTGCGTAATAGCTTACAAACGCGCTAGCGACGAGTTGGTTTAATGACGATGACTTCTGCTGCAGTGTGTTGACGGACCTGAAACGCAGCACGCAGCGGCCGCAAAGCAGCGCTCAACGGGATGATTTTACCTAACCTTTTAAAACATTAGGGCCCCAATACTAGGGTTCACAGCCGCAAGCAGAGCAGTCGGTCCGAGTGAGTTTGCCTAGCCCTGACATTGGGGCCCTGACCCTAGGGCCACCTTGTCGCTTGTGAGGAGGAGCGTCAACGATAGAGACATGGCGCAAGTAGCAAATCAAATCGACGGCAAATCTTCGAAATGCCGAGCACAGCCAGCTTCAACAATTCAAATCCAAGAACGCTAATACAAGCACAGCTCACTGGCAAAAAAAAAGCTCGGATGTAGACAAGGAGGGACGTAGAAGCACACCTAAATTGCAGCATTTCAGTAACCCAGTGAGCGCACCCCACCGGTAGTCAACTTCAATTATGTATGCATGCCAACAAGTTCGTGCACCTGAAACCCAGCGCGTTTCTGCTGACATCGAGGTGCTGCAGCGTCTCGCTGTCTGCATACGCGCACCCAAGTGCCAACGCAGCACTGGCATCAAAGCGCCGTCCTAGCCCTAACCCTGGACACACGAAAGAATAGTACGCCGACACAAGGCAAAGATATCGAAGCACATTGCTCTCAAGACCGCACCTGAAGCCCAGCGCGTTTCTGCTGATGTCGCTGCAGCGTCTCGTTGACTGCGTCCCCCCTAGATAAATGCAAACTAGTACTACGCCGCACACTGGGTGAAGGCTGTAACCCACAACGCTTTGAACCGCACCTGAATCCCAGTGCGTTTCTGCTGACGTTGAGGTGCTGCAGCGTCTCGCTGTCTGAGTACGCGTGCCCAAGTGCGAGCGCAGCACTAAGCCCTAACCCTAGTCAAATGTTGACATAGTAAGGCAAACACATAGGCTGAAGTTTTCGATTCACAGCGCTTCCAGGTGTACCTGAAGCCAAGTGCGTTTCTGCTGACGTCGAGGTGCTGCAGCGTCTCGTTGACGCCCAGCGCGTCTTCCAGGGCCTTGGCGCCGGGCGCGCCAAAGTAGTTGCGCGCTAGGTTGAGCGATGTCAGGCTTTCGCTCTCCGCCAGGATCTGCAGTTGCAGCGTTTGCATGGAGTAGCCACAGTGACTGTGGGGTACAGAGTTTTGTTTCGCTGCAATAATGCGCGTTAGGGATGGCGCGTACACCGATTAAAGTTGTGCAAGTTCAAATCTTTGAACTGACGGTGACATGGTATCGGTGGCCACTGCATTAAACGGTTGAGCGACGTCAGGCTCTCGCTCTCTGCCAGGATCTGCAGTTGCATCATCAGTGTGCAAGTAGCCATTGGAAGGCGCAGTTGAGAATGTGCGCGTCAGGGATGGCGCGTGCACCGGTTGAAGTTGCGGAAGTACAAGGTTTCGGACCGGTGGCGATGCATAACCGACCAGCGCGTTAGGTGGGTGAGCCATGTCAGGCCCTGGCTTTCCGCCAGCATCTGCAGTCGCAGCGTCAGCATACAGTAGCCACGGTGAAGTGCAGCTATTTCATCAGTTCTTGAATGACATAATCCACGTCAGGGATGGTGGGTGACACCGGTTGGGGTTGCATGGGTACACATTTTGGGGCCGATGATGACGTGCTACCGGTCGCCGCCGCGTTCACTGGTTGAGCAATGTCAGACTCCGGCTCTCCGCCAGGATCTGCAGTTGCAGCGACCGCGTTGACTGGCCACTGTGAGGCGCAGCTATGCTGCTTTTTTTGAGGCGCATCAGGGATGGCGCGCACACCAGTTGAAGTTTGTGGACTTACAAGGGTTTCGGATTGTGACTCATGGCTGGTGGAGCAATGTCAGGCTCTCGCTCTCCGTCAGGACGTGCATGGTATACAGCGACGGTGGTTGCGAGGCGCAGCTGATGGGCAGAGCGCGACACAAGAAAAAAATGTGTGGGCGCATGCAGGGTGAACTTTTCTAGGCAATTCCGCAGGCCCTGGCGCAAGTATTAGACAAGGGGTGAGGGAGGACCCAGTCCCCCGCATCGTCTTCTGCAGCTGTGGCCCTACTAAACAGCCATCAGCCTGTGACCACATCATGGCGTTTGTCTGTGCTGCAAGCGCAGTCGAGTCATGACTGCGTAACCCTAACCCTAACTCTAATCCTAAATTCTGTACTGCAGTGCTCTTCATGCCTCAACGGCACCGTCGCTTTCCAGGCCCGTGCAGCCAACATCGAGCGCTGAGCACAATGTTCAACTGGCACGTCAGCTTCAACGTGACAGGTACGCGCTCTGTCTCGACAACTCATTAGCCTCCAGTTTGGAAGTATGTGTCTGTGACACTTAAGTGACACCATCAGTATCCAGGCCCTTGTTGCTCAGGTAGAGTGCGCTGACTGTGCCTGCCTGCGCCTGCAGTTTATGTACTCTGACGCCAGCTTCAACTCTTGAAGTACGCACCTGCGACACTTCGGCGACGCCGCCGTCGTTGTCCAGGCCCGTGTTGCTCTTGTAACGCAAACCGGCCGAGCAGCGATCGATGGAATCTAGCCACGTCTACTTCAAGTTGACACAACTTTGGCTTCAAGTTTTGAACTTCAAATTCAAACTTCAAGTATGGAAGTATGCACCCGAGACCTCGGCGACGCCGTCGTTGTCCAGGCCCGTGTTGCTCAGGTCGAACAGGCTGACCGCCTTGTTGCGCCGCAGCATCGTGCGCAGCATGCGCGCGTTGCTGTTGCCGTTATTTCGCCACGCCGACTTCAACTTTAGAAGTACGCACCTGCGACACCTCGGCGACGCCGTCGTTGTCCAGGCCCGTGTTGCTCAGGTCGAGCAGGCTGACCGCCTTGTTGCGCCGCAGCATCGTGCGCAGCACGCGCGCGTTGCTGTTGCCGTTGCCCGCCATGGGCTTGCGGTTGTGCATGCCGGCGCCGTGCAACACCAGTGACCTGCGTGGCACGTCACACGCGCAGCGGCGCTCTGCTTAAACCACCATGAACTGCCTGTGCAAAGTGCATGTACTTAAGCATTTAAAAAGAACTGCTGAGCACTGATGGCTACGGTTCACGCGCAGCAGCGCTCCGCTGAAACCGATGCTGTCGGTGGACTGCCTGCACACAGCGCTCCCACTTTTAAATCTAAAGAAGACGCTGAGCACTGACGGCGCAGCAGCGCTCGATTGAAACCGATGGTTTAGGCAGACTGCCTTTGCAAAGCGCGCGTACCCTGAGATAATCTGATAGAAGTCACTGAGCACTGTCCTGTTGCACGCCGTGGGCTTGATGGCGGCGCCGTGCAGCAGCAGCGACCTGCGGCACGCAACGCGCGCGGTAGCAGCTCTCGCTGGAACTGAATGAGCTTCAAATTCAGGGCAAGCAGGCGCCACGTCACAGTGCTCAGCTGAGTACGTCCAGGCAAGCCGTCGGCACTTATGCAGTCTGAGAGCCCAGAGCCAGGGCGAAGCTCGGGTTGTCCTCCTGAGTCAACAGTAACACACAAGAATGGCGGCTAGCATCAACACCACAAGGCTGAAGTCGCTTGGCACCCGTTGCGTGTGCAGCATCATTGCGCCCTCGCAGAACCTGGACATCGGCTGCATCATGCACTTCAACACTTGCGCATGACAGCGGGCGCATGCCAACTTCAACCGCAAAAACAAACCAGAAAGCACACTCTCACTGTGCGTGCTCGTTTGTGTCGAGGATGCCTGCCAGCGCCCTCGCAGAAACTGCGCGTCGGCTGCATGATGTACTTCAACTTCTAACCAACTTCAACCGCAAAGTGCGCACCCACCGTACGTGCTCGTTCGTGTCGAGGGTCCCTGCCAGTGGCAGCATGACGCCCTCGCAGACGCTCCGCGTCGGCTGCATGATGTACTTCAACATTTATACCAACTTCAAACCGCAAAGTTCGCGCTCACCGTATGTGCTCATTTGTGTCTAGAATCCCCGCCAGCGGCAGCATCGCGCCCTCGCAGAAACTCCGCGTCGGCTGCATGATGTGCCAACGCGTCTTGAGGCTGATGACGACGCTCGGGTCCACCGGCACCTGGTACTTGCGGCAGTTACGGATGTAACTGTCAACGTCCGCGTTGGCGTCAGCGGCACTGTCGCCGTCGTCACTGGCGCCGTTGGCGGGCGGCGGCACGTGCGTCTGCCGCTCGGCGGCGTTCATGTCGCTGCCGCTGCCGCCGCCGCCGCTGTTGTCGTCGTCGTTGTCGGAGTAGTCTTCACCCTGAGTGCACATGATCGCGGTGGCATGATATCGTTGGATCAAGTGCGTTTGAGGTTCCATTCTTGAAGTTATTTGAGCGGTTACAGTCTAGGGTGCTGCGCCGCTGTTGTCGTCGCTCTTGTTGGAGTAATCTTCGCCCACGAAGGTGGCATGATAAAGTTTGGGTCAAGTGATTCCTATTCTTGAAGTTGTTTGATCAGTTACAGTCTAGGGTTAAGGGAATTAGCGCAGTGTCGCACAGCACGGCTGGAGCATCTCACACAATGATGCGGCAGCTGTACTGCGACAGTTGCAAGCAACTCGTGGCAGTTACAAACGCCTGGCGGCCGTTGACAAAGGTCGCCGATGCATGGGCTCCACATGAGAATCCGCATCGGCACTCGTGCCTGCGTCGCTACTGAGCACTGCCTGGCACTGGCCAGTGCCGGTACGTGCAGCGACGCGCTTCAATCGCGCACTTGATCGGGTCGCCGTCAGGCTGGCACAGCGCCTCTGCATTTCAGCGCAAATAGCCTGCTTCTATCTTCTCTTTCACACCCCCGGGGCATCCCGGCACAACACAGGCCGTCACATGGCCTCCGCAATCTCTACGTCCGTCTTCCGTTCTCTTGTTTTCACACCCACGTATCATGGCGCACGCACGTGGGGGGGGGGGGGGGGCGCAGGTGATGAGGCGCATGCGGCAGTGCGCAGCAGCACATCGGCGCTGTGCTTTCGGACGCCGCCGGTGCCATCGGCCGCCGCCGACACGCGCACCTCTACTGCGTTGGCGCTACTCTATTGAGCGCTGCTGCGCATCTGTGACTGCAGCCGTGTGTCGGCAGATGCCAGCGCACCGCTGCTCTCTTGAGCACTGCCGTTTCCGCACAGCGCATCTTCAACTGTGACGTGGGGCAGCACCTTTTTTTCCTTCCACCACCACTCCCACGGCAGATCCACACTGCAGCTGTTTGCGTGCAGCAGATGGGCAGCAGCTACACCGTTCCAAACGCATGCCGGGGTCAGTGGCTTAAGGTTGACCCTGACCCTAACTCTCCTTGCAGTTCAGGTGCTCATCTCGCAAAGCTATTTTGTTGTGCCGGTGCAGTGCACATGCAGTTTACTGCGGCGGACTTCAGCGCACTTGAACCGTGAAATTGTGCACAAACTGACACGGTAAATGCAACTGTACTCATAAATGATTACATACCATTGGTGCACTCCAGTGTGGTTCTCATTACTTCGTTAGTGATAACAAAGTGAGGGTTCTGAGGGTCGGCGCAACCCCGCATACATGCAATTCTTGAAGAAGGTATATAGTGCTTCTTGAAGTATGTATTTGGTAATTGAAATGAATCATGATTGCAGCGTGCCTCTCGCTGAGGCCGTACACACATGTTGTGAACACAAACGCCATGTATGCATAGCATTGCATACACGATGCGCTGGTCCGGCCCGCAGCAGGCTCGGCGAGAGAGTGTACTAGACAGAGTGCCCTCTCAGTGCTAGGTTTAGTGCAGTATGGGCACCGCTTGGCTTGGTAGCTGTTGACGCATTCCGCAGTCGCAAGCTCAGGCAGCAGGCCCTCTCGACTCAGTTTGGGTCACCTTCCACAAGGATACCTTTTGGGGCAGATGAGATAAATTGACATCTTCATGCTGAATCAGCGTGGGAATTTTTGAAATACCAATTCAATGTTGAGTTACATGCGATGAGCCCTGTTGAAGAATTATTAAAGTACGGTGGCTTCATCAGAGTTCGCGTGCGCAAGATTTCTCATCAGGACTGGCTGTCTGATGGTCTGATGCGCAGCCGCAAGGCGACAGATGCCTCGTCACATTGGTATTAGCCAGTTGCCCCACGGCGATGGCGCTGAATCAGTAAGACGCATGCTGTATGGCAAGCAGCTTCTGCGCCCACGAGCGAGCCTTGCATGATACGGCGATGTCGCCGCTGGCGCACTGTCGTCGCACGAGCCAGCAGGTTCAAGTTCAAGTTCAAGTGCACCTCTCCTGCCATGACAGTTGCCTTGCAATTTCTCTTACAGCAGGCTTTGGTGGTTTTTGCTGAGCGCCACCCCGGTGCAGTCAGGTCACCACTGATCATTCATTCTTTTTCATTGGAAAAGTTAGATGCACCAAGCCAATGGCTGATTTCTGCTGAGCGATGGCAGGTGCCCCTAACTTTGCTGTTGTCTGTGCTCTTTGTGAGATTCAATCAATGCACGCAGTAGCCATGACGGTACGTGCAAGAGATCACAGGAAGTGCCATGCACCGCTCACTAGGAGCAGCTTTGAAGTAGCTCGCTGCCATGCTCTAGGCATGGCATCGTGGTGTGAGATGCATGTCTGCAGCGCTAAATTACTACTTGCGCAGGCCTCGCAGACTATTGTTTGAACGGGCAAAGGATCGCCCAGGCAATGCTTCTCTCGCAAGCAGTGCATGCATTGCCATGAATCCGGTCTACTTGTCTAATTGCCATGCCTGCCATGCCTGATACGTCGTTGTAAACCTTGTTTGTGACATTGTCAAAGACACTTTTGATTTCGAGGCCTTGTGTTATCAGGCCATGATGTGCTTTCTTACAGTGCAACCAGCCTAGCATGTTGTAGCTCGAGAGGTGGGCAATATTCGTCAAGGGGCGAAAAAGAGCGGTTGACACACGAGGCCACTGGATTTGAAGCCTGCGCTGAGACTTTCACCAAACGAAAGCTTGTTGCAAGCGTGGTTGTTATCAAGGCAGCCATGCCTGATCACAGGATAATATTTCAGAGAATCCGAAATGGCGAATCTGCGGTTGTGTGGCACACCATTGACGAATACACCATATACCATACGTGCTCGATGTGCCATGATCAGTGTTATTCAGCAGAGACTTGCTTGCAGGTGCTATTGCTTGCAACATCCTGGCGCGCCTCTCACAAAGATACATTCCACAATCCTCACCTCCCTCTCGTACATGCTCCGCGGTGCTACTCCAAGATCCTCGCAGGTTTTGCCAGTAAACTCTCCACGTCGTTAGCTCCTGCTGCTCCTACTGCAATCAGCTCCCCGCCCCCGTGTGTGTCGATGCTAGCCAAAACAGCCAGTGCGTGGCGGGGGAATGATCCCCCGAGTTGAGCTTTTACGTTTTTGCTGATTGCGTAAAGCACGCGACACCAGCGACTATAGTAGGGCGTGCAGTGACTCAGCATCCCCTTTTCAAGCCCAAGACAGCCATTTGCAGAAGATGAAGCGGGCATTGGTGGTGTCCTGTGTGGCGACAGCGGCACTGGCGCCGCTGGCCTCTGCTTTCGTGGTTGCACCTCTCTGCAGACAACGCGCAGCACCAGCAACGCTGCGCATGGCCGTGGAGCTCCCCAGTAAGGTGAGTAATCTGGTACGCGCCTGCATTTGTGGTGCTTTCATTAGCGTGGCACCGTGTGTGCATGCGTGGTTAGTTGATGGGCTGTGATTATTGGACAACAAAAGCATAGTTCAGCTGCAATATCCATTGAGGACATTCATCCCACACTCTATGAGCCCTTCTACGCCACCACAGTAAGCTTGCTGATCGCGCCACGCGTCGCACTTGCTTTTCGATCTTGCGCTTGTGCACTCATCCGAGCATGTCATCTCGAACACTGGCCCTCTGTTTCTGCACTCAGGCTGTGCGGCAGCAAGCTCTGTACGACATGGTGTACGTGGAGAGGCTACCAGAGGCGCAGCAGATGACGAGCGGCCTGTTCCTCCCCGGCAAGGAGAACCCACGCATGCACGTGTGCAAAATAGTCAGCTTGGGGCAGGGGAGGGAGGGCGAGAGCGGCACCCTGGTGGAAAATGCTGGGCTCAAGCCAGGGGACCTGGTGTATGTAAAAGACCCATGGGGTGAGCATAACACAATCTGCTAATTTGCATGGCATGAGTGCCCTTCAGCGAGGCACAGTTGAAGTTTGAGTTGCACTTGGGCTGTATCCGCTCGATGTGCATGCATGCAGCTGCTTCCAGTGACGCAAGTCCATTGTGCAGTGCGTCCGCATGGCAAGCACTTGGCCAACTTACGGACTGCCAATTGACTCTAGAGATCCTGTTAAGCCTGCTTTGAGCACAAGTGCTGACCGCATTAACCGGCAGCATGCCTCTTTTCAGTATTCAACATGCACTGGCCAGCTGAACAATCAGATTCCCGGAGGAGCTGTTCAGCTTGGAACCTACCGAAGGCTTAGGTCAAAGCGACTGTTCTGACACCAGATCACCAGTGATGCAGGCCTCCTCACGCGGAGGTGAAGCGACCAACGCGCTTCTGCAAGGCAGTTTTATGAATGAAAAACGAATCAAAAGATCGTAGAGCTCCAGGTGACAAGGTGTGGTTAGCCGTCAAATTGAATGCCTTCCGCAAATAACCGTGGTCGCCGCTGCTGCAGTCATTGGACAAGAGTCAAACAGTGCCACCATATCCACAGTAGGCGAAAAGACTTCTGTGTGCAAGCTTTTTAGCGTTCGAGGCATGGGTGTTCAGTATGGGAAAATATTGAGGCGCTTTCAGTGCACTTGACTTTCTGGAGCGGTGCTCTACAGACAGGGCTGTACCTAATGTACAGCATGGCAAGCCGAAGCTGACTTCAGCTCTGCCGATGCTGGGTGTTTGGAGCGTAATGAATTGAAACTGAGTCTCATGTGTGCTATTGAATTCAGTTGTACTGATGATGTGCGCAGCTGCTCAGAACTTGCAACAACCGCTTCTCTGACCCATTGTGGCTCAGTCCACATCTAGTGGCGTGCGGCCACATAACTCCTTGTCACACACAGACACACACACTCGCTGTTTTTACTCACACACCAAAACATCAGATTCTGCCCACAGAATGCCCTGCACACAATTACACACATATACACACGGCACGCGCGAGCTCACACGACCACGTGCCAGAACTGGCCCATGCACTCTGTGCCTCGCTGCGCTCTCTATCGCCGCAGCTGCCGACCTCAAACGCGGTTTACTTTGAGCGTAAATTTGCTGGCGCTGGTCGGCCCGCATGTACCTCGTGACGCCCGGAACACAGGGATGGGTTTGCGTGGTTTGGGAGTCCTCGTAACCTCGTTGCAGCGCAGAAAAAACTTCACGCGTGACGCTCCGCGCATGTGTGCGCACAGCATCGCGCCGCACTGAGTTCAGCAGCGTTGACCTAGGCACTCACCTGTGCGCGCGTTGCTTCAACGCTCACTTACCCTCAGCCGCTTGCGTCCGGAGCAAACAACACACATGAATGGAAGTATACTTTGAAGCATAGAGATTCATATCATGTACTTCGAAGTATGCGCATATCATGCGGCATATGCACACGTGCGCGCACACAGCTCAGCCGACGCAACGCGCTCGGTGACGCTCCGCGCAGATAGTATACATTCACACACACACACACACATATATGTGCATGTATGTATGCGCATCCGTGCACGCACACTGCTCAGCTCGCGCATAACGCCCTCAATGACGCTCCCCACGCACGCACGCGTGCGCAGGCATCGGCCCCAAGGACGACGAGTTCTCCAACCACAAGTTCTCCTTCGTGCGGTACCAGAACATCTGCGCCGTGATCCCCAACAGCGACGCGTACGAGGCATCGGCGCGCGCCGCCGGCGAGGAGGCGCTCGCCATGGCACAGGCGGGCCAGTCCTTCAGCTTCTGATTGTGGGAGCGTATTTGGCGCGCACCGGGGATGGGGGGGGGGGGGGGTGGGGGGCAGCGGCGATGCCACGGAGGGATGGAACAAAAATATATTTGACATGTGTTGCTTTCATGGACCGTAGCCGTCGCTGGCGTGTGATGCTTGGCGTTTGCTGTGGGGGGTTTGCCACCGCTCCTGCTGCTGCTGCCACTGCTGCTGCCGCTGCTGCTCTGCTGCTGGTGCTGCCAGTATGACAGTGATCACCGTCGACGCTGCTGCCACCCCACCCGCAGTGCGTCCATCTTTGTGGGGTGCGGATGCCGCCAAGGTACAGATCTCATGGATTGTGTCTGTGTGTTCTTCACCTCTGCGATACGCCCTAGCCTGGTTTGCGATCACTCCAGTGAACGAAACTATCTAATTGTTGCCTCAGCCGATTAGTATGTAACAAAAAGCCTATGACCACGATGAGTGTTTTTATATAAGTGCGACCATCCAATGCTCTCGGCTCCATTGGGTATGTAGTAATTGTGTACAGACCAATGGATGGTGCATAGACTTCACCTGCAGCAATCTTGTCGCGTGCAATTCGCGCCCTGATCGAGGTTGGTCAAAGAGGACGAATAGAGTATGATAGCAATTCACTGCACAGAAATGCATGTCGATGAGCCCAGTCATAAGCACATCTTTGTGCTATTTTTTCAACCATTCCTGCGCGGCCCCGAGCGCGCATTGCATGTTGTTGTACATTGAAATATCATGCTTAGTAAAAGCATTTGTACAACAGATTGCGATACACCACCTCTTTTTCCAACAGCACCGCAGACAAAATGGAAGCCAGTGCACTCTGACAGCATGGTCGATGCATGCCTCCTCAGTGCGCCAAGTCACGTCGACTGAAACTTCAACATGCAGAAGTGAAACTTCAACATAACTCATTAGGCTCAGTCGCGCACCCATTGCCTGCTGCCCACCCCGTATACGGCTCTCTAATTTGCGAAGGTACGTACATATGTACAGTGATCCCACCGGCAGTGAAGCAGCTTACCTTGTGATGCTGTCATGAATGCAAACAAGCAAGCTGGAAGAGCAAAGCAAGTAGACACGCTTCAGAGAACTCAAATGGATGTTGTGCGAAAGGAAACGCGATGCGCTCACCGGATGTCTTATTCTGCTGCTGAGGAACGGAAGGCTTGGGCTGGACGATGGCTGGTGCAGCAAGGTTCGGGTTTGCTGCTTGCAGGGGAAGTTCTGGTGCTGTGCATACAACTTTGATGTGCCCTTTGGCATGTGACCCAACTAATTGCACCTGCCTTCAACAAAGGTCAGGCCAGCTCTCAATCACATGTCAAGGTCTACACTGACTACACAGGTCTACTGAGACCTGTGCCAACCTGTGAGGTGTAACTGCCTGTAACTGTCTGAATACACCCCCAAGCCGTATCAGATCCCCCTTCTTTGCTGAGCATCGCCCTCGATGCGGTCTTGAACTCGAAGCAGCAAAAACGCGGTCGCCTAGTGTAGTTGCAGCATGCTCGCACTAAGTGCACTACTGAGCATAAAGGCCAATATGTAACTGGTTGGAAACCCCATTAAAAACCTGGGAGGCAAACCTGTAAGTCAGGGAAATCCTCTCTGCAGGAAAAGGGAGTCGCCCGCCTCAGCTTCGACTCAACTCGAGTCCCCACAACTACTTCGCACTCTCCTCTGAGGATGTACTGCGAGCGGCGAGCACGTTCCATGATGAATGTGGGCTGTCTTTTGGCGTGCGGTAGTCACCCGGACGTAAACGCATTCGCCTGACAGTCTTCTCACTGTCGAACAGCACATCAAACGTGAACTGCGACCTGGCGGGGTCGAACTCGCCCAGGACGCCGCGGCTCCAGCCTGTTGGAAAGTGATACCAAACCACTTCACCCTCAAAGCTTGATCCGAAATCAGACGGCAGTCTGGGTAGCCTTACCAGCGAGATCTGCGGCTGAGCAGAATCTTGGGCTGAGCTTGCCTCAGAACTAGTTTGGGAAGTCGGCAGACCTCGCGTGACCTGAGAGTTGGGACTTGCACTACTCGCGCTGTCCGGCACACTTTGCGCCTGCGACCTCTTGGCTTTGTCACGCACTGCCTCTGCCAACTGTATGGCAGACTTGACCTGTGTACGGGTCATCTGTTCCCACTCACCATCTTCATATCTGATCCTCCAGTATGGTGACACAAAGTTCTTGACGGCCCCCCACACGTAAGTGATCGGGCCGCCCACCACCGTTCTGTGCTCCCTGACCAGCGCTGTGCCGATGTGATGGAGTTGCAGCGCGCTCTCTCGGCGCATGCCAGCATCCTCCTTGGGTGTGGGCCTGATGGCATATGCCGGCAACCTTCCTTCGTTGCGCAGCTCATAGAGCGCGTGAAAAGCGTCTAAGGTCCATGGCGTCACTTCTTGCAGCATGTCATCTTCTGACACCCACGCATGTGACTTGCCATCTACGGACTGCCATTTGTACTGCCAAGAGCCATTGGGGCCCGCTTGGCGGTCTAGAACTCTGTACAACTTCTCGCCATCAGCTAGCTCCTCCACCTGTCGGGGGCTAAGCATGGCGTGCACACCTGGTTCCAACATGGCACTAGGCCTTATGTGGAAGGGCTTCATGTTCTCAACATGAGCTGTGGTGTGTCTGACTCTTCTGCCCATCATCCTGCAGATGAATGAGAGACCTGATTCGCCTGTGCGAGCCTCGATCTGCCAAGGCCCCACATACCTAGCATCAAGAGCGGCTGACCTGTCTTTCTGCCTGGGTAGCCGTATCATGACATAGTCACCGACAGCGAACTTCACCGCGCGTTTGATTGCTTCATTGCGCTTGGTGATCCTCTGGGCGCGCACTTGCAGCGCCCTTGACACCACTTTGTCTGCGAGCTCGAGCATATCCAACTTGTGCTCAATTTCCTCGTGTAGGTCTAACTTCCTGCTGCCATCCTCGTGCATAAACGCATCATGCGGCAGCAAAGCCTCTCGACCATACACACAGAAGAAGGGTGTTAAACCTGTCTCATCTCTGGGCGTCGTCCTCAGCACGAACTGCACAAGCTCTAAGCCTTCATGCCATTTGGTCTGCTGAGCGCTGACCCAGGACGCTAGTGCCTTCTTGGCACGACCATTTGCATGCTCCGCCACACCATTGGTCTGGGGGTGGTAAGCACTTGTTTCTATGCGTTTCACCTTGAACGCCTTGCAAAGGTCCGTGACCACATTGCCTAGGAAGACCTTGCCCTTGTCAGAGCACAGCTCCTCCACTAGTGCTCCAATCTCAAGGAACACTGTCATGAGGTGCGGAGTGACATCGCGCGCTCCCTGGCCGCGCATGGCCGAGAGCCACACGAAGCCCGACCTCGCTTCCACTATGGTCAGGACATACTTGTGCCCTGCCGTGGATTGTATACCAGGCTCTGTGATGTCTATGTTGAGCCGCTGCCACATACGCACGGGCTCAGCCAACCACTGTCTGTACTGAGTGGAGCTGGCGCTTTTGCGCTCGAGGCACGTCATGCAGCTCTGCACGTATGTCCGTATGTCCGCGCCCATCCCAGGCCAGAAATACCTCTCGAATATACGCGTGTGCGTAGCGCCTATGCCGCAATGCATAGCGCTCGCGTCATCATGCCCTAAACGCATGACTAGGGTTCGTAGCACCACTGGCACGACCCACTGCAACAACACCATACCTCTCTTGGGGTGGCTTGTTGAACTGTGCACTAAGAGGCCATCTTCTTCGATGGTGTACTGCTCTCTCTGCGCTAAGACGTGAGCAACCAGCTCCGCGCCTTCGGGTATGTCACTCTCTGTGAGCATCTTGCTCACTGCTTGACAGAAGCTGTCCGCTTTCTGAACTTCAAGAAATGCGGCTCTGCTGAGCATTGCTGGCGTGGCAGGCGAGTCTCCCGCGGCCACCCGTTTCAGCAACTGCACTAGTTCTGGCCTCGGCAGCGTCGTCTTGCGCTTGCCTAAACAGCCTCGCCATCCGGTGGCTCGTCTGCTTCATCTGTGTCAGCAGCAGCTTCTACCTCTGGAAGTTCACCTTCTTCCAATGAGTCTGCCGCCGGCTGAGCCTGGTGACGCTGCACTTGGCTCTCTTTGAGCTAATGCTGCGTCGCCTGTCGCATGCGATCTGCCTTAAGAGTCGCTGCGCTTGGGACTGTTCCCATGAGCCTGTGTACTTATTAACGGGCGCTGCGTACGCTGTTTTGATCTCAACTTCATCAACTTCAGCTTCCTCCACTGTGGAGTCATCTAGCCTTCTGTCTAACAACTGTGCTAGCTCCACAGCTGTCAGAGCGGCTAACCTAGCGGCCACCGCGCCTGATATGGCGGCGGCCTCGTTGAACTTGAACGCTGGCCCGTAACGTGCATCCGCCGTGTACCCACGACAGCTGTTCACGTCGGCCACCTTGTGCGCTCTCGTAGCCTCGTCCGCAAAGCGCACACGTGACGGCGGTGCGTCCATGCTCGGGACTGCGTCTGGCCACTGTTCGTCTGCTGGCTCCGTAGAGCGCTCAGCATCTAACTCTGCCTGCTGTGGCAGTCTGGATGGGGCATCAGCATTGGCATTCCTTTTGCCAGGTCTGTGCTGAATGGTAACGTCATACTCTTGTATACGCATGGCCCATCTTAGTAGCTTGCCGTTGTAGTCTTACAACGTCAACAGCCACCTGAGCGCTGCGGCATCTGTGACCACTGTAACAGGGTTACCCCATCTGTAGGGCCTGAAGTGGTTGAGCGCCAGCACTACTGCCAGACACTCTACTGCCGTCGCTCCTAACTTCGCGTCAGGTTCAGAGTTCAGCTTGCTGAAGTAGCCCACGACTACCTCTCTGACCTCCTCGCCTTCAGCTATGCGGCGCCTGCCCGTGTGAGCATATGGCTGTCCCGCTGTCGCCTTTTCGACCTCACTTACAGGTCTAAACTGTGTGAGCACACCCGCCGTTGCCGTTTTAGAGGCGTCGGTGTACAACACAAAAGGCAGACTGAAATCTGGGTGCATCACTATGCGACTGTCGCACATGGCACTCTTCAGCCGCTTGAAAGCCCGCTCCTGCGCAGACCCCCAAACCATGACTGCTTTGTTCTTGGTCAGGGCTACTATAGGCTCTGATATCGCCCCAAAGTCGGGTACATACCGCCTGTAACAGTTAAACACTCCCATAACCACTTGCACCAACTGCTTGTCAGGTACCCCCCCTTTCAGTGGGGGGCTCATGTCAAGCATGGCTTTGACCTTGTCAGGGTCTGGTCTTGTATCAGCAGCGCCAACTATATGGCCCAGGAACTTGACTTCAGCTTGGAACAGCTGATACTTTGGGCGAGACACACTCGTGCCCGCCGCGCCTATGCGGCCAAGCACATCACCTAACTGCTCGATGTGCTCCTCGATGTCCGTGCCATACACCAACACGTCATCTATGTACACTAGTGCATGGGAGCCCAAGGCATCCCCTAGCACTTGGTGCATCAACCTCGTGAACTGCGCTGGCAAGTTCACTAGCCCGAATGGCGCCACCTTGTAGTGCCACAACGAGCCGTCTGGGGCTCTGAAGGCCGTCTTGACCTTAGCCGTCTTGGCCAGTGAGATCTGGTGGTAACCCGCTGCCAGATCCAACAAAGATAGAATCCTCGCACCTTGCACAGCCCGCATCATGTCATCCATGTTGCCTAAGCCATGACTATCACGCTTCGTGACTGCATTCAACTTCCTAAAGTCTATGCAGCAGCGGATCTTGTCGCCTTGAACCACTAGCACTGGGTTGCTTGCCCACGCACTAGCTGATGGCTCAATCTGTTGGCGCTTTGCCATCATCTGAATCTGTTTCATGATGTACTCGGCTTCTTTGAAAGCCCAATGGCGTGCCTTGTCCGCCACCGGCTCGGCCGTCTGAGTGTCAACATCAAATTCAAAATGCTGAGTGACTCGAGGGTTCTTAGGGTCTTTGGCAAAGACATTTCTGTGCTTTTTGAGCATGTCAAGTGCTTTTGTTTTTAAAAGTACCCCATCTTTCCCCCTTCCTTGCAAATGAGGCGCAAGCTTGCCATCTTTCACAAGGATTTCCTCCAGCTCTGCATCTGTGCAGTTTTCCAGCTGGTCATTGTGGCGCTGGCTGAGGTCTGCCAGCCGTTGCACTTCTTGTGCCACCTCTTTGGCAGTCTTGCCTATGCTAGCAGCTAATTCTGCCACCAACGTAGCATTTTCAGAGTGCCTTCTGGCTGCTATCACTAGCAGTTTGGCTTCTAGAGCCTGCGGAGTGGCTGTCTGTACTTCTAACAGCTCCGCTAGAAGTACCTGGGAAGAAGGCTGGGCTACTGCCGTGATACGAGATGACTGAGCCGTGTGGGGCCAAGAATTCTGTACCTAGAAGCACGTCCATGGGTGCGTTCACCACATAGAACTTGTGCAAGAACATCTTGTTCTTAAACCGTAGCCATGCATTAACCACACCACTGATCTGCAGCGACGTCTTGCCGTCTGCCAAGAGGATCTCAGTGTAGTCACCTTGCTGAGGTGCACATACATAGCTGTTGGGGAGCTTGTCTGCTATGCGCTTGCCCATGATGGTTACGGTCGCACCGCAGTCTACCATCGCGCGCACATAGAGCTCTTTGGGCGTTTGTGAGTTGCTTTGCACGCGTAATGACGCCGACACAAACATCTGCCCTGGAGGCACAACACCGGCTACTGGGCGTATGTACTCCACGTGAGCCTCCGACTTGGAGTGTTCTACCGAGCTAGGCTCGCTGGACCCTACTGCAAGGTCAACATGAGGTAACTTGACCGGTTCCCTCTGCTTTGTGATCTCTTCTGTGAGATTCTTGATGGTCTCTGCCACACTCACTGGTGGGGCCGTGTCTAACTTACTGACACCTGGCACATGGTCTAATATGCCTAGAGATTGAGCATCAAGGCCAGCGCGCCTGAGCGCTGCCTTCAACTCACCTGGAGCCAGGCGCGGGTCTGTACCGCCGCCGAGCTTCTTGCGCGCCGCTGCAGCCGCAATGGGTGGAGCACTGATTTCGGTGTCAATGTCCATGTCGTCTGCGCTACTGCAAACGCTCACAACTGACTGTGAGTCCCACTCAGAGTCAGAACCTGAGTCAGAGTCATCAACTTCCATGATGTCAGCCATACCGGGCCGCACCACAGCCAAGTCTACCTCTGGCTCTTCCCATGCACTGCGCATTAAAATTATGGGTACCTCTGCATACCCTGCATCATACACCTTTGCATGTATGCTACGTGCCACCGCTGCCGAGCAGTGTGCACTTGGCGTGGGCGCTGCGTGTACCGCGGTAGCGGCCTGCACCAGCGAACCACCCTGACCAGCCAACCAAGATGGGGGTGGGCAGTCAACTGAATGCCTCAACGTAGAGTCTGACCTACGCGGCAAACGTACCTGTTGTTCTGGCAGTGTGCACAGGCCTGAGGCCTCAATTGCCACGAACAAGTGAAATGCCATCTCTGGGATGAACAAGTCTGCAATGTAACGCCGTACATCGCTACTGCATGCACTCGCTGGTACTTCATGATGATCCGTCATGAGCACTGCCATTTCCGCAAGCGACAGCAAGCGGGCAGATGCCACTGGACCAGCGTCCTTTGCATGTGCAACATAACTCGCAGTGGGCCTACCAGGCAGTCTGCGCACTGGGCTAGGCAACAAACCATCAGCATCCAAAACACCAGGGTGCTGAGCACTGCGCAGTTGCAAGAAGAATGTGCGTTCGGGGCAGCGCAAGCGAGAGCGAACAGATGTGGGTCTGCTTTGTAAACGCTTGGTATTTATTACCGCGCCGAACCGCTGGAGTGCCTCACGTGAGGCCACCCCTGCTGGTACTATGACAATGTACACCCTCTGCCTCCTGCAAGGTACTTCAAACTCAGAAGCCTTTAACTTGGCAATGTACAGCATGTAACCAGCTGACTTGAGAATGCGTACTGCGCGTGCAAACGCGCGTGACCCTAGCACTCCTGGCACATTCTCGTACAACACCACCCGAAGCTTGGCCCGCACGATGAGCCGCGCGGCATGAACCGTGCACTCGGCAGCTTCGCCCTCGACCCTCTTGCCCTCTGCTGAGAAATCTGTGCAGGGCGGGGAGATAGTGGTGATGTCAGGTTTCTCGTCAAGAAGACGTGCAACGACCTTCGCATCAGTCATGCATGCAGTCATTGTGGGCACTTCTGGATGAACTTCATGCAGAGCCTCAATTGCTTTGACATTCTTGTCAACTGCAAGCACTGTGCGTGTTACAAAACCTGCTCTAGAGGTCAACTTACCCCCAGCTATGGCGCCTCCTAGCGCCCCACAGCAGATTGACGCGTGTGTCATGACCCTGGGTGGTGGCGCCGGCCCACCCCCAGTTGCCGCTACCTGCGCGTGCAAAGGGATATCACTGACAACGTCAGTTACATGGTCAGCGCTCTGTGCTGCACATGCATCTGCTATACCCACATCAAGCAATTCACTGGTTGCTGATGTTGAACTTACGGCAGGCAAGTCACTTTCTACCGAGGCAGCAGACAACTGCAAGTGTGACTCACCATTGCGGCGCTCTTTCCCAGTGCTCGATGCACTTCTGGCAGGACTTCTTGTGGCGCATGAGGTTTTCCCAGTCACCCTGGTCAACCTTGCAGCCACGACACTTGTAGTCCTTGGCCTTGCCGCCGACGCCGCTGTTGCTGCCGCCGCCAGAGCTAGGATTGCCCTGCGGCGCGCCAGCGTTGAGCCCAAACTCGCGGCGCTCGTCTGTAGACAGCCCCGCCAACATTGCGCGCGCTGCTGCGAGCTTGCCCTTCTTGAAGCGCCGTACGGTGCTGACAACGCTCCACCCGTCCCTGCCCGGACGCTTGCCTGCGTCAGAGCGGGTGGGCGGTGAGATGTATGTTGCGGCCATAGCAGACACAACAGTTCTGATCTGACGTTCGCCGACCGGCGCCGCCTGCCACCTCTGCTGGGCAGTGGCCACCACCTTGGGAAAAGCTACATTCTGCAAATCCCATGTGTCATGCATGCCATTGACTTCTTGGCGGCAACACAGTGGCAACTCATGCGCAAACTTCATGCGAACAATTTGCTGGTTGTCCGCGCAGCCTGCATCATGCGCAGCTGCCACCACCTCTCTGCCCCACACTTCGGGACTGGTGCCTGAGGCACGGGTGAGCTCGTGATACTTCTGTAGCGCGATCTGCCTGGCCGATGTACTGTCATACGCCGCTGTAAGACACTGTACCATCTGCTCATACGTCAGGTCACTGAACGAACGGGTCTCCAGAACCCCTGTACGCTCATTTTTGATCGTGCTAGTCAAGTCAGCGTACCGACTCCTGGTGAGACTCTGCAAGAGCGCCTCCGCGTATGCCGACTTAGGCACACCACGAGTGTCACAACTGCGCTCAAAGGCCCTCACTGAGGCCTCGAGTCTCCCAACCTGTGTCACTATGACCACGCCTGCGCCGCCAAAACCCCTAAGGTCTTTCTTGGGTTTACGTGCTGACATAGCGACCGAAGAGTACGAGGGTGTGGGTGCCCCCGCAGCCTTCGTTGACTCACCTAGGGTTGATGTGCGTGCGAGCGCAGCCGCGTCGGCCACGTCATCGCTCACGCGCACCCCGAAAGCCAGAGTCGGCGGCCTGACCGCCTCGTCCGAGCTGGACTCACAGCCGCCGATGAGCTCCTCCACCTCCGGCATGGGGTGGGAGATCTACTTGCGCGGGTAGGTGTCCGAGGCTAGGCGAGCCTCCTCGGTGACGAGCGGAGTACGCTCGATGTCCTTTGTCATCTTGCTTAACTCGGACTCGTCACCACTGTCATCTCCAAAGGCAAAGTGACACCAGCTGCGCGCAGAAAAGCGCCTGGCACCCACTGTAAGCAAGTCACCGTACTTGCGGGCCTTGAAGTCATGACCTCGCTTCTCGAGGAGCGCTAAGTTCTGATCGCGCGCCTCTTGGGCCTGGTGCGCCGTATAAGCCCGAGCCACTGGCAACAGCCGAGTCCTAATCTCGTGCTTGTCACCTCTGCTGAGGGCCTCGGTTATACGTCGCTTTGTGTTGCCGAGGTACTTATGGCTATCGCGCTCGGCAGCTCCCGCTGCTTTGGCTGCGCGCCTAGCTTTGTCGGCAGCTCTGCTGTGCTCAGTGATGAGGTTTTCAACACCCTCTTTCCACGGCACATAGATCTATTCCGTACCCACCGGGTCGAAGGGCATGCCACCCTCACCCTCGGATGGGTCGGAGGTATCAGGCAGTGCACGTGCCGCCTGACGCTGCTTGCCGCTTCGCACAACTGGCGATGACGGCGCAACTGGCGCCTCGCGTGGCACAACTGGCTCACGCGGCGCAGCCTCACTAACCGCACTCTTGCGCGGCAACGTCAACAGTGTAACCCTAACCCTAACCCTAACCCTAACCCTAACCCTAAGAACTGCGACCTGGCGGGGTAGAACTCGCCCAGGACGCCGCGGCTCCAGCCTGTTGGAAAGTGATACCAAACCACTTCACCCTCAAAGCTTGATCCGAAATCAGACGGCAGTCTGGGTAGCCGCTAGTAGCCTTACCAGCGAGATCTGCGGCTCAGCCGCAGAATCTTGGGCTGAGCTTGCCTCAGAACTAGTTTGGGAAGTCGGCAGGGTTAGGGTTAGGGTAAGGTTAGGGTAAGGGTTAGGATTAGGGTTAGGGTTAGGGTTAGGGTTGAGGAGTTCTAGCTTTAGAGCAAAGCGATGCAATTTTGCCTCATGATTGTTGGCCGCAATTGTGTTGCAACTTTGACTAAGCGGTCGATCTGTACAATTGTATGTCAAACTGGCTGGCATACGGTTCAGAGTGCCTAGTAGCACAAGTGTGCGGGCATAGACGGCTCTGCGTTGACTTTCTTAAGATGCGGCTTGTCAACGTTCTCAGCTTCATGCGCGTCAATGTGATGCAGGATACACCACATGGCCAAGACAGGCCATGGCTCCAAAGCCAAACCAAGTGGGTCAAGCCGCACTGGAGGTGCTAGTGGTGGCGCTAGGCCTAGTGGCCGCGCTGCTGCTTCAGCTGACAAGGGCGGTAAGCGCCTCACCAAGCGTACCGCGCCTACGTCAAGCTCGGGCGACGTGCCGTCAAGCCCCCCTCCACGGCCCGCGGCAGCAGTTGCCGCAGAACCCAGCCAGCAGGTCGGTGCCAGTGCGCCCGACTCCCCAGCGCCATCCGCGGCGGTACGGTCCCCAGAACCAGCAGTAGTTGTTGGTGCCGCACCCCCTATTATACGCAGTTTCGCTGACTTCTCCGACGATGCCAACGGCGGTGGCACGGCGGCAGAGTCCTTGGTAGCGGGACACGTGCATAGGCAGAGGATGGTTGAGTTGTTTGCTCTGGCGGGCATCACCACCACGGTAGCCCAGATCGCCGAAGTAGAGGCAGCCAGTTCGCAAGCAGTCATAGCTAGCACACTCGCACAGTCCACCCTCCCCCGCGAGACACCACTTGTGGCAGCATCAGCGCAAGTTGCGCCAGTAGCCGAGCCAGTTGAGCCGGCAGTGCCCGCGGCACTGCAGTCGCAGCAGCCCCAGTTGGTGCCCCAGTGGTGACCCCACAGCAGGTCGTGCGCAGTAAGCCGACCAAGACGTCAGTTGCGCGCAGTGCGCAAGCCCCGAGTGCGCCTGAGGTGTCACCGGTGGTCAGTACGTCAAAGAGCCCCAAGCTGCCAGTTAAGCAGAAGGCTCCAGCCAACTATGCTGCACTTGCTAAGCCCCAGCGAAGGCCAAGGCTTCGTCACTGTTGACGTTGCCGCGCAAGAGTGCGGCCGCATGCGGTTAGTGAGGCTGCGCCGCGTGGCACAACTGGCTCACGCGGCTAGTGAGGCTGCGCCGCGTGGCACAACAGGCTCACGCGGCGCAGCCTCACTAACCGCACTCTTGCGCGGCAACGTCAACAGTGACGAAGCCTTGGCCTTCGCTGGGGCCTTAGCAAGTGCAGCATCATGATAGTTGGCTGGAGCCTTCTGCTTAACTGGCAGCTTGGGGCTCTTTGACGTACTGACCACCGGTGACACCTCAGGCGCACTCGGGGCTTGCGCACTGCGCGCAACTGACGTCTTGGTCGGCTTACTGCGCACGACCTGCTGTGGGATCACCACTGGGGCAACAACTGGGGCTGCCGCGACTGCAGTGCCGCGGGCACTGCCGGCTCAACTGGCTCGGCTACTGGCGCAACTTGCGCTGATGCTGCCACAAGTGGTGTCTTGCGGGGGAGGGTGGACTGTGCGAGTGTGCTAGCTATGACTGCTTGCGAACTGGCTGCCTCTACTTCGGCGATCTGGGCTACCGTGGTGGTGATGCCCGCCAGAGCAAACAACTCAACCATCCTCTGCCTACGCACGTGTCCCGCTACCAAGGACTCTGCCGCCGTGCCACCACCGTTGGCATCGTCGGAGAAGTCAGCGAAACTGCGTATAATAGGGGGTGCGGCATCAACAACTACTGCTGGTTCTGGGGACCGTACCGCCGCGGATGGCGCTGGGGAGTCGGGCGCACTGGCACCGACCTGCTGGCTGGGTTCTGCGGCAACTGCTGCCGCGGGCCGTAGAGGGGGGCTTGACGGCACGTCGCCCGAGCTTGACGTAGGCGCGGTACGCTTGGTGAGGCGCTTACCGCCCTTGTCAGCCGAAGCAGCAGCGCGGCCACTAGGCCTAGCGCCACCACTAGCACCTCCAGTGCGGCTTGACCCACTTGGTTTGGCTTTGGAGCCATGGCCTGTCTTGGCCATATGGTGTATCCTGCATCACATTGACGCGCATGAAGCTGAGAACGTTGACAAGCCGCATCTTAAGAAAGTCAACGCAGAGCCGTCTATGCCCGCACACTTGTGCTACTAGGCACTCTGCACCGTATGCCAGCCAGTTTGACATACAATTGTACAAATCGACCGCGTAGTCAAAATTGCAACACAATTGCGGCCAACAATCATGAGGCAAAATTGCATCGCTTTGCTCTAAAGCTAGAACTCCTCTCCCCTTTCTTTGCAAAAAAGCTAGTCATATCAGCTTTAGAGCATTACTAAAGGAGAGCATGGCGTAGGGAATAAACTAACGTCATAGGCAATTCATTACAGCCAGAAAGTGACAGCGCCTACCCCTCTTGCGCCTGTGCCCGACCTGTTCGGGCGAAAATCACTTGCACTAGTCGTATACTGAACGACTACTTTGCGCTTTCTACCACGTGCCTGTCCCCAAGGCGTCGCTGTCCTCCCGGGAGGCTCTGTTGCAAATCGTGATAGTGTACGGTGCGTAGGTGGCGCACGCAGCTCGCTACCGTACAATACTGCCCTTGATGGCCTTCTATGAGTCCACATGACTACGTTCATCAACCATAGATGAGTCGCAGAATAAGGTCGGCTTGATGAAAGTTGCACATCAACGCCGCTCAGACTCGTGCAGCACGCACTGCGGTACTTGACATCAAGGGGGGCCGGTCACGACGTAGCGCTGCAGCACTACGTTGCCCCGTCGTATAGACACTCTTATGCAGGAATACGGGCGTGATTAACCTTCTAAACTCGCGGCCCCCGGCTTTCTTCACGTAATTCTTTATGTTCTTTACGTGACTCTGGGCATCTCGAAAGGCTTTGACACGATTCGAGTGGTGATACATCAACAGCTATCACCGCGCTGCTGCCCTTGCGAGCGGGGTTAGTACGAGGTAATAAGGACTGTCGACGGGTGCCAAATTGAAGCAGCTTACCTTGTGATGCTGTCATGAATGCAAACAAGCAAGCTGGAAGAGCAAAACAAGTAGACACGCTTCAGAGAACTCAAATGGATGTTGTGATGCGCTCACCGGATGTCTGATTCTGCTGCTGAGGAACGGAAGGCTTGGGCTGGACGATGGCTGGTGCAGCAAGGTTCGGGCTTGCTGCTTGCAGGGGAGGTTCTGGTGCTGTGCATACAACTTTGATGTGCCCTTTGACATGTGACCCAACTAATTGCACCTGCCTTCAACTAAGGTCAGGCCAGCTCTCAATCACATGTCAAGGTCTACACTGACTACACAGGTCTACTGAGACCTGTGCCAACCTGTGAGGTGTAACTGCCTGTAACTGTCTGAATACACCCCCAAGCCGTATCAGCAGCCCCACTTGCAGCAGCATCTGCAGGTGCCCCCTGCTGCGGCATAGCTGCACGTACAGTTATCCCAGGGACACCCATGTGCATGTAGCCATTGAAACACACTCCAGAGGTGCACGTGCTCTCACTCCAGGGGCCCCCATTAGCGCGCGCCCACTGTCACAGCACCTCCATATCGCCTGCCACTGCCGCGGCGCGGCAGGCCGATTTTGATCCCATGGGCACCCGTTGGCGCGCGCCCAGTGCAGCGCCGCACGTAAGCGTTGCTTGCGGCGGCGTCGCTGGTCAACGCATTCCATGTGTGCGCCCAGGTGTTGTTGATGCAACGCATCTCGGTACCTGTACTTTGTCCATACATAATGGCATAATGGGTGCATACATACCTGGGTGCACGCATTGGGCAGCCGTCACAGGCTCCCACTGCAGCACCCCACTGGCAAGGTGCCCACTTTCCGCGCCCATTGCGCATGTGCGTTCCGTTCCAGGGACATGCGTTGGCGCTTGCCCAGCGCAGCACATGCAGCTGCTGGCATCGCGCGGCATCAGGGCACAACGAGCGTTCATCGCGCGGGCGCCGGCTGGCACGCACCTACTAAATTAGAGCAATGCCCGTTGCGATGAATCCATCCCATGGCCACCCCCCTGAGCGCACCCACTCTAATGCCCGCCCTTTCGCAGCTGCGCTGCAGTGGCAACTGACAGCTTTGAAGTTGATGGCAATTGCCGCCGAGCATCCGGACTGGACAGCTTGAATGGCAGTTGCCGCTGAGCATCCAGATTAACGAGACTGTGTTGTGCAGCAACATGTGTTTTTCCGTTGATAAAGCAGTGCTCAGCCACATGGCTGCGTCCCACGCGCACTCGCTCGCGCACCACCAGTGCAGCACCTTGAGATGCCCCTGCCTGGCGGCCGACGTGGGTCTTCTCTGCTCGCTCAGATCAGTGGTACTCTGACAGGCGCGAGCCGGCAAGGTCGCCGCACCAAACGGTGTGGGTGTTGTTGCGCCATGCTCCGAGGCGCTTCCATGCCGCTCTGCACTCCCAACCTCACGAGGTCGAGGCTGGCCGCAGTATGTGCAGCCACTGCGGGGCTTGCCAAATGCCTGACCATGGAAGCTTGGTGCTGACTTATATATCGATTGGGCAGCCGATGGCGTGAGCCAGGGGATGCATGCGGATCTGTCCCAGGGACATCCGTGTGCTCGTGCAGCGTCCGAAGGTGTCTATTGCCACCCATACCCATTTGAAGTTCAATTACGTCGCAATATGCGGCCGTTTTAGTGCGCCCATTGCAACACCTTCCAGCACCTTCCGAGTCTGCGCATCCCACGTGCTCGCCTCAAACTCCTGCAGCGCTGGTGGCGCGTCTGCTACTCTTCGGATGATCGGTGCTGTGTGGATGAGAGCCGCAAGCGATCGGTGCTCCATGCTCACTTCCATGCCGCTCTGAACTCCTCACCTCACGAGGTTTAGACTGACCGTGGCATCTGCTGCCACCGTCTGTGCATTGTCTGCAACCCTGCAGAAGACACGGCACCGTGACGTGCTCCTGACCACAAGAATAAATCGCAAGGCTCAACATGTGGAAAGCCCAGTATCAGCATCGGGCAATGCACCGCCATTCTAGCTCTCCTAGCTTCTCCAGACGGCCTCCTTTCCAAAAAATCAAGAGATCTTCAAGACCGCCTTGAAGTTTGACAGAAAAATAGAGGAGAGAGAGAGAGAGCAGAGCCCTTGGCCTAAGCTATGCCGTTGTTCAGCTGCTGTAGTCGTACGAAATAAAATTGCACGCTCAGCCACCAGTCGCAATACACTCGACATACCAGAGCACGCTCGTGCACAATGGGGGACAACTGCGCCAAAGTACTGGCGTGCATGAAAGCTCACCAGGGAGACGCCGGGATTGCACGCTGGGGTACGCAGGCGGTAGGGCGGCTGCTACACCAGGCGCTCTTTAGTGGAGATCAGGAGCTGGAGGCCTGCCAAATCAAGTTGGCTGACGGGGGGGCGTGCCAGATTATGGTGGGTGCAATGAACGATCATGCTGATAAAGCTGACGTGCAGATGCACGGCACCACAGCATTGCTCCATCTGTCTGTGGGCAATGACCGCAACTGCCGTGCACTCGGCGAAGCAGGAGCGTGTGAAGCACTGATGGCGGCAGTGAGAAGGTTCACTGTAGGTGTGGCTTGGCAGCAAGATGCAGCGGGTGCAATCGCGTCCCTCGGCGCTGTGCCATCCCACGTTGAAGTACTAGTGGCTGGGGGTGCTTGCACGTTTGTGCTAGCTGTACTCCAAGCCAACCTGCACGATGCACGCACCATGAGCATGGCGCTGCCTGCTGTTGGTGTCCTGTCCCGACAGTATGCGATAGCCCTGATCGCCAGTGGGGCTTGCAAAACTGTGGTGCAGGCACTGAATGCCCACTTGGACAATAGCCATATCCAGTTGAAAGGTCTTGCAGCTCTGGTTCATCTTGCACGCGTGGACGCAGCAAGGCTCAGGCTAGTAAGTGCAGACGCAGGCGTAGCAGCAGTCAGAACAATGCGCGCATATCCCGCAGACCCACTGCTCCAGCTCCAGGCTGTAGCAATCATCGCAATTTTGTCGTTCGATAACGAAGCGTACGCAGCACAGCTGACGGGCATGGGTGGCTGCGCGCTGGTCACAGCATCGCTCAGCACCCGCCTGAACAGCGCTGAATACCAACAGACCGCGCTCGAGGCGCTCAGCAAATTGGCGGTTTCAACTACTGCCAGCCGCGAGGACGTAGCGGCGGCGTGCGCAGCAGCGGTGACCTCGCTCAGCGCATACCCAGACGACGAAGACGTCAACGTGGCTGCGCTGCTTGTGCTTGCGAGCCTCGCTGGCGTCACAAACTCATGTGCGCTTCACGATTGCGACGCGTGTGCGGCGGTCGCAAGCGCCATGCGACGCTACCCACACAGCCAGAGCATTCAGACCTGTGGCGCGCAGGTGCTGCAGCACACGCCGCGCCGTTCGCAAAGGGCGAAATAAGTTGTCGTTTCTCGTGTCGCACAACGCTGTCAGCATGCGTGCCTTCGTGGCCATGCTGGACATGATCTTGCCGCCGCAGCCGCTCAGATGCACAAGGAGGGGCGCAACAGTCTCATACTGTAAGTACACAGTGCGATTTGCAGTAGTTTCAGCGCCGCGCCAAGGGCAAAGCCAGACATGCACACCGGGCTGCGAAGCACGTTCAATACGTATGCTGCTGCTGGCAGATCACACATGCGGTCATACTGCTGCTGCTGCTGCTGCTGCTTTGGCTGCTGCTGCTGCTGCTGCTGCCGCTGCTGCTGGTGGTACCTTGATGCGTTGAGCTGCCCTGCGCACAATCGATATGCCACATGGTTGTTACGGGTAGCACCCGCACAACATGAGAACTTCAAGTGCTGCCTCTCTGCGCCATGCACGTGGTGACTGTATGCCATGCTCTCGTCAACCGTGGACAGTGCTATGTCCAAGGTGGCAGTGGTGAAATATGCATTGCACCGATGATCGTGCCCAAGATCAACATGTAGTATGATACCATTGCCACATTACAGATGATAAATTATTGACAACGCATTGAGGGTAGTCTTGGCGCTAGCATGCGTACATGATGCATTAGGTCATGTGGCATCATATGATTGCCAGGTTGGAAATGACAAGTCATTGACAATGCATTGAGAGTAGTCCTCATGCTAGCTTGCATGGTGCATCAAGTCGCACTGTTTTTTGTCGTGCGAGCCTCTTAAAAAAAAAAAAAAAAGGGGGACACTCAAAGTTCAACAATATCTTCAAGCACCTGAAGTTCACTTTGATTTGATGTACATGTTGCGTTTTAAATGGGGGACTACTGCGCACAAATACTAGCATGCTGGAAAGCTCACAAGGAAATCGCCGGACTTGCACGATGGGGTGCGCAGGCGGTGGGGGTGCTGCTAAAGCAGGCCCTCGTGAGCGGCGGTCAAGAGCTGGAGGCCTTTCAAATCAAGTTGGCTGACGGGGGAGCCTGCCAGATTGTGGTGGGTGCAATGAACCATCATGCTGATAAGGCTGACGTACAGATGCACGGCACCACAGCATTGTTCTATCTGGCTTTGGGCAGTAACCGCAACCGCCGTGCACTCGGCGAAGGAGGAGCGTGTGAAGCAGTGATGTCCGCAGTGAGCACGTTCCCTTCTGATGCCTCTTGGCAGTTCTGCGCAGCGGGTGCAATCGCGTCCCTTGCTGCTCTGCCATCCAATGTTGAAGTACTAGTGGCAGGGGGCGCGTGCACGTTTGTGCTAGCTGTACTCCAAGCCAACCCGCAAAGTGCACATACCACGGGCATGGCGCTGTCTGCTGCTGGTGTCCTGGCCCCACAGCACGAGATTGACCTGACCGCCAACGGGGCTTGCGAAGCTGTGATGGAGGCGCTAAATGCCCACGTGGGACATTGCCGCATCCAGTTACAAGGTCTTTCAGTTCTGGTCGTGCTCGCACACGCGCGCGAAGCAAGGCTCAAGCTAGTTGCCGCCGACGCAGGCGCAGCAGCGCTCAGAGCGATGCGCGCATTCCCCGCAGATCCGCTGCTCCAGTTCAGTGCTGTGTCAACCGTTGCATCTTTGACGATGGACAGCGAAGCGTACGCAGCGCAGCTGGCGGGCATAGGCGGCTGCGCGCTGGTCATAGCAGCGCTCGGTACCTGCCTGAGAACTGCCGAACACCAGCAGACCGCGCTGCTCGCGCTCGCCGTTCTGGCGGCGTCGCCTGCTGCCAGCCGTGCCGACGCAGCGGCGGCGTGCGCAGCAGCGGTGGCCTCGCTCAGTGCATACCCAGACGACGAAGGCGTCAACGTGGCTGCGCTGCTTGCGCTTGCGAGCCTCGCGCGCGCCGCGCACGCGACTGTGCTTCACGATTGCGGCGTGCGCGATGTGGTGACATGCGCCACGCAGCGCTACCCACACAGCCGGAACATCCAGGCCTTTGGCGAGCAGGTGCTGCAGCGCTTGCCACGCCGGTCGAAGAGGGCGAGATAACTTGTCGTTTTGCGTGTCGCACAATCCGTTAAGCAGGTATGCCTGCGTGGCCGTCGTGCTTTCGCCGCCGCAGCCATTCAGATGTTTGAGGAGGGTCTCATACAGTATGTACACCGTGCGATTGCAGTAGTTCCGGTGCCACGGCAAGGACAAAGCCAGAAATGCACACTGGGCTCCAAAGCACGTTTTAATACGTATGCTGCTGCTGGCAGATCACACATGCGGTCATGCTGCTGCTGCCGCTGCTGCTGCTTTGGCTGCTGCTGTAACAGTTGCTGCTGCTGGCATGTTTTCACCATGATGCCTGCACCTGGAGTACTATAGTTCAAGTTCAAGTCAAGAGTCAGACATCAAGAATGCGGCTGCTAGGTCTCTGCGTCTTCACGCACACCAGGTTAACTTCACCTTGAGTCATGGCTGTGAGTATATGCCAGCAAGGAGGTGCCACCAATCACTCACACTGCTTGTGACGAACCCAGAAGTTACAGAAATGGCAGCAGCGGCAGAGCAGCAGAGGCACCAATGCTTGTGGCCCTGGGGTGGAACTGGATCATATCCTTGAAATATTTTGTTTGCATGTAGTCATATATGCAGATGCTGAGGACATGTTCAGGCAGCAGAATGGCCAGGAGCATGCCTTGATGAAGGCAAAGCGTCAAATTCAACAAGCACACGGCTAGCACAGCACAAGCAACTTGCTTGCTTTTAAGAAGCAAGCAGCCGGGAACCGCAGGCAATCCACGATATCAGAACGCACAAAATGCTAACTTTCGCAAGGAGCAAAAGTGTGCAGGTGGAAGCCACCTCAGGTTACTGCTACATGCTGTAGTTCAAATACTGTAGTTCAAATGTACATGCAGAATCAACCACCAATGCGCACATCAGTCTGAGACTGGGTGCTGAGGCTGGAGTGCATCGGCTTGCTCCTTGTGGATCCACGCACGCACCTCGCTGCTCGTGGCAACCTCGTGGCACACGTCGGCGTCCCATGGACATCAGCTTGGTGAACCAGTCATGTCTGCACTGTGCAGATCGAGAGTCAATCACTTGCATGCCTGTAACGTACCTGGGACTTTGAGAGATGGCAGGCAGCGGCAGAGCAGCAGAGATATCAACGCTCATGGCACTGGTCCAGGAGTGGAATTGAATGATATTCTTTAAGTTTGTACAGATAGGTGGCGGTGTCGCTCTAGAGCTTACAAAGGGGCAGAATTAGACACACGGAAGAAATCCACCGCAGGAAGCTGCTACTTTAGTTAAAGCGTACATATGGAACCAGTCACCATGATCGCATGCATCAGTGTGAAGCATGGCGCCCGTCTGCTTGCTGCTGGTGGATCCACGCGCGCACCTCGCTGCTCGTGGCGACGTCGTGACACTTGTCGGCGTCCCAAGGACACCCGTGCTGCACCGCCCACTGCAGGCACTCCAGATGCCCGCTTTGCGCCGCCACCTCTGCGGTGAGTGCATACCACTCGCAGCCCTGCGCGGACAACCACTGCAACACTTCCAGCCGGCCACAATACGCAGCATACACGCCGGTGCATTTGGTCGGGGGGCAGCCGTTTGCGGCAAGCCAGCTCAGCATGTGAATGTGGCCACCTGCTGCAGCGCACCGCATGGTACAGTGGTCATAGGGACAACCGTTCGCGGTTGCCCACTGCAGCACATGCAAGTGCCCCGTCCGTGCAGCGAAGCGACACGTGAAGGCGTCCCAGGGACAGCCTTCCGCACGCAGCGCTTGCAGCAGCGTAAGCTGGCCGCCCAGCGCGGCGTACGCGCAAGTGTGCTCGTCGGGCGGCGCACAGACGTGGTGATTAGCGCCAAGGACGCATTCAAGCACATCCAGGCGGCCGGTGAAGGCGGCAGCGTGGCGCAGCGCCTGCACGCGGCATGTGCCGAGCCGGGCCCGCACCAGGGACCACTTGGGGAATATGTGATAGTAGCTGTTCGTGGGGGCTATGTCTGGTGTGTCCGTGTGCGCCACCTCGCAAAATAAGCGGAACCGGCAGAAGCCGAGGCAGCCCTGTCCGATGGCCCACTGCAAGAGGGGCACTGAAGCGGTTACGGATCGCAACGATGTGAACTTGTCCGTCTCCCGGAACAGCCGCCGGTACTGCGCGGCACACGGGTGCGACCTGGAGGTAGTGCATGGGGCCCACCATGCCTAGGATATCTGACAAAAGAACGGCTAGTGCTCCGGTGGTCCTGGAGTGGCGCTCCGCATCTGCATGTGCAAGTTGGTCGCAAATGCGGGTTGGCGCATGAGCTGAGTTGCGTAAGCGTTAAGGATGTACGTGTATGCGGTATGCGAATGCGCACAGCCTCTGCGGTTGTCAACAACGTTGTGACTTGGCCCTAGACTGCGAACGTAATGCTCAGCGTGTCACTCCATCAAAGTGTGCAGCGACACGGAGGGAGTGTGCAGCGACACGGAGGGAGTGTGCAGCGACACGGAGGGTGACAAAGCAGTCACCTACACGCCATGCTGAGCGATTGCCAGTGGACGCACGCCTTCAACGAACAACATCGGCAGGGTTTCGTGTCACGCTCCCAGTCGAGTGATACGCAGTAGCTCACCGCGATGTGCCATCGCACGTCGTTGTCGGGCCTGCAAGCTCATGGTGGCGATGAGAGCAGCAGTCGCCAGGCCGAGCACCCACGGCACCCTGCCTGACGCAGTCGCCTGATTCGACATCGCAACACTACTATTGGTGCACACAGTGCTGTGTCGTGGGGACTTCAAGGCGCATGATGGCCATGGGCAACAAAGAGTGTCAAAAATTAAGAAACGGTTCAGGGCGACAGCCCCCCCTCTGACCCCCGCGCTACATAGACTAGTACTACAGCATGTGGAGCGCGAATGCTGGGCTGTGTTGCGGCGCCGGTATCCAAGCTCCTAGGGCACAGCGCAGACTAGGCTGCTGCGTTGACGCAAGCTTTTCGATTGCATAGGCAACCCGGCCTCCCTTGGGCCTTTATAAATACAAGTCCATACGTACTACAGCATGAGGTTTAAGCACAACATGGTGAGCCCCCCCCTGAGGCTAAACCTTGTTTAGCCCGTAGGCACAAATGGCTAAACCCGAAGGCTAACAGACGGGATCGGAGTTCGAAAGCGCCATCGATCACAATTACATCAGTGGGTGCTTTACTACTAGTAGTGCATATGTATGTACACGGCGGTGATCACGCATGCAGAAGATGGAAAAGCACCGCCAATACGATGCGCTGACCCTAACCCTAATCCTTGCCCCATTTAGCCCTATGCCACATCCTAGGTGCGTTTGTTCGATGCAACTCGCCGCGGCAAGTGTTCCAACTTGACCTTGAAGCCTGCCAGTGAGGGCGTTTCCTGGAGTCATCCTTGCTCTGCGTCGCTGATGCTGTCACGGTGTAGACCGCCGGAACGATGTGACTCGCTCCATTAAAAAAGACGTTGCCACTTGTGAGTCCTCTTTATGGCAAAGTGACCCTTTCGGGCGCAAGGGGGCGCAAGGCCCCGGGGATGCTAAACCTACTAAGTAGGTGTCAGTGAGGCCTCCGAGTCGAGGCGCAAGGGCGGAGGTGCTGAACCAGCCGGGAGCCCTAGGGCAGCTGCCTTGACCGTTGTTCGGTTGCCTTAGTGTACATACCTCCCAATGAGAGTGAGGGACTCATGGTGTCGTGAATCTTCGCGTGCATTAGGAGGATAGTTGCATATTGTGGTGGTGGCACGCCTTGAGTGGCAAGGGCTCAATTGGAGAGTTGAGCTCGTATCTTGCTACAAGTCACCTCAAGGTAGATGGCAGTGCTCAGCTCATGCTGCCGTCATGTGCTTGTTGGTTTGTAATTATAGACACCTGTAATACCTTGCCATAAGTCTTAGCGCCTTGCTGCTGCTTGCATTTGCCGACCATGAAGGTCCATGTGGGCTGAATTGGGAGTTGGGGCCGCCATCCCCTTTCTCACGGCACTACAGGAGTTAGCTGGGTCGAGGTAGGAGCTTGGTGAGGTGTCGCCAAACACACCAACACTGTAGCTACACACACACACAGGAGACTGGCGCACCCCAGTTCCCACATTGGCAACCAAGACAGGACCACAATGGTTGCATTGCTGATGCCAGTGGTCCCAAGGGAGGCCGAGTGTCGAATGTGTTCCTCGGGTTTCAACGTTACATAAGCAACCTAGCCTGCCAGGTGCCCTGCACCCTAAGAGCATGCATATATGGACACCGGCCGGTGCAACACATCAGCCCATGGCAGCATAAATGATTCCGAGTTGCACTCCGCTGTGTGCGCCTTGATGATCATCGAGCACCCACTGGCAGCTCCTGTGCCACTGACATGCTCACTGACAGCTCGGGGAGGATCTAACGTTGAACACACTATTACGGCTTTGGGCATGTGTTTACACACATGAAGATGCCTGCACCATGGTGTACTTCAAGTCAGACATCAAGAATGCAGCTGCCTAGGTCTCTGCAGCATCGCGCGCGCCAATTCAACTTCAAGTTGAGTCATGGCTGCCAGTGTGTACATGCCAGCATGCATGCAGTGAGGTGCCAACCAAAGCAATTACGCTTCTTGTGATGTACCCAGGCTTGCAGGGATGGCAGGCAGCGGCAGAGCAGCAGAGAGACCAATGCTCGTGGCCTGAGGACGGAACTGAATCGTATCCTTGAAGTATGATGTTCACAGCGTGTCACAACGGTTTATTGCAACAATAGTACGGCTCAGTATCTGCTGCTGAGGACAACTTCAAGTTGAAGAAGCAGCTGAGCGCGGCCAACAGCCATGCAAGCGTATCAACTTCAACAATAACATGTGCAGCGAGCACAGCTCAGCAAGCCTTAGGGCATGCAGGCAACCCCTGATCCCAGACTGCATAACATGGGCAGTGCGAAAACTCTTCGGAAAGAGCAAAGTGAGTACCTGGCAGTGCACCTGTTGCTTGGCAATGGGTACCACTGTAGTACCTGCGGAACATGCCAGTGGATGCCAAAAATTAAACAACGGTTTGTTCAAGTTCAAGTTCAAGGCGACAGTCCCTGTGACCACCTCCCATAAGGGGGTTTAGCAACATGTTGAGCCACCCCCCTGAGGCTAAACCTTGTTTTCGTTGAGCCTGTAGGCACACATGGCTAAACCCGAAGGCTAACGGATGGACTCGGAGTTCGAAAGCGCCATCGATCACAATTACATCAGTGGGTGCTTTACTACCAGTAGTGCATATGTATGTACACGGCGGTGATCACGCATGCAGAAGATGGAAAAGCACCGCCAATACGATGCGCTGACCCTAACCCTAATCCTTGCCCCATTTAGCCCTATGCCACATCCTAGGTGCGTTTGTTCGATGCAACTCGCCGCGGCAAGTGTTCCAACTTGACCTTGAAGCCTGCCAGTGAGGGCGTTTCTTGGAGTCATCCTTGCTCTGCGTCGCTGATGCTGTCACGGTGTAGATCGCCGGAACGATGTGACTCGCTCCATTAAAAAAGACGTTGCCACTTGTGAGTCCTCTTTATGGCAACGTGACCCTTTCGGGCGCAAGGGGGCGCAAGGCCCCGGGGATGCTAAACCTACTAAGTAGGTGCCAGTGAGGCCTCCGAGTTGAGGCGCAAGGGCGGAGGTGCTGAACCAGCCGGGAGCCCTAGGGCAGCTGCCTTGACCGTTGTTCTGTTGCCTTAGTGTACATACCTCCCAATGAGAGTGAGGGACTCATGGTGTCGTGAAGCGGCATCTTCGCGTGCATTAGGAGGATAGTTGCATGTTTTGGTGGTGGCACGCCTTGAGTGGCAAGGGCTCAATTGGAGAGTTGAGCTCGTATCTTGCTACAAGTCACCTCAAGGTAGATGGCAGTGCTCAGCTCATGCTGCCGTCATGTGCTTGTTGGTTTGTAATTATAGACACCTGTAATACCTTGCCATAAGCCTTAGCGCCTTGCTGCTGCTTGCATTTGCCGACCATGAAGGTCCATGTGGGCTGAATTGGGAGTTGGGGCCGCCATCCCCTTTCTCACGGCACTACAGGAGTTAGCTGGGTCGAGGTAGGAGCTTGGTGAGGTGTCGCCAAACACACCAACACTGTAGCTACACACACACACAGGAGACTGGCGCACCCCAGTTCCCACATTGGCAACCAAGACAGGACCACAATGGTTGCATTGCTGATGCCAGTGGTCCCAAGGGAGGCCGAGTGTCGAATGTGTTCCTCGGGTTTCAACGTTACATAAGCAACCTAGCCTGCCAGGTGCCCTGCACCCTAAGAGCATGCATATATGGACACCGGCCGGTGCAACACATCAGCCCATGGCAGCATAAATGATTCCGAGTTGCACTCCGCTGTGTGCGCCTTGATGATCATCGAGCACCCACTGGCAGCTCCTGTGCCACTGACATGCTCACTGACAGCTCGGGGAGGATCTAACGTTGAACACACTATTACGGCTTTGGGCATGTGTTTACACACATGAAGATGCCTGCACCATGGTGTACTTCAAGTCAGACATCAAGAATGCAGCTGCCTAGGTCTCTGCAGCATCGCGCGCGCCAATTCAACTTCAAGTTGAGTCATGGCTGCCAGTGTGTACATGCCAGCATGCATGCAGTGAGGTGCCAACCAAAGCAATTACGCTTCTTGTGATGTACCCAGGCTTGCAGGGATGGCAGGCAGCGGCAGAGCAGCAGAGAGACCAATGCTCGTGGCCTGAGGACGGAACTGAATCGTATCCTTGAAGTATGATGTTCACAGCGTGTTTATTGCAACAATAGTACGGCTCAGTATCTGCTGCTGAGGACAACTTCAAGTTGAAGAAGCAGCTGAGCGCGGCCAACAGCCATGCAAGCGTATCAACTTCAACAATAACATGTGCAGCGAGCACAGCTCAGCAAGCCTTAGGGCATGCAGGCAACCCCTGATCCCAGACTGCATAACATGGGCAGTGCGAAAACTCTTCGGAAAGAGCAAAGTGAGTACCTGGCAGTGCACCTGTTGCTTGGCAATGGGTACCACTGTAGTACCTGCGGAACATGCCAGTGGATGCCAAAAATTAAACAACGGTTTGTTCAAGTTCAAGTTCAAGGCGACAGTCCCTGTGACCACCTCCCATAAGGGGGTTTAGCAACATGTTGAGCCACCCCCCTGAGGCTAAACCTTGTTTTCGTTGAGCCTGTAGGCACACATGGCTAAACCCGAAGGCTAACGGATGGACTCGGAGTTCGAAAGCGCCATCGATCACAGTTACATCAGCGGGTCTTACTAGGTGCTTACAAGGCGGTAATCATGCGTGCAGAAGATGAAAGCACCGCCGATACGATGCGCCAACCCTAACCCTAATCCTTGCCCCATTTAACCCTATGCCGCATCCTAGATGCGCTTTTTCGATGCAACTCTCCGCGGCAAGTGTCCCACCTTGAAGGGCGTTTTCTGGAGTCATCCTTGCTCTGCGCCGCTGATGCTGTCACGGTGTAGATCACCGGAGCGATGTGACTCGCTGCATAAAAAGACATTAGCCACTTGTGAGCCTCTGAGTCCTCTTTATGGCATAATAGCCCTGTGGGCTGGGGGAAAGTCCTAGGGACGCGTGCAAGTAGAGCGCACCTTGGTGCTACAAAAAAAATCAACAAGAGCAGTGTGTTCGCTCACAAACTGTGAAAATTTGACGTCAGGGTTGTTGTACTACTGCAAACATGTTGCCAATGGAAAGCTGGCCTTGCAGACAGGCACACCGTTGTCAATGCACAGCAGCAGACAGTCTACCTGCTTCATTGCACACTGCAGATGTGCATGTTGGCAAGCATGGCAAAGCAGGAGTTCAGCCAGATTCTTGTTGGTGTCAAATTTATGTAGCTTCAAGCGCATACACCGTCCAGAGGAATGCACTTATCCATGCAGATTTCATGGCAATATCAGAAGTGTGCTGTCACGTCCTGCTGGGCCAGAATTGTCTGCATTTCCATGGCACCTGCTGCCAGAAGCAGCCATGCCACGACGATGGCAGCGGCATGCAGGTAAAAGCCTTGGTACCCTTTGCAGCATACCGGGGTCACTTCACCGGGAGCCTCAGGGTGCCTAGTTCATGCCGCTCTGCAAGCCTGAAAGCTGGATTACGTCTTCGGGTGCAACCAGCCCACGCCAGTCACCATTGCAAACAGTTGGCAAGGACCGTTCATGGCTGTTTGATGCTCACAGTCAGTCAAGCGCAACCTGCTGCGTGCTCACTGCATACATGGCGCAGTAGCACTGGCAGCTCTGCAAGCCTCGCATGTTGCGTATGTCTTCAGCTGCAGCCAGCCCAAACCAGTCGCCATTGCAAACAGTTGGCAAGTACTAGCCATGGAAGTTCATGACTGATGGGAGTCAATTGACAGTCTGCTGCTCGCGCACCTGCCCGATTTGACAGCATGAAGCGCTGCAAGCCTCGGGCTCATACGTTAACTTGTGGCTGCAACTTCAGCCAGCCAGGCCAGTCGCCGTTGCGCACTGTGGCAAGCACCACCTATGGAGGGTCATTGCTGACGAGTCGCCAAATCAACCGACCACAATTTGCTGCATATCTGCATGTCACCTTGACCACCAGTATTTTGCTCCTCCTGCTAGTCGAATAGCATTACCTTGTCCTTGCCTGCAGCAGCCTATCGTCGGAACACGACACGCTCCGTCCGTCCAGGCAGCCCACGCCATGGGTACAGCTTTCTCAACAGCTGCACTGGGGCTTATGCTGGCAGACATATGTAGTGAGTGTAGTTCACAAGCCACACCAAGTCCCCGCCATGCATTCGCCGTAGTCAGCGCCAGCACTTGCTGCCACACGTGAAGCAAGGACTATTGCTGCACCTCACTAGGCACTAGTTCTCGCGTGCTGCCTTGCCTCGCTGAAGGCAGCTCCCACTGTGTTGCCACAGATGTCCTCCGCGAGCTGTACGGCTGCTCCTTCTTCTTGCTGCGCACGCCTACTCTTTGAGCCAGCCTCACCACTTGCTTCTGTCTCATGATCACCCTCCTCTGCACACTCTTCGCGCACGCGCGATTTCCTGCATGCAATGTGGCTGCCGGGCTCATGCACCACTACTGTAGGCGCTTTTTGACACGATCAGTTGCAAATCGGGCCGACATGGAGTTTTCGGTGTACAAACTTTTTCATTCAATAAAAACTGATTTTGAGGCTTTGTAATTATCCCACAGCATCACACTGGTAGTCTGCTGCAGATCTGTTACATGATCATTATACCTAACAATATTGGATGTCCCACGCACCAAACAGAATGAGAAACAGGGTGCTAGTTCAGAAGTTATTGCGATTTTGGGTGTTTTGCACGATGTGCAAACGGAGACCTAGTGACTTCGTACCTAGGAACTGTGACCCTTTGGGGCGCAACGGGGCGCGAGGGCCCCGGGGATGCTAAGCCTGTCAAGAAACAGCTGCAACGCCCGACCCTTTGATTGGTTGCAAGTCTCCCAATGGGGTGTCACAAAAATTCAAATGTTCCCCTTTCACCTCGGCAGCAACCAGTTGCATTCTGGGCACAGACCGACTCTCTCCAGCAATGCATCCGTCAGCAATTCGTCGACAACACCTGGCCGCACAGTGCCATGGATGCTGCAGATCTCTGCGATATCAGAGAGCTTCACCGCACGCCGTGAACTGGTTGAACCAGCCACCATGATGATGTCCGCCCTGTGCGCACCGACATGCCATCCAATCACTCACACTGCTTGTGACAAACCCGGGGGTTTCAGACTTGTCAACAGAGACACCAATGCTTGTGGCACCGGGGTGGAACTGGATAGCATATCCTTGAAGTATAAATTTTGTTCGCATGTAGTCAATCTACCTATGCAGATGCTGAGGACATGTTGAGGCAGCAGAATGGCCAGGAGCATGCCTAGATGAGGGCAAAACGTCAACTTCAAAAAGCACACATGCAGCTAGCACAGCATAAGCAAGCAGCGGGGCACTGCCAACCCACGATATCAGAACGCACAAAATGCTAAATTTCGCAAGGAGCAAAAGTGTGCAGGTGGAAGCCACCTCAGGTTACTGCTACTGTAGTTCAAATGTACACGCTTAATAATCAGACACCAATGCGCACATCAGTCTGAGACTGGGTGCTGAGGATGGAATGCATCCGAGTCGGCTTGCTGCCTACGGATCCACGCGCGCACCTCGCAGCTCGTGGCGACCTCGTGGCACTTGTCGGCGTCCCATGGACACCCGTGCTGCACCGCCCACTGCAGGCACTGCAGGTGCCCATGACGCGCCGCAGCCTCCGCAGTGCGTTCACGCCACTGGCACGTGTGGCCCTGCGCGCGCAGCCACTGCAGCACCTGCAGGCGCCCATAGTGCGCGGCAATCACGTCTGTCCACTCGCCTGGGGGGCAGCCGTTTGCGGCGAGCCAGCTCAGCACGTGAGTGTGGTTACCTGCGGCAGCGTGCCATGTGGCAGCAACGTCGTAGGGACAGCCGTCCGCGCGCGCCCACTGCAGCACGTGGAGGTGCCCCCCCCGCGCGGCGAAGCGGCACGTGAAGACGTCCCAGGGACAGCCTTTCGCACGCAACTCTTGCAGCAGCGCAAGCTGGCCGCCGAACGCGGCGTACGCGCAGGTGCGCTCGTCCGGCGCCGCGCAGGCGTGATGCTCAGCGCCGAGCACGCACTCGAGCACGTCGAGGCGGCCGGTGAACGCGGCGGCCTGGTGCAGCGCCTGCAGGCCGCGCGTGTTGCGCCTCACGGAAAACCACTTGGGGCATGTGAAGTTGTAGTAGGTCGCGGGCGCTGCGTTCATGTGCCCCGCCGGCGGAGCACGGTAGTGGCAGGGCCCGAGGCAGCCCTGGCTAACGGCCCACTGCAAGAGGGGTACTGATGCGGTTACGGAGCGATGTGAGCTTGTCCTCCCCTGGAATAGCCGCCGGTACTCAGTGTTCCAGGCTCGGCAAACGGGCGCAATCTGGAGGTAGTGCATGGGGCCCACCATGCTCAGGATTTCTGTCCAGAAATCATCTAATGGCTCGGTGGAGTGGCGTTCCGCATCTGCGGGGGGGGGGGTCATATGAAGGCGTTAGCGCGGTAAGCTGAGTTGCGTAACGTCAAGTGAGAGGTGTGCGGTGGCTGAATGCGCTCACGCTTTGCAATTATTATCAATTACGCCAGTTTGCCCCAGTAGATCTCAACTTATCAGCAGCCGGTCGGAGAGCGTGTCACATCGAACGGACACGGTCGAGACGCAGTCACATGCACGCCAATCTTATAGTGTACGTAGCGATTGCCAGATGCCTTTCAATGAACATCCGCCAGAGCTTCATGTCAAGCTCCTAGTCAAGTGATACGCAATAGCTCACCGCGATGTGCCATCGCACGTCGGTGTCGATATCTTCGCAGGGCCTCTGTGGTTACGCTTGCAGTGAGACCGGCAGTCACCACGCCTCCAAGCAGCCACGGCACTCTGCCTGACGCTTCAATCAATTCGAAGATCGCCTGAGCCGACATCGTAATACTCAGCACAGCATACCTGTTGTGTCGCCATCTCAAACTTCAGGTTGATGAGGTAATGATTGTGATCCAGCGCGCGACTGTTACGCCATCCGCATCCGCCGGGTCCACGCCCGGGGGACAACATGCTGACGCTGCAAACCTAAACCTCCTACGCCCGCCTCCTTCCTCGTCGACGCACAACGCTGAGTGCATTGCCAACTCCTTCACAAACAGCTCCATCTGCTTGCCCAGCCATCTCGTAACACCATGACCTGGAGAACGGTACTAAGGGAGTGCAAGGGGTGGTGGTGCCAGTGCAGTGCTTCTCCTCCCGCGGCAGCATAGCCATCCTTGACGAGGCATTCGTTACGCCTTAGGTTACAAACTCACTGCATACTTGTGTTCAGCACGGTGCCGTTGTTGCGGTAGATCCTGCTGAAACGATGATTTAGCAGTGGTCAACGCATCATGACTGGGAGTACGGAGTCCCTGGGTCAATGCAGCAATATGACGATGTCTGCCCGATATCACGGAACCGCAAAGCCGCTTGCGTTCTCACTATGGGCAACCGACACAAAGTGCTGCCTTCAAATGCGCTGGACGCAACGACCGGGCGGTCTGCATCACGTCGTAACCCCGCATGTGCCAGCTGGGCAGCTGAGGCTGCATGACCACCCGTCTATCAAGATGACCACGGTCGCTTGAGGATCATTGTGGCGACTGCTATTTTGACCACTGGCACGGGCGCCGCACCAGCGCCGGGTCGTACGCTCAGCCACGCCCGAGGTCAACCTTGAGGTTGCCTCCATGACGAGCGCGTCTCGCTGTGCCTTCTTACCCTCACATGGCAGTCGGCAAAACGCAACCTGTGAGCATGTGTTCACAGAGAATCCTGATCGCAGGCCGGAAACTGACGTGAGCAATGTTGCACAAGTAATGTCACACCAGGGCTTTGAAGCGAACGTTGGTGCAATTTATGTACGACTCACTTGTTTATCAGCGACTACCTGTGGCAGACCAGTAATAAGTCATCATCAACATTACTGACACGGTCACAAGGTCTAGGTCTGTTGGTGGAATAATCCTGAACCAGAAGCCTGTGCTGGCTCCCACTGTAGTTCTGCTGGTATGATGTTTGGGTCTGTCCATTCAGTGGCAGTGTAAGTGATCTCGAGTCTCTGAATCAAGTCAAGCCGAGTAAGTTGCTTCTGGACAAATTTATAAATAAGCAGAAGACCACTGAAGCCAGCCCAGCAGAGAAATCACAGGGAAGGTCTCAGCTCCAACACAAAAGCAGAACCATCTTATAACTTTGGAGTGCTTCTACACCAGTAGCCGTGTGGAGTTTCATCAGTGTCTTCACATTTAAATACAACAGTCACTTGCAAACAATTGCGCGCTTGCCTGCAGTATGGCAATGTACATGGCAATAATCAGCGCCCAGACAACATAGTACAACACAATACAGGAAATCAAACCAGGCACCACCACACAGGTTGATGATCATGCCTGCAGTCACAGGGGTACACGCGTACACCAAAGTACACAATAGCGCTGCATTACTGTTGAAGACACCCGCCATATGCCGAGTGAAGCGCAGCGCTGCAAACAACCCACGTGTGCCACGCGAGCATTGCGTGGCAGCTTCAGTACACAAAACGTGACTTGGGGTAGGTACGCATGTACAGCCAGTGTGACACGCCCTGCTCAGCACTGGGTGCATGATCACTGCCGCTGCACAGCACAGGAGTGCGCCCACTCGGGCACTGCCCACTCACAAAACGGCCAGAACAAGCGCCCTGGGCCATCAAAATCTGCAATACTTACCGCGGTCCAACTACGGAGGGAAGGGAGAACAGGTGGATGTTATCATCTGCCTGCAGGCCTCTGTGATGCGTGCCCCTTCTATAGGGCACCCCTTCCTGCATCTGTCGAGCAGCAGCAGGAGTTGCGGTACCGGCGGCGGCAGATGGCAGCAGCGGCAGCTGCAGCGGCTGAGAAGAAATCAGCAGCGACGGCAGCATACCAACCTACCAATGCCCAATGGCGGCGGCAACTTCAGCGGCGGCGGCGGTGCCACAGCGGCAGTTGCGAACACGAGCGCACAGGCTGCCGCGTCGCTCCGAGCACAGTGCGGCGACCTGAAACGCGGCTGTCGCTGCCTGCCTCGCGTCTGCCGCTCTGCACTTCAGCCGCAACGTGAGAGCAGCTCCTGCTTGGACCCTGGCCTGGTGGCTCGCAGCTTCTACTAGTAGTGGCATCTCCGAGCAAAGACGATCCTGCCACCGCTGCAATCAGGGCGCCGCAGCCTGCGCATGGCGCACGTCGCGCCGCTGCCTGCGGATCCACGTGCGCAGCTCGCGGCTCGTGGCGACCTCGTGGCACTTCTTGGCGTCCCACGGGCACCCCTGCCGCACCGCCCACTGCAGGCACTCGAGGTCGCCGACGCGCGCCGCCGCCTCCGCCGCGCTCGCGTCCCACGCGCAGCCCTGTGCGCGCAGCCACTGCAGCGCGTGCAGCTGGCCGCTCTGCGCGGCGCACTGGCACGTCACCGCGTTGAGCGCGCAGCCGTTGGCGGCGGCCCAGCGCAGCACGTGCACATGGCCGTGCGCGGCGGCGCACCACGACGCGACGACGTCCCAGGGACAGCCGTGCGCGCGCGCCCACTGCAGCACGTGGAGGTGCCCCGCGCGCGCCGCAAAGCGCGTCGTGAAGACGTCCCAGGGACAGCCCCTTGCGCGCAGCGCGCGCAGCAGCGCCATCTGGCCGCCGAGCGCGGCGTACGCGCACGTGCGCTCGTCGGGCGGCGCGCAGGCGGGGTGGTCGACGCCGAGGACGCGCTCGAGGACGTCGAGGCGGGCGGTGAAGGCGGCGGCGTGGCGCAGCGCCTGCGCGCAGGGATCGCGGCAGAGTGTGTGCTTCGATAATGGGAGTGTGTGAGGGGGCGTTGGTACGCTGCGTATGCTCTGTACACGTGACTTGTACCACCAGGTATGCGTACGTTGAGTCGATGAAGCGCGTCATCGTGTAGGTATACGACATTCATGGGTGGTAGATGGTGCTCTCTTGCATGGTTTGTGCCCTTGTTCAATCACTTGAAGTACGCTGGCCAACAAAGTGAAGTCCCGCTTCCCCTACCTTTGCCCCGCACGTGGCGCACCCCACCATACTCCACTTGGCAAAGTGGACAACGGTGGTGTAGGCCTTGTCCGTGTGCCCCGGGGAGTGGTAGTGGCAACGTCCCAGGCAGCCCTGGCTAACGGCCCACTGCAGCAGGGGCACTGAGGCGGTTACAGACCGGAGCGACGTGAGCTTGTCCGTCTCCCGGAACAGCCGCCGGTACTCCTTGTTCCAGGCGCGGCACACGGGCGCGACCTGGAGGTAGTGCATGGGGCCCACCATGCTCAGAATGTCCTTGCGAAGGTCGTCCAGGACTCCGGCGTACTGGCGCTCCGCATCTGCGGGGCGCACGACAAATGCGGATTAGCGCTCGCTTTGGCGCGTTATTGTGGCAATGCAAGTGCGGGTATTGGAGTGCGCTTCGATGAGCTGAGTTTTGCGTCTCGGCCAGGTACGAGGCATGCCAGAGACAAATGGTGCCAACATCTACAATTCGGACGGTCGATGCAAATCGGCTCGGACTGTAATAATAATCAATATAAAGACCGTCTGTGCAGCGAAGCGTGTCACATCAAAGGTGTGAATCGAAGAACGACCACGGAACGGGCGTGAAACAGCAAGCGAACGCGTGCTGAGCGACCGAACTTGTGAATGTAACTCATGAAACATGACCAGGGCCGTCTGACAGACCCTTGCGAAGTACAAGGTCTTGACGCGTAGGACCTCACCTCGCAATCGGGCCATGTCACATCGTTGTCGATACCATCGCAGCGCCGTTCTGCTCACGCTTGCGATCGCACCAACAGTCGCCAGGCCCCCAGCAACCCACGGCGCCTTGCCTGACACTGCAATCGCCTGAACAGGCATCGCCATACTTGCGCACACACAGAGTATATAGAGTGTCCTACAGTTGGCAACGGCAACATATACTGTTGAAGTTAGTTGTGAAGTTGCTTGAATTTTCTTGAGAAAGGTCTAGGAGTGTTCTTGGCTGGCGAATGCATTCCAAGTGTACGCCTGGACGGCACTGTTGAATGCTGTAGCATGGTCGCTCGTATATGCACATGAATATTAACTGCAGGCAATGACGACAAAGAATTCATAGTGGATCTATTGCGGGAGGGTGAAACGTAAACATCTAGACACGGTGCATGATGGATGCATATACAGCAGCAGCATGCAGGTGGCAGCCGTTTCGGTGGAATATATGGCAGCACCCACCACAGCCAGGCAGCACGAGCACGCAACAAGAGAATGCACGCTGTCAGCACTGGGGTCTGACAGAGATGTCATTTTCAACAGCGTGCACCGTAGCCGTGGGCACGGCAACAGCCGTTTCGCCCCTCCCTCGCTCCCTGCCGGTCATTCGCCAAAGCTGGCCAACAACCTCCCAAGCCCCCTCGAGCCAAACCACAGGGGGTGCCCCCCCCCCCCCCCACAGCCCTTGCTGGCCTGCCTTCGAGGCCAGAAGGGGTGGGGGTGGGGGGGGTGTAAGCCCCTGCTGCTTATCGGTTGGCCTTGGCGACACGCTCGATCTCATCCTTCTTCTTGATGGCGTACGAGTTGGAAGACCCGCGCGAGGCGTTGATGATCTCGTCGGCCAGGCACTCCGCGATGGTCTGAACGCAGACACGAGGGCACAACGGGCACAGGTCAGCAGGCGCGAAAGGAGAACATGGAGTGCTGTTTTGGCAACGGCCAGGAAGGCTGACTCTGGCAACAGCGAGCGATACTGAAAAACATATCTTCTGGTGGCGTATGAGGTGAAAAACCCGCGCGAGGCGTTGATGATCTCGTCGGCAAGGCACTTTGCGATGGTCTGAACGCAGACACAAATGCACAAGGGGCAGAGTCAGCAGCTGGCGCAGAAGAAGTAAGTGTTTGCTAATGACGGTGCTATACTGGCAACAGCCAGGAGGGTTGATACCACTAACAGCGGAGGATACTGGCAATATATATATTCTGGTGGCATACGAGTTGCAAGACTCGTGTGAGACATTGTTCGTCGGCCAGGGACTCTGCGATGGTCTGACGCAGGCATGAACGCATGAGACCAGATATCAGCAGAAGCGGAAGGGAGGATGGCGCAATCCCTAACCCCAATCCTAACTTGTACATGGGCGCCGGAAGTCACATGTCCGGTTGCGATGGAACTGCTGTATGAACAGACCGCTGGCACATGCAACGTAAACTGGAGCCCATGCTGCAAGTCATCGGCAGTGGTACTATAGATTTGGCAGTGTTACTAGCGAGGCACTCCGTGTACCAGTCTCAATAGCGCGTTCGATGCTCAGGCGCTAATGTTGACACCCATCACGCCGGCGTTTCAGAATCGCGGGGCCATGGACATGCATAGCGTATACAGTGCGCTGGCAGCACCATTGATGGTGCTTGCGTGACCAGTGCCTCAACACATTACTCAAGCCTGACGGAAAGTGTGGACTGCGGCTAGTTGAGCCGTGCTGAGATCGCGCCACACACACGCCGAGACGCGCACAGCCCATGGAGGAGCACCAAAGTTCTCTAGAGGGGAGGGACACCGAAACACTTTGTACTTGTTGTGCACAACAATAAATCAGAATCAGACACCAGACTGCATGTACGCATGTACCGCGGCTTTGAGGCAGTAGCAACAGCGGTGGAACGAGGCCCCCGAACCTCACGCCGGTTTCCCCCACAGGGTCAGAATGAGGCAAGTAACCCTGATCCTGACCCTGTTTGTGTGTGCATACATGTCGTCACGACAGAGCGAGGTGCACGCACCTTGATGTTGCGGAAAGAGCTCTCGCGAGCGCCGGTGGTGAGCAGGTAGATGGCCTGGTTCACACGCCTGAGAAGGCAGGCACACAATGGGGGCGGGGGGGGGGGGCAGTCAGCATACCATAGGCATATCAATACACAAGGTGCATACGGTATGCAAGGCAGAGTGCATACGGTATGCCCTGTGTGTGTCGATAAGCGAGCAAGATGCACAGCAGACGCATGGCACAGGCCTGCCGATCGCACGCACAGCGCCAAACATGGCCGAGCACTGAATTGCAATGACACCGTGTCTGCTTGTAGATGCAGCTCGCAATGAGTGCACTGCCAATCGCAACCACGCCCATGCACGTTACACCCTACTGCAAATGAGATTGCGGCAATGTGACAATGCCTCTTCTGAAGCGGGAGAGGCCAAAACCTGCCGATCAAAAGCGCGCGCAGCGCAACACACAGTGTGGTATTCTGGCACCCTAGAAGGGGCGGCTGCGCTACTAAGAGTACAACGCTTCTCAGTTCAGTCGTAACGCCAGGGTCAACACAGTTACCCCAAGTATGCACAAGTTTTTCAGCTCAGTAATAAAGCAACCACAACACGTGAGCCTCACATGACGACAGCACGGTGGCTCACCATAACCATGCAAATTTCTTTCCGGCTGCAACTGAAGACAAGTATTCAAAAAGGCATCTGCATCTATACAAAGAAGTATCGTGGCTCACCTGAACGGGGAGAGGTCGACGGCCTGGCGGCGGACGACACCGGCGGAGCCGACGCGAGTGGAGTCCTCGCGGGGGCCAGCGTTGATGACAGCGTTGACCAGGGTCTGCGCGTTGCAATGAGGGTGCATTGCAACGAGAGTGACAGAGGCGCTCAGTCCACAAGTACTTGCGACATGAGCAGTCACACAGCGGTTACAAGGTCATTGCGAGAACCAATGACAGCGTTGACCAGAGTCTGCATGACGGCGGTGACAGACGCATCTCGATGTCTACGGGGATGTAATCTACAAAGTAGTTGTTAGTGGCAGAAGGTCAAATGCGCTGGTTGCGTCTGCCTTCATGTCCAGAAAGCCACAAGGGGGGGGAGGGGGGCGCATGTATGGGCGTGCATGCACGGTTCGCCATGCGCGCAGTGCTCAGCGATTTGCTCTCAGACCACCATTGACAAAGGTAAAATTCGCTCATCAATCAGGAAGGCTCGTGTGCAGAAGGCAGTGTCGTTGGGCAGTTAGCACTGATGTCCATGGTCAGAGCACCACACGAGCCAGCAGCTCAAGCTCTCAGCCCCAACAATTCCCCTCGCCAGGCCTCAGCAGTTCACCTTGCCCGGACTGGCGGCAGCATTGAAGTTATTATCATCACGGATTTCATTCGAGCGACTCTGCCATAGTGCTCCCCTGCACAGTGTTCTTGTCAGTGAGGATGTGTTACTGATACGAAAAGAGGAGGTGTTACTGGTATGAAAAGGTTGAAACGATGATGTGGCTCCTCTGCAAGGAGTTGTCATCAGTGATGCTGACAGCAGCCATCATCGAGCGCAGCATGCGTCTATTGTGGTTCCGCAACATGATGTCATTGTTACAGCTGACGATCAGGGGAGGGTGACTCTGACTCTACCTCACCTGCAAGGGGTTTGCGTCAGTGAGGTGGTGACCTCCAAGGTGGAGCGCACAGGTCTAGTGAAGACTTAGCAACGCACTTGAAGTTACAGTGCACGGAGGGTGACTCATCAGGGGGTTTCTCATAGGTGAGGAGGTGGCCGATCTCCAAGGTGGAGCGCGCACTACAGTGTAGACAAGACTTCAAGATAAAGGTCACAGAAGGGGTGAGTCACCTGCATGGGGGTTCACGTCGGTGCGCAGGTGAGCGATCTCCATGATGGAGCGCACTACTGTGCAGACTAGCCACTACAAAATAGAGGACTTCAAGATGAAGTTCAAAGAGGGGGTGACTCACCTGCAGAGGTTCTCATCGATGAGGAGGTGAATGATCTCCATCGTGGAGCACACGACAGTGTAGACTAGACTGTGAGGTGAAGTTCACTGTAGACAAGGACGCCAAGTGTACATACTTGAAGTTGAGCTTCAACAAAGGAGGTGACTCACCTGCAGGGGGTTCTTGTCGGTGAGGAGCTGGATGATCTCCATGGTGCAGCGCACGACACTGTAGACTAGAGACTAGACTTGAAGTAGAACTTCAGCAAAGGGGGTGACTCACCTGCAGCGGGTTCTCGTCGGTGAGGAGGTGGATGATCTCCATGGTGGAGCGCACGACGCGCGCGGCGAGCAGCTTCTTGCCGCTGTTGCGGCCCTTGCGCATGAGGCTCACGGTGAGGCGCTCAATGAGCGGGCACGCGGCCTTGCGGAAGCGCTTCTTCTGGTAGCGGCCCGCCGTGTGCGGCAGGAACGTCGCGTGCTTGGTGCCCACCGCCAGGTAGTCGCTCAGCGAGATGTCCTCGATCTCAATGTCATCGTAGGACCTAGGGGGGGCGGTGGGGGGGGGGCACAGGATGAGAATAATGTCACCATCTCAAAATCATTGTATAGGACCAACGGGGAGGGGGGGGGGGGGAGGGCACATGAGGTCAGCGAAATGTCCTCAACCACAATGTCATCGTAGGACCTATAGGGGCGCATCAGGTTCAGCGAAATGTCCTGACACCACAAATGTCATTGTGGTATGTGCCACAGGCACACGGCGAGGTGTGCGTACGTTGGTGAGGTAGCCGCACAAAAGATGTCGTCCATCTCGGTGTCATCATACGACCTGCGATAGCGCGGAGCAAAGTGGTGTGTCAGCGGCTCAGCAGCGGTGGCAGCAGCGGTGGCTCAGCAGCGCCCATAGTTGCGCGCTGCTCTCTTGGGCGCCGCCACAAGTCAGTGACGGTGGTACATGGGGGTTCACGGCTGGTAAATATACGATGCTGTAAATATATGATGATGATGATATATTACCTAGTGAGAGAAAGAAGAAGAGAAGCTGAGTGGGGGGGTAGAGCCGCCGCGTTGGCAGACGTACGTGTACGCTGTGGAGCTGAAAAGTCACTGTGCCAACCGCAACGAAGCTTGCTCGTAGAGGTGTCGAATGTAACCATGCCACATCCGTACAGTGCCATCTGAATCAGATGCGCGGCGTGGCCGGCACATTGAATGGACACTGATGAAAATGCTGAGCCGTGCGCATGTGCCGGCTTGGCAGCGGATGCGCACTGGCATGGCGGAATGTAGGCATATGCCGGAAGTTCTGACGTGGCTCCAGTGCTGCGCGCTTATGAGCCAGACAAAGGAAGCGCATGCGCACATGCAGGCACTGAGCTACAGTGCTCGCACCCCAGAATATTGGCGCTGCGACCAACACCACGGCAAGCGTCAAGACTGCGCCAGAGGTCAACGTACATCCTGCGACATGCGACGTGCGCGTTGTGTCCGCTGCGCAGGCATGCACCAGCCTGCTGTCAGAGAACTCATTGCGCTGCCCCAATGGCCGCCTTGACATCAACCTTCGTCGAGCGACTGGAGTACTGAGCGGCAGGATGCCGCTGTGCACTCACAGCCGTTGCTTGAGCACTGTTTTAGACGCGGCTTTCTTGATGTAGTATCAGCCTACTATCTTGCCAACAACCTACGACACAAGGTTTCATTTATCGGATGGTGGATAAGTGGCTGTAATTCCTTTCACAAGAGCGGTGCAGCTCTGCTGCCATGCAGTGGGTCGCAGGCTGAGCAGGTATTGCAGAATTCGTCTGTGGCAGCACTCAGCAACTCTCAAGGATGTGTAGGACACGAAGCAGCGTCAGCTGACAGATGCTACCGCTACTGCAGTGGTGGCGTCACCTAACGACTGTGGTTGCTTCCAACCTGCGTAGTACCTACTATGTTCGATTAACTGCAAGGAAAGTGTCCACACTTGACCATGCAGCGTGACGTTGTTGAGAGCGTAGTGACGAAGGACCGGAGAGTATCCGGCACCATACTCATACTCCCTTCTGATACAAGTTCAAAGCTCTGCAGAATGTTTGTCTGCAAGCGCTTCGATCAGTGGCGCTTCAAGGCCACAGGTGCAGCAGGCGTAACTAATTTAGGAGCTTAGTACGCCCCACGGCTGGCAAACAAACCATCATAATCCAAATAAGAGTGTCTGCCAAGATTTGAGCGTTCAAACTGCAACGCATCTAATTTCTGTCAGTGGACATAAACTGCAGTTGCAATGTAGCATTGCACTGTGGCGTCGGTGAGTAACAGCATCCCTGCACTGAGCTGAACGCTGATGCAATATCCGCTGCAGCCATAGAACCAGTACCAATCACTGTGTACTTTGCAGCAGCATATACTATTGAAGTGATGCACACTCAATTATGTCTACTATGTACACGCTACAGTCTGATGCACGGCAGCAGCAGATCCGCACAGCACAGCACCCCAGCGCCGCCGCCTGATCCTCCTCTCCATCCAGCTAGCTCTCCAGTAAACCAAGTTCGCACGCGCAGCGCTCCCAGCAGCTCGCCTTTCGTGGATCGCGCTGCTCCTCGATCACCCTCCCCAAGCCCAGCAATCGTGTGGCGCCTTGCTGTGCACCTTAGAGCAGACGTTAGTGTTTGAAGGCTGTTGAGGTGCTGACACTCACCACTTGTTGAAGAGCTTGATCTCCGACGCCGACATGATGGCGGTGCTGCAGCGGTCGCCCGAGGGATGGGACTTGTGTCCCGAGGCCACAAACTGAAGCACCTAATTAGTAACATCAACTTGAATTTGCGAAGCGAAGCGAGCGTTCACAGGAGGAGGCGTGTTTTGTAACCTGTGAGCGGCCTGCGCGTTCATCTGAGCGACTCGTGGGCGTAACGTGGCCTCAGCTATGAAGGTCAAACTCAAGCGGTAAGTTCACCTCGCGATCTTTCGAAAAGAAATCAAACTGGGAAGCACTTCGGCGCTCGAAGAGGGCCTAAGGGCGCACTCATCACGAACGCTTTTAGCCGCATCATTGTAGTCAATGTAATGCTGCTCATTTTGCCGGGTCATCAGCAAGAGGTTTGCCTAACTCGAAAGCGAGATCTAATAGTTGAAGAAGAAGAAAGTGTTCCCCCTCGCGAGCTCCCCCTGGTCTGCCAGATATGAGCTATGGGTGTTCCTGCCTTGTCTCATGCCAATGCGCCAATCAAGATGGCTGGTGTCATGCATGGATGCCGTTGCGCAACACCCTCGCTTCTGCAAAGGCTGTGCTGCTGCTTGCACTTTTGGCAGTTGCACAGCAGGCAATTGCCAGCACAGCACATGTCAGCGTCAATCGCGCCACAGGCGCCATAGCACAGCGCGCGCTGGTGTAGCTGATTGCGCCTCGTTCAATTGACGATGGGGAGGCGCTCGTGACACTGCGTGCGCTGCTGACTATCTCATGCATGGCACCTCCGAGCCACGGAAAGTGAGCTTCGCACGTGAAGCATCTTGCTACTCGAGCAAACGGCCTCACGGTGCTTGAATGGGACGCATGGATGGCGATGTGTACAACACTTGCTGCATGGCCCAGTGGCCCCCTCCCCCCCCCCCCCCCCCCCTTCCCCACCGGTCCATACGCATAACCTTAAGCTCAGGCATCGAGTCATGCGCCTTTCTCTGCGCATCATCTACCCCCACGTAGTCTGCCAGGTTGTGTAGGGGTTAGGGTAGATACAGGGTAGGAACGTGTGGGACGAGGTACAGCATGGCTTCATGTCATGCAAGTGGGACGTCGAAGACGACGTGTGCGGCATCTGCCGCATTGCGTACGGCATCCATCGCTCAACTCCATTCGCCCCATAGAAGACGTAACGCCAACAGCCTTGGTGCTCCTCAGTCCCTCTCCATCTTTATTTTCTGTGCTTTGTCGCGATGTTGCCCTCAGCTGGCATGGCGTTGCGGTATGGAAGTGGGACGTCGAAGACGACGCGTGCGGCATCTGCCGCATGGCGTACGATGCGTGCTGCCTTGACGACTCCGCTCCACTTGCCCTGCAAAACATACCACACACCATGATTTTCATCCAGCCCTTGTGTTCACCGGCCCCCTCTCTCCTTGCGCCTCCTCTCGATTGTGCAATCACCTCGCAGGTGGCACGGCGTGGCGGTGTGGAAGTGGGACGTCGAAGACGACGTGTGCGGCATCTGCCGCATGGCGTACGACGCGTGCTGCCCCGACTGCACCATGCCCGGCGACAACTGCCCGCCCGTGTGGGGCGAGTGCAACCACGCGTTCCACATACACTGCGCCATGAAGTGGCTCGCGAGCCAGGCGCAGGCGGGCGGCGGCGCGCCGTGCCCCATGTGCCGCCGCGACTTCAAGTTCAAGGAGAGCTGACGTGCCGCATGTGCGGGCGCGACTTGAAGTTCAAGGAGAGCTGACGTGCCCGCATGTGCCGCTGTGACTTCAAGTTCAAAGACAGCTGAAAGGGGGATCAACCTGAAGGAGAGTCCACTTCAACAGATGCGGCACGGCGTCAAGTGCAACCAGAGCTGACGGCGTCGCAGCGTCGCAAGGCTGGCGAGTGCTGAGTAGTGCCATGCCGCAGCGCACTGAGAAATGGTCGGCAAGCCGGGCGTGAGGGAGCAGGCGCCCCCATGTGGGAGAGTACTGTAGGTGCAAGTTCAAGGGGGGGGGGGGGCAGCAGTTGTAGTTGCAAGAGGAGAGCGCTGACTGCCCTGCACAGACGTCGTGCACAGAATCGGCTGTTTGCAGCAGCGCGCGTGGAGCGGGGCGCCAAGTCCCGCGTGTCGCCAATAGCACGTCAACTTCAAGGAGAGCTGGCAGGACTTGAGGTTCAGGGATAGCGGGAATGTCACATGCCACATCCCCGGGAGGGCCGCCGTGCAGCATTCGGCCCATGCGCGTGCCAGTGGAGTGTGTGTTTTGTACATACTGTAAATGAAGGCGATGGGTACATTGACGCACAAGTACACGTGTTGGTTTCCTCTGTATTGATGGCCCTGCTGTCTGTGTCCGCTAGTTCACTCGAACCTTGGCAACATCAGCCATGGCCCTGATTTTGCACCAAGCCGTACATCATCAAATTTGCTCAGGACTTGCGTGCCTGCACGATGCATTGACAACATCTCACGTTTGCGTGCAAGCGCGTGCATGCATGCTGAACATACATGTGAAGTGGCAGCAAGTGGTCGTGCTCAACGGCACGTGCCACCAGAGTTTGCTGAAATGACACACGCATGGGCAAAGCCCTGGAAGAGGCAAAACTTAATTTCAACACCAACCACACTGGTAATGACATGCCAGCGACGCACACACACCAACAATCAAGGCGCACATTGAGGCTACATTTTCAGCCTGCATCGAGCAGCAAATAGCGCAGGCCAAGCAGGTCGACAGCTGCATTATCATGATTTCATTGACGTATGCCACAGGGGCTACTGTAGTCAGTTGCATGTCTCACGCAGGGCCGCGTAAATGGGGAATTGCAGCGGCCGTTGCCGCCGCCTGTCGCCATAGCATCCAAAGTGGCGCCGTGAAGTGGCCTAATAGGGCGAGCGGAGACGCGCTGCGCTGCTGCAGAAGGAAGGGCGCTTGAAGCCCTACTGTACACTCTGCAGGTGCACGCCTCCACTAACCCTAGCCCTAGTAAGGGGGCGTGACAGCGCTCCGCAGCGATGCTCGTCTGACGTCAGAGGGGCGGCCTGCTCATAACGCAAAGAGAAGTAAATCAAACAAAGCTGGGGCTGGCCTGTAGACACACACACACATTGCATGCTAGGCAGCATACCCCAGACCCTCCCCCCCCCCCCCCCCCCCCCCCCTCGCCCCCCCTACACACTGGCGCGGATGAAGCGTGCTGCGGTCTGCCTGCGGCGCCGCAAAGTCGTGGGGGCTTGCTTAATCCACTTATTGAAGTGTTGATTGAAGTTAAGCCGCGCCTCGCCGGAATCGGACTCGCCGCCGTTGCCGCCTCCGCAGGCGACCGATGCAAGCGCCCTCGATACATGTTACCATACGCCGCCGTATACTGAACGCAGCGCGCCGCCGCAGCACGGACCAGCGGCGCTCGTGGCGCGCCGCAGCTGACAGCTGACTGAGCACTGATGCCGCCGCAGTCGCCGCAGCCGCGGGCCAGCGGGCGGCGCTGCCGTGCGCGCGCGCGGCGAACTTCATCAGCACTGAGCAGCGCTGCTGCTTAGAGCGGCCGGCTGCAGCGCTGCGCAGTCTGTCACATTTGCACGCCGCCCGCCGCTGCCGCCAAAGATTACACGTGCACTAGCGCTGCGCTGTTTGCCCCCCCCCCCCCCCCCCCCCGGCCCCACCTCCACCCACCCCACCGCCTCCCCCGTCTCGCCCCATTCTGCCCCTCTGATCCGCTGCTGCGCCGGCGCAGCGCAGCGACTACTAGTAGTACATGTCTCCTATATGGACCGTATGGGAGCCACCAGCGGCGGCGCCTCGCGCACGGACGCCGCCCTCGGCTGCTGAGCAATGACGCCCAGTTCCACGTCAGCGCTCCGCGCCGCGGTTGACGCTCCAGCCGCGGTTGACGCTCCAGGCTGCTGAGCAATGACGCCGAGCTCCACGTCAGCACTCCGCGCCGCGGTTGACGCTCCAGGCTGCTGAGCGATGATGCCCGACTCCACATCAGCGCTCAGCGCGTCGCCGTCCACCACGCCGCCGCCGCCGCCTTCTGCGTCCACGGCGTTGCCTGTAAAGGGGGGCGGGCGGGGGGGGGGGGGGGGGGGGTGTCAGCGGACAGCAATTGGCAGTTACAAGTGAATAGCAGTTTCGGATGCTGTGCCGCAACTTGCAGCGCAGCGGCGCGCATGTGAACGCTGAGGTGTATGTGCACGTGACATCAAGCAAGCAGTTTCTTGGATGTAGCGATCTGATCTGGCGTCGAGCCTGCACGGCTGAAATGATGGCGACGAACGACGCTTCAGCAGATTGGGGTGCAGTCTGCGCCGCCATCACGCCTTCCGCCACTGCAGTCACCACGACCGCATGTCTCTGAGCATCACATGATCACACGCATGCGCATTTGACCAGAAACTCAGAAACCCATCATGCACGCCAGCAGAAATGGGGTGCACGCGCACAGGCGTAATTCCAGCGCGAGGTTGTACCGGCTGATGTCGCGACCCGGTCCACGCAACTGAGGAATGGTGCACAAAAACAACGAAACGCAAACGAGTCGCTTTTGCATGCCGCCTCCCAACTTCAACAGGTGACGCTCACCGTCGTCGTCAAAGTCCGCGTTGAAGTCCGCGCGGCAGCTCGGGCACGTCGTGTGCAGCACGAGCCAGCGCCGCAGGCACTTGGCGTGGTACAGGTGGCCGCAGGGGACGAGCGTGATGGGGTGCGTGTGGCTGAAGCCCTGCAGGCAGATGGAGCAGCCCTCCTCCAGGAGCGCCTGCGACGCGCGCTCCTTCACCTGTGGGTAGGTATACGCGCGAGCGCAGGGGGGGGCAGGTTATTATGAGTTAGCTCCGGCTGTTGAAGGGGGTTGCACGAAAACGCATGTGGCCACGTAAATGCTGCGTATTTGGGGCGTATTTGGCAATCAGGATGCGTCGTGAGCAGGGGGGCAGGTATATCATGAGTTAGCTGCGGCTGTTGAGCGGGGCTGCACGAAAACGCATGTGGCCACTCAAGTACTGCGTATGTGGGGCGTACTCGGCAATCAGGATGTGCCGTGAGCAGCCCTCCTCCAGGGGCGCCTGCGACGCGCGATCCTTCACCTGGTGGGCGGGTAGGTAGGTATACGCGCACGCGCAGGGGCGGGCAGGTGTATGATGAGCAATCTGCAGCTGTTGAGCGCGCAGGGGCGCACGTATGGTGAGTTGGCTGCGGCTGTTGAGCACTGTGACCTGCAGCAGCCGCTAGTTGTGCTCGTGCGTGTTGTGCTCGTGCGTGTTGTGCTCGTGCTGTCGCCGAACGCTGGAAGGCTGCGCCGCTTCAAGTGCTGCTTCAGGCATGCGTCAGTCACAGCTGGATTCACCACTTCACGTAGGCTGTCGCTCGCCTTTTGTCGATCGTGGCGCCCCGCATGAGTGCAACTTCAGCTGTACTTCAACTGTAGCGGCCGTATCCGGCCCCGCCGCGGTGCCCCACCGTTTACAAAATGCTGGATAAAAACGCTACATTACTACAATCATCACTTGAAGTAATGATACTACAAGTGTCACTCGGAGCAATGCTGCCATTCTGTACTTGCCTCATTGCCCGTGACGCACTGCATTGTGAACAGCTTCACCTCAAACTGCGGTAGCCAAATTGTGGGCCCTGCCGCAGTGCTCAATTGTTCACCAAGTGCCGAAGACAAACAATGCACTATTCAACAGTTACTTGAAGTGACGCTAAGTGATGCTGCCTCACCCCGTCGATCGTGACGCCCTGCATTGCGCACAGCTTCACCTCCAACTGCGGCAGCCGAACTGCGGGCCCCGCTGCTCGACCGTTCACCACATGCTACAGCACTGCTAGTATCACTCGAGGTATGTACTCACCTCGTCGATTGTGGCGCCCTGCGCTGTGCACAGCGTGACCTCAAGCTAAGGCTGCCGTACTGGAGCTCCGCCGCAGTGCTCCGCACCATTCACCAGGTGCCAGAGAAGGACGCTTACGCTGACAGCACGCGCTACCGGAAGCAATGCTGCCTCGGTGTCCACCTCGTCGGTCGCGACGCCCTGCGCGCCATGCACAGCTTCACCTCACACTGCAGCAGCCATATTGTGGGGCCCGCTGCTCAATCGTTCGCCAAGCGCCGGAGAATAAAGCTGCTGTACCTGCTAGTGTCACTCGGAGCAATGCTGCCATTCTGTACGCGCCTCGTCGATTGCGACGCCCTGCATTACGCACAGCTTCACCTCAAACTGCGGCGGCGGCCGTTCTGAGGGCCCCCCGCCGCGGCGCTCAAGTGCTCACCAAGTGCCGAAGACAAACAAATCGAAGCAGTATATATCAACTGCCACTTGAAGTAATGCTACCACAAGTTGAAGTGATGCTGCCTCACCTCGTCGATCGTGACGCCCTGCGTTATGCACAGCTTGACCTCAAACTGCGGCGGCCGCGGCGGGCTCGCGACCGGCGCCGCCGCCGCCCCCGTGCCGAGCACTGATGACCCTGATCCTGAGGCAGCGCTCAACCCCCCCCCATTTTGGCTCGTCCCCCAGAGCGAGTTGAAGGCCGAATTCCACAGCCCCCCGCTGGGAGGTTCAGGCGGGGGGGAATCGCCGCCCTGGCGCAGCCGCACCACCCAGAAGTTTACAAACTTTTCCCTGGAGAATAAGCACGGGCGGGGGGGGGGGGGGCGTTTGCAGCAGTTGAGACAATTGGCTCGGTGCAAACTCATGCCCAGATGTGAGGTTGAGCATGTCAGTACATAGCGTGGAGAGCCAATCAGACACATGTCGTGTGGTTGTCGTCTTCCAGAAAACAAAAGCAGCTTAATCATTGCTCCCCGTGCAGGCGGGGAGCTTCAATAGACTGTCTGCAGCCAGCAGGCATGCTTGAACGCCTGCGATGAAGCTCGACATATCTGGCATCGTATGACCGATCTGGCGAAACATTGTTGAAGCTCAAACTGCATTTATAGCAACAGCAACAGCAAGCTCAAATGATTGGACTAAATATTTATTTTCGTGAGCAGTATGATTATTATGGCTGCGCAGCAGTTGATGCAATAAATCCAGTATAAATGAGTAGGCATATTTTCGCCGCCGACCGTGCATCCGGCAGCTTCCGGGAGACACCGCAGAACTGCACTTCAACTCGCATGCAGTCGTGAAACCATGTATTGCATGTAGCAGTCATAGTTGATGAAATCTTCACAGTGCGAAAGCTGAGAATGAATATCAATGTGCCTGTCACAATGCTTGTTCAGAAAAGCCATATAATAACAGGTCAGTGTCGGGGGCAGTAAAGTGCGGCGAATTGTGGGAATCTGACAGGAAGTATGCTGTCACTTGCATTTGCCAGAACTGTAGACAAGCAAAATATGAGTTGACCTGCATATCTAAGGCTGACTGCAGTGCATATGTGTGCGAGCATTTGCGTGCAGTTTGCCTCAGCCGATGAGTGATATGCGTGGTCAAGACAGCGACTGACTGACATCTCTCGGCACAGTAGATCCTTTAGAAACGTGTGTTCTGTCGCACTAACTCGCCTGCCAGGTCGCCGCACCGCATACTTGCGCCGTGATGAGTCGTCAATGCTTCGCGGCTGCGGCCTGCTTATCTCGTGAATAGCTCCCCACAATCCCCCTAAACGCCCCTGCGGCGAATCGAAAGCAAAAGAGGAAGATGGTGAGGCTAGAGGCTCTTATGTTTAGTGAGCGGGCTTGAAGTGACAAACGCGCTTGAGAAACCTGTAAGTCAGAGCAGAAAAGGCTGTGGTAGCCTGCAGCAAGTGTCACACAGGTACACACAGCGTGCTCTCCGTCAGGCCGAGATCTACAAGCAGAGAATGCATTGAGTGCAACATGAGCACACGCTGCGCGCTGCTTACCCAGATGAAGACGATAAAGAACCCAATGGGAAGCATCGCGAAGAAGGGGTTGCAGGCCATCCTGCTCCCCGCGGCCAGCCACCACGCACGCTTTCGTATTTGATGTCAATGCACACGCTCGAGGGACTTTTTTCGTGAGGGCGGTCTTTCCCGCTGCTGCTGCGCTACCTCACGCAGGCGCAGCCAGGCAGGCGTGTCTCGCTGCAGCGTCACCTGTATGCCGCTGTCGCGTCACACAGCGGGGGCTCCCCACCTGCAGATACTACTGAATCCTCTTTTCTGGTTCAGGTGCTGTCGCTACCTGTAGAAAAAGAAAGCGGGGGGGGGGGGGGATGGGGAGGTGAATTCATGAAGAAGAGGGGGAACAAATCACTTTCTTTAAAAAACTGCATTGCTGAGTGCACAGAGGTGTGCACGAGCCAGAGCTGGGCCAAGCGGCTGAGTGGAGAGGGGGCGTGAGAAAAATGCACGTGACAGCAGCAGCTGCTGCTGCTGCAGCTGGACTTATGGGGCGTGGTGGCGGCTGTCCGTGCCCCAGGACGCTCTCGTTGATCACTTGCAGAGCAGCTACCTCGCGAGGCATGAGCACGAAGAAAAAGAACGGTGGCAGGGTGAGTTTTACTTTGCTATCGTAGCGTCTCGAATACGTGGCTTGGCCACGCTTTGCCGATGAAAGCAGCGCTGGTGGTGGCTCTTTGCAGCAACGAGGGCTGAGTTGTGTGAAAAAACAACTGCTCTGAAAGAAGTGTGAGCTGGGCTTCTTTGCTACGCACAGCTGTTGCATATTTATTGGGCGCATGTATCTGCCAATCCATGCAACAATACGCATTTTTTCCTGTTCTCAAGAATGGTTGCCGGAATCGTAAAGTCTTCACAAAGCTTCAATCAATGGATCATATTCAACAGTGTGTATGCAAAATCTCGTGCCTCAATTCGCCTCAATACTCCGCACTCGCCGAGTAGGTCTACAACTAGCTCCTGGGGGCCATTGGTGTCGGTTAACGCACTGTGCCCTGTCTTCAGCTTCATGTGCTGATTGCATGAGTACCTGAAAGTAATTGGCGCGCAACATACACTATTTGTGCAGCGCCTAGTGGGGCATGGCTGTACAGAAACGGTGTGCGTGGCGTGGGGAGCCATGACATTGAATGAACCAGGGCCCGTTGCTGCATATTTCCACCTAAGGTAGCCTGTCTCGAACCATCCCCTGGATGGTCGTCGTCGACACCTGGTGTGTCAGACGATGCCGTTCTGCGCAGCTTTGAATTCTCGCAGTGGTTCGCAAGCCAACGCCTCCATGCGGGTTTTGCGGAGGGGGGGTGGCGCAGGTTCAGCACCTTGGGGGGAAGAGCGAAGGCACGCAAAGTCGTGACACCGACGAGCTGTACCTCAGAGCTGCATCAGCATGGACACATCAAAAGCGGGCACCGCCACAATGCAAAAGCGTCGTAACGTAACACCGTAGTGCCCAGTCCGCTCATCACAGAGTGTGATGGCGCAGCTTTGCTGAGCACTGACTTCTGGCCGCTGCGCATTGGCCACGAAGCTTCAGGAATGCTTTTTTAACCTTAACCCTAACGCTCACCCAAAGTATCAGCAGGCAGAGGGGTTGCCCCCAACTTTTAAAAGCGGTGAGCAACGTGCCCCGCAGCAACGGCCGCAGCGGCTGAGCACGGACTTCAGCGGCGCTTCTTCCTTTTCAGTTACGGCTAGGATTGGGATCAGGGGTAGGATAAGGGGGTCAAGTCAGCCTTCCCCCAAAGCATCAGCGCTCACCAACCAGCGCAAGGTTGCATTCCGCCGCTAAACAGGAGGCGAGACGCGGTGCCGTATCTGCAGCTTAGTCTTCTCTGTGCACTCGCGGCAGCGTGCGTGCGCTCCCCGCCTTGCAACGCGCGTGCAAAAGCAGCGACGGCGGCGCGGTCTCGAGTGGGCCATCGTCAACGCTCAGTACTTCTGAGTATGCAGCGGTCAACTGTCAGTGAGTGCAGTACACATTCAGCCCTGGGGCTAGTGGCAGGGCCAGAGCCATTGATGCCATCGCCTGACAACTGCGTGACACGCAGCAGTCGCACAGATCGGTGAGGCTACTGAACCATCGTTAGGGTCAGGGTTAGGGTTCGGTCCAGAATGTCAACACCGACTCCCTTGCCGTCTAGCCTCTTGTGTTGCATGCGCTCACCCCGCAGCCAGACCGCCACCCATGGCCCGCAGCGGCGGCGCAAACCCTAGTGTTAGGGGCAGGGGGATGGGGTGGCCCAATGTCATAGCCGCCGTGCCCCCCTGCCCAATTCACAATGCAACGACGCCACTGGCGGCTTCAAAGGCGGCGAGGAACGCTGAATGACTCCGCAGTGCTATCTTCCTGTCATTCCCTCGCCAAAACGGGGGCGTCTCCAGAATATCTGGCAGCACGTGCTGCCGCTGTGAACCCCAGCGCTAGGGTTATGTACTGGTGGGGTACGGTAGTACAGTGTTGGCAGCTTTGGCGTCTTGCTGAACCGCCCATGCGTTCGCTTGTCTCTTGTGTTGCATGCACTCGCTTGACACAGCGGGAGCGCCTCACGAACATCGAACGACATGCGCTGCAGCGGCGGCGCAAACCCTAGTGTTAGGGTCAGGGCTGGATGGATCATCACCGCCGCGACTGCACAACTCGCTAACAGAAAGCAAAAATAGATGCTGACTCCCCAGTGCATTCACTTCCTTCCTTGTGTGTGCTGCCGCAGCGGGAGCGCCTCACGAACCTGAAGCGGCACCGGCGGCGCAAGCCGTAGTGTTAGGGTTAGGGCTGCATTCCAGGATGTCACCACCGCTGCGACTCCACGATGTCAGAGAGAAGCGTCAATACATGCTGACTCCCCAGTGCGACGTGTATTCTGCATTGTGCGTGCACTCGCTCGCCGCAGCGGGAGCGCCTCACGAACCTGGAGCGGCACGCGCTGCAGCGGCGGCGCTGGCTGCGCGACGACCCCAGCGAGGACCTCAACGTGTACTCCTTCGAGGAGCAGCCCACGTATAAGAAGGTCCCCGAGGACATGGTCATTGGCCACATCAGCAACAACCTCAAGTGGGCCATCTACCAGGCGCACAAGGAGGTAGGCAGCAGGCTGGATTGTACAGTGCCTCAAACGCTAAAAAGCTTGCACACACAACTCTTTTGACTCAACACATGGGTATTTGACTCCTGTGGGTATGGTGGATGCGTGGCCAAAGGCTGCAGCAGCGGCGGCCACGGTCATTGGTGGAAGGCACTTGCGGCTTACCACACCTTGTCACGTAGAGCTCTACAATCTCTTGATTCGTTTCCATACAAATTTGATTGAAGTTGAAAACGTAGTTGAAGTACGTACTGAGCGTATGTGGGGGGGGCTGCCCAGCGTCAGGGGGGCTGCCTAAAGTATGAGTTGATGTTTCAGTTCGCGTGCTCATCGCGCCTCATGCTTTGGATCGCATTCGCATCTGCGTGCTTGTTCATGTGTGTCGTGTGTGTGTCGATACTCACGAACGCATGTTCACAAACACGCATGTTCATGAACATGCGTGTTCATGATCATGAACATTCGTGTTCATGAACATGTGTGTTCATGTTCATCAACACGCATGTCCATGCACAGTACGCATCATACTGGACTTAGGGCAAGGGTCAGGGTTAGGGTAAGGGTTAGGTCAGTGCGCCACACGTCGATGCTCGCAGGACCTTCAAGGCCAGCGCGGCGAGTGTATGTTCAACGAACGCTCAGCTGTCACGCACGCTCATATAGATTTCATGCGTCTGCTTACATGCCTGATGGGTATGTTTGTGCGCTGGCTGCCGTCAATAACAGCGTGTCGGTTGTATCCATAGATCGCATCTTTTATAGACGCGCCAATTGTATACTTACACCCATATGTACAAGTAACACTTAGTATCGCCGCATGCGCGATCCTGTAAAGAACAGTGTGGTGAACCTGTCCAACAAGCACCAGCTGGCGCGCACACCAACAGTACGCGTATACTGATATGCACGAATAATACTTTGTCACCGCTTGTGCGCCGCTTCACGCAGGATCTCATCAAGAACAGCGTGGTGAACCTGTCCAACAAGCACCAGCTCGCGTGCACGCGCATCTACATTTTAGGCGTCTACTCACATGCTGGAGTAACACTGTGTATCGCGTGTGCGCCGCTTTACGCTTGCTGCGCAAACAGGACCCTGTCAAGAACAGCGTGGTGAACCTGTCCAACAAGCACCAGCTCGCGCGCACGCGCATCGAGATCATCATCCAGCAGAAGGAGTGGTTCCTGCAGGACCTCGCGCGCGGCAAGCCGTGGGGCGAGAAGGAGCAGCAGGAGGCCGCCATCATCGACGAGGCGCTGCTGGAGAGCGCCAAGCTTGAGCACGAGGTGAGCGCTGCCGCATTAGTGATGCCGAGCACTGCGTCGCTGCGGACGCTGCGCACGGCCGCAGAACGCCGCGCCGATGCAGAGCCTGAGCTGGGCGCTTCTGTACATTGCGTCTGCTGAGCGGTGTCGCTTCGGACTGTCGAGCGCTGCCGCCACCGCCCGTGCTGAGCACTGGCTTCCTTGCTTAAGTAGGGTGAGGGCAAGGAGTGCGGTGCAGCGGGGGGCGCTGAGCGCTGCTCACACCGACAGTTGACGGCGCGCGACGAGTGGCGCTTTCCGCGCGCCGCGGCAGCAGCGCGAATGCTGCCGCACGCCTCCGCACTTGATTAGGGTCAGGGTATCAGGAGTGCGGCGCAGCGGCAGAGGATGTTGAGCGCTGCTCACACCAACGGTTGACGGCGTTCGACGGTGCCGCGGCAGCAGCAGCGCGGAACGCTCTCGCTCTCGCGCGCCACGCCGCAGCGCGCCTTGTCCGCGTCACAGCGACACGCAGCACGAGCAGCAGCAGCAGCAGCAGCAGCGCGTGCCATGTCCCACGGAACTCTGCGCGCGCCGCTGCTGTCGCTGCCGCCCCGTCGCTGCGCTGCGCCGCGTTTCGCCCATGCACACCGGAAAACATACATTGAGGGCGCACAACTGCTGAGCGTTGTCGCAGCTGGCGTGCGCGCAGCGCTCCACGCCCCCGCCGTACATACTAGTGAAATCATGGACGGCACAGTGTCGCCTGCCTGAAAGGGCGCTTCGCCCCCACAATTGCCTGCATCACCAGGAAGTCCCCATGAAACGAAGCCATGCCACATGAATCACACTCACGGCGGTGGGTCTTTGCCCCGCAGAGCGCCCCTGACCCTCCTCGATCTGCGACCGCATCGCGCATTGGGGCTGCACCGGCCCGTGCTGCTGGGCACTGACGCAGCTGGCGTGGCGTTGCTCGGCGCTGCGCGCGGGTTCCCCCCCCCCCCCCCCCTCTCCCCCCCAACCATGCTCGCGTATTCCACGCTCACTTGCGACGCGCGATTGCATAGCCTGGCACTCACGCAGCTGACGTGACATTGCTCGGCGCTGCACGCCCCCCCCCCCCCTTCCCCCTGATCTTGCGATCTTCACACTCACTTGCTGCGGTTGATTAATGGCTGGCTGCTGCTGTGGCAGGACGTCGAAACAGTTACGGGCGAGAAGACCGAGTTCAAGTTCAAGCGTATTCCACTCTCACTTGCGCCCGCGATTGAATTGCCTGGCTGCTGTGTGGCAGGACGTGGAGACGGTCACGGGCGAGAAGGTCCCGTTCAGGTTCAGGGACCTGCCCATCCCCGTTGGCAGGAAGATCGACAACTTTGCGGTGCGTCACCAGTTGCAGTAGCGTCGGGCATCTTGAAGTACGGCGTGAGCACGCGCAAATCACACCTGTTCTTTTTTTGTGGGGCTGCTCAGCTGTGCCAGCGTTGGGAGTTGTGTGCTGTGCCTTTAGGAAGTTGGGCTCTGTGCGTGTGTGTTCCGGTTGCTGCACTGCTTCAGGACTCGCGCTTGCGCTGTACTTCAAGACCTTTGTGTCACAGTGCGCTGCCATCCAGTGCCGTGGCAATTCATTGCCCTCCTTCGAAGGCGTCAGTTACTCGCGGCAGTTACATGTGGCAGTTACATCTGCGTCTGGGGCGCTCGTGCGCCACGGTCAACGCGCCACCGCTGCGGTGTTGGCGCATCTACAGTGAATGCATACATACATGCCCCGGGGCTGGCGGCGCCAATGCCCCCTCGGTCGTGTCAGCAGCATTCACATGCATGCACGCACTGTCATGAAACTTGAAGTTTTTTTAAGTTTGCCACTTGCAATTCAAACTTGAAGTCTGCATCTTGCCACGAGGTCCAACGGCAGCGCGCATTGCAGAAGGAGTATGCTGCCTGTTGAACGACAATCTGCAGGTTTTTTGGTCGCCTGGCCCCTTTTTTCTTGACTGCCACCGCAGTTGGTGCCAGATTATGATGACGGCATACATGTGCCAGTCATTCATCAATGTTGAAGTTTGTTTAACGTTTGCCTCAATGCAAAGTTGAAGTTTTTGTCTTGGCCATGCGCACATCGCCGAAGGAGCACGCTGCACGTCGTGTGACACTCTGCATGTGTACTGGCTGCTGCCGCAGGTGGTGCTAGATGACGACACAACGGAGGAGCTTGAAGTTCATGTTGAGGTACAACCTGCACGATTTGTTGTTGCCTGGCTTATATTTTGTTCTTGGCTGCCGCCGCAGGTGGTGCTAGACGACGACACGACGGAGGAGTTTGAGGTGTGGAAGCGCGAAAAGCACGAGCAGGTCATTGAGAAGATCGAGAGGAGGCTGGGAGACGTCAAGGTGAGTGTGCGCGCTTTCACTGCAGTTGAAGTTTACTATACACTGTTGAAGTCGGCAAGAAGCACGAGCAGGTCATCGAGAAGATAGAGAGGAGGCTGGGAGACGTCAAGGTGAGCGGGCGCTGGGTCGTTTGCAATGTACTTTCGCTCAGATTCATGTCAACTTTCACCAACATCTGACACACAACAATATATTGTGCACCTTGTTTTGCTGCTGTCACTAAACACTGCACAATGCTGAAGTCGGCGCGCTGTCCAGGTGAAGACGTAATATGTACAAGGTTAAAAACTCAGCTGTGTTTTGCAGCTGGCGAGCACAGCTGCAACGCTACTCTTCATGCAGCTTTGGAAGGTGGAAAGGCACGAGCAGAAATTGGAAGGTGGAAAGGCACGAGCAGATCACCACAAGGGCGGAGAGATGGCTGCGAGACGCTTCAGTTTAGTTCAAAAGCAGAGGTGTGATGCTGGACTTGTGTTTCCAGACGGAAGTTCACTTTACTTCACTGTATTGCGATAGCACACATCAGTTTCTGTATGTACTGTAGAGCTGCGCTGGCAGCATCAGCACGTGGCGTTTACACCGGGAGCTGGAGCACGTAGCGGAAGCTGATGCGTGGAGAGTCACCAGTTTGAAGATGTCACAGGGCGACGCATGCCTGAAGCATGTGCTCAAAGCCTCAAGTGCTGGTCCAACACTGCTCGTACAGAGTAGCATGTGCTTGACAGAAGGCGATGGCGCTGCGGTGAGTTGAAGTTGATGCGGCGGCGAGTTGAAGTGACGCACCTGGACCGCTACGCTGACCATTGCCTTCAATGTAGCTCAAGTGTCCCTGACACTTGACACGCAAAAAGCAAGCAATAATTGAAAAGCGCTCTGTCCAACCAAGTATGTTCCGTGCTGTCCATTGTTGTGGCACCTGTGACAAGCGCTCTTTAATCCTAACCCTAACCCTAACTCCGCACGCTCGACCCTGGCTTGGTGTTACTCTTGCATCTGTCGACAAGCGATGACTGGTCCTCAGTCCTGTGCGCACTCCGCCGCCGCCGCTGCTGCTCGGTCCTGCAGATGAAGAAGATTGAGAGGCGCGCGGCGGGCGCCAGAATACTGGAGAGCACTATCTTGAAAAACGCGCCGAAGGTGAAGTGGTGACGCTGCTCTAGGACCCAGATACCTGCAGACCTGGCATGCCCACACTTGCGCACTTCCGCAGCACGTAGGTGCATGCACGGTATCGTGCGGAGTGAAGTTTACTGCAAGCACCTTGTTCCGCATGTCCAAGTTCCTGCACCTTTTAAGCACTCCCAGAAACGCTGAGTGTGGTGCCATGGTATGCGGTCGCAAAAAAAAAAAGACGAGAAGATGCGCAAGCCTCTGGCACTCCATGAAAGGCGCGCGCAGAACTGCAGACGTGTGCACTCAGCTACGGATACATCCTTCCTTGATTTAGAGCGTCCCTCATCTCTGCAAGCAGCTGCTTGAGAGCGCAACCACTTCAACTGTCTTTCTGCACTTCGAAGTATGTTGCTTTTGGTGCTGTACCTCACACGCACGTGGTTCCTGTTTCTGCGTGCCCCTGACAGATTCCCGTGGAACGGCGCTGGAACTGGGTGATGAAAGACACCTCTTTGCAGGGCGCGCCGAGCGTCATCCGCACAAAGCAGGGCGACCTCCGACTGTGCACCCTGGAGGAGGACATGAAGCGGTCGTGGCGGAACGAGTTCTGAGCGCTGTGACGAGACTCTTGCGCGCTGCTGGCGACGCGCGTTGCCTCTGCGCGGAGACGCGCGGTTGATACCAGCGCGTTTCGGCGCCTGTATGACGAGTGTCGAACGTGTGGCGAGATTCATGCGATTGCATCGACTGCACCCGGGCGCACCCCTCCCCACAACCCCCCCCCCCCCCCCCCTTTTAAAGTCGCCATGCTTCAGTTGGGGGGTCAAATGCTGCAAACGAGGGGCTGGCTGTGCGCTGGGTGGGCGGAGAATCCGCTGTGACTCCCACAGCATGCAGTCGCTGAAGTTCAACTGCGTGGGCATCAGCTCAATCAACATGGTAGCTGTTGCGGCGGCCTCGGAGCGGAGTGCCGGTTGGAGCTGCAAGGCTGTAGTGGGCGCGCGGAATGTGTAAGGGGGCGATTCTGTTTTACGCGTTGCCCACAAACCGACTCGCCTGCACGACACGTATGCACAATACACTTCATTTGATTCCAACATATCATCAATTCGCTGCGGGTGCCGTGCCGGCTGTCACTCTCAACAGTACGTGCAGCGTCCCTTTGGTCAACACTTGCAGATGCCTCTGCGATGCGCCCTCTCTCGCGCCTGTACAATGCTGTGCTGATTGTTTGCCATGTACTGCCATTTTTATTCTTAGTTGTGGCGGAGTGCAATTTGTTTTCGTTCGAACATGCCTGAAGTCAATGGTGGCCGAGGAGGACTTGAATGGATGGATGGGCAAAATTAAATTTTTTGCTGCCGTCAAGACCCCCATAATAACGACTGGTGTGACGGACGGTGACCCTAACAATGTGCATACCACATCGCCGGTGGAGCGCTTGAGGATGATTCACATTCGAATTCGCTCCCCAGCACACATCATCAGGCATCTTCAGCCTGTAGTGTTTGGCCTTCAGTCGTCACTTGCTCAGTTGTCACACTGCAGCCCCCACCCCACCAAGGTTTTAAAAAGTTGCCACGTGGCTGCCCTAACGTGAACTGCAATTTGAAAGATCTTGCTTGCTTTGGAGTGGTGCCGAGACAATGAAAGTACTGGCTGTCTTGACCGGTATGGCGGCTGCATCGTCAGCCTTCACCATTCCGCCACTAGGACCTCTCCGGGGAAGCTGCAGCTATGTTTCAGGCTTGGACATGGGTGCAAGGCGGCAACTGCACCTTTACAACAGGCAGGGGCGGCGATGCGGTGGCGGCAGAGGCAGCCTGGTCAGGATGAGCGAGAGCGTGAGATCCAGAATCGACAAGGTCAAGAAGAAGCTGCGAAAGGCGAAGGTGGGTTAAAATATGGATCTTTCGAAGTTCAATGTTGCAGGTTTTCCGGCTGTGCCTGTGGTATATATATATCTGCCCTTGGCCGATGTCGCCTAGTTTCGACCTGGTGCATTGGACACGTAGTGGTGACGTTACATTCAGAAGCTGTCAGCGCAGTGGCGCGTGTTTGTGTTTTATTTGTATGTAATTGTAGTTGCAGGCAACGTAAATCAGCTCACGCATGAATGTCATGTGGTAATGGTAAATTTTGCAATACACTAAACACCAATCTGTCAAGGAATGGTCGATGTCGGCAATTCTTGTCGCGTACACAACTGTCTCAGAGAATGGGGCAGCAAAGCGATGCCAAATATACTGCTCTTGCTGTATTGACAATGTACTGCTACAGCACATAGCTTGATGTATGGACACAGCATGCATGTACGACCGCACGCATCTCATTCAAAAAACAGTGAAGGCTACAATGAAACTCAAGTGCTGTAACAGCAGAGGGGCTCTGCTGGGGAGCTTCAGCACTGGTTTGAAATGAACAAAGATGGGCGTTAATGAACCCTCCGCTGAACAACATGTCACCATTCGTCAATCATGGCCTTGCAACCATCGTTGCCACCCTTCAAATTTGACAGTCAATCACATTGTACATGTGTGTTGAGCCTCTGTGCCTGCCACGGTCCACTGCGCCGTTATGATGTGCACCGTGCAAATCCACCTTGTCGAATGTGTAGAGATGTGGGGCAGAGATTATTGAGCACATGCTCTCTGTCCGAGAAGCACTGTGGGAAAAAGGGGGGGGGGGGGGGGGCAGGCGAGAGGTTTAGGAGGAGGCTGTATGGAGGCAGAGGCGACACGCAACATTGGTGGGTGTGGTTGAGCGTTGTGACATTTGTTGGTCGGCTGCTTCATGCCCTCATCGAGCATGCACGAAAGAATTACTAAAGGTGTAATTGGAACTGGAACATCAAAGGCGATTGGAAGAAAAGCGCCCAATGTTCGGAGAGGGGGTTAGCACCGAAGCGCGGGGAAGGGTGAAAGCGGGAAAGGGGATTGTAAGTAAGCAAGGTGCAGTATTTGTAGCATTTAATACATAGACTGTTGCCATACCGAGTGCGTCCAAGTGCCCCATGTGACGAAATAAGCACAGGAGCGCTGGGGTATGTATGTATGCGGGAATGCAGCACTGCTCAGCTGAGTACGGGCGCCGTTGCGCATGGCTCAGCTTGCGTGGCGGTGCGCACTTGTGCGCGGCGTTGAGGTGTAGTTGCAACTGGAAGGGGGGTGTCATCAAGGTGTATTATATGTAGCATTCGCCGGACTGTCACCGTCTTGAGTGTGCAAAGTTGCCCCATGGCGAAACACGCACAGGACTGCGGGGGTATGTGTATACTCAAGAATGCAACACTGCTCACTGATCATCATCGCATTGGACATGGCTGAGCTTGCGTTGACACTGCGCGCGCATGAAGCGGCCCGCTCTCATCGGATCTGTGAATGCACAGCTGTCAGCCTCTACCTGATCAGCTCTTATCTGGGGGAGCAGGCTGAAGTGGCAGCACGTTGAGGCTACCCGCCTGTTGCTCAACAATATCACTTCAAAAGTACATCAGTCACTCTGTGGTGAATCACTGGCGATGGGGTGGCGCCCTGCAAACGCAGTGTTTCGACAGCATGCGCAGTTCAGCATCGCGACAGATGGGTGCATATTTCATGTGCTTGTGACTCATGCTTCAGACTCGTGAGTCACGAGCCCTTGTGGACCTTGGCGGCATGCCAACAATACGTGATCAAGAGGCATGCATCATCCAACAGAGAGTGAATGTCAATTCACATGATCAAGAGGCATGCGGCACTCAAAAGGAGTGGCTGAGCACTGCGTACATAGCTGCGCATATGCACATACACGTGGCGATGATACCTTATGTTTAGCGCTGCGTGTTGTGCTTTCATAATGACCGTACAGGCTTGTGCGAACTCTACGCACAAACTATTACTTTAATTCAAAACCCTACTTAGTCCTTCAATTTTTACTCGCCTGTGGTGTGACTTTGTGAGCCTCGAGTCATTAGTATAGCCCCTTCGGCGTCCAATGAGCTGAATGACGACGACTTCACACAGGTGTGCAAATCATAATGAGTCATGAGTCATTACATTTCTCCGATGTGAATAATCACGGCGACGCTACGGAGGTGGACTCGCTTGTGTGACTTGTGAGTCATGAGTCACAAGTAATTTGATTTGTGATGTGCAGAATGACGGCGATTCCACGGAGGTGGGCAAGCTCAGGGAGGCTCTCTCTGCGCTACGGGCGCAAGACCCCCTGTTCTCGCGGGAGGACCAGTACAAGGCTGCTATTTTGGAGGGGCGCTTTGCAGCCGCTGCGAAGCTCAAGCTCACCATTGACAAGGTATGCATCAGGGTATGTATCATGTGGCGAGTGGAATGACAGATGTGTCAGAGCTGGAACGCATTATTGACAAGGTGCCGTGTGGCGAGCAGTACCACGGTGGTGTCATGATGCCCTTATATTTACAGTACTTCTGAAGACATGTGTGCAATGCCCGCATCATTACAAACCAGTTTACAGAGCAAGTGATGGTGCACATCTACTTCTGCAGACCTATGAGCAATGCCCGCATCAGTACACTTCAATTTACAGAGCGAATGAAGGTGCACATCTATTTTCAAGAAGTACGTGAATTTAAACAAACTGTGCGTCACAGTACACAAATTTCATATCAATCGTCGGCGGCAGCTGCAAGCTTCACCTCACCACTGATAAGGTTCATTGACAAGGTATGATGTCGGCGAGCGCTGCCGCAGTGAAATCATATATTTGTAAAATAGCTAGCTACACGCACCGTATCCCGATCTGAGGTGGCTGCGCTTCAGCTGCATTGCGCGATGAGGTAGGAGCCCCCTTCACCGCAACTTGAACCCACTAGCGCGGACAGCGATGCCATCGCAGCTCTTCCGTGCTTCACCCCAGCAACCTCGCTTTAAGCGCCGTGCACTCCAGTGTTGCTGACCCGCAACTTCAACAACTTGATCCTGCCACTCCCGCGCTGCCGCTGCGCAGATGAAGCAGGAGAACCCCCTGCGCCCCCCCGCTGAGGACGACCACGACCCTGGAGAGGACATGTCGTGGGGGTTTGACCCCTCCTTCCACGCGCGTCCAGAGGATGATACCCCCGAGGGATGGATGGACATCTGATCGCCCCCTACCCCCCCCCCCCCCCCCCCCTTCCCTCTGGGGGTTCGACCCCTACTTCCACGCACGCCCGGAGGATGACACCCCGAGGGATATCTGACCCCCCTAAGCCCCCTTCCCCCCCGGTTCCCCCCTCCCCCCCTTTCTCTTCCCGACATTCTTTCCCTTTGCCTGCCCGTGTGTCACTGTGGGGGGCCAAGCAACCTGGCAGACCGTGCCCCGCCCCCGCGTCTACCCCCTAGGTGGTTGCACTGTGGGGGCTGCACGACCAGGGACGTTTGCGCGCACGTTGGTAGTTGCTGTTAGTCTCCACGTTCTGACGCGATCAAGCTCTTGTAAGTGCAGGAGGAATGTGGGATGAATCGCTTAACGTGCTTGGCAGGGGGCGCGTGTGCACGGGGGGATGGTGGGGTGGGGTGGGGGGGAGGGGCGGGGGGGGGGGGGGGGGAGGGGGGTCCAATCATCTGATAGCACACCTTGCAAGGGTCAGGCAGCGTGAGGGTTGTGGAGTCTGAGTACCAAAGATCACGCTAACCCGGTACATAAAACATGTAGGTGGGGGCGCAGCATGAGTGGATAATGTGTGGTGGAGCACACATCCGAGAGAGCGTGACGATGATGCGCGACGTGCACGCAAAATGATGCAGTCGGGGGGCTCGTACAGGGTGTACACGTTACTACTTACGCATTAAGCCTGCATATACTTCGAAATGTTCTATCGCTCAAGTGAGACTTTAGGTATGAATACTGGTCACTATGTAGGGGGGGGAGTTTGTGTGGCAATATTGCGGGCACAGGTGATCAGGCCATTCTTTGTGGTCTGCATACATGTAACCACATCGGCCACAGCTGCAGTGCAGGTCTGTTGTCCTTTTTGGTTGTCATCCACGCTGTTGCAATTTGATGCTTGCCTATTACAAGCGTCATCACATGCCTTCATGGCTCTACCACAGCTGATAACGTGCGCCAAGAGCAGTCGTGTGCTACTCATGTCTCACCACAGCGGTGTGCGTAGAACTGTTCTCAAGTCATGGTTCCAGCCTGATGCTGAAAAATTCAGACAATCAGTATGCGACTGGATGCTCTGTCGCCTGCTTATGCCTTGAAGCAAGTGCTCAATCAATGTTAATGCCACTGGCATGCGTATTGCCACACCCTTGCTCAGGACGGCATTCATCAATGTGGAGTCATCAGCTTCAGCAATTGCATTCCTGCACCGCCGCTTGGGACACATGATAGTAGTAGGTGCTTATTGTGATCGCCAATGACCAGTACAGGGTATGGCAAATTGAATGTTGCCTGGCTGATCACGCACTGAGTCAACTTCAACTTTGCATCAAGGCATGCCAGTGGTCGCCTTAAGGACTTGGACACCTTGAAGTCAGCGATGATACTTTTGCCGTTCCGCCGCCTTCAGTACCAGCACTTGTGCGCAGCAGCAGCGGCACACAGATTCTCAACATGTATCGCATCCGGGATCCCGCAACCCAAGTTACATATATGCTGCGTTACCATAACCAAGTTCAAACGCACCCCTGGAGGTGCAGCGATTACAATGAGGCCATCGGGCAATGATGGGCGTCACCAGGTGGCCAGCGGTCAATGATGAGCAACCTGCGCATGAGCTACCGGTGACAAATGTCTGAGCGCTGAAGTTGCATATGCACTCGACACTACACCATGGCACGGCGCAACCTGATGCCACACGCAAGCTGGCAGCACGGCCACTCTCAATGCATTAAGAGTTACCAATATGGCATTGCTTTGTGGGCCACAATACTTGCAAGTCCATTCATCAACTTCACCACGGCATTGCTACCTTGGGCGTGGTACTCTCGGCAATGGACAACAGCAAGTCGAACGGTAAATACTTGCATGACGCAGACAGGGGGCACTTGCAGTTCGCATACTGCGCGGATGCTATGAGCGCCGACCATTGGCATGTCAACTGTGCGCAGGGCAGCTCAACGCATCAGAGTGCCAGCAGCAGCAGCAGCAACAGCAGCAGTAGCAGCAGCAGTGGCGGCAGCAGCATCACCGCTCTGCGACCTGCCAGCAGCAGCACAAGCATCAGCAGTGCGGCGCATGTGCAGCACACATTGCATTTTTCTGGCTTTGTCTGTGCTGCGGCACCAGCATTACAGCAATGTACTGTGTACATACTGTATGAGACTGTTGCGCCCGTCCTCGAGCGCTATGAATGGCTGCGGCGGCGAGACCACACGCAGGCATGCCTGCTTGACGGATTGAGCGACACGCAAAACGACAAGTTATCTGGCCCTCTTCGACCGGCGTGGCAAGCGCTGCAGCACCTGCTCGCCACAGGTCTGAAAGTTCTGGCTGTGTGGGTAGCATTGCATGGCGCTCGCAACCGCGGCGCGCGCGCCGCAATCGTAAAGTGCACTCGCGTTTGTGATGCCAGCAAGGCTCGCAAGCAGAAGCAGCGCAGCCAAATTGACAACTTCAACGTCTGAGTGCGCACTGAGCGAGGCCACTGCCGCTGCGCACGCCGCCGCTGCGTCGGCACGGCTGGCAGCAGGCGACGCCGCCAGAATGGCGAGCGTGAGGAGCGCGGTGTGTTGGTGTTCGGCATGATTCCAGCACGTGCTGAGCGATGCTGTGACCAGCGCGCAGCCGCCCATGCCCGTCAGCTGCGCTGCATGCGCTTCATTGTCCATCGATAGACATAAGATTATTGATGTAGCATGGCACTGGAGCTGCGTGTCTGCGGGGAATGCGCGCATCGCTCTGACCGCTGCGGCGCCTGCGCCTGCGGCAACCAGCCTGAGCCTTGCTGCGCCCACGTGTGTAAGCATGACCAGAACAGAAAGACGTTGTAACTGGATGCGGCAATGGCCCGCGTGGGCATTCAGTGCCTGCACCACAGCTTCGCAAGCCCCATTGGCGGTCAGGTCAATCTCGTGCTGTGCGGCCAGGACACCAGCAGCAGACAGCGCCGTGCGCACACTGAGTGCATTATCCAGGTTGGCGTGAAGTACAGCTAGCACAAACGTGCAAGCACCCCCTGCCGCTAGTCTCCGAGCATTGATTGGCACAGCACCTAGGAACCCAATTGCACCCGCTGCATCCTGCTGCCAAGCCGCATCTACAGTGAACTTTTTCACTGCTGCCATCAGTGCTTCGCACGCTCCTGCTTCGCCGAGTGCACGGCAGTTGCGGTCATTGTCCAGCGAGAGATGGAGCAACGCTGTGGTACCGTGCTTCTGCACGTCAGCTTTATCAGCATGATCGTTCATGCACCCACCATAATCTGGCACGCCCCCCCGTCAGCCAACTTGATTTGGCAGGCCTCCAGCTCCTGATCTCCACTAAAGAGCGCCTGGTGAAGCAGCCGCCCTACCGCCTGCGTACCCCCGCGTGCAATCCCGGCGTCTCCCTGGTGAACTTTCATGCACGCCAGTACTTTGGCGCAGTTGTCCTCCATTGCACACAAGCGTGCTCAGGATGACCAGTTTATTGCGACTGGCGGCTGAGCGTGCACGTTTTCTGTCGTACGACAGCAGCTGAACAAAAGGCCATAAGCATACATAGGCCCAGGTCTCTCTATTTTTTCAGAGATCAAAACTTCAAGGCGTTCTTGAAGTTGATGTCGGCAGGACAGAAAGCGTAGGAGTGGCGGTGCATCGCGCGGTGCTGATACTGGCTTTCCACATTTTGAGCCTTGCGATTTATTCTTGTGGTCAGGAGCACGTCACGGTGCCGTGCCTGACAAAGAATGCACAGACGGTGGCAGCAGATGCTACGGTCAGTCTAAATCTCGTGAAGCGAGGAGTTCAGAGCGGCGTGGAAGTGTGCATGGAGCAACGATCGCTTGCGGCTCTCGTCCACACAGCACCGATCATCCGGCGGGCGGCAGACGCCACCCAGCTGCAGTGGTTGAGCGAGCAGGTGGGACGCGCAGACTCGGAAGGTGCTGGAAGGTGTTGCAAATGGGCGCACTAAAACGGATGCATATTGCGACGTAACTGAACTTGAGTTAGGTATGCTGCTTTTCAACAAATTTCCATGAAACTTCAACACTGACAAACTAGGGCAGTAGTTATATATACACAGAGCTGAGAGTGGCGGCATATTACTCGGTGCTGACACTGGCTCTCCACGTTCTGAGCTTTTATTTTCCCTTGTGGTGAGGAGCACGGTTCCGTGCCTTCTGCAGTGCTGCAGTCACTATAGACATGGCAGATGCTGCGGTCAGCCTGAACCTCGAGGAATGGGAATTGCAGAGCGGTATGGGACCGCGCATGGCGCGACGATCGCTTGCGGCTCTCGGCCAGAGAGGACCGATCATCCCGAGCAGCAGACAACACCCGGGTGGCGGCCAAGGAAGGGGCACCTCAAGGCACGGCAGTGGTTCAGCGCGAGCGGGTGGGACGCGCAGACCCAAACGGCGCTGGAAGGTGTTCCGATAGCGCACTGAAAGTGCAGGTGACTGTTGAGTTTAAATGTGGAAGACACTGATGAAATTCCACACAGCTGAAGCACTCCAAAAGTTCAAGTTGGTTATGCTTTGTGTGGGGTTGAGACCTTCCTTGCAATGTCCCTGGGAAAGTTTGTGTGGGGTTGAGACCTTCCTTGCAATGTCCCTGGGACGGCAGCCAGGCTGGCTTCAGTGGTCTTCTCCTTGTGGCTCCAGAAAGCAAGTTGCTCAGCCTGACTTGATTCAGACTCGCACAAAGTGCCACTGATTGGACAGACTCAAACATAATATAAGCAGAACTGTGGGCGCCAGCACAGTCCTCTGGTCCCGGATTACTCCGCTATAGCAGACCCAGACCTTGTAGCCGCGTCAGTATTGTTGAAGACGACCTAAACTGGTCTGCCACTGGTAGTCGTTGAATAACAAATAAATAAGTGAGTCGCACATACATTGCACCAATGTTCGCTTCAGAGCCCTGGTGTGACATTACTTGTGCAACATTGCTCACATAAGTTTCCGGCCTACAGTCAGAATTTGCTTCAAACACATATGTATATACTTTGAATGAGATCACAGGTCGACTTTTTGCTGACTGCCATGTGAGGTGCGAAGGCATGTATCACAGCACAGCAAGGCGCGCTCGACGTGCACGCACCCTTGGGCATGGATGAACGTGCCACCCAGCGCCAGTGCGGCGCCCATGCCAGTGGCCACAATGGCAGCCGCCACGATGATCCTCAAGCGATTGTCGTCATCTTGGTATACTAGGCGGTTGGGGCATGCAGGGCAGCGGGTGCACATCATGATGGCTTTGCAGCCTCAGCTGCCCCATGGCTGCAGCAGCTGGCACAGACGGGGTTACCATATGCGACGCAGACCGCCCGGAAGTGTCGCTTCCAGCACATTTGAAGGCAGCCGCATGTGTCGGTCGTCCGCAATGAGGCCACAAGTGCCGTCATTGTACCGTGGTATCGGGCAGACATCGTCAGTTGCGTTGACTGCCTCGTCAGTTGCGTTGACTGCCCTCCTTGTAATAATGCATTGGCCCACTCCTGAAGCATTGATTCAGCAGTGCCTACTGCAACAAGGGCATCGTGCTGGACAAATGCATACAGTGAGTTTGTACCGAGGCGTAACGGATGCCTCGGCATGGCTGTGCTGCCGGGTGGGGAGGAAAGGTCCACTACACCTTGACGTCATCGCGCGAGGGCTCTTGTGCCAATTTGTCCAGGTCTTCGTGTTACGGGGCGCGTAAGGAAACGAAGCTGTTTGTCAAGGAATTTTCAATTCACTCAGTGTGGTGCATCGACGAGGAGGACGGCGGGCGTTGTCCCGGAGCTCGCTGATAGCCTGTACACACTGAAGTATCGGATCTTATACTTCACACGCGCTGCGCGAGCGCTTGGCTGGGTTGCAGCACCGTGTCCAGGCTCTGTGCAGACTGGTAGCAGCGCATCCCGTGCAAAAATAGCCCCCCCCATGGCATGGCCTCATCAATCATCAACTTGAAGTTTGTAGAGAGGACGCGACACCGGTGTGCTTGAACTGTTACGATGTCGGCTCAGGCAACTGCAGCGTCAGGCAGAGCGCCGTGGGTGGTTGGAGGCCTGGTGACGGCTGGTCTCATCGCAAGCGTGAGCACAACGGCCCTGCGAAGATATCGACACCGACGTGAGATGGCACATCGCGGTGAGCTACGCGTATATTTGACTAGAGCTGGACAGGAAGGTTGTTGGATGTCGTCATCGACAGGCATGTATTGACTGGCAATCGCTTAGCATGGCGTGCATGTGATCTCTTTGTCACTCATGTCCATGACACCTTTTTTGATGTCGACTGACCGAGCTCAGCTCTGCTGCTGCACAGACCGGCCGCTGATAGGTCGCAGTCTACTCGGATCTTTGCTGCGAAACGCAGAGGTTAGGCGCCTTAGCCCACCGTATATCTCTCGATTGGCAGCTACGCAAATTAGCTCACACAAGCACGCACCAACATGCATTCGAATGTCACGCCCCCGCAGACACGGAACGTCACTCCCCCGGAGCACTGGATGACCTTTGGGCGGACATCCTGAGCATGGTGGGCCCCATGCACTACCTCCAGATCGCGCTCGTGTGCCGCGCCTGGAATGCCGAGTACCGGTGGCAGTTCCCGGACACGGACACTCTCACATCGCTCCGATCCGTCACCGCCTCAGTGCCCCTGCTGCGGTGGGCCATCAGCCACGGCTGCCTCGGCAGCTGCCGCGACCACTGCGAGGGGCACACGGACGCCGCCTACACGGACCTCGTCTACGCCGCCTTCGATGAGTTTCCCAAGTGGACCTTGGTGGATGCCGGGCGCGGCACATGCGGCGCGCAGGCGCTGTGCCGGGCCGCCGCCTTCACCGGCCGCCTCGACGTGCTCACGTGCGCCCTCGGCGCTGACCACCGCTTCTGCGCGCCGCCCGACAAGCTGACCTGCGCGTACGCCGCGCTCGGCGGCCAGCTGGCCCTGCTGCAGGCGCTGCGCGCGGAAGGCTGTCCCTGGGACGTCTCCGTCTGCCGCTGCGCCGCGCGCGCGGGGCACCTCCACGCGCTGCAGTGGGCGATCGCGAGCGGCTGTCCCTGGGACGTCGTCACCTCGTGGCACGCCGCCGCGCACGGTCGCCTCGGCGTGCTGAGATGGTTCGCCGAGAACGGCTGCCCCCCGAACGAACGCATGTGCCACGCTGCTGTGCTGAGCGGCCACCTGCACGTGCTGCAGTGGCTGTTCACGCAGGGCTGCGCGTGGCACACGCGCACCGCGGAGGTGGCGGCGCGCACCGGCCACCTGCAGTGCCTGCAGTGAGCGGTGCGGCACGGGTGTCCTTGGGACGCCGACAAGTGCCACGAGGTCGCCACGAGCTGCGAGGTGCGCGCGTGGGTCCGCAAGGAGCAAGCCGATGCGTTCCGTCGTCAGCACCCAGCCTCAGACTGATGTGCGCATTGGTGTCTGGTTCCGCGTGTACATTTGAACTACAGTAGTAGCAACCTGAGGTGGCTTTAACTTGCACAGTTTCTTCCTTAAGGAACAGTTGTGCAAGTTAGCATTCTGTGCGTTGTCGCATTGTGGGTTGCCTGCCCCGCTGCAGGCTTGCTTATGCTGTGCTAGCGACATGTGTACTTTTTATTAATTCTCGACATGCGTACTACTTGTTGAAGTTACGCTTTGCCTTTATCAGGCATGCCCTGCCGTTCTGCTACTTCAACTTGACTGCACATATGCATCCTAATAAATGCATAGTATACTAAGGATAAGATCAGGGCCACTCCGGGGGCACGAGCATTGGTGTCACTGCTGTTCTGCCGTTGCCTGTCATCTCTGCAACCCCCAGCTGGTACGTAAACAAGCAGTGTGAGTGATTTGTTGGCACGTCAGTGTGCACAGGGCAGACATTGGCTGGTTCAACCAGTTGACTTGGCATACAGTGAAGCCGTTTCAATCGCAGAGATCTGCGGCATCCATTGTCGATGCATTGGCGAATTCATTGTGGGGAGAGTGGGTCAGTGCGCCGCCGGGTGTCGATGTTTGCACAGGACATTTGTGACCAGACATTGTCGAATAAATAATTGTTACTCGGTGTACTCGAATAATTACTCAGTAATTACTGTACTCGGTAGCTTCTGAAGGCACCAAGTATTTATTCTTACTGTACTTGGTGATGTTCAGAGATTCCCATGGCATATACTTCTATTTACTTGGTATTTTACTTGGCCTTCGAAGTAAAATCAGAGTAAAATGCCCCCGTCTTCCCCCGGTGTTCTCCCGGTTGTTTCTGCCAGCAGGAACGCCGTAATCGATGTCGGCCAGACATCACACGTGGAGAGGCACATTCAGCACGATGGACGCAGCCGGTAGCGTTGGCCACTTGAAGTGCAGCACACTTTGAGCATGAGTACCTATTCTCATTTTTATTAGATATTTACTCTGTGGCAGTAGCAGAAAAACTCGAGTAAACACTTGGAATATTTATTCGTACTTACTCGGTGCCTGAACTTGAACTTATTGTATTCGAAATGGACCCTGAATTGGACCAAGTAATTACTCTACTCGAGCTCAATGTACTCGGTGCAAATTCCTGAGCAAAATATTATTTCAGGAGGGCAAAAAGGGCGTATTCGACAATGTCTGCTGACCCCCGATTGGACAACTGCAACCCAATCGGAACCGGCGCCTGCTGCCTGCGAGCTCAGACAAAACCAGACACAGTGGCTTTGCAGCAGCGCGCGATGTCAGCTCAGGCGACGGCAGCATCAGGCAGAGTGCCGTGGGTGCTTGGCGGCCTTGCGACGGCTGGTGTCATCGCAAGCGTGAGCACAAAGGCAGTGCGATGGTATCGACACCGACGAGAGATGGCACGTCGTGGTAAGCTACTTTACTACGCCGCGAGCTTGACTGGAAGCCCTGTCAAACCTTTGCAATGCAAAGCACGTGTCCAATCACAGCATGGTGCGCCTATGACTTTGTCACGCTTCCGTGCCCTGCTCAGAAAAACCTTTTGTCGAGTGACACGCTCTTGCATTTCGACAGCCGCTGTAGGATTGCAGTCTAGGGTCAAGTCACAACGTTGTTGACAACCGCAGAGGCTGTGCGCATTCGCATACCGCATACACATACATCCTTAACGCTTACGCAACTCAGCTCAACCCGCATTTGCGTTCAACTTGCACTTGCAGACGCGGAGCGCCGCTCCAGGACCACCGGAGCACTAGCCAAACGGTGGACAGACATCCTGAGCATGGTGGGCCCCATGCACTACCTCCAGGTCGCACCCGTGTGCCGCGCCTGGAATGCCGAGTATCGGCGGCAGTTCGACAAGCGCACATCACACCGATCCGTCACCGCCTCGGTGCCCCTGCTGCACTGGGCCATCAGACAGGGCTGCCTCGGCTTCTGCCGCAACCACCGCTCATTCTGCGCACGAATGCACACGTGCAAAACAGACCTGGACCCAGTCTACGGCATATCCTTTCGCTTCCCCAAGTGGGTCGGGGTGGCCGTCTGGCACGGCACATGCGGCGTGCAAGCGCTGCGCCACGCCGCCGCATTCACCGGCCGTCTCGACGTGCTCGAGCGCGTGCTCGGCACCTACCACCCCGCCTGCGCACCGCCCGACGAGCGCACTTGTGCGTACGCCGCGCTCGGCGGCCAGCTGGCGCTGCTGCAGGCGCTGCGTGCGGAAGGCTGTCCCTGGGACGTCTTCACGTGCGGCTTCGCCGCGCGGGCGGGGCACGTCCACGTGCTGCAGTGGGTGATCGCGAATTGCTGCCCGTATGACAATAGTATCACCTTTTCCTGCGCAGCCGCATGTGGTCAGCTTCACGTGCTGTGGTGGCTCGCTGCAAACGACCATCACCCCGACGAGTCGACGTGCCGCGCTGCTGCACACAGCGGGCAGCTGCACGTGCTGCGGTGGCTGTTCATGCAAGGCTGCGCATGGGACGCGAGCACAGCGGAGGCAGCGGCGCGCAACGGGCACCTGGAGTGCCTGCGATGGGTGGTGCTGCACGGGTGTCCGTGGAACGCCAACAGGTGCCGCATGGTAGCCACGAGCAGCGAAATGCGCACGTGGATCCGCCGGCAGCAAGCCGCCGAGCGCCATGCTCCGTACTACTGTGTGTAATTGTCACAGAGTCTGCTTTGATATATGTACCACTCAATTGCAGTACTACTAGCAGCAGCAGTCTAAGGTGGCTTCACCGTGACCATGCACAGTTTCGCCCCTCCACATGGCCGCATCCATTGGCATGTTCCACAAGCACTACAGTGGCACCCATTGCCAAGCAACAGGTGCACTGCCAGGTACACACTTTGCTCTTTCCGAAGAGTTTTTCGCACTGCCCATGTTGTGCATTCTGGAATCAGGGGTTGCTGCATGCCCTGCGGCTTGCTGAGCTGTGCTAGCTGCACATGTCAACGAAGTTCTTGTTGAAGTTGATATGCTTGCATCATGGCTGTTGGCCGTTCTGCTCCTTCAAGTTGTCCTCAGCAGCAGATATTGAGCTGTGCTATAATAGTTGCAATAAACATGCTGTGAACATCATACTTCAAGGATACGATTCAGTTCCGTCCTGGGGCCACGAGCATTGGTCTTCCTGCTGCTCTGCCGCTGCCTGCCATCTCTGCAGGCTTGGGTACATCACAAGAAGCGTAATTGCTTGGTTGGCACCTGAGTGCATGCATGCTGGCATGTACACAGCCATGACTCAACTTGAAGGTGACTTGGCGCGCGCGATGCTGCAGAGACTCTCGGACCTAGCCTGCATTCTTGAAGTCTAACTTGAAGTACACATGGTGCAGGCATCTTCAACTTGAAGTGTGTAAACACATGCCCAAAGCCGTAACAGTGTGTTCAACGTAAGATCCTCCCCGAGCTCGCTGTCAGTGAGCATGTCAGTGGCACAGAAGCTGCAAGTGGGTGCTCGTTGATCATCAAGGCGCACACAGCGGAGTGCAACTCGGAATGCTGCCATGGGCTGGTGTGTTGCACCAGCCGGTGTCCATATATGCATGCTCTTAGGGTGCAGGGTACTGGCAGACTAGGTTGCTCATGTAACGTTGAAACCCGAGGAACACATTCGACACTCGGCCTCCCTTGGGACCATCAGCAATGCAACCATGAGTTTCCCACTCTCATTGGGAAGTATGTACACTGCGGCAACATACCAACGGTCAAGGCAGCCAGCCGCCCTAGGGCTCCTGGCTGGTTCAGAACCTCCGCCCTTGCGCCTTGAGGCCTCACTGACAGGTTTAGCATTCCCGGGGCCCTTGCGGCCCCTTGCGCCCCAAAGGGTCACGTTGCCATTTATAAAGAGGACTCACAAGTTGCTAATGTCTTTCAATGCAGCGACTCACATCGTTCCGGCGATCTACACCGTGACAGCATCAGCGACGCAGAGCAGGATGACTCCAGGAAACGCCCTTCAAGTTGAAACACTTGCCGCGGCAAGTTGCATCGAACAAACGCACAGGATGCGGCATAGGGTTAAATGGGGCAAGGATTAGGGCTAGGGTTAGCGCATCATTGGCGGTGCTTTTCCATCTTCTGCATGCATGATCGACATGCCTTAACAATTGTATATACATGTGCACCTAGTAAAGCACCCACTGATGTAATTGTGATCGATGGCGCTTTCGAAATCCGAGTTCGTCTGTTAGCCTTCGGGTTTAGCCATTTGAGCCTACGGGCTAAACAAGGTTTAGCCTCAGGGGGGGTGGCTCAACATGTTGCGCTTAAACCCCCTCATGCTGTAGTACTGGTCGAGCGTGGGGAGGTCAGAGGGGGGTTGTCGCCTTGAACCGTTTTTTTAACTTTTGACACAAGTTGCCCATCATGATCAACTGCCTTGATGTCCCCGCGACACAGCACTGCGTGCACCACTAGTAGTATTGCGATGTCGAATCAGGCGACTGCGTCAGGCAGGGTGCCGTGGGTGCTCGGCCTGGCGACTGCTGCTCTCATCGCCACCATGAGCGTGAAGGCCCGACGACGACGTGCGATGGCACATCGCGGTGAGCTACTGCGTATCACTCGACTAGGAGCTGACACAAAACCCTGCCCCGATATTGTTCATGGAAGGCGTGCGTCCACTGGCAATCACTCGGCATGGCGTGTATGTGACCCTCTGTATCGCTGCACACTCCCTCCGTGTCGCTGCACACTCCCTCCGCGTCGCTGCACACTTTGATCAAGTGACACGCTGGGCATTTCGACAGCCGCTGATATGATTGCAGTCTAGGGCCAAGTCACAACGTTGTTGACAACCGCAGAGGCTGTGCGCATCCGCATACCGCATGCACACACGTCCTCAACGCTTACGCAACTCAGCTCAACCCGCATTTGCGTTCAACTTGCACGTGCAGACGCGGAGCGCCACTTCAGGACCACCGGAGTGCTGGCCGACCTTTGGACAGACATCCTACGCATGGTGGGCCCCATGCACTACCTCCAAATTGCACCCGTGTGCCGCGCCTGGAACGCCGAGTACCGGCGGCAGTTCGACAATCCGATTCATCGTAAGCGCACATTGCTCCGATCTGTCACCGCCTCGGTGCCCCTGCTGCAGTGGGCCATCGGACAGGGCTGCCTCGGCTTGTGCCGCTACCGCTTATTCTGCGCGGTGGCGCACACGAACATACCACACATAGTCCCCGCGGACAGCCGCGACTACATTACTTGTTCCCCCAGTGGTCCCGGGCGCGGGCCTGGCGCGGCAGATGTTACGTGCAGGCGCTGCGCAACGCCGCCGCGCAAGCCGGCCGCCTCGATGTGCTTGAATGCACCCTTGGCGCTCATCATCACATTTGCGCGCCGCCCGATGAGCGCACTTGCGGTTACGCCGCGCTGGGCGGCCAGCTGGCACTGCTGCAAGCGCTGCGTGCGGAAGGCTGTCCCTGGGACGTCTTCATGTGTCGCTTCGCTGCACGGATGGGGCACTTGCAAGTGCTGCAGTGGGCAATCGCGAATGGCTGTCCCTATGACGAGTTTACCATGCGGCATGCTGTCCAATTTGGCCACATTCACATGCTGAGCTGGCTTGCCGCAAACAGCTGGGGCACGCACAGAAACTTTGGCGCGTTGGCCGCGTGGTGGGGCCGGCTGGAGGTAGTCCAGTGGCTGCGTGCGCAGGGCGGCGCATGGCATGCACTCACCGCGCAGGCTGCAGCGCACAGCGGGCATCTGGAGTGCCTGCAGTGGGTGGTGCGGCACGGATGTCCATGGGACGCCGACAAGTGCCATGAGATCGCCACGAGCAGTGAGGTGCGCGCATGGATTCGCCGGCAGCGAGCCGGCAGGCGTCATGCTCCGCACTGATGTTTGCGACGGTGCTTGGTTCCACATGATATGTACGCTTTAGCTGCAGTGCAGTAGCAGCTACCTGAGGTGGCTTCCTTGTGCTTAGTTCTGCCCCTTTGTAAGCTCCAGAGCGACACCGCCCCCTATCTGTACAAACTTAAAGAATTTCATTCAATTCCACTCCAGTGCCATGAGCGTTGATGTCTCTGCTGCTCTGCCGCTGCCTGCCATCTTGCACGCCCCAATTATGTTACAGGCGTGCAAGTGATTGACCCTCGATATGCACAGTGCAGACATTACTGGTTCGCCAAGCTGACTTGACTCTCGGTGAAGCTCAAGTGCAAAGATCTGCAGCACATGCTAGCTATCCTATGATCCTTGACATTTGCGTAGGTCTGTTCATTTTGTGATTGACCCCACAAGGACACACTTTATTATTTATTATTTATCACACTATTTAACTATAGCAACTAGACAAGTCAGGTTGGTATGGCGGCAGACGTCATGTAGCCTCGAAGAGTCAACTGCAACTGCAACCTCAGCTGGCCTGAACATCACTGAGCGCCGCAGCAGCACCATCATGATGCTAACCGAGCCCGCACGTAGTATCACCAGCAAACATGTATACATACCCCCCCATGAACCTGTTAAAGGCGTGATGCGTTCAGCTTAGCCAAGCGCGCCACTATAATGCAGGCAGCCTCTTGAGATGAAGCGGAACAGGCGAGTTACGAGCAGCTTCAAATCACACTTGACACCCTTGTTCCTTGCTTATTATTGAAGTGCCTGCCAGTTTCGAATGTTAAGAGTCTGAAATGCATGGGTCGGCCAAGGGGCCAAAACAAGTGCATGTGCAGGGGTGGCATCACGAACGCCCAAATGTGCGATAATTTACATGTAGTCCAGAATGCCGTCATGTCTTTGTGGCTTGTCAAATGCATTCGCAAAGCACGCAACCTTATGAGACAGTGCTGAGGGGGAATAGGCATGAAGGTTGAGCACAAACATATAGTAATATGGAGGCAAAGCGAGATGGGAGGGCACATCGGCGCCCACAAGCACAGACGCATACATACACAGGCGGCACCCACGGAGTCCGCGGCTGATGACTGTCAAATGTGTGTATACTTCACGCAGCAGCATCTGCTTTTTGAACACGAAAGCAGAAACAACACACAACCTTGCGCAAGTTTGTACACATGTGTCATTGCTCAGCGGGGTGTCATCGCCGCGTCAGCGCGCCGTCCATGATGCTCTTGACGGCCTGCACGGAGGGCGCGGAGGGCGTGCTGAGTTGAACTTTCATGGACGCGGCGTGAAGTTTGGACTGGTCGTTCACGGCGCTGAGCACTGCGTTGATGTTCGTCTCCAGCACCATGCCGCCCATGATCATCTCGTCGAGGACGTAGTGCACGCGGTCGCTGTGGAAGATCTGCAGCAGCAAATGCAGGGAAGCAGGGATGAATGATGTGTATGTATGTTGCAGAATTGGTCAAGTGGATTATGTGGAGTGCACCGGGTTGCAGCAGCAGTTGAGTACCCAGGGTCACATTTTCGACGGCCGTTGGTCAGGCTGATACAGGGGCAGATGGGTCACCTAATTACCACCGCTAGCATCCGCAATCACTTCAGTACGCGCACGAGTGCATTGCAAGTTATTGATCCTCGTCAAAACAAAGATCCGGATGTAAGGCTCCGCAAGACTTGTGATTGGTACCTGTAGAGCAGTATTCAGGTGCACCCAGCGGCATGCCACAAAACTTACCCAAAAGGCAGAAGAGGGTTTTGTTTAGGGTGCATCACCGTGCCGCACGTGATCAGGAGTTTTTTGTGCGGGCAAGGCCGCGATAAAAGAGTGATTGTTTCAGCGACATATTCATGTAGCGCTTTGCAATGAAAGCTATGCCAATTGCGCGTCTTGACGAAGGCATCTTAATTACACCTGCAAGCGCTCAAGCTGCTTTCTGGCTGAATACAATCATACATGATCTGAATTGAAATTTGAGCCGCTTGCACCCCCAACACCAACATCACAGTGATCCAGGCACTTTTACTCTGATATACTTCAATCAGGACCTCGATCACCAACAACACTGCTGCATTGCTGAGCTTAAAGCGTGTGCGCCCATCTAGATCACACGTGCAAGTGCTCAAGGTGCTTTTCAGTCAACTACAATCGTACACCACTCAATTTGAAGGTTTGAGCCGCTTGATACCATCAACACCATAGTATTCCAAGGCACATCCTCTGACATACACCACAACATGTTCTTCAAGTACCAAAACACTGCATTGCTGAGCTCGACGCGTGCGCGCTCACTTGATATCGTCAACACCAACATCAGCGTAATCCAAGGCACTTTTCGTCTGATCTACTGTGAAGGACTTCAATCATTGACAACACGGCTGCATCTCAGGCTGAAGTGGTTGCGTTCACCTAGATTACACGTGCACGTGCTCAAGCTGCTTTTCAGCTGGTTACAGTTGTACATGACCTCAACTGAAGTCTTGAGCCGCTGATACCATTGACACCAACATCACAGTAATCCGCTGCACACACTTCTCCACTGATGAACTTCAAGAAGTACTTCAATCATGAACAACCGTGCTGAACTTCAAGCATGTGCGCTCACCAGGTCCAGCTCGCACACGTTCTCGAAGCACTTGTCGAGCGCCTCAACGAAGACTTGAATCAGGTCAAGTATGCCCAAATCGCTTTCCTGCAGCAACGTGGACAGACACAAATTGTAGGTGCCATCAGCGCTCAGCATGTGTGCTGCCGCATCGGGGGGTAGGTACGGTTCTCACACTCACATGCAGCGCACTCATTGATTTTTTTAAACCAAGAGAAGTACAAAGAACTTCTGAAGTGACTTCACATAGTTGCATGGCATGACTTGATATGGTTTGCCTTTGACGACGAAGCACACTGCCGAACCGGGGCAAAATATCATAGTTGCATGGCATGACTTGATATGGTTTGCCTTTGACGACGAAGCACACTGCCAAACCGGGGCAAAATATTTGACTTTAAACATCAGTGTACTGCGAGGTGGTGCAACTTGATGGATAGCAACTCAAAACATCCCCGTGATACACCCCATCGGGTGGTAAGTGTGGTACTCACGCGCAGCGCACTCATTGGGTGAACAAAGACGTGGACGTGCGCTGAGACGTGCTGAGAACGCCATTAATTTATGATGACTTGAAATGATTTGCATAGCATGACTTGATGTACTTTCGCGCAGAGAACCCCAAGATTTTATGACGGCTTGGCGTGGTTTGCATAGCGTGACTTGATGTTTTTTTGCAACAAGGAAGGACTGTGACATCACTGTGACATCAGGGGTAAATAAACTTGGACAGAATCAGTCTACTGCAGGGTGCAGCTTATATGAGAAAAAGAATCAAAAGCTCCTCCCCATCCAATTCTATCACCCCTGTACACCGCGCAAGCACTCACATGTAAAATACATGCAGGTAGACACCACATGTAAGACTAATTACCTGGGACACACAGTGAAAACTACACGCAACTGATCACCTGGGGTATTGTCCGCAGGAAAGTGGTGCATGGAGCAACATGTGGGGGGCGCTCATACATGCATAGCTTCAAATTTCTCAAGTACACGCAGGTGTTCAGCCCAGGCTCGCTTCCCCCGCCGCGCCTACTCAACACCAACAACCACCTCTGATTGAATGTATGCGGGCTTTCTCATGTGTGTGAGGAGTTGTACATTGCGAGGTTGGCGGCAACCTCAGGCGCATTGCGCGCGCTAAGCGCAGCGCCAGCATTCCATTTGTATGACCTCCGATGCATGTATTCACTTCAGTGTACATACTTCGAAGTACATGTCTGTAATAAACACCTATGCATATACTTCACAAGAGTGTATCGACCGTACATCAGGCGCAGCAGTCATTCAGCATGACCAAGTAGTGGGTGCATCACGTTGGTGCCCTCGCCCCACTTGATGTACAAATTGAAAATGATGCATGTCAGTGTGTGCAGACCTCCAGGTAAGTAATATGCATTAGAGGCCGTTCAGCATTCGCATACCTGGGAGTCAACCGCAAATATGAAGTACAGTGTTGCGTAATGCCTATATGTATGTGAGCTTGGTGCCCTCATGCCGGTTTATGTACGATTGGAAATTATACATATAGATGTATGCATACCTCGAGGTAAGTGCTATGCTTAGAGGCCGTTCAACATGCACGTACCTGGGAGTCAACTGCAAATATGAAGTACAGCGTCGCGTAGTGCCTATATATGAGTTTGGTGCCCTCGCCCCACTCTGGAATCGAGCCCTCCAGATAGTTGCAAAAGTTGTCTGGCCGCTGTGCCACCTGCTGAAAGATGCGCCGAATCACGGATTGCTGCGCGTCCTCGTCTGTCTGTAGGGGGACAGAAGTTCACAGGATCAGGTCTTATTGTCACACAAATTCAGGTATATTACGAAGTATGTATGTTTCAACATTCGTTCCACCAGTAGGCCGATGTGAGAACATTCATCCGTAGAGGTACATAGACGGGGCGCAGAGCGCAGGCCACCTTCAAAGCCACTCCTAGTTTTCAACAGTACACCAATTTAAACTACTTCGAAGTTACTGATTTGGCCACCATCATGACTGGTTGTCTTCAATACGAACGTAAACAGTTCAGACCACCGGTGCGCATCGACTCGCGCGCTGCAGAGCCGCTGGACAGTCGAGGCGCATCGCCTCTGCATCACGTCCCGTGAGGCGCATGAATGCGTGCTGTGACGCATGGTGAAAATCTGGCAGAGTAGGCAACCGCACCACCACCACGGCGCCGAGCGCAAGCCGTGGGACGCGCTTTTGCTGCGCGTGGGCTGTTGCCGTTGAGCGCTGCTGTGATTTTGTGAATGCTGCCATGACTTCGTGCCCCTGCGCACATGCCTTTACCGATGAAGTAATCTGAAGGGCATGCACACTGAAAGCAGCACGCGCGCTGCCTCGCTGGCCGATCGCCGCATGATCTGCTGCAAGGTAGCCTCCTCTGTATGCCTTGTAAGACTCAACAGTAGTCAATGTGTACAGAAGCATCACCAGCCGAAGTAGTGGGGCATTGCAGTCCAGTGTAAGGGCATCCGCAAGCGTGACACCTCTTGCACATCTACAGTTGCAGCCGCTGAGCACCGCATGTAAGCGGTGACACGAGCACGTGGAGTGTGTGTGGGTGGGTGTGCCCCGGCACTGCTGGTTCACGACCAGTAGTGCCATTGCGCTCTGGTCACCGATTTAAGCGAGTGCTGAATTTTTAGTGGTGCCGGCGGCCTATCCTGCGTTGATCTGGACATCTCGATGCGGACGGGCACTTCCCTGATTGCGAACACCAGCAACAGGACCATGATGTGCGCTACTACCACTAGGTTGTGCCAACATCTGTCAAGCTAAAACTCAACTAGGAAATCTTTCACAGACATTGGAGCTTGAGCTGCACAGAAAAACGATTTGTTTATCCTGCTTTTTTAATTGTACGTGATAGCAATATACAGATGAGCTGTTGACTAGTGCAGGCCAAATGAAATAGATAATTGTGTGTTCGAAAGATTGTGACACTGATAGCAGCTGAGAATCACAGGTTTCAACCTGTGCCCGACCCGAGCAACTGATATAGCAATCAAGCAATCGATATAGCGTTGCACTGCGATGCTTCAACATTCATGTAGCATTAAGCTCTGGCTGGGCCTGAGCAGGGAAGGGATCTAACTCACCACAGTCTTGTAGAATTTGACGAGCCGAGGTTTCCCATGATTGTTGACGATGACCACCGCCTTAATCATGGCCCTCCTGCTCCTGCTGCGCCTGAGATTTCAGCGCACCGCTCTCCACGCCAACCTGGTTCTGCACGGCTCACTCACACAGCACAGCTCACCACAGTAGCTCGGATCTGATGCTTGAAGTTCGTGCACCTCAACTTGAACTCTTTTTTGTGAACCTAGACTACAGTAGATCCACGTGAATTTGTCGAGCAATGCGAGCGCTGGCAGTGCCCCAGCTGGTCCTGCTGTGCGCCTCCATTGCCCGGCAGAGTCACTGCTTCGTGCTGTCAACAATTGCGCCACGAGAAGTCATCGTAAGATATTCGCGTCAGACGATATTGGCATCCACAGCTGTGCCGTACGTGCCGCCATCAGGAGACGATGGCTGGGCGGGCGCAGCAGCTAGTGGGGAAGGCGAAGAGGTGGCAGCTGTAAAGAGCCAGCTGCTACAGCTTAGTGCCATCACTGACAGGTGTGAAACAATAGATGCAACGGTTCATATCTTGCTGCAGTTGTGCTGCGTCTATGGCCTTGAGGGGCGTCTGCACGGGCCTGTTATCTTCTGAAATTGATCATTGTGGCTTACAGCTGAGCTTCGTCACTGACAGGCAGGTGGGATGACCAGGTGCAACGGTTGATGACGGTCTGCTGCGGGTGTGCTGAAAGTATGGCGTCTGCTGTGACATGATTTCATCTGAGAGTAGTGACTGGATTGCACAGCAGACAAACGCAGAAGAAAATTAGCACGTTTAGCCAGCACAGCAGGTATGCAGACTTCCGCACTACCCGCAGCCCGCCGCCGTGCCTGAACAGTGGCTGCTGCCTACAGCAGTGAGCTGCTCAGTTATTGGCTGCCTTGGATGATAGCAAGCAAGGGCATATATGGGATGCTTTCAAGATGTTTTCATGTTAGCCAGAGTATACATGTGACGTTGTGCCTTTGATGTTAGACTCCTGTGCACTTGCATTCGCCCATTCAAGATGAAACATTCAGTGCCTGTCGCCTGAGGCTACCCTCACATCAGCATGCAGGGCCACAGTCTCATGTCACATGCATACTTGATGACATTCAAACTGACGTAAACAACAGAGCACTGCCGCATCTTGATGTACACCAAATTTACTGGCTGGCATTCAGGCCACTGTTGTGGCTTCACTCGAGTGACCCGGCACACTGAACGCAATCATCATTTTCATGTGACGATGATTGCACTTGAAGGGGGCAGCAGGCGAGCGACATGCAGAGGGACGACGTGGAGCTGCTGGTGACGCGGTTGCAGGAGCTGGTGCCCGCAGAGGAGCCATTCAACGGCGATGACATGCTGGGTGAGAAATTCACCTCGTATCTCGCACCAATGCGCTGGTTTCACGGTTTCTCGCATCACGCGCTGGTTGGGCCATGTAATGACAATGACATGTGGGGTGAGAAGGTCACATGTTTGCTTGCACAATGCGCTGGTTTCACATGTTCTCGCACAATGCCCTGGCTGCGTAGCACAGGGGCAGTGTGCGAGCCAACAGGCCAGACCTTGCCATCCCCTGCCGACCATCGTACAATGCGCTGGTGGTGAAGCTCAGTCGTATAATGTGCTCTGATCGTGCAGCTCAGCGGCACTTTGAATGTCAGTCGAGCTTTGTCTTCTCGTGCCTCTGCTAGGAGGATTGTGTATGACGCCATGCAATGTTATTAGGTAACATACTTGAGAGAGTACAGTGCCACCTTGGCACACGGTGAGGAAGCGCCCGTCTTGTGGGACGTCGGTTACACGTGCAACCACAAATGGCGCCAAACGCTCATTGCAAACAGTACAATGTGACAAATGTAGAGGCTGCTACTCCCGGGCCAAGTTGTCGTCTTTCAGCCATTCCTTGGTACCTGACCTACTCTGTTCAGTACCATTATCAGACGGCCTTCGCTGCGGTCGGTACTGGTACCCTGTCCTGGCAATGTGAACAGGAAGCATCGTTATGCTTAGGGTTAGGGTTAGCGCAAGCTGGCAACACGTTAAACTTGCAAAACACTTTCCTGTAGGCTAAAGCGCTTGTGTGACGCACCAATCAGTAACTGCCCGCAACCTTCACCTCCACTCTCGTCGCTGTTACTCAGGGTCCTGGACCCTGGTCTACTCCAGCGGGGAGGTGTTCAGGGGGGACCCGGTGTTTGCCCACATTCAGGCGCTAGCGGGGAATCCCCTGTGGCCAAACAGGGTGTATAGGATGGCAGGGGCGATGCCTACGGCGCGTGTGGGCACGGTTCAGCAGACCATCGCGGCGGGGGGGGAGGAGGGGAGATGTACGTTGAAGTCCAGAGTTGAAGTAAAGGTGAGAGCCAGCCGTGTGCTAGGCGTTGGTGCACGGTCAAGTCAAGTACGTTGAAGTCCAGAGTTGAAGTTGAGGTGAGAGCCCAGATGTGCTCCTTCGACGTTGGTGCACGATGCGGTCACACGTGCGCGGCAGCCTTGGGTTTTGTAGGCATGACACGGAGCGTTGAGTTTTTTCAACGCAGTGACCCAGGCAGGTGATGTCTTATCTGATGATCGCCGTCGAGAAGAACTCATACCCTGTGGCACGCTGGTTGCGCTGCCTCACGCGCATCTCTGTACGCATGAGCCTTGGGCAGGTATGTACGTATGACACCGCACTTCAGGTTCCAAACCGCAGTGACCCCAGGCAGGTAGTATTATACATACCTACTGTATGTACAAGTACCTGCTAGTCCCCTTTGAGAAGTACTCACATCTTATGGCATGCTGGTCGCTGTCTTTTCAGATGATGCCTGATAGTCCCCTCAAAGAAGTATTCACGGTTGTGGCACACTCTTCGCTGCCTCGCGCGCATCTCTGTACGCATGAGCCTTGGGCAGGTATGTACGAATGACACCGCACTTGAGGTTCCAAACTTCAAGCTGAGCTGCCCAATGCAGTCACGCGCGTGGCACCCAGGCAAACGGTGCCTGGTCATCCGCCTTGAGGTGCTCACGCTTCTGTCAAGCTGATCACTGTACCGCACACGCATGACTATTCTGCGTGCGCGCGTAGGTGTTTCCGTGGAACTACCTCCAGGGCACGATAGAGACCGAGGCGAGAATCGTCAACGATGACATTGGAGATGGGTAAGTGCATCCCTGCCCAACCCATTTGAAAAATATGTGATGACATGAATCGAAGCAGTGACACTGCGGTGGCGCACCACAGTGGTGTGGGGAAAGGCTGTGAGTACTGCCAAAGTCGAAGCGGCGGCCTCTGCTCGGAAAGCAGAGTTGTTGCCATTACTGCATCATTTGCATGCCCTAATCTCATACAGGAGGATGTTGCGAGGGTCGTCAACGGGTAAGTGCATCAAGCTGTCTGCACTCGCGTAATTTTGTGTACATGGTTAACTTGCTGTTTCATCCTTGAGGCACATGTGGGGCCGCAAAATCATTAGCGATCACCTGTGTGGGTGGATGCCTTAGGCCTGTCAAGCCATCTTGACCGTATACCTCGCCTCAAGGCCCGCTCAATCTCGTATGTTGGGGTGATGAGGGCGGAACGAGCGTTTGTCAATGACGACATTGTGCGATGAGAGAGAGACTGCTCAAGCCGCCTGTACTGCCTGGTGCATCGCGAGGCTTTTGGGTTAGGGTTAGGGTTAGGGTTAGGGTCTGGCCTGTGTACTTGCGCCAGTGCTGGCGTCAGCGAAGGCTTGTGAGTGCTAACTCTCATCGTGGTGCACAGCACCGCAGAGACTGAGCCGGGGATTGCTGATGGTGACATGCGGAGACAATGGGTGATTGCTTGCATCAAGTTGTCTGCACCGCATGATTTCATGTACTATATAAACGTGTTTATTCATCCTCATTGTGGCCCCAGGTGGATGGCTTCTATGAGATCTGTGGATCATCGCGCCGGATGGAGCGTCCCCTGTCAGACTTCAAACGCATGCAGCGTGAGACCCTCTCGCTGACCGTTTCCCTGTGGGGCCGGTTGGTGGTACCCACAAATTCTCGGAGTTCAAACCTCCCATACTTTAAAAGTATGCATCTCAGTATACTCGGCATACTTCTGTGCATACGCGCATTGCATGCAGCTCACAACTCAAGTATGTATGTATGACACTTCGACTCTATGTATACATGAATTGCATGCAGCTCACAATCCGATCCATCTGCCGGCCGTGCCGTGCCTCTGCAGCCTGGAGGTCATCGTGGAACGATCAGCAGTTACAGAATCCCCTCTCACGCGCTTCTGGCCCGGCAAGAACGGTCCGCCCGCGGTCCCGGTGGCACGGCTCAGCGAGCGTTTCTTTGACAGGCTGCCGCGCCTCGCGCTAGAGACTCTCTACTTGGACTCCGACTTTCGCGTCACGCGCCTGCCGGACGACACCCTGCTCATCTACGTCAAGGACCCCGCGCAGACGTAACTGCCATAACTGCCGTAACTGCTGGCCGGCGGGTGTAACTGCCGTAATGCGAGGGGCGCTGCGGCTGCACGCGAAGACAGCGGCGCCCTCCTGACGCGAGCATGCAGCGCAGAGGCGCTAGAGCAGCGCACTGACGGCGCTGCCAAGCGCGCAAGTCTGCCGCCAACGCCTTTGTCGGTGGTGTGCCTCATAGTGGGGTGCAGTCTTGGTGTTGGAAGACGATGCTTCAGGTATCATTTGGCGCTTTGGGGGCGACCCTGTCAGATTGCGTACGTTCCCCAACCTCCATTTCAGCTTCGAAGTGTCGCTGCAGTGGCTCTACAATAAGCGAGCGGCGCCACTGCTGCCTGCTGCGGCTCAGGGTTCCCCCTAACCCTAATTCTAATCTTGGGGTTAGCCGTAATCCCAACCCCCAAGCGCGTGGGGGCGCACTGCGTGCCCAGCGCTACACATATGTTGCTTCACGGTGCAATGATACCTCATCATCTTGCGCCCACGCCGCACATTTTCCCGTTTTGTGCGCTGTCAACCTGAGCGTGTTTGCCTGCTATGGGCTCAAACGCAGCGTCCAAACCCACGAACGAATTGGCACACTCTCTACTTAATGCACAGAGTGCTGCGCGCATGAGCTCATTGATTGGCGCGCACTGCACTGTGCATGGCAAGCCGGTGTCAGTGGTATGCCAACGCCAGCTGCACGCTCCACAAATGGTGGACAATGCGGATGCGCTATTGCAGCGCAGGTTTCGGCGGACACCCTGCTTGCACTCGTTCGCACACTGCATTCAACCTCGGCACAGGCCGCCGGTGCTTGCTCACAGGAAGCAAGCCAAAATCATTGCTGGTAGGTGTCTATGCATGGGTCGCCAACAAACTCTGCAGTGGCAGCAATTGAGAGTTGCATAACGTTTGGGACCTGTCTTACAATGCGCGTGCATATGTGTTGGATGGCACTTCAGAGCTCAGGCCCCACAAGTCCTCTCAGCATGCTGAACGTACAAGTGTTGAACCACTGATTCATGCGACGGTTGGTTGATGCGCAGCAAATGCAAGCTGAGCTTATCCCACATGCAAGCGGATTGGCATACCGAGTCATCATCATGAGTAGTTGCCACACGTGGAGTGTATTGCTTACGCGGAGAGCGGCAGTGCACATGAAACACAAACAAACACACTTTCATGCTAATCATGGCAGTCTTAGGCCATCGCCTTGTGATATTATGGTGCTGTGAATACTTTCAACATTGGCCCTCTTTCAAGTGCACAAGAGCAAGAACAGGGGAGCCACCGCTGCTGCAGTGCGCGGCAATTCACCACCAATTCGTGGGTCACGGATGATCGCGCACTCTTGAGTGCCGTACTTCAACAGCAACGACTCCAACTTCAAATATACAACATGTAAACAGTTGTTGCCCTGAACGCTCAACAGCCCCCCTCCCCCCCCCCGCGAGCTCGGGTGCGCTGTAATGGGCCAGGCCTAGGTGTGTTAGTCTGCTGTGCTCCGAGGCTCGACTCACTCCCTTGTTGTACAGAGGTGATCACGAAGGTTTGAAGTTTGAAGTTGCAGTTTTGGCCTTGTATAGCCACCCTTCAGCTGCTGTGGCTCAGCAAGAGAGCGACATCGAGGCCATTACCGAGCGTCTCGCTGATGCTTATTACTTGTTGCCGAAGAAATCCTTGGCTCTGCTGCAGCCCTGGAAAGCCGCCTCGGCACAGCCCGAGGTGCACTGGTTGATGACCGCGGGGCGGGGGTACGCATTCCTGTTGAGCGATGTGGGGAGGGGCAGCAGCGCTCAGCCATGTACAGTTGCACATACCCACATCACGATTGCAGGCCGATCAAGCTGACAACCGCGCGTTCGTACAGCAATGTGCAGTAGTGCTAACATGCTCCACGATTGCGGGCAAAGGAGGCTCAAGCGCGCGCGTTTGTGTTGAGCAATGCGAAAGCGCTGCACTCAGAAGTGTGCAGTAGCTTTTGCACACACGATCGCGAGCCACCAATCATATGGTGTTCAAGCGTTCATGCGAAGCAATGCGAAGGTTGGCACAGCGTTTTGCAAATATGCAGAAGCACGTCACAACGCAGGTTGTATGCAGCACTCAAGAGCCAAACAGGACCATCGCAGTGCGGCAGTACAACGAGGATCAGCTGTTGCACCACTCGCGCCAACGACGTGTTTGCCGCTGAGTGGCGCTGCCACCAGCGTGCACACTAACGCTAGCCCTGACCCTAACCCAACCTCCTATCCGCTTGCCCAGCACAGCCGCTACAGCTGACATCACCGACCCCGTTCTACCGACCCACCTCAAAGTACCCGAGTGGGAAAGCTTTGTGGCAAGAACTGCCGATCCCTCAAGCCATCAGGTCAGCGCTAACCCTAACCTAAACCCTGAATGCACGCGGATCTCCCTGAAAGGTGGAGCACACGATGCCCCTGCAGTCGACGCCTGCTTGCAGACAACCTGCGTCTCGCCCGCAAACAATGTGCACGAGAAGTTCTACTCGCCCTTCAAGCCATCAATACACGTCAGACCTCACCCTAACCCTAACACTAAATGCGCGCAAAACTGAAACTCACCGGAAGGCGGAGCACACGGTGCCGCGGCAGTCGAGCCGCGCCGACGCCTGCTTGCACACAACCTGCGTCTCACTGGCACTGGCGGGGCCGCTGCCGCAGCCAGCGTCCCAGCCGGCCATGCTGCCGCCCTCGCAGCCGACCATGCACGCGCGGTGCGCCAGCGGCCTGAAGCGGGGTGGGGGTTGGGGTGGGGGTGGGGGTAAGTAAGTAAGTCCAACAGCTTGGTGGTTTCAGCTGACAGCTTGGTGATGGTTTCATGCACGCGCGATGCGCCAGGGGCCTGGGAGGGGGGGCGGGGGGGCGGGTAGTCTGACAGCTCAGTGGTTGCTGCTGATCACTTGTGGGGCTGACAAGCCTTGAATACGAGTTCAATGCCTACGGGAAGCACAGTGTGAACCGTAAAAAACAATCATGTAGCTGCAGCAACCTATAAAAAGGTTTGTCTTTATAGGTCGGGGGGGGGGGGCAACAGTTGATGTTGCAGTTTTAGGGGGGGTTATGGAGCGGCGGTCGCTGCGGTGGGCCATGCGTGGCGGCAGGTCTTGCACGGTCTGCAGCCCTCCCACCGCCACCTACACGTGGGTGGAGTGGCGGGCGCATGCGTGCATTGGGCGGGGGGGGGCGCACGCATGCATCAGGATCGCACTGAGGAGTTGAAGCGCCAGCGCCGGCACAACTTCAATTTACACGTCCAAAATCATACGTCACGTCAGATCTGGGCAAGTAGGCAGAAGCAAGAGGCTGGGGTTGCCATATGGTGCGCCCTCTCTCTGGTGCACTGTTTGCAGCGACGCTATGAACACTGCGCGTCTGGCTGCAAGGCTGACTTTCCCCGCAAAACGGTACTTCTGACATTTGCCCCATCGTGTGCGTGCGACGTGAGCTCACTCGCGCGACTGTCATCAAAGAGTCAACGAGTCAACGAGTCGATCAACGACTCACTTGGACCCCGAGAAGCGCGCGCGCGCGCACAGGTTCGAGCACAGCGCCTTGGCCGCCATGCTCGCCTCGCCGCGCGACGCGCTGCAGCTTCGCTTCGACCTCTCAATCTCGGCAGCGGCGTCCACGATCACGACCGGCGCCGCGGGTGCGGCGGGCACTGCCTGCTGAGCCGCCGCCACCGCCGCCGCCGCCGCCGCCACCGCCGCCATCGCCTCCGCCTCGAAGGCGGGGGGTTCGGGGGCGGGGGGGGTGGTGATTACGGGGGGGGGACGAGGGGGGCGGGGGGGGTGCTCCCCCCTCGCGTCGCGACGCGCACGAGGAGGAAGAGCACGAAGAGCATGGCGAAGACGTAGGAGAGGAGGCGCGACAGGGGGTAGGTGTCGCGGATGCGCGTGAGCTGGCGCGACGCGCGGCGCTTGTGCTTCTTGAGCTCGTCCTTCAGGTCCTCCGCCCAGACCTGGGGGGGTGTGAGGGGGGAGGGGGGCGGGGGGGGGTGAGAGAGGCGAGGCGTGATGATGATACAGAGCATGAGCAGGGTGGGGTGGCGGGGGGGTTGAGAGAGGCGAGGTGTGGTGACGCTGGGGAACATTGACGAGTCAACAGTGGGAGGCTGCGAGCTTGAGAGCTGAACTAGTTGGCCCTTGGGGCTTCAGGGACATGAGTACACGTTCAATAAGTTCTTCAAGCCATTGACATGTGGCAGGCAAGCTTATGTGCTGTGCCAGATGGGCCGTCTTTCAGCTTTTCCAGTATAAGCGTGCAAGATGTAAGGCAAAGTTCGTTCCACTCATGTTCTAGCACTCATGAAGTCGCATATGTTGAGGCCTCAAACTGACTTGCCTACTTGAAAGTTGGCGGGTCGCGCAGACAGCCGTAGACAAACTCGACGTAAACACTAGTGATGATATGGACTCTAGTGTCATCAAGGCAAGACTCAGAGCGCGACGGCCCTGTGGGTGAAGTGGGTGATCAACATGCGCACGAAGTCGTTCCTGCGCACAGTTTGACCGCTGCTGAGCACGAGAGTAAAGCGCCACATGCAAGCGGTGGCACTGCGCTCCGTACCTGATATTTTGTGCCGGGGTTGATGCTAGATGCCGCTGAGCTCACGCTCGAGCTCCTCCTGGACCTCATGCGACAGGCAGCCTCCTCTCGCGCCGCCTGCAGTATCATGTTGGCGTTATCCTGTAGCGTCATGGCTGCTCGTCTGAAGCTTGCACTGGGTCCGCGCCAGAGGCTGAGACGGTTGCTGCTGACGGTATAGTGCTGGTGTGTTACAACGTTGCTTGTGTACCTGCGTTGTCAGGTCGGTCTCGCCGCAGCATGCATGACAAAAAAAAACGTTTCATGACCCTGAGCAAGCGCGCATGACGGAACTTCTGGGGTTCGGCAGCCAGAAGAAGGAAAGAGGTTGCAAGGCAGGGATGGTGCTGCAGAATGAGCTGCTGGAAGCATATCGCGCCAATGTGCACATGCAGCAGCTTTCTGCCATGTTGGCAGGCCACAGGGTTGCGGATTGCCCAGCAGGCTCTGCTTTTCAAACCTGCATTGCACCATCAGTGCTGGAACACCTGCAGCTAGACGGCGTGCAGGCCTCCTCCGCTGTGCCGACTACACCGCTTGGTGTTATTGACTGGCAGAGCGTAGCAGTGCCGGCAGACCATGCGCAGCAGGTGCTGTTTGTGAAGCAGTTGGCACTGCAGTCACACGTCCTGTTGCTGAAGCAGGACCAGCAGAAGATGTGCTGGGAGACAAGGCTGAAGGGGCTGCCATTTGCGCCGGCGTTGGAGGTTGCCTTGCAGGAGGTTCTGCATGCCGACGAGGATGACATGTGGGTGATGAAGCCGCATGAAGACACCAAGTAGAAGAGGGTTGGACATGAGAACATGACCTATTTGTGTTCTGCAACTAACTGCAGCAAAGCCACCAACAAGCAGCAGGCGACCAAGTACAGTAAAGGCCACCAACAAGCAACCGAGCGTTGGCTCCCCGGCTCGCACAACCGGTCTCTTTTCAGGCCCTTGCATGATGTCGCATATGTTAGGTGCACTGTGTGCTACGTGCCGCATCAAGTCCCCGCAACCGCATGGCCGACCCATGGCAATGCTCGTGGCTTATCGGTGGCACATCAAGGCTCACAAACGACACGCGCGATAGTGTAGCTTGTATATGTGTGCCGGTTCACCATGTCTTGTCAAAAAGCACACCCAGCAGACAACTGGGGCTAGCTTTTCCTTGCAGACGATATCGGGGTGCGATGGGTCCTTGTGCGCATACATTTTTGCAGGTGCAATAGGCCCTCGTAGACGTCCATGATCTTATGCTGCCGTGGAGGACACAGCGCAGCAGGCCAGCTCTTTTCTTTCAGATGTACTTTCAGAATGTGTAGGGCACCATGTGGAAATCGTTGGAACAGGCCTGCTTTCTGCAAGGAACTGGCAGTTGCATGATATCAGCATGATGGCAACTTCTGGAATGCCCTTGAATCTTGATCCAGATTGCACAAATAATTTCCATCGGGATCTGGGGTCTGATTGAGCTCTGGCCCCATTGCGCTTCATAAGAGTCTCAACAACAACCGGTTGTTGCCTTGGTATTTTCCGAGGAAGCTGCACCATCGCCGAGCTGCTCACAAACGCCCAAAACACGCAGCAGTTCCTCGCACAAAACGCTTGCCTATTGTCAACGGAGGCATGCCTTCAACCTCAGCCTGCTGCTACACATGCTGTACAAAGATCTCTGACCTACTGTAGTTCAATACGCAAGAACTGGCTGAACCATAATCTTTAAATTCCTACAACTGCTCAATCATGATGCTCTGTGTTAATCAATGTAGGTGCGCCATTGAGCCTAGCTCGCGATGTGAGGGGATGCCGTGTCCCGCGCACCCATCCGCCGCTGCTGCCGCTGCTGTTTTGGCCACGCACGCAATGAGCGTCACACTTTTGCTTTTCTGCGACTTTCATCGCAGGTACATCGCACTGTGCCTGTGGCTCACGGCGCTGGAGTGCCGCCTGTACGAGCTGCACCGCGCGGCCGCATCTTCAACATCAACTTCAACTCCATCGCTGACGGCCGTAGCGACACACGCTGCAGCAGCATCACCAGCTACCACAGCTGCGGCCACACAAGTAACTGAAGTTGAAGCATCGCTTGGCCTGCAGAAACGCGAGCCAGTGCCACCGCTGCCGCCACCGCCGCCGATACCAACTCAGCGGACGCAGCAGCTGCCGCCGCCACCGCTACCGCCGCCGTCGTCACTGCAGCAGCAGCAGCAGCAGCAGCAGCAACAACAGCAGCAGCAACAGCAGCAGCACCACCACCAGCAGCAGCAACAGCAGCAGCCGCGACAGCAGCAGTCACCAATGCCGCCGCTGCCGCCACCGCCTGCGGCGCCGCTGCCGCCACCGCCGCCGCTGCAGCAGCCACCGTCCGCACCCGTTCCAGCACAGCAGGCTGCTGCCGGCGCGTCGCTGATACTGCGCGATCTGCTGGCGTCCGAGCAGCTAGAGCGAGCGCTGCCACATGCGCTGATGACCGTTCTGCGCCTCGTGTTCTCCGTCAGGGGCGTCAATCTCAGGAACCTTCTCTGGCACGGGTTCCTGGCGCCGCTGGAGCTGCCAAGGTACAACGTTGAAGTTGTGCTTGAAGTTGCTTGACAAAATTGGATGAATTTGCGAGGGTTTGCAAACATTTTTAACCATGAGTACCGCTGATTGGGCGTTGATGTCGAAGGTACAACTTCTCTGGTTCGCTCAAGTTGCTCAACAGATTGGGATGGCATAGAAGTTTGAGGGTTCTCAAACGTGCCCAATTGTGAGAAGTACCGCTAATTGGAATTTTTATAAGTAAATATCATTGTAGAAGTGCTTTCAGAGGCACACCAAACTAAGTGCTTGTCAATTGCGATCAACAATCAATTATCGCTGACTGAAGTCTGATCTTGTTGTAGAAGTACCTCACAACAAGATTGCTGAAACTAAGCGTGTTTCATTTGCCGTTGCTTATGGCTAAAATCCTGATAACATCATGTTCAACTTTGTTTTGAATGCTCATCAGGGCAGCACGCGCCCCGCGTTCATCATATCCACGGCTGGGCTGTGGTGAATATTGCCGCAATGCGCTGTCCAGCGCAGCGCCACGACCGTGTGCATCACGCCGTGTGCATGTATGCTCACATTGCCGAAAACGCGTACTACACGCTCAAGCACATCAGTTCGGTGATGGTGCCCGGGGCATCAACTCATCATCACAGCTCACAAGTCAGCAAGCCGTCTCTGTGCAAGTCACAGCATATCGGCAACGACAACGCAGCAGTCCTCTACCGCATGGAGCGGGTCGACCTGTGATAAATTGTGCTGTCCTGGTGGTGATGATTGCGCCATGTTGTCAACTAGAGGGGGCTGAGCAGCCCCTCCCTGCACGACGCCGGCCCCTGCGCGAGTGTAAGAGCAAACTGCACGCTAGACCGCGCATAGGCACGGTTTTCCATCTGCACTGTCCGCAGCCCATTGTCTGCGGCAGAGAGTTCACAAGCCGCATCATTGTCATCAAGCTGATGTTTCAACAGGCTGGGCTGCCCCCTGTGACAGTGCTCCACATTCCCTCCCGCCATCAGGCGACATGCCCTTCACCGCCATCATACCCTACCATTTCACTTACGTACCAGAGCTGACTCTGTAATGAGAAAAAGCGCGTTCTCACACACTCTCATGGCGTTCGTGCCTTCCCCTCGGTGCCAGGGAGTGGGCGAGCCTGGTGGTCATGCTCACACTGAGTCTAGCGCCAATCCCTGAGCACTGCCCCCGCAACAGCGCTCAACACTCCCCCACCCCCCCCCCAAAACCCCAGCAGCCCCCCCCCCTCGACAACCCCCCGCAGCAGGGAGCCCCCATTTCCCCTCCCCTCCGCAGCCTCAGCGATTATGACGACATTCTCTACGCGTGCGGAGACCCTACGCTTCAACACCTATCCAACCGAATCGGCGGCGCAGGGGCGGCTTGTAGGCTCATGCGGGCCCTATCTGGGACCCTGTTTCTGCCCCCGGGGAGGGGGGGACTCATGGCCTCTGCGCTCGGGCACTTTGAGGGGGGCAGGGAGGTGCTCTTTGGGATCGCCACGGTGCCGCTGGTGGAGCACGGCTTGCGGTGCGTGTTTGTGGCCTGCAACGCGTCGCCCGGGCACCTGTTCGCGCAGCCGGACCAGTACTACAGCACCCTCGACGGTGAGTGAGTGCTGTTGAAGTTGGTGGCACTTCATGTTTGATTGAGGGAAGGGGGCCTGAACAGCCAAAATACCCCCGTGGCTTGACATGGCCTTCATCGCGTCGCCTGAGCATTTGTTAGTGCAATCCGACCGATACTACACGACGCTCGATAGAGAGTGCTGCTGGATTGGCGGCGGAGCTATGCGTCAGGAACTGGCCTGTAGGTACAGATAAACATGCCCACTTTGCGGTTGCTAAGGGTGTCCCTAGGCGACCCCGGCGCTGGCCTCAGATGGCTGCAGCTGGAAAGCAGCATCGATGCTCAGCATGTCGCCTGCCGTTTTTAGCAGTGCATGCACGGCGCGATACGAGCACCCGCCATTCTATGCGTAAAGCAAGTCCGGACCCCTTTCACCAGCGCGTCAAGCGCCAGCTGCAGCTCTCTGCAGGGGGGGGGGAGCAGGCGGCCAGAAGCCGCTGCTGTGCGCCTGCTGTAGCGCTTAGTGGGACCCGTCGCTGAGCCCTGCCTTGCTTATGCCATGCAGCAGCGCTCAGCAACAGGGCCTTGAGCGCTGCAGCACTAGGGGCTTGATGAGCACTGCCTACTGCTGATGTATGCAACTGCTGCAGTGCTCAGCAAAGGCCTTGTGACTGAGCACTGCTCAATGTTTACCTTACGCTGCAGCACTCAGCGAGGGCCCCCTTGTGTGGAGCGTCACCTCCTTCTACAACACCATTATTGACACGCTGCTCAGTACGTCTGCCGTTCAGCGCACGAACCCCTCTAGACGCCCGCTGCTATGCACTTAAGTGAGGGCACTGTTGCTGAGCGCATCCGCCTTCTACTCGGGGGCTAGAATCAGGGGTAGGAACAGGCACCCGGCACTTCATGATGTCACTTCTGCTCGCACCCCGTGTGCCGCTGCTCAGATCTTTCACGATTTCTGTCGCGCTTTCATGTGTTCAATGAATCACGCATTCCGCTGCGCGCGCACACGCACGCTGCGCAGGCTATGGCCAGTGCGCCAAGCACCAGCTGCTGCTGCACCCGCTGGTCGCGGGCAACCGGCCAAATGCTTGTGATGTCACTCACATATTTAGTGGTGTATCATCAACGAGGGACGTGCACCGGATGCAGCTGATCAACGCACCGCCCTTGCACCGCACGCGAACGGCGCAATACGCACATACTGTGGACATCAGAGTACTGCGGGGCAAGCACCGCAACAGCGCGGCGCCACCAATGTGCAGCTGCACTCAGGGAACTCAGACCTGCACACCCCAATGGTGGAGGCAGTGCCTCATCTCCGCCCACTCCCATGCCATGCCTGCCGCCCAAGCGGAGGCAACAGCCAGTCGCGGTGTCGTCGCGCTTGACGAGTGACTTGCATGCGGGTCTGCTCGCGCCACGCGTTTCGCTGCGCGCACACATTCTCGATGACAGCCCACATTCTCGATGACAGCCCTAGCCCTGACCCTGACCCTACCCTACGCACCGCGCGCAACACTTGCTTGGTGGCAGTGCTCAGGCTACGGCCAGCGCGCCAAGCACCAGCTGCTGCTGCACCCGCTAGTCGCGGGCGGCCGGCCGAACACAATCGCGTCAGCGCTGACAAGTTTTGTCCCGCTTCTTCAGTTTTCGTTGCTCATGTCTTTCACGATGTCTGCCGCGCTTCCATTATTTCCGTGAGTCACGCACTCCGCTGCACGCTTGTTTGGTGGCATTGCTCAGGCTACGGCCAGCGCGCCAAGCACCAGCTGCTGCTGCACCCGCTGGTCGCAAACGGCCGGCCAAACGCGATCGCGGCAGCGCTCGGCGAAGGCCCCACCGGAGCGCTGCTGGACCTGTTCCTATTGGATGACGGCCCGGGACTGCGCGGAAAGCTGGCGCACGGCGAGACCGACCTGTCGCGCGCGTACGCAGGCTTGGTCGCAAATGCTTCTTCCGCGGAACCATCCCGTGAGGAACGGTCTACGGGACAGTTTGGGGAGGGCTCGAGCGGCGCCGCTCTGGCTGCGGCGACTTCCGCTGCTGCGGGCGGCGCCGCAGCAGCAGCAGCGGCGGCGGCGGCAGCAGCAGCGGCAGCGGCGGCGGCGGCGGCGGCGGCGGCGGCTGGCGCGACGCCAGAAGTGCTCAGCACAGCGGCGGCGCAGGTTCACTCGCAGCCTGAGAGCGGCGCAACGGCTGCCGCTGAATTCCTCGCCGATACCACCTGCACGGCGCAACGCACCGCCACTACGTTAGCTGCAAAAGTTGGGGGCGATGACGCTGAGGGCGCAAGCCCTAGTGCTAGGGCGGCAATGCCCGCATCGCTGCGCCTCCTGGCAGTCACGTGGCTGGCGCTGTGCTGGAAGTTCTCGCCGCGGCGGCTGGCGTGTGACAGGAACATTCCCGGAAATTCCTCCAGGAACGTGCCTGAGGTGCCGCGGGCGCTCGCAACTGGGGCAGGAGCCACGCGTTCCCCTCAGACGGTAGCAGAGACAAGTCAGGGGTGCTCGGAGTCAGCTTCAGTTTATTCCTCAGTTGAAGTTCAGATGAGGGCTGCTGGAGAGGGGGAGCAGGGCGAGGGGGGCCACCCGGAGGGCACGGGACAGGGGTCCGGGTCTGGGGGGGGCGGGCGCGAAGGCGGTCATGAGGGGGGTTGCGATGACGATGATACCTGGGCAGAGGCGCTATTGGATGCGTGCCTGGCGTTCTGCGAGGGGTACCGGTCGCACTGCCACCCGCACGCGCTGCTCGAGGTGAGTCTGATTCTGAGTCATGGTGTGAGTGAATGCTGCCACATGACATGTCCCATTTGTGTTGCGCGAAGCAGTATATACTGGTCTGTGCTGTGGCAATTTGCTGATTGTACCCTCATTGTGCTTTGGGGCACTGTAACTGGAACTCGAAGCACCCATGCCCTCTGCGCGTATTGTCAATCACCGCTAGTGTCCCTGCACGTTACTTAAGCAGCACATTTGCCTCACAGCTCCCCGGCTGCTCGTCGGGTGGCCTCCGCTGCGCGCGTCTCTTTCTGATTGCTGCTGCTGCGTGCCATGACATCATGCACGCCGATCACTAACCCTAACCCTAACCCGATGCCCGACGCGCCCGCACCTTCACATGATCCGCAACTGCAAACATCATGCAGTGACAAGCCCTCATGCAGCAACTACTAGTATATGGCACCCTGTGTGCCCACGCTGTTGCTTCGCGACAACCTCCCGCGCGCCTGCTTAGAGGTTCTGCTATAAAATTCAGTGCAGCAGCTGTTGCGCAAAGGCTGGCAGGGGCAGCCTTTCGGAGCCCGAAAGACTTCAAGCGTACATTCCTCTTCAAGTTCTTGGGCGCCTCTTGCTGATCGCTGTCACAGGCTGCCATGCGGGAGTGCGGTCGCAGCCTGGCGCGCCTCGCGCAAGCCGCGGCCTCCCGCACCATCACTGTCGAACCCTCACTAGCGACACCACCAGCTAGCGGCACTGCGGACGGCGGCAGTAGCGGCGGCGGCAGCGGCGTCGGCGGCGGCAACAGCAAGACTGCATGCACCGTCCGCATCACTAGCTGCACGCAGCGCCGCACCGACGTCAATGGCAGTTACGCAGAGGAGGCAGCAGGCGAAGTGGTAAAGGCAATCACGTTTCTCATGCCAAGCGCTGCTGCGGCGAGCCTTGCGCCGCCCGCCGCAGCCGCGCGCGCGCTCGAAGTCGCGCGGCGCTGCTCCGCGACGATGGCGCGCCGCATGGCGCGCGAGGGCACGGCGGCGGCGTTCGCGTCCGCGCTGCCGCCAAAGCAGCACCTAATAGCTGTCAGCGATGCAAGCGAGTGGACGCAGCAGCGCCCTTCAGCGCTGCCATGCGCTGCTGTTGCTGCCGCCGCTGTCGGCGTCGCAGCCATCCCCGCGACTGCCGCTCCGCCGCGCAGCGCCGCTGCTGCGGCAGCAGAGTTGCCAGCACTCTCTCCCTACACCCACACCAACCCCTGGCCTCTCACGTGGCGCACCCCGCTCGTCCTGATGGCGGGGCCGATGCCGGGGGTGACGTGCCTGCGCGGCGTCGCCGCTACCGCCGCCGCCGCTGCCGCCGCCTCCGCCGCACAGCTCGAGCGCCTCGAGGCGCTGGCGGCGGCGCGGCGCGCGACGTCGGGGCAGCGCCGCACGCTCGTGGCAGCGCTCCACGCTGCGCCGGCGGTGCACGCGGTGCTGGAGCTGTTTGTCGCCGCGGCGTGCGCGTACGCGCGCGGGCGGCGCTGCGATGGGGCCCGCCCCGGCCGCCTGCTGCTCAGCGTGGATGACGATGCTGATCGAGTAGCGGAAGGGTTAGGGTTCATGCAAGCTGATAGTGTAGTTGTGCCAGATCACGATGGCCTCGTAAGCGGCGCATGCCTCGAAGTATGCAGCTGCGGCAGCAGCGACGGCGGCGGCGGCGAGTGCCGCCGCTGCTACGCGACAGCGACAACACTCGCAGCATCTGCGCGTCGCTCTCCGCCCCCTGATGCCCCACCGGACGCCGTGCAGCAGCAGACCACACAGCAGCAGCAGCAGCAGCAGCAGCTGCGCTTGCACGACGGGTTCTACGCATCATCACGAGCGGCTGCGCGAGCGGCGACGGCGCCGGCGGCAGCGGGGGAGGCATTTTGGGATGGCATCATCAGCGCTCAGGAGCGTGCCTTTCTGCACAAGCTCAACTGCGCGCTGGGCGCGTTTGGCACTTGCGCGCTGCCGAGCGCGGAGGGGCGTCGCAAGGGCTTCGAGGCAGCGCTCCGCGAGGCGACCGCGTTCTGGACGTCCAAGAGCACTGAAGCAGCTCTGCACAGGGCACCCTAACCCTAAGCCTGAGAGGCAGCTATGCACAGGGCACACGAGCCCGCGTAACGCTGCGCGAGGCCATCGCGTTCTGGACGTTCACGAGCACCGAGGCCGCTCTGCATGTATGAGCAGTTTGTGCCTGCGTAACGCAGTGCGCAAGTTGATGTGGTGCGGTGCGTGCGTTTTCAGGGAGGGTGTGTGCGCGCATGCGGCCGCCGCTGCAGCGACAGCAGAGTTGTGCATTTAATGAAGCTTTCTGTGCGTCGCCCGCAGGCCTGGTGGCAATGCTCAACAGGACCGCAGCGCTCCGCAAAGTGGCACAGTGTCGCAAAGGATAAATCGACACTGTTGCGTACGCGACGCATGCGCCAGCATGTGAGTTATAGCGCCAAAGACACAAGTTGCGGGGCACGCTCTCATAGGCGACTGCGGCTGAGACCTCAAGGATGGTCACATGCATTGTGCGTGCGTCGCTGCAACGAGGCATGTCACTGCCGCACCACGTATGTTTGATTGCTGAGGCTTAGGTCGTGGATTGCTAATGAACATCACGCGGCAAATGCAACCTAGGTTGGCCCGACATTGTGCTAGGAACTAGTTGCACTTCATCTTCTGTTCTACGCATGCATGCAGCATCACATGTGCCAAGCCAAGATCTTATTTTCTGTTTGGATGTCTCAGTGTCCCCACCTGAAATGCCGAACCCCATATTTGCGCCCGGCGGAATTGTCTGCGCCCGGGGGGTCAACCCCCCCCCCGCCCAGTGCGCACTTGAAGTGCAGCATCAGCAGAGATGTCGTCGCCGATTGCTACCGCCACGCACAGCCTGGGGCTGTCACGAGTTGCGTACCACCAGATATGGAGGAGGGTGGCTTATCGATGCGCTTGCGTGGTGGTGCGGCAATTGCCACAGGAGCGGAAGCAAGGTGGGCGAAGACACACGACAAAATTATGATCTGTCTCGCTTCACCAGTCTGTATGTAGCATCTGTGTGCCTGGAGAGAGAGTCTATGAAGCATGGATTATTGCATGGTTTCATATTGGTGCGTTCGTCATGTATATGAAGCCATATATAGCGCCATGCACGGATTTCTACCCATCGACAACCGACAACCCAATTTGCAGTTCAACCTGCAACCACAATATCAGCTTTCATGAACTGGTATTGCTGCCGCTGCTGTTGCTAGCTACAAAAGCTGGTCTTGTCGAATGTTTTGCACTCTCAGAGCGAGACAGCACCTTGCGGTTGGCAATGTACAGTCTGAGAGCCGTGTCAGAGTTGCTGCCAGCTCGGAGTGCAGCAGGCAGCAGCAGCTGCTGCTGCATCATACTTCGGTGCTGCTGCTGCTCCTGCTGCAGCCCTTGTGACATAGTAACGATAAACTGTATGTAGCTGCTGGTGCCGTTCGAGTGGAAGTGCAGCTGCAGCACAGTCGCTTTCTACAGGAGCAGCAATAGCAGCAGCAGAGCAGCATATGTGCACAAAGACCACAGTGTATGTATGCCACAGGCCTTCATGTTAAATACTTGGAACCAATATTTGCCTTAGTATGCTTGACTGTTGCACAAGCATGTCATGTCAAGGCCTGTGGCACACGTGGTAATTAACCATGCATGTCTGGCACAACTTGATACAGAGGCATAGCTGGCCCAGTGCTGCAAATCTTGACTTATGAGCATAGGTAGTAATTTTGAAAAACTGCATCGCATGACAGTAGCACAAGATCCCAATTGACAGCTCGCTGCAGCATGCGACTGCGTCGCATTTGTGCGGTCAGCTGACGTTGTAGTTTATCATGCAGGTGACCATGTCGTGGTTGCGTTGACCTACATTAGTCAGGGTCTGCTTGTTGTTGGACCTATTTTCCAGTAAATCCGAACAGGACGGCAGTTATCTTTGATCTTGACAGAGACAATGGCGACGTTGATTGTACGACTCAATTGTGTCAAGTGCAACATAGTGAAGTCTGTTGCAGCAGCTGCTAGCCACTTGGTGTCACTGCTCACCTTCGATGCTTCACTCCACTTTGCAGGTCACCATTATGACCTATACATGGGACCAGTATTGTGAGGAGTTGGGCCCATTACAGTCAAGAAGGAAGCAGCGGCTTGCATCAATTAGACATCTGATGGAACGAAATGTGAGCATCACCTTTGTGCACTCAGACTTTGCTGGAGCATATCAGTGAGTCATGCGCTTTTGTGATGGCTAGCATTGTCGCATAAGCAAGCCTGCGTGCAACTTGTGTCACTAACCAGCATGGGATCTTCTTACTATGGAATTTAGTACTCATATGTTCTTCATGTGTGAAATCATTATTGTAGGAGCAGCACATGAAGATCCTCATGCATTCAGCAAATGAACCGCTTCATGCTGAAATACCTAATTGTTGACATCACCTGTGGTCAACGAAGGTAGCTTTTGCGAGTCATGCAGTAATTGTAGGCAGTCGATTGATTCATTTGCATGGTATCTGATTACCGGCACCACAGAAGCATGAGGTTTTACATGATGTGTCTGCTCAAATTCACAACGATTGCAAGTGGTGCCGAATTGGCGCAAATGGTGTTGGCTGCCAGCATCCTGTTACAGTGCGCATGTACAAACTTTCAGGACAGACAGATTGCACCCCTGGCACTGAACATATTGTAAGGGCAACATTTCATGCCCGCAATACTACTCAGCGGTGGGACGTTGCTTGTTGTCCACAGGAACACCGTCAGGCTTGCATGGTGTAAACATTCAACACAGGGCAGGCTGCCATGTGTGGCACCCAGTGGGGTGAAAGTACGTCGTGAGCTGGAAAATGCGCAGGACACCCGGGTTGACAGTATTGACGGAGCGCATGTTGCGGAGGTGCTGCTCAGCATAGTTCGCTACAGGAAACTGCTGCTGCTCGCCAGCAGTAAGCCTGAGCTTGATTTTATTAATGTACAGAATTTTACCAGGCTATTGATGTTGCCATGACAGTGCAATTCTTGACTTCATTGTGCATTGTTGCCGTTGCGATGAAGTGATCACCCAATGACTTTGATTCATGCACAACCTGATCTGCTGCGTCAGCAAGCTACTGAATTGCCATTCGCGTAAACACCTAAGCAGCGACCTGCGCTATATGCAGGCTGTCAGTGGATTGTTCGAAGCTAAGGTGATTCGCAGGCACGATCTTGTAGGCGTGACCACCTACTCCGGGGCAAACTGCATAGACATACGCTGCTGTCACAACGGCAGCACATCCGATCTAGTGCCGATATTAATATATGCATGATGATATGACACTTTGTCAGCAACGCCATATGGCAAATGCACAGAACTATGATGCTAGACTTGAGTGGCATTGATTTGAACAGCAGTGGCAGAACACAGATGACATCGTAAGGCAACAGTCATAATAATTCACGTTGTCACATGAGACGACGCCTTCACCTGAGCTTCTTGCTAATGCCCCCACGGCTACTGTCCTTGGCACGTTTCTTAAGAGGCTTGTGAGACCGCTTGTGCACAACCAAAGGATCGTGAACAACGCCATCTATCCTGTCGCGACCTATCTTGCACAGATCCTTAGCCAGCTGCAATGCCTGGTGAGGTGGCACTGCTTTCAGGTCTTGGCAGAGCTTTCTAAAAAGTGCAAAAACATTTGCGTGGATTACACTAGCATTGTCAGGCAAGGCCTCAGGTGCCACTGCTTCATCGCTGTTCGCACTGGCGGTGACAACACCACCTGCTGCTGCTGCATACCGCTGGGCAACAAGCGCCACTACCTTGGCAAGCACAACTTCCTGACCATCACCATTGGTTATGCAAAATGCTGTCAAGTCCACAGATGGACGCAGCCAACGGCGCTGTGTGTTCCGAAAGACAGCCAGCGCTACAGGTCGTGCTACATGCATTCTACGGTTGGCTGCTGCTGCTGCGCTCGACGTTATGCTGCTCAGCGCGTCAGTGTTCGCGCTGCACCCCCCCGCACAACTAGTCCTGAGCACAGTCAGGATCGTCTGCATTGGGCTTGCCGTGCGCGCGGTTTGGATCACTGCTTTGGCGCTATCTGTTGACAAGCACCTCAAGGGTGTCCCATCAATTGCCGTAATCACATCGCCAATGAGAATGAGGCCACTTGCCTCTGCCGGCAGTTTGACCCTTGGCGCCGCCTTGCTTCTGACAAACTGTTTCACCTTGACTGCGTCGGATGCGCCGCTGAAAAAGTCAAAGATGAGCCCAAGCCCTTGACCCTCCGCCATGGTCAGCGTCACAGCTACCTGGCGACGGGCCGGTGCTGCTGCGGCATTGTGTCCAGCGTCGTCACGGGAATCCTCATCAGACTCCTCGGCCCCCCCTCCCACAGTGCCGACAGGTACATGCGGCAGACAGGCCACTATGTGCCTGCAGAGCATGCCGGTGCGCGTTGTCTCTAGGCAGCTGCAAAGTGCAGCGCCGGACATGGCGATGACGACGTCATGGCACATGCGGCCAAGGGTTGGCTCCACTGTGAACCATTGGTGTGACTCAAACGCTGAGCTCCCCTGCACAATGCTGTGCAGCATCATAATGCTGGCCCGCTTGGTGTCGTTTTCATCGAGTGGCGCATCAGGCTCGAGTTCGGATGCGACCTCAGCGTCTGCAAAGGAGGGTATGCAGTAAGGGTGAGCTCGATGAAAGGTCATACATGCAACAATGGACATTGTCAACTAGTTCTGCATTCGCACCTGGCATATGAGCTCTCAACTTTTCCTATGAAGCACGCAGCGCTATGACATCTTCTGCCTACGTCATGTGCACTTGCTGGGACTGACAACATGGTGATGGTGGTTGTGTAGCGAACACCTCTGTCTAGGAAAATAAGCGGATGAGTGGATTTGTGCCTGAGGTGTCACTTGTGCTTTTGGCTCTAGTCTGGTAAGTGCAACATGGGCCTGACGAGAAATGCTGAGTTTTACAAAATACCTGCCTGTCCTACAGTCGCCCATGTTCATATGTACGCTGGTATGATCTGCACCATGGTAATTAGAAATGTCAATCCTTCCGGTCAAGCATGGACGCCTTGACTAATCTATGTAACAGTTCTTGTATGCCACCATACTCAGTTGAACACATGCAAGCCACATTCTAGAGTCCATTTGCACATGTGGGTTCCATGGGTTTCATGTTATCATTGGACACTTTTCATTGATGTGCGTTGTGTGCGCTCGCATGTAGATGATGTTACCCGGACTCATCATACCAAGAGTTGAAGACCCTGACCCCCCCTTCCCCCCCTCAGTTGACATGATGACCCTGTGCTGACGTGCCGCATCACACACTACAGCTCCTTCGTAGGCAAATGAGAGAAAAGAATACGCAATGACGTGGTGATGGTACGCCTTCTGCAGTCTACAAGCCTGTGGCATACGCGGGCTTGGCAATGACGCCAAACAACAGAACCTGCAAGGCACCAGCATCAGAATCTGATGCAACAAAGTACTGCAATAAAACTGCTGGGACTAGCTAGAGGTGACGGACTGGAATGAATGCATCTGGCCTGGTTACAGTTGCAGTGCTGCGGATTTGATATGCACATGCTCAGTGCACTAATGGCAGTAGATTGCCGCTGCCCTCAGGCCTCAGCTGGGCTGCTGGGGTTTCTCCCCCAGCCTCAATGACACTTCTGCCCTGGTTACTTCACTACTGGACGTTCTCAGTTGCCATTCTGCATTGCGTTCAAGCTGAGAGAATCTTGCAGTGACCCATACAGAAAGGAGTTTTGGTGTGCAGCTGGTGCCTCACATTCTACACTGTGGACTGAATCAACTGCTATGCACTGAATTGCGTTGAGCTTAGAGAATCTTTAACTGACACGTACAACTGTACGCGAAGGAGTTGTGGTGAATACAACATGCTTTGCTCAACATACCTCGCTCATCAACAGCTACCCTCATGCACACTTGAAGCCTACACACCTTGAGCTGCCAATTGCTGGTCGTTAACCTCAAAAGTGCTTGAAGTTGAAGTAATGGTGTGTCTTGAGAGATGGAGTGATGGAATGTACTGAGGTTTACTGCAGCTCACCAGCATCGCTGTTCACGGTCAGCACGCTCTCCCGTGCACACGTCCTGACAGAGTACCGATCTGCAGACCGCACTTGGCTCACAAGAGACTTGAAGCAGTGGTAGGTGCCGTCTCGCCGCGCCACTAGCAGTAGGTTGCGGTATATGGCTTGCAGACAGGAGTCCATGCCCTCCAGAGCTACGTCATAAGCAGCCGTGCGAACGGTGGCCTCCATGTACAGATGATCTTCCGAGGTGTACCTAGAGCGACAAAGGCATCGAAGTGAGCGGAGTCAAACCACTTCTGTACAGGTAATCAAAGGACACATGCAAATGAAACAGATATGACATGTCATGAGATTTTGGATTTCACTAGCATCGGCCTGATCCACAAAAGAGCATCGCGTATACAAAGATTTTAAACAGTAGTCACTGAGCACAGTGCACTGTGATATCTGGCCATGGCCAACGCGTGCAGCAACACCCTGAGGAAGGCAGATTATTATCCGCTTGTAGCAGCCGGTTTCTTACCTGGCAGTGATATTTTCAAGCGTTTGCTTCAGGTGGCAGAGCGTGGTGACCTTCAACAGTTCCGCTTTCAGGATGCCAAAGTACCCCTCGCAACGTTGAGTAGAGTTGATGCCGAGGGTGAGGACGCCAAGGCGATAGCAGAATGCCCAGCGCTCCCGGATGGGGTAGATCGTGTCGTTGAGGTACTTCATGACATCGTCATCGCTGGCGCCAGCATCCACTAGGGCGTCCAACAGTCCCTTCCACGCCCCCTGAAAACTTGCTTCCGTAGGAGCACGCGATGCGCGCTGCATAAGGCTCCTGAACATCTGCGAACATCAAGGAAGAGGCCTCAGTCAGACCAATTGCGCACCCTGAAAGCGCAAATGCGACTTAGACCATTGCTTTATGTACGGTCCCTAATGCCAAGTATCATTGAAGCTAGGTAATGTCACATGTCGCCCGTTGTCACCTGCTGACTACTGCAACGTTGAAGTTGATATCAATCCTGTAGTATGTCTTCAAGCGTGTATGGCAGTATGTATTATCATATCTGGGTGGTTGAGTAATCCCAAATATGCATTTTTGTGTGATTGCACCCCATATTTGCGCCTAACGGGTTGCTTGTGATATATCTTACTTTACTTGCGCCATTTCTTTGTTAATCTCAAGTTACCTCAACTCCAATATCACTGCAGAACATTCACAATTGCAGTTGAACTATATTCGACCAACAAGTGATCGACCGAAGCGGATGAGACGGGCCAATACCGTGGTAGTACTCAACTTCAATAAACTCAGACTGACAGAGTGATCTTCCCTATAGCACAAGTGCCTTGAATTCATTTGCACTGCAAGTTTGCGTTTGGGCTGAGCGAGGCCTGCAGGTAACTATTGTTGTTGGTTTGGTGGCACCGCATTTTCAGCATACTACTTACTGCATGCAGCATGCACAAGTCAACCTGGCATTTTATGCATGCATGCACTATGTGCTGTCCCGCCTTGTTTGCTTGATGAAAGCTGCAAATGGTGTGATGTATGCCTGCGTGCAAGCGCCGCAGCCCACACTGAAAGCTTTTGTGACATTGCAAGGTGGACGATAGCACACAAGCCCACCACGCCGCTCTTATTCCAGCTCCGTCATAACTGTGAGCATGTGTGCATGAGCATAGCTTTCTTCGTCAGTCCTGCGAGCTTGAAGACTTTACTACTACGTACATACACATTGGCAATGCAAAGGTGCACAAGCAGCTTGGCTGACACATGCCAGCTTCTTCACAACTGCTACAGAAAGGCGCTACTGCTTTGTCCGCACAGACCATGCTAGTGGACTGCATCACATCTTCTGCAGGACACTTCTTCATGGACGCGTGCTTTGTGGTATGGGTGTGCTGCTTTGCTAATCATGCTTGGCAGAGGCCTCAAAACCGTACCTTGAGAAACCTACAAGCGCAGTGTCGATACGTTTGGCACAGGGGTCATCTTCTGTAGATAATGATAACACCTACTCGCTCTGCATTGCACATTGAAACCTCCACCGCAGACGCACATGGTATTTGATTGAGCGACTGTACACACGGCGTGCAAGCGACCCACATCAATGTGCAGGCACAACCTACACGCACAATAATCGAGGTGGACCTAGTCAGACAGGGCAACATATGACACAAGACATCTGCGCACCTCCTGTGCTGCGATGTGCCTAGCTTCTTGGTAAAGTTTGTATCCAGCATACTTACACTGTTGATTCCGTTCACATGCTTGAGCTTTCACACCTATGGCTTGACTTGATAACCTTGCCAATAACAGACATGGATTTGAACGAATGCTGACTTGCCTGCCAAGCATCCCCCAGCTTCCCCTTCAGCATCTCCTTGATGTTCTTGAAGAAGTGCCATTCGCAGATAAGATGGACAGTGCCAGGCCAAGCCAAGGTCATGGCTGCCTCCGCTGCCGCATCTCTGCAACCGAACACAAAATCCAGCAATGACACAGTTATCGCAACATCATTGCTGGGCACAGTATAGAGAGGGTAATTGCTGAAGCAGCAGAGGTGCTCGTCCCACTCTACTAAATTTCAGTATCACCTGAAATTGGCGTACCTGTCTGTGAAACATACGGACGGATAGTGGCCGCCGACCATCTTCACATAGTGGACAAAGAACCACGAAAACGCCTCCGTGTCCTCACGTTCCAGCAGCGCCTGGCAAAACATTCGCGTCCTGGAAACACGCAGACAAGCACAAAGAATTGCATCTCGATCAGCACCGGTGAACATGAACATGATAGGTGATGCAGCCTGTAATTGCACAGCATGACACAAAGCCCTGTACAATATGACCAAAGCACAGATTACATCACATCTTGTCCATATAGGTGCATGCAAATAATTTGAAAGAACACACTTACTTGCTGTCACCATTGACCCCAACGATGATGCTCAGCGCCAGCCCATATTTGTCCGTTCCAAAAGTGCAGTCCTGCAATCCATACAGTGAGCACAGGCAGGTGACAGGCAGGTGACGCAACAAAGTGTCGCATGATGACAACGAACCACAAGACATGACAATCCTGGCCACGAGTTCCGGCGCCAAATGCAAATTGATTCTCATTTACAAAATTTCATGAGATTGATTACGCACACGTATTTGCCATGACTTCTAATGCCCACAAGGCTCACAACGTTTTTTGTCCTCCAGCAGCAGCTCCAGAAAGTGATTACGCCCGTACACATACTCCAAGAACTTGAAGTGCACGTCCAGCTATCATTATCATCAGATACTGAAAAGTGCTTGTTCAGTTTGTTTGTAAAGCAACAAACTCCTGATCACATGTCATGAAAAGGTCGATTGGGCAAGAAGAAAGCTGTTGGTAAACCTGCTCCGGGCGGTAAAAAGAGCAAAGGCATGCAATGCACGAGTTTCACAACGTCAAGATATGATGAAGGCACGATTTCTGGTGTTTGCTGTTAACCCTTGTATACAAAATCATTTCAATTGCGGCATTCATATTAGTATTGAAGCTGCTGCTTGGTGTTGCTGTTGCGGGTAAACAATGAATGGACATCATCAACGTCATCTCTTTTGATTGGAATCAACTGCATGATGAAAAGCAAGCAACGAAAGATACAAAATTATTCAATTCATGCTGCATAGGAATGCTTGCGCCACTACTTGTATTGGTAAGGCATCGTGCAAGGTACTTGCCACCTTGACACTGTAACAGTATTTGTCTCTGGCAGTACTGCAGTTGACTTGTACCGAGCCAAAATCAATTCATCGCAATGGCGGGCCAAGCCAGAAATACTGCAACCTATTTGGTAGCGGGCACTTGACGGCGAGGATAATTGCCCCATTCTGCTTGGATCTGCACCGTTCTAAAGCCAAAACTCAGAGGTGCATACCTGTTGAATGACATCCAAGCCAAACTCCATCGCCCTCTCAACCTGGTCCTGGGTCGCCCAGAAAGCACGCTTGAACGAGCAGTCGTCCGCTAACTCGTAATCCTCCAGCTTTCTGCACTGCGCCGAGCTGTTTGATGAACTCCTGGCAGTCACCTGTTGTGAAGGCAATTCTATCTGCTACCTTTGCTGCCGTGTTGTTGAGCAGATGAAGGGCAGGCTGGTCAAAGACTGCAGCAAAGTCACCACCAAAATACAGGCTGACTACAGCACGCTGCAGCGTTTTGCCACGCATGTTGGGCGCAACGCACAGGGCCTGCACACACGAAATGATCTCTTCAGTGAGCTCTGCTTTGGTGATGATGCGCCCAGCATTAGATGGTGGTGGTGATCCCGCAAGCACGGCAAAGTCATGGTTGTGGCCCTCCCTGAAGGAGCATGGGGTGTTGTTGGCCGGTAGCTTCACACGCCACTGGGGGCCAATGTTGGCATGCTGTGAGTTCTCCACAGAGGTTTCAAGCACTACTTTCAACCGCCACTTGCAATCGCACCTGATGCAAGGCTTTACTGACCGAGCCTTGACATCTGGGCATTGATCTGACCGCATCACAGGGGGGTTTCCCGCACGGTTGCAGTAGATGTCGTAGCTGTTGGCATGCTTTGATCTCATTAAGGCGACGAAGCCAGCAGCTGCAGCCAATGGCTTGACTGCGCTCAACGCTTCCTGTGAAGTATTGAAGCGTCTGTTTAGCAGCTCCGCAATGACCTGTGTCATAAATATTGAAAGCATCACGAGCAACGAGGAGGCCGTGTCAGACATGTCAGACATCGCCGAACGCGGGTGAGGGCTGTATTATTACTGTGGGACCAACTGCCAACGAGTAGAAGTGGTGCAGGATGATGGGCTGGTGTCGCAGCAACGTTGAACGCAGGCTGGCGCGCAATATTGGATACGCGAAGGTGTACGACGGCTATTCCTGCGTGGCGAACTCCTGCGTGGCGAGTGCCGCAGCAGGATGTATAAAAACAGACAGCAACAGCTGCTGCAGCAGTCCCTGAAGGGTGCTGTCGCAAATCGTCTCACCTGCCCCTCCAAGGGCTCGTTGACAGGCTCAGGGCAGTCCATACGGGCACTTTCGGCAACACCACACACACCAGTGGCTAGTCTCAATACGTGCAACTTCATGGCACCTCAAGCGGGGGGTTGACCCCCCGGGCGCAGACAATTGTGTGCGCCCGCCGGGCGCAAATATGGGGTTCGCCTGAAATGCTCTGTAATCACAGCACGGCTCGTGATGTACCTTGCACAGTGCATGGGGGAAGCCTGATGTGGGGCTTGACGCAAGTCGATGTCTGAACTACGCATCGTGTTTCAAGTTCAACTTTAAGTTCAACTTTCAAACTTCAACTTCAAGTGCTTTTGCGAACGGAACAGAACGGGAGTAAGGCAGCAAGCACGAGGCTGGTGGCTGGAGTACGGGTTTGAGGCAGCTCAAGACTGGTGGGCGGCAACGCATATGGAGCCAGTCCAACTTGAGCAGCAGCAAGGAAGCCAGGCGAAGATCTTGAAGGACACAGGATCTGCTGCTTACAAAGCCAAGCAGCTCGCAGAGGCTGCGGAGCAGTGGACTCAGGCAGCAGCGCTTTTTGCGGAAGCAGGTATATCATATATGTGCACATCCACTCTGATTGCGAAGCATGCGAACGCTGTTGCGACGTTGTGTAGAGTGCACGCTCGTGGCTGATTAAGCTTCAAGGCGTCTATTGGGTGCATGCACCATTGCATGCATATTTCATAAGAGGTGCAACGCCTCGGCCTGTGGCCATCAATGCGACCAACTTTTGTTTCATCTATGAGCACCTGGCCGCGTTGAACATGTGCTTCATGTAGGCACCTCGTCAACATAGCAGGCTCGTGTACTTCGGTCGCGATACCCAGTTGCGCTGGTGGGGAATTACCGCTGTGGCACTTGCATGCAAACAATGATTGGGTATATTTGTTCGATGAGCTGTGTGGTGATGTTGCCCGGACTTTGTCGAGCCAACGTGTACTTACATGGCAAGTTCTACTCTGCTGAGTCAACGGTTTTGCTCTTAGGGTTAGGGTTAGGGTTAGGCTCAGGCAGTTGCGTTCACAAGCCACCGCTTCATCAAGACTCGCGCAGTGCAGTAGATCTCATCAAGTGAGATTGGTCTCAACTGGGGTATAAACTTGAAGGTTCGGCAGCACTGGTTAACCCTAACCCTAACCCTACCCCACCTGCAGCATGCCTCATCCTTCCACTGAATGGCCCCCCCTCAAGCTGTTGACAGTTGCGCGTTTTCTGGAGTTCAGCACGTCCTCTCTCCATATCTCTCATTCCGCAGGCCACTTGTCAAACTGCTCAACAGCAGACTCATTGATGCACCCGTTTTGTTCAGGGCAGTCTTCACGCCAACAGCTGTCTTGCGCTCGAGAACCCGAAGCAGTTGACTGTTATTTGGTGTGACACCCTAACCCTAACCCTAACCCTAACCCTAACATTGGCCTGTTCTATGGTTTCACGAAATGTCTTCTGTCCATGTTTGTTCTTCAGTGACCTAGAAACACGCAACGAAATAGTCTTCTCGGCGCTCCTGTTTTATTCAGGGCAGACTTCGGAAGCGGCTGCGTGCCATGCCAACGCCTGTCGTTCAGTGAGCCAGGTCGTCTACAAAAAAGCACTCAACAAATAGCCTTCTCGGTGCGCCCGCCTCTTTCATTCTTTTTCATGAGAGAAAGAGGGGAAGTGGGTGACAATTCTCCTACTTGAAGTCACTTTTTCAACCACCGACCAATTCCCGCGACTCGAATTTCAATCGTCGCAATCACATCGAACTCACAGTTAACGACAGATACTGTGATTTACCTGGACTGTACATTTGAGCAGGGTTTTCGCTAGTGCAGTTCATGATCAACTTTTCCAACTTTTTTTGTGTTTCGTTTATGTCATCTACGGCAGACCTCGGAAGCGGCGGCGTGCCGCGCCAACGCCCATTGTTCAGTCAGCCAGGTCGTCTGAAACCTTTCAACAAATACTCATCTCGGTGCGCCCGCCTGTTTTATTCTCCTTGTTGATTTCGTGAAGCGATTATTGATGGGTAAACTAAGAAAGTGTTATTGGTGACAAAGCTTCAAAACGGCTCAAAGTAGTTCATGCATTTACCTCTATTTATTTATTTTCATCTATAAATGTATGGCAGACTTCGGAAGCAGCGGCGTGCCGCGCCAACCTGAGCCTGCTCCGCCTCCAGCACGACCATGGCTATTCTTCAACGCCTATTCTTCAGTGAGCCAGGTCGTCTAGAAACACTAAAAGTATACTCGCGTCGGTGCGCCCGCCTGATGATCCTTTCTAATCTTAATTTCTTTTGATTCATTTGTTTCATTCATGTAGGGCAGTCTTCGGAAGCGGCGGCTTGCCGCGCCAACCTGAGCCTGCTGCGCCTCCAGCAGAACGACGCAGACGCCGCACTCGCGGAGGCAGAACGGGCAACGGCCATGGCGGCGCAGTGGTGGAAGGGGCACCTGCGGCATGGAGAGGCGCTGTTTGCGCTGAAGAGGTGCGTCACATGTGTGCTTTGTTCAACTTCAATGTTGAGGTATGTCACTGACTTCCCCATCGCTGGCGGCGCACTGGTGGAAGGGGCACCTGCGCCACGGAGAGGCCCTCTTTGCGCTGAAGGGGTGCGTCACGCGCTTTTGCTCAACTTCAATGTTGAAGTATGTCAACAACTCCCCCAGAGATGGCGGCGCAGTGGTGGAAGGGGCACCTGCGGCACGGAGAGGCGCTGTTTGCGCTGAAGAGGTGCATCACGTGCTTTGTGCATCTTCAATGTTGAAGTTGAAGTATGACATGAACTCCCCTATCTTCTTGGAGTACAGTAGGCATTTGTGTGCAAATGGTTGCGAATTTCATGGCTCCCAATGTGTCCCTGGGGTACTGTGACTTGTGAGGCATTTTGCATTGAAAAGATTCCCGCAACACGTGTCTTGTCTGCATTGAGCAGTTCGCTCAGCCAACTGCGAAGCAGCGATGCTAGATTATTCACATGTTTTCAACAATGATGTTTTGTAGCCAGTAAGGCGGCCAGTTTCAGTGTGCTTCACTGCAAAGTACTGAGTACACGTGCTCGAAAGCTAGTTGCACGTTAAGTGACACTACTGAAGTAGCCCACACGTACCTCTAATAAATAAGCATCATTGGCTTGCTGATCACATTCAGCACGAGATACCGAGTACAATTTATAGTGGATATGGTTTGCCTAATTCATTCCTTTTTTGGTTTCTGACAGGTATCACGATGCAGCGGCAGCATTCGCGCGGGCAGGGCAGCTGGGCGCCAATGGCGACAGAAAGCTGGCAACAGGCAGGCAGGCGCTAGCTGAAGCTGCGGTGAGACCCCCATTCATGCATTGATAGCACTTGAAACAATGAATTGATTAATCACTGACAGCGCAAAGCGCCACCACGTGCCACAAGGTGGACAACCAAGCAGCCAAGCAGACACAGCTCACGAGAGCATGTGTTGCTACAGAACGAAGTGAATTAGGAACACGATGCGAACCCTGTCATGTCAGTGCTCACCAAGGCCGCAACCTCAACATGTGCTGAGCTCTGCTCCATCCAATCACACTTCAATGAATGCATCACACTTGATGCTTCTTATTCTGCACCGTGTGCAGGCGAAGGAGAGGGCAATACCACTGCAAAACTACTGTCGAACTTCAACTTGCACACCTGCCGGCATTCATTTTGCACCGTGTGCAGGCGAAGGGGTAAGCTATACCTCTGCAAAGTACCCTTCTTCAACTTGCACACCTGTGTCTCCGTCAAACTTCAACTGGCAGTCCTGTCAGCGGCATTCTTTTTGCATGATGTGCACGCGAATGGGGGGGGGCTATACTACTGTCGAACTTCAACTCGCGCATCTGTTGGCATCTCTATTTGCACTGTGTGCAGGCGAAGGGGGGGCTGTACCTCCGACAGCTGCTGTCGAACTTCAACGTGCACACCTGTCGGCGTCTTTATTCTGCACCGTGTGCAGGCGAAGGGGGGGCTGTACCTCAAACAGCTGCTGCCGGGACGCGACATCTGCCTCGCAAACGCGCCGCCCGTGGTGGCCACCATCAACGGCTACGCCAAGCAGATGCAGGTATGTATGGCAGCGACCTTCGGTGTGTATACATACCCTAACCCTAACTCTAGCTCAGCGGCGCGCTTATGCAAGGAATCGAGGATTGAGCGCCTCTGGGTCATATGTATACTGGAGGCTTAACTGCGGTCTTCACGGCGCTTTCGCTCAGGAATGGAGATCGGCTGCTAACCCTAACCCTTAACCCTAATCCCAACCCAAACCCTAGGTGTGGCTCAGACTGGGTGCCGCTGTGTTCGGCCCTCTTTAGGGTCAGGGTTAGGGTGAGTCTAGTGCAGGCCTGCACCATAGGGCCCTAAGGGCCCTTTCGACTGCTACCCTATCAACGGGCAGGTATGCCAGCTGTACTGAAAGCGATGGTAGGTGTGTAGGGTGCCTGCTGGACGAGTGCGCCACGCAAAAGGCGGCGGTGTGTGTGTGTGTGTGACCGCAACTGGAAACTTGAGGGGTTGTGATGGTAAGATGCACGAGAGTGTTTGCTAGCGGGTGCTATAAGCCGGTGCAAGCGGGAGGGTAGCATGCTGTCAGAAGGATTGTGGCAAGATGCAGTTCCATTCCGATTGCAATCAATATAATGCTTGTTATACAACCAATCACTCTAAAAAAAGATAGAAACCTGATCTCCTGCTGAAGGTCTGATGTGAATTGCTGAAAAACCTGCATGGGGCAGGGCTAGGGCTAGGGCTAGGCGTCAGCATGAGCGTTGCAGTGGGTTAAAGTTAGGGGTGGGATGTGGGTGGGACATTGCGCCACTGACCCCCGTGTGTGTGGAACGACGGCCTGCTCTTGGGGATAGGGTTAAGCTTAGGGTATCTGTTCGTCTCAACACAGATGTGCATGTACTGTAACCGAGCGCACCATTTGAGTTGAAGCTTCCAACCTCTCATTTTTCACTTTCTGCATGCACGACATAACTTCCGCCATGCATAACTTCATCAATTTGCAGCTTCCTTACGCACACCATACACGTGGCTTCGCACCTCGGCTCCTGCGCGTGTATGCCTGCTTCATCTACCTGGTGGGCGACCCAACTTCATCATTGAAGTTTCTATCCTCGCGCACCACACACACAGCCTCGTGCCTTGCTTCCTGCATGCGTGACGTTGCCTGACTTCAACAGTGAAGTATCCATCCTCGCACCACACACACAGCCTCGTGCCTTGCTTCCTGCGTGTGTTCACCTGCAGATCTCTCATCATTTCAGTTTTCGTTCTCGCACACCAAACACACGGCCCCGAGCCTCGCTTCCTGCCCATATGACATCGCCTAACTTCATCGTTGAAGTTTTGATTTGCGCGTATTCGCGTGCAGAACTTCATCTACCTGGTGGGCGACCTCGCGACGCGCGAGTGCGTGGTCGTGGATGCGTGCTGGGATGTGGACGGCGTGCTCGCAGTGGTGAGTCACACTTGAAGCACACCTAGATTGTGCCTGCAGTGGTGAGTCACACTTGAAGCGGAATGCGGCGCCGCCCTTGACGGCTGATGTATAGTATTGCACCTAAGCTAAAGCCTGTGGGCGCATGCTGGGACGTCGACGGCGTGCTCACAGTGGTGAGTCATATTTGAAGCGTGCTTGCGGTGGTGAGTCACACTTGCCATGTGCTTGCGATGTGGTGAGTCACACTTGAGAGAGGCGGTCATGTTCGTATTGGAGAGTCACACTTGAAACGGAATGCAGCGCCGCTCTTTGAGGGTCAACGGGCATTGCATTACACGGTGAAGGCTGTGGACGCATGCATTAGGCGTGCTCGCAGCGGTGAAATCGCACTTGAGGCGTGCTCGCAGTGGTGAGTCACACTTGCAGCATGCTTGCGGTGGTGAGTCACACTTGCAGCGTGGTGCCATGCTTCACTGTCAATGGGTATCACACCTGAAGTGAAGGTCTTGGACGTGCGCTGAGTTGTGCACGACGGCAGGTACAAGATCGGCTCCGAGACGGGGCAATGGGCCTCGCTCTTGCTCCGCGAGGTTAGGGCTGGGCTCGGGGTTAGGGTTGGCGTTTGGGGTAGCGGCAGGTCAGCATGCACGCACCACTCATAGTTAAGGTTAGGGTTAGGGTTAGCGGCAGGTCAGCATGAACGCGCCACTCATAGTTAGGGTTAGGGTTAGGGTTAGGGTTGCGGTCAGGCCCTAGTCAACAAATCATCGGCACCCAGTAGTGCACGAACTCTGTCGCACTGATGCATGCCGCAGGCATTGCAGCCTTGGCCTGTTCTCTTCCCAACACCTAGCTGCTACGGTAAACGATAATAATCAACTGCTCTTTTCGCTCCTTTTTCAGGCAGCGAACGACAAGATGAAGGTCACCGCCGGCATCGCAACCCACGGTCACTTTGATCACGTGGGGGGGCTCCCCCCTCCCCCCTTCAACGCTATGGGCATACAAGTCCCCGGCGCAGCTGCCCTGTGCAAAGCAGCGGGGGTGGGGATCTACGTACACAGCCTGGACGTCCCTCGCCTGACCGGCAGCGCTGGGGTGCGTGTATGACTTGGACTTTGAAGTTGAAGTTCTGCATCTTCACATCAGACATTCGACACAACAAAGCCGCACCAGAGTTACTAGCGGGGGTTAATGAGGGCCCTGTATTGGAGTCAGTTATGTGGTCATGACATTGCGGACCTTGGTGTGTGATCCTGACCAATCTGACCCTAACCCTAAATTGACAGAGCTCATCGGCTCCCGTGTAGCTGCACTTCTTCTCCTGCCTCGGCCCTCTAAGGTGGCCACCGGCAAGCACGTGCAAGGCCTGCATGTCGCTGCCTTGTGTGGACATGAGTCACATGACATCGGCTCTCATAGACTGTGTGCGCAAGAGTGGCTGAACATTGTCCCGTTGCGCTGCATCGGTAGTTTGCAAGCATGGTAACTGATGCTGTGAGACACTGTGTGTGCTGGATAGGAACCCCCGGCGCCTGGCGCTTCAGCTTTGTCCAAGCATCCCTGCAACCCCTCTGCCACAGACTTGTGTGCGCTATGCTAATTTTACAGCTCATCAGCATTCGCGGACGTTTCTTCCTTGTCCTTTTTGTGTGTTTTCCGCGTGTGTGCAATGCTCATCGGTCCAACTGCAACATCCGCCTCTTGCCATCAGATGCGGCGTCCGCAATTTTAGAACACAGGTGCCCCGTGACAGCAGCAGCTTCAATAATCCCCCTCTTGACGCGCACATACTTCAATCACAGGTGCCCCACGACTGCATCAAGGAGGTGAAACACGGCGATTCGATGCGAGTCGGCGGCATCGCCATCAACTTCATACATACCCCTGGGCACACAGCCGGGAGCCACTGTCTGCACATACCGCAGCACGAGTGAGTGCCTGTCTTCGCGTGTATGTGCAATGATGTTTTGGGGCCTGGTTTCTGGGGGTGAGCTGGGGGGTGTGTGCACTTGAACTTGAACTTGAGGTTGAAGGAGCAGGCGCGATGTGCACCTGTCACCAAAAATCAGGTCTGTGCTTGTCATGAACAGGGGGTTGATGCAAATTGAGCGCATCCTAGCCCTAGCCCCAACAGACCGCGCGCGCCAGTGCCTGCGCAGCACCCCCCATGCGCATCTGCAATCTCCGCTGTCAAGAGTGGAGTTGTTCAATCGGCTTACTGCACGCCGTGCATGGCATGTATGCCTTGATGTTCAATAGATGGCGCGCCGCGCGACCTTCAGGCGTCGGCACTTATATCTACGTGCCCGCAGACGCTGCGAGTAACCGTTCCGCTGTTTGCACCGCTGCGCCTAGACCGCACATCTCAATACTCGCTGCTGTCACTCAACTACGCCAATATTACACTTTGAAGTATTGATTTAATCTCTAGTGTATGCTGAATGAAAAACAGTTTGCAAGGATGGTTAATATTCAACAGTGCCGTAAGTTGTTTTGCCTCCAAGCGCAAGTGGATTACTTAGTGAGATGTTTTCCCCATAGTTTGTAATCCCTGCTGCAACGGCATCTTCTGCAGTTTGCAACACCCTGCGGTAAGCGGCGTGCACGTCACCATCTTGAACTTGGGATGCAGGCGTTGCCGTTCAGACTGTGGGACGTGCAGGGTCCTCATTACGGGCGACACGCTGGTTGTCATCTTGAAGACGTTGAGTTGCAGGTGTTGCAATTCACACTGACCCCGCCTGCCTGGGGTTGTGTTGACCTGCGCCGGTAGCGTCCTCATCTCGGTACCCACGCTGTTCATCATGTTAAATTTGAGGTGCTGATATTGAATGTTGTACTGGTTGCTGCCTGCGGTATGTTGATCTGCAATGACAGGGTCCTCATCTCTGGCGACACGCTATTCGTCGGCAGCTGCGGCCGCGTGGACCTCCCGGGGAGCGATGCTGCAGCCATGTTCAAGTCGCTTAAGGTGCGTACACTTAAAGTGTAGGGTTAGGGTTAGGATTAGGGTTTGGGGTAGGGGTTAGCATTAGGAGTGGTTTGGACCTACCGGGGAGCGACGCTGCAGCCATGTTCAAGTCACTCAAGGTGCAGACACTCAAAAAGCGAATAATTATGGTTTAAAATGGTTAGGGTCAGGGTGAGGGGTAGGGTTAGCTCTAGGGGTAGCTTTGGAACGCTCGGGGAGCGATGCTGCAGCCATGTTCAAGTAGCTCAAGGTACCCTTACGATGACGATTGGCGATGTTGTTTAGAGGTGACTGCCAATGCGCGTTGAGCCAGTTAGTCACAGGGTAGGTGTAGATGCTGGTAGCAAGCTTGACAACAACCAACCCGGCCTTTTTGCGTCCTCAGCACAAACTACTCAAAGAGTACACTCACTTTGAGCGTGAGCATGCTGCAGCCATGTTCAGCATGCTCAATGTGCACTCATTTGGTTCTGAGCATGCTTGAGCTTGCGCAACCTTGCGAAGACATGGACACCTTGTGCAGGCTTATTCCGCAAGGCATTGCTGATGTGGGCTTCCTTACGCCACCAGCGGGTTTCAATGAGCACTAGCGATAGACAGTGAAGGTCTGCATCCATGAAAAATATGCGTCACAGCGAGCGCAATTTTTAGGCGATGTTGTCTGCGCACTTGAAGCTGACTCTTCCGGTCTGTAACTTGTATTTCTTTACATGACACGGTGCATGGTGCACACCGAAGAAGACGAGATTGTTCTCCACTGTGGAGCGCGTGTGTTCATTGCAAGTCTGTGCTAAGTTGGCCCTTGTACTCGTATTGAACACAAGTCCGCATCTCCTGATGCCCCTAGCGGCGTACTTGAAGTACATATTTGTAGGCAGTGTCCAAGTACACGCTCGGCTCTGTCGGCAGCGCTCCACATGGCGTACTCTGGCCGTGTCATGACACACATGGCAGAACACCAAGGGGGGGGGGGCACATGGAGGAGGACGTAGGGGAGGATCCCGAGATGCCATTTGGCGGCGGCGGCGGCGTTTTGAGAGGTTGTCCTTGAGACGCTTTCAGACTGTCACACGACATGTAGATTCCATACAGCAAGCTTCAAGTTAGATGCCATTCATCTGGGCTTTTTCGCGCCCTGAGCGAGAATTAATAAAATGTACATGTTCTGCAGGAGCGGCACACACCTGCGCACTCAATGCATGCGCCCTCACTGGGAGCCAGGCAGCTGACACTCAATGCAATGTGCCTCTGCATTGCTGGCTGCAGGAAAAACTGGCGGCGTTACCAAAGAAAACAACTGTGTATCCTGGTCACAATTACGGCGGGGCCAGCACCACCATTGGCCAGGAAATTTCCTCAGGCATGCTTGGAATGAGCCAGGCGCAATGGGAGCGAAATCACTGATGCTGTGACAAATGATGTGTGCGGGTCCTGCTGCCTGCTGTATAGAGCATGAGTTTGACAGTCTGACAGGATGGGGGGGGGGGCTGGGGGCGGGGGCAAGTCAGTCTTGAATACATATGTCTTGAATACAAAATGTGACACCACGCCGTGACTCTCAAGGGCGTCATGTCTGTCTTTCTCTATGTAGAGTGCTTGGTGGATACAATACTGCATGTATGCAAGCGCTTTGCAATGCCCGGCCTTTGATTTTCACACCTTTGCTTAGCAGGCAGATATTATCTTACGCTTGATGCTGCTTGTTTATATCATATGCACAGCAATTGGCACAAGTTTTGCGACTGATCTTGGGTAACTAGTGCTGTTTCAGAGTGCATTGGATGTCCGCTGTGACGTGGAAATTTTACAACTCATCTCAACTAGATCTGGACTTGAAACGCAGGCCCAAGTTGCTTCCGTACAAGAGGATGCGGGAATGAATGGGCACGCCTAATGGCACCAACGCGTGTACCCATGCTGCCTCGCAACATGTTGATTTGACACATTGCATGCTGCCATCGCATGCTACTGTGGTCCCAAATGAATTCACCACATCAGGCTCAGGCTCAGCAAGTCGTGATTTGGTGAGTCGGTCTTGCAGTGCAGAGGTACCTGTGCAATGTTTGGAGCTCAAAACATACAGTCAGCACTGTCCTTATAGGCGTGCATTGCTTAAAATTATCAAGATTGCCAGTTCAGACACTTACAGTGGCAATTGGCGCATGTGACTGCCAGTGCCAGCAAGCATGCAATTGACTCAGATTGACTCGCGGTGCATTTTTAGACGTACTGTACGGCCTAACATCACGGCTGAAGTTCCAGAATCTCAAGGCATGATGCGTGCAGAGAGACATGGAAACATTCGATCAGTGGCAGACACAACAAAGCATCAACAACACAGTATTCCACTTCGGTCAGCGCAGCCTGACCCACATTCTATTGACGGAGCCCTCGTGTGATCCCCTGGGATGCCTTGGCTGTTGCAGTGACCACACATCACAAATACACACATATGTTCGCACGCGACGCTTGATCAAAGCGCTTGCGTGCCTTACAGTGCAGCTACCGCACACAGCCCTTTGTACACGAATACTTACACCCACCGCTCCCCCCTACGAGAGTCCACACCAGCGTTGCACAGAGAAAACCAGTCTCTCCGCATACCTCTCAAGAGCCCGCCACGCAGTACAAACTGCACCCCTTTAGGAGTCCACCAGGCAGTACACCTGCACCCGCTGCCTGTACCCGGCGTTCCAGTACAGCGCCTGCGGCAGGACCAGCACGAGCTCTCCCATCGCGCCACCTGGCACGCTCACAGGGCCCCCTGCTGCGCGCCTGACGCTCACGCGCCCCCCGTCCGTGAACTCAAACGGCGCCACCGTCACGGCCGCAGCACCGCCGCCGCCGCCGCCGCCGCCGACGCGTTTGGCGCGCTTGAAGCCAACCACCTGGCCCACATTTGCGCCGCCGCCGCCGCCGCCGCCGCCGCCGCCGCCGCCAGAGTACAGCACGCAGTCGCCGCGCGAGTAGCGCCGCTTTCCGACCTGCTCTGACTCCAGCAGCGGCGCTCCGTCGGGCGGGCGCTCCACGCGTCGCCCCTGCACGATGCACTGCACGAGCCAGTCGGTGCTGGCGCGCGGCGATCCCCTCCCCTTTGCATCCCCGCCCCCCTTTTTTTTCCCCTTTGCGCGGTGCTGCTGCTGCTGCTGCTTCTGCGCGCTGCCGCCGCCGCCGCCGCCGCCGCCGCCGCCAGCCTGCGCCACGCTCGCGTCGTACAGGATGACGTCGCACGTCAGCTGCCGGTTCGCGGCGGCGGCGGTGCCGTCGCAGAGCGTGACCGTCGCGCCTGCGGCGCGCGCGATCGCGGCCCACTGCCGGAACGCCGTGTCGTTCGTGAAGTCGGCGCGGTCGAGGAGCATCGTGTTGCCGCGCAGCGGCTCAGCGCGGAAGGGCGGCGGCGGCGCCATGAGCAGCGCGTCCTCCGCCAGACCGGACGGCAGCAGGAACTTGTCCAGCGGCACCTGTGTGGGTAATAACGAATTATTGTGAAAAGCAGGAGGTAGGATAAATTGATTAGTGAGGAGCATGATGTTGCCGTGCAGCGGCTCAGCGCGGAAGGGCGGCGGCGGCGCCATGCGCAGCGCGTCCTCCGCCAGCCCGGACGGCACCAGGAACTTGTCCAGCGGCACCTGCGCGCGGGTAATGATACATTATTCAGACCAGGAGGTAATGATAGATTACTTCGAAGTTATTTAATAGGAGGTAGGCGCGTTGGTGTATTGTCTGGCCTGGTACGTTGCAATGGAGCGCATGGACCCAAGGATGGCCTTCGTGCCTTGAGCTCACTGAAGCGGCCCGAATGAGGACAAAAAACTGGACAAACAAGAAGACTGCACTGAGAAAGGGTCGGCGTTTCTAGACAAGTTGTGGACAGAAAGGCCCTTTTTTGGACGCAGAGAGTGCCGGTGCTCAGCGATCTGAGTATGTGGGGAGTAGCATCCATCATCTCTGTCGGCAAGGAAGCCAACGGAGGATAACGGAGCAAGTAGCCGTACAGCGAAAAAACATCGAAGCTTGTGCAGGCAGCAGGAAAAAAAGAGTACAGCACGGAGGCTTCCCACGTGGTCCCCCACCGTAGTACTAGCTCCGCTCAAGAGTGCTTAACTTCAGCGATCGGACGAGAGCTGGTGCTGTCACCATGATATGGCCGTACCCATTGACATGGCTGGCCAAACCCTTCTGATGGTTGCATAGTCTTTGTGCACATGGAGGAGGACGTAGGGGGGGATCTCGACATGCCGTGGCGGCGTCGTTAAGTGGTTGTCATGAGACTCTTTCAGATTGTCACACGACGTAGATTCCGTACAGCAACTTCAAGTTAGATGCCATTCATCGTGGGCTTTTTCGCGCCCTGAGCAAGAACTAATGAAAGGTGCTTGTGGACTTGAAGGCCTCGAGGGAGGCCGGGTGTCCTATGCAATCGTGAAGTTTGCTTGAACGCAGCAGCTTTGCCTGCACTGCGCCCTATGATAGTACTGCTGATGAATACAGAGCTACTGCACAAGGTAGACAACTTCATCAATAGCACACGCAAGATACTGGCTGACTAAATGGGCACCACAAGTCTAAATCAGGCCACGATGTTACTCTGGTTTTACTCTGTGTCCAACACTCACGGCTGTAAAGCGCTGGAATGTTGATGGAATGCGCATTTCTAAAGCAGTCTGGGCAGTCTAGTACTCACACGCTCGGCTCTGTCGGCAGCGCTCCACATGGCGTACTCTGGCCGTGTCATGACACACATGGCAGAATCCAGGGGGGGGGGGCACATGGAGGAGGACGTAGGGGAGGATCCCGAGATGCCATTTGGCGGCGGCGGCGTTTTAGTGGTTGTCGTTACGACACTTTCAGACTGTCATACGACATGTAGATTCCGTACAGCTAGATGCCAATCATCTGGGCTTTTTCGCGCCCTGAGCGAGAATTCATAAAAAGTACTCACAGGCCTTGAGGTGCAGGCGTGAGCCTCAAGTTGAAGTTGTGGCGTGCTTCTGAAAATACTTCATGTTGAACTTGCCTTCTCCTGGCGCTCTTTGCACGTGGTGGCCCAGCTGTGGTGCGCCACGCAGCAGCCCATGGCTATCCCCCAGACGTACTTAAGCCGCTTGTAGGCAGTCTCACTGCCCAAGATTACCACCTGCAAGCGCACAACCATCACAGCGCTTTAACTCAGAAATGATTACAGCAGTGCACTGTTTTAACTCAGAAGTGATTACAGCAGTGTACTGTCTTCACTTTCGCTTGAGCCGCTTGTAGGCAGTCTCGCTGCCCAAGATAACCACCTGCGAGTGCGTGGAGCGGTCAGACGGTGCACAAGCCGCTTTATTTTTGGTACATGAGTGTGACGGTGCTCAATTCAATGCCCAAGATGACCACCTGCAAGCGCACAATTATCACAGCGTTGAGTGGTCACAGCGGTGTACAAGCCGTTTTATTGCGGGTACACGGGTATGATTGGCCGTGCATTTGCCAAGTGTGACAGTGCTCAATTCAATGCCCAAAATGACCACGTGCGAGTGTGCGGTTTGAAAGAGTTGCAGCAGTTGAGAGGCCATTTTACTTCAAAGTATTGGATTTGACTCGATTGGGAGTGCAGGTTTGCCAACTTTGACAGTGCTCAATTCAATGCCCAAGATGACTAGTCTACCTGCCAGTGCGCAATTTCAAAGCGTTGCAGCAGTTGAGAGGCCCCTGTACTTTTTATTAATTCTCGCTCAGGGCGCGAAAAAGCCCAGATGATTGGCATCTAGCTGTAAGGAATCTACATGTCGTATGACAGTCTGAAAGTGTCGAAACGACAACCACTCAAACGCCGCCGCTGCCAAATGGCATCTCGGGGTCCTCCCCTACGTCCTCCTCCATGTGCCCCCCCCCCCCTGTACTTGTACTTTGAAGTACTGGATTTGATTTGATTGGCCGTGTAGTTTGCCAAGTGTGACAGTGCCTAGTTCAAGCAGGGGCAGTGGGGGTATGGCAGCGATACACCTGGACAGATGAACTAGCAAAAGTACGCAGAGTCCGCATTAGAAACGGACATCTGGCACTTCTGCTACGTGCACTCGGCATTGGCGTTATTGAACCGACAAGTAGGACACGGAATGACACACAAACATAAGCTAACCCTCCTCTATGTCACTGATTCGACAAATTTAACAAACTAACAAACAGTGTTCAAAAACTTGCTTGATAACCTCATGTACCAAACTCAAGTACGCCCCTCTTGCACCCCTTGCTAGCACTAAGTGCTCATGGTTGCAGACTATCTTCAAGAATGTGACGCTCACCCTGCAACCGCAGCAGCCACGCGTTTTGTGGCACCAGGACTGACATTCCTTTCACATCAGTCTTCCGGCTATTTACCCAACCTCAACATGTGATAATTTATGAAACTTCAACATTTTTATGCAACGTCAACATTTACACGACTTCAACACGTGACTCTCACCTCCTGCCCGTCCGCAACCGCCGCGGCGGCCCTGTCCAGGTCCTTGAGCACCGCCCCCCCGTGCGTCTCCACCAGCTTCTGCACGACCGCGTCCTCGCAGCCCGTGATCAGAAACGACATGCCCTCAAACAGGCTCGCGCGCGTGACCCGGCCGGGCGTCTTCTGCGACTGAGACCCCCCTTTGGGGGACACGACGGGGGTGATTGGCGGTCTCCCCCTGCCCCTCCCCTCTTCTCGCGCGCGCTTTCGCCGAGGCTGCGTGCCCCCCTCTTCTGTCGCAGCTGCAGGCACTGCCGACGCAGGCGCCGCCTTGCGTCGCTTAGGCGCGGCAGCAGCGACAGCGCCCTCCGCCGCAGCTGCCGCCGCTGCCGCCGCTGCCGCCGCCTCCGCCGCCGCCGCTGGCGACGCCTCCTCTGCCGCCACCACGCACTTCCCTCTGCGCGGTTTCTTGGCTGCAGCGGCGGCGCTTTGCACTGCAGCGGGAACTGGTGTTTCGGCCGCAGCTGCCGCCACAGGCGTCGCCGCCGCCGCCGCCTCCGCCGCTGGCAACGCCTCCACAGCTGCCGCAGCTGGCGTCGCCTCCTCTGCCGCCGCCGCACGCTTCCTTCTGCGTGCTTTCTTAGCAGTGGCGGCGGCACCTTGGGCTTCAGCGGGCACAGGCGCCTCGACCGCCACAGGCGCCTCCGCAGCCCTGCGCCGCTTTGCGCCGCGCCCGGCGGCAGCGGCAGCAGCAGGGACCTCCGCTGCGGCAGCTTCCGCCATCTCAACTGCCGCGTCAGCCGGCGCTTGCGCTCCTGCAGCAGCAGCTGCTTTGCGTTCTGATTCTGCCGCTGCTGGCGCTTCCGCCGCTGCGGCTTTCCGCCGCTTGCCGCCGCGGCGGCTGCCCTCGGCGCCGCTGGTTTTCGCCGCTTCTGCCACTGCCATTTCTGCCACTTCTACGGTTTGATGCTGCTGAGCGCTATCTTCAACAGCAGCAGCGGCAGCGGCAGCGGGCTCTTCTGCGGCTGCCGCAGCGCTGGTGCCGGAAGGGGTGCCCAGAGCGACAATGGCCATGATGCCCTCCGCTGCCGCGGTGCGCGCAGCTTGCGATGGCGTCGCCTCTGCTGCTGCTGCTGCTTTGTGAAACGCTTGCTCAGAAGCTGCCGCTCCCTCAGCTGCGTCTGCTGCCGCTGCCGCTGTTGTCCGCCGCTGCGTGCCTTGGCCGCCGCCAGCTTGTGCAGCAGCAGCAGCAGCGGCGGCGGCAGGGGCTGGTTCAGCTGCAGCAGGCGCTGTGACAGCGGCCGCAGCAGCACCAGCGGTCTCAGCAGGCGACGGCGGCGCAGCTGCGGCAGTGCTGAGGTCGTTTTGTGGCGCGCGCAGCGGCGACGTCGCTGCGAGCTCTGACATGCCGTAAGCCACATACAGGTGCATCTGCGCCTGCGTGGCCTCTTCGGCAGCCTTGCTGCCCTTGCCACCACCGCCGCCGCCGCCACTTCCGCCAAACTCCCCTTCGCCGCCGTCGCCACCACCGACGTCGCCGCCACTGCCAGCATCGCCAAAACCATCGCCGTCATCACTACCGCCTCCGCCGCCATAGTCAACTGCGTCGTCATAGTCACTGAGCGGCGCCTGTTGCAGCGTGGCGGCGTCTTCCATTTCCACAGCGGCAGCCGGCGGCGGCGGGCTGACCGCTGCTGCGGCTGCGCGGCGCTTGCCGGCGCCGGCGCCGCCGCTGCCGCCGCGGCTGCTGCCGCGGCCGCGCTTCTTGACCGCTGCGGCTCGTGGCTTCGCTTCCGCGCTGGCTGCGCTGGCAGCGCGTGCGCGCCACGCGCCGCCAGGCTCCGCACCCTCCTCCGCCACCGCCGCCGCCGCTGCTGCTGCTGCGGCGGCGCCCTCCTGGAGGCCGGCGAAGTAGTTGCGCAGCAGCGGCGGCGCGCCGCGCACGTGCGCCAGGACGGCGTCGGCGCTGTTGAAGTAGTCTACCCCCTCGCGCCCCCCGCGCACCTTCCCCCGGGGGGGCAGGTACACCCATGTCACCAGCCCCCGCCCGCTGCGCATCGTCCACCCGCGCGCGTCCTGCAGCCAGTGCCACAGGTCCGCCCACACGAGATTCTCGCCAGCGTCGTCGCCGCCGGCGCCGGCGCCGTTGCGCTGCGACGACGCTGGCGATGGCTCCCTGCTCGCCCTGCCCCGCTTGGCGCCAGCGGCTCTCGCAGAGGCCTCGACAGTCGTTGCCACTGCTGGCAGTGAAGCATCTGCTGCTGACAGCGCCGCTGACGCGGCCTTTCGCGCCTTCCCCTTTGCGCCCCCCTTCGCTCTCGCACGCGGCAGCGGCGGCGCATGCTCTGATTTTGCGCCTGCCCCCTTTCCCCCTCTGAGAGCCTCTCCCGCCTCCCGTCCGCCTTCCGCGCCGCCTCCCGCAGACCGTTCTGGAGAGCATTCCACGCTCGTTCCCCGGCGCGCGCGCTTCAGCTCGCGCTGAAGCTGATCCAGCGGCACGTTTGATATGCTGCACTGCCACGGCGCCCCCCCCCTCCCCCTTTCCCCCCCCCTCCCTCTGTCCCCGCCCCCTCCTTCCCCCTCTCCGGCTCAACCGCCGGGGGGCGCGCCTGAAACAGGTCCGGGTGCTTGGCGGCGGCGCGCGCGCGCAGATTGCCAGGGCCCACGCCGCCGGGGCTCCCCGGCTGCCGTTCATGTGCCGCCGGCAGCGGCGACGGCGGCGCCGGCGGAGCAGGCGAAGGCGGCGCCGCGGGCTGATCTGCGCCAGCAGCGGCGGCAGTGTCGGCGGCAGCAGCAACACTCCCCGCTTTTCTCTTGCGCTTTGGCGCCGCATCGGGCGCCGCGGCAGGCGGCTGGCCCGTCGCAATCCATGGCGGCTCCTGCTGCTGCAGCGGCGGCGCGCCGCGCGCGTCGTCGGCGGCAGCAGCAGCAGCAGCAGCGCTCAACTCAGCTGCCGCCGCTGCAGACCCCGCCTTCCGCTTCCTCAAAGCAGCAGCCGGTGCGGGCGGCGCAGTTTCGTCGACGGCAAAATCGCTCTCTCCGGTAGTGGTTCTGCGTGACTTTTTGCCAGTGGACTTTGCCTTTGCGCCGGCTTTTGCCACTTTTGCGGCCACCATGGGCGCCGGCGGCGGCGCTGCGGCGGCAGCTTGCGAGTCGAATTCGGCATAGCCGAAGGGGTCCATGGAGGCGCGGTCGGGTCCTGTGCCTGCACTTGCGCATACGTAGATGCACAGCAGGTCAGTTCAAGAATCAAATGTACCATTTGCTTAGGGCGCGGGAGCCCAGATGATTCATGTCAAGCTTGCTACCAGACTCTATACTACTGTGTACTTTGTGACAAGCGTCTCTCGACGCGCTGGGACGAACACTTTTCGTGCAAACGACATCGCCAAATGGCCGCCGATGTGCTTTTACGTACCTACTTGAGCAGTACCTACTTTGAAGTGCATATACATCGCCATGAATCCTACAATGGCCTGCGCAATATGGACCTTGTCAACAAGAAGCAGGCTCAAATGACACGTGCCGAAACGACATCTGCCCTATGCTACCCTGGCGCACCATTGCATCAGAAGCTCAAGTGCTGCACGTACAGAGCATCAACTGGGTACTTGAAGTTACAAGGTAGCACCGCAGACCTCAAACCACGAATAGAGGCACGGTGGCCGGCCAAGCACTGCCCCTTGCCCCGTAATCGACTGCGTACATGCATATGTATGCGTGGCAGCAGCGCATGACATCATCACCTGGGGGTTTCGAGCTCTCCGCGGCAGGCCCCTCTCTGCCAGCCTTCCCCCCGCCGGTCGCCTGCCAGTTCCCCAGCATCATGTTAGGCCGCTTCGGCTGCGCATGCGCGCGGGACACCTTCGGCTTCACCGACAACGCAGGGGACGCCAGAAACAACGCTGGCGCAGTGGGCCCCAGCCGCCGCCGCTTCTGCTGCCGCGCCGCCACTGCCGCGCTGTCGCCATCCCCGCAGCCGCCGCCGCCGCTACTGCTGCCTCCACGGCCGCCGCCGCCGCCGCCGCCACTGCTGGCGCCACCGCCACCACCACCGCCGCCGCTTTTACCAGTGAGCTCAGTGCGCGCGCCACCGCCGCTGCCGATGGTCACGAGCTTCTTGCGCCGCGGCGTTGGCTGCGCGGCAGCGGCGACAGGGCGGCTCCACATGTCGCTGCCTTCGTCCGCGCTGCCACCGCCGCGGCCGCCGCGACCGCTGCCGTCGTCGTGCTCATCTGCTGCCCCGACTCGCATTTGCGCCGCCGCTGCCGCTGGTTGAGTGCCGCGTTTCTGCCGCGATGTCTGCTCTGCGACCGGTGCAGCAGCAGCGGCCGATGACTCCGCGCGTTTTGTGCGCTTCTTGGCTGCTGTCAGCGCCGCCTTCGACACCGATCGCTTGTGGTCCTCCGCTGCAGGGACGGGCGACTGATCACGCTTCGCTGCGGCTGCTGCTGCCGCTGCTGCTGCCGCTGTATCCCGCTTCGCGTGCTTGTGCGCAGGCGACTTGCGTGCGGGCGCATCAGACGCCGTCTGCCGCCGCGCGCGCTTCACAGGCGACTTGACCCTTGCAGCGTCCGCCACTGCTGCCTCTGCCGGTTCAGCGTCTGCTGCCGCTGCCGCCGCTTCAGCCTCCAGAGCTGCTGCTGCGCGCTCCGCTGCCTGGGCGGCATCTCGCTCCGCTGCTGCCGCCGTCGCCGCGGCCGCAGCAGCCGCGGCTTCCGCTGCTGCCGCCTGTGCAGCCGCAGCCGCGGCGCCGCGGTGCGCTTGCGCCTGTGGCCGCCGCGCCACCGCCGCCGTTAAGCGGTGACTTTCCGACTCAGTGTCAGAGGAGGCGGGTGCCTGCTGAGCGGTGCTGTTGGAAGCGACGTCGCGCAGCAGCGCGTGCTTGACGTGCAGCAGCTGCTGCGTGCTGAGCATCATTAGGTCCTCGTCCTGCGTCTCATCGTCGTCAACCTCAGCTTCACTGCCCCCCTCCTCCGCCTCCTCCGCTTCCGCCGCCGCGGCCGCCGCCGCCGCCTCCGCCGCCGCTGCTGCCGCCGCCTGCGCTGCCGCCGCCGCGGCCGCCGCTGCCGCTGCAGCCGCCGCCGCCCTGTCGCTGCGAGCCTTGGCGGGTGCCCGCTGTTTCTGCGCTGTCGCGACAGCAGGTTTCGCGCTCTCGAGCCCGTGCCTGCTGCCGCCGCTGCTGGTGCTGGGAGCGCTGCCGCCGATGCTGTCGGCGCGGCTGCGCCGACTGGTCACGTTGGCGTGCGCGTCGCGGCGCTGTTGCTGAGCAGGCGATGCTGCAGCAGGCCCCCGCATGCCGTCATCATCATCATCACGCGCCCGCCGCTGCTGCGCGGCGGCGTGATGGCCGTTATGCTGCGGCCGCGCACTCGCCGGCGCCGCTGCTGCCGGCTCCACAGAGTGGCTGTACTCCAGATCGCCATCGCTGCCGCCGCCGAACCATCCACTGCCACCGCCACCGCCGCCACCATCGCTGTAAAAGCCGCTGTCCGCGTCATCGAACTGCGCCTCGCTCACGCTGAGCCGCTGGCGGTGCCGCGGCGGTGACGGCGCTGGCGGCGGCGGCGGCGACGGCAGCTGCACCCCCGACATGAGCTTGCTGACATCGAGCCCCCCGCTGTGCCCCCTGCGCGGAGCGTTGCTGCTGGCGCGCAGCCACCCCCCCTTCGACGCTGGGGGGCTCCGCCCCCCCGCCGCCCGCCCCCTGTCCCCCCCCTCTTTCGCGGGCGACGCCGCCGCCTCAGCAGCGGGCGCTGCGCTCGCGGTCGTAACATCCGCGGTCGGCGCCGCCGCCGCCGCCGTCGCGGCTGCAGCTTTGCGCGCCCGGCGCCGCTCCGCGCGCGGCAGCCTCAGGCCGTTCGGACTCTCCTCCTGCGCGAACACGTCGCCTTCGGCCGGCGGCGGCAGCGGCGGCGGCGGCGGCGGCGCCGCGGCGGCGGCGGGCTTGCCGAGCCGCGCCAGGAACGACAAGCTGTCCGCCTTGCTGTTGGCCTGCGAGATGGTGTCGGTGCCGCCGTCCGCGCCGCCGCCGTTGCCGAGGCTGTGCTCGTTGCCGACATGTGCGACTGCTGCTGGTTTTGATGACACCTGCGCTGCTGCTGCTGCTGCTGCTGCCTCGGGCTGCACTGGCAGCGCTGGCGGCGCTGCTGCTGGCGCACCGCCGTTGCGCGCACTGCTGTTGCTGCCTCCGGCGTCGCCGTGTTCAGCGGCGCTGTTGCCAGGAACTGCATCGGAGTGCAGCAGCGGCGCAGCAGCAGCCGCCTCGCCACGCATGCCGCTACCGCCGGCCACTGCTGGCAGCAGCGGAGGCGCCTGTGGCAGTGGCAGCGGCACAGCAGCCGCAGCATCAGGAGCTGCCGCAGCGTCAACGGGCGTCGCCGCGGCGGCGCCAGCCTCGGCGTCAGCAGCCGCGGCGGCGTACGGCGACAGCAGCAGCGCCTGCCGCGACTCGCGGCTGTCCTGGCTCGGCAGAAAGTCCGCCTGCCGCAGCACATAGCGGTACGCCGGCGGCGACAGCTGCGGCATCTCCGACAGGCTGGCTTCGGCTGCGCCGCTCTCGACGGGCGCTGCCGCCACAGGAGCGGGCGGCGGCATGGATGCCGGGGTGGCGGGCGGGCCCGCTGCTGCAGGTGCTGGCTGCGCATCCGGTGCCTGCTGCTGCTGCTGCTGCTGCGGCGGCGGCTGCAGCGGCGCATTGTCGGCAGCGGCGGCAGCGCGGCCAATCGGCTGCGGTGTCTCCCCCGTCACCGTCCACCCGTGCTCCGCGTGGCTGTGCTGCATGGGGCTCCTGAACGGCAGCGCGGCAGCGGCAGCTGCGGCGCCTTGCCGCTTGGGCTTCTTACCGGCGGCAGCAGCAGCATCGTCGCAGCTGATCGCTGCCTCATCCTCCGCGGCAGCCCCCGACACCCCCTGCTGAGGGGATGCCTCCACCTGGCTGTGACGCTCCGGACTGTCGTGCGCGGCGGCGGGGTGCTGGGAGTCCGCCGCGGCGCCGCCGCCGCCGCCGCCGCCGCCGCCGCTGTAACTGGCGACATAGTGCAGGCCGGTGATGCTTTCGTCGTGCGATTTCACACTGGCCTCCTGCAGCTCGCCGCCGCCCGCTTGTCCAAGCGCCGCACTGGCATGCTCAGCAGCGGCGGCGGCAGCGCTGCCGCCCCCTTGTTCGAGCGCCGCGCTGGCATGCTCAGCAGCGCCGGCGGCAGCGGTGGCGGCCGCAGCGCTGCCACTCTGCTGCTGCTGCTGCGCAGCAGACTCCTCCAGAGGCGTGGCGCCCGCAACGCTGCAGCGTTCCGCGCTCGCTTGCGCGCCAGCGGCGCCGCCAGCAGCAGAATAAACATGCGCCAGCTGCCGCAGCGCCTCCGTTGAAAGGGTGGCGGCGTCCGCGAGGCTCGGATGTTCGGAGCTGGCCTGCGCACCGGCCGCGGCAGCGGCGGGCACAGGTCCGGCAGCAGCTGCTTGCGACCGCGACGCAGCGCTGGGCAGATCCGCCGTGTCCGCAAGGCTCGGATGTGCGGAACTCGCAGCGGCGGCGGCAGCAGAAGAGCTCAGCTGCTGCGCTGATGATGCCGCAATAGCATCAGAAGCGTCGTTTATGTGCGCTCTCTGGGTGTCGCGCTGTGGTGCACTGAGGTCGTGCGCTGCCGCTGCTGCCGCCCCTGCCGCCGCTGCCGCTGCCTCCGCTGCTGCCGCCGGCGCCTCTGCTGACAAAGGGCCCGCATGCACGCCGGCCCCCTTGCCACCGCTGCTGCTGCTGCTGCTGCTGCTGCCGGCGCCGCTGCTACCAGCCGATTGCATACCTGCATGCTGCGCCTCCTCATGCTCTGTGCCGGCAGCGCCCTGCTGCGCCCCGCTCGCCCGCCCCCCAGCATCCCCCGCCCCGTCCACATACCGCAGCGCGCCAGCAGGAGCGGGCCGCGCACTGGTGCCGTCCTGTGACTCTCCTCCCCCGCCCCAGCGCTCCCCGACACGCCGCCGTGCCGCGCCGATGTGCGAGTCCGCGGCGGCAAAGTACGCCCTGGCGGCATCGTGCTGGTGGCGCTGCTCGGCGCTGGGCTGAGCGCTGCTGCTGCCGTCCAGCCGCAGCGACGCGAACGCCTGCGCCGCCGGCGTCACGGGCACGCTCTGCTCCTGCGCGCGCCAGCTGGCGCTGCCGCTGCCGCCGCGCCGCGGTGAGTTATCTGCAAGCGGTGTCGCGTCGCCGTGGCTGTGCTGCTGAGGGCTGTCTGGAAGCGGCGGCGATGGCAGTGATTCCGCCGCTGCGGCCGCATGCTCTGGCGGCCGCAATGAAGCGCCGCTGCCGATGCTCTGCGCCGCCGCCGCCGCCTCAGCATCGGAGTGTTGTTCCTCTGAATGAGGGTGAGCACTGCTGCTTGCTGCAGCCTCTGAGCTTTGCTGCTGTGAAGCTCCGCTTCGCAAGGCCCCATCCTCCCCCTCCGCCAGCCGCTGACTGGAATCCGCTGCTGCGCCGGTGTGCGCTGCTGCTGCCTCCACCGGTGCCGGCCGCTCCTGCGCTGCGCAAGCGCGCGTATTGCTAGCTCCATGCTCCACCACCCCACCAGCACTCTGCTGCTGCTGCAGCTGCTGCTGCTGCTGAGCATCACCGGCCGCAGACTCCGCGGCACTGCCGCCCTCCATTGCGGCAGCAGCATGTGACTGCGCGGCACGATCTCCTCCCCCCCCATCATCTACTGCTGCATTATCAGCATGATCGAGCTGCTGTTCATTGGCAAAATCTGCGCCCGCCTTGGCGCCACTGCCGCCGCCGCCGCCGCCGCCATTCTCGTCATCTGACTCGATCATCGTGCGGTCAGCGGCACCGCTCCTAGCGATTGCTGGCGTAGGCGGCACTGCCGATGCGCCGCCATTTCCGCCACCGCCCGCTGCCGCTCCGGCACCAGATTTCTTCACGCCACCGGCATCTGGCGTGAAAGGAGGGGGGATGGAAGGCGCGCGCGGCGACTTGGTGCATGTGCCCGCTGCCGGCGCTGCTGCTGCTGCCTCCGCCGTCGGCGCAACAGTGCCCACTGCCACATCGGGCGCTGTTTCCGCTGCCCGCAGCGTCACCGCCACTGCCGCCGCCGCTGCTGCTGCCGGCGCTGCTCTGGTGGCCGGCTGCAGCTGCGCAGCCGCTGCTGGCGCGCCCGGCGTGGCGGCACATGCAGCATGCGCAAGGCGCGGCGGCGACTGCGCAGTAGCTAGCATCATGGACGCGCTGCAGGAGCTGTGCTCCTGGTCACCCGGAGACTGCAGCGGCTTCGGCTTCCACGCCTGCGCGAAGTACGCTCTGCCGCTGGACTCCTGCGCGAAGACAGGGGAACTGGAGGCCGCTGCTGCTGCTGCTGCTGCTGCTGCGCGGCCGCTGTGACGCGTTGCGCTCGTTGGGGAGGCCAGTGCTGCCGATGCTCGCGCACTGCTCCCCTCAGACTCGAGCGAGTCCAGCGCCGTGGTGTTGAACATGAACCTGCTCTGCTGCATGGGTGTCGCCGACTGGCGAGACCCATCGGCATCGCCGCCAACACCGCCACCGCCAACTGCTGCAGCACCTCTGCTCGCCGGCGAGTTTTCTGTTGGCGCGTCCACCTGTGTAGCGCCGCCGTCATACATGTCGCTGAACCGCTGCGTGCCGCCGTTTTGTGCCGTGCATTCAAATCGCTGGGCGCCTTCGCCATCGGACTCATCGATCTCGGTGCCATTTCCGTCATCGCCGCTCTCCACATCATCCTGCAGCTGAGTGCCGCCTTCGCCTATGTCCTCCATTGCTGCTGCTGCCAGCCAGCAACTGGCTGAACTACTGTCCGGGAAGCTGTGAGAAAGTGAGGGTTTGTGCTGAAGTCGAGCACACCAACTGCCACCAACACCCAAGCGCCAGGTCAAGCAGTCAGCTAGCGGCTGAATATCTGCAGGCTTCCGCCATTTGATTGATGCTTCTTCCCGCTGTGTGCTTACGCGCGAAAAAAAGTCAGCTCTGGGAACTTGAACTTTAGATCTTCAACTCCTGAGATTTTTTCACAGTGTGCAGGCTGCCAGCAATGAAGTTTCCATCATGCGCAGTGGCTCTGATCCTTTGTTTGCTAGCTCCCGATGATGTCGTGGGAATGGCCGCTGGGGCCAGTAGCAGTCATCTGGTCATCGGCCTCGGTGCCCTTCTCCAAAGATCGCTCACGTTCGCCCCTCCTCAGGGCTTCCAGCCAGGCGCCGTCAACACAGCCACGGTGGCAGAGCAGTCAGCGGGAGGGCAGGGGCAGGAGCTTGCAGCAGCGCTGGCATCGCTGTGCAGCGATGTCAAGCTGGTGCAGCTGGTCGGTGGCAAATCGGGACAGGCGCTGTGCGATGCGCTGTCACTGAGACATGCAAACATCGAGCTGCTGTCTACATGGACGGAGTCTCCCACGAGAGCCAGGTACATGCTGCTGGATCAGCGATGGGGAGAGAGGACCACTGTCCTGGAGCCTGACAGTACACAGGTGAGTGGTTGGCAAACTCTTCCGAAGCACATCATCATGTCAGCAAACTCATCAGGTGATCCTGTGTCGGGAACGGCCAGCGGCTATAGTGTGGCATTTAGGGCAACAAGCCATTCAGTAGGTTTCAAAGCACATTTGCGAACAGCGCATCACCGCCGCTGAAGACGGGCTCATTTTGCCGCAGACCGATGCTTCTGCTCAAGAAAAGTGGCAGTTGGTCCCGCATGATGCTGTGGGTGTCAGGAAAGTGCTTATGTGTGCACGATGCATTCCCAGAGAAACGGCGTCCACTGACCAACTGTGCATTCATGTGGACTAGACACCAATGCATACGCCTCAAGCAGGATGCATGTGGGCCCTCAGCCCATGAGCTGACACCCTGCAAGAGCAGGCGGTCGCGCCTTTGCAATGCAATGCACCAACCGTATTGCGTCTCGAGAGTGTCGCACTCGCATTGCTGGCCTGCTTTGCCGACATGGATTTCTATGGCTCCGCCGCGCTGCGCGCTCACAACAGATGTTAAGCAGACATTTCTTGCCATCCAGCAACCATTTCGTCTCGAGCAACGAATGCTTGGCAGGCTTGTCAGATTTGCTGTGGTGACTTGTAAAGGCTCTGTCGTTGCTGCGCGCTTGCAGCAGGCGCGGAGCAGTCCTTTCTTGCTATTGAGCGACCATCCCATGTCGAGCGACACAAGCTTGTCGTCTCTCCTCTCCAGTGCATGTATTGCAGTGGCTATGCTGCTGTAGGCGACGGAGCAGGTGTCACTGCAATTCGGAAAGAAAAAAACCAGCCATCGCGTCAGGATCGACGCGTGCTTGCCTGGCTGGCCTCATTCGTTGACATGCCTGACATGTCTGTCAATGGCGCCGCCGCTGCCGTGCTGTGCGCTGATGAAAGGCGCAGAGCAAGCTTTGTTGCGATGAAACAACCGCCGCGTCTTGACCGAGGACTTACTATCTGGCTCGCCCGATTCGCTCACACGTGTGAGATATGCGTATCATTGCCGCGCGCAGATATCAGGCGCGGAGCAGGCGTCGCTGGCGCAGCAGGTCGTGCAGAGCACTGCTGACACAGAGCTGGCGAGCCTGTCGATCATGGGCGATCTCCCAGCAGGCCTCTCGCACGACATATACGGACAGGTGATGCAGGCCGGCATAGAGAGAGCTTGCGTTTGCATAGGGCTGGCGCACGAGAATGATAGCAGATCAAAAACAACAATATACAATAGCTGTATAGTGATATATCATACGCGAGCGTAATTATGTATACGGAAATGTGATATAGGTTGCCATGGAGAGAGAGAGAGAGAGAGAGAGAGGGGGGGGGGGGGGTATGAACTGGTTTGGCATGGCAGCATGACAACAGATATCAACAGATTCTGAGTGTACGTACTACATGTGCCTCCTGGCAATATGCACAGCCATGGCTCAGAGCTGGTTGTAGAACGGAGGGGCGTCATGAGCCCATTAAGTACTTGAATGGCGTTCTGCTCGCACATGTGGCAGCTTGGGTATAGTACGGTGACATTGTATATATTTATTTAATGATGGAAAGGAATCAAAAGTTCGTAGAGGTCTGGGTGACAAGCTGTGGTTAGCCACATGTGTCTTCCACCAATAATTGTGGTTGTCGCTGCTGCAGCCATTGGCCACGGTCAAACAGTGCCTCCATATCCACAGTAGAAAGACTTCTGTGTGCAAGCTTTTTATCGCATGTCAGTCACACTTGCTAGTGCACTTTGAGTCCTTCATTACACTATCATCACGTATCCTACATGCTTGCAACTTATGCGGCCATGGCACAGCGTGTTCTGCGGGAGCAGAAGCTTGCATTCGAAGCCGCGATGATCTTTCTCATCACAGTTGCACCAGCAGTGCGTTCACCCGGTTGAACTACATGTAGCAGGCATGTGCAAGTGACTCTACTGTCCAGAACGCAAGCTGGCACACTCAACAGCACCCAGCAGCTCACTCACACACATCAGCAACGTCTTTCGCGGTTCGCTGCCAACAGCTGCTAGAAGGGGTCCTGCAAGGAAGCAAAATGGGGGATGTACCGGTCATGCTGGGGTCTGTGGCGGGGGCAGCTGCAGCGCTCAACACGGGTCACGTGAAGTTGGTGAAGGCAAGTCGCTGCTGCAGCACCTGAGCACGCGGTTCACAGTGATGTGCAACGTCACCAGCATTTGGCGCATATGAGTGGCAATGCGCAGTCGGAATGTGCGTTCGTCAGGTGCGAGTGTGTACAAGGGATGTTTTCACAAAATTCGATAGTTCAGGTGGACTTCAACAGTCGTTCATAACATTCAGAGATCAACGCCGCTTGCACTGCGGCGGGCCTAGGGTTAGAGACAAAAAAAAATGTGTCACAAGTTCAAGTACGGAGTTCAATTGGGCACATCACTCTCATGGCTATCAGAATAGGGATGCTGACCGCATGCTGTGACAGGCGTTCACGGTCGATACGCCCCGGTGTTTGTGCGCCCTCTCGCACGCACACTGAACTTCCAACTTCAACAACACCTTCAAGTACTTCTACGCATTTGTGCACCTTTACGCATTACATATGTGGTAAAAACGGAGCCAAGAGCCACGGCGCAGTGGCGCAAACGCGTGCCACAGGCATCATTGACTCCGCTCTCACTGTGCCCATGCATTGTCGATGCATTCTCTTTCACTCAAACAAGCAGAGAAATCAGCCAAGGTGTGGTGCTTCACGGTGCTGCAGACATGCGCACAGGCGCAACTTGCTGTGCTTTCAGCGCCAGGCTTGTCTTTGCACTGGGAACGCATCGCTGCCACTTGCATGTTGCAGGCCGCTGACACTGCTGCCTGCATGCGCATACTTAAGTGCACCGCAGCATGAGCTGCCGCAACTCCCCGTACCCTCTAAGCCAATGACAAGGTCATGTGGTCCCGGGAGCTATTCCCCCTTGCGATTGGCTAACCCTCCACTTCCTATCTCCAACTTCAACTTCAACTGCTGCAGATGGACGCCAGCGATCTAGTACGCCTAGCGAACATCAATGAGACGCTGACGCGCACCACCCGCACCTAATCTTCAACTTCAACTGCTGCAGATGGACGCCAGCGACCTCTTACGCCTAAAGAATGTCTAGGAGACGCTCACTTGCACCACCCCGCACCTTCAACTTCAACTGCTGCAGATGGACGCCAGCGACCTGTTGCGCGTAGCGAACATCAATGAGACGCTCACGTGCACCACCCATCTTCTTCTGTAACTTCAACTGCTGCAGATGGACGCCAGCGACCTATTGCGCCTAGCGAACATCGACGAGACACACTCGCGTGCACGTGGATGGAGGACAGCCTGCGCATCGCCGCCGTGCGTCTGTTCCGCCTGTACCCTTGTTCCGATCACAAGGTCATGTATGCTTTTCCCATCCTGATGGCTGCCTCACCCACCCCACCCCTATCTTCAACTTCAACTTCAACTGCTGCAGATGGACGCCAGCGACCTCTTACGCCTAGCCACATCAATGAGATCCTCATGTGTACCTGTCTCCTACTTCAACTTCAACCGCTGCAGATGGACGCCAGCGACCTCTTGCGCTTAGCGAACATCGACGAGACGCTCGCGTGCACATGGATGGAAGACAGCCTACGCATCGCTGCTGCGCGCCTGTTCCGCTTGTACCCTCGTCTGCCATGGATCGCCGCCACGCACGGCATGCTGCCCCCCGTGCTCTTTGACCGCGAGAGGTATGGGGAGGGGGAGGGGAAGGGGGAGGCAGCACCTGCAGGAGCGAAAGGTACGCCCATTGGCTGTACTGTACTGTAGCCTCCAACCGACGTCGACAGACCATCGCACACTCTGACGCAGCGCTGCGGTCACAGGAGCCATTGGACAATGCATTGCTGACACTGATCTCATGATGACTACCGGCCAACAACCGACATCGCTATACATATGTACTTCTATATGTATAGACTGTCGCGTACCCTGACGCAGTGCTGCGTTCACGTAAGCCACCTAGCCTACATCGCTGACACCAATCTCATCGATGCCTACCGGCCTCAAACCGACGTCACCCTGATGCAGTGCTGCGTTCACAAAAGCCTAACCCTAACCCTAACCCGGACAAATGCACCACTGACACTGGTCACTAATCTCAGTAATCTCATAAATCTTATGTGATGATGCTCCGCGCCAGGCACGCGCGTGAGCGCCTTCTACCGCTACCACGCGCGCATCCCGGACCCCGGCGCGGCAGGTGTGGCGCGGCTCAGCGCGGCGCTGCTCGCCGCCTGGGCCTCCGGGCGCAGCGTCCCTGACGCCTTCGAGGCAGCGCTCGTCGGCGTGTGCGGCGGCGAGGAAGGCTGCGTGCGCTGCGAGCTCGTGGACTGCGGCGGCGACGACAAGGGGTGGGACACGCTGTGATCGCAGTGTGTGCGTGTCGCGGAGCGCCGCCGTCGCCGAGCGCCCCGCCGTTGCCCACCAATGCAATGCGGCCAGCGCAGAGTCGGCGGCGGCGGCGGCGTGTCGCTGGGCGCCCCGCTGTTGCCCGATGCAGAAAAAATGCGGCCAGCACAGAGCTCAGGCTCCGATGACAAGGGCTGGGACACGCTGTGATGGCAGCGCTCCGCGTGTGCGCGTGGCCAACTGAGCGCCGCTGTCGTGCGCCCAGGTGGCGTGCATGCAACGCATTTCGGTACCTGCCCAGGTGTCATCAATGCAATGCGGCCAGCACAGAGTCGTTGTCGGCGGCGGCGGTCGCTGAGCGCGCCGCTGTCACCCAATGCAAGAAAGAAATTGCGGCCAGCACGGAGCTCAGGCTTCAATGATGGCGCGTCTCTCGCGGCGCAGTAGCAGTGCGCCCTGCAGAGCGCATGTTTCAAGTAGCATCCGAGTGCGCGCAGCTGCTGCAGAGCTGCAGTGTGTGGAGGTCGAGCACGCGTGTTTGACCGCCGCTTGTGTATCGTAACGTGAGGAGGGGGGGGGGGGCAGTTATGCTTTCCTTCCATGCTTCTTTGAGAAGGTGGACGGCGGTTAAAGGGTGATGTCCAAGTGTGACTGATTGACCAATCAGCAGCTGGCGTGAACAGTCACAGCATCATGTTTTTTGGTAGTTGGCCAATGAGCAACTTACAGTGATCAGATGTAATTTTTGACAGTTTACGAAGCTGACAACAGCACAGGCCGGTGAGCCTGCACTGTACTGCCACTCATTGATGCTGTGAGATGCAGAGAGCGCGTGCACCCAAATGATATGCACGCTGCGGCTTGCTTTCGAGGATGGGTGTAACCAAGGAAGGCACCGCAGGCGACGATCGTCGCCCCTACCATTGGTGTCGCTCTAGCTGCCTCAGCTCGTGAGAGAGCGCTTCACAATACCGGTACTGACACAGCATGATTTGGGTCTCGGCTTTAGGGGTTGGCAGTCGTTCTTGCCGTGGGCAGAGGACAGTTTCGCTGTCGACACCTCGCATCATGACCAGTATATATGCACAGTGTATGGCGGTATGTATGGCGCCGTACTGTGTACACAAGTTGCAATAAGTTGCCCCCCCCCCACACACAAACACACTCTATCACAACAATGCTATAAATGCAGCCGTACGCTGCTGCTCCTGGTGTTGTTTGTCTTTATGTGTTGTGTGCTGAACTCTGCCACTGCTGAAGTCAATCACCATAGTTTGCGATGCATGCCGCATTTGGGCGGCGTCAGCGGACGAGTGTCCTTGGCTGTTTGTGCATAGTGCGCGCCATGCCATGTCCATCACAACGGTTGCGCATGTCAGTGCTGTGACTTTTGTGCCAGCACAGCGGCGTATATTTGGTCGGCTTTGATGCATGACTGAACAGCCGCTCGACAGCAATCGCCAATCGTGCGAAGCTGGGGCAGCTGCTTGACCTCGGCACATATATGCACACGTACTCCGTCAGCGTGGGTGTCCGGTAAAGCACAGGTTTGATCTACAATGTATGCCATAGTACCCATTCGACGCACTTGACTTGCTCAATGCTGTCTGTGCAGAGGGTGCCCATTGCAATGAAAACCGTTTGCAGATTGCGCTCCGGATTGCGCCTTGCACAGTTCCCAGAGGCAGCCACCAGCTGATTTGCCCCATGGCAGTGCCCCGCCTAGGAACCACAATTGCAGCCAGAACTCGGGCGAAATGCCACATTACATTCAAGATCTCGAAAGTCGGCAAAATCCAACAACGCGCAACAACGCGTTAAAACGCGCTGCGAACGCACTCGAACGCACTCGAGTGCGTTAATGTGCACTTCTGCCACCATGCTCGCGTGCACCTTTCCACAGTTTTGTGCGTTAAAGAGAGCTATAACGCGTTCAAACGCGTTATAACGCGTTTTCCGCAAAAAAACGCACTATAACGCGCTCTGCCCGTGTGTGAGGTTTCATCCTGCTGAGAGTGAATAACGCACTTTAACGCGTTACAACGCGTTCCTGGCAGTGGGATGTGCCAGAAACGCGCTATAATGCGTTTTGTCGTCGTGTGAAGAATGCACTAAAGCGCGTTATAACGCATTATAACGTGCCCGTTGCGTGGAGAATGCACTATAGCGCGCTATAACGAACTATAACGCGCACCGAGCGCGCTTAAGTGCACTTCAACGCGTGGTCGGTTTTTGGCAAACTTGTTGCAGTGGTGCCCAAGATCTGGATGACTTCAACTTTGATTTGAATTTCACTAAAAGCTCTTCTTTTAAATTGTGAACTTTTGTTCCCGCCTCGCTGTTTGTTGCGCAGCCTTCTTTGTAGGTGGATCAAGCACGACCGCGACCGCCATCCAGGTTTCGGACCACTTCTCGATCGGTGCTAGCAGCGCCTGCTGCACCTGTGAGGTTGCTTCGTGCTTTAGGACTGGCATCGCCGAAAAAAGGTGCGTGCACTTGCTGAAAGACGTTGCGGCAAAAATGCCAATGCGTTGTGTTTGCTGCTGCAATAGGCAATCACCGCACGGGCATCTGGCTGCCTGTGATGCACATTTGCATGGATGGTCTGAGTGACCTCGTGACCTCACGTCAGATATTCTGGAGTGGGGCGCAGTACGCATTTTCCGCCATGGGAAAGAATTGTGCGGAGCATCAGAGTTACTGAATAGCAAATCCTCTTCCATCTGTGGCAAATCAGCTCGACCAGTGTTGCAAAGCCCAGCATGTCAAGTTGCTGTGACATGAGCCCATGCAGATTCTGTCATGAGCCGGCTCAAACTGCCTACAGAGGCCTGCAGTGACCACTTTGATAAAAAATGGCGCTGCTATCTTCTTCAACCCCACTGATCCGTGCTAATCAAAGGTTGGGCTTGTGGTTGTTCCACTGCAACTTGCGCATGGACATAATGGCATGATTGTGGTTTGGCTCTGATATATTGTATACTTGAACTGCATTACCATTTCTTCAACTCTGTCATTCATGAAAGTGGTCATTTGAGAGCTGCTGACACAACACCTCATAGACTGCAACACCGAACAGCAATGCTACAAGCAGCGCCAGCGCGCTTTGCCATTCAAATCCGCTGAAGCGCAGCTGTCACGTGCCTCTGCACCTGCAGGCACACCCCAACGGTCCGCAGCGAGGCGTAACTGACATGCCAGGGCCGCCTGCAACCGTCACGCTGAACGCGGGAGGCGCGTACTTTGAGACGACGCCGGCCACCCTGCGCAGCGCCCCCGGCTACTTGCGCAATCTGCTGGCAGGGCGTCAGGGGGTGCAGCTGAGCGATGGTGGCAGCTACTTCATAGACCGTTCTTCGCAGGTGCGGCGGTGGTGTTGAAGTTGAAGTTCTACACGCGCGGCGGGAGAAGCGCTCTTCGCGTTGTGACTCAGTCAGGCTGGCGCTCGTGGTGATTGCTGTTGCCGTGGCAGCCAGAACTATCAACATCAATTAACATCAGCTTCAGCAGGTTGTGCGTGGTGTGAGACGCGAGCCTCATGCCAGCTATTCGGCCGTGAATTCATGAATTCAAGCAGCATGACCGTGGCGGCAGCATAGAGTTGTTCGCAGTCACCTACGCGGCTTTGTCAGCACCACTGATCATGCTTGAGCTGTGTGCTTCGACTTGCAACAGTTGCGCAGGAGGACAACTCAATATCACTGACGGTTGAAGAATGATACCCCCATGAATTCAAAGTCGCAAAAAGCGCCGAACTAAGTGCTCCACAGCATGGCAGGGGTCTTCGTGTGCGCCTAACCCTAGCCCTAACTGTAACCCTAAGCGGGCCAGCCTACCACGTCGTTCTTTGTCACCTACGCCTGCTTATCCCTGTGCGTCCCCTGCCTGCAGCAATTCGACCGCATCCTCAACTTCCTGAGGGGCGTGCCTCTGCATCTAGAGCTGCTACCAAAAGCCGAGCTAGCGGCCCTCAAAGAAGAGGCCGCGTTCTACCGCCTCGAAGCCCTCGTGGCTGCTGTAACCGCAGTAACCGACGCCCAAAAGCCCCCTCTACCCCCGGCATTCGCGCAAGGGATGAACTACGCTCTGACCGACGAGGGCACCGTCGCGACGAAAACGGGCGCGGAGGGCTGGAATGCCACGGTCCTGAGGCCAGAACTCAAACCCGCACGCAGCTCTTCGTGCGTATCGTTCGCAGCGCAGACTCGGGGCTCATGATCGGCGTCGCCCCCGCGGCCATCGACCAATCCGCTTCGCACAACCACGCGCGCGGCCGGTACCTCCACGCGCTCGACGGGAGCTTCTTCGCGTGCGGCGCGAGCTTCCCCTATCACTTCACGTGCGCGCCCACCGGCGCCGGCGGCCGCGACGGCTGGGACCATCAGGGGGTGACGATACGCGCGGGCTCCGTCGTCGGCGTGGAGCTCGACATCAACAGATACCTCTTCTTCTCGGTCGACGGCGTGGACGTCAAGGGCGGGCAGCCGGCGTGCGTGCTGCCGCCGCGGTGCCCGTCCGTGCGCCTGGCGGTGGTCATGAAGGATGCGGGCGACGCGGTCAAGATTCTGCCGAACGAGCTGCTGGCGGTGCGCCGCCGCGCGCCTCGGGGGTAGGCGGGGACAACTTCAAGTTGAAGTGAGGGCTGCAGCTGCGCGCGCTTGGAGGCGCCGCGGCACTGTGAGGGAGAGGCGAATTGAGCTTGGGTGCGGCGTATTCGGGCTCGTGCCTCGCTTGGCATACACGCAGATGGTTCGAGCATGCAGTGCTGTTGGCTGTCATTGAGCTGGTGCATGGCAGTGGAAGGCGTGCCTACCTCGTCACACATGCAGACGGTGCCTCCCTCGGCATACAGGAGAAGATGAGTGTGCACGCTGCAACCTCAAGTTGTCGGGTGTGACTGGGTGCTGTTGGATTCTGGACCGCGGGAGTGAACGCGTCGTCTGCCATTGCCCGATTGCTGATGCCACAAGTGATTCATTGCCAATCAGGATGGCATGCTGCTTGACAGACGCGCAACAGTGCACATCTCCTGTTGTGACAATCCACAGAGGCTGCCAGAATCAACATGTGTCAGCGTGTTTGTGCTGTTGCCGTAGTTGGCAGCCTCTGCATGCATGTCACGAATTCTTGAGACCTGGCGGCGGCTCAGATCAAGGCATGGTGTGAACGCCCGTCATTGATATGTTTGCGGGGCAGCTGAGCGTCATCACAATTTCAAGATTTGCACGAGCCCATGGATTGAAAGCTGTTGCTGAACACTTGCATCCGCGTCGTTCTGGAAACGCCTGAACAGTCAAGTCGCTCAGCATCATACGGCTGCATGCAATGCATCTGGCCTGCTAGTACGGCATGCAGGGGCAAGGTGCCTTTCAGCAGGGTTGGGCTTTAAGTTAGGTGTGTTGCTTGCATCGGTGTTGGCGGCTGCCCGGTTGTCTACGGAATTTCCTGTGCACGTCAGACAAGTAGAGCCACCAAACGAAAGCAGCAGGTGAAAGGCATGAATGCACCCTGCACTCTTGCTCTCACAACTTCAGGCCCACCAAGAGCGTCTCATTATCAAAACAGGGGAGGTATAATTTTCTCTATCAGGCATCATCAGGCACAAATTTTCGTGGGCAAGGGCACAAAAAAAGAAAAGATGGCAGTCCTTCCGTCACGCGATTTGTTGGCATTGGACAAGGCTGGTGCTGTAGAGCTCGCTGAATGCCCCTTCATTGGGCACTGCAGATACAGCGCTGAGGCATGAGGACAGGCAGCGTAGGGGCACTGCATTCGGTAAAGCCACCAACACCTTGGACGGCATCAGTGAGCAGACGTGTTGAGCATCATCCACTCTCGCCAGGCAGGGTACCGCACAGCCATTTCATCATCACTGCAACTACAGCCAGCACACTGTGCACATGTAAACGGCATTTGATGTAGCAGCAAGTTCACTTGGGATTCCGAGACAAGGTCTGTCTGCGCCGGTTGGCATCGACACGCTGAGCATTGCTGGGGATAGGGGGACAGGGGGCTGCACAACCTGGATAGGGGGAGTGGTGAACGCAAGAGCGAATGCACCAACCAAAGGAAAACAGAAGGGAGCGTGCAGTACTTGCAGCTGTGCTACCCCCCGAGAGACTTTGCGCAATACACCACTGCTGTGCAAGTGATGTTCGCGAGCATGTGCACTAGGCATAGGGAATGCAAAACTTTGGCTTTTCGCTCTTGGCTCAGCTGAAGAGAGAATGTACTGGCTACTCTGAGATGAGCAAAGAAAACCTGAACCTTGGAGCAGATCGCTGCTTGGCAGCACCATCAGACCCAGATATTCGCGTGGCAAGTGCCAGCGAGCGACGGGGCGTGAACTCTGTTGAGCGCTGCTGCACACTCTAACCCAGACAAGGAAGCGCATACCTCCATGAAGTACACGCTACTGTGCGGCCGTGTTGTCGATGCGACGCATCTCGGTACAGTGTACAGTACAGTACAGAGTCGTACACGTACAGGGTTCACGTCGAGATGCGTTGCATCGACGACAGCTGGGCGCCCACTACCTACCCACCCACCCCACCACTCCAGAACTATGTGAACTCTGCATGTGTGAAATCTGTATAGACCTGTGTGAAATTTTCTGTACTCCCTACCACGCAGTGCGGCCAATGACGGAAGTGGAGTACAGGTGTATGGCCCACTTGCGCGCCTCCGCGATCACAAACACGCACGCTGAAAACCCAATGGCGTAGCCCCAGTTGACCGCGGGCACCGACCCCGTGCCGGCCACCCTCTGAATCGCAGGAACCTCCGTCAGAATCAGCGCCACAGCGTAGGACCCCAGCCACGCGGCGACGACGCGCGGCACGACGCGGACCTCGCGCAGCACCGCGCGGCAGCGCTCAGAGAGCCCGCTGCCGCTGAGCACTGCCTCCACGAAATAAGGCGCCTTGCGGCGGATGCTCAGCAGGTGGCCCATCTGCCCCACCACGAGCGTAACAAAGAAGACGGAAGAGGCCGTGTTGGCAGCGCTCAGCTGATCGGCGGCGCGCGCCCCGCCGCCCTGCCCCCAGTCCCACGCAAACAGCAGCTGGCCGGGGGCGTAGCCGGCGGGGAACGGCGACTCCGCTACTTCAACTTGAAGTTGGTCATTGATGGTGGGGCCGCGCGCCGCCATGTACGCAAAGTAGTTGATGAATGCGGCCGCGGAGATGAGGTTGGCGTAGAAGAGGTAGGCGTAGGCTACGAGCCGCGCGTCTACGAGACGCGCCTTTCGTACGTCGCGCGGCGGCTCCGCCATGATGCGCGGCTCCGGCGGCTCGTTCATGAGGGCGACGCCCGCGAAGACGTCCGTCGCGACGGAGATGAGGATCATGAGCAGCGAGGAGAGCGGCTGCGGCATGCCGAGGAAGAAGGTGGCGAGGACGGGGAGGAGCTCGGACCAGCACCCGGCGGAGATCTGGTACGCGATGACCTGTTGAAGTGGGGGCCGGGGGGGGGGGGGGGGGGAGTGTTACAGTTTGAACTTGGGGGGGGGGGGGGGGAGGGGGTGTTGAAGTTTGAGCTTAGGGGACAGGAACGACAAGCGACAGAATCACGGGTCGAAGCACTGGTAGGGCTACGCTGCGAGGCACTGCGCTGGGAATGGCTGAGGGAAGTAGTGCTGAAGTTTGAGCTTAAGGTACGGGAACAATGAGTGACAGAATCATGGGCAACATGAGCTGAGGCACCCGTAGGGCAGGTATCGCAAGGCACTACCAATAGCGTGGGCAGGGGGTTGGGAAAGAGAGCGTGGCACTGTCATGTAGTGCCATGTGACAGCGCCGGACGGCCACTGGCAAAAACAAAAGGCAAGGACATCTGGTGCTTAGCGAGCGTTCCACTGCAGGTGGTACCTCAGAAGAACAAAGTCGTCAACTGAGCCATTTTCATGCCCAGCGCGAGAACTACGCAGCACACTCTGCACATTCTGCATTAGCAAACATCGATTTGCCTTGCGGAGGTTGGCGAAGATGAGGCGCCCTGTCGTGTCATGCTCAGCAGCACGATGAGCTCTTTCTTGCATTTTTCTCCAAACGTCAAGTTCACCTTGCGGAGGTTGGCGAAGATGAGGCGCCCCTCGCGCACTCCATGCACGACGGCGGCAAAGTCATCGCTCAGCAGCACAATGTCCGCGGCGTCGCGGGCAACGCTCGAGCCCGAGGCCATTGCAATGCCCACGTCGGCGTTCTTGAGCGCGGGCGAGTCGTTCACGCCGTCGCCGGTGACCCCCACTCTGCAGCAGTTACGGCAGTTACAGCAGTGAGGATTGGGGGGGGGTTGTTATCATAGTGTGCTCTGAAACAATGAAGTGTTTGTTTGACAGCACAAAGTCATACTTCACGCACCACGCTTGTCATCACACTGCTAGACTCAAAATAAGAACACCACGCCTTGACAGAGGGTCAAAGCAGGGTGCGAAAGACTACACGTATGTATCAGTACCTGTCACTCCTCCTAATGGCCTCCCTCGCGAGCAGCAGCTTCGGTCCTTTCAATATTCTTAACACTATGGCTTGAAGAACACCACACTTTGACGCAGGTCAAACCGAGTGAGAAAACAAAAAAGCATACATGCGTACGTGTCCCCCCTCTTCATGGCCTCCCTCACGAGTAGCAGCTTTCAAGGACAACACATGCATACCTGTCCCCCCTCTTCATTACCTCCCTCACGAGCAGCAGCTTCTAAGGGCCATACATACATGCCCGTCGCCCCGCGTCATGGCGTCCCTCGTGAGTAGAAGCGTCAAGCCAGTGAGGGAACAAATAGAGGACCGTAAATGCACCACTCTTCATGGCATCCCTTACAAGCAGCAGCTTCTGTCCTTGCGAGATTGTCATCATCATGGCTTGAAGAGCACCACACTTCGGTGCATGTCAGACGGATTGATGAAGCAATGCAACATACTTCGCAGTATATGGATACCTGTCTCCCCTCTTCATGGCCTCCCTTGTGAGCACGAAGTCAATCAGAGTAAGACAAGAGTAAGACAAGCAAGAAGAAGAGACCATACATACATGCATACCTGTCGCCCCGCTTCATGGCCTCCCTCACGAGCAGCAGCTTCTGCTCCGGCGTCGCGCGTGAGAACACGAGCTCGCGGTGCGCCAGCGCAAAGTCCCAGCCCTCGCGCGACAGCGTCTCCACCTCCGCACCGACCAGCAGCACTGCTGAGCTCTGCTGCTGCTGCTGCTCCCCCCCATGATCAGCCCCCCTCTCCAAGCGCCGCTGCGCATCCGACTTGAACTCGGCCGCGCGCTGCCCCAGTAACTCTCCGCTGCCGCCGCCGCCGCACGCCGCGCCCGACGCAAGCGAACAAGACACGGAGCTGAAGTCCATGGCGCTGAGCCGTGCTGACTTGCTGGTGCTGAGCGCTGCCGCGGTGTACTGCGTGACTCTGTCCAAATCGGCGGCGCCGCTGAGGATGCCGACCTGGCGTGCGATGGCGACTGCGGTCGAGGGAGCGTCACCCGTCACCTGCGTAGCCGTTACGTCATACGGAGGACAGGGACGAGAAACAAGGTCTGTTCACCATTGCATTCGTGGAGTAATGGGATATGAGTGTGCCATACCTCATGCTGACAGGATAAGACACTAATGGGATATGAGTGCGCCATACATCGTACTGACAGGGTGAGGAACAAGTCCTGTTCACCATCGTATGCATCAATGAAAAAACGGGGATACAAGTGAGTCCCACTCCAGTGACTGCTACAGAAAGTGGGGCAGCGGGGGGTTGTGATGGTGGCCGCCTGGTGCGCATGCAGCAGCGCTCAGCGACCTGCCCTCGGCACTGTGAGGTTGCAGGTCGCGTGAACAACACACCTCGCAATCCGGCTGTTGCGGTGGCGAAGGCATCGACGCTGTGCCTAACCCTAACCTAACCCTAACCCCAAGTCTGTGCCGCTCGCTGAGAGGACGAGCGACCAGTGCTCCTGGAGCAGCAGGCCGCTTCGGTCACACGATGTTTGCTGAAGCTGTCGCACTGGTGCTGGCACTGTGTATGAGGCCTGCGCAGGCGTTGTGGTTCGCCGCGCCGGCGGCATGCCAAAATCCGTACTTGCTGTTGCAATCTTGGCTCCGAGGATACGACGTTCTGCAGTGGCAGTGCTCACCCTCTGGCGCCGCACACCCGCAGACGTAAATTCGCTCAATATTTCGACTTTCTGATACATACCCTTCACACATCATGCTCAGTATCCCTAGGCACAATGAGCACATGCGGCGGCCACCAATAGCTGAGCCTCAACATGGCAGTCTCGATGGCGCCGTCGCGCAGCTCAGCGCGGAGGCCCGCCAAATGTGCTGCTGCCTCTACATTCTCTAACCCTCATCAGTGGCACTCACGACAAGCCCCGGGTGCGCCACGAGTTAGGGTTAGGGTAAGGGCTAGGCTGGGGTTAGGGATAGGGTTAGGGTTAGGCATAACACTAAGCAAGCGACTCCCCAGGCTCTCACCATGGCGATCTTGATGCCGGCGCCGCGCAGCGCCGCGATGGCAGCGCTCACCCCCGCGCGCGGCGGATCCGTGACCGCCACGCACGCGACGAACGTCAGGCCCGTCGTCGGGAAGTTGGGCTCGGGGTCTGCGGCGAACACGTACCCCTCGGGGTACTGCGCGGGCGGCAGCGCGGCGCTCTCGGCAAGCGCCACGACGCGCTGGCCGTGGCTCGCCGCCGCCTCCACCTGAGCCGTGATGGCGCTGAGCGCTGACTCCGTGAGCGGCACCGCCGCGCCGCGCGCGTCGTAGCGCGTCGCGCACGCCGCCAGCACGCGCTCGGGCGCGCCCTTGACGAGGACGGCGAGCGGCGGCGCGGCTGCAGCGGCAGCGGCGGCGGCAGCGGCGGCGGCGGCGGCAGCGTCAGGCGCATCGCCTGTGCTAGCGCCGCCGGCGGTGGCAGCGCCCTGCGCGACCGCGTCGCCTCCGCCGCCGCCTCCGTCGATGCCGCCGGCAGTGCTGCCGCTGCCACTGCCGTCGGTGGTGCCGCCGCCGCCGTCGCCGCCGCCGCCGCGGCGCCGCACGACGACGCACGACGTCTTGGTCGCCGACGAGAAGGGCACGAGGGCCTCCTGCGCGTGCGCGCGCAGCAGCGGCTGCGCGGCGGCGGCGGCGTGCGCCCAGCTCAGCAGCGCCTGGTCGATGCCGTTGCTGCCGACGACGCTCAGCCGCTGCTGCTCGGCAGCAGCAGCAGTGGCGGCAGCGGCCGCAGTGGTCAACGCACCGCCGGTCTCAATGTCATCGAGGCCAGCGTCCTGTGTATCGCGCTCACGCTGCTGCTGAGCATCATCCGCTGCTTCGTTGTCGCTCGACTGCAGGCGCGACTGGTTGCAGAGCACCGCCACGCGGAGCAGCGGCGCGAAGCGGAGCAGCGGCGCGAAGCGGCGCGCGTCATCGCTCAGAAGACCGTCCAGTTCCTCTCTGCCGATGGTGACGACGGCGGCGGCGTCGTCGGTGCTGAGCGCTGCTGCGGCGGTGATGACCGCAGCAACGCTCATCTTGTTCTGCGTGAGCGTGCCCGTCTTGTCGGAGGCGATGAGCGACACGGAGCCGAGGGTCTCTATGGTGCCGAGGCGCTTGAGCAGGATGGAGTGCACGGAGCACAGTCTGAGGCAGCACGAAGCGAGTACGGAGGCAGGGAGTGAACAGAGATACGAGCGCCAGGGCCTTCGCAGCTCGCCGAGGGCCTTCACGTGGGACCCGCCCTAGGGTCAGGAGTAGGGTTAGGGTTAGGTTGAAGTTGAGATCCTTAACCCTGGGCAGCACAGAATGACCAGCGGGCGCAAGACATGAAGTCCTTGTAGCAACAAAATCATCCGGCCGGCACACACCAGAACACGTTAATCGGGGGCATTTGATGGTGGTGAGCAGTAACAAACGACCGGGGTGCAGCACCATAGTGTGCGAGAACAAAAGAGTGCCTGGGTAAAAGTAGCAAGCTCGACATGAATGGTCTGAGTTTTCCGGCGCCAAAACGAGAATTGTCAAAACAGCGCAAGCAGAGAGTACTACGCTTTGTACTGTTGAACAACATGGATGATAATTACGGGGCTCAAGGTAAACATACAAAGCTTCAATGAGGCAGTACGTGTCGGCACTGCAGCAATAGTATAACAGGAAGGAATGGTCTCAGGAACGGTCCGGGCGGTTGAGCCGGGCCACCGTGTTCTCAGAGGCAGCACCATTGATCGCTTCCGCCATTGAACTTGCTCGACAGATGGTACTGAATGGCAAGCCCCATGCTGAGCGCCAGCGGCCTGACCCCTACCCTAAAATGTGAACCTGATAGTAACCCCAACTCTAGCTTTCTAAAGACCCTCGTTGCGCCTGTGGAGAGTAACTAACAGCTCACCAGTTGGCACAAGGGGCAACGCCCACGCTCAGCGTCAGCGGCCCAGCCCTAACCCTCACTGTGAACTTGACAAGAACCTGACCAAACTCTGCGCATGCCGATGAGAAGCGAGTGGTCCGAGTATTTTTCTGCTCACCGGTTGGCAATGATGGGCTCAGCGCCAGCCTGAGCGTCCCAATCCTCTCCTGCAACCTGGCAATGATTGTAAACTTCCGCCCCTCAGGCTTTTGAGACGGGGCAATGTTACTAGGGCTTGCAAAAAGTGTAGACTTGAAGTGGTGCACCTGATATTGCGGGTTTGGCCAGAATCTTTCTGAGGTCAGCTTGAGATCTTCTGCAATTTGGCTCGTGAGAGAATAACGTTCTGACGAAATAAGCAAATGTGTCTGCTCACCGGTTGGCTATGATAGCAAGGTCCATGCTCAGCGGTAGCGGCCTAACCCCTACCCTCAAATGTGAAGCCAACAATAACCCCAATTTTCGCCCTGAAATCTGGGTACGGCTACAGAGAGTTACAGCTCACCAGCTGGCGGAAAGGGTAACGCCCACGCTCAGTGCCAGCGCCCTAACCCTAACCCTAATTATACTTACAAGAAACCTGAAAAAACGTTGCAAGAAAAATTATGCTCACCGGTTGGCGATGATGGCAAGCCCCATGCTCAGCGCCAGCGGCAGACCTTCGGGGACAAACGCCACAACGACGCCTGCGCAGCGCAAGAACGGAGCGCGTCGACCGTGCAAATCAGAAGGAAAAGCGGCGTGCCTAGGGTATGTAGGTATGCCTTCAGAAGTTGACTTCACATCGCTGCCGCCTGCCGCAGGACTCAATCGCGTGTTGGCAGTTAACGGGTGAGTGGAAGCGCCTGTATGGGGTGATATGAAATACTGCGAAGTATGCTGATTGATATGAATGAATGGATTTGTGGAACGTTTCATTCGCGCCGCGCGGTCTGCGCTTTTGTGTTTGAACATTTGCAAGCCCGTTGCATGGCAAAGTAGCCGCAATGTTGCATGCATTGATGACCACCTCCTCACACACTGCTGTGGATGCGCCTCATGCAAGAACCACTATGATCAGATTCTTCTGCGTTTCCTTGGCAAGTGGTGGCAATCCGAGCTCTACTCGCAGACGATGCGGTGATCGTTGGCGTCGACAACAGCGCGCGAGCGGCGCGCGACTCGCTGACATGACTCACTTAAATTACTCGCTGACATGACTCACTGACACGACTCACTGACATGAATCACTGCCACGACTCACTGACACGACTCACTGACACGACTCACTGACACGAATCACTGACACGACTCTCTGGCGCGACTCACTGATGGCGTTGGCGATCATGGTGCCGATGGACATGAAGCCGGGGTGCTGCGTGTTGAGAAACGCCGCCCACCAGACGACCACAACGGCACCCGTCAGCACCGCGAAGCCCGCAATGATGGCGACGAAACGGCCGATCTCCTGCTGCAGGGTCGTCTGCGCCGACTCTCCGCTCGCCAGCTTGGCTATCTTGGAGAGCTGGTTGTCGGCGCCGCAGGCAAAGACGATGCCGGTGCCCTCGCCCTCTACGATATTGGATCCCATGAGCAGGGTGTTTGTGGCCTGTGAGGGGGGGGGGGGGGGGCAAGCAGGAGGGGCAGATGAACGCTTGAGCCCATTGGCAGGGGTTTTAAGGCCTGTGATGGGAGCAATTCGAGCCAGGTGGAGCAGAACGGTGCCCTCATCCTTCAGACGTTGGATCCCATGTGCAGGGTGTTTGTGGCCTGTGAGGGTGGGGAGGGGGGGGGGGGGCAGGAGGGGCAGATTAATGGTTGAGCCCATTGACAGGGGTGTCAAGGCCTGTGATGAGGGTGGCTCGAGCTCAGTCGGACAGGAAGGCTCCACACAGTCGCCAAAACTGAGAGCACTGCAAGCGCTGACCAGCGCGTCACGTACGACGCAAGAGAGCAAAAGACTACTGCATCTCATGACAGCTCACAGCTTTGTGAGTGGAACATTCATGAACGTGCTTTCCACCCTGCAAGCTGGCGTTCGCCGCAGGGAATCTGCGCACGCTGCCTCACCACTGGCGTCGTTGTTGAAGTCTCACTTGATCCGTGAAGCACGCGTCATGCACCCTCCGCCGCGCAACATCCATGATAGCACGCGAGCATCGCGGCACCAGACGTCTCAGCGGCGCGCTGCTACTGAACCGCAGCGGCCGCCGCAGCCCGCTGCTCGACATCTGCAGCCGTGCGCAATCGCTGCGGCGAATCCCCCAGCTGCGCTGCTACTGCACCGCAGCCCGCTGCTCAACATCTGCAGCAGCAGTGCGCAATCGTCGCATCGAGCGTCTCAGCTACGCGCTGCTACTGCCCGCCGCCGCAGCCGTCGCAACGCACCTCGAGCAGCGACGTGGACGCGCCGGCGGTTTTGGCGGTTACGCGGCACGGCTCCGACTCCCCCGTCAGCGTGCTCTTGTCGACCTTGAGGCCGGCGGCGGCGGCGACGCGCATGTCTGCGGGCACGCGGCAGCCCGCCTGCACGACGACGACGTCACCGACGACAAGGTCGAGCGCTGACACGCGCGCGGGGGCGCCGTCGCGGATGACGACGCAGTCGGGCGGGACGAGCGTTGCGAAGCCCGCCAGCACGCGCGACGTCTTGACGTCCTGCGCGCTTGTTGGAAGATGGGTTAGGGTTTGGGTTAGGGTTACGTCCTGAGGGTTAGGGTTAGGGGTAGGGTTAAGGTTGAGCGCTGACACGCGCGCGGCGCCGCCGTTTCGGATGACGACGCAGTCGGGCGGGACGAGCATCGCGACGCCCGCCAGCACGCGCGACGTCTCGACGTCCTGCGCGCATGTTGGAGGATGATGGGGTGGTGAGTGCATGGGGGATGAGGGGTAGGGTTAGGGTTTGGATTAGGGTTAGGCTTAGAGTAGAGGGTACAGGTGGGAAGGGTGAGGGGTAAGGTTAGGATTGGGGTTGCGGTTAGGGAGAGGGTACAGAGGGTGCTATGATTTACGACCATGCTTGCAGTCCTGCGCTTGCTGGATGGGGGAATGAGGGCTAGGGTAAAGGTCAGGGTTAGGTTCAGGGAGAGTCCCAGGCTGATGCTATGTACCTCCAGCACCGAGGTCAGAGTGAATCCCAACACGGTTGAGGTGAGTGAACGAGGGCTAGGGCCGAAGCAGGCTAGCACGCGCGACGTCTTGACGTCGTGCGCGCTTGTTGAAGGATGAGTAGGAGTTGGGGTTATTAGGGTTTGAGTTGAGTCCTGCGCTTGTTGGAAGGCGAGGGTGGTTCGTGCATGGGGTATCAAGGTCAGGGTTAGGGTTAGAGAGAGGGTACAGGCGGGATGAGGGGTAGGTTTAGCAGAGGGGCAGCCTAAGGGCTACTTAGTGAGAGGGTATGTACAGTTAAGGTGAGGGCGAGGGTTAGGGTTAGGGTCAAGCTTTGAGGTACAGTGGGTGCGATGGTGTGTGTGACAGCGTTTACGTTAGGGTTAGAGTTACGGATGCGGTACATTGATTGCTGAGATCTGTGACCGCGCTTATGCTGTCATCGTGCTAGCACCAGTAGGGTTAGGTTAAGCCCGACCGCGAGCACTGAGGTCGGAGTGAATCCACACGGGCTATGGCCGAAGCTGGCCAGCACGCGCGACGACTTATGTCTTGCATCTGTTGAACATTTGCGCATGGGGGTTGAAAATAAGACTTGGATTGCGGTTAGGGTCACGGCGCGCGCGCGTGCTCCGATCTGTGGCTGCACTTACGACGTCAGCAAGCTCGACTAGGGCAAAGTAAAGCTCTAGTCCAGCCGAAGCGCTAGGCTTGCCAGGCTAGTGAATTACCAAGGGATTGAGAAGAAGCACAATACAGCTCAACAGCAATTAGTGCTTGACACAACCTAATGCATGTTGATCATTCAGCTGACCTGGTGAAAGGTGAAGATCCCGGAGAGCAGGATATCGGCAATGAGTACGATCGCCAGCACCAAGCTGTAGACGTCGGTGGGCGGCGCACCAAAAGGCTTCCAGCTCAGGAACACAAAGAAAGCTGCTGTCCACAGCAGTGGAGCGAACCCTGTGAAGAAGCACAGCAGGAAGCGCAGCCATAGGGGCCGACTGGACGGTGGGGGGATCGCGTTGGGGCCCTGCTCCTCCAAGCGCTGCGCTGCCGCTGCCGAAGATAGTCCGTTGGTGACACTGGTGGAGAGGCGACCGGCGAGCTCCTCTGTAGTGAGCAGGTGGTAATTCTGCAGCTCGAGCCCATACTTGAGACGCTCAGCGAGCTCCACGACCATCTCATGGCGCTGAGATCAGAGGGCAGCGCACACAGGTCGATGCATGTTTGGATGAGCCGCAGCAGCTGACAAAGGCCGAAGACTTGTCCAAGCCTAGCAGCACAATGCGACAAGGAGTGATGGATCTGCTTACCAGCCTAACGGAGAGGGTGGAGAGCTCCTGCTGGCGCTCCACGAAAGCCTCAGAGATACTAGGTGCGCGAGCTTGAGCTTGCTGCGAAGATTTGGGGGAAACATGCTTCTCTTCGGATGCATCGCCCCAACCGAAGGCAGGCCTGACTGGACCTGATGGCAACATCTCTGCACCACACACAATGAGGTCTGCGCGCGAGGAACAGCAGTGCAGCACAGCACTCTTGAATTTCTGGCGCCGTTCTTCGAAGCCAAGTTGAACCTGGTTCTCGTCGGAAGTGACAAACTTTTTTTAAATTGGCGCGCGCGATCTCACCAAAAAAACTCGTGCTTGCTCCCTGCTTGTGGCGCATGAAGTTTGACGCAACGAAATAATATATTGGGCTGCTTTGTGTGCGACTGAGAGACACCGTGTGCGGAACTTCCTGGCAAGCACATTGCGCAAGGGGGAGCCCATTTTCTGAAAAATGATCACAACATGCCCTGGGCAGGGCACCACTGTCCTTCAGATACATGAAAGAACGCTCAAGCGGCACAAGAAAGCTCTGATGCTTGTGTGTTTGTGTCAAGCTGGTACCTCACCAGAATCTGATATTGTACATGCACCTCTTGCATCATCTCTTGCAAACTTCTAAGCCCCCCCCCCCCCCCCCTCCCCCCCACACATTCTCGTCCATCTGTCTGCCCCCTTTTTGGACTCCACCAAGTGTGTCATCACGCGCCATGTGGGGCGCTAGTATAAACGCGCAGGTAATGGATACACGGGCGCACAAGTCTTCGTTGCGCCACCTGCGACATCTGAGAATGTGTGCCCGCAACGACGCGCTTCGACAATGCATGCGCGCTCTTTACTCTGTGCATCATGTTGCGCACGAGCACGCACTTCCGAAGCGCACGAAGCGCACGACAAGCGCGCAGCGCGGAACCAACCAGCAGCAAGAGCAACCGGCAACAGCAGCAGCATGAAGACAGGCACGCCAGTCGCCGAGATGGTAAGGACAGATGCCATGTATGTATGAGGTCATCAAGGGAAAAACACTCTGACACAAAGGCCTCGGCTCGGCCCGCCCGCTCAGCAACGCCGGTGGGTGCAAATGAAGGGGATACCACAGGGCTTGATACCACACAAAGGGAAATTTGCTGGCGGCGCGGTGCGCGCGGTGTTTGTTTGCAGCGACGGTGGTTGCGCCGCCGCACTGCTGCAGTGTGCTTGGGATGCGCGGCGCATCCTCTTTGTCATAGATTCTCAAAAAGCATCTTTGTTGCCCGCCAACCCCCCCCCCCCCCCCCCTTTCCCTCTCACTCCCAACTCCCACAAGAGCCGGCCCTACGTTACTCCGCAGACTGTTCAACGCACACGCTTGTCAATAAGACTAAGGACCTGCCACATGAAACAGATTATCTCGTACCCACAGCGGGACTTCTACTGGAGCTATAAGCACTGTGTCCGATGCTTCGTTCCCCCCTAGTCGCCCCCCACAGACAACTTCCACTCAGAAACTGAAGCGGAGCATCACAGGCGCAACAGGTGTCGGCGACGGCGGCCAGGCTCTGACGTTTCGACGCGGCAAATCAATGTGCCCCTGAGGAGCGAATAGGTGGTCCTACTTGCCATCCGCCCCACCCTTGGCCTGCCTAGGATACAGCGCAGGCCTGCCTGTCCCACGCGCTCGTCAGAGGTCTCCGGGGTCACCCCTTGAGAGCGCTGAGGTTGCAGCCCCCCCCCCCCCCCCCCCTCCCCCCCCAACGTGTGCGTCACAAGGGCATCGGCGCAACCGCGTGATGCACGTCAGTACACGCCCTGCACGTAGGTATGCACCACGCAGCTGCTGCTCGCCACCTGGGCCCTCCGCACCCACCGCCTGAGAGTGTGAGATGGTAATCTACGGTATGCGCCTGCGGGCAGTCGGAGCTGTCACCGCTCAGCACCGGAGCCCCCTCCCCTGCAGGCCCGGCCCGTTCGCTACAAGTCTACCCGCTTGGGGTTTAGCCGCAGCATCACGCCTCCGTAGCGGTCGTAGAGGTTTTGCCGCGGCGCGATCAGCTTGAGCGCTGCCATGGCCGCCTGGATCTCAAAAGGATCCGCGACGGAGTAGTCGACCTGCGGGTCCAGAGAGGGGTAGGGTGAGGGCCAGGGTAAAGGCGAGGTTCAGAGGCAGCAGCGCAGAGGGCGGTGGTGCGCAGCATGCGTGATGGTCAGCAAAGCGCGCCGTCTTGCCATCTGTGAGGCGTGCCGCAACTTCAAGTTGCACTTGTGAGACAGCAGCGCTGAGAGCAGTGGCGCGCAGAATGCGTGATGGTCAGGAAGGCACGCCGTATTGCCATCTGAGAGGCGTGCCATAACATCAAGTTGCACTTGCGAGACAGAGCAGCGCAGAGGGGCGGCTGCGCGGTCATTGAGGCACGCCGTATTGCCATCAGAGAGGCGTGTCAAAACTGCAAGTTGCATGGCAGGGGGGGCAACACCAGCCCCAACTTCAAGATGGAAAACTTCAACATGAACGTGCTGAGTCCATCAGCAAATGGCAAGGCAATGCAGCACATGACGCAGCACGTGAGCGCACGCAAACGGCACGCCGGGGCACATGGCAGGTAGTGGACGAGCAGTACTTCAAAGTGCACTCATTGCAGCATTGTGCATCGACCGTGCCTACGTCATGCTGTCGTGTGAAAGCTGGCAGTGGGGACCAGCACGAGCGCTGCCACAACGACTGTTCAGACCTGATGTGGGTATGCAATCAAACAGGACAGATCTGTACAAGCGCACATTGCGCTGTGCACCTGCATAACGCTGCGCCTAAAGCTTGGCACGTTGCATGTTGTGACTTCGAGTTGTTGAATTTCACAGGGTAAAGCATGGCGCGTTTCGTGTTGTGACTTCAAGTTGTTGAACTTCTCAGGGTCCTCACCTGGTACCCCAAATCGTGCAGGGCCCCGCTGAGGATGACAGAAAGCAGCAAGAGAATGCATGCACACAGTGAGCAAGTAGGATTAGGTCATGCGGAGGGGGGATGCACGCCGTCGGCCGGACCCCTACCAGTCCCGTTTTTAGCAGGGTGCCAGGGGACAAGAACGAGTGCATCTGACCACCACTGAGTAAGGACAGCATTAAGTCGGGCGTCGCACAAATGCGCGCCCGTCCCGTGCAGGAGACGCGCACTGCATGCGGTACATGGGTAAGAAAAAAGAAAGATGACACTGTCGCGCATGTGGCAACCTAGCCCAAACCCTAACCCTAATCCTAACCCTAACCACAGTCTCGCGTGCATGCAGTCGCTAAAAACGGGCCCACGCAAATGCCTGGCCCGTGTGACCATTGATGCATGCATGATGTCAGGCGATGCATGCTGATGATGGCCAGGACGTGGCGGAAAGTCCATGTTAGTCAGGACGCCTGACCCTTGACACCATTGACATCATCTATGTATCATCTGTGTCATGTTCAGCAATGCATGGGAATGATCAGCACAACCCTAGGCGTAGGGTTAGGGTTAGGTGTGGTGCACCACTGCAGCGATTGTGCGTAAATATTGTCCAGGTGTGGAACCATGCCTCGGTAGCAACTACAGTCACCGTGCGTGCGTAACTTCAGTCACAATGCATGCGTATGGCAGCAGCGCGCTATGTAAGATCTTGAGGCCTTGAAGAGCACTAATCTTGAGGCCTTGAAGAGCACTAAAGCAGATGCCGTGCATCTGTGACTGCGCGCCTTCCAGTGAAAGCGCGAAAAACGCAGCCAAGACTTGCACGCAGGTACGGGCTTAGCTGCTTCATAGAGAGTGGACCATCCTCATGAGTGAAGCGGTCACTTCGCCGACATGATAGTTCTAATCTAATCGCTGTTCAAGTAATGTCAGCATGCGGCGTCACCTACTGAAAGCAGGCCACGTTAACGACTACATGAATGAGCACGATGGATGATGAGCGAAAAATTCCTGGAATTTTGGCCCATCGAGGTGTCCTGCTTCAGGCACCCGATCACTGTCGCTTTAATGGACATTGACGGCAGTTGAATCATTGACCACAAAGCGAGTCACGAATCGCTGTGTGCGGCGAGTCATGAGTCACTATGTGCAGTGAATCACAAGTCTCTATGTGCAGCGACGCACGAGTCACTCTGTGCGGCAACTCACATGGTGATGGTGCTGAGGGGGTTGTTGCCATCTAGCCACCCTGTCATCAGCTCGTTCCCCAATTGTTCCTGCAAGAAAAGAAATATGGTAGCAGTGTCAGTGTCATGCAAACAGGGCTCCAGGCTGCAAAATAGTCGTATTTACAGTAGGGATGCATGTGTGAGACAAGGCTTCGTTAGTCCAGCAAGAACAAAGCAGAGAGTGCCATAAAACAGCTCGCCAAGGCATACCAGGTACTGCACTTCTGCTTTGATAGACTCTATGTACAAGGAAACGCGGTTGCAGCGCTCAGGTGATGCGCTCAGGTGGCGCACAAACAGAGTTCAATCCAGACTTCAAACAGTCGCAGTGACAGCATATGCCCCAACCATAGTTCTTTTTAGTTTGGTGCACGAAAATGAACACACACACTGGCGCAAACACCCACGTTCGTGAATTCCTGTTATTCCATGAATGAAAAGTCCGTCTATATTCCATGAATGAAAAGTCCGTCTGTTGCGCATGATACATACTTTTGCTGCTACAGCGAATGCACAAAAGAGGTTACATCAGAATTTATTGTGTAGAGTGTACACCCTGGCTGTGAGTGAGTTCGGAGCATTGTGACATGCACAGGCATCTGCGTCAAGGCATTTGAAGTTGTGTACAGCATTGCGCAAAAACTGAAAAAACGCTTGGTGCCCAGTCGCCTGAAAACTCCTTGGCGATACAGCCAAACGCACGATGCCGTTTGTGCACTCGAGGGGACAGACATGAACCCCCAGGTTATGGGACCTAGGAGTGAGATGACGTTAGGTTCTAGGTTAGAAGTCGGAAATGGTGTTAGCATTCATAATTACAATAGTTCAAAAAAAATTCACAGAAATGAGTTTTACTCAGTTAGGGTTAGGGTAGTCAACAAAAATGAAGATGGTGCTTAGGTTTTAGGCTAGGAGTCAGAAATGGAGGTACTTAGCATTCAGAATTACAACAAGTCTTGAAAAAATTCACAGAAAACGAGTTGTAATCAGTTGGGGGCAATCAACAAAAATGGACATGTGAGCTCACCTCTGACCAGTGCGTGCACTCCGTGGAAATTCCCCCCTTTGTTTCTGTAGCGCGGCAAGGACAGACATCGCAGACGCAAGCGGCGGCTGTCAGGCAACGGTTTGCTGTAACCCTACCCCTAACCTTAATTGCCGTAACCCTAATCCTGGCCCAGTGAACAGAGCACGCCTTGCAACAGGCTACCACGCACATGGCAGGCGCAAAGCGGCGGCTGTCAGGCGCCGCGCTGTGCTCAAATTCATTTACGATAATGTATACTCGATAGAATCTGAAATTATAGTAGGTGCGGGTTTTGAAGCAAAATGTGTTGACTATGAAGTGGTCACTTGTGTAGTCAGCAACGGTCACTACAAAAGGCAGCCGATATAGAATAAGCGTGAAGTTGCCTGGCAACGACGCAACAGGGCACCGCTCAGCGATCGTCACCTTGAAATGGTCACTCTACAAGGCAGCTGCCATAGAATGATGAGTCGGCATGGGCGTGGGGTTGCCGAGCTGGCAACGACGCGCACACAGGGCAGCACTCAGCAACAGTCACCTCGTGTCGTCAATTATGGTCACTAGGCAAGGCGGCGGCCATATAATGAGCCTGCACGCCTGAGGTTGCCGAGCCTGGCAACGATGTGCACACATGGCAGCGATCAGCACTGGCCACTTGTGCAGTCGGCAATGGTCACTACATGCGGCAGCCGGGCCTGGTCAGATGCGCGCAGGGCACTGCCGCCGCTCACTGCTGCCGTCGCAAACCTCCACAAACCCTATCCCTAATTAACCCAGACCCAAACTCTGACCTAAACCCAAACCCAACCTTAACCCAGCCGTAATTGTAATCCTAAGGTCGTGTGGCCGCAGCGCCATGACTCACTGCACAACCACCGCACATGGGAATAGAGTCACAAATCCTAAACTCAAAAGTCATAGATCCTAAGCTGGCCTAATAGTCGAAGAGCCACAAGGTTTCACTGCATAACCACCACGCATCGAAGTAGAGTCATGAATCCTAAACTTGAAAGTCATAGATCCTATACTCGCCTGATAGTTGAAGAGCCACAAGGTTCCACTGCACGACCACAATGCATCGAAGCAAAGTCATAAATCCCAAATTCACCTAGTGAATAATGAATGCTAAACTTAACCCAATTAAGCAGGTCCGGTCATGAATTCTATTTCACCTAGTACATAAAACACTAAGCTCACCTGATGCAACTCCGAGATCACCCAAGACAAAGCGCTCGCCACCACGGAGCGCCTTTGCATTGGCGTAGGTTCGGTCATGTATCCTAAACTCACATAATGTATACTGTATAACATAATGAATCCTACAATCCTAAACTGACCTAATAGCAGATTTGGCCCCACGCCCAGGTCGAGCTTCTCAAACTGCTGCTGAGCATGGCACGCGCCCGTCGCGCCGCTGGTGTAGTACGGCTCGCACGCGTCGCCGCACGTCGCGTGCTTGACCTCGCAGCTGCCGCAGCGGTTGAGCGTTGTCGGCCAGTTACCAATGCCTGTAGAGCAGGTGCACATTTTAGGTCAATGAAATTTCATCTAGAAGCAGAAATGAGCTGAAACAATAAACACCGTATTATCTATAATTAAGCCCATGGGGCGAGTTTTTTCAAGAGTTTCCGAGCCCTCATAAAATGACGCCCCACCCAATTTTTTCGCTCATATAAATGTGCCCACCCCCCTTTATTCTTACATGCATACGCAGCATGTACCCTCTGCAAACGTGTACTATGCAAACTCAGTGACTCATGCTACATCACCACACTATGTGTGCGCAGAGCAGACAGAAAGGCAGCCAACAATGTAGGCAAACCCACAAAAGGCCTCCGACAGGCAGCAGCTACTATTCGGTTCACGGTTCCCGCCCACACTTTTCAAGCATTCATAACTTGTGATCGCCGCCATGAATTTCTCTGCAAATTGGTGCAACGCAATCGTTCAGTACCACTCTATCAGCACATTTGCAGTGAGCGTGCCAGCTCCATGCCTATTGCGTGCTATCTTCAATCTACTAAAAAATTTGCGCTCAAAATTGCCGACCTCGATTTTCAGGCAGCCGTAACTTGCAGCCGCTTTGATGGTTTTGAATGCAATTTCGTGAGCTGCAATCGCCGTATGTCAGACTACTTGTACAGATACAGCGAGCCTGTCAGGACCATCCCTATCGCGCGGTATCTCCACTCTTCTGCCTCGTTGTACTCAAATTCGCTCCACTTTTCAAGCAGTCGTCGTTTGCGAACGACTCGGTGGATTTCCACGCAAATTTGAGAGCCGCCACCGCTATGTCTCAGCCTAACGACACAGATGTAGAGAGCCTCCCAGCTCCATCGCCATTGCGCGGTATCTCCATTCTGCTGCATCGTTGTTTGTGCTCAGCCCTCTTGCGTCGTTTCGGGCTGTTTCTCGCGCTCATTTTCGAACGATTAGTACTGCACAGAGACGGAGGTGCTGGCGACGACAGTGATAACTTTTGACCATGAGCACCAATTGAAAATCGGCTTCTATGGTCCCTATTTCACACTGGCAGGCTACCACTTTGCTTAGCAGCGCTCACGTCGGCAGCGCATGGTTCAAAACATTAGCTTCTCCCCGTTTTGTGAAGGCACTTTTCACCTGGAATGCGCACCAGTCACCACAAACAACACGCGCTGTGCGGCCCTCTGGTAGGCTGACTGATCACGAGCACATCTATGGAATTACTTAAGACGGCTCTGATCAAGTCCGCCTGCGTTGCAAGCTGTATCAGCTCAAAGTGGCGCGCGCGCTGATGCGTTTTCCGAAAAAAACAGAAAAAGTGTGGTCGGGAACTGTGAACTGAATAGTAGCTTCCGAAAGTTGAACTGGTTTCAGGAGCGGCGTAGAAGCATGCTGGCACCTCATGATGGTGGTTAGATGAGCTAACATGGCTCAAACATTAATGCACCCCACCCTTTTCTTCTCCGAATATTAATGGTGCCCCACCCCCCTTTTTTCGCTCTCATAAAAAACTCGCCCCACGGGCTAATTATAGTTTCATACGGTACTATTAAAAATTGAGACAACAAAACGCCGCCGCAACGGTTGAGTGTTGTGGGCCAGTTGCCAATGCTTGCAGCAAGAGAAAAGGTGTGACTTTCAGATAAGACTAAGCCAGAACAGATATACGACTGTGAGGTGTAAACTACACGTCAGCGTGGCTTTGGGGGCATGAGGAGCGGCTCGCAAGTCGCCGCACATAGCGTGCTCGATCTCGCTTGACCTGGTCGAAGACTCCCTCCTTGACGGGCTGCTCGGCATGCGCAGAGTCACGACTTGAAATACTTGAAAACATGAAGTGTATGTATGCCAAGTTCAACTTGTGACACGTGCCCAGGAGCTTGCCCCGCGCCATGCAGCACTAACTGGTCGAAGGGCCGGCTCTTGACGCACTCGTCAGCACCTGCGAAATCGTCATATGATGCTGCGCTTACGCTTTCTCAAGTTCACACATCAAAGATTGTGTGTGCTCACAAGTTGAGGTGCATGTGAGTTTGTTCACAAGTTGAAGTTCAAGTAAGCTTCACGACTCACAGCTCACCCAGAACGCGCCCCCTCTTGTGCAGCACGACTCGGGTCAAGATCAGCTCGCCGGCATTTCAGCGGGGTCGTGCATTCCACAACTTCAACTTATAATGTGAAGTTTGCAGCTCAGCGACTCACCCAGAACGTGCCCCATCTCGTGCAGCACGACCTGGTCAACGACTCCCTCCTTGATCAACTCACCAACATCAGCCGAGTCGCACAAAAAACAACTTGAAGCTTATGATTTGAAGTTTGCAACTCAACACCTCACCCAAAACGTGCCCCGTCTCGTGCAGCACGAACTGGTCGAAGACACCCTCCTTGACCAGATCGTCAGCGTCATCAGCTTCAAAAATGTAATTTGAAGTTCGACTCACCCAGAACGTGCCCCATCTCGTGCAGCACCACCTGATCGAAGACCCCCTCTTTGATCAGCTCATCAGCATCAGCCGAGTCAAACTCCATCGTGCCGGAGATAGGGATGTCCATCTGGCTGGCGTCGTGGGACACGTTGCCGCCGCGCACGTACGTCGAGCCGGCCTGCCCAAGCACGCCGTTCTTTCCGTCTGCAACGCAGCGGAACCGCATTGGTGCGTTGGAAATAATCAGTGGCGTTCGCAAAGGTCGAGTTATCATGCAGTGCACTCTGGTTCTGAAACTTCTTGCTACGTTCATCAAAACGACGCGTCGGTAAAACACGTTGCCGCCGCGCACGTACGTCGAGCCGGCCTGCCCGTGCACGCCGTTCTTTCCGTCTGCAACGCAGCGGAGCGTGTGTTGGTGCGTCAGATTAAATTGTCAAACAAAGGGTGCGTCAGATTAAATTGTCAAACAAAGTTCTTCAAGGTTCTTCAAGCAGCTGCAGCCCCTCCCAGTGTTATGAATAGCATCTGTCCTGGGTCTGAGTGCACGACGTGAACATTGCCAAACACTGATGTCACATTGGCGTGTACAGGTGATCCTGTAGCCGAAGTTTCACAGCTTGAAGTTGAAGTTTAGAACTTCAAGTCGCCATGTGAAGCCCCCAGGTGCCGCACGAGCTCCCAATCTTACTGCCGTCCACATGGCCACGGCACTTTGCACTCTAACCCTAGGCTCAAGTCTAACCATAACCTTAGCCCTGACCCTCAAGCTAACCCTGACGGCACAGCATACCCCGTTTCACAAAGAAAACACCGCCCCCCTCAGCTACATGCTGCATACTTCTAGGTGATCTTGTATTCGATGAGAACATCGTCCACGTGGCCATAGCACTCAAACGCTAACCTAAATCTGAACCATCACCCTAGCCCTGACCCTAACCCTGATTCTAACCGACCCTCACCTATATAGGTGATCTTGTAGCCAATCACGATGTCATCCACGTTGCCGTAGTACTCATTAGTGGCGACGATGCGCTGACCGCCGCTGCCCATGGTGCCCAAGTTGCCATCAAACCAGCCATTGACTGGCGTCGTTGACTTGGGGACATCCAACACGTCGCCCACTATGACTTGCTGCAATGCACGAGAGGGCAAGCAGCGGGCGCACAGTTCGTGATATTCGACTGATTGTAATACGCATGCAAGGCGACCAACCTCAACGTGTTGCCGCACGAATTGGCCATTGATCGGCGGTGTGACTTAGGGACGCTCAACACGTCGCCCACTATGACTTGCTGCGGCGTGCGCAAGAGCATGCAGCAGATGCACTGTTCATAACGCTTCAGTAATTGAAGTACACATGCACTGCGTGCGTGCAGACAGGCAGCGCAGGCGCACAATGCCTCAGCGATTGAAGTACGCGCGCGACCACAGTTTGCCGCTAATCCAGCCATTGGCTGACGTCACCGACTTGAGCACATCTAGAACAGCGCCAGACTCCACCGTGCAACACAACGTGGAGGCCGTTCCTCGCATGACACGCTGGTGTCGCGACATGGCCGGTTGCGCGCCGGGCAGCGTCTGCGACAGCTACAGCAGCAGTGCTCAGACAGGAAGAGGAGCGTCACCTGCCGCCGCGCCTTCGCCTGCACGGCTCGGCAGCCGCATCATTGTCCGCAGCAGCAGCCACAGCAGCGCTGAGATGCACTTACCAGCCTCGCGCCTTCGTCCGCACGGCTCAGCAGCAGCATGCGAAGCAGTGCTAAGATTCAAAGGGGAGCGTCGATTGCCACCACATCTCCGTCGGCAGCTGCATCATCGTCTGCAGCAGCAGCCGCAGCAGTCCTCCCACGCAAGATAAACTTACCAGCCTCGCGCTTTCATCCTCATGGCTCAGCAGCGGTATCCGCAGCAGCGCTCAGATGTAAAGGGGGAGCGTCAACTGCCACCGCGCCTCATCCGCACGGCTCAGCAGCGGCATGCGAAGCAGCACTCCGATACAGAGGAGAGCGCCAACTGCCACCGTGCCTTCCCCTACCCGGTCCAGCAACAACCACAGCAGCGCTCATACACAAGGGGGAACGTCGCCCCTCACCTGCCACCGCGCCTTCGCCTTTGCAAAGTACTCGTGGTACTTGTCCGGCGTCCCGTCGGCCGCGATCAGCTGGATGTTGAAGTTCTGCGCAGCAGCGCTCGGCTGGTTGTGCTTGGGCGCATCCGCAATAGATGAACCGTCGTCGCTATATGACGTCACGGTCGTGGTGCCATCCCCCGGTGCGGGGGGTTTTGGCAGCGGCTCCGTTTTTTTAGGGGGGTCCGAAGGGGGGTCCCGTACGCATGGGGCGCTGCCGGCCTTGCTGCAGAGGGGCTTCGAGCTGTAGATTTCGGATTCGCAGCAAGCATCGGCGCCTGGGCAGAGGGGGGGCGGGGGCGGGGGGGGGGGGGGGGGGGGGGGGGGGGGGGGGGGGCTTCAGATGGCTGCGCGCGCAGAGCGTTGCTGAGGTTCCCCTCCATGTTTGCACGCCGGCGATATTTATAAAACTCAGCATATTATACAACACGTGAGACCTTTCCAATACTGAACACCCATGCCTCGAACGCTAAAAGCTTGCACACAAAGTCTTTTGACTGGTGGATGCGGTGGTACTGTTTGACTCGTGGCCAATTGCTGCAGCAGCGGCGACCACGGTTATTGGTGGAAGGCACTTGCGGCTAACCATCCCTTGTCACCTAGAGCTCTACGATCTTTTGATTCGTTTTCATACAACAAAGTACATGTATACTTCAAGTACTTCTATGTACAAACGCGGTATACACACTCTGCATACTACAAAGAATGCATAACGACGGGAGCGACCTCTGCATCAGCTGCATGCGCGCGCGCGCGTTGGCAGAGTCGGCGGCGCGTGTGGTGCTGAGCGGTGCTGCTCGTGGCGCGCCCTCACCGACCGTCACCGCTCGCCCCCTCTGCAGCATCCCCCCCCCCCCCCCCCCCGCCCCCTCCCCACCCCCGAAGAAAAAAGCTGCTGTGGCAATGCTCATCGCTGTCCCCCTGAGCCGCATCTCGTTGAGGGCAGGGGGCACTGCTCAACTGCGCGCACCGCAACTTGCACAAAAGCTCTGTTTTCACGCGTGCTCGGGACTGCTGCTGCTCAGTCCGCGGCCGATTCGCTGCGGCATGGACTTATTGATACCATCAACACACGTTCTGCATGTGGGTTGACTGCATGTAGCGTTGGCATGTATGCGCCAACAGTCGGACTATGCATGTACAGTGTGGTTGTCATTTGAGACACTTTCAGACTGTCACACGACATTTGGATTCCGTACAGCAAGCTTCAAGTTAGATACCATTCATCTGGCCCTTTTCGCGCCCTGAGCGAGAATTAACAAGAAGTACGGAGCGGCATGCACTCATCGGTTATCAGTCACACACAATGTGCCAAGAGTGATCGCCAACAGTGGGCATATCTTTGCGCGCCGTGTCATACCGCGTGCGGCGTGCATTCGTTGATAACATTCACACCCAACACGCATGAGCATGGGTCGCATCATGCGCCGAAATGTGGGCCTCGTTTCGTGCACATAACACGCAGCTTCCAAAGGCCCAAAATTTGTGCACAGAACGTGCAACTCACAAACGTAGCCCTGGATGTCGCGGCGCTCAAAATCTCTGCTCAAATAAAACACAGGTTTGGCTTCGAGCGGACCCTCAGAACTGAAAGTTGTGCTCCGCACAACGCCTCCTCACGAGCATTGTACCGTGCACCGTGCTCCAGAAGTCGCCCCCCCCCCAAACTGGTCCCATGAACCTGAGCCCACAGTTACTTGCGCCAAAGCCAGCAGACTGAGGGTGCCAAGCTCTGCTGAAGTCACTCGTCTCATGCAATACTTCGTAGTACAACTTTGCCGCCAGGATACAGCGGTATTGTGCTCTGCTTAATTGCTTGTTGAACAACTGCACCGGTGTGCCTTCCATGCAACAGGCCCAGTCTTGCTGCAGCGCTCGCCGTGTGTGCAACATCTCACCGCCTGCGCGCCACAGCCAAATTGAGCTCATAAAGCAGCATTGAATCCTTAAAACAGCATGGCACTGCTGTAAGTGCAGGGCTACAGGCCCTGCTTGAGCTCTACTGAGTCGTGCAGCGCAAGCTTGTGACGAATGACTCTCTGGGCGATTGCATGATTTGCGAACAAGTGGGCGATGAAAATGGAAGTTAGATCTCACCTCCGGGTCTACCTGCACACCCATAGCCTCCGCACTCCCCGCAGCTGCGCTCCAATCCAAGAACCGAGTGTCGCCAACGCGCAGGAGGTGCAAGTCAGTGGTAGGCTTGAATGCGACCACGCGGAGTAGTAGGCAATCAGCATCTACCCTTCGGCACACGTACAGAGTACAAAGTTCGAAAGTTGGCATTGCGCAACCGGTGTGTACGTTGGATCAGGAGTGCAGTCTCGGGGGCACATCGTGTGTGCCTCTCTGAGGCCCGGTTCGTTCAGCGGCACCGATCCAGCAGATTAAAACACGAGTCAACTCGCCGATGCCTTGACGTTCGATGTATGGCCATCATGCGCCTGATGACATGCATGCTTTCTCGTCGCTACAACAGATATGGTCACGGCGCCAACGGAACGGAGCAGCGGAGGCGATGCGCTGAGACTTCATGAGCAGCCCCTGGCGCATCCGAGATATGCCAGGGGACAGGAATGTTGTATGTAACACTTACACTCAGAGATCGGCGCAATTATACAAGTCACCACGCCTCGCGCTACACCACACACCCAAAATGCTGTTACCAGACGCGCCGGGATCGTGACCGCCGGTGATCGTGTGGCTAATGCGAGCAAGGCATGGTGATCAGGGAGCCAGGTTGCTGACCTGTATGGACAGCAGGACTGCTTGTTTGGTCCCAGCAGACCTTCCACGCCACCTCCACAATCCGCTGCAAAAATCGCTCGAGTTGTGATCAACGCCAGGGAGAAGGCTCGAGCAGCCAACCTTCCCATTGCGCCGTGCCGCTGTGGCGCCACCGCCGCCGCACCGCCGCGGTGCCCTCAGCAAGCTCGAGCCGCCACCTGAAGTCCTCCGTCGCGCGCCCTCTGCCCCGTATGTGTGTCGCTGTAAACCAGGAGCTCTTCTGTTTTTTTTTTTTTTTTAAAAGCCCGCCACTTGAAGTTCTAAAGACCAGGTTTCGGAAGACTTACATAAATAAATAAGCTCCGGCCAGAGAGGGGGTCCTGCCCATCTGCTTCTTCAGCATTACCATCGTCGTCCGAGTGGCCACACAGCAGCTTCTGCGCCTAGTTTTTTCGCCTCCGCTTGCACGCCCACGCTATCCTGACAAGTGTTGTCAGGCGGCTCGTAGGGCTCAAGCCGTGGATGCGGCTTCACGTACAGCCAGTGGGTTGCCCCAGGGGATTCGCGATGGCGTTCAGGCTGGCACTGCAAGGTCAGCGGTAGTTTTCAGGAATCTCGAGAGCACACTACGTCGGCTCTACTCTTGATCCGTGTCGAACTTTGTTCCACCGTCAGTGCCCACCAGCTCTGTGAGCACGACTAATATCGGAATCGCCACCCACATAGTGTCACATCAGTGGCCACAGCGTGTCACATCAGTGCACCCAGAAAATTCTTTTTGTATCCGCCGACCGACATCTGCTTTTGACGTGTGTGGTCTCATCAGCAACCTCACATTGTTCTCTCTGACAGTCCATATACAATCACTAGACAGTGATGAATTTGTTGCGATGAATTTGTTGCCGATGCAATCACAATCACCACCACCCCACTGGCACTGTCCCAGTTTCAACAAGAAACTGCGGCTGACCTACAGCACCAGCGCACCACGTCCTGCGGCATCAATACCACGTGCGCTTCGTGTATGCTGCTGCAGTAGTGCATCCATACTTTGTTGTGAAACTCTTGGTCGTACTGTATTCTTACCCCTCCAACTTGAAGGGGTGACTGTGAGCTCACTCTGCCTCTATTGAAATCTTGGCCCCGCAGGCGATTTCGGCTACACTGTGGAGTTGCTGCCTCCAACAGTGCTGACCGGCACAATGATCAAGTCGGACTGCTGCTGCGCGGCCTTGGCAATGCCATGGCTGACCATATCAGGGACAGCAGCGAGGTGGGCTGGTGGTATGGCCGCGTTCAACATATTATTAATAATATGTCATGACATTGTGCTGGCGTGGACACAGGTTACAGTACCGCGTACCTACCTGCTGTCGGTGGCCTGGCAGAAGAGAGTGGACAAGGACCAAGCACCACCCGGTGCCTCCTGCACGCTGCCAGTGGAGAAACAGCCATTTGCTGATTCTGTCCAAGTACTGCAACAAATTGAATGCCCTGGCACCCGCCGTTCTCCAGGAGGGAGGCCCTCAGGCTGACCTGGGTCTGTCCAAATCTGTCACCCAAGAGATGCGTCTATCAGTGTTGAAAATTTGATGCTCCCGTCCACCAGCAGTCTGAGATGTGTCTGTGCTGAACCCCCCCCCCCCCCCCTGAAGCTCCCCCACCATCCCCCCTACACTCGGTCTGTCCACATTGAATTTTCAGACTCTTCGAACGGTTCCTTCATGCAATCATGGGGGGGACAGGAACTCGGTCAAGTTGAACATGGTTTGAGCACTGTTGATGGGAAGAGTCCGCAGCGACGTCCGCTGCGTCGAGCACGCGGAGTACGTCAGCACGACCGAGTCGACCACTTCATAGAAATCAGACTGGAGGTTGTCAGAAGAGGGGCAAGCCACAATGAAGTACATCAGGTGGCACCACATCAATACGTGGACCATGTTGACCGGGTTCTTGTCCCCCCCCCATGATTGCATAAAGAGCCTTTCGAAGAGTCTGAAAGTCAATGTGGACACGTTACGGTGAGTGCAGGGGCCCGGGGGATGGTGGGCGAGGGCCCCGGGGGGGGGGGGGTATCAGCACAGACATACTTAGTCTATCAGTTGGTGGACGGGTCCCGGAGCATTTCAAAAATGATGGACGAATCAGATTCTCTCGGGTGACAGAATCTGATTTGCCAGTGGACAGACCCAGATGGGCCTCCCTGGAGAACCGTTACGGTGGGGCCCGGGGTGTGCCAAGGGCATTGTTGCAGTAACTGCTACAGTACTTTGACAGATTCTGAACCAGCAACAGTTCCTGGCTGTTTGTCCAGGGTGCGGGAGGTCGTGCTTGGTCCTTGTCGACTCTCTTCTGCCAGGCCACCGACAGCAGGTAGGTACGCGGTACAGTGTGTGTCCACGCCAGCGCAATGTCATGACATATTATCAATAATATGTTCAACGCGGCCATACCACCAGCTCACTGCGCTGCTGTCCAGACATCATGATGGTCAGCAATGCCAAATTGAAGGCCGCGCATCAGTCCGACTTGATCGGTTGCGCCGGTCAGCACTGCCGGAGCCTAGGCAGCGACTCCACCGTGACAGTGCAACAGAAATCGCCTGGGGGCCAAGACCGGGTTCCTGCCCCCCCCCATGATTGCATACTATTATTTAAATTCAAAGAGTCGTTTGAAGAGTCTGAAATTCAATGTGGACAGTGTAAGGGGGGATCATCATGGTCAGGGAGGGGGGGGGGGCGGGCGGGGGGGGGGGGGGGGGGGGGGGGATATCAAAGACATAAGAGTTGATGCAAGCTTGCCAAGTACTGTCGCCAGTGCCTGGTGCGCAGTGCTCGCATTGCATAGAGGCGCCTCATTCAGACATGTGTCAACATGTTGCAACAGACGGGCACAGTGACAGACTCTGAGGCATCATAATTACATGCTGCAGCTGCAGGTGTCGGGGTCTTATTAAGCAGGGGCACACATTGGATACCAGGGCAGGCACGTTTCTATCACTATCATAATGGTGCTTTTATGAAGGTCCGAGTCGTTCTGGGGCGCGGCACGGCAGGCACTTCCTGGAATCCATTTGTGTGCTACTAGGTGCGTCACTGACCACTCAAAACTGACTGTGGCCGCAAGCAACCTGCCCTTCAATTGAGTTAAGTTGAATGCAAACAACATCTGTTGAACGCCAGTGGATGGTGCGCCATGGCCTTTGAAGTAACACATGACAAGGTCTGTTGTACTGAAAGTGATCTGTTCACTGACATGCACTGTGCATCCTGAGTACACACTGTCAGACAATCATGATGAAGCCCGCACACTCAGTCTGTCAGCACATATTATCACTAGTTACTGTAGTATCAGCAGCTCACCATGAATGTTTCGTGGGCATCCTGGTGTTGTCGCACGTACGCCTCTGTCCAGCCAAGCGCCTTCAAGGTTTTAACCACTGCAGTGGCAATCTGTTGACACGGGCGGCACTCTTTTGACACGGGCTCGCGATGGTGTTTTCAGTGCACAGGCACTACCGATGGAAATTATTGTATTTTGTAGTTGATGCATGTATTACGATGTTTTGACTTGCATAACAGTTAACTGCACGCTGCTTACTTCCAAAAACTGCGAGTCTCCAAAACCTGAGCCAAGGGCAAGGTTTGCTAATTAGGGGTACTGTAGCCTGCAGAGGGCTCGCCTGCTCTGCGCCGGCGGCCATGTCCACATGACATTGTATGTAACATATAAAAGCTTGGGTACGTTTGCGGCCTGACCTTAAAGTTAGGTTAGGGTTACCTCGAACTCATCGCCACTGTACCAGAAGCTCTACAATCTCATTAAAAAAAAAAAAAATCTTTTTTCAAACACGCCTGCACTTGAAGTTAACCCTACTTACAAAGTACTCAGCGAACCCTAGAAGCTGCTGCAGCTCCCAGGGGGAGAGAGAGAGGCGCTGTGCTGCTGATGCGTGAGATATCAGCTGCTCAGCTTCTGGTTTGACATTTGCGCACAGAGCTTGAGGCAGGCGAGACAACAGGCAGGTCGACACTTACATCGCTCAAGATGGCCATGATGCCAAGCTTGCCTCAGGCCGCTGCGGGCCGCAAACAGGCAAGGAGCGAAGCTGCCTCACCCGAGCCTCCGTCCACACATGTCACGGTGCCCATCGAGCGAGCCCTGGAGTATGCTACCGCGGAAGATGCCCGTGCGCTGCTGGTCAAGGCAGCCGAAGATGTGGGCGTCAAGCAAGCCGAGTTGAGGGGCATGGTGTCCTCGCGGTACCACGAACTCATTGAGTCCGCCGACAGCGTCGTCGCAATGCAGCAGCTGACCTCCGAGGTGCTCTCGCTGCTAGACGCCCTGCCAACGGACTGCAGGCACCTGTTGAAGTTGGGGGCTCAGGTACTGGAACCCCATCACCTCGAAGATCAACACCCCCCCAGGAAGCCGCTCCAAACCGGCAAGTCAGATTCTTCGGCAGTCAGCGCTAACCAAGACTCCACGGTACGACTCATGCTCAATGCGCCTGCAGCCATCTGGTCGGCGCTCGACGCAGGCCACCTGCTGGAGGCGGCGACCATATTCATGCGCTGCGCAGCCGTCATGCGCGGCGGCGCCGCCGCTGCTGCCGACCAATCCGTGCCGCTCGTCCAGCAGCTGCGGCAGGGCTCCGTGGACGCGGCGTTTGTGCAGGCGCAGTGGGCGTGCATGCTGCAGTTCCCGGCGCGCATCTCGCACACCGCGCTCGCGCTGCTGAGCCGCAGCGCCGCCGCCGCCGCCGTCGACGCCCTCGCGGCGCTCGTACTGCTGCACGACCACCTGCCGCACGGCAGCAACGGGGACAGCAGCAGCGGCAACGACAGCGGAGATGCGTACCACCACGCGTTCCGCACCTTCCTGGCGGCGCGCGAGGCGGCGATAGCGGCAGCGCTGCGCGGCGCGCGCGGCGGTGCTGCTGCCGACGGCTCCGTCCCCGCCGATCGGTCCCGAGAGCGCGCGCTGTGCGCTGCCGTGCAGCTGCTGCGCGCGACGCTGCTGGACGTGCACGCCGCATTCGTCACCGGCACGCTGCGCAGCCGCGTGGCAGCAGCGCTGGAGGCCAGCGGCAGCGCCGGCAGCGGCAGCGGCAGCGGCGGCGGCAGCGGCGGCGGCAGCGGCGGCGCCGGCACCAGCGGCGGCGGCGGCAGCGGCAGCGGCGGTGCACCGGGCGAGGGCGAGTGGCGGCGCGTGCTGTCGCAGTGGCTCGCGGCGCTGCTGCCGCGCGTGCACAGGCGCGCCGCGGCAGTGCTAGGCGGCGCGCACGGCGCCGCGGAGCTCGCCGCGGTGCGCGAGGCCCTGTGGACGGTTACACGAAACGGCGGCGGCGGTCACGCTCCTACTGGCGGGCGGTCGGAGTGGGGTGTCGCGTGCGCGGCGCTGGTGGACAGGGGGGCGGTGGAGGTGGGGCTGGTGAGGGCGGGGGTGGTGGGGGGGGGGGGCAGGTGGGGGAGGAGGGGGGCGCGTGGGCCCCCTGTGGGGGGGGGGTATGATGATGCGGGGCTGGATTTGTGGGCGCTGCTGTTCAGCAGGTAAGCGGCCACTGCCTTGGTCATACATTGATCCTCAGGACATAGGTGGTTACTCGATATGACTGCGGTTGAGTACGCAGGGTGCGAGTTGAAGTACACAACGGATGTAAGTTTGTTGAAGATAGGGTGTTGCCCCCGTGCGGCCATTTCGTGGAGTGATTACATCCTCAGCGCCTAGTGACAACTGGGGAGGATTTGCTGCCCACAATCATATAACCTCCAGGCAAAGCCCACATTTGCGCTTGCACATAAGCGATTACGGAATCGCTCAGGACCGTGGCGACCTGCACTTGCAGCTGCTCAGCTGGCGACGCGAGTGCAGGTGGTGCGCGTAGGATTCGTGCATGATAACTGCAAGTTCATGACACGATGGCGAACACCTGGCACCGTGAGTGCAGGTGGCACGTGCACAGTGCGTGCATGATACTTTCAAGTTCACGGCGGGATGACTCAACTGCCTCACTATTGTATTGCTGACACATTATTATACCTAGAGCTCTACGATCTTTTGATTCGTTTTCATGCATACTTCAGAAGTAAATAACTGACGCAAGTAGTCTGGTTCTTCCTGTTGGTGATGCTGTCGCGATGTTGCGTAAGTCGGTTGTCCCAGGAGGCGCCTGCTCTAAGCCCTCCTTTTGCTGGCATTGTGATATTGCTGAGGCCAAGTGTCAGCGGAGGTGTGACCACAACCTGAGTGACAGCGTTAGGGTCAGGGTTTTGGCGCGCGCTGTTGAATCCAGCACCAGACTGCGTGCTGCATACTTCTAGCATGTGAGTTTTCCCCCTGTACCTTGCTCAAACAGCGACGACGCATCGATGCGACGAGAGAAGCTATACCACGCCACCACCACTATACCATACCATCACCATGCGTGAAAGCAGTCACTGTTTGTGTAAATGTCGTCGTATGGTCTATATTCCAGTTCACCTGATGCAGGATGTTCGATCTCGGTCAGAGGGGCATGGTGAAAGAGCTCAATGGCATGTTCACCTTGAAGTATGTGATGTGGTACCACTTGAAGTATGTTAGCATATCGTGCCGCTCGGGTTGCATTGCGTCGCGGCACGGTGAAAAGCTCAATGCCTCGTGCACCTTCAAGTACGTGATGTACAATAGTACTTGTAATGATATTTGCATATTTGTGCCGCCCGGGCTACACTGCGAGTACGCATTTCGGTTAACGCGATGAGCAGTTACCGGTCAGTTACTGATGGCGTAACCGACTTATGCTCGCCCGCTGCAGGACGTTCGCCGAGCTGGGCCAGGGCATGGTGAAGAGCTCAATGGCACAGGTCAAGGCGCAGGCATTGGCGCACATAGACGCGGCCATATCGGATATGCTGGAGCACCAAGTAAGTTGTCCAACGCAGTGCGCGGCGCCTGCTGCTCCATACTTCCATGCATGTACTTTTTGTTCATTCTCTCCCGGTAGCGAGGCAGCGGAGATGGTGGTCGAGTATGTACTTTCATGTATTTCGCTTCGCTAGGGGCGCGACGAGCCCTCTCTTTTGATGTGCACTCAATGCGACACTCCTTCTCCAAAGAGAGACTCAAACGCAAACAGGCTTCCCCCTCTTCACACTACCACCAACAACCCACAAGTATGTACTTTGCATTAGTTTACGCCACGCGAGTCCGAGATCCCAAATCATCAATGAAAACCAATCAAAAGATCGTAGAGCTCTAGGTGACAAGGGATGATTAGCCGCAAGTGCCTCATCAATATTATGTTTGCTACAGGACGAGGCATTTCTTGCAACGAATGGCACTGCTCAGCCGCCACCGTTTGCATGGTCATTTGGCGTGTCGCCCTAGATAACTTACTACTGTGGTGCTCGCTACAGGATGACTTGAAGTTGCATCACAAATTGTAACGACTGCTCCACCGCACAATGCCACGGCCATACAGCGCCCCCCCCCCCCCCCTCCACAGCAGCATCTTCACGAATGATCGAATGATTGTGAACGATTGGACAATTGTTCGATTGGACAATTGTTCAATGAACAATTCACTTTGTACTTTCTGCATTTCGCTGTTGTACACATACTATTCTGCTGCACCTTCTTAGGATCTCCCAGCTGCAGACTGCATTACAGTTAGTGCATGCTGTGGTGTCAGATCAATGCACATGTCAGCACACACGCCCACACGGACCTATTTCTGCGCGTGTGCAAAGCGGATGGCATATGCCGCCATGTGCACTGAGTTGCTCAGTCAGAACTACTCACGGCATGTCACACTTCTTCATGAAATATACTGGCAATACATCGCCTATACAGTCAACGTGCATCACGGCGCACGCCTTGCCAGATCCAGATGCACGCCCACCTGGTAATCCACCGCATGTCATACTCAGAATATCCTGAAGTATTCAATACATCAACTGTACAGTCAAGGTGCATCAGCGCGCATGCCTTGCCAGATCCAGATGCACGGCTAACTAACTGGTAATCCACCGCAAGCACGTGCTGGTCCTGAAGCAGAGATGGCGGGAACAGCATGTGTTTAGCACAAGCAACAGACGATGTTCCGCTTTCCCCACCCTTGCCCTGGCATCACCTCTGTGTGAATGTCCCGGCCCCTCTCATTCGTTTTGCCCCCCCCCCCCCCCCCCCCCCCCTCCCCCCCCCCCCCGCGCACGCCAGCCCCCAGAGGCGAACCCCCTGCCGACCTTCCTCCAGAGCCAGCACCGGCGGCGCGCCAACAGCGTCGACTGGCATGGCCACAGGGCAGCAACGCTCAACAACAACAGCAGCAGCAGCAGCGCTCATCACGGCCACAAGGCAACGCTCAGCAGCAGCAGCAGCAGCAGCGCTCCGCACGGTCGCAGGCGGCGGCGAGCCGACGATATTGTCGTTTGCGCGGATGCTGTCGCGAGGGCGCTGGCGTCGCGGCTCGCAGCGCTATCCAGGGACATCGGCAGCTTGGCGCAGAAGGTGAGAGGCGCGTATATATTGTTGTTATTTTTGGCTTTGTCGGTCTGAAATTTGACTACGTACGTAGCAGTAACGTAGAGGTACCTCAGTTGGGACAATCGTGAGCGGTCCTCAGCGGCGTGCGTGTTGTGGGCTGTGTGATGCGGATGCCGTCGAGCGGTCGCGGCTCGCGGCGCTGTCCAGGGACATCGGCAGCCTGGCGCAGAAGGTGAGAGGCGTGTTTTGTTGGCCTGAATTTGGACCGCATACCTCAGCGGCTCTCAGCGGCATGCGTACTTGGAGGGTGCTGCGGATGGGGCAGCAACGAGCAGCAGCGCTCAGCTGCAGCTGCAGCAGCGCTCGCCAAGGACATCAGCCTGACACAGAAGTTGAATCAATGGCGTCCGTTGCTGCGCACTGTGCCTCTGAAGCTGAAGCAGCAAACACCACCACCACACAGTCGTCTTCCAGTGTACACGTATCGTTAGCGTGGGGTCCGGTCCAGACAGCAACAAGCATGTGTGCCTTTCTGAAGCGTGTCATGGCGAGCCGCACTCGGCCGCCTGTGCGCTGCGCAGCCACGCGTTGCAGTTGCGGCGGCATCAAGCAGCAGTTCTCAGCAGCAGCGCCAGCAGCAGCAGCAGTGCTCAAATGGCACCGCGACAGCCAGCCGATGGCGGTGTTGTCCGCGGCGGCTGCGCAAGCCCTAACCCTAACCCTAACCCTAAGCTGCCGCTTGGGCTTTCCTCGCCACCCGGGGACGGCCGCAGCCCGCTTTTCATTTAAGACACCACTTCGCCGGCCGTACACTAGATGTGTACTGGTAGTGTACTAGTAGTGTACACCTGATGCTGTACACTAGCTGCCGTTGTTAGTTTTGGCGCAGAAGCGCTCACTGAGAGCAGCGCTTCTCTTCAACTTCTTTGGTCCGTCTGGTGTGTGGTGTGGTGTGCCAAGCGAAGAAAAAAAATTGTTGTTTGTTGCGCCAAGCGCAGCACACGGCGGACCTTTCTTTATCAGTGACGTTTCACGTCCGTTGCCATTGGTGAATTCACGCGGCCATGGTGCGCTAACCTCAACTTTACCCTAACTTTACCCTACCCCTAACCCTTGTTGTTTTGCTTGCACGTCTTCGCTGCGCCGTTGCAGGGGGACGAGACCTCTGGCGCAGCTCTGCGCTCCTCTTTCTACCTGCAGAGCGCCGACCTCGCAGCAGGTGACTCTCCGTTTACTACACACGTATCTACACTGTTTATTCATCTACTTCGAAGTATCCAATACACAAGTTTATCTGCCGCGGAATCTTTTGCAGCCCTACTGTTGTCCACACAGTCGTGAAAGCACCTGAGCAAGCGGTTGCAAAGCGCTGACACGCGCTCTTGCTGATGGCTACATGGCAGCCAGCTCATGTTAGCCCAATTGTAGGGGGCTGTACAGCAAGTAGGGCTGGAGTTAGGGCATGTGTTGCTCAGTTGTTACGATTTTGCGTCGCTCACCAGTTCAGCCCCTGATGTAGGGTTCGGTTAGTGTTAGGGTTAGGGTTAGGGTGAGTATTCGCAGTGTTCCTCCAGTCGTCTTATTGTGTCCAGCTATTGATCACTTTGACCGCAGAAGTGCTTGGCGCAAGAGCTACGGTTAGAGTCAGCGTTAGAATTAGGGTACAGAGGCGCCAATGCACCTGCTTGCGGTGCTCAACCACCTCTAATCAGTAACCCACGTCTGGCAGCTTGGGTTAGCGTGGTCATCACCGCGAGTGTTTTTATTTGCCATTTATTGTCTGCCGCGCAGCTTGTCAACTTCATGACAGCAATGTGCAAGAAGTACATGCATGATGCTGCTGTGTGCACTACCGCCTGGCCGCACAGCGCTGCTGGTGCACCCGCGCGGCCACCTGACGCTCTGCAACATCACGCCCCGTCCGCATGCATCAATATACTACCAACTTCTGTGCAAACTTCAATAACCACACGCTGCCACGTGCACTGCCGCCTCGCTGCGCAGCGCTGCTGGTCCACCTTCGCGGCCACCTGACGCTCCTGCAAGAGCAGCTGGCCGCCGCTGCTGCCGCCAATGACAGCGGCGACAGCGCCGATGCCGGCGGCGCCATCGACGCGGTGCTGCTCGTTGCGCGGCTGGCGTGGCTGCTGCAGGGGCGCAGGGGGAGGGGGCTGCGGCAGGCCGTAACTGCCCCCAAGGAGGGTTCCGCGGGGGGGGGCGCGGGCAGAGCGGTGGGGTGAGTTTGCACCGCATGCTGAATGTTGAAGTGAAGTTGGAGAGTTGAGGCTCAGCGACTCCTCGCTGACGTTGCGTTACACACCTGAGGTGTAATTAGATCTTCAAGTTGAGGTTCACAGTTCTGCAGCAAGGCTTACATGGACGCCTGACTGGTGTGGCATATCACTGAAATGACGTGTGTAAAGTGTGCAAAGTGTGTCCGTGCTTGAAGCGAGACACCCCCGGAGAGAGAATGGGCGGAAAGTCTGTGAAGCAGGGCTGGTGCCTCTCTTCGGCTTAAGTGGGTCATGTTGCGGTGAGTTTGCTGGGAGGACAGAGTGTGTGTGTGCGGGGGGGCTTAGGTTGGTACAACATCATGTGGACCTCAGAGGCCTGTCATGCGGTGGGCTGCTTGATGTCTGCATTCATTCGTGTGCATGGATATACACACCCACCTAGTGTGCTGTGTGTGCATGTGTGTTGACGCTCAGGCTGGCAGGGCTGGACCAGCCAAAGGCCGTCTTTGTGTGCCCACACACATACGTGTGCATGTATATATATATAGACATCTCTTGTGTTGTGTGCCATGTGGTGACTAGAGGCCAATTGTGTGCACGCATACATATATACATACGTGCATATGTATATACACAACCGCCTTTTGTGCTGTGTGTGCATGTGTGTTGACGCTCAGTCTGGTAAGGCCGTCTTTGTGTGCTGACAAACATACATACGTTCACAAGTATATACTTACCTACCTATTGTGCTGTGTATACATGTGGTGATGCTCAGACTGTGGGGCTGGACCAGCCGAATGCCATCTTTGTGTGCCCACACACATACATACATACATCAGTGCATAAGAATATATACTTACCTACCCATTGCGCTGTGTATGTGGTGACTCTCAGTCTGGTGGGGCTGGACCAGCTGGAGGCCGCATTCGAGATTGCGGACACCAACGGCGATGGCCTCCTGGAGGGGGAAGAGATTGGCGAGGCGCTGCAGGTGACATGAAAGTGACACTTCGCGTAACAGCCAGCAATTTTTGTTTGCTGCCTCGCCACGACGTGAGGGCTTAGTGCAGGTCTGGGGCTGTGCTAACCCTAACCCCAACCCTACCCCTAGCCCAGCTCCAGCGCAAGCACAACGCCTTCAGTCAAAATCAATCCAAATAATCAGCGCGCGTAACATTCACCGACAGCGTATTGGTGCTGGTTGGAACCGCTGCGTAACCGCTGAACTCACACGCCGTTGCCTTGGCCATTCGGACGAGGTCATGCACCTGCAGCACACTTCAGCTATGACCACTGCGCTGCCGTCGCATGCTCCTGACTGGCCGCTTAACGTGACTTGTCTGGTGTGACCGACAGTGTAACTGCTGTGACTGCCGAGCGCACAGGCCAACGCCTTTGGCCATGCGGACGAGCTCGCACAACAGCAGCCTTCTTCAGCTATGATAATTGCTGCTCATGTGCCGCTGTGACATGCTCTTGACTGACCGCGTAACTTGACTGACGGAGTATTTTGACTGATGGTGTAATTGCCGTATCCGCCAAACTCACAGGCCGTCGCCTTTGGCCATGCGGCGCCTGCTGCTGCGCTCGTGTCGTAGCTGCATGCCCGTGGACTGCCGCGGCTGTCTGCTCACATACTGCAGCTGACTGGCAGTGGTGTAACCGCTGTAACCGCCGAACTCACAGGCCGTTGCCGTTGGCCATGCAGACGAGCTCGCGCAGCTGGAGCGCGCTCACGCAAAAACTGACTGACGGTGTAACTGACTGCTGGTGTAACTGCCGTAACCGCCGAACTCACAGGCCGTGGCCTTCAGCCATGCGGACAAACTCGCGCAGCTAGAGCACGCGCACGCGTCGCTCACCTTTGTGGAGTTTGCGCTGCTGGCGACGCCGCTGCTGGAGGAGCAGGCACGTCACCCTCTTGAAGTACAAGGAAGTTGACAGTTTTCATGATAGCGCACTGCTGTGTAGTGCGGCATTGCGCGACAGGGCATCGACCTTCCAGAATTTGTAGTATTGAGTGCGAGAGTTGCTGCTCTCTTCTTGACCATGACCTCTGCGCTCTCGCTTTCATTGTCGGTTGCTGCTACGCCACGCGGCATGTATGCGCAGCAATCACTGCTGTGGGAATCTGACTCAGCACCTTTGGAAACTCATACCACGCCTGTGCTGATTTTTCAATGAACTACTGCAGCGTGGCATGCACGAATGCGCAAAGTGCACCATTGCTCAGCGCACCGGTTTGGACGGCTGTGTGCTGCACATGTTAGCAGTCTCCGCCCTTGTCTACCGGCAGTAGAGGTCAAACGCGCTCTTTGAGGCCTTGCACACGCGAGCACTGTCACTGGGTCAACTGCTCTTCAACCCCAACGCTGACACTGAACCCCAACCCCTACCCCTATACGCTTGCTTGTGGGGTCACCTTTGGTAACGCACACCCTACCCCCCCTTCTTCCCCTGCACATGAATGAACACCCATGCCTCGAACGCCAAAAGCTTGCACACAGAAGTCTTTTTGACTACTGTGGGCATGGTGGTACTGTTTGACTCGTGGCCAATTGCTGCAGCAGGGGCGACCACAGTTATTCGTGGAAGGCACTTGCGGCTAACCATCCCTTGTCACCTAGAGCTCTACGATCTTTTGACTCGTTTTCATGAATGCTTTGCATCATTATGCCTCACAGGACCCCCTGGTCCATCTGGCGGAGGGGCTGCGGAGCCTACTGGCCAGGAGCGTGAAGTTGTGGGCCAATCTCGTTGCAGCGTGTCTGAACCAGCAACTTCAACAGGTGAGTCACTGCTTCAACTCTCTCGCAGAGGGAGGGGTTGCATGCCGTTTGTGTGTTTGCGCGGACGCTTACGCTTTGGGACCTGTGCAATTCTGCGTTGCCTGTCACCGTCGGGTGTATGAGACGACAGATCCTATCGAAGGGTTCAGCATTCCTGGCAGTCGTTGTTACCTTCCTACTGGATACTTGAAGGTATACGGCTTGACTTGCTAGATGGTAATTTGAGCTGTCTTGTTTGCGGCGGGTGCACATGCAGGTATCCTAGCGCTCCTTTGATTTGACACCATCCACCCATGCTGCTGCCGCTGCTGCCACTGCTGCCGCCGCTGCTGCCGCTGCCGCCACACCACCTCCCCGACAGGCATTGGCGCAGACGGCGCGCGCCTCCGCCGCAGCGTGCCACCTGGCGCAGCGCCAGGGCGCCACCTGGCACGAGCACAGACTCACTCTCGACTCCGACTTGGACGGCGACTCGGTCGAGGAGCGCGTGCGCCTGCCCGCCGCCGCGACGCCGGCGCTGCAGCGCTACGTGCTCGCGCTCGCGGCGGAAGCAGCAGCGCTCAGCTGCGCGGCGGATCTGCTGCCGCCGGCCGTGCAGCAGCAGCAGCAGCAGCGGCGCTCCGGCAGCTGGCGCGCCTCCGCCGCCGCCGCTGTAACTGCCGCTGCTGCGGCACCAGCGGCGGCGGCGGCGGCGGCGGCGGAGCCCAGGGTGGAGGGGGCGTTCGCCGCGGCGGCGGGGGGCGCGCTGCTGGACTGCGCGCGGCGGCAGCTGGCGGCGGCGTATAGGGGGCTGCAGGGGGGGGGGGAGGGGGACGGTTTGGAGGCGCTGCCGGAGCCGGTCCTGCTGCAGCTGCTGATGGACGCGATGGTGCTGGAGCTGATGCCGGGGTGGGGGGGGGGGGCGCGGGGGGGGAGGGGGGGGAGGAGGGGGGGGCGGGGGAGCCGCTGGTGGATGTGTTTGGGGGGGCGATTGACCCCATTGACAGGCAGACGTACGCGCCACTGATGGAGCGCGCGGCGCGGTCGTGCGCGGAGGTGAGTGGCGCATCAGCGCTCGACACGATTCGCGCTCGCGACACTTGTTTCCTTAATCATTTTTTGATTTTTTTCATTATTTTGGAATAATATTTTCGGAATGCCCTTCAGCGGACGCCTGGAGCTCTGCGGGCAGGGGAAGGCACGATCAGCGATCTATAACAATTTCGTGTCGTACGGACAGCTCGCTCTCTGAACGGCCGTCAGCGGGCGCCAGGAGCTCCATAGGCAGGGGAGACGCAATCGGCGCTCGCAACGCTGCTTGTTCGTGCAGCCAGCTCGCTCTCGACGGCCGTCAGCTGCCGCCAGGAGCTTCATGTGTAGGGAGGTGGGGTTAGTGCGGTGAGGCGGGCCCCACCCTACGGGGCGCTCGTGTACAACCTGCTGCAGCGCGTGCCTCAGGTGGTCGGGGCTAATTGCGTGTGGCACGTGTCAGCTCTGCTGCGAGTGGCAGGCGCAGCAGCGCTCCGGCCCTGCTGCTGCGTGGCGCAGCGGGACTAGCTCCGATGTGCAGAAGGCGAGTTTCACACGCACCGGCGTCAGCGATGCATGCGATGCACGCCTGCTGTGGCCTGCGCCATCTACTGTACTGTGCACCAAGTGCCGTATCGGGCGGCGCTTTTGTGCGCCCACGTGAGCCCATGTCAGCGCTCAGCACGAGCAATCAGTGCTTATGAGCATGAGTGAGAACAAAACGCTGCTTTCACAACGCTTACAGCCCTGCAGTGCGTGCCCTATTCGCCGCTAAATTTTGAACTAGTTTTGGGGGCTGAGTGAGGGTTAGGGTTGGGGTTTGTCACGGCAGCCTTCCTCGTCCCATTTGCTGAAGCCTTTGCTCTGTTTCGCTGCATGTTCCCGTACCAAACAGGGGTTGGGCATGCTGCTGTCCGTGCCTGGGTTGAGGACAGGCGCTGGCTCTCAAGCGCCGCTGCTCCGCAGGTGAAGCCATTTTTACGCTTTAAGCGCAGTGCATCGCAGACTCTTGATGCAACCATACACCACTCGCTGCGCTATGTGAAGCTGAAGCCCCGTGTCTGCGTAGTCGTGCCCTTCGTTTTTGATATGCGTCAGTGAGTTACTGTAGAGTGTTGGTGTGTTCAGCTTTAAACGCAGCGTGTTGCCAGCTCTGATGCTGCCCCCGGCTGCGCACACTGTCCATGGGAAGCTGCGGCGCGCGGCCTGCGTGCTGTAACTGACTGAATGGGGGTCAGGCCCAGGTGAAGTTCGGAGCAAAGTGAAGTTGAAGTTAGGCTGAGTGCCCAAATTTTGCCATGACGGTTGCCAGGCTTCCTTGTGCATTCCTGCAGTGGCTTGTGCTTGTCCTTTCGTCGTCTTCTCTCGACTGGGGCGCAGCATGGCCGGACGGTGATCAATATCATGCTTGCTGCATATGGGGCCAGTGTCTCGGCACGCCATGTCATTGATTCAGGGCTTGGGGTTAGTCGTGCTCTGTAAGCGGGGTCACTCTCTCGGCGCGACATTTCATCGACACATGGGTTAGGGTTAGGGTCAGGGTTAGGGTTAGGGATAGGGTTAGAGATAGGGTTAGGGTTAAAAAGAGGGTTAGGGCTTGCACTTTGTCCCACTCCACGCGTTGCTGACCGCCCCTCTGCACGCATCGCGCAACAGGGGCAGTGGATTCGTGTCAGCAGGCGCAGCCAGCGACGCCCCCTTGGCCATGTCCACCAACTTGTTGGACCTGGCCCCTAAGCCTCAGCGCTTTGAGATGCTGCCACTGCCGGCGGTTGCCTCCAACACATCTGCGCCGAGCTCCCCCTCCCCCCTGCCTCTGGGGGGGTACGCTGCTAGTCCCAGCACGCCGAGCGGGAAGGGCGCAGAGGGGGGGCTGCAGGCCGCCGGCCGGCAGGCTCTGGCAGGTATGCGATGAGCGTTGTTGCTATTCACATGCGTTTTTATTTGTACGTAATGATGGCGCTGTGGAAAATAAGTCACGCATAAGGCCGGCCGGCAGGCTCTGGCAGGTATGCAATGAGTGTTGTTGTAAGCGCATCACAAATGCTTCCAAAAAGATCACGACGATTATTTATTCATACTGAAGTAATAAATACGCTTGGAAGCACAATGTCGACCTGTACTTGCTTCAGTGAATGAAATGCGATCACGAGATGCGCCAGCTTTTGTATATTTGTTCATTTTTTACAGAAGCACATTTTAGTATACAAATGAGAACATGAGTCCCAGCACGCCGAGCGGGAAGGGGGCAGAGGGGGGGCTGCAAGCTACGCGCCGGCAGGCCCTGGCAGGCATCATTGTTATTAGCAAAAGTAAAAGAAAAGGGGGCTGCAGGCAGCCGGCCGGCAGGCTCTGGCAGGTGCGCGCTGAGCGTTGTTGCTATTCACAACAGTATATATTTAAACGCAATGATGGCATTGTGGACATAAATCACGCATAACGAGGCGGTGGCGGTCTGGCACCCGCCAGCGTTGGCATTTCATTTATTTAGAAGTATCAAAAGCATGTACACATTGACATATAATCATGTGCTTCCGAGTTTTCCATTGGAATTTATTCATTGTATTTTTTTTTCCACAGCTTTTCCCATACTTTCATCTGTATATTCATCCGAATTGACAACATACTTATATTTATTTTCAAAATCTGGCGAATGTGTGTGATGACATGGGGCTGGTGCTAGCCAGGAGCATGACACAGGATCTGGGAGTTGTTCTAAAAGTGATTTTGCTGGCAGCCACTGCTGCTGCTTGCATGTATCATGCCCACCAGAGTGGCATCTCTTTGATCCGAAGCGCACTTTCGCAGGGGCTTGCGCTGGTCGTAGAAATTTCTGGCTGGCTCCACATGATGAAAGCTGTGCCTCAATGCTTCATGGGGGTGCGTGTGTGCCCAGGTGTCGTCGATGCAACGCATCTCAGTATCTGTACGAAACCGAGGGGCATACCAAAATACGGCGATCTCATGCGCCGTACGGCCTTCGAACAGCGGCAGAACTTCAAGTTTTGTTCTGTATCACCGCAGCTCCCACAGAGCCCCTGCCACAACCCTAGCACTCACCATAAGCCCCACACTTGCACCTGCAAAATCGCGTCCATGCGTGTCCTGGTGCTGCGCCCCCCGCACTCAACAGAAGCGCCACACTAAACTGACCGCAATACCGCGTTCATACGTTCCCCGGCGCTGCCCCCCCCCCCCCCCCGTGCAGGTATCATGGGCCAGGTCGGCAGCGTTCAGAGCGGCATCATGGGGCAGGTGGGCAGCATGCAGAGCGTGCTGCAGGGCGGCGGCACCAACCTCTTTGGCGCCGCGACGTCGCTGTGGGGCAGGGGCGGGCAGCGCAAATGAGCACTGTTGCACGAATTTCAACTTCAATGTGATGGAGTTGTGTGTGTTGTTCAAATTGTGTGTGTACTGCAGAATTCGTCTGTGGCGGCACCAGCCTCTTTGGCGCCGCGACATTGCTCTGGGGCAGGGGCGGGCAGCGTAAATGAGTAATTGCCATCAAACTTCAACTTCAAATGTAATGGGGGTGTGTGTTTTTGAAGTTGTGTGTGTACTGCAGAATTCGTCTGTCGCGGAACCAACCTCTTTGGCGCCGCGACGTTGCTGTGGGGCAGGGGCGGGCAGTGCAAATGAGCACGCACCTGTTGCGCAAATTTCAATTTCAACGTGATGGATGAGGACACCGTCGTTCTTGCTGCTGAACAACAACGTCAGCGTGATGGATGATGGTGGAGGGCCCATCGTTGTTCTTGCTGCACAGATGACTGGCGATAAAATGCTGATGCTGGAGCGTTTTTTTTTTTTGTGTCAACTCTTGTGAGCTGAATTATGCGCCGCCCAGCCCCCGGTCGTCAGCTGGCCTCCACCCCTCGGAGCACAAATTGCACTTGGCGTTCGAAAGCATCTGTCCGCAAGCTGATCGCGATGGTGATCTCACCTGCACTGACTTTTTCAGCCTACTGCACGCAACCGCTGCTGCTGTTGGTGCTGCGGTCTGTGAGCTGAGTGCGTCTGGTCCCCTGCTGCACTGCGAGACGCAACGAGCACATTTCAAAAGAGTTGTGCATGAGGCTAAAATGACGCAAGCATGATGCAGCCAAACGAGTCACGCGGTCGCCGACCACTGCAGCAAGGCCTGCTTGAGTTCTCTTGACAACAGTTGCTGAAGGTGCAGGACACGGGTAAGCAGTAGTGCAAAGTGGCCCGCAAGAGAGCGATGCTCAAGTGAGCTTCATGAACGCACGGCTGGCACACCACCTGGCTGCGCGCTGTCTCTGCAGGCTACGATCATCGTAATTCCCCCAACATCAAACATGCTGCAGATTTGATGCCATGGACATTGGCCTCATAGAGGTTGCACCAACAGCAGCGCATCTTCAGCTCATTTTGCCTACACCAGGTGCGTCACCACTGCCTACACACTCAAGTCAAAGGCATCGCCAACAGCACATCAGGCAATACATGCCTGAGCTTTGTCAACAGCTTGTGCAGGTTCATTAGAATTACACATTTCCAGCACATGCAGACTCTGAGGTCTTTGAGCAGGTCAACACCACCACTCGTGTACTGCGCAAGTAGCCCTGTGCTACCTGGCGTAGGTGCAAGTGGCACACAGGCAACGAAATGTGATCTGTCCAGTGGCGAGTGTCCTAAGCGGCAGGAGAGGTGAACGTCATCGTGCCGTCCTTACGACACTTACGACACACCCGTTTGTCGCGTTTAGTTATTTATTCTGCAGTTTATTCTTTTGAAAACCTCTTGTTGAAGTTTTTCCAGGCTTGAGGATCGCCACTGAGGAGATGAGAGATTTATTGTTGCTGGCTCTTGCGCCTTTTGCGTTGGGCTGGACATCTCAGTACCGCCTGCCGCACAGATACAGCACCCATCGAGCTGCGGCACGATGTGCTTTTCGAACTCCAGGTATGTTTGTTGAGGTGCTTCGAGCAGACATGACTAGCATACATCCCTCTCTGCTCAATCCTCGCTGTTTTGCCCCATGCGAGCACGATCTAGCGATTCACAATCAGCCCGTCCTCGATCATCAACGTTAGGATCATTCGCAATCAGCCCCCTCCTCTACTTCATTCTTGAACGCGCTGTGGTCCCCATAAGCTGTTTGCTGACTTCGTTTGCTGCTGTGTCTCGTTCCAGGTGTTGCTTTGGCAGCGGTAGAACAACCCTCAGAGGATGATAGCGGTGTTGGCGACAACAATCTGGGGGCCTCCAAAATTGAACTGACAACAGACACGACCGAGTCTTCGAACCTCGGCGACGGCGGCCAGTTGTTTACCAGCGGCGACATGTTGAGGGGGGCAGTACAGCTGGAACAGGTGAGCGGAGTCAAACTGGCAAATGAAAGAACAAATACCTAGGTTTTTGCGCGACATGCACATCCTCCTTTGTTCCGCAGCTGCAGGAATGGCAGCTATCCTTCCGCACAGAAGCGAGGCTTGATGAGGCAAATCACCACTACGAAGTAGTACAAATGCTAGGGCGCCATTGTGCCAACTGATGCTGATGACATATCCTTTGTGCAGTACACTTTCTGACTGCCCATGACATTTCTCTGTCAATGTGCTGCCTGCAGACAAGCAAGTGCCTTGACACTGGTATCCCTCGCATTTTTGTGCTCTGATGATCAGCCGAAGCGGAATCGTGCATATCGCCCCAAACACTTGGTTGCGGGCCTTTTTGTTACTGCGTGATTATCCTTATTGCCTAAACTTGTACATGATGTTTTTCAGAATCCGAGCAGAAGCAACATATCTCGCAGGGTACAGCGCAACCACGCTTTCCCCCCTTGTCTGGCAAACAACCCCAGCCTCAGGCTTGCCCAGACCTCTTAGAAGCACCTTGCGGTGGGCAGTGATGGAGAGACTTGAGTCAATTTGTAATCAGGCCGAAAGCTTGCAATCTGATGCTGGTCTTCTTTAACCTCCTTCTGTTGGTGATGACACTGCTTCATGTGCCAGAGGGTGTTGTGTGAGGACGTGTCGAGCGAAGCACCCTTAAGGCTTGGTGGCATTTATTACAACATATGCGATGGCGATGGGATGGGATCGGATGGGATGTTGGTATTGATGTGTCTGGCCTACCAACTGTACTCAACACATTTAGTGCTGTAGCAGTGGTTCTAACAAGTCTTACTCACTTCATAGCCACAATGGGAGCCCGGGTAACTTTAAGGGGGGGGGGGGGGGGGGGGGTATGCTGTCGCCTCAGAAGGGGTGCCAAGTGTGCGCAAGCTTGGTAGCTCAGTGGTAAGGCCAGGCTCACCACACTTTTAGATGTGTTGATTAGATCATAGCACACTATCTCGACTGCAGGTCGCTCTTTGCCTTTGAACGTGTATGTTGCATAGGTGCAACGTGGCACTGCAGCAGTCGAAGGTGCACCCGGTGCGCTAGCCGCCGTCTGCCATCACCGACACTCGAACAGGCCGGTCCTGGTGACATGGTTTAAACAAAGCATGATTTGCATGCATTGAATCAAGTTCAACAACAGCGCTGCTGTGGCATGCCTCTCATGAGCGTTCCTGACACTTGTTGCGAGCAGGAAACTCGCGACCACTCGGAGATCGGCAGCGACTACTATGACGCCTGGCTGTACTACGACGGCCCCGACGAAACGCCGCCCATGAAAGTCACGGGCTTATTTAGCGGCTTATCGCTGGAAGAGTTGCGTAGACGCCTGCAGCAGGAACTCCACAAGCGCGCTTCCGGCGGCTACGACGTCGCAGTCAGAGTCCCAGGCAAAGCGACACCATAATGATCGTTCGACTCCAAGACACGGCCGGTCTGAAGGCGGCGCTGCACAGGCTGAGGCAAGCGGGACCGAAGCCGCGCTTCTACATGGTCCCAAGCCGTGATGCAGGTATGGCACGAGCTTGACGACGTGCTTTAACTCTTGCAATCCTGGCGTACTAGGTGACTCAAACGTGTTCAGCGTTTTTCCGTTTTACCACTGAATGAAATGTTGTGCACCCTTAGTAGGCCACACTCTGCTGCACCTGTGCACCGCTCTGGGTGCCTGCAACTGTTGAAATTGTGCCAACGAACCCTTCCGAAGGGCAGACTCTGAGGCTGCAGTTCCATCCAGAGACCTCAGAAGTGAAACAGAGTCTTTCCCGGCCAACATTTTCCATTGCAAGCAGCCAGCTTGTGCTAACTCCTCGCATTGACTCACAGTCTGCTTTCATCGAATTCACTGCACCCATCTTGCACACTCCTCGCATTGACCCACAGTCTGCTTTCATCGAGTTCGCTGTACCCATGCTCAGCCCAACTGCAGTCTTAAACATAGTGCGACCAAGACCATCATGCAGCGGTAGCGTCAATCAGAGCACAAATCTGGTTAGAGTTGGTGCATGTCTTTTGTAACAGCCCAACTGTTTTTTTAAGTTTGGCCCCTGAGACTCCCCTCTACATACCATACCCTCTTGTAGGGAGGTAACACTTTTCCGCCGCAGTGTCCTTGTGTGGAGAACGAGGCGTTGTCCACTTTGCTGGCACGCACATGATCAGCTTGAGCCTGTAGCCCGTGTTCTATCTGACACATATGTACATAGCAGACCCACGACAGCACCAGACGCATGCAGGTTTCAGCAGCAGTAATTGACGCATTTGCCTCCGCCACCTGCATTCAAACAAGTTTGTCGCTGTCACAACGTTGCTTGTAGAAGTGCTGACATTTAATATCATTGATGTCTCTCATTGCACAGGGTCATTGACAAAAGCTGCGCAGGAGTACCCTGCAATGTCTGCTTTCTTCAAGGCCCTCTTCAAGACGGACTTGAATGTGCCGGGTTTTGTGATGATGCCACAGGGCATCATTATTCCTGATTTCAAGGTGCAGGTGCAGCAACGGCCAAGAGGACTGATGATCAGGAAGTGCTGGCCGGCATTCCGGGATGCCATCATGAATGATTCACGCCTCACTTTAGGTACGGCACTCCCTTTGTTATTAGGGCCTTTAAAGCAACTGTGTGTGAGAGCAATTGCCTTCTCGATGTGGAATCATCAGCTCATTAGCATTGCCTGGCCGAGAGCTACACTGTGGTGCATTGCAATGCAGGATGACCAGAACATCAATTTCCATACTTGAACTTTGCCATGCGATGGTCGTGGTTTCTGGCAGCGCATAGAGCAACGGAAGTCATCAAGTGAGTGAGCATTATCAGATACTGCATCGCACAAACCTCAGCCAGAGTTCAAAACAAGTGAACTATCGGTTATTATGTAGGAAACACAGTAGTAAACAGACAAACTGGCCTCAAGCACACTTGCAACAAAAATGTCTTGTTCGCGTTTATGCGACTCTTTGGAACCTTGCATTCTTCGTTTGCAGTGAGCGGCACATCAGGCGTCGGCAAGACGTGGTTTGCCTGGTGGCTCATTGCCTGCGTCCTGGCAGACTTGGGGATGTCAGCAGGGGCACCAACTGTCACAGCTGTAGTCTACCGCTGTGCAGCCGACCCTAACGGCTACGACTACCTCATTTAACGCGATGGCGTCGTCTTCTGTGGTCCACACCGTTCGTTCAACAGCTATATGGAGACGGAGCATACGTGGTAAGCGCCAGGTTTTGCATGGTCATCTCACCAATGATTAAGTTGCAGACTGTCTCAGCGCTCAACACGACTTGCTTCTTGCAGCAGGCTTGTCATGATGCATGAGGTGGTGCATCCAGTGCGCACGTCATGGTTCATGACCACAGCGCATTGACCGCACGTGTCCATTGAGACATATCGCAATGACTTCATCGCATTGTAAACACTACTGCAAATTTCATCATCACAGTCGAGTGACCCTTGGTCACTGACCATGCCTTGCAAGCTGTTGCCAGTGCCAGTGGTTTCCATGCATATGAGTGTCTAGCATTGGACTGCGTAACCCGGCAGCCGTTTTATTACAGAAATTCAAGTCATTGTTCCCCTATGATTGCAGTCACGTGATTGCAGCATTCGATTGAACAACATGGCTGTAGTGTTATGGAACAAATCTTGAAGTATGGTAAACACTTGATGAGGCACTGCAGTCAATGCACTTGCGTTGTAAATTCTTGAGGTGTGATTCCTCGATAGCTTGCAATCTGAAGTGATAATGCTGGCAAAGAATTCTTAATCAAAAATTGCTCTGGAGAAAGTGCTCGGCATGCGAAGCTCGCATATTGTGACTGACTCATTGCTCGTGTCATTGTTCAACTTGCATTTTTGTGCACAGGTTGGTGGTAGAAGGTGTGCCGCTTGAAGGAATCGGAAATTACCCAGCACGTATCATCCTTGTATCCTCTCCAGACCCCGTAATCTACAAGGTGGGAGTCTTCACTTTCTGTGCCTGCATATGCTTGTTGCTTGCAACATCATTTGTATTGATAGGGTAAACCAGTAAGCCCCGGGGGTAAGTGAGCACCATGGCACATTGTCATAATCCACCATTCATACAAGCAAAAAGAATTGCAAGCGCAGGCATTGGATTTGCACATTACATCTGAGTGTTGCCGACAAGACACATTCACAGCACACTGTCACGCAGAAACCTCCTGCAATCAATAACTTCACGATGTCCATTGACCCTCTGAGTCAGCGCGATTGAGGAGCGTGGGCGCCATTCCTGATTTGTGTGAATAGCATTGCGTCACATGCGTGCAGTTACATGCTTGTGCAAAATTATGCTAACGCAACCCTCAGCCTCCGCGTGCTCTAAATCGTGGAAATGGTCAATGGCATCACGTAAGACTATAGTCTGCCATGTGTGTGTCAACACATTATGACCAGGCAGAAGGGTCGCGTGAACCAGAGCAGTACCACCGCTCAATGCAGTACTTGCTGCATCATGACATGCTAGTCTAACATGACATGTTCGCACGGGATATGTCTATGGCCACGCACCTGCCAACTTGCAAAGTTATGGCTATGCCATAATTTGTTCTCTATACGTGCTCCAGCCCATGCCCTCCTTCATGGTGCTTGAAAATCCTGCAGGACTTCATCGTTTTTGGTTTTGCCAAGCGCTTCATGCCCCCCTGGGATCTGCATGAGGTCCTGTCGTGCCGAAGGATGTTGTATGCACCAGAGAGGTTTCTGCTGATGACAGAGAAGCGAGTGAGGAAGCTGTACTTTTAAGCTGTACGACTGGTTCGGAGGGAACCTGCAAAATGTATTGGCCTACCCCAGCCAAGTCTTTCTTGACAGAATGGCGCCGCCTACCGCAGAAGAAGTTGAAGCCGCAGACGACGCATACTTTCACGAGGTCATGGGTGCGGCTGCTGCTGAACCCGACAAGGTGAGTCTCTATGGGTACTTGTGGGTACTTGCAATTGGCCAGTAGACACTGCCAATGGCAACCGTCACTCCTCTGCCGCGTTTAGCTGCAAGGTTGCACATTGTCAAGTACATCCGCTCTAAGCTCCTGACACTTGTCAATTTTATGATCGGTAGTGGCACAACAAGCAGCAACATCAATGATTGGCTGAGGAGCAACACTGTTTCTGAACCATAGAGGCGCCTACTCACAATTGCTTTCCGCTTTGCACGTGCAGTGTGAGTGCTGAGGGTCTGGTCCTACAGTAGGGCCTGTCACCTGTTTGTTTCATCACATGAAAGTGGCAACAGTTTCATGCTAGGGTGTAACCGAGTGCTTGACCACGTCTAGCCGAACATGCTACCCTGCACAGTGCTTTCATGTTAAACAAGGCTGCGGGGTCACATCCGATCACTGTTTTCAAGAAACATGACATGGGTGACCATTCCCCTTTTTCAGATGTGCAGTACAAATCCCAATGCATGCTCTGCAGCAGCATCATACTGTGACATAACTCAGTGATTTGTAGCACTACACTTATAGGCTTATATTCATCTGTGTGCAGCTTCGTCGGCATCAAAGCCAGCTTGCCACCGACTGTGCATATTGAAACGTTGACAGAACTGTCGCAACCAAAGGACCTTGATCATACAGTATTACTTCAATTATCAATGACAGATCTTAGCATAAATGATCAGCGCATTCACTGCTCAAGCAGATCTGCAGCCGCAGCTGCGGACTACCGCACAGGGTTCTCGATGCTTTGAGAAGCTAAGTGCTCACACAAGCTGTATGTCTTGATGCTTGGCTCACATCGACCCTTACCTGCTGTGATGTGCGCAGGTGCTCCGATCGCAGAGCTTCACAGTGGCATACCACAGGGTCCTGGTTATTGTGCCCCTCTCCGCTGACTTCACCACATATGGTATAGAATTGGCGTCTTCCAGGGCCGCCCGCTTGCTGTTGAAAGCGCTTGGCAACATGGGCAAGGAAGCTCTCACGCGAGTCTTCTACACAGTTCAAGAAAGCCCCAGCACAGCAGGTCTGACTGGGCAACTCTTTGAGGTTCTCATGATGGATTTATTGGCAGGCCGGACTGAAAGCGTGCCGCTGCATGGGAGAACGTTTTCAGACCCGAACCTTGCTGGTTCTCATGCTGGATCCCTCAACCCTTCTGGGCATGTAGAGGTTGCCATTGAGCCTGCCAAGCCTCTTGACCTCGACTTTGATCTCACGACATATGCAGCAGATTTGGCTGCATGCTGGGGTCAGGAGGGTCAGTGGGGGCCGCACATTGCTGGTGCCGACGACAAGCGACTTTCCAGTGGTCGATGCCATTATTCTACCTCACCACCCAGACTCAACCTCTCCTGGGTCACTTCACAATGTATCAGAAATAGAGTTGTTCAAGTTTATAAAAGGCGTGGAGAACATAGAATTGAATTGCCCAAAGCTGACTAGTATCCTGGATGCTCTGCCTCTCGCTGACAAGTACAGTGGCGGCAACATTGTCAACAACAGCATCAGCAGCACCGCTAGCACCTGATGCATCGACGGCAACAGCTACCACGTCGCTGCCACAGCAGCAACCGGCGTGCACACCCATCGGCAACCCCTACGCAAAGGACCAGCGCACGCGCAGCAGGCACCTGCTGCTCAGGCTGGTGGCAGCAGCTCCTCTGGCAGCTCAAAGAGGCCGGAACGCGGGAGCAGCAGTGCTACACGAGGGGGTCGGGGTCGCAGTGGAGGACGTGGCAATGGAGGACGCGTTCGCAGCGGCAGCAATGATGCAGACATCAGCAGTAGCAGAGCGACTAGCGGCAGCAGAACCGGAGGCGGCAGCAGCAGCGGTGCCGGCGGCGGCAGTGCGGCCGGTACTAAGGACAGCGGCGCTGGCAACGGCCGCAGCAGTGATGCCAGCAGCCGCAGCGGCGGTGCTAGCAACAGCGGCAGTGGCGCGCAAACTCAAAACGGCCGCGGTGGCCGTGGCAGTGGTCGCAGCAGCGACAGCGGCGGACGAGGCTGTGGTCGTGGCGGCCGCGGCGGCGGCGGAGGGGGTTTCAGAGCGGCAGGTGCGGCGACAGCAGCGGCAGCGCCAGGCCCTGCAGGCGCAGCAGGTGGGGCAGGTGGGCTTTTCACGTGGACCATCTCAACCCCCGCAGTCGCAGCAGTGCTTGACAGCATGAGCCTCGATGAGCTGTGCAAGCTGCAGTTCGCGACAACTAGAAGCCTTGCTAGACCACGCAATCGTCGCTATGTGGGAGCTGCACTGGAGAACGCAGCAACACATCTGTTGGCACACACAATGACGATGTTCGTCAATGCGGCGCGGGAGCCAGATTCCGCAGGGCGGGTGCAGCGATTGCAAAGATCCACGATTCTACACCACCTCATGCCATCACTCATCACCTCCACCGATGGCGCACCTGGCATCACTCGCTCCGACAGAATCAGAATGTTGGCACGCGGTGAGCTTGACCGGTTGGTGCCAGCGCTCCTCGCACACGCGCGTGCGCACCGGCGCTGGCGCGCGCGCCAGCAAACGGAGGCAGCGATCAACGCCTACGTCCTACAGTGCATGGGCACACGGGGGGGGCTACAGCAGGCAGCGCGTTTCCTTCAGCCCAAAACGGTGGCGATACCTGATGATGACTGCTTTGTCGCCATGCAGTCCAAACACCCCCCCGCTGCGCCAGGGGAACAACTCCATGAGCTATCCGGCATGGTTGATCAGCTTGTGGCGAAAGCAGCCGACATGCCAGCAGAACTCAGCCTGTTACAGGGGGAGGGAATTGAGCCAGAGAAGGTTGCCAAGCTCATCCAGCGAGCAAGCCCTTACAGTGGAGCAGGCCCATCGGGGCTGCGCTACAGCCACCTGCAGGATGCGCTACGCACAAGCTGGGGACGGCATGAGTTTGCTGCTGTCCTCACACGGTGGCTTCAGACCGTTATGCGGGAGGCTGCGCGGCTGCCGGATGCCTTCTGGCAGTTGCATGGCGCGGGGCGCCTGACGCCACTTGCAGAACAACAGGAAGATGGTACAGCTAAGCAGCGGCCCATCGTTTGCGGCGAGGTGCTGCAGCGACTATGCACTTCGGTGTACGTGGCAGACCGCAAAGACTTCCTGGCGGAGCTCCTTGAGCCAGACGGGCAGTATGGGGTAGCCGTCTCAGCAGGAGCGGAGAAAGCGGCCATGGCCGGCAAACTCGCGTATGAGCTCCCTCACTGGCAGTTCATGCTGGACCTCAAGAATGCCTTCAACATGGTGTTCGTCCTGGCGGCAGCGGAATGGGTAGCAGCACAGCTGCCGGACTTCCTCGACTACTTCATCGGCACATACGTTCGCACTCGGCCACGCCTGCTGTTCCAGCACATCGACGGCTCCACGCGCATCATCATGTCTCAGCGCGGGTTTAAGCAGGGGGACCCCGCGGCACCGATGCTCTTCTGCGGCGCCACTGCTCAGTGCTTGAAACGGTTCAATGAGGCGGCGGCCGCGCAGCGCGCGCGGAGGCGGATGGGCGCCTACATGGACGATGCCAACGTCCGAACAGGCGCTTGCACGCTGACTCAGGATGACATACAGGCGGTGGCGCAGCTTAAACAACACTTTGCGGAGGTGGGGCTGGAGCTAAACCTCACCAAGTCACGCGCGCTGCCTGGCAGGGGGCATGTGGTGACAGACCACGAGCGGCAACTGCTGCAGCAGCCGGGCGTTCAGCTAGTGGGGGATACGGATGAAAATCAGAACCGTGGAGCTGTGTTGCTGGGGGTGCCGGTGGGCCACAGCAGCTTTGTGGACGCATGGCTGCGCAGGGAAGCCGGTGCAGGCGGGGCAGGGGCTCGATTTGCAGAGCGATGCGCGCGCCTGACATCTCCGAGGGCTATGTTCAGGTTACTGCGCTACTGCGTGGTGCCTCGCATGACGTACTGCCTGCGCACCATTCCCACTACGCAGACAGCGCCAGCCGCCAAGGAGTGGGATCGGGTCACGCAGTGGGTGCTTGAGCACTCAATGGGCCTGCAGCCACCAGGCCAGACCTGGCACCAGTTTGAGCAAGGTGGGGCCCACTTCCATCTGGCAGCGCACGGCCCAGCCTTACAGCAAGCGCGACTCCCAACACGGCATCGTGGCCTTGGCATTACCAGCGCCTGCGACATCGCTGATGCTGCGTATGTGGCGGGCACGTTGCAAGCGCTGCAACCAGCACTCTCTGGATGGGCGGGGGTGCTGCAGCAGGCGGCTCCTCAAGCGGCTGCAGACAACGCTGCTGAGGATGCGGCAACACAAGCGGCACCGGCAGCAGCGGCAGCAGCACCCGCACCAGCAGCATCAGCAGCGGCAACTGTTACAGCGGCAGCGGCGGTTGCCAGTGGAGGCGCGACCGCTCCGGCAGCGGCAACTGCATCAGCGGCTGGCCGCGCTTATGGCGCAGCCATTCCGGCAACACACGACGCAGCTGCCGCTGGATCAGGGGCCGCGGCGGCAGCACAGGCGGCACCAGCGGCAGCAGCAGCAGCGGCGGCGCACGGCGCAACTACTCCGGCGGCAGCAGCAGCGGCGGCAGCAGCAGCTGCTCCAGCATCAGAGGCTGCTGCAGCAGCGGCAGCACATGTTGCACCTCAAGTGGCCTCGGCGGCATCACTAACTGCAGCATCAACAGCAGCGGCTGCGGGCATAGGCAACACAGCTGCTACAGGCCCTACTAGCCTAAGGGCTGCTGCAGCACCTGCAACAGGAGCAGCGTCGGCAGGCGGCGCCGCAACCGTGCCGGCTGCGACAGCGGCAATGGCGGTGGCAGCGGCCAATGCGGCAGGTGCTGCACCAACACCTGCGGCAGCAGCAACACCACTGGCAGCAGCAGCAACGGCAGGCGGCGCAGCTGCAGCACCAGCGCACGCAGCAGCGGCAGCCGTCAATGCAGGCGCTGCGTGTTCCACACCAGCAATGCTACAAGGCGCAGCAGCAGCAGAGGTGGCGCGCCTGCCCCTCATGCGGACGATCGCCACAGCTGCCACATCTCTACGTGCAGCAACAGGTGACAAGCTGGAACATATACTGCCACCAGCGCTAACGCCACTGCAGCAACAACCACCTACGCAGCAGCCGCCGCTGCAGCCGACAGCAGGTGGTGGCACTGGTGCGGATGCTGCTTGCGTACTTGACGCCAGTGCTCTGCAGTTGCAGTGTAGCCTGAAGCGCCCCAATCAGAGTGCGCTTGCAGATGCCGTCGCTACCGAGCTTGCAGATAAGGTGGAGGCGGACCTGCAACAGCTGCCGCAGGGCACGCAACGCACGCAAGCACTTGCTCGATTCCGGTCGCAGCGCCACATGCACTCGATCGGCATGGCATTCCTCAACGAGCCCATGTACTCCACAACGGCTTCGTTCGATGGCCTATCCTGGCAGCTGGCCGTCAAACGCGCCATCGGAGTAGAGGAGCAGACGGCAGGCTGCAAGCTGTGCGGGAAGTCGCCGGGCGGCACCCTGCATGCACGGCTGTGTCAAGCGCCACGCGTCAAGGCGCACGACACCATCGTCCACAATAGCGTCAAGAGGGCCACGCAGCGCATCCTGCGGCAATACCTCAAAACGGGACTGGTGGACGAGGACTACACGCCGTTTCTGGGGTCCGCCGGGCCGCCGGGGAGTCGCAGGATGGACATCGTGCTGCCTGCCGACGCCTTCCCGGTGACCGGCTACGACGACCCGACACGCCACCTACCGCTCATGGTGGACGTTACCTGCTTCGAGGCACAGGTGGCGTCGCGGGCGGCGAAGACTGCAGCAGACCCCGAGCGATGCTGCCGCGACCAAGAGGCCGCCAAGACTACCCACTATTCTGGTCATTATGATCAGAATTGCTACAAACTTGCCACTTTGGCAATAGGGTCATTTGGCAGCATCGGGGAGCAGGGGCGGAAGCTGCTGGAGGCTGTGGCGACGGAGTATGCCAGCAGGATGTCAGTGCCCGGAGGAGCGCGCCCTAAAGCTCTCAAGGGCATCGCCCTGGCGCGCTTACGTTCGGCACTGTCGGCAGCGCTCCACATGGCGTACTCTGGCCGTGTCATGACACACATGGCAGAATCAGAGGGGGGGGGCACATGGAGGAGGACGTAGGGGACGACCCCGAGATGCCATTTGGCGGCGGCGGCGTTTGAGTGGTTGTCGTTGCGACACTTTCAGACTGTCATACGACATGTAGATTCCTTACAGCTAGATGCCAATCATCTGGGCTTTTTCGCGCCCTGAGCGAGAATTAATGAAAAGTACACTCTGTACTATGTGGTGTCGCCTTCTGCACTGAACAACTTCAAGCTCAGTGGCGTAGTCAGGGGCAACAAGGAAGAACAACCCACTGACAAGCAAAAAGACTTGCTGAGCAGAGTGACGGTGCACGTTGTAAGTTACAAGAAGCGAGACATTGAGTCACTATGCTATACGTTTGAAGTCATGCTCCAGAAGTGACGCGTCTCAAGCTTTGATGCCGAAAGGGACACGTCTTAGAAGTGCGTCGTGCGCTAATGACAACAAAGCAGGATGCTCTGTGTTCAATAAATTCTCATTGCCTCCAATGTTTGCTGTGGTGATGTTTCTGTGTTTGCTGTTTGTTGGTGCAGTGTGATAATGTTGCACACTCTTGCTCATTTGTGTGGACGGACAATGCCACAGTATGTTGCAATAAGTCTGGCACCAGGCCATGCATAATGCCTGATGGTGGCAGGCTGGTCGTCCTATACGTTAAACTTGAAAATTATAGGCGGAGTACAGCCATGCCCAGCCGCCTCACTCTATGTATACTAATAGTGCCCTGGTCTCTGCCCAATGTCCAACAATTACCGCGCTGTATAGTGAGCATATAAGCATCACAGCTGTGACATGGTACAGTACTGTACATGCAAAGGCAAGAGGCCGAATCACGCGCACCAGGAGCGATCGAGACAAAAGCACCATTCCCACGCATTTGAGAGCAGTGGCTCCCACTCTTCTGCCTTAATTGACCTGAATCTGTGCTGCGACACTAAGTATAGGCGGCGATTTGTGTTCAGAGCCTCCATACGACAAAACTTTATCTGGTGCACTGAAATCGCCATGTGTGCAACACATATATGTGCACCTAATCAGACCCGTGGTGCACCGTGTGCTTTTGAGCATAGAGTGTCTGAAATGTGGGCACCATGCTGCACTGGACGAGGAGGATTTCATTTGTCCCTGCAACACGACTTGGGCGTGGAGTTTGTGCACATGCTGTATGCTGCACGCCCCTTCACTGTTTTGTGTTGTGTGCACGGGTCGTAACCACACAAAAAAAGCCGTTTAGGAGATGGTAAACCTGACACGCGCTGCCGCCGCCGCCTGTTCAGCTTCACGTTGTAATCACCGTACAATACAGTTGGGTGCATGGTGAACAAATGTTATCAAAGCAGTTGAGCACTTTCAGGCCCCAGGGCACAGCTACAAGTTGCGTGTTGCAGCAGCTGAAGCATCACTCACTTTACCTGTGGGTCCGCCATTTGGCATGCGCGCCGCTGCAGAACATCAACAAAACAAAACTACAAAAACTTGACGCACACAAGACACACTTCAACTTCAATTTGAAGATATCTGTATTGGGGATGTGAATTGGTTACGGAATATGCTGGAAAATCTGTTGGAATTTGATTCTGATGCTATGCTGTGCACCAGCCATTGTAGCGAGCGACCCCGGTCCGAGCGCGCGCGAGCGCGCGAGGGGGGGTCAGCGAGAGAGGAGCTGGCCCCCCCCCCGGCCCGTACCGTGCTCTAAACTAGAAATTTCTGTCCACCCTTAAGCTCGAAATTTCCTGATTGGTCCGCGCAGTCTCGCGCGCGCGCGATGCCACTGCTGCGTATGCTGCCTCGTTGCCGATCCTCAGTGTTGGAGGTACGCACGCGTACTTTCACACCGTAAGCAGACACAGAGAGCACAGATGGGAGACAGGAGCAACATACAGACTTCAGACAATAACTCATGCATGGTGTGTTGCAGCAGTTAGTGCTCTTGCAGCGCGAAACAGAGAACTTCGGACGGTTGCAGATGGAGTTGAACTTGGATGGAAGTTGGCCGTGTTGGCGCAGCTCGATAACTGCGGAAGGCACACATCTGCGGGCGAGCTGAGGCGTTTTGCTGTTGCTTTCGGTCGTACTGTCGACGCGTAGACGAGTTGGCCGCGATGGCATAGTCGGCGCGTCGAGTTATGGCGTTTTTTGTCGAGCGCAAACTGCAAGCGTGGTTTTGACGAGTGCACGTTTTTGGCTTTCAAGCGCGACACACAGGGAGGCGAGGCGACGCGAGCGTGTTTTGGGATGGAATTTGACCTGGGCGACTGCTTTGCATCGACAGACGAGGTGCTGGACGCGTTGGCCGAGCTGCAGATCATTTATGAGTTGCAGGAGCGTGAATCTCAGATCGACGCATGTCTCGCGTTGGCGATGGTGGAGAGGTTGGCAGGAGCTTACGTGGGTTTTAGATGACGCTACTGTTGAGGTATGTATCGGCGCATGGACGCGATTTTAGAGGGCGCGTGGAGCTGGCGAAGGTGCGAGGTCGGTGTCGAGCTGTGTCGTGTTTGAAGAGCGAGCGCCATCGCTGCCTTAGCGTGGCATACATGTGTTGGCGTGTTTGAAACTTGGTTTTCAGCATGTTCTTAGTGACTATGACCTTCCCTGACTCTATGGGCTTCAGTTGACGTAGCCTGAGTGAGCCGAGTGTCGTTAATACATGTAGATAATAGATGACATTGTGTAGTAGCAATGAGGTACACAGCGGCAACAGCGTGACTGTAACTACACATGCTGCATACATGTCGTTAATACAGTGTCATGTAGATAATAGAATCTGATGTGTCGGAGCAACGAGGTACACAGCGGCAACAGCGTAACTGTGAATACACATGCTGCATAGTATTATACATGGTATGCCAATGAAACAGGAGGGGTTGTAACTCATGGTAGCAAGAGATGTCTATGTGGCACACAAATAAACCTGCGCTATTGAATGGTCTTACTTGTGCTGGTACTGCCAGCCTTGCTGGTAGGAGTGGTGGTGGTAGTAGTGGAGGAAACCATCATGGTGGTGGTAAAGGGTTGGTGGCGTCAGACAGGTGTCCTTGCTTGGTCCTTGCTAGCTCCAGTCTCCAGGCAACAGGTAAGTGAGCTGAGATTCAGAGATCAACCGGGGTCTTAACAACAGTCTCCGTTCCTGCTAAGCGACAACGGATAGCGTAGGGCAGTTGACACGTACATGTACAGGTGGCATCGACTGTACAGTAGTAGCACAGTTCTATGGTGTTCGCAATGCACGATGCGCGTGCGGGAACAAAGTCACTCAACGGCACAGAGTAGCACGAAATTCATGGCCACCTGACAAATTGCGCATGCGCATGTGTAGAACGTGAGCACAGGAGCTGGGGTCAGCGTAGTAGTGTATATATATTTTTTGTGTGACTGCGCGCTGTATATATGCTATAATAGCCAGTGTGTACTGTACGTGACTGGCACCTGTAAATAAATACACGGATGAGATACCGAGTGCACTATACGCACCTGTTCCTTTTGCGCTGTGTATCAGTGCATGCAAGGTTGTTGACGGCTTGAGCGCCTGCATCGTTCACCGCGCGCGCTTTCTAGACTCTGCATGTTCATTTACGCTGCTCCTTACATGAATGCAACAGGCGCCTGCTAGCTTTGAATGCAGTTTAGCTTTTGGGTGCGGTCCGCCGTCCGCCGGGGGTCGCGAGCCCCCCCATCCGGGCTTGCGTTGGCGATGGTGGAGAGGTTGGCAGGAGCTTACGTGGGTTTTAGATAACGCTACTGTTGAGGTATGTATCGGCGCATGGACGCGATTTTAGAGGGCGCGTGGAGCTGGCGAAGGTGCGAGGTCGGTGTCGAGCTGTGTCGTGTTTGAAGAGCGAGCGCCATCGCTGCCTTGCCGTGGCATACATGTGTTGGCATGTTTGAAACTTGGTTTTCAGCATGTTCTTAGTGACTATGACCTTCCCTGACTCTATGGCTTCAGTTGACGTGCGGGAACAAAGTCACTCAACGGCACAGAGTAGCACGAAATTCATGGCCACCTGACAAATTGCGCATGCGCATGTGTAGAACGTGAGCACAGGAGCTGGGGTCAGCGTAGTAGTGTATATATATTTTTTGTGTGACTGCGCGCTGTATATATGCTATAATAGCCAGTGTGTACTGTACGTGACTGGCATCTGTAAATAAATACACGGATAGGATACCGAGTGCACTATACGCACCTGTTCCTTTTGCGCTGTGTATCAGTGCATGCAAGGTTGTTGACGGCTTGAGCGCCTGCGTCGTTCGCCGCGCGCGCTTTCTAGACTCTGCATGTTCATCTACACTGCTCCTTACATGAATGCAACAGGCGCCTGCTAGCTTTGAATGCAGTTTAGCTTTTGGGTGCGGTCCGCCGTCCGCCGGGGGTCGCGAGCCCCCCCCTCCGGGCTTGTATTGTCATCGCACCTTTGTTGTGCGACTTAAAAAAAAAAAGCCGTTGGGGATCCCGAGAAAGAATGGTCTTGGACGCGCTGCCTTGGAACGTGCTGGCGCCGCCGCTCTCGCAAAAAAAACTTGCAGCTCGCAGCCGCACGCGCTGCACATTCCTGCTTCGTCAGCGTACAGCCAGCAGCAGCACCTTCACATCAGACCATCGCAAGTTCTCCACACAGGGTGCAGATCACAGCACAGGAGGCAGCGTCTTGACTCGACACGCACACACATCATGGATTACGTGCCCACCTCGCCTGAGCAGCACAGGCTGAAGAGGATACTGCTGGGATGGGATGTAGTTATACTTTTGTTTGCCTGTATAGGCATTGCGATTGCGGCGAAAGACGCTAGCGATGGCGACGGAGCAGCCATCGTGAGCATCATCCTTTCCATCCTGTGGTTTTTCTTCGTCTGCCGGAACATCTGGGGGCTGCACAAAAACCAGGGCGCGGGGATCATAACAAGCCACATCTGGATGTTTGCGGTGTACGCTGTGGCCTACTTCATCGTGGCCATAGGTGAGTTGTTAAACAACACTAGCTATCTGGATGTTTGCGGTGTACGCTGTGGCCTACTTCATCGTGGCCATAGGTGAGTTGTTAAACAACACCAGCTGTCTTTTGAGCTTTTGACAGCCCAACTGTCAACTTGTTTCTTGCTAACCCTGGACTGTCATGGATTAGCCTCATACCATTCGGGATCTTACAGTCGAATTCGTAGCTCCAGCGTTACTACAAGTGCATTAGATTGGCCGTTCATCAGTTTCACAGTGGCCATTTATCTCATTAGAAAGTCAGTGCAGTCGGCTGGCTTTTTGCATGTTTTTGCGGGGCAGCCATTTGCCCCAAATGCAGACAGCAAGTTGCAGATATTGTTGCTTAGTTTGAGTACTGCGCCGAGCAGCAGGGCATCACCTGGTTTGAGTCTACATGGTGCGTGTGTACCTGCTCAGACCATAACGCAGCTGCAGCATGAACACACACAAGTTATGGCACTGCGCAGTCGTTGATATCCCTCTGACAGACAGCACCATCTCAAGTCGTATATACGTTCTCAGTTCATCAGAGCTCATCAACACAGCTAGCACGCATGAGGACAGCAAGTGGCAGATTGCAAATATTGTAGGCCCCTTGCCATGTAGTGCTTGTGGCAGCAGTGCATCACCGTGAACGGCGACAAAGTGCACCATCACCACTTCTGCCTGATTGAGTCACCCTTGCAGTGCCATGAGCGCGTTTGCTGGCGTGCAAGTCTGGCTCGGTCTCATCTACGTGCGTTATGTACTACGCATGCATCGCTTTGGCGTCACTGGCTGGCATTGGCAAGGCACATGTGGCTCGCTAGCCCCGATTTTGAGATGCTGCGGCACATCGTATCACGCGCCTACGCAACGCCTGTTTTCAGCTTTGAGGCGACGTAAGTAGTTTTGTCCAGGGGAGTTTGCAGAGTTAGGGTCTCTCCCGTAGCTGCATACAGGGCACCGAGAGCGTTGGCACTGAGAGCGCGTGGACGATGTGGGATGTGTACTTGAAGTACTGAAGTACTTCAAGTACTGAAGTATAAACATGCATTTGAAGTTACGTAATAGGGATACATTACAGACTTTGACGTCCGTGACAGCCACTCTCAGTGGCTATGTCATGCGCGCGTCCCTGACAGTTGAGCAAACTCTGCATTCCCAAGTATAAATGGCAGCAAACCCTTTGCGATTGCAAGTGCCCTCCTTCCGCAACGTGTCCCACTGTCAGCCGCTGACACTCTGCGCGCAAACTTCACATGCTCTTCTTCGGCAGGTGCGTTTGTCTCCGGCGCGGTGGGCACGGGCGTCTGGGGCCTCTTTGACGTTGTGTTCGGCGCAGCGGGCATATACCTGAGCGTGAGATATCGCAACAGCGTCACGCACAAGCCCCCCGTGGACGGCGCCGGGACAGCCGCCTCCTACGCCTAGTGGAACTTCAACTTGCTGTTGAACATTGGCCAGAGGGGCAAGCGCACAAGGAGCAAGCAGACCCTGCATTCGTTTCACGCCACAGCGGACGGTGCTCCAGAAGCGAAGTAACATGGGCGATGTTTGCCTCAGAAACTGCGGCATGTACTGATAATCGATGATAGTGTGGGGTCTGATCTCTGGACGCGGATTTCAGCATCAACAGACTGTGCACCCCAGCAAATCAGCAGCTGCCTATCCGGCACAGTTTTAGCCAGGAGGACCCCCTTCCTGTAACCTATAGAGCAAGCTGATAGTGCACACTGCCCCTTGCGCTTTGCCACAGTAAGATTTGTGTGCGCTTGGTCACCTGGTGTAAAGCATACAGCATGTGGCCTTAGAACTTGCATGTTCTTTAGGGCGGCTGGTGTGCAGAAGCAAAGCGACATAGCGCGGGTGCTGAACCAGTTGCTGGGGCACATTTTGCGTGTTAGATTGGTGTTTGCATGGCAGTAATTGTCGTATCACTGGCATTTTTGTGGCCACCAATCAGCAGCGAGGGCTGCTGCAGCTGAACATCAATGCCAACGCTTGAGTGCAGATTCTGATCGTATGTTGCCCGTGTCACAGCATGCTTCTGGCTGCTCTGTAAACTCACCTGCATGCAGGATCTGCTGCCTCACATTGGAGGCATTACGCATATGCTTCTATGCCTGCTTTTGTTCACACATGACTGACATGACAAATGGCAGCTGCATTTTGCAGCAGCAGGATCCCGTGTGCTGTTCAGACTGGCAGTGCCTTCTGAAGCTGGTCGCAATGTGTACTTGCAGGGGTGGTGCAAGTGGGCCGAGGACGTTACTAGTATCATAATGTCAACTACGGGTGAGATTCAAACGACCCTCCTCCGCCGCTGTCCACCTCAAGAGCTTCGTATGCGCACAGGAGCGCACGTGGCTCTACTGATGCATCTGCACATGTGCGTGCTAATTTCTTTGGTGACGGGTATGCATACGTGTGCACTGCCACCGTTCACCAATCATTGATGATCAGTGCATGCACTGGTCTAGTTGCCGTTCCCCGGAAGGCTTCGAGCTTACTCTCGCGCTGGCCTTTAGCGTGAGGGGTGTGTTGCTGCATAGGCGGCGCTGACCGCATGCAGCTGCCAGCGTTTTGACGCTTGGCACATATCGTGCTGCAGTCTCAAGCCTGCGGCCACGCTTTGCGGCCTGGGGGCTCTCTCTCCATTCTTTTCCGTGCGTTGAGCGGCGAGATATTGCGGGACCGTTTCCTTTTTTGGCTGATTGTGGCAGCACAGCGTAGCGCAAGGCCACGCAAGGCAAGGCAAGGCAGTATGCGCGTAACGTGATTTTAACAGAGAATAAATCTGGGTGATGTACATGTATATAGGGGGGGGGGGGGGAAGGCAGATGTGTTACGCAAGGCCGGGTTAGCTGAGCGTCAGATCCTCATTGAGCTGAGCATGTCGCTGGCGCGGGAATTGGCGGAGCGCGTCATGGCGTACACACGCGGAGTGCGAATGCTGGGCTGTGTTGCAGCGCCTGTATCCAAGCTCCTATGGCACAGCGCAGCCTAGGCTGCTGCGTTGACGCAAGCTTTTCGATTGCATAGGCAACCCGGCCTCCCTTGGGCCTTCAAGTTTATAAATGCAAGTTCATACGTACATGTATATTCCCGTTTCTGAAAGATATAAGGCCATGTTGAGGTGACGCGTCCTCTGCTTCCTTGCTTCAAGCGCAACTTACAATAGAGGCAGTCGCTGTCCGGGTCGCTCGTTCCTGTCTGTTCAGGCATAGGATGCTTCCTGGCGGCATATTGCATACCAGCAGGACCCCCCAGAGAGCTGTGGGCTTGGGATTATCGTTGAACCAGCCATCGGCAGCTGCCCATTACATATCTGTGCAATTGCCTCTGTTCAGCTGCCCGTTCATATCATCATTGTCAGTCCAAGGATAAGCTGCGCTCAAAGCGCTCGTTTATGTTCATCATTGTCAGTCCAAAGATAAGCTGCACTCAAAGCGGTATTTGCATACAAGCACTCCACACTGGAATTATGATCATGTAGGATTTGCAGGGTAATGTACTTCGAACCTCCGGGATCACACGCCAATAAAAGAAAGCACCCATTACAAGGCAGTGGTTCTCATGGGTAGAAGTTGTACATTATGCCCTGGACCGCATGGGCTGAGCACACGATAATCGGGCATTGCAATAACTATATATATATATACCTACGGAGGGGGCCGGCGGTTCGCGCTGGCCGGACGGCCGCGACACCTGCAACAGTGCGATGCGGCGGTAAGCGCTGACGTAGCCATCAGGGGCTATGACTGCGTTCCAGTTGTCGATCACGACACGTGTGAGCGCGTGCTGTAGCGCGAGGGAGGTGCGGAGGCGCCAGAAGGCACGCGCTGCAAGATTGTAGTTGAAGTTACACTTGAGCGGGCTGAAGAAGTGTTCCTAAGCGTATACAAGGTGCAGCATCCGACACTGTCCTGCACGAACCATATGTTTTCCTGCTGGCACAGAGTCTTTTACATGGCGCTGACAACTTCAGCTTCATTGGGCATCCAGCCGGGCCCGGGTCTTCGAATTTTCCTTGCACCCTGCCGGGCAGGAGCACGGGACATATGAAGCAGGCAAGCTGACGTGCCGATGAGGCACTGCTGCCCCAAAGCTCGTCTTGAATCATACACAACATCCTCGCCATGCCGGCTAGCAACGTGAGCGACACAGAAGCAAGAGAGCAAGGCGCGCCGCAAAGTGTGCCGCAAAGTGCGCCGACAGCGACAACGACAACGACAACGAAAACGACAACGAGGGACAGCGACCACCGCCACCGGTTCTGGGTGGCATTGCTGCTGTGCGATGCCACGCTGCTAGGTCTCTTATGCGCAGGCTTAGCAACAGTAGCAATGTCCAGCGATGGCTACTCAACAGGGGTCATCGTATGGTACAGCCTCTTTCTGCTGTGGGGATGCGCCAACCTGTGGGGCATGGGCAAACGCAAGAGCCAAGGTTTGATGATAATGATAAGCCACAACTGGATTTTTTCGACGTGGGGGACCGTCTCCTTCGTCTTGATGATAGGTGAGTCTCTATGATGCGGCACATTTCATTTTAAAGTTGTATATTTATGTCCTAAACCGCATGGGTTGAGCGCACGATAAATCGAGCAATAACTAAATCTACGGAGGGGCCAGCGGTTCGGCGCTGGCCGGCGAGGGCCGCGGCACTTGCAACAGTGCGATGCGGCGGTAAGCGCTGACGTCGCCATCAGGGGCAATGACTGCGTTCCAGTTGTCGATCACGACGCGTGTGAGCGCGCGCTGTAGCGCGAGGGAGGTGCGGCGGCGCCAGAAGGCAACGCGCTGCGCGATATTGTAGGTGCCCTGCGAGCTCTGCTCGGCGAGTGCGTGTAGCAGCGCTTGGGTGTCGCGTGACATAGCGCCGAAGTGGTCAAAGGCTGCGGAAAATAGGGTGTGTGTAGTGGGGTCCAGGGCCCCTGAGACTACGTATGTGTCTATCTTTTCCTGCGAAGCCGATTCAAGCACGCGCTGCACATCGCGCGCGCCCCCCTGAGCCTGACGGAGGCGGGAGGGACATGAGCTGTCACGTATGGTGACGTCTATGCAACAAGCTACTTCAAAGCCGCCGCACAGTTTAGTGCACCGGCCTGCCGCTACCGCGTCGGCGCCCGGCTGCACTTCAGGGACTGGAAGGCAGATCTGGTTGCTGCCGAAGACATGTCCATGAACTTGTTGAACCCGTGGCGCGCCGCGTAGCGGCGGAAGGGGGCAAGGGTGTCCCGATCGAGACCGCGGAGGTGGGCCACCTGCTTGAGCAGCTGAAAGAGCGCGTCTGCGAGCAAGTTGTGTCGCGTGACGTTAAGCCCTTGTGTGCAGCGGCGCAGGTGGGCACCTGAGTCCACTGGTTTATGGCACTTGGGGCACCGCGCCGCAGCGGAGGCGAGGCGCTCCACGCCCAGGTGGCGCCGCAGCGTCTCGCGGAATTCTGGCGGCGACATGGTCTCCGCTGGGTCAGTGCTCGGCAGTTGCGCCAAGAAACCCATGGCCCCCTTAGAGGCGCCGCTGCGCCACGCCGCGACTGCTTCCAACGCATTTGCTGCTTCAGGCCGGCGCAGCTGCGTGGCGGCGAGCGCTGCATCTAGCACCCGTGATAGCGCGGCTTGACGCCGCGGCAGCACGGCGGCCGGCGGGGCCTGGGCAGAGCCTGGCTCGCGCGCCGCCGCTGGCGCAGCAGCGCGGCGCGCGCCGCCGCGAGTCCGCATGCCCAGCCCCGCAGCTCCGCCTGCCCGTTGCAGCAGATCGCGCAGTGCCCGCCATGCGCCGTCGTCCTGGCGCCAGTCCTGTTACCAGACCGAGGGCAGGAGCAGTGCGAGGGCCGCTGCGGCATCATCGCTGCCGCTGCGCAGCTGCTGCAGGCAGGTAGCTACCTGAGTGAAGGTGAAGCCGTAGCGGGCGTGCTCCAGGACGCGGCTGCGTGCCGCCACTGGAAACGCCGCCAGTGCCGGTCCCATGCACTCAAGGGTACGTGCAGCAAATGCGGCACATGCACGCGGCGCCGCGCCCAGCACGCCAAAGCCACCGCTCCCCAGCCGCAGATGCACGCGTACCTGCTGATGTGCTAGTAGCGTCACCGGGGCCTCGCCACCCCAGTCGGCGCCGCGTACCCATGCCACTGCCGCCGCCCACAGAGAGGGCAGTGCCGCCGCCGCCGCAACCGCCGGCGGGCCGCGGCAATTGTCACCAGCCGCCGGCGCGCCCTCGTGGGCCGGCGGCGTAAGGCCCGCCGAGCGGCTCCTGCGCCAGCGCAGCCACGGCCGCTAGCGTGATGGCGTCGAAGCGCCGTAGCTCCTCGTGCGTGAGGGATGGCGCCGTGTTGCGCGCGACATGCCCTGCGCGGGCGGGGACAGCAAGACGCAGAATCGAGAAGGCAGCCTGCACATCCTCCATCTGCACCAGCTCCGCCACCAGGCGGTCAGTGCCGGGGGCACGAAGGTCGCCGCTACATGTGCGCGCACGAAGTCCTCGGTGCCAACCGGCACCCCCATCAGCGTGATGCCGTCGTCACATACTGGTACGGGGACATTGGCGGCAGCGAAGACGGCGGCGGCGCGCTCTCGAGCGCCGCCTGAGGCCGGCACCAGCGCCGCGCATTTCGTGACGTTGACCTGAATGTTTAGCTCGCTCAGCGCCTGTTGTATGAAGCAGAACGCGCGGCCAACGTGGCCGAGCACTGATGCGTCACCGCTGGGCGTCATGATGGTGAGGTCATCGAGGTAGCCCAGAAGCGCCAGCTGCGGGAACTTGGCGCGGGCAGCCACCATGGTGCCGCGCAGTGCCAGCGCGAATAGCAGCGGCCCCAATGGGTCGCCCTGCTGCACGCCCTGTTGGGAGAGAATGATCGCGGCGTCGGCGTGCCCATCTAGGCCAAATTGTAGCCAAGGGGCCCGCCCGGGGCCGTAGATGTGCTCGACGTAGCCGTACAGGCCAGGCAGATGCTCGGCCACCGCACTGAGGACTGCCGAGCGCGACAGCGCGTTGAAGGCATTACTGCCGTCAATGGCAAGGAGCACGCCGCCGCACTAATGCGTGAGCTGCGCCATGAGCGCCACCCTCTCCGCGCCCCCCCGCGCGCCGACCCCAAACTGGCCAATGGGTTCTAGCAGCGCGGAGACGCGGTCTCGGGTGTCCGTGCAGAAGGTGCGGGCGAACAGGCGGCGGATGGTGTCGCCGCACGCCATGGGGCGCGCCTTCTCGCCCACAGCGCTGAGGCGCGCGGCTGCATGGAGGCGCCAAAAGGGGGCGGGCAGCGCGGCGGGGGTGGAGTACGCCGTGGTACCCAGCCACCGTGACGCCAGCAGCTCAAGGAGCCAGTCCACCATGCGCCCCGACGTGTGCGCCGTGTGCCGGACGCACTGCTGGAGGTGGGAGTTGCGCTGCCCAGAGGGGCCGGCGGCCGAGCCAGGGTTGGCGGCGAGGATGGCCTCACGTAGCCCGTCCGCCGTGAACGAAGCGCAGTTGAGTGGTGCCGGCGCCGCCAGTGCCGCCGCCGCCACCGAGCTGCGCGCCCGCGATGCTGCGGCATCCAGCTTCGCAGACGCATCGCCAGCTGGGTGTTTAGCCTGCAGTTTATGCAAGGTAGCGGAGTCGCGGGGGGCAGATGTGTCAGCACCCTCCGCCAGCAGCCGCGCGGCGCGCCCAACGCCGCCCGGCTGCCGCGCCGTCGCCGCCGCGCGCTCCCGGACTGCCGCCGCCGCCTCCGTCGTGGACCTAGCGCGACGCGCGCACGCACGGGCGGCGCCACGGCGGCAGAAGGCCAGCGCTGTGCGCGTGAGCAGCTCCAGCTCGCCTGCCGCGAAGGCCGCAAAACGGTGCGCCCGCGGCAGGGAGCCGTCGGGTACTAGCAGCAGGCACGGCAGCAGATGCAGCAGCTTGCACCATGCACCCGCTGTAGCGGACGCCTGCGCCGCTGCCTCGGCACCGTGCGCCTGCGCTACCGCCGTTTGCGCCTCCCGGAGGCCCGCCAGCGTGGCCGTCGAAGCGGCCGTGAAGTCCGAGCGGTGCTCCAGGCGAATGCGGTGGCCAACCACCAGTTACTGCTGCAGTACGTAGTCAAAGGAGAGTTCGTCAAGCGCTGCGCGCGCGGGCGAGAGCGGCGCGAGCGTCCAGAGCGGAAGCGCGCTGCGCCACGTTGGCCCTGCCGCAGCCACCGCGGCAGCTGCGCGGGCGTTGGGGCCGCGCGCGCCGCCACTCAGTCTGGCTGTAGGGAGGGGGAGAATGGGGGGCAGAGGCGCGACGCGAGGCCCGCGCGGCCGCTGCGTTGTGCTCGCGGGTCGGGATTTGTTGAGGTGGTCGCGCAGATGCAACTTCGTGCGCACGCACCCGGGCTCGCCGCACGAGACGCACGCGCAGAGTACCAGCTCGGGTTCCACGGCGTGGTAGGTGCCCTCGCTAGCTCGGTGGAGGGTCAGACACTCGGCGTCAATCGCCTGCATACGCGCGAGGAAGTCGGCGGGCATATCCAGATGCGCGCGCCGCTGGTGATCCGCCAGCGCCGTGGCGATGCGGCGCGCCAGCGCCGGCGACGCTGACGTCTGCGCTGTGAGCGTGTGCACCTCCCCATTCCTGCGGAGGCGCGGTGCGGGCACTGCCACCCGAAAGAGGCAGCCAGTGTCATGTAATGGGCAGCGCGGATAGATGGCAGCCGTTGCAGGCTGAGCGCCGCGCTCCTGCCCTGCAGTTCGGAGGCCGCTTTACTTCAAGCCTTCGAAAGTTTCTATGGTGGTGGAGACAGCCTGAAACTGCAAGAACATCGTGTTGTCTTACGTTTGTTTAGGCAACATCATTGACCTTGTTGACAGCTGATACCCTTCCCCACACATGAGTTCATGGTTGGCAGCGACTTGAAGTCAAGAGAGCTCGACAATCAATTTGCATGCTATGCCATGGAGCATACTTGTTAGATGTAAAACTTGATGGCAGTGCGTTGAATACCCGCCAATGTGGTTGCTCTGTGAAATACATGGTTACGTGCAGACCATCAACCATAAGAAGACCATAGCATGCATGCATGAAGTTTTGTCGGATCCGGCTGACAGTGTGATACAACAAAGGTTTGTGGCACTCGTAAGTTGCAATATGGAAACCTTGAAGTGTAACTCCAGGAATTGCGCTGGACCAGTCACTGACCAGCCTTTTGTTCTTTTCATTGCGGCAGCAAGTAGGTGACCATTTCAGGCTGCGTTCTCATGCATGTTTGTCTGCAAATCCATGTTCGCTGCGAAACGAGTTGATGATCGCTGCAACATTTGCACTAAGATTACTGGTCTGCTTTTACTGAGTTCGCTATCATATTAGTAGACTTAAATTGAGTCCCACCGTACCCACCATGCCCATCATATTGATGAAGGCCATCACATTGATGGTGTTCAGGATGCATGACGTGATCACCACAACGCGAGCCGGCATTTGCATCGCACAGCCTACTAGTAGTAGGGGTACACACCTTGTTCGTACAAAAAGCTGCACTTGCATAACTACAGCAGCCTAGGCATCATCTAACCGACGTCTGCCTCGACGTGCACGCCATTCCTCATGGAGGTGTGCTCACCGGCAAGTTCTTTGTCGCCAACATTGGCAAGGGCTGGAGCATTGGCAACTTTGTCTTTGGCGCGGTGGCTTGGGATCTGAGCCAACGGTACTTTGTCACGGTCCACGGCGACCCATCAGCAGTCGTGGCAAATGCCCTGGCCACATCTAACAATGCTGACCCGCCCACACCAGATGTGCCAGTGGCGGTTGCTGCTTGAGAGATGACAACTTCAAGAAACCTGAAGCAACGACTTGGACTCAAGCTTCAGCTGCAACACAAAGTCAACTTGAAACTATATATGCCATAGCTTGCAGTGCCGACGGATCGACGGGCACACGCATGACACACCTTCTGTGTGCGATGCGCGTATTGTGTACCGGTGCAAACATATGCGCGCTAAAGTTTGATCCTGGGGAGCGTCGTGTGGGCAAATCTCACAAGAGTAGGTAATTTCTATAGAAACAATCCAGTAATTGCGACAAAATTTAAGAGCTGACTACTGCAATGCAGTCGAGTGTCTGAGTGACTGTGTTTGCCAGCAAGTTGGGTTGTCAGTGCACTTGCATGTCCGCCGAGTTGTTTTCAAGCTCATTCTAACCTCATCACCACTGGCATATAATGCAGCGGTAGCTGATGATTGCTTCATCCTGCAGAGCATGCCTGCTGTCGGTATGTAGGCTACTGGTATGTATGCTACTGGCAATTAATCTAGCTGGTTTGGCGTGCGCTATAGCCTGGTCAACTGATCTTCTGAGAGTCTGTGCCACGTGCTGCAATCTCAGACTCAGGCTGGTGCAGCAGCCCGATTGAACGCTTAATAGCAGCACGGTCACCGGTTGTTGTAAGGATTTTCATCATCTTCGAGTTCGGTGGCGGCAGCCATACTTGGCAGGCTCGCCCTCGGCCGCACCCTTGGGCTACTTCAAAATCCATTCATATCGCCAGCACGCAATCAGCGATAGCGGCTGCTGTTGAAGTAATACTGGTAGCTTCCTAGGTGCTGCTTGGGCTGGCAAGCACACGGCTGCCATTGCTGAAGTACTAGGCTAGTAGAAGCAGTTAGAATACAGGCCTGTACATGCAAAGCTGGCACGAAATCCATAGCACCAATTCGTAAGACTCCTGTACTCAAAGTGCACTGGGAGGGCGGTCATGTTGACTCACGCGGACTCGCAAACCCGGGCAATGCTTAATTGTGACAAAAGCTCAATAATTATAATACTAGTAGTGGTAGCACTGGTTGCCATGGCGCACAGTGGTAACAGCGGCGGCAGCGGTTGTGGCCACTGGTATGCAAGCTTTGCAGGAACGCATATTAATGTAAGCATACTACTTACAGACGGGTTTGGTCAATTTTGAAAATCCGAAAGCTGGGCAGCAGACATTACTAAGTAGTACAAGATGACACTATGCCGGTGCAAGCTGCCTATAGAGGCTCATGCCTGTTCTAGTTATCCCACACCGGCCTGTATAGCAAGCAAAAGCAATACGTTGTGAAGCGTGTGTGAAACCGGTGGCCATGTTCCCAACACGACTCAGTCTGGCAGTTGGTTGAGGAGTCTCCGCGTCCATTACCCACCAAGGCCTGTGCAATGCAGCCTGAGCATTTCAGCGATATCAACTAGAAACATATGCTTGCGTCCAGCCGCTGCTCTCTGCCCCGCAACCAAGAATGCAATCCCCCAATCACTTGTGCCACCGCTGCTCCTGAAGCAGTATAACTATGCACTGACACTTCGGAAGGCGCCCGGAGGTGCAGGATGCACGTTGAATGAAGCTGATGGTGGATATGGCACGGACGCAGAGCGCAGGCATAGTCCCTGCACAGCGCATGCGCAGAAGAAAAGAGAAAAGTGCAGGCCCCTAGTGTAAGCTTCTAAGTGGCGGCAGCTGCAGAGCGCCAGGCAAGAACGGCTGGCATAATACATTTGATGTATAAATCCATTTGAGGGGCAAAAACTGTCAATGTGTTGGTACACAGACTGCAGCAGATGGGATGAATGTACTGCTAGTGCTGCAGTATTGCCAACCGTGGCGATGGCTTGTAATGTATGTACGAACTGTCCTGCAGGATGCCTGCTTGCCGGTACTGGTTGGAATCTTCCACTGATGTTCACACAGCAAGACCGTATGGGCGGTCAAGTGGACGGACAAGCACAGGGTTACTTGTGAGACAAATGACTCTTCAAGTTGCCAAGAGCAAATGCATGTGGATCCTGCAGGTTGGGTGAAGACTCTGAGGTGGGCTTAGTTGTAAGTAGGTTCAAGGCTTGATGGCCATTTGTGGCACAAGCAAATATGCATTCACGCGGTCACTTTGGCTTTATGCATTGACATCAAGACAACGCCGAGTTCAACGTAAGTTAGTGCTGAACGTGTCGGCAGCGATCTCTGTGCCAATACACTACATTGTGCATGTTGTGCTCACCGCATGGTACTTGGTCACACTGAAGCTGCTGGCGTATGCAGTGTGCTGGCCGGTAGGAGGCAGCTGTTGTCTTTCTGCTACCATAAGTGTCAGAATCGTGTTATGGCCTGGGCAGGTTGTGTGATGGACACCTGGCCAGCAACAGAGGAGTTCGTTCAACAGACAGCGGTGGCATCAGTTGTGATGGTGTACATCACTGGTTGTGGAACTTGAAGTTCTCTACACTTCATCATGACATTCAGCGTTTATACGTCAGCATACCTAGAACTGACAGGCTGAAATTCGCAGCTTCAAAGCAGCGCAAGCAGGTCAGCCGACATGGTGGCAATGAGGTGCATGCAGCGCCTCACCTGCTAGTACGTCAAAAACATCTCATGCAACTTGTTGAACTTGAAGTGCTCAAGTCACCAGCATGTCTCCATCACCGCCAGTGGTGCAGTACGACCCTGTTGTAGGCTTCAGCTACAGCTTGCCACGGCAGCACATTGTTGATCACGGTGTGACCCTGGGCCACCTGTAACTCAATCAATATCCAAGGCTTCAGCTCAGTAATTAACGCGTTTGATGTTCCTGGTGTTGTGAAACTGGGTGTTGCTGCAACTGGCAAGCTCGCAAGATCTCCACAAACCACAACACGCATATTAGTCAGCGCTACCAACCATCGGTAGAAAAAGCTGCCAAGTTGAAATCCTTTAGCCAACATCACGCACCTGTCAAGGTCAACCATCAACAGGGTTGCGCAAGAAGCTGCACGGCCTCCACTTCAAATCAGTCAACAGCAAGCTGAAGCTTCTTTGCCTGCCTTTCGTACATCAATCATGATGGCCATCTACACGTAGGTCACCCGGTATTGTCCTTGGCACTGCCAATGTATAGGCCTAGCAAATGCAGTGCTGCGAGCCATGAAACGCTTTTGGGCACTTCAGGCGTCACCTGATATGAACGAAACGTGCATGTGCTCGTGAAGGATGAGAGGCCCTTTTCCATCTACAGTCCTGGACACAAGCTACTGCGGCACTGGACACAAGCTACGTACTCGACAGCCACTGCCGCTGGTTTGAAACTTATTGAGTCCACTCTTGAGAGTCACGTGCTGCCTTGCACTGGCAGCAGTTGTAGCATGTCATCATGGCATCATGCTGTCCCACAGGGCCTTCACTGCACAACTCACCGCAAGATCCGAGAAGCATGGCACTTTGGTCAACCTCTGTGACAGGCTGGCTTGATTAGAAACCACCATCACATCTTCAGCACAATGTCTTGCACAGCCCGGGAGCCTGACGGGCAATCCAAACAGTGGTGACATTGTCAAAAATCGTCAATTACACAATGTAATGGTGCAACGGGCGCCTCAGCATGCAGATCATATTCTGCGCTGTGCCATCAGCGTTAACAACGGGTAGAAGAAATTAAACCATTTGTGCGACATTGTGAGTATCACGCAAACCTCGGCAAAACTTTCAGCCAGTCCCAGGTTGCAACGATGTGCTGCCGCATCGTGGACAAGTGCAGGCAGCGAGTCTGCAAATGAATTTGCAAGTCTCATGAAGATACTTCTTTATGTACACTAGTATCATGACAGGAGCCTCTTGGGTTGACATATTTATAGCGTAGGCATTGCTGTACGCAATTAACTGCAAAAGCCCAATGGGCATGTATGTCACTTGGCCGTCTCCAACACGGTTGCAAGACACAGTTTCCGCCACTCAAGCCGCACTAAGTCTTGAAGTGAACAGGTTCATGACAGCAGGGCAACAATTCTGAGGATGCACCAGCACATTCTACCCCACTGAGCAACACAACAGCCGCAGGCGCTGCTATAGCCCGCAGACGTCAAGCTTTTTGCCTGCAGCAACATATGGGAGGCAAACGCCCATACTGGCGTTGAAGTGACTGTGACTGCGAATCATCATGTGATGCTATCCTGAGAAAATTGCAGACTCTGCCCTGAAATTGCAAAACCACCAGGCGCTCTCTATCTGCATATTGACCAAACTTTTCTCACTTTCTGCACCTGCAGCAATGCATACTTCAACATTCAGCCAAAATTCCTGTGCCTGCAGCTGCTGCTCAATGGGCTTAGCTCAGGGCCTGCCAAAGGCGTGCACGCCAGGTTTTCTGCTCCTGAAGTTCATCACGTGCGAGCAACAGCTCTGCAAGAGCAAAAAGAGAGATCAACAAAAGTTTATCTTTATTAATATTGAAATAAAAGTTCCGTGGCGCAGCACGTCATGTGCTCAGGAGGACTTGAGGCGCAGATCACACAATGCTTTCGCTTTCACTATGATACACGCCGCTAAAAATTTGCTGAGGCAGTTGAAAGGAGCTGGCCAAGTGCCTAAAGGCATGTGTATATACATGAGGGAAGGGGCTCTGCAATGCTGGGCAGCATAGCGCACTTAGTGCTAGCACTTCTAGAGACTATAGGTCATGCATGCTCTGAGGGCCGTAGCTACACAAACTTTCGCACGATGGAGTCACTCGGTTGCGGCCTACGTCGGCGAACGTGAAATGACAACTTGAGCACAGTATGACCCAGTCAATTGCGGTCAGAACTTGTGCACTATATTGCAGGTGTAACAACGTCAACCTTCCGCCAACAGGATCGACGTTCCTCCGAACACAGCTGACATCAGCGCCAGAAGAACCAGACACATCTGTGCCTACTGATGCAATATGTGCAGTACACAGTTATTTATACATACACAGTCGGATTACTCAGCACTTCACATGGCTCGCAGTGCAAGACACCTCAGCGCCAACAATGCACATGAAAAACGGCAACCGGCCGACTGTAAGTGCAAGTATTCTGAGATACTGTGCAGCAGACAATGGCATGTAGTAACTACACTGCAATGACTACACGTTTCCATACTTGGAGTGAAGGGCGGCAAACAGGTACATGACTGGGTGCATGCTTGAGTTGAAGACACTTGACACATGTGCGCATGTCCACGCTTGATACATTACAAGTAAACCTGCGTGTGTGCGAAATGCATGCATATGCGCAGGCAAGCAATATCGTTTGCTTGCTGAGCCTCACTGCTTTGACCCATGAGATGCCCGCCTGGATACAGAGGAGGTTGCCATGCTGGAAAAATTCCTTGTTTTGGTGACAACCAGTGTTGCAGCCATGGCTGCTGACAACGCACCTTGCATGACTACAAATACCGCGAGTGCAACAACTTCGTCTTGTTCGGGTCTGTTCAGTTCAATTCCATTGTCATTCTGTGAGCTGCTGCCGCACCATGGTACACCCTGAGAGAGTACACCTTACTTAAACTAGATGCCAGGGCTGGCAATCGTAAGGCCTTCGAAAATGAGAGTCAAGCGCAACCCACCTTCGCGGCGCAGGGGGCGGAGAGTGGCGATAAAGCGGACGGTCAACTCTGGAGGCACCCCTTCGAAGCAAGGCGACTCCACTGTCAGCACTGCAGCTTGCTGAAAAGTCGAGATGCCATAGTGGGCCAGCAGCGGCAGGAAGAAGTCATACACATCCTCGTCAAGAGCGCTCATGTCGACGCCAAAAGGATTTTGGACGTCACAGTCCTGCATTCCTGGAACCAGGTTGTGGCCGATCCAAGGTGTTTCCCCGTACTTGGCGAAGCCTGAAAAGAGAGCAGCAGTAGCGGCAGCATGCCATTGAGCGGCGCGCAGCATGGGGCCAACAAGTCAGCAGCCTTTGTGAACGTGAAAACTCTAAGGCTGTGCTGCAACATGTCTGCAGCAGAATCAGCTTCAGCGGCACAAAAGGAAAGTTGCAACTTTGCACTACATCACTTGTGCGTTACCCAGCTTCAAGGTAAAATCTACAGAGCCTTACAGTCCACACGCCGCCTCGCATAATGTTTCAAGCACACGTACCGTGCGCTGGCAGACTAGATCACCGCTAGGGGAGCACACATACTGCTGACGCACGATTTGACACCATGCATAGAGCGATGAACCGTCGAGTGCAGCAAAGTTCAGACATGGGTGCTGCGCATAGCTGTGTTGGAATGCCTGATTCAGAAGTACTTGCTTACATTGCCGCGGGAGGGGGGGGAACTTCTGTATGATTTATGTGATGGTTGCTGTCTCTCGTGAGGTGCAGCCAAGCTCGCTGCCTCCCCAATCCTCTGCAATGGACACTACACCTGGCCATCCCGCTGTCGCATGAACTCCAGCAGCTCTTTGGTGCCTACCAGCCGCACATGTGGGTATTCAAACTCTTGTGCTTGTGGCACATCGTACTACTCAGCAGCAGCTGCTGCTTGTTGCCAGCTCCATGCAACTCCGCCACAAGCACCCTTGAGCACCAAATTCCCGGGACACCTGATACTTAGCACTCTACCAGCAAGGTATAGAGCACAGGGCTGCCAGCAAACACTTTTGCTGACTGTGTGACAGGCGCAACTCATTACAGTGACACTCATGACCGGTCCTGAACAGCACAGTGAACACTCACACTTGATCCTGTACCATTCGTCGTCCTCAGTCCAAGGCATATAATGCTCCAGTGCCGTCCGCAGCTGCGTTCGCCACCGAATTTCGTCCCTGCACGTTCGTGCTCCAAGCTTCAGCAGTGTACTGTTTTGGAGCCCAAGGACTTCATGCAGCTGCTCCAAGGGCTTCTTCTGCGCAGCATGCAGGAATCGGCACCATTGACGAAACCCCACACCCAGCAGTCTGGCACCCTCCCTGGCGTCTGGCTCATCATCGGCAGATGTGCCTGCAATATGTGGTGCGTCGTCATCTGCTTGCGCCATCGCCCGCGTGCCCTGCAGGTGGCCGAGATGCTCTGCGTTTATATTCCACTACCCTTAGCAAGCCGCAGCTGCTACACTGTGGTACCAAAACTTTGTGTGCGGTTTATTCTCAGCGAGTTCAACTGCGTGAAACCTCTTGAAGTTCTTTCTTTCTTTCTTTATGAGATGCCGGCGCCTGCGGTTCGCATATGGCGTGGGACTGAGGAGCAGGAAGATGTGCGGAGAGAAATCACAACCGCCTTCTGGGGTGCAGACGGACGTTGTGCAAACGGACCCAATCCTGCTGGCAGCAGCTGCACATCATCGAGGTTTTCGAGAGAGGCGAGCTGCAAAACGAGGCCCTGACTTCTACAGAGCCGCTTGGAAGAAGCTGCCTTGGGCGACGGCACAACGGCATGTCACGGTTGCAATGGGTGATTTCACAGTGCAGGTTGTCTATTGAGGGTCGAACCGACGGCAGCGATCGGTTTGCCTCTGCCATCACCGCGACAACGTCCATCGAGCCGCTGAACTCCTCGTGATTCAGGCGACCCCATCATCCACCAGGATGCGCATGGCGAGGTTTGTGGAATTCACCTTCCGCACGCGGCGAAGACAGTGTACTCTATCGCCAGCACGGCGTCATGAGCGAGTGGGTGCGCAAGGGACGAGCAGAGAAGGAGCTAGGAACGCTCAATGACCAAAGGCTTACTGGCGCCTACTCAGGTCTTGGCGGCACTCCCCCTGCGCAGAGACGCGCGCGCGATGGCGGTGGTTGCGGCGGCTACGGCGGCTGAGCAGTCCAGCGGCGGCGGCGGCTGCGAGAGCAGTCGGGCAGCGATGGCAACGACGGCAACAATGGGGTTGACCTGACATCACTCGTATTGCGGCGTGCACGCAACGGCTCAGCGGGCAGTGGCGGTGCCCCAGTGAGAGCAGTAGCAAGCGGTCTTAACGGGTGCAGTGCAGCAACTCAAAAGCGTGCGCCGTGCGCATGGCAGTCGGCGCAGCGGCGACGGCGGCAATGGCAGCAGCGGCAACAGCAGCAGCAGCAGCAGTGGTGGCAGCAGCAGCAGCAGAAGCAGCAGCGGCAGAGCAGCAGCAGCAGCAGCAGCGACAGGGGCACCGCCGGCACTGCAGCAGCAGCGATGCATCGAGCAACGATGGCAGTGCTCATTGCCAACACAACATGGTGCGCAAGAGCTCGCGCAAGCGTACACCAGGCGACAAGTGCACGCACGGACCTCAAGCGTGAGGCTACGCCTGAGCGGCGTACAAAAGCCAGCCACGCCACGAGCGATGCGACGCGCCGCCGCCTCGCCAGTCATCCTATGTCGGTGACAACTCGAAATAACATCATCAAGGGCATCGCGCTGCAACTAGAGATCAACAACCACCGTTGTGCGGACAGCCTTACGGCGCTCGAGGAGTGCTGCCGACAGGACCGGCTGACGGCCCGGCCACCAGCGGTTTGAGCTGGTGCTGGAGCATGTCATCAACAACGAAATGAAGGCTGCCTTGAACTTGGCGGCACTATGTCCGTCAGCGAAGAACACAACGAGAACCCTCATGGTCTGCAACGCAGGGGCGTTGTGCACAGCATGTGACGTCTGCGCAAGCCACGCCCGCGCGCGCGGCGAGGCCAGATGGCAGGGCGTGATCGGATCTGAGGGCGTTGATGGACACAGTGGCTGACATCATTGTTCTGTTGCTGCAGCCATGGCGCAAGCGCAGCACTTGCCTGCCGGTGCAAGGTGCTGCCTCGAGAAAGGGGACCCGAGCGTCATCGAGCTGGCAGATAGCAACACGGCCCCCATCCACGGTGTGGTCACGCTTTGGTTTCAGTGGAAGTGTGGCAAGCAGTGCCGGCACAGTATTGGCGAGCCGACGAGGGCAGCTGCCGGTCCGATGCCGAACCCTGCAGCTGCTTCATCTGAACGTGCCGCCATCAGGCGTGCATTGTGCGGATGGCCAACAGCCTGAGCTTGCGGCACATGCCAGTGGCAGCAGCAATGACGCAGCGCTCAGGGGCGGCGCAGCTTGCGGCGCCAGCGACAGCGCGCAACAGAGTGGTGCCGCAGCTCGCGGGAGCGCGCGCGGGAGTGGCGACGTGGCTTGCGCCGCGCAGCGGCAGCGGCGCGGCTGCACGTGCGTGCAGTTCAACGGGCTGCTCGAAGACGGTGAGGCTGGCGAGCCTGCATGGTTTGCGGTGGCAGAAGCACGAGGTTTCCCGCACAGCTTCAACTGCGCAGCAGCAGAGGCGGCGGCAAGCGGTAACGGTGGCCATGGTGAGCGTCTGTTTGGTATGACTGCAACTTGAAGATGGATAAATTTTGTGTTGGCGGGGAGATGACGTGCCATTTTTCTATGATGAGGGCATGTTTGCGACACCTGGGTCATTTGACTGGCATGCTGATGTCAGGTCCACTGGCGGTTCGCACACGAGGGTGCAAATTTGCAGAGCGATGGTGACCGCTTTGGCAATGACTCATCGGATCTGGCGCGGCTCCGTGCAGTAAGGCGTAAGCAAGTGCTTAAGGCAATGGCTCGGTCACAGCCGCTGCGGCTGATGCAGCTGAGCGAGGCGATGCAGCTGAACGTGGTGACGTCGTTCGCGGGCGGCGAGCGCAGGTGCAAGCCGGTGGCGCCGCAGCGGATCGCAGAGGCAGCAGATGCAGCCAACGCCGCTTTAGCAGAGCAATTCAAAGTTGTGGCTGACACCAGTGACGCTTGGCAGATACTTCGAAGTATAAATTTTAGACAATGCAACGGCGCGATGCCTACTGTCAGGCGGTGACGCAGGCAGAGCTCACCAACGGCACCATGTGAATACATCAATGCAACTAGTCTAAGAGTACATGCCAGCATATGTCTGCAGGCCTGTGCGACCTTCCCGGCTGCTGCCGAGCTGTGCTGTCCCGAAGCGCTGCGCCGCTGAGCTGCCAATATTCAATAGTATTGTTGCTGGACAAGCAGAGAGGCTTGACATAATGCATGCAGGTCACAGTTGCTTACTGTCAAAAAGGGACTCGACATGCTGTGCACAACCCGGGGTACGTCTCTTGTCTTTGAATGGCAATAACAACTATACCAGATGCTGACGAAATCATTGTGTATGCATGGATGGATGGGATACATGCAAAATCACGTTACCTATTGAAGCGTCCATCCAGCGCTGCATGCTCCGTTAAATGGCATGCCACCATCTCCTGTGGTGCGTGCATGGTGATAAAAACTACATACAATGCCAATGTCATACATCATACGCAAACAAGAATGAATGCAATCTAAGGCTCCCATATGACGCTGCACCACATGATAGCGCACCATCGCTACCATGGCGACCTCTGGCGTGTGAGTCGCAGTGACAACGGTGCAGTATACGTGATGCTGATGTCGTATACAATTATCATAGGATGACAAGTGTACTTAACATCACCTGGCAAGCGTCCGTCCGGCGCTGCAAGCTCCACGTGATACCGGGGAGCCGCTACCACCTCCCGCACCAGCCTCTGAGACAGTGCAGGGTGCCATCCTGCTGCGCCACGTCTAGAAGTGAGCTGTACATGATGCGCAGCACTGGGACCACCTCCTTCATGGCTACGTCCAGTGCACGGTTGGTAGCAGCCATGTAGATCGCGTCATCTGAATTGTACTTGTGCGTGATGCGCGCCAGCGTCTCCAGGAGATGGGTGAGAGTGCCAAGCTTGACAAGCTCCGCTTTGATCAAGCCGAAGTACCCCTCGCATCGCTGGGTCGAGTTGATGCCCAAGGTGAGGATGCCAATCCGAAAGCAGAATGCCCACCGTCGCCGGATTGGATAGATGGTGTTGTCCAGATAGCCCAGCACCTCAGCATCGGCAGCTCCGGCACTGCCAAGGGCGTCGCCGAGTGCATCCCATGCAGCATCAAAGCACTCCTCCGTAGGCGCTCTGGATGCACGGTGCAGATGGTGCTTAAATGTCTGGTGACAAGGAGGAACACACGCGCACGACAGCATCAGGTAGACAGCATCAGAGAAGTGCAAGGCCGGATTTAATTGATGCTTAGTACAGCTGCGGTTGTAGAAAAGGTGAGCTCATTGCTAGCACGGAAGCTCTGTGAGCTTATGGTTGCTTGCATTCAAAAACGCAGCGGGGAGGGAACAGACTCCATGTCGGCGCTTCTGCATGGCGCCGCCCTGGTGAGGCGGTAGCCGCTGAATGTGCGCATGCACATTTGTGCAAAGTATGCACTATTGCCCGTCAGGGGTGAGCGGATTACACTAACGTAGAGAAATGCAAGGTGAGGAGCAAAGATTTAAGATGTTTCAAGTGCAAAATCATTCGCTGCATAGCGTGTGACTAACGGTCAAGATAGACCATGCGGAGAGAGGTGAATGAGCACTTTGCGTCAACTTCTGCCATGCCGTGCTTGTGACGCAATGTCAGCAAAGCACAACAAGATGAAGTGGACGACGTACATGCATATTAGGATTGCACAAAAGCATTTTACTGTAGTTTTTGGGAGGTTATTACTGATTTCAAGCACCCTTAATTGTAGTGGACTCTATGCTCGGATTCAAGCAGACTAACCACGTGGCCCTCAACACGCCCTTCGTGCAGCATGTTAACATGTGAAGGTTTGCTCAAGACGTATTCCTGGTTGCCCAAGTACGCCCTAAATACGCAGTACTTGTATGGCCAATACGTACTTGTATGGCCATTGCGTTTTCGCGCAACACTTTGCAGTATATAGGACAAGGGTGTTCTCTGCGCCTGCTGTTGCTGCGACTATGTAGTTTGAGCGTGCATAGCATTTTGTGGAGTGATATGTGTTTACCCACATTACATAAGGGCTGACAACAAAATCAGATCTGGGATCAGAGAAGGGGGGTTGTACCTGACTGGGGGGTCTGATACAAGCAGGGGATTCAAGGCCGCCATTTGTGGTGATGTTGCAAGGGAAGGAGAGCCAGTGTTTCAGCACCAAGCGCCTGCCAAAGCTCATTACATGCCCAAGCGTAATGGAACGCTGCAGGCAATGCACATCACACAACGACAGTACTGCCTGGCAGTGCATCAAACAGGCCTGAGCACTGCTCTGATACTAACTACTCTGCAAAGACACAGCCTTTCCGTCTAGCCTTCGGATCTGAGCATCATCCCCATAGAACATCAATGAGTACTGTCAAAGTTGACAACAGCACTTGCCTCCCATGCGGCGCCCAAACTGCTCAGCAGCTTCCCCTTGACGTTCTTCATGAAGTGCCACTCGCAGATGAGGTGGACTGTGCCCAGCCACTAGAGAGACTTGGCTGCCTCAGCGGCAAAATCCCTGCATTCATGAACAATATGAAAGACATATTGTAATGCTCATCCAAAACTCAAAAGCTCAGCGATGCACAGATCGAAGCATGAGACAGCAGGGCAAACTGAAAAAGAAGAGGACCATATGCGCATGTGGTTGCATCTCAGACATGCAAATCAATAATGCTGTTGTGTCATTCTGTCTGGGTCCTACCTGTCTGTGAAGCACACACGCGGATGATGATTGCCCACCATTTTGACATAGTGGTCAAAGAACCATGCGAATGTTTCAGTATCTTCGCCATCCAGAACTGCCTGGCAGAAGAGACGCGTTCTGCGGCCAACAAGAAACAACAAAGAAAAACGTGAGGCATGTCGCATGCAATGCAAAATTTGGTCAAACCTTTGGTCATGGTGCCATGTTCACACTGCAGGGCAACGCAATGTGTCCACTGCCAAAGCATTTTGAAGTCAGTAGCAACAACATATGAGCATGCCACCAAGGAAACTCAAGAGAAGCAGCAGCAACAGCATGACTGCAGCGAAATGGCAGAAGCATCTCACTTGCTCTCGCCATTGACACCGACTATGATGCTGAGCGGCAGGCCGTACTTGTGCCGAATGTGCAGTCCTGCGCATGCGCCACAGCAGGGAGCAAGGATTCAAGGAAGTTGATGTGAAAGCGGCCATAATGGAATATATATGAGCTTGTAGCCGACTCCGCAGAGCACAGCCAACTGATAGCAGTACAGCGGCTTTCGATGCCTGCGCTGACCACTGGCTATCATACAAGTGAGCAATGCACATAGCAGTGCAATACTTCATTCGCTTCCATCAAGTGACGAAAGATCACCACATGTGAATGCAGCTGGACAACCCAGCCACAGCAGTTGCATCAGGCACTGCCGTGCATACAGTCCACAAGTAGCTGGTGCACTCACAGTAGGCCAAGCTGATCAAAGCTGTCACTGACCTGCATGATGACGTCTAAGCCAAACTCATTGGCCCTCTCCACCTGGTCCTGTGTTGCCCAGAAAGCACGGCGAAAAGTGTAGTCCTCCGCAAGGTCGTAAACGGCGTACCCTTCGGTGGTTCTCATGTCATTCAGTGCTGCAATGAAGTGTTTGCTATCGCCTTTCGTGAACGCCGCTCGCGCCCTGACATCAGCAGCTATGTTGTTGAGTGTGTTGAGAGCTGCTGGCTCAAACACAGCTTTCAAGTCACCACCGAAGTGATGACACAAGGCAGCATTGTGCAGTGCCTTGCCGTGGACAGTAGGTACGCTGCTCCAGGTCCTGGCATCAGACAGTATCTCCTCTGTGAGGTCTGCCTTGGTGATAATGCAGCTGCTACCGTCACCAGCTGCGACTACTGCTTTGTTGTGGACATAGTCTAGTGTATGGTTGTGGCCATCAGTGAGTGATGGCGGTAACGTCAGACACCACTTCAATACTGAGTCATCACTGCTGCCATTGTCTGCGGTATTCTCATTGGGGCCAAGCTGGGGCTGCACTACAATGCGCCACTAGCAATCAGACTTGATGCATGCTTTTACATTACGGCGCTTGACGTCTGGTTTGAGCTTGGAAGCTCTCGTGGGTGGCTTGTCTGCGCAATGGCAAACAATCCAGTAACGGAAGGGGGCCTGTTGACTTGCCCTTGGATTTCATGTACACATCAAAGCCAGGCTCAGACGTAGTTACATGCAGCAGCACGACCTCTGAGACTGGTTGTGGTGACAGGAACGGTTTGTCCTGGAGCACAGCGGCTGCCTGCCATGATGCACGCAAAGCAACAAATGCAGCAAACACAGAGCTCATTGAGCAACAAAAAAAGTAGCTGGCAATGATACTGTGCAAAACTGCAGGCACCTGATGATATGGCTTCTGATGGCCGGCATTGACGAAACACGTAGACGACTACCTGCCGCTAACGAAACGCACTAAAGCAGGGCTTCTGGATTGCCAGGGCATCAGGGAAGTGCTGTCCCATGAGTGCATATTTGTGCTTCAGGACGATCCCCTGTCAAGCGACGCAACAGCAGCAGCAACACCCTTCACGCTAACTTGGGGCGCTTCGCTGATGGGCGGAGGGGGCAGCGCGTCACGTGCACGCTAAGGGACGAGTTGAGGCTTCTTCATTCCTGCCGTTGCCTAGCGCCTAAGAGAGCATAGAAGTGGTGGCGGATCACAACTAGCCCAACTGCCATTTGAAAGCTGCAGGCAGCAGCATAGTGCTGATGCGTGACTGATTTGTTATAGAATTCGCTTCTTGGACTGCTTGTGCGGCATAGTATTGGCAATAGCAGCTGCTTACCTGGGCCGCCATGCGCGCTGTTGCCGCTGCTGCTGCTGGGGCAGCAGTTGGGGCTGCTGTTGCAGGCCTTAACACCACAGGCGCAGGCACTTCCATGTCGGCTGCAACACCAGCAGCCGCTGCTTCCATTCAACCACCACTGGCACCCTACGGCGTGCCTGCGCGCTCGCTGCAGCGCCAGCACTAAGTGCTTCCACGAAAAAAAAGTCTGAGCAGCTCACAATGGGGCTGAGCACTGCGGCGCACGTAAGTATCTGCGCCGCCGCGGCGCGAATATGGGGTCCGATGTGAGGGTGTACTTTTATTATATTCCACTTGTGGCTGTGGAAATGCCATGTTGTAGGTGTGTCGCCTTGTTCTCACTCTTGGATGTAGCATGCAAAGCTTGCACGCCACACTTTTATTATATTCCACTTGTGGCTGTGGAAATGCCATGTTGTAGGTGTGTCGCCTTGTTCTCACTCTTGGATGTAGCATGCAAAGCTTGCACGCCACACCCCGCCCCCCACATCACCCCCAACAAAGCACCCGCAAGCGACTGTCCCCCACATACTAGCAGGGATACCAAACAAAGCTACAAGACTCTCCCCCCACAGACAGACCCGTCTTAGGGCCACCTTCTCAGATGTTGATGCAGGCTTGCAAGGCATGTCCAGAGACTCTGAAGCACCGGCGGCGCTTATACTGCAGGCACCAGGTCCATCGTTTTGCAAGCCCTGGGATATTTTGGGCTACTTCTACACTAGTGATTACAGATTGGTAGGTTACTCTTTAAACTTCAATTGTGGCATGGCATGTCCCGAGATCGCACAGCACAAAGTGGCCACTTGCATACCGCAACCTACTGGTGCGTAAGTGTGCATTACCAAATGAAACAAGTTTTGAGTCTCCGCGTAGCGAATTGGTTGAACTCCAAGCTGTGGCTCTCCCCCATGTGTTTGGGGAGTGGAGCCGAGCTTGCGAGCTTTGAGGATCCATGCTCTTTGAGCTTGCTATCTAGGTCCTTGCACCGCACTTTCTTGCCTGCTGGCTAGCCTAGTTTGATATATCACCAGGGGTAATTATATCATACTTCGAGTCTGCTACGTCTCCACCACACCTCGGGTGCTGAATGTTGCATCAGGCTAATATAATAGACAACACATTGTTTCAAGCCTGCTGGCAACAGCCTGGCAACCGAGCTGCAGTCCTTCCTTGCCATATCCCTTGCTCTTTCACTGCATCCGCTCCCCATAGATCAAATAGGCTATCAGCCTGTGTCGCTGATTCGAAAGCCTCTGCAAGTAGCTCACAAGGTAAGAAAGTAGTGCGGTAGACCTGCTCCTAACACCACGTGGTGTCTGTAGCGGCAATCATAGCGTCCCACAGTCAAGTGCGGCAGCGTGGGGAAGGTCAATTCCAGTGGGTCGATAAATGCTGCTGAAATATTCTTCCTGGACACAAACTTGCTGATGCCTCTAGCAAGGGGACATTCAGCTAACGCAGGGTGCTGATTGTAAGCCACGAAGGCTTAGCCTGCCAAACGCTGGGCCTGCATGTGTACGAGCATGCAGCCGCACGGAGTGGAACTTTGCTCCCCACATCTCGCTTTGCGTGCCAGTGGGCGTGAGGTGCGGCAGCCGTGCCAGGAGGTGGCATCTTGTTCATATTGCTCGTGCCTGAAGGTGATGAACCCACGATGACGCATGGTTACCCACGGCGAGAGCAAAGTTGTCAGTTGTAATGCGGGTAGAGGGTGCACTGGCCCTGGGCGTGACAGTACCATGCTTGCACAACCACGTACATGTCCTGTAGCGAGAGGAAGTGCTGAAATGATGATGCATGACCACCCACAGTGACTGGCAGGGCGTCATGGGGGCCCTTATGTCTGGGGGCCCCGGGGTAGGTTTGACGCCCCATCCCCGACATCAGTCGTTGGCAGCGCGCATGGTGCGCCCGCCCTTGCGGCAGCTGCTCAGCAGCACAGGCTGACGCAACTTGGCACGCATGGCGTGCCTGCAGCATGCGCTTACGGCAGCTGCTCAGCAGCAGCAGCAGGCGCCTCTTGGCGCGCATGGTGCGCACGCGCTTGCGGCAACAGTTCAGCAGCACCGGCGGGCACATCTTGGCGCGCATGGCGCGTCCGCGCTCGCAGCAGCTTGCGGCAGCTGCTCAGCAGCACCGGCAGGCGCATCTTGGCGCATCCGCGCTCGCAGCAGCTGCTCGGCAGCAGCAGCAGCGGACGCCTCTCGGCACTCATGGCTCGTAGCAGCTGCTCAGCAGGGGCAGCGAGCAGTCTTCTGCGTCCATGGCGTGCCCGCGTTTGCAGTAGCTGCCCAGCAGCGGCAGCAAGCGCCCATAGTTGCAGCATGCTGCAACTTGAGCCTTGCAGGAGCAGCAGCCACCTGAGACTGCAAGCAGCTTCACAGCAGCAGCAGTCTTCAAGTTCTCTCTCACTGCTCGTAGGTACCAAGTTGCACTTGCGGCCCACCGCTCACCTTCGGAGTCCATACCGGCATCGTTGCCGAACTTTCTGCAGCGCTCCCACCAAGCTGTTCAGACGGTCAGCTCCGCAATCCCCTAGACCGTAGGTTTCAGCAGCTCATGTCACAGCCACATCCAACATCTGCACCCGGGGTCAGCGCCATTCAGGGGGGGCGGGGGCTGCCTTGACTGCTGTGGCAGCGGCGGGCGACAATTTCGGCACCGCCTTCAAGTGCTCCTACTTCAAGTGCTGCCTGCACCTTCAACAATACCGGCTTTACCATCGGCGGCTTCTATGCGCACCATGCGCGTACGACGTGCAAAAATCAGGCTTGTCTTCGACAAACCGCACCTGGCAGCGGAGACCGATACATCGGTGTTGAAGGAGTCCCACGCAATGATGAGCACAAACAAATGGTTTTTTTCTCCTCTGTAACGTAGGCGCCAAACAGCAGCAGACACACCACTCACAACATCGACAGACGAGGGCACCGCAGTGCCGAGTAGAGCGCAACGCAGCAGGGGCAGCAGCAGCTGAGGCAATACGGCACAGCAGCTGTGACGCACCCGCAGGCAGCGGCTGACCGAGCCACCCAGCCGCCGCGGCGCGTCAGTAGCCATCTGTGCGCAATTGACCCGGATCTGGTCAGCGCCTGGCCCATCAGCTTGGCAGCGCTAGCAGCAGCAGCAGTGGCAGCAATAACAACAGCAGTAGCGCTTCAAGTTGGCAAGTTGCAGCAGCAATTGAGCCGACAGCCACCAATGTGGCTTCGAGCTGGAACTCAGTAGCAGCAGCGCTATTAATGACACAGGTCAGTATGTACTGGTCTTACTTATTTTGACTCCTGCTCCAGCTCCTGGTGCAAAGACCATAGTCAGAATGTATTGGGTAACCTCCTTGCAGTCTTGTGCTCCAGAGCTCGTTGTTTCGCAGCTGAGACATAAACAGCTGCCATAAGAGTAGAAACCCTTACCTTTGATATTCCAGCGTGAAGGGGTCCGAAATGATCTGTGAATCTCCACGGGCTATTCTCATGCACTGTTACATGATCTCCATGCAATCTGTTGTGATCCACATAGCGACAGAACGTAAATGAACTGACATATCCGAAGCCCAAATCAGTAAATCAGGAAATACATACATCAACCCGTGTCACTAGTACAGCAGCGCAGCACAGCAGGCATAGCGCATTCAATTTGATTGACAAGCGGCAGTAGCAGCGATAGGAGCAGGGCAGCACCTGTCAACATGTGCAGCAGCAAGCAATGGCATTGTCATCCAGCTAGCACCAGCGCAGCAACAGCCACGCCAAAACTCCAGCACATATTGGAGTTGCGTCCACGCCATGTAGCGTGTCTGACAGAGTCTGACTCTGATAAATGAGCACCAGCCGATTTCATGGTACTGCTGAACTCATTTGCCTTGTTGGTGCAGGGTTGAGGCATGCATATGAACGCTTAAGCCTAGTACGAGTGTTGTATGGAAGGTGAGGCAACTGAGTTGTATGGAGGTGTGGGGCAATCCAGGCAGCCATGACGACGGCATTGGCACGGGCAACCAGAGGCAAATTTTACAGTACTTGATAAAAGCGCAGACTAGGCTGCTGCGTTGACGCAAGCTTTTCGATTGCATAGGCAACCCGGCCTCCCTTGGGCCTTTATAAATACAAGTCCATACGTACTTGATAAAATGCATTTTGTGGGTTTTCCTTGACTCACATATGCAACATGTTTTCCTTCGTGCCAACCCACGACGGTTTGCGCTCCTTCGCATGAACTACGCATTTGTCAATGGCAGAGCCTGAGGGTGGAGAGCTTTGGTGTGCGTTGCAGAATATCATCACCAATGGTATGGGACTCCATCAGGATAGGGCTTGTCTCCAAAATCGGCTAGGTCCTGCAGACATGCCACATCATTCTCGTTTGCACGCATGATCGAGATCTGCTTCCAAAGCAGTTGCTCGCGTGTGAGCCTACATCTGCTGCAGCTGGTTGGCCATCCAATCTGGGCTTAACGCGACGAGGTTCCTCCAGCTGCTGTGGCAAGCTACTGCCTGGGGCACTGACGCGCAGAACTGTAGTAAGCGCAGCTACATCTAGTCCACGAACAAGCCCACCCATGAACCTCCACACTTCTGCCATAGATGGAAGAACCATGTACATGATGCGCAGGCCAGAGCCATCGCCGGGTAACGCAAAGAACGCCACTCCACCAGTGTTCAGGTCTGTTACCATTTGGCAGAACGGGTAGTTGGATTCGGCTTGCCACAGAATAAACTCTGTTTCTGCCTTGCGGATGCCCTGTGCGCAGCAACCAAACCACAAACGAGCGGTAACAAATACATGGTCACATAATAACACCATGGGTGCACCAATAATCTGTGCGACCTTGACATGTAGGCCACCTGCTTTCTGGCAACGGCAACCCAACAATTACTGTGTTTGGTCGTCAATAGCTCACGTTGTACAGCACAGACTGGCATGCAATGAGTGCAATGCGACGTGGTTCCTGTTCCAGTACTTGTCAGCGCAGTCTTCTACTCTCCTTGTTACATCTCAACATGAGCAGTGCGATGCAGCCTAAGTGATGGCAAAGGTTCATCGAGTCAACAATCAGGCTGCGACAGGCAGGCAGGCAAGACAAGTGCAAATTACATTGAATTAGAGCTCTGCTTCTGCTGCTGTGGCACGTCTCTTGATTTGCGTTATGGCTGGCTGTTCACTAGTGCTTGCGGCAGGTCAATACGTCACGCCATCTGTGACAGCCACAGGCATCATATGTCGCAGCAGTGGTTAAATGCGTCGGGAAGTGATGGCCAACCTATCCACATGGCAAGCCCAGGTTAGTTGGCGGCCGATGCGAAATAATGGCCGTCAGGCTTCCAAATGGTCTGTAGTCAACGTGGCAAACCGCAGGCTTTGCCGGCTGGGCCTTTTGTACTACAAGGCGGGACACGCCGCAACAGCAACGTATTCCGCAGCGGTTGAGCTAAGGGAATTGAAGATTTTAAGATGGCAAGGCAGGAACTGTGCTGCTTGCTGACATTTTCAGAAGCCGCAAGTAGATGCCTTCATTGACAACATATGCAGCCTGAAGGTATGCAACGTTTAATTTACAAAGTTCGTGGCACCAAATCCCGTGTGTGTCCCTGATGTCTGCTTATCTGCGCTGAGTCATAAAGAATGCAGCCGTGAGCACTGGTTACCAACTCTGCATCGTACTCCACACCAGCGCACTGCCAACATATGGAATGACGACAAGCGTGGTGCATGCCCAATTGTTGATGCAACAGCTGAGAGGGTGTACCTGCCATGTAAGCCGCTTTTTCAACTCCACACCCAAGATAGCTCCGTTCTGTGGAGTGCTAGCAAATGTGGTCCCATACGCAAATTCCTCGGATGCGAGCACCTGGGGGTAGACCCCAGGCAAGCCCATGCATCTACGTTGGACGGTGTGGCAGATGCGCCGCTGCCGAGACTGACCCGGAGCAGCACAATGGGTGTGCTGCCTGGCGAAAGTCGTGCTAGCGATAGCGGCGCAACGATGTCAAGCAACGATCGTGTGCCCAGCACACCTGGCAGTGCCGCAGCTGCTGTCGCAGCGGGCGCTCAGTCTAGCGAATGCCCCAGGGACCCGACGGGATCACACTGGCAAGGCCTGCTGGGGGCGGCTGGCGCACTCGCGCGCAGGGTACGTGCACTGGCCCTTGCCCCCAATCGGGCACGCGTCACGGTGCTTTGCGCTTGGCCGACGGGTACCAAGCTTGGACCCTGCCGCACGTCACGCCGACTGCATATGCGGCCGGCGCCCAGCGACGCGCCAGCAACACAGACCCTGCTGGGCCGGACTTCCTGCGCACCGCTGGTGAGTCAGATGCATGACCTGACGGTCACGTTCAGCTTGCTCTCCCTCCGAGAAGAAGGTAATGACCTGGCAACGGTGTTTGACCAACTCTCCCTTAGGGAACCGGTCGTTGCCAGGTCGCCTCGCCAGCCAGCCGGGAAACGTGGTGAGTCAGACGTAACGCAGGCTGGTGATAACAGCACCCACGCAACAATGACCGAGACAGCACCTGTCACGGCTATGGTTGCCAGTGGAAAGCGCAGTCGACGCAGAGGTAAACACAGACGGCGGACGCAGGAGCGACAGGCCCAGTGCGACAATTCTCGTGCACCCCTGGCACCAGCCACCACACCGCCGAGGGGCGGTGCCTCTGCCCCCTCAGCACCAATATCCGGGCCGGCGAAGGTCACCACCGTGACGGTGGCGACCCGGATACCCTCAACCGTGTGCCATACAGTCACCGTGGAGGAGCAGCAAGACGCGCTGGCAAAAGCCACCAACTATGGTTTTTCCACTTGGCACACGGGCCTGCAGGCACTCCACAAACAGGCGCTTGGGGAAAACACAGCGACGCTAGCACGTGGTGGGGAGCTTCGCCCCGTGAGCAACGTGGGCAACGGCAACTGCCTGATTCATACAGCTCTACACGGCATAGACAGCGTCGCAGTTGAGCACGGACTGCCGGCCCCAGCACTGGTGATTGCCATGCGAGAGGCACTGCTGGACGGGATGGTGGCATACGTCACGCAGGGGGCGGGCAAACAAGGGGCCAGCATGTCATCGATGCGTCAACTGACCGCGCATGCAGCAGCCCAACCTGCGTGTACACGTGAACAATTCGACACGTACGGGACACGCGCTCGCTGCCTCGCAATCGAGTACGGCACAAATGAAACGGACAGCGCGGACAGCGGGCACACGCTCCTGCTGCAACGCCTACAGGAAGAGGGCGTGTGGGGACGGCCCCTCGGTTTGTCTGTGTGGGCCATTGTTGCAGCGGTCTACGCGGTCTCGGTGACGGTGTGGCAGGCCGAGCCTCAGGCCACTGGCAGCACGCAAAAATCAACAGGGCTGGTGCTGGCACAACTGATGGGGCTGCCAGCGGTATTCGCACCGGCAACTCCAGCTCAGCCTGACTGCCATCTGGATGTGCTGTGGACGCCGCCTGGGCTATATACAAATGTGGGACACTTTGAACTGCTTGTCGCCCCTGCGGCAGCTCCGCCCTTGCCAACCACTATGACAGCGTCGGCGACCACTCAAGCTAACAGCACCCACATCACGGCTCCGAGTCGGACACAGCCCCGTACTGCGCTGCAGTTGCCACAGCAGCCTGAGCCACTGAGGTGTCCTTTATGCACACTGGCATTTTGGCAGCTTGGTCAGAAAGAGGACAGCAAACAGCGAGGCAAACTGTCAGCTGCGAGCCGCATGGCACCGGTAGTGGCCCACTTCAACGGTGGTAGCTGCACGAGGTCGATGCTGAACCCTGAGGCGAGCACATCACACTGTCAGCAAAATCTGGCGGCAGCATACGCCAAGGGCATCCGGCAGCAGGTTGATCACGACCCATCCGGTGACCGTGCCCCTTCAGGCAGCAGTACCTGCAACACTGGGGCACACCATGCCAAGCGTGTGCAGGAGATGAGCACCATGTATGGTTGCACGGCAGAAGACTTCCTACGGGCGGTAAGGAAGCTGAGTGCATGCACAGGTGCCTGCGGTCTGGTCCATATGTCAGCCAGCGCGGGGCAGAGGCAATGCGCGCTGACCTCGCCATGCCACACGTGTCGACGGAATGGAAGCGCCCCCACGCGCGCACGCCCGGCAGTACCCCCGGGCCAGTCCGAGGGCGGGGGTGCGGGTAGCGACGGCGCGGCCGCGGCGGCGGGGGCTGCCGCAGCGACACCTCCAAAGCCACCGGCGGTGCCGGCTAGTGGCGCTGCCAACTCAAAGTCCAGCAAGAAACGCCCGGCGGCCACGGCAACCGGCGCGCAACGCCGGCGCCGAACGGCAGCTGCTGCAGCACCGCCTGGCAGCGCCGGCAGCCGCACTCAGTCTAACAGCCTAAGGCTGCAGGACAGCAGCCCCCCCCACGGGACGGCCGTGGGATGGGCGGACATGGACTTGGACCCGCCGGACGATGCCGCGTCACCGCCCCCCCCGACCACCACCACCAGTGGCAGGCCCTCAAAGCCCCAGTCACGAGCATCCCTGGCTTGGGACCTCTCGACGCCCTCGGTCGTCCACGCACTTGACCAGACCAATGAGGCGGATCTACTGCTGCTACGGTTCACCACGACTGCCAACCCCTTCCGCACTCAGCTGCAGTGCACCCAGTGGGCACGGCTAGTGGAGCACGCCACACGACTACTGGCGGACGCCACAGACAGTGCACGTGAGGCGGCACGGGTGCGCCTCCACCATGGTGCCGGGGCGTTTGCTCATCAGGTTTCTCAGACTCTAGTGCAGCGCGGCTACAGGCTGCTGCACCTGCTAGCAGCAATGGCCTTTGGTAGGCAACCGGAGGGAACCGGTATGCCGCCTGCGGCCCGGCTGGCAGCGTTGCTGTCTGGCGACTTTGCGGAGCTACTGAGAAAGACGCTGTCAGCAGCAGCGGCGCTGCGGGCCCCCAAACCAAACAACGCAGCTACGGCGTCGGCACAAACGAACTTCGATGCCGACTGGACGGAGGCTGACTCCAGGCAGCAAACAGCATGCGCTGCCCTCTCAGGCAAGCGACGGGGGGTAGGCCTGGCTGCCGCACGACTAGAGGCGCGTGAAGCATGCGCCCCAGCAGACGAGGTCACGGCACAGGTGCTGGCAGCAAAGCACCCTGAAACTGGCACCCGGCCCGGGGTAGTCGATACGCCAATGGAGCAAGTGCGCGGCCTGGTACGCGACGCCCGGCGGCACTGCTTGCACGGCGCAGGGGTGGCAACGACCGCCGGGCCCGCTGGCAGCGGCAGTCCCGTCTTCGAATCGGGTCAGGCGCATGATCGCAGCGATAGGCCTGAGGATGCTGCCAGCGCAGCCGGACGGCGCCTCGAGGTGGAGGCGACAGACATACTGTCGACCTTGTCCGCAGCAGGGGCGGGGAAGGCAGGAGGGCTGGACGGCCTACGCTATGAACACCTCTTGATGGCCGCTGGGCCTGGTGCACCAGTGAAAGCAGCCACCCGCCCCGTGGGCAGTGCCTCGCCAGGACTAGCTGGTGATTCAGAATCGGATGTGATGGAACCGGCATTCGCCCATCACCTGGCCAAGGTGTTCACGACGCTGCTTGTTGAGCCCGAACTGCTGCCGGAGCAATCGCAACGGCTTCTCCGCGCCGCGGCCCTCTCAGGCATAGGACAGAAGCGGCGTCCGATCGCCTGCTCCAGTGTCTGGCGCAGACTCCTCGGGTCCACAGCGGCACGGGGTGTCAAGGGCAAAATATCGGGGCTGCTGGCCTCCATGTCGCAGTTTGGCGTAGGATACCGGTCTGGCGTCGAGCATGTGGCAGCGTGCGCGCGCGTGTGGCACGAGCTGTATGGCACCACAATCCAGCTGGACTGTGAGAACGCATTTAACAGTGTGGATCGCGCCGCCATTGTGCGGGGACTTATGCTCTTCTGTCCGGAGCTGCTCCCGCACTTTGAGTCCGTATACTGTGGTGACACTGCCCCAGAGATGCGAGTGGAGGTGAACGGTGAAGCTCGCATTATCTGCTCCCACCTAGGGTGCCAGCAAGGGGACCCTCTAGGGCCGCTGTACTTTGCAGTGGCAGCGGCATTCCTACTCTTCTACCCTGATGGAGTGAGTGCGACGCCCGGCAGTATGCCGGCCTACGGCCACAGCACAGCGGAACCGCCAGCCCCGCACTGCGCTTTCCTGGATGACCTCAACGTGCTGCAAGCTGCCTACTTCGACGATGCAGCGGCCGCTGGGGTGGCAGAGGTGATCCGTCGGCTTGCGGCAGGGGGCCTACGCGTTCGACCAGACAAGTCGCTGGCCATTGCCATGCGCGGCACAGTGTTTGATGAAGCGGCCAGAGCACGCCTGCGCGCCCTTGACATACCGTTTGTGGACGCCACCATGCCAGAATCCAGTCAGGGCTTTACGTCGGTCGGGGTACCGGTAGGGCACCCAGCCTATGTGCATGCTGCCATGAGCAAGCATCTTGTTGACGCAGGGACATGGCGATTGTCGTGGCAGCTAGCTGGGATGGCGCGGCATCACCTACAGGCAGCACAATTCATTCTGCGCAGGTCACTGACAAAGCGCATGGGCTTCTTAGCTCGGGTCGTTGACACGGCTTTGAGTGAGACATGGCTGCACGCATTTGACGGGTTCTGTGCATGGACGCTTGAACGCATGCTGCACCTGCACGGCTGCGCTACCGCGGCAGTCATGAAGTCACACCTGCTGGCCGCCTGCACTGCTGGTGACAATGAGGTAGCCAGCAGTGGCAGCGTGCTGGTATTGCCGCGCTTGGGCCCGCCAGAACTCACGGACATCGCAGTGCCACTGCGGGCGTCACGGTTGCCGGAGCGACGAGGCGGTCTGGGCATGCCGCTTTTGGGGCTACTGGCACCAGCCGCATACACGGCCCAGGCATGCACAACACTGCGGCCTGCAATAATTCATGCCACTGTGGCAGCAGGGGCCCTGAGGCTCGGCACTGACGAACACGGCGCAGTCACCTGGTTCGCGCAGCACTCATGCGCAATACGCGAGGACCAGGGACTGCCGCCAATCATCGAGGCCGTGCGACGCTCTACGCGAGCGCTGACAGCTGATGGCGGCGAAAAATCACGCACAGCTGTGGCCGAGCAGCTCCCAGCATCGTTGCTACGGTGGGCAGCGGATACAACGGCCGCAGCGTCGACGCTCCCCACTGCGGTGCAAGCGATCTACGCCGCAACTGCCGTCACGGAGACGGGGACCACTGAGCCAGCCCCACACACCCACGGCATTGTGCCTGGCGCCGAGGCGGCCGCTGCGGCGGCGACCGTACCTGGCCCTCAAGCCGCTGCCGCGGCTGCCTCTTCCACGCCCGCTAAAACACAAACTAGCGCGGAAGAAAGCAGCTGCAGCGGCGGGCAGGAGGACGACGACGACGACTGGGAGGCCTATGCTGACGAGATCTGCAGAAAGGTAGTGCCCCGCCGCCGGCGCGGTCACTTCACGCACGGACTACAAGCCGGCCTTTCAAATGTTCTTCGACGTCAATACGAGGACTGCCTGGTGGAGGACCTAGAGGCTGCCTCGGCTGGTGCCGTGGGCAAGCCGACGCAGGCTACACTTATTGGTGACTTGCGTGACACCAGCCGCCGCCGCCAACAGGCTAGCGCGCGGGTCCTGGCGCAGCTGCGCAGCCAGCGTGCGTCCGGGGCAATGGCGTGGATGAGCGTGCCACCCGCTGCCAATGACCGCCCGGGTGCGGCGCCCATGTCCAGTATGGCAGCAGCCACGATGATTATGGTTGCGATCTTTATAGACGGGTGGGGCATACAGGGCGAGGTGTGCCCATGGCGGTGCAGTGACGTGAGCCCCACCTCCACGCATGCGATCAGCTGCCCCAGCCAGCACATACGGGGGCACAACGCGACACACACTGCCCAAAAGCGGTGCCTACAGCGCATCTTGAGACAGCACCATGTCTCTATTGTCCGCAATGAGGACGCTAGCGTCTTCAAGGTACCGGGGTATCGGGCGGACACAGTCATTGACCCAGGGTGTCTGCACTTTAGCAGTGCATACCGTAACAAGGGAATAGTGCTAGACACAAGTGTGCGCGCACCCACAGCGAGCTCGTACCTGACAGGCAAAACAAATGCCTCGAACACGGACGGCTATGCTGCTGGGGTGGGGGAGGACGCGAAGGTCAAGCACCACACCGGCACCTTGACGTCATCTTGGGCTTTTGTGCCATTCGTGCAGGAGTCGTACGGACGGCTGGGCAAGCAGACAAGCCTTTTTGTTAAGGAGTTGGCAATGCACTCAGCACTGTGCTCAGGGGGGGGGAAGGCAGATGTGTTACGCAAGGCCGGGTTAGCTAAGCGTCAGATCCACATTGAGCTGAGCATATCGCTGGCGCGGGAGTTGGCGGAGCGCGTCATGGCATACACACGTGGAGCGCGAATGCTGGGCTGTGTTGCGGCGCCGGTATCCAAACTCCTAGGGCACAGCGCAGACTAGGCTGCTGCGTTGACGCAAGCTTTTCGATTGCATAGGCAACCCGGCCTCCCTTGGGCCTTTATAAATACAAGTCCATACGTGCCGTAGAAGTCCCTCACAATCAGCAGCTCATCATTTCTGGTGCTGACAGGGAAGAGAACGCCATTGAGGTGCTTCTTGAGAGTGATGTTCCGTGCGTCAATCCACACCAGATCTCGCGGAAGCTGACGCTGCCCCAGCTCATGCCAAAGCCCTTTCTTGATCTCCTCCGAGTACTGTGGACGTAGCGCAGGCTCTATTCCCCCATCCCTGTACATCACCGTACACAAACATCGTATGCAAACATCGCATGCAAATAGCAACTGTTAGCATGCAGAGGTGTCCAGTAATTGCAAGCACAGTCAGGAGGTGAAAAGTTCAAGGTGTGTTGTGAGGCAGTTGTAGGAAGAGAGCTGCGGCTGCTGCTGTGATCAGCTTCCAGGACCCCAATGCTCAACCTACCCTTTTAAATGTTTGTGCTCAGGTGTACTGTCTGTGATGACAGCATCATCGTGACTTGAACGTTCTGCTACTACTACATAATGGCATATGGCCATGTTGAATTGTGTACCAAATGTATCCATGACGATGTACATGTATATGTATTCGTATGGTCATGTTGAAACATGTACAGTTTGTGTCCATGCCGATGTATAAGGTTATACATGTCTATAATTTGTACCGGGCACAGGTCAGGTCCTTCTATCGACGCTACTGCTTAATGAACACAAGAGTGGCTGTCCTGACCTTTGCTCCCAGACACTTGTGCATGAGCTACTCCTCGAAGTGGCTGACTTCCTCGTTTCAACACTTGAGCTTGATGCAAACCACTGTTCAACCTACAGAAGGTTCTCGCATTCAAACGTGTTTAATGCATTGCATAGAGCGCGCATTGTACTGTTCTAGGCAATTCTGGAGTCAGCTTCATCATGAACGAATTCCGCTGCCACAACCTGCCTGAGATTGTGCTTCCTCACCAACACGGCATCACCTTGATGCTCACCTCTCGTCTACAACCCTTCATGTACCACAAATTGTAGGGCACACTCATGCTGTAGCGCTGACTGCAAGAGTAATATCGAAAACATACAACCTTGTTGAGCCGGATGGATGCCTTGTACAAGCACACAAGCATGCAAAAGCTTCTGAACACTGTTGTAGCAAAGCCACGAGGTTGCAATCTGGTGCACACCTGGCCTTCAACCACAAATGCAGGTTTGTGTGCACATTCAACGCTTAAATGCTGCTCACCAGTCAAAAAATTCATCTGTCTCTGATGGCTGTGGACCCAGCAGCTGGACGAGGAGGTCGCTGGTTCCGTAGACAGGCGTCAGTTGGCCATTGAGAGCAGCGCGCAAAACACTCAGCTTGTCTGCAGGCATCTTGGACGCCGGCACGGTCGCGCTGAGATGCTCGTTGACTGCTTGCGCTATAGGCCTCAACAGCTCTGTAACTGCCCGCACAAAAGGCTCAACTGTCAAAAGCAGGTAGAGGAGACGTGTCGAGTGAGGCGAGCATCAGCAGAGCCAACTAAACAAATGCACCACATCACGTACACTTGTATTGTTGTTCATTTGTTAGCCATGTTTGTGATTAAAGTAAGCACAGGCATGCACAACACGTACGCAGCAGAGCGCCACAGTTGGCACGGCGATTATCAGCCTCCGTGAGTCAGGACTGGGCAGTTCAGGTGTCCGCTGCCTTCCCTGGATGTGGTAGCCGTCTCTCAGGCTCCCTCTCTGGCATGGAAACCCATTTCCTGTCACGCGTCACAGCAATGGTACACCAATTTCCTACCACCCAAAGCTTGTTGGGCAAAAACTTAAATATCGCCACCATGCAGTTTGCAAGTTGATGCTGAGTCCCCAGGACACCGGCTTCGATCATATGCTTGTGACGACCACAAGACACAATGTCGATGCAGCATCGGCAGCACGCATTGACATTTCAAAAAAATTCGAATTACTCGAAAAATTCACCCACGGGAAATGCATAGATCCGAAATTCATGTTAAATGCAAACGCCGGCGCAGGACTTTGTATGTGTAGCGCTGCACAGCAGAGACAATCTTGCCCATGACATTTGTTACTGGCATGCTCACAACAAGCCTTGTTCGCTCCGCACTGGAATATGCTGAGCAGCATACAAACAAGCCCAGTGTTGCAGAGTGCGGCTGGTCGCAACAAGTGTGCCGCAATAATTGACCTAGAGGCAACGACACCTGTGAACCACGGTGTGGCACATGATGACAGCAGCGGAAAAATGTGCTGAATATAAGCGCTGACACGCTGTCCTTTCTCTTGAAGTGTGCTAGACCGCCTTTGCGACATGCCAACCTGCGCTTGCGACAGACTAGTAACCCTCAAGCAAATTTACGCCAACAACCCCTGTTCAACCGCAGATCATCAGATGCACCGTGGAAGTGATTTGATTGGTTTGGCGCAAAAACAGGCGCCTCAGGGTACAAATCATGTGTCAGCAGCACAAAGAGCCACAGTAATTGCGCACTCACGCACCCTAGACGTGGCTACTCAAACTTGGGCAAGTTCATGTCAGCAAAGGAATGTGCACATTTGTGTGTCAGCATGCACATGTGCTGGTCTTGCATCAATAAATGCCTTGTATTGATGGCCAAAATACAGTGCCAGATTTCCACACTCAGGCTGGACAGGATGTGCTCACTGCTTGCACCCTGACGATGCATTACAAATTGTTCAGCAGGTGCAGCTCGAAGCATCAACAATGGACACGGAATAGCCAATGTTGATTAAGACCAAGGTGTACACAACCTCTGCTGAAGTACCAACATGCCTCCTATACGCTGCAGTGAACCTCTTGTGCGTTGGCAGTGAAAGGTTGGACCACCCATGCTAGTATAGGTGACCAGCAGTCATGTACAGGGTGTATAATTGATCCGGCATAAGTGTGGTGAAAAGCACACTTGACAGAATGCTGCGCGCTGACTAAGCAAATGCACGATGCTGCTCGGCAACGACTTCTCTGGGTACCCAATCCATTGGAAAGAGGCGCTGGCAGTAAGCACCTCCTATCCGTTATGTAGCAGGTGCAGCAGGGACTGTGTATGAGGCAGAGCCCACATTTATTTATCTGCAGGTACCACAGGCGCTGCTGGTGCCGGAGATGCAGGTGCCGCAGGTGAAAGAGCAACAATCTTGTGACCCTCATCACAAGTCACGTGCACAAGGGGACACCACGACAACGTGGGATGCTGCAAGCCACCCACTATTCACGTAAGTATACACGGTTCAAAAGCAGCAAGGGTGCCACAGCACTCGTCTTGAGCTGGTAGCGGCTGGATGCAGCAGTGAGAACAGATGCTTTGACTTCAACAGTCACACCTGCCAAGGAGTTGTTAGCGCGATGATTATGTAACTGTTCTGCTGCTGCTGCAGCAACAAGCACCACATGGTGCGACGACGTGTCAGCAGCACAAAACGTTACAATGTGCACTGGAGAAAGTTGAATATGTAATGCCAATGCTGAGCAGAACAACATCCCCGACATAACTTGCATAATCATGTGCATGCGTGTTGTTGGTCCTTCAGAAGGTGATAACCTTGGCTTGACAACAAGTTCACATGCCATATTTACACCCTCAGCCTATCGGAATGATCAACGGTCTTCTGACCGCCCAGAATCCAGCAGTCGTAGTTTCCTGCCATGCAGGAAGCTCACAGCCCGACTCAGTCATCAGCAATCTGCTGCTGCTGCTGCTGCTGCTGCTGCTGCTGCTGCTGCTGCTGCTGCTGCTGCTGCTGCTGCTGCTGCTGCTGCTGCTGCTGCTGCTGCTGCTGCTGCTGCTGCTGCTGCTGCTGCTGCTGCTGCTGCTGCTGCTGCTGCTGCTGCTGCTGCTGCTGCTGCTGCTGCTGCTGCTGCTGCTGCTGCTGCTGCTGCTGCTGCTGCTGCTGCTGCTGCTGCTGCTGCTGCTGCTGCTGCTGCTGCTGCTGCTGCTGCTGCTGCTGCTGCTGCTGCTGCTGCTGCTGCTGCTGCTGCTGCTGCTGCTGCTGCTGCTGCTGCTGCTGCTGCTGCTGCTGCTGCTGCTGCTGCTGCTGCTGCTGCTGCTGCTGCTGCTGCTGCTGCTGCTGCTGCTGCTGCTGCTGCTGCTGCTGCTGCTGCTGCTGCTGCTGCTGCTGCTGCTGCTGCTGCTGCTGCTGCTGCTGCTGCTGCTGCTGCTGCTGCTGCTGCTGCTGCTGCTGCTGCTGCTGCTGCTGCTGCTGCTGCTGCTGCTGCTGCTGCTGCTGCTGCTGCTGCTGCTGCTGCTGCTGCTGCTGCTGCTGCTGCTGCTGCTGCTGCTGCTGCTGCTGCTGCTGCTGCTGCTGCTGCTGCTGCTGCTGCTGCTGCTGCTGCTGCTGCTGCTGCTGCTGCTGCTGCTGCTGCTGCTGCAGCAGCAGCAGCAGCAGCAGCAGCATTCGTTTGAACTTTGACGGTATGCACACTGCATTTTGCGGTCGGACTTCTGAAGTGACTAACCAGATGCCGTACATAGCCTGTGACATCGGCATAGGAGGGGATGCTTGTGTGTCACACTGGTGTGTCCAACCAGATTTGCCTCATTGCGCTCTAGTGAGCTCAAAATGGTCACTGTGGCATCATATGTGATCACATGACTCGTCAAATGCATCAGTGCGACTTTGAGTACAATGAGTGTTGCATTTGCATGCACATCGATTCGTGAAGCGAGGGCCTAACGAACCATCGAATTTCAGAGCTTTCCTGCGCTACAGAAGTTTTTTCGGAGAGTTCTCGAGACTAGACCCGAGGCCCCTGCCCCGGTGCCTAGGCCATTGCATTACACGCTGAACAAGAGACTAGGCCCACAACATCATGTCAGCAACGCTTAGCACCGACGACGCGCCGAGGCGATTACACATTGGGGACACAGCAGGACGCTGGGAACCAGGGTCTGCGGCACGCATTCGTGATGTACGAGAGCAAGACGCTGGCACAACCGACACAGGAGCAGACACAGGAGCAGACGAGCAAGGCGCTGACACCAGCGAACACGGACCTGAATCCCGAGCGCTATGTCGGAGGACAACTTTGCTCCTTTTCGACGGCGTCGTGCTTGGTGTCCTGTGCTATACATTTTGGGCAGCCGCCGTCGACGCGAGTAACGGCAGCGGGAGCGCAATAGGAGACGTCTTTCTCTTCCTCTTCCTCATTTTCTGGATGTGTGGCAATATCTGGGGCCTCTACAGGGACTCTAGCCTGGGGGCCGCAAGCCATCTCATGCTCTGGACGGTCGTCGGCAACATGCTCTGCTGGGTGGCTGTAGGTGAGTAGCGTCATCGCGTGTTGATGCCTTTACCTGTACAGTATGGTCATGTGGACATGACAAAGTTGCAGCAGACATCAATCTCAGAGGCCAGGTGACATGCCATTACTGTGAGACTGATGAAATAACACTTACTTTCAAAGTGAACTTAGAATTCTTAAGCCTGTTACATAAGACTGTATATGGAAACGAATCACAAGATTTATGGATGAATTGTAGAGCTCTAGGTGACAATGTGTGGTTAGCTGTCAAATTGAACTCACATGTAATATCATTTAGATTCATGCATGTCATTGCCATAAATTGGCTGTCACTGTTCATCAAGTTGATGCCATGGATCTGCAGCAGACATGCGGCATATGCATGCATGCTGCAGCATCCTAAGTGTGCATTTGTACGCACACCCAGGTGTCACTACACACGATACCGGCAATGCCTTCCAAGACCTACTGTGTATAATGAGCCTTTACTATGCCCATGCCTTGTCATCCGTAACTTGAAGGTGACACCATCATTCACTAGCATGTGACAGCGTGCACCGTTCACCAGGCAGTCTGCATGTGCACATCATGAAAAGCCTCATTGCTGCAACCTGTACACTTTTTATGCAGGTGCTCTATTGAAAGGCTCACTGAGCAGCTTGGAAAAGCTGGCGGCGGTCGGGCTCATGGCGTATGGTATGATAGGCTGGTGCCTGAGCAAATGCTACTACAGCAAATTCAAGAGAATCCAATCCAAGCCAGCGGCTGCAACCCCCCCTCCTACCCCTCGCGCAGATGAGCCCTCTCTGCCAGAATTGGCAGTTGCGGTCTGAGCAATGACAGTTGTCAGTAGCACTTCAAGGGGTATGCGCATCTTCAACTTGAAATTCAGCCAGGGCTATAGTAATAGGGGGATTATCGCAACGCCGTGCCGTAAATTTTGCATCTTACTAACTTACAGTGCCTTGGAAGTACGTGAAGTGTACCTCCATCACACAAGCCGATGCTCAGGAGTGCCACAGTCACGGTGTCGCACTGCGTGTGTATATAGATCGTTGGCGCAACGATTGACAGTTCGCTTTTGAGCCTACTACTAGTACAAGCATGACCTAAGTTATGACTGCAGTGCAACCTTTGTGGGTACTGCTGTGGTTTCTGCCCCCAGGCGGAAGTAAATAAAGCACCATTGTGACAGATGTCTTTGCACAGTGTGCATTCTTGCTGGAGAACTCTTTTTTTGAACATCTGCTCAACCGTTGTCACGGTGACACTGCTGCGCATGCGTGGACTTGGTCATGACAGCCGTCACGGTGTTGATGCCATAGTGTTCAAGTTGCAGCCTATCATCATACCATATACTATAGTCATGATAGTGCAGAAGCATAGCCCATGTATAAACATTACACCAGGATCAACGACAGGACCAGCTGAGCGCTTTTGGAGCAACTCTTGGGCTGAGCCAGTCTGTTGCACGCACTTCATGCCTCCAGCAGACTGCCAGTGAGTCCTTACCCGCTGCACCCTGCACTGACCGTGGAATGCGGGCCGGGAGCAGCTCCTCAAGTGTAGGGCCCGTATCATGAACTCTTCAAGCAGGGGCTGGTCGCTAACGACATTGCGCCCCCTTTTCTGCCAGCAGAGCCTCAGAGTCTGCGTGCCCCGTCACTGCTGCCGCCGCAGCCTCCCCGACCTGTTTGAGGTGTGCTGCCGCCCTGCGCCCCGGCGCCGTATACCACGGCAACGAACAGCGTGCGCTGCCAATGCCACGCTCTGCCGCTGAGCCATGCTAATCGTGAAGCTGTGACCGCCAACATCTGTTGTCCCGCACGGGCTGCTCAGGCTGGTGCTGCTGCTACTGTAGTGCATGCTGCTGCCGCGGATGCCATCAGTAATTTCTCGAATGATAGAGCAAGGCATCCCCCATCAGGTGTGCCATGGCATGAATGATGACGGCGCAACGGTGTCTGCCATCCTCTGTAATATTATGAACGCCTCATACCGCAGCTTTCCCTTGCTCGGTCGTCCTTGTGCCAGCGCTTCCAGCAAGCGTTGCTGATGACTGGTGGGATGATCATACTCGTCGAGCAGAAACCGCGCCACCTACACTGCGAAACGCGCCTTCAAGTTGCTGCTGCAGTCTACTGCAGTGCAAGGACTTGAAGCGCGCAATGATTTCTCGTCAGGAACCGCATGGTACAGTAGCTATCGGAGGTGTGGACTGACTCTTCGGAACTGGCGCGCTTTGCTCAAGCAATTGCTGCTGCATTTGACACCGTTGCTGGCCGTGCATTGCATTGCCATTCAATGTCAAGTTGTTGCCCTGCATGCGCGCCCTGGTGCTGGAGTGGTCTGCAGGGTTTGCCGGTCCACTGCCAGTGGCTGGTCCTCATACGCAACTGCCGGAGCTGATGCTGCTGCGTTGCCTTCCGTCCGTGGGCCCTCAGGCTTCCACTTCGGATTCATTGACAATCGGATAATTTAGTGCACTTGTAGAGAGACGTGACGCTCACACAAACTCCTGTAAGTGTGCGGTAAACGCGGCAGTGCTGCTTGCTGAACCTGCAGTGCCACGTGGGCGTGCTTGTTGCTGCAGCACCATGGACACGGTACTAGTAGCTGGACTCCGATCCTATTGCCATGTGGTCCTCTGACGTAGTTACCGTATCTGCTGTGCAGCACAAGCTCCTTGCGGCAAACTTTAACGATGGCTGATTCCAGAGACATTCAAATTCCACGCCGTGGAGCAACAACACGTCCAGAACAGCTTGCGCTGTTGCCACAGACATGGCGTTGTTGCTGTAGCAAGCAGCACGCATCAGAGGCAGCGTAGATTGAGCGCAACTTGGCCAGAGCATCACTTGGTAAAAGCACAATCAGTATGCAATCACCGTCACGCTCACTTTCACCATGAGTATGCTACCAGGCTTCAGGCAATGCTGCATGGATACAGATTGGCAGCCTAGGCTGAGGATGTGTGCACGAAGAGCATATTGAAATCATCTTGGCACCCATGGTGCACCTGCTCAGCGTTGCTTGATTGATGAGGCGGTGGCGTGTGCCGCTTCTCCAGATGCAATGAAAATGCTGATCGCGCTTCCGCAACGGCCCCTCTACGCCAATATATCGCCAAGCTGTTTCTTTTCCAAGCGCGCCAAAGATTGTTCTCGGTTGCCGAGAACGGGGGATGATTTTAAAAAAGGCTTGAGCTTAGCTAACAAGAATATAGGCCTCATGGGCAACTTTCTGAACCTCTGCCTGGGTGCACCAATGGCACAGGACCGACATCTTGCCACCGCTACCGCCGCCGCTGACGCTGCTGGAGCCAGCTCAGCCGATATAGCTGCTGCGGAGCGCCGCTCCAATGCTGCTCCTGTGGCTGCTGCAGAATTTGATGCCGCAATACCTGCTGCCTCGCTCGCTAGGACGAGCGCAGGATCTCGGGCTCTTGCTTTGGCCCTTAGGGACGTTATGGCGGACTGGAGTGCAGTGATGGTGGATATGTCCGACAAAATGAATGAAGTGACAGAGCAGAAGTTCGAGGAGTTCAAGACTCACATGTTTGCGGAAATCGATTCTCTCACGGACACGGTGGCAGAAGCAGTTGAACACACGAGCGACCAGCTCCCGAGACGAGTGTACAGCACGAAGGAGGCCGAGGCCATAGGGAAGGAGGTGCGTCTCAGTCTTCCCGAAATCAAGCGCAGGTTGTATGTACAATAGTCCCTCTGTTATCAGACGGGTCGGGGATGAAGGGAGGCCACATTGGAGATTGTATCCGCACCATGTCTAGCGCTTCAAACCTTACAGGTCATTGCTGTTATATTGGCTTGTGATGATGTTCACTATAAGTCAGAGGCCAGCCACGTTGACCTGCATTTCTCGATCAGTTCCCTTTGTCAACGAGCTCAACCAACTATCCTGCACTTTCATGCAGTGCCACCATGCCTAACCGATTGTTGTGATGGCCGCCTTCCCGCCATTGAGGCGTGCTGCCTGTGCAAGGCATGTGCCAGTTGCACGTGCATAGAGCTTGTTGTGCACGGCCTTGCACCCATTGGTAGTACGAGCACTCATGCATATATATTATACAACTCTTTGCCTTTATATGTCGGACATTGTGTACTAAGTGACGGACTGAGTCCAAGTTTGGTAGGTTCTGCTTGGGCTCGTGAGTGCTTCGCTATCTGGTGCAGATGTGGTCAATGTATGAAAGCACGTGTTGCATCTCGCATCGATTTGTGCAGTGAAGAACTCAGACGGTGCGTTTGCTTGCGACGTTGCAAACTGAATCTCTCCATGCTTCAATGCTTCGCGGCAATCTGGCCTAGAGCTGGATGGTGTTGGGCAGTTTGGCCGTACCTGGTCCAGCGTAATTAGTTGCCATATAGCAGGAGCTGCTGGTCAACAACTTGGAAGACGAGCTCACCACAAGTGCATTGTATGCTCACCGAAAAACATGCTAATGTACGCTCACCAATAAACATTTGAGAACTTGACAGAGTTGACAATGATAATGAGTGCAGTTTGGTAACGTCTGAATAGTCTTTGCTCGGTCTGTTTGCCCGTGTGCAGACAGGAAAGGCACTGTTTTCAGAAGCAGAGGAACACAAAGCAGAAGAAAACGAAGTCGGCAGAGTCTCAGAGTCGGCTGTCCCGGGCCTCACTTTTGCGGAACTCGCTGAGGTATGTTCAATTAAGTCACGCTTTTTGCTGTACTAGGCTGCTGTTCGTTGCCGCTGGCAGTGCTCGGAGTACATTCAGTTGTGTTCCTCATAGCTGAGGGTCAGGACTCGAGCCAACATCCGATATGCTTCCTTACAGCGTAGGGCCATGACGTGAGCCGACATCTGCGCATGGCCATGACTTGAAGCCCAGATCTATTTTGCATCACGTCAGCGGCACAGCTGAACTTGCATCAATTGCAAATATACATGAGATCAGCTGCGCAGCATGCTGGCTACAGTATACCCCAGGGCCCTGCCTTTGTCCGCAAAGCACATGTTGCAGCACGCCCCTTGCGACAGCGACTGCAGCAGGCGAGTTCAACTTGCGCAGCAGCAGTTCAACACATCAAATGCGAGATGGTTTGATGCGGTTATTGGCAGCAGACCACTTGGCGTTGTGAGCTTCAGTGAGCGACGTGAGTTAGCATGCAATCTTAGGCATCACAGCAAGGCTCCTGCCATGCACTGTAGCTGGTGACCTTGACACTGGACTGCCTGTGTTGCCACACTATCCTCCACCCATGTGATCGACAAACTAAGATCAGATGCTTCACTTTGGTCGCCTGACTGCAACACGTCATCTCAGATCTTCAGTTCCACAGGGTTCAGAGGGCGCTGAGGGAGTATCTGCATCGGCACTGCTTGAGCCATAGCGGACGCACCGCCCTCGCTGCAGCAAGTAAGTGTGTGCCGCACGGCAGCCTCTGCTATTTTGCCAAGTGTGCTCACTGACAGTCTTACTAGCCTGCAGCAGCTACTAGTAGCTGCAGCAGCTTCACATAGCACTGCTGCTTTGGTGGATGTGTTTCACAATGTTTGCTGAAAATTGCCAAGAGTGGCCGATAGTCCATTGCTTTACATTGTCCACAGCCCTGCAAACTCATCATCTTCGTCGAGACTCATGAAATTCCTTCCTTCAGTGCATCTACTTCCGGAGTCCCCACTTGATGTGAATTGTTCTTCAAATGAGAAGAGCTTACGTCATAAGGCACCTAGAGCTGTGATAGCCTATATGACAGCATCCCCATCGGCAGTGTTCTCCGCAACTCTGTCAATTGCCATGCAGCCACATGCCACTAAGTGCATACTCGATGATGACATCAGCCCCACCATGATGGCATTGCCGCCGATGTGTAGCTCATAAAAGCAGCAGCTCACGTGCTCACCGCATTACAATGACACTGTGACAGCACTTGGTGACAGCATCACCACAGCAGCCCCATCGGCAGTCACTGTGTTCTCCGCACCCGCAACTTTGTCAACTGCCATGCAGCCACAAGCCACTACTTTTCTCTAAGGTGCGCTCCGCTTGCCCTGTCATGGTATGCATTCGCAACAACGTGGATTACAGGCAGCAAAGCAACTTGCATCGAACGTCGTACGACAGACCACAGGTTGCTGCTGAGACTTGAGGGAACTCGACCAACATAAGGGCAGATTTGCTTCAAGCTCAAGAGCCATCGTGCCTTTCCTAAATTATTGCGTCCCTTTTTAATCTCCCCAGGTCGATCATAACCCAAGGTCCATAGTTTCTTGTTGGTGGCAGTTACGTAGCAACACATGCTGCTGCAGTGACGTCAGAGACATATATGACATATATTCATTGAAAGATAAAACAGGCAGCGCACGAAGCGCTCTCCTGCAACCTGGTTAAAACAGTTAACGCATGTCCATTGCATCATTTATTGATGCTGGCATACAAGTGACATGCGCGGATGTTGCGCAGGAGGGGCATTTATGGTTTTGCGTCATAATGCTGACGTGTTTATTGTGTTCCCAAGTGCTGCAGACAGTGCTTTTTAGAGCTTTTTATGCCCCGCAAGTGGACGTACATGCCATTTGGCAATGTTGTGTAGAACTGATCGACAAGATGCATAGAGGCACTTAAATCAGATTGTCGCATATGGTACATGCAGTTGCTGGTATCAAACTGCACTGCCCATGGGCATCAACTGGAATCACCTGGGCTTTTCGCGCCCTGCTGGAGAAATAGTAAGAAGTACATATGTATATGTCGCGAAAACACCTGTTAACCCACTTGTACGCCACAGTTTTTACCTTACCTGACACTCTACATCTGCCGCGACGTGAGACTCTGAGCTGATGTTCTGCCTGCGCCTTTATTCCATTGGCTGCGTTGTGCAGGAATGAGGCTTGCGTTCTGCGTCCGTGCCAATCAGCCGTCGGCTCAAACAGGCATGATGCATTTCTGGGTGCATCCAGTGCATAATTGTACTGGTTCACTGCCAGCAGCACAAGCACGAGTGCTTGAAGGGTCGTATTCTTGGTCAGGCAGCAGCGACAGCGGCTGGAGCACTGCTTCTTCAAGTTGTGAGAAGAGAATGCCAATCATGATAGCAGTTTCATTACCAGTCATAGTAGTAGTTTCACTACCAGTGGTAAACACAGAGGGGTGGCAGTGTGCGTGGGGATACCACCTGGCAGTGTGCTTAGCATTATGCTGAGCGCGCTGCAAGCTAAAGACCATGGACACTGCCTTTAAATGTGTATATAATGTATAGCACACACAGTCAATCATCTTGCAAGCGGAAATGCTCGGTCCTGGCTAGCATTGCCACACTGCCATCACCCATAACAATGAATTTCGCCAGTTGGCAGCGCGCTTGGTCTCTTTGCGCACTGCAATAACCCCAAGGCTTGCTGTTTGTTGTGCTGGCACTGCAGCAATTGCATTTAAAGCTTGCCCATACCATACTTTGATCAAAGCTGACGTCACAGCATGCACTGCAGGAGCTTTACTCCAAGTTATCAAGTGCACCAGCGGCAGGATGCATTGGGCAACCCAGCTGCAATATCATAATGCCGGAATACAGCTTCCCTGGTTGGCACCATGGCAGTCACGTGCGAAAGCAAAGAGCGGTGGCAGCAACAAAGAGTTCATAAGCAGTACACGAATTGCAATTCACAACAACGCGTTGTCTACACCTATGTGTGAGATAGGTGATGCGCAAGCGAAGCTCAGGCCACTGTGACGTGCGACACCGTGACGTGTCGTACACCTCTTTCATGGTCAACTTACTCAGAGAACTTCTTGCTGAGGGCCTCGGGGCGGAAAAAGCTCAGATCTTGAACAGCCCATTCACAACAGAAAGATTCAAACATCTCGTTTTGAGGTTTTTATGGTCCTCAAGCATATATGCTCAATGCCACATGCAGCAAAGCGCATGCTGCAGCACCCGCAGCAGCTGAAGTGGCAAGCTGAACCTGAGTGCTTTGAAGTTTACTCAGCTGTAGATAGTCCCGGACAGTCTTCACCATATATGCATATTATAAATTAAATGTTAGACTTGAATGGTGGATTACTGTAACGTTGCAGCACTGGAGGAGACGCACCCCAGGATCAACGAAGCTCGTCACCTCAACCAGCAGCATGATGGGACATTTTGTCAACATCATGATATGTGCAGCAAGACCACCGCTGGAGGCAATCAGACATCGTGACCCCAGCCTAGCTCACCGCAATAGTTTACACGGGTTGATATATTCTCTGGCTGCTGGAACTTTGAGGTCTCCACATACCGTTTTTGGCGAGGTCCCCACGTACCGTTTTTTGCGCCAAACACTCAAAGACCTGCAGTGAAATTGCGTTGACACTGAGGGTGTCACCTGGCTGAGGTGCTGTTCTTGAAGTTGTGTTAAGCAATGAGCAGAAAGTTGCAGTTTCTGGGCCCTGTTTTGAGGTAGCGGCTCACTTCCCAAGTCAGAGCCACTGTGACAGCATAATTATTAAGTTTGACGCATACCATGTAGTAAACCACACAACATGGCCATGTTGGTGTTTCTGCGTGCTCTGCTTCAAGATGCAGTGCTCAGTGTGCCTGCTGACTGCCTGAGTGTTTGACCTGTCAGTGAGCCTAAACTGAGTGACCTACTAGGCTACAGTACTAGCCCAAGGTCACAATACTGCAACACTGTAGTACACACGTGCATAAAAATGAACTCTGCATTGTGCACATGGGCGTGCACCGCACAAGTCATGATCACTTACAGGTATCTATGCGCAGCGGGATGCGGCGGCAGCATCTGACATTTAGTGACTGGAAATGAAAAGAAGTGCACTTCCAAACCGGCGTTATCATGATGCATGGTGTTTATAACTTTGCGGATATCCATCATAGGCTCCCTTGTTCAACTTGGCGCTGCGCTCAGCTGCCGCGTTCCACCGTTGTACGACGTTACAGTGGCTGAGCGCACTGCGCCGCACTTTGATGGTGTGCTGCTGAGCTGCCAACAATGCTGCTGGACCTCGCTGCGCAGGAGCCTCTGAGAGCCGCTCAGGCTGCTGCCGTATCAGTCCGACCGTCCCACAGAGTCTGACATCGGTTGCTGCCGCCGAATCGCGCTGCGCCAAACTGCCGCGCTGCGTCGCTGAGTCAATCGCTGCCTCAAGAATGCCGCTGCCAGTGGACTAAGCTGCGCTGAAGCGCTGCGCTGGCGCCGCATCGGCGAAGCGGCGGCCGCTGAGCCATCGATATTTTCGATGGACTGTGCACAGCTGTGATGCACCGGAGCGCTGCGTCGCCGCGTTCAACAATTGTTGCTGCTGGTGGGTGACCAACAGTTGAGGCAGCCTGAGGGGCGCTTCTAACTGTACTGCTATGTATATGCGCACTATCTGATCAGACAAAACCAGAAAGCGATAGCCAGTACAATACATTTTTTTTGTTGGGCTAATTAGGAGCTTTCCTGCGAGGCACAAATAATTTTCTCGGAGAGAGTTCTTCATGCCGGAACTGCCCCCGTGTTGCCTGAGCTAATGCCTGAGCTAACTATACGCGCCAGAAGCGCAGAAGGGGCGAGGTTCAAGGTTTCATGTCAACACCGGTAAACGTCGACGACGAGGCGAGACTATTATACACAGCAGGACGCTGGGAGGAACCAGGGTCTGCTAGCACGTACGGCGCCACAGCGGTAGGAGAGCAAGACGCTGGTGCCAGTGCCACCGACACAGAAGCAGACACAGCGCTGCTAGCAGACACAGGAGCTGACAGCACCCAACACGGACCTGCATCGCCAGCGCTATGTCGGAGGACAATGTTGGTGCTCTTCGACGGCGTCATGCTTGGTGTCCTGTGCAAAGGGATGGCCAAAGCCAGCGGAGGCAGCGGGGCGACATCAGCAGATGTGTTCTGGGGCCTCTTCCTCATCCTGTGGTTGTGTGGCAACATCTGGGGCCTCTACAAAGATTCTTACCTGGGGGCTGCAAGCCATGTCCTGCTGTGGAAGAGCCTTGCAGAGGCGGTCACCTGGGGAGCTGCAGGTGAGGAGCGGCGGGGCTGACCGGCGTCCTGATAGGCATGCAGACATGCCATGAGCATATAAATTTCATGAAGTGACCAATCGAAGACTGGCATGCACATGCATGTAGTGCACGTACGTGTGCACACGCGTGCACACGCATAATGACGCATGTCACAGGTTGTACACTAGTAGGGCGCAGTGCAGGCTGCTGCGTAGAAGCAAACTTCACGATTCCATAGGACACCTGTCCACCATGGGGCTCTTATTTGTGATAGATAAGTACAAGTCCACTTGCAAAGCGAAATTAACGAAAGTACAAGTCCATCGCCCTGGCGCGCTTACGCTCGGCACTGTCGGCAGCGCTCCACATGGCGTACTCTGGCCGTGTCATGACACACATGGCAGAATCCAGGGGGGGGGAAACATGGAGGAGGACGTAGGGGAGGACCCCGAGATGCCATTTGGCGGCGGCGGCGTTTGAGTGGTTGTCGTTGCGACACTTTCAGACTGACATACGACATGTAGATTCCTTACAGCTAGATAGCATATGCCAATCATCTGGGCTTTTTCGCGCCCTGAGCGAGAATTAATAAAAAGTACAAGTCCACAAGTACACTTTCAGCGCCTTGAGACACTTTCAAGGTGCTCACAAAGACACGTACTACGGCGTAGATTCTAATAGAAGTATCAATTTCATTGACATCCACCATCTGGGCTTTTTCGCGCTCTGAGCGAGAATCAGCAAAAGGTACACTTTGAGTGAAATTATACCATTAGTAAGACCTGGTAGTACTGCATATGTTCGATGACGAGCCTTGATTACGCTTATGCATGCCATCATGCATATGATCCTATATAATACAGGGCGCAGTGCAGATTTTAGTGACTAAGCTGCTGCACAGAAGCCGACTTCATAATTGCACAGGACACCCAGCCACCCTTGGGCCTTCACAACTTACTGCAATTCCACAAGTACCCTCTTACTACTATATTAAAACATACTAGTAGTAAGACCTGGCAGTACTGCATGTATTCGATGACGAGTCTCTACTATGTATGCCCATGCATGCCATCATGATGTCATCCGCGAGGTGACAGCTGTCATCCCTTATGTGACACTGTGAGCATGCACCATCTGCCATGATGCATGCAGACAGTCTGCATAGGATTCTGACAATTTAAATTATATATACAACATCATGACGTTGCCGGTACTTGTGTACTTCCATCATGCATGCAGGTGCGCTAGTGAGAGGCCAGTTCACAGGCTCAATGATTTGGCGTGTCGCATATTTCATGGTGGGCAGGTGCCTGAGCGAGAGCTACTACAGCAAGTTCAAGAGATCCCAACCTGAGCCTGAGGCTGAGATATACGAGCCAGTGGCGACGACCGCTCCCCCTACCCCTCGTGCAGAGTCTGACTCTGATGAGCTCTCTCCGTCAGAACTGCCTGTGGCAGATGCGGTTTAGAGTGACATTTGGGTGTGCAGCACCTCACCTCTAGTTCAATTCCAGCGAACAGGGCATGACATTTTTGTGCCGTAATTTGTGTATATATTAATAATTATCTCCTTTGTAGTACAGTAATACTGTACTACGTTGAAGTACCGTAGTGACTACGGGCATTGTATTATACAAGCCGATGCTCAGGAGTATCGCATGTTATTATGTGTGCACCGCGTTGCGGACCGGCTTTGCTGTCAAACGTTGAGGCACATGACCATGTAGTAATGCAACAACTCTTTGACATTTGTAGCTATCTTTGTGCCAGACGTCTCTGTGTTTGTTTGCTATAGCAAAGTATCAGCTAGCTCAATACTGCGCAATCGTCGGACGTTGCAGCCCATGATCTCATGCTGCATCATGATCATATGATCTGCAATGTTTACTGTAGTGCTAGCAGTACTGGCACCCCTAGAGGATCGCAGGATGGGCATCGTACTGCCTGCCGACGAATTCAATCACTGGGAACCGGGCCGGGCTTCAATGACATATGTCTTGTCAGCTGCCGCTCATGCCATATGGTGAACACCACCTGCTTTGAGGCAGCTGCTGCAGGCGCAGTCGCGGGCGTCAACGACAGCAGAGGATGCCGAGCGGTGCTGCCGCGACTAAAAGGCCGCCAACTTATTGAAGATCTACTTTATTTGTCAATATTATTTGGTCAATATTGGCATGATCAGAGTCACTACTAACTTGCTTTTGGCAATTAGGCCATGTGGCAGCATCAGAGCGCAGGGGCAGAAGCTGCTGGAGCCTGAGGCTGTTGCCGCGGAGTTTGCAATATTGCGAACAGGGTGTTTAGCTTAAGTTAGTGCCTGAAGCGGCCAGTTGTCTAGCCTTGAAAGGCATAGCCATGGCGCGCATATGCTCAGCTCTGTCAGCAGCGCTTCACATGGCGTACTGGTTGCGTTATGACACACATGGCAGAGGCTAGTGGGGGGGGCAGATGTCACTGAATCAGGACTTACTGAAAGAGGGCGGGGAGATGCAATTTGCAATATCTGGCAATGTCGTCCAAGCAGGCGTGATTGTCAATGCGCATTGAGACATTTTCATGGTGGCCACAATTGGTAAGGAACATGTAGGTCCTGATAGCCAGCTGCACATCCACCATCTGCGTGGGTTTTGTAAAGGCTTTGCGCCCTAAGCAAGAATTGAAGTACTTTGAAGTAAAACAAAAGTGATTTTTTTAGTGACAGTGTTACAGTAGGTACTGCTGCAGCAGCCTGAGGCGTAGCCGGGGTACATCAGGATGGGAACCAGCAGGTTTGAATAGCAAAAATGGGGCCTGAATTTGGAATATTGGGACCCAGCATCAAACCCATTGGTGGAGTGACGTGCTTTGAATTCACTGCACATGAGCGGTGACCAACAGAGCAGACAGCACACTGACACCCACAGCAGCACTCAAGCAAAGCTGAGTGTGTGTGTTATCAGGCTGTCGCTCACTCTGAAAGTGACAGAAAACAACCAATGCGTGCTCAACTTCCTGTAACCGCCAGCCTATAGGAGCAGAACTGTCCTGATCCTGAAGAAACAGAGAGTTGAAGCAGGTGGCACAATTCAGTGGCACCACACAACCCTGGAGACATACATGGTCGTCACAGGCGAAGCTCGAGGATGGCAATATTCAACTGGATTCGGAGCACCAGCATATGATCATAGCGCGCGCTTGAAGTAGTACTTCACTCACGTCGCCATCAAGCTCAACAGTAGAGGTGCACATTCCCAAACTAGCTCATGCACCACACTGCAGGCGTGCCAATAGAGTTTACTTGACGCTCTGACATCTGCCTCCCACACATGTACATCGATCCACCGGTGCTGTGCGTCCAGGTGTTGTCGACACATGTGCCATGCACGTGTCTCGGTACCTGTACGACATACAGTGCCATGCACGTGTCTCGGTACCTGTACGACATTCATACATACATACATACATACATACATACATACATACATACATGTATGTGAGCACAGCGCCGAGTGCCGCGGTACTGCTGCGGCGGCCGTTCCTGCTGCTGTGGCGCCAGGTAATGTTTTACCTAGAGGGCTAGCATGGGTCCCTACTTTTGATATACAGCCGACATGAACCGCCCATCATGAAATGCATGGCATATATCTCCTGGCACCAGACCAGCAGTGACTGTACATGTCCATGGCCTGCTCCGACAGGCCCGGCGGCTCCACCGGCTCACCTAGATTTACTAATTGCCTTCCCGAGGTACCCGATGAGTTAGACTTCAAAAAAGTAGATGCAGCAATTAAGGCCGCCGCGGTGCCGCCTGGACCAGGTAGGGTGCAGGCCGGCACTGGCACTGGCGCAGTTTGCACTTGTGCAATCGGTCGCAGAAGGGGCCTCGAAGCGCGCCTAGCGATGGCAACTGAGCAGGGCGGGAGGAGGTGAGCAAACGCCACAGCATTGCCACAGCATCGACGATGAATCGGGCCTCCTGCCAGGCTGCTGCTGCTCCTGTTCTGCTGTGTTCTGCTGTCACTTTCGCAAACTTCAAGCACGAAGTTGAAGCGTGTGTGTGTGTGTGTGTTGTAAAAAGCCAGGCAGAGAGACAGGAGAAGAGCAATGGGTCGGAGCAGGAGCAGGAGCCCTGGGCGCAAAGAGGGGAAACGCCACCGCGAGGACAGCAGAGAGCGGGACAGGAAAGAGGCGGTTGATGGCGATCGGGACAGGGAAAGGAGAAAGCGAAGGTGCATTTGGCGGAAGTCTATCAGCGCTTGTCGAGGTCTCGTGCAGCGCATTCAGCGAGCTGGAATCTGTGAGATCAGCAAGGCCAATGAATGCACCTTTGGTTATCAATTCTAACCTCAATGTGAAACACTGCCTCCACTTTTAATTCATAGGATGCAGCTATCTAACGAACGGAAGATGGCTGATTGATCTGCAAACGGCAGTTTACATCACCTATGCGGCACTGATATGGAGTTTGATGACTCAGATGCCAATGCATGTGGGTTACCCAGTAGCCAAGCTGCTGCGTAGTGAAGCATGCTATTCAGCGCTGTCCAGCAATCAATCGACACTCTGCTCTCGATGAAACCATACACTGGCAGTGCCAGCAACAGTGGTATGGCATTGCAGCTGCTGCTGAATGGCATGATAAGTTGTGATCCAACGGACGCGCAAGCAACAGGTTTCCTCGTTGCTGACCTGATGTGTTGGCACCGTCTTGTGCACCTGCAATCATGGGACACAGCTGACTCAAGGATTCTGCAGTTAGATTTTTGATGCACAGACTCATGGTCAACAAATTTGGTTGCCTTGGTCCACGTACAATTGATGCAAGGTAATGCTATCTTCTATGCCATGCCGGCAGCGACCCATGCAGTCAGCAGTGAGGCTTGCATTCAACTGCCAGAGTAGCTTGGGTGCGAGTTGCACCGCGGTTCACCCAGTCTTACGCAGACATCAGTCAATGCCCTGCGCACCACTTGGCCTCCATGAGGCAGCTGGCATTCTGCCAGAAAGGCACTGTTTATCGCGCTGCTCTGCGGCTGAAAATAGTTGCAGGTGGATGCACGCTCTGCCCCAATTTCAATTCAAATTTGAGACACCCGACTTTTGCACCAGTTCCGGCCACGCGCAGCCTGCTCACGTACCCAAATGGTGCACTCATCCATGCTTAAACAGACAACCAGCTTCATGGAACCGAATCAAGAAATCGTAGAGCTCCAAGTAGGTGACAAGGCGTGGTCGCCCGCAAGTGCCTTCCGCTGATGACCGTTGTCTTTATATTATTGTAATATATGCTCTACCTGCACAGAAGATCGTAGACCTCTAGGTGACAAGTTGTGGTTGGCTGCAAATGCCTTCCGCCAATGACCGTTGTCTTTATATTATTGTAATATGTGCTCCATCTGCACCGTGTCACTTAGGCGATCCCGTAGCAGGAGCCGCAGCCGCAGCAGGGAGCGGCGGCACCGCGACAGCGCCAGGAAAGTTCCCGAGCCCAGGGACCTGGAGCGCGAGGAACGCGAGCGCAGGGAACGGACCCGGGAACGCGAAGAGCGCGAAAGGCGGGAGCGGGATGAACGAGACAGGTACGAAGAAACTGTTTCTCTTCCTGCCATGCGAGTTTTCGTGTGTTCAGCTCAATTGTAGAAATGCACCATACGTTCATCCTTTATATTTAAAGAAAATCATGTCATGACGCAGCGCCACGGGGCAACGCGCTCGTCCATGAGCGGGAGCGCGATGACCGCGGCCGGTATTGGTCTCAGCAAATGCGCTTTTTCCTGGCAACGCGGTGCTTCCTCGACTGCGCGGTCAGCGTGACATGTCATCAGTTAGGGTAAGGGCACGGGTTAGAGTTTGGGTTAGGGTCAGGCTCCTTCCGCAGAGCACACTCTAACGTCATGGTGGCCCGTTGTGATGCATGTGATGTCGCACGGCTGATGCCATTTCTGCGAGCTCGCTGTTGCCCTCTCCGACGTCCAGAAGCATCATGCTTGCCGCACGAGGTTGCTTTGCGGGGGTGCGTGCAAGGCGGGGATGCAAGGCGTTCAAACGCGCTTGTTGTCTCGCTACTGCGGCAAGCATGATGGCCGTAACTGAGACAATCTTATCGTCTGCCTGCACAGGTACTCATGCGGTCCTGTATTTTGAGTCAGGGTCAGGGTTAGGCTAAGAGTCAGGGCTAGGCGGAGGCGATGAGAACGGACACTGGGGCATGGCATGTGTGCGCGAATGCTGCGCCCTCACCTTTGAAGTGCATGGCGACATGGGCATCGTCAGTTGCCACTTTTCTCAGTCAGGCACCCATGCCATGACGTATCGCCGCCTTCTGCTACACCCGCGCTCCAACCTCATCACCACCCCAGCATACGCTGTGCAGCGCTTGCGGCAAGCGGCCAGGCGGCCACCCACACCCCTCTCCTGACGCAACCCTAAAATGTCAGGCGGGCACCCAACACCCCCCCCTTCTCTGACGTAACCCCGACCCTACCCCTACCAGCTGTCAGGTGGCCACCCACCACCCCTCTTCTGACGTAACCCTAACACTAAGCCTACCTTAGTCCTAACCCTAACCCTCTTTTGTCCGCCGGCGTCCGTCTTCTGACGTAGCCCTACTCTAGCCCTACCCCCAGTATCCTCTTCTGACCGCCGAGCGCTGCCCCCCCCCCCCCCTTCCCCTGCAGGCAACGCACCGGCGGGCTGCCGCCGCCGCCGCCGTCGCGCATCCCAGCGGCGGCGCTCGCAGCGCTGAGCACTGACGCAGACAAGCTGCGCGCACGGCTCGAGGTTGCGAAGCGCGTTACGGCGGAGGCCAGTGGCGGCGGCGGCGGCGGCGGCGGCGACAGCGACGCGGAGAGCGATAGCGACCTGCAGGCGATGAGCGAGGAGCAGCAGATGATGCGCATGCTGGGGTTCGGGGGGTTCGACTCGACGAAGGGGAAGGCGGTGGAGGATAATAAGAAGGGGGCAGCGAAGGGGGCAGTCAGCAAGCACAAGGAGAGGAAGTACCGGCAGTACATGAACCGCAGGGGCGGGTTCAATCGGCCGCTGGCCAAGATGCCGTGACCCCCCCGTGTTCTCCGGTGCCGTGCTGAGTGTACCAGGTGTTGTGCTGAAAAATGGCAAGCGTTTTGTCAGTTCGTTGATTTCTATGAGCACGAGTGCCTACCTGCAGGTCATGCCTATACTCCACCTCCATGTATAGTGTGCCTTGTGTGATGCTTCAACTTCAAGTGTGGATATTGACTTGCATCATCCTCTGTTCACAATGACCTGTAATACTGCTGCACCCCGGATGTGCTTTCGGGCTAGCTTTCTGATTGGCAGATCTGTTGGTGATCGATGTGCGTGCGTGTATCACTGTCGCTCATTGTTCACCTCAGACCTAGGGTTAGGGCTAGGATTGGGGTCAGGGTCGCATGCACATTCCCTGCACTCGACCCAACTGGAGGTGCTTCTACAGGCCTTTGCATTGAGTGTTACCCCCCCCGGGACCCTGCAGCATGCTTGTGTGTCAGATGAAGTCCGAGCGACTGTGGCTGCGCGCAATCAAGGTGCCCCCCCCCCCCCCCTCCGACGGGGGGAGAAGGGGGAGGGGATATGTAGGCTGGCCCCAGTATGGCATACCTACCTGTTTGAGCTGTAAATCGCCCATTCATCAGCTGTCTTGTGTGTTTGCGGATGAGAGCAGGTATGTTGTTGCGCATAAGCAAGAGAAGGGCATTAATCAATGGTGCTTGAACCTACAACCGCCACTTGTAACTGTCTTCCCGAGTTTGTCAAGTGGAGACGTAACTGTCTACTTGACTTTGTTGAGGCCTGGAGAGGCACGCTTGTCACAAAGGTCGACGCATATGGCCTTCTATGACCTCCAGCACTCATCCATAGCAATTTTCTCGCCAACCTCAATCAGTTTCCTTATATGCACCAGCCCGTGTGCCCTCATATTATTGTGCGCATGTTATTGGGATGTGCTGCTGCAGGCAAACATGGCGCTCGTGAGAGCACTGGGGCGCTTGATCAGAGCCCGTACAGAACTTCCTCTGCACAAACGCGCTTGCAGTGCACATCACTAAGCACTGCAGAATGGAGCTTAGGACAGCCGCTTGCTTGCCTCCCGGGTTTGTGGCACATGAGCTTGCTGCCCCTGCAGGTCCTAACAAGAGGCTTCTGCCACAAAACAGATTTGTTTGGAAAGATGTGATGCTTCCGCTGTCAATACTGCGAGTAGCATGTGCAATGGCGCCTCAGCATCCGATGAGTCATATTCATCCTGCTGCCCCTCCACACCTGAGCCGTCCAATGTGCTTATGTTCACCTTGAATGTTAGACTTGGTTCCCTGGACCTGTTCAATATTGGCTATAATTGAACAAATCTGAACCAAGTCTAACTTAACTACTTAGTTAAACATTGATCAAGTCTGATTAGTTGTGAACAAGTCCAGTAATTGGGCTGTAGTTTCCAGGATCATTCAGGATTTGACTGTAGAACATGATAATATACAACAAAAGGTGCTGTGGTTGCAGAGAAAATAAATAAAAAAATCAGCCGTCATGCCGATGCTGCAAGTCTCGCATGGTGTGCAGATGCTGTGCTTCGCCAAATGTCACTGGTTTGCAGCGTGCTCCCCTGAACAGCACGTGGTCCTCATCAACCACAACTGATAGGTATACCAAAGGTGTGCGGTGATGTCACATCACCACTCAGTACACGCAGCAATTTGTGTTGCACAGTGGATGTCGCAGGAGTCACTGAAACACGGTGGTGCTGCTCAGTTGCAAGTCCCGAGAGGTTTAGCCATGTATTGCCCTATGCTTATTGTCTTGTGCACATGGATGGCTATTAGTATCAGGTATGTCTTGGGTCCTCAATTTGGTAACCACTTGCCAGTGTCGTCGGATGCCAAGTGCAATAGTCTCTGAGTCTGTTCCACCGGAAGTACTACTAGTAGTCGAATTCATTCCGAAGGTGCAGCAGATCTGCTTATAGCTATGCTGCGCTGCATCATTGTACCGTTGGGCCTGAACGTGTTGCTTACGTCAACAGTCTGAAAGTGGCACTCTGCACAATTGGTTTTAGCGACGACATACATGACTAGAAGTGGCGCCTGTCGGGGTCATGAAACACAAAGCAGCGATTCTAGTGCATTGAGACACTGCGCCCTGCCATGCCTAAGCATGCTGTCCGACGCCTCTGGAAACTTGGTTTTGCGCTATGAAGCAGCACCACATGTGTGCCACAAGGCAACAGGCGACACCTGCATCATGATCTTGACTTGCTCTTACATGTCAGTGCTTTGCATGCCAGATGATCTCATGTGTTGATCTCAATGATACTCATGCCACTGCTGCATTCTTCTTGCTAAGTATGATTGGGCTCTGTACAAGTAGAAGGCAGCGCGCTCACCGCGCGCAGCACATCATCAACACTGCTGATTACCACATACACGGTCATGTACAGCGCAACTCTTGTGCGGCTCAAGCCAGCAGATGCGCACAACGTTGTACGACAATTGTTAACGTTGAGACGTTGTCGTTCGCTTACTAGCATCAACTGAGCAGTGACACTGCTGCAAGAGCAGCGCGTCACGTGCACTGTCACACTGCGCTTTGCGCACTACGATTGCACAGTGCGCTTGCGCATGCACGGCGTCAGCACACCGCAAACAACACTTTTGCTGCTGCGCATCTGCAGCGTCCATGAGTGTCTAATCGGTTAATCCTAGCCCTAACCACGCACCACACCCTCACCGCGTGTCACCCCAGCCCAACTGCCAAGACGGGAGCGCAAGAAACCCGCCCGGATGGAGCATGTGCGCAGCGGCCCGACCCTCACCAGCCCTGAGCAGAGCTGCGAATGCGCACCACAGCGCGTGTGCGCACTGGCCCACCGGGTGCACGCACATGCAAGTGGACAGCACTCACAAGGCCTGGCCGCCTGGGCGAGACGCGCTGCCACACACACTCCGGGACCGTTTGCTGACCTGTGTCATGAGCTCAGACGCGACCGCCTGCATGACCCTGCAGCGTGCTGGTGCGCTTGCGGAGGCGTCGCGCATGGCCGCCACAGCTCTGCAGCTGCACATGATTGTCGGGGTTGTTTGCCGACAGGATCGTGATGTTTGCGCCTGCCGCCAGATGCTGCAAGCCCTCGTGTTCTGTGCAGCCGCAGCCACTGATGTCAGCGGGTGAGCTTGTGGACAGTGCTGAGCATCGCCACCATCGCGAGTTGCGTCGTCGACTGCTCGCGGAAACGGTGGCCCGACATCGTATGTCGTTGTGTCAGTCCATCTGGTGGTGCGTGATCATGACCTTTGGTTGACAAGGTGAGGTCTCACCACTCATAGCAGACAGAGGCAGCAGCGGCAGCAGCCAGCACATCCACTCACACCACTGACATGATGCTAAAGGTGCACATCGCCCTGCTGGCGCTGATTGCTGCGGCAGTAGGAAGGTGTCCGGATGTTGACGTGAAATGCCGCATCTTCCTGCAAGACTCATCAACTATCAGCACAGCAAGTGGAGCTCTCGATAACGTTACTGCATCGATTGGCGAGGTGAGTGCTTGCATGCCGCTGCTGCTTCTGCCGATGCTGCTTGTTGTCGCTATCGCCATGACGCTCGCTTGGCTCAGCGGTGCACAAGGCGCCCAACATGCTACTGAGTCAGCGATGCATGTAAAGCGATCGACAGATGGACGATGTGCGGAGTACAGGGGTCCTTCTTTTTCAGACGGCACGACAAGGCACTGCACGTTTCGTTCTGATCACTGCACGTTTCTCATGATTAGTTCAGCCTGGTGAGGCCGATGTTGCCATGTGCTTTTTGATGTGCATTGGGACATGCATCTTGGACAGCATTCCTCCACAAACCTTGCTGATGTTTTTCTCACTGTGCTCATGTTCACCATCGCCCTCCGCCCTCTCGCACAACCTCGCAGGTCGATGCTGGCATGCAAGACGCTGCTGCGCAGAAGCACCACGAGAAGGCGGTGTACTACGTGGCTGGCACCCTCCCAATGAAGCAGTGCTGGCGCCTGTTGGATGGCTGCCACCCCAACTACTGCAGCAAGACCATGGGCACTCAGTGCAACGAGACGGTGCCCGTCTGCACACTGGGCTGCCTCCATCAAGCCCCCGAGTGTGCCGCGTGGAAGATTGCAGGCCGCTGCGACCCCACTCACACGGTCGACCTGGGGGGCGGCCCCATAGAGGTTACTCGTGCGTGCCCTCAGAGTAACTGTTGTAAAAAGTGTGTGGAGTACTTTGGCAAGTGCGACGGTCAGATCAGTAGGAGTGAGTGACGCTGCTGCGGTGGCCGCCCGCACGCGCTCTAGACGTTGGTGGTGTGCTGCACATGTCTAAGCAGGTCGCGCTGCGGATGTTATAATTGTAATCAATCTTTAATCCGGAGGCGCAACGCCCTTCCATACAATACAATCAGACGGCGACGCTGCATATAAATCGCAGCGTGTCGAAACGTGGCATAGCGTGACCGTGACGCAGCGTATGCATACAATCAGGGTGCAGCATATGATGCTGCGGCGCTACGAGCCAATCGACGCTCAACACGTCTCCCCAAGGCCTACGTGTGTGATACGGTGGTATCTTTCTGGTGTAATAATTGCAGGGACGCCTATGGCACTGCTGCTTGTGGTCGAGACAGTATTGGAGAACATCGGGGCAGTAGAGTTTAGTTTCTTTCGTGTTGCGATGGGGAGGGGGGGGGGGGGGGTTGTGGAAGGGGTTTGCTTCGTGGCGGCTCGGTAGAGGTACCGCCAGTCTTCAACGATGAGGTAAATGCAGTACGTGTACATGACTTCTGTGATGCGTGCATGTGTCATCTGCGCTCGCTGTTCACGATGTGTATGCTCCCCCTCTGCAGCAGTGTTTTTTGGTTAACCCCCCTGGATGCAAGCAATGCGCCGTTGGCATGTCAGTAGCTATTCCCAATGACTGCTGCGTAGGCCCTGGGTGTGCTGGATGAAAGATGATGGTACTGCTCAGTTGCACATCTTAGAGTTCTGGTCATGTAGGGCCACGTGTTTGTTGCCTTGCTCGTGTGGCCGGCAATCAATGAGTTGTGGGACATCATTGCTAGGCACTTGCCAGCGTCATCTGATGCAACCACTCGCAAACTGCCTTGCTTTCAATTGTGCCATCTTCCGCTGGTAATATTAGTCGTACTCATTGCCTGCGTGGCATGCTCTTCGTGGTGATAGCATCACTTGTGCAGATGTGTACGTCCTCGTCCATCTTGCCCCCCACCCAGCTCCGCCATGCATGTCAGTACCGTCATGTGCCAAATTAGGCCTGTCGGTCAAAGATCTAGAATGGCCAAAAAAGCACTCGGACACAGAATGAGGATCACGCAAAAACAGCACCAGGCGCAATTAGGACACGGCCCACGGCCCTCAAAACACCATCAAATGGGCACTATATGACCATCAGCGACTGAACCGGGAAGAAACTCTGACTTCTTGAAGTTGCTTCAACACAAGGCGATCAGTTCTCACACTGCTTAACGGGTCATCAACAGAAGGTCGGTGACGCCAAGCAGCAGGCTGCCAGAGACCAACACAGACCAGGGTGCAATGAGAAGACAGTAGCATTTGTCATCTGCCGCTGCAGTGCGGCAATGCTTGCATGCTGTGCTTCGTGTGCTTCACCTGTAGCACATGATGTGCATGCCATAATAGGGTGACCACAAACAAGTGCCACTGGGCCTAAACAGGAATGCCCAATAAAACACCCAGGCCTTATTAGGATCGGTGCTTGGTACGCTCCTATTCTTGACTGACTGGCCTAACTTGGCACATGATGGTACCTGCGCAGGCATTGCGCCACACGTGTGACTGCGGCTATGCGCCAGCGCGGCACGCCCGCAAGCGTGACAAATGTCATTTGTCCTTGTTGGCACCGATGCCCTAGCATTCAGGATCCAAACGCATAAGCCCGGTTGCATGTATATTATAGCTTCATGTAGACAGTTGACTCAGGTGACTTGCGTGATCTCTGGCGGCAAGTACCTGCTGCCAACGGACTGCTCGCCCTGTGGAATTGTGACCACTGCAGTAGCAGCAGTACGCTGCATGTGGTCAGCCATGTTGTTGAAGCCGCACAAAAGAAGGGTGCAGAAATGCCATTCAGGCGCTCACAATGTGCGGTATTATCACTTGACCGTATCTTCCATGCACACGTTTCTGGCACTACCACTGTCAATGACCTAGTCTGCAGTATGACTTACATACTTTTTATCAAATCTCGCTCAGGGCGCCAAAAAGCCCCGATGATTGATATCAGAGCTTATAGTACAGAACTACTTGCTCTCCCTCCGAGAAGAGGGTAATGACCTGGCAACGGTGTTTGACCAACTCTCCCTTAGGGAACCGGTCGTTGCCAGGTCGCCTCGCCAGCCAGCCGGGAAACGTGGTGAGTCAGACGTAACGCAGGCTGGTGATAACAGCACCCACGCAACAATGACCGAGACAGCACCTGTCACGGCTATGGTTGCCAGTGGAAAGCGCAGTCGACGCAGAGGTAAACACAGACGGCGGACGCAGGAGCGACAGGCCCAGTGCGACAATTCTCGTGCACCCCTGGCACCAGCCACCACACCGCCGAGGGGCGGTGCCTCTGCCCCCTCAGCACCAATATCCGGGCCGGCGAAGGTCACCACCGTGACGGTGGCGACCCGGATACCCTCAACCGTGTGCCATACAGTCACCGTGGAGGAGCAGCAAGACGCGCTGGCAAAAGCCACCAACTATGGTTTTTCCACTTGGCACACGGGCCTGCAGGCACTCCACAAACAGGCGCTTGGGGAAAACACAGCGACGCTAGCACGTGGTGGGGAGCTTCGCCCCGTGAGCAACGTGGGCAACGGCAACTGCCTGATTCATACAGCTCTACACGGCATAGGCAGCGTCGCAGTTGAGCACGGACTGCCGGCCCCAGCGCTGGTGATTGCCATGCGAGAGGCACTGCTGGACGGGATGGTGGCATACGTCACGCAGGGGGCGGGCAAACAAGGGGCCAGCATGTCATCGATGCGTCAACTGACCGCGCATGCAGCAGCCCAACCTGCGTGTACACGTGAACAATTCGACACGTACGGGACACGCGCTCGCTGCCTCGCAATCGAGTACGGCACAAATGAAACGGGCAGCGCAGACAGTGGGCACACGCTCCTGCTGCAACGCCTACAGGAAGAGGGCGTGTGGGGACGGCCCCTCGGTTTGTCTGTGTGGGCCCTTGTTGCAGCGGTCTACGCGGTCTCGGTGACGGTGTGGCAGGCCGAGCCTCAGGCCACTGGCAGCACGCAAAAATCAACAGGGCTGGTGCTGGCACAACTGATGGGCAGGATCCGCTCCGCTCATCCGCGACCCTGAAACCCAAAAAGCAACCGAGCACTTATGCTATAGTGAAGTCAGTCAAGACACTCAAACTGTTGAAGTTTGACAATGGTAGATTCTTGGCCTCACTTAGACGCACCAGAAGAGCTGTTGGTTGTTGAAGTTGAGACGGGTGGAGCCGTGCTATTGCACGCTGAGCAGTCATATGACAGTTGAAGTTGGCATGAAGTTGAGGTATGAATATCACCGTTGAAGTACAATATCACATCAGGAACAACATCAACTTCAACAAGTGAGTAGTCAGCAGATGCCCCTGACATAGGGCTACAGCATGCCATTACCCAACTTCAACACCTGTTCTGCCCTGGAGACTTTACTGTAGCATAAGTGCTCGGTTTCTTTATGAGTTTCAGGGTCGCAAATGAGCGGAGCGGATCCCCAGGGGCTGCCAGCGGTATTCGCACCGGCAACTCCAGCTCAGCCTGACTGCCATCTGGATGTGCTGTGGACGCCGCCTGGGCTATATACAAATGTGGGACACTTTGAACTGCTTGTCGCCCCTGCGGCAGCTCCGCCCTTGCCAACCACTGTGACAGCGTCGGCGACCACTCAAGCTGACAGCACCCACATCACGGCTCCGAGTCGGACACAGCCCCGTACTGCGCTGCAGGCGCCACAGCAGCCTGAGCCACTGAGGTGTCCACTATGCACACTGGCATTTTGGCAGCTTGGTCAGAAAGAGGACAGCAAACAGCGAGGCAAACTGTCAGCTGCGGGCCGCATGGCACCGGTAGTGGACCACTTCAACGGTGGTAGCTGCACGAGGTCGATGCTGAACCCTGAGGCGAGCACATCACACTGTCAGCAAAATCCGGCGGCAGCATACGCCAAGGGCAACCCGGCAGCAGATCACAACCCATCCGGTGACCGTGCCCCTTCAGGCAGCAGTACCTGCAACACTGGGGCACACCATGCCAAGCGTGTGCAGGAGATGAGCACCATGTATGGTTGCACGGCAGAAGACTTCCTACGCGCGGTAAGGAAGCTGAGTGCATGCACAGGTGCCTGCGGTCTGGTCCATATGTCAGCCAGCGCGGGGCAGAGGCAATGCGCGCTGACCTCGCCATGCCACACGTGTCGACGGAATGGAAGCGCCCCCACGCGCGCACGCCCGGCAGTACCCCCGGGCCAGTCCGAGGGCGGGGGTGCGGGTAGCGACGGCGCGGCCGCGGCGGCCGGGGCTGCCGCAGCGACACCTCCAAAGCCACCGGCGGTGCCGGCTAGTGGCGCTGCCAACTCAAAGTCCAGCAAGAAACGCCCGGCGGCCACGGCAATCGGCGCGCACCGCCGGCGCCGAACGGCAGCTGCTGCAGCACCGCCTGGCAGCGCCGGCAGCCGCACTCAGTCTGACAGCCTAAGGCTGCAGGACAGCAGCCCCCCCCACGGGACGGCCGTGGGATGGGCGGACATGGACTTGGACCCGCCGGACGATGCCGCGTCACCGCCCCCCCCGACCACCACCACCAGTGGCAGGCCCTCAAAGCCCCAGGCACGAGCATCCCTGGCTTGGGACCTCTCGACGCCCTCGGTCGTCCACGTACTTGACCAGACCAATGAGGCGGATCTACTGCTGCTACGGTTCACCACGACTGCCAACCCCTTCCGCACTCAGCTGCAGTGCACCCAGTGGGCACGGCTAGTGGAGCACGCCACACGACTACTGGCGGACGCCACAGACAGTGCACGTGAGGCGGCACGGGTGCGCCTCCACCATGGTGCCGGGGCGTTTGCTCAGCAGGTTTCTCAGACTCTAGTGCAGCGCGGCTACAGGCTGCTGCACCTGCTAGCAGCAATGGCTTTTGGTAGGCAACCGGAGGGAACCGCTATGCCGCCTGCGGCCCGGCTGGCAGCGTTGCTGTCTGGCGACTTTGCGGAGCTACTGAGAAAGACGCTGTCAGCAGCAGCGGCGCTGCGGGCCCCCAAACCAAACAACGCAGCTACGGCGTCGGCACAAACGAACTTCGATGCCGACTGGACGGAGGCTGACTCCAGGCAGCAAACAGCATGCGCTGCCCTCTCAGGCAAGCGACGGGGGGTAGGCCTGGCTGCCGCACGACTAGAGGCGCGTGAAGTATGCGCCCCAGCAGACGAGGTCACGGCACAGGTGCTGGCAGCAAAGCACCCTGAAACTGGCACCCGGCCCGGGGTAGTCGATACGCCAATGGAGCAAGTGCGCGGCCTGGTATGCGACGCCCGGCGGCACTGCTTGCACGGCGCAGGGGTGGCAACGACCGCCGGGCCCGCTGGCAGCGGCAGTCCCGTCTTCGAATCGGGTCAGGGGCATGATCGCAGCGATAGGCCTGAGGATGCTGCCAGCGCAGCCGGACGGCGCCTCGAGGTGGAGGCGACAGACATACTGTCGACCTTGTCCGCAGCAGGGGCGGGGAAGGCAGGAGGGCTGGACGGCCTACGCTATGAACACCTCTTGATGGCCGCTGGGCCTGGTACACCAGTGAAAGCAGCCACCCGCCCCGTGGGCAGTGCCTCGCCAGGACTAGCTGGTGATTCAGAATCGGATGTGATGGAACCGGCATTCGCCCATCACCTGACCAAGGTGTTCACGACGCTGCTTGTTGAGCCCGAACTGCTGCCGGAGCAATCGCAACGGCTTCTCCGCGCCGCGGCCCTCTCAGGCATAGGACAGAAGCGGCGATCGCCTGCTCCAGTGTCTGGCGCAGACTCCTCGGGTCCACAGCGGCACGGAGTGTCAAGGGCAAAATATCGGGGCTGCTGGCCTCCATATCGCAGTTTGGCGTAGGATACCGGTCTGGCGTCGAGCATGTGGCAGCGCGCGCGCGCGTGTGGCACGAGCTGTATGGCACCACAATCCAGCTGGACTGTGAGAACGCATTTAACAGTGTGGATCGCGCCGCCATTGTGCGGGGACTTATGCTCTTCTGTCCGGAGCTGCTCCCGCACTTTGAGTCCGTATACTGTGGTGACACTGCCCCAGAGATGCGAGTGGAGGTGAACGGTGAAGCACGCATTATCTGCTCCCACCTAGGGTGCCAGCAAGGGGACCCTCTAGGGCCGCTGTACTTTGCAGTGGCAGCGGCCTTCCTACTCTTCTACCCTGATGGAGTGAATGCGACGCCCGGCAGTATGCCGGCCTACGGCCACAGCACAGCGGAACCGCCAGCCCCGCACTGCGCTTTCCTGGATGACCTCAACGTGCTGCAAGCTGCCTACTTCGACGATGCAGCGGCCGCTGGGGTGGCAGAGGTGATCCGTCGGCTTGCGGCAGGGGGCCTACGCGTTCGACCAGACAAGTCGCTGGCCATCGCCATGCGCGGCACAGTGTTTGATGAAGCGGCCAGAGCACGCCTGCGCGCCCTTGACATACCGTTTGTGGACGCCACCATGCCAGAATCCAGTCAGGGCTTTACGTCGGTCGGGGTTACCGGTAGGGCACCCAGCCTATGTGCATGCTGCCATGAGCAAGCATCTTGTTGACGCAGGGACATGGCGATTGTCGTGGCAGCTAGCTGGAATGGCGCCGCATCACCTACAGGCAGCACAGTTCATTCTGCGCAGGTCACTGACGAAGCGCATGGGCTTCTTAGCTCGGGTCGTTGACACGGCTTTGAGTGAGACATGGCTGCACGCATTTGACGGGTTCTGTGCATGGACGCTTGAACGCATGCTGCACCTGCACGGCTGCGCTACCGCGGCAGTCATGAAGTCACACTTGCTGGCCGCCTGCACTGCTGGTGACAATGAGGAACTTCAAGCCAGCAGTGGCAGCGTGCTGTTATTGCCGCGCTTGGGCCCGCCAGAACTCACGGACATCGCAGTGCCACTGCGGGCGTCACGGTTGCCGGAGCGACGAGGCGGTCTGGAGGATCCGCTTCGCTCATCCGCGACCCTGAAAGCCAAGAAGCAACCGAGGCCCTTGTCCAGTAGTAAAGTCTCCAGGGCAGAACTGATATTGAAGTTGGGTTATGGCATGCTGTAGCCCTATGTCAGGGGCATCTGCTGACTACTCACTTATTGAAGTTGATATTGATCCTGATGTGATATTGAACTTCAATGGTGATTTCAAACTTCAACTTCATGCCAACTTCAACTGTCATGTCACTGCTCAACGTGCAATAGCACGGCTCCACCCATCTCAACTTCAACAACCAAGAGCTCTTCTGGTGCGTCTGAGTGAGGCCAACAACCTACTATTATCTAACTTCAACAGTTTGAGGGTCTTGACTGACCTCACTATAGCATAAGTGCTCGGTTGCTTTTTGGGTTTCAGGGTCGCGGATGGGCGGAGCGGATCCTCTGGGCATGCCGCTTTTGGGGCTACTGGCACCAGCCGCATAGTATTATACACGGCCCAGGCATGCACAACACTGCGGCCTGCAATAATTCATGCCACTGTGGCAGCAGGGGCCCTGAGACTCGGCACTGACGAACACGGCGCAGTCACCTGGTTCGCGCAGCACTCATGCGCAATACGCGAGGACCAGGGACTGCCGCCAATCATCGAGGCGGCGCGACGCTCTACGCGAGCGCTGACAGCTGATGGCAGCGAAAAATCACGCACAGCTGTGGCCGAGCAGCTCCCAGCATCGTTGCTACGGTGGGCAGCAGATACGACGGCCGCAGCGTCGACGCTCCCCACTGCGGTGCAAGCGATCTACGCCGCAACTGCCGTCACGGAGACGGGGACCACTGAGCCAGCCCCACACACCCACGGCATTGTGCCTGGCGCCGAGGCGGCCGCTGCGGCGGCGACCGTACCTGGCCCTCAAGCCGCTGCCGCGGCTGCCTCTTCCACGCCCGCTAAAACACAAACTAGCGCGGAAGAAAGCAGCTGCAGCGGCGGGCAGGAGGACGACGACGACGACTGGGAGGCCTATGCTGACGAGATCTGCAGGAAGGTAGTGCCCCGCCGCCGGCGCGGTCACTTCACGCACGGACTACAAGCCGGCCTTTCAAATGTTCTTCGACGTCAATACGAGGACTGCCTGGTGGAGGACCTAGAGGCTGCCTCGGCTGGTGCCGTGGGCAAGCCGACGCAGGCTACACTTATTGGTGACTCGCGTGACACCAGCCGCCGCCGCCAACAGGCTAGCGCGCGGGTCCTGGCGCAGCTGCGCAGCCAGCGTGCGTCCGGGGCAATGGCGTGGATGAGCGTGCCACCCGCTGCCAATGACCGCCCGGGTGCGGCGCCCATGTCCAGTATGGCAGCAGCCACGATGATTTTGGTTGCGATCTTCATAGACGGGTGGGGCATACAGGGCGAGGTGTGCCCATGGCGGTGCAGTGACGTGAGCCCCACCTCCACGCATGCGATCAGCTGCCCCAGCCAGCACATACGGGGGCACAACGCGACACACACTGCCCAAAAGCGGTGCCTACAACGCATCTTGAGACAGCACCATGTCTCTATTGTCCGCAATGAGGACGCTAGCGTCTTCAAGGTACCGGGGTATCGGGCGGACACAGTCATTGACCCAGGGTGTCTGCACTTTAGCAGTGCATACCGTAACAAGGGAATAGTGCTAGACACAAGTGTGCGCGCGCCCACAGCGAGCTCGTACCTGACAGGCAAAACAAATGCCTCGAACACGGACGGCTATGCTGCTGGGGTGGGGGAGGACGCGAAGGTCAAGCACCACACCGGCACCTTGACGTCATCTTGGGCTTTTGTGCCATTCGTGCAGGAGTCGTACGGACGGCTGGGCAAGCAGACAAGCCTTTTTGTTAAGGAGTTGGCAATGCACTCAGCACTGTGCTCAGGGGGGGGGAAGGCAGATGTGTTACGCAAGGCCGGGTTAGCTAAGCGTCAGATCCACATTGAGCTGAGCATATCGCTGGCGCGGGAGTTGGCGGAGCGCATCATGGCATACACACGTGGAGCGCGAATGCTGGGCTGTGTTTCGGCGCCGGTATCCAAACTCCTAGGGCACAGCGCAGACTAGGCTGCTGCGTTGACGCAAGCTTTTCGATTGCATAGGCAACCCGGCCTCCCTTGGGCCCTTATGAATACAAGTCCATACGTACAGAACTACGTGTCATGTGACAATTTGAAAGTGTCTTCATGACAAACACTTCTGAACGACGTCGCCAAAAAGCATCTGTCCCCCACTACATCCGCGTCCATCTGGCCGCTTTGTAATATAAATTATAAGCACTCACATGGCTGTGTAAACAACCAGGGCTGCTGATTGCTTTGCTTGATCTATAGTCCATCACCACAAATGTTGCTTTTTGCTGCTACTTTTCTTGAGCATACAGTAGTCTATTGGTGGGCCATTTGCTAATACATAGGTCGCACAAGAGGTCATAGAAAAGAAGCTAAATTAATAAAAGTACATACCTCAAAACGGGACTGGTGGATGAGGACTACACGCCGTTTCTGGGGTCCGCCGGGCCGCCGGGGAGTCGCAGGATGGACATCGTGCTGCCTGCCGACGCCTTCCCGGTGACCGGCTACGACGACCCGACACGCCACCTACCGCTCATGGTGGACGTTACCTGCTTCGAGGCACAGGTGGCGTCGCGGGCGGCGAAGACTGCAGCAGACCCCGAGCGATGCTGCCGCGACCAAGAGGCCGCCAAGACTACCCACTATTTTGGTCATTATGATCAGAATTGCTACAAACTTGCCACTTTGGCAATAGGGTCATTTGGCAGCATCGGGGAGCAGGGGCGGAAGCTGCTGGAGGCTGTGGCGACGGAGTATGCCAGCAGGATGTCAGTGCCCGGAGGAGCGCGCCCTAAAGCTCTCAAGGGCATCGCCCTGGCGCGCTTACGCTCGGCATTGTCGGCAGCGCTCCACATGGCGTACTCTGGCCGTGTCATGACACACATGGCAGAATCCAGGGGGGGGGGGCACATGGAGGATGACGTAGGGGAGGACCCCGAGATGCCATTTGGCGGCGGCGGCGTTTGAGTAGTTGTCGATGCGACACTTTCAGACTGTCATACGACATGTAGATTCCTTACAGCTAGATGCCAATCATCTGGGCTTTTTCGCGCCCTGAGCGAGAATTAATAAAAAGTACAAGCGAGAATGAATAAAAAGTACATGGTTTGATGGCCTATCCTGGCAGCTGGCCGTCAAACGCGCCATCGGAGTAGAGAAGCACACGACAGGCTGCAAGCTGTGCGGGAAGTCGCCGCGCGGCACTCTGCATGCACGGCTCAGGCTGTGTCATGCGCCACACGTCAAGACGGCACGACACCATCGTCCACAATAACGTCAAGAGGGCCACGAGGCCTGCTTCGAGGCACAGGTGGCGTCGTGCGCGCAGAAGACTGCAGCAGACCCGAGCGTTGCTGCCGCGACCAAGAGGCCACCAAAAGCACCCCATTATTCTGGTCATCATGATCAAAACTGCTACAAACTTGCCACTATGGCAATCGGGTCACTTGGCAGCATCGGGGCGCAGGGGCGCGGCAGCTGCTGGAGGCTGTGGCGACGGAGTATGCCAGCAGGATGTCAGTGCCCGGAGGAGCGCGCCCTGAAGCTCTTAAGGGCATCGCCCTGGCGCGCTTACGCTCGGCACTGTCGGCAGCGCTCCACATGGCATACTCTGGCAGTGTCATAACACTCATGGCCGAATCCGGCGGGGGCACATGGGAGGAGGACGTAGGGGACTCGGAGGATCCCGAGATGCCATTTGGCGGCGGCGGCGTTTGAGTGGTTGTCGTTGGGACACTTTCAGACTGTCACAAGACAGTAGATTCCGTACAGCAAGCTTCAAGTTAGATGCCATTCATCTGGGCTTTTTCGCGCCCTGAGCGAGAATAAAAATAAAAGTACATGGTCAGTACAGGATGTTGGCAAACAAACCGCTCCAGGCGAACGATAACTCAAGATGGTCAGGAACCCCCTGCCATCAATGCCCGGCATTGCGAGTGCGCTGTGTGAATGCGCACAGTGTGAATGCTGTGCGCGTGCACTCCCAGAGAAGCACAACATAACATGCGCTTGCAGAGTGGCAAAGCCAATTTTCAAGGATGCAACCCACAGTGTATGCTGACATCAGTGCACGCAACAGACATATGTACGGCACGTGAACGTGCGCTTGCACACACATCAAAGCCAAGGCAGCAAAGAGAGACGTAGTGCGAGCTCGGTGCAGTCTCAATGCACAGCGCCGTGCGCTCTGTATTCGGGAGCAAAAGGGTGCCAACATGGGAGGGGGGGGCGGTTGTGTACGGTAAGGGGGGGGGGGGTATGCCAGCCAGTAGAACGCGCGGCTGGGGAAGAAGAATGAGGCGGCAGCAGCGGGGCGCATGCGGTATGTATAGTACTTGTCTGAATGCAGATGCGACTGGCGCGTGCTATCGGCTGCCGCGCTGTACAGCGTATGCGCCTCTGCCAAACAGGCGCTGCGGACTGACGCCCGGTGGTACCATGCTGTCGTAGTCCCCGACGTTTATCTCCTGCACACGGGAGGAGGGGGGGTCGGGGGGGGGGGGGGGGGTGAGAAGAGAGGCACAAAGAAGGTGTGGAGCCTGCAGGATGAATGATGGCAGCTTGGCAGGAGCGCGCAGCCAGGACGAGTGCGAGCAACAAGCACTCGAGTACCACTCCTGCAGGTTTCAAAAAAGGTTAGCCTCCTGCACACTCCAGGGGGTGGGAGGGGGGGGTGGGCGCGGGTGGGGGTGGGTGGGCAGGTGAGAAGGGAGGCACAGAAGAAGTAGACGTGGAGCTATGCAGCATGAATGATGGCAGCTCAGCAGGGCAGGCAGCAGCAATCAGAAACGTGGACATCTGAGCCAGGAGGTTCGTGGCATTTGACTCTGGCGAGGCAATGCGGGAAAACTGGATAGGACCGTGGCATTGTGAGCAACTGGGTGCCTTATCACGAGAACAAACACAGCGTCACATCTACAAACTGACAGAAATGACAGGGGAAAGCTGGCAGCGTTGTCTGAGCAATCTGCAGACAAGCACAGAGCCACAGGTGCTGGCCTGCAGTTGCCTCATGCAACAAACTCCAACATAGATGGGCCCTGCTGAGCTCTTGCCTCGCCAGTATCTATATTGCGTATGCGCGTGAGTGCAGATAGGTCGTTGCTGCCTCATGCAACAAACTTCAACATCGGTGTGAATAGTGAAAGGTTGCGCAGCTCTCACCTCGCCAGTATCTATATTGCGTATGCGCGTGAGTGCAGATGGGTCGTTGCTGCCGCCCTCCCCGCTTATCCCACTGGTGCGACTGCTGCTGATTTGGAGGGGGGCACGCAACGCGTAGCAGACAGACGCATGGGCATTAGCAGGTACGCAAAGAGCATTGTAGGTAACCGCATGACAGGGGGCGTTCTGACGTATCTGCTTGCGTTTGCTGCAGTTGGCGCCGGTGCTGCACCGCATCTACTACTTCTACATGACGTTGCAGCTATGCTGAAGAACAAATGCATATGTACACGACCAATCTGCTTCTCCTGATAAACAAGCAACATGTCCAGTCTGTCATTCTCCTCATCAATGAACAATGTGCGAGTCTGTCAAGACCGCGCGCGCGCGCACACGCATACGTACGCATATACATACAGACTGTTGCATACACCACAGGTGCAAAGCGTGACAGTTAGGCAGCTACAAAAACTGACAGAAGCCAAGACGTTCGCAGCGGTCGAACTGAGGCCTGCTGCATGAACCTGTACGCGGACGCCCACATCAGCATCAAATTTCAGGTCATCAACTTCAAGTGCTGAACCTGACACCCACATCAACATCAAGTTTGAGGTTACCAACTTCAAGTGATGCACCTGTACGCGGACACCACATCAACATCAAATTTGAGGTTATCAACTCCAAGTGCTGAACCCGTACATGTGAACCAGTGCGCATAAACACCCACTTCAACTTCAATTTGAGGTTAGCAACTTCTTCAAGTGCTGACCTTGTTCGCCGTCGCGTCTGCAGTGTGGTACTCGCGCCGTACCACAACGGATCCGGCAGGAGCTCTATCGGCAAACACATGCTGCGGCGCTGATCTTCCCGCCCCGGCTCAAACAACGACACCTGCGCATCGGGTGCGGCGTAATCATATCAGCTACCAATGTATCCATGTGCAGCAGTACGAGAAAACAACGATGGCCTCGGCAGACCCCTATGAACCTACATAGAGACGAATGGAATGGTGGCGATCTGGAGAGTGAGGGCTCCGTATGGCTCTTTGAGCGATGCACCATTGCTCAGCCGAGTGCTGCCACGGGCACACCGCAACTGCTGCGTAACTGCCGTAACTGCTGCGCCACTGCCGCACAAACTGGGGGGCTGCCCTCAATGACGCAGGTTCCTGCGCATGAAGGTGCTCGCCGCACCACCTACTTCAACATGAATATGCGCACGACGCACCGGGTCTAGCAAGGACAGCCGCATTGCGGCAACAGCTGCCGCGTACATGCGGCATGGTGGCCGTATGGTTAGGGGGTGAATTTAGGGTTGGGGTGATTGCGCACTATACCTTGCTGCCAGAGTTGTCAGTGTGTTGCACAAACATGCTGCTGAAGACGCTTTCTGCGCGCCTCCACTAGGCCCAAAAGAACCCCCCTCCCCTCCACCTTCACGTTACCCCGTCACGTTGTGCCTTGCCAGTAAGCCTCTCGACTTACTGGCACACAACAAAGGAGTACTGTACCCCCTCCTCCCTCCTTCTGCCCACGACCACCAGGGCCGTTGAAGTGCGCAGTACGCTTGCGTTGATCCTTATCAGAACAGATACTCCGTACTTTGAACTAGCCTGCAAGGCTAAAGAGTCCCCAGTCCCCCCCTGCCCCCCCCCCCCCCCTTCCCCCCTTCGCTACCACCAGCTGAAGAATAACAGCAAAGCGCCCGAGTTTATGCGCTGCACTCACGCCCAGATCACTTGCGCTGCCCCCCCCAAACCGCCACCCCCACAACCCCCACAAAAAAAAAAAGCAAACCCAGACCCTCAACCTCACCTGCAAAACCAAATAGTACCCCGCCTTGTCCCCCCCCTCCACCACCACCACCATCGCCAGCAGAAAGACAACAGCAGAAACCTGGAATTTCACAATGCCACTTACACACAGATCACTTACACTAACCCCTCCCTCCCCCCCAACGAAAAAAACCAACAATCCGCACCGCCCACTCACCTGCAAAACCAAAGAGTACCCCCCCTTGCCCCCCCCCCCCCCCCGCCCTCCCCCTCCACCACCACCACCTCCACCACCAGCAGAAAGACAACAGCAGAACCCTCAATTCTATGCGCGGCACCCACGCACAGATCACTTCCGCCCCCCCTCAACAAACAACGCAACGAAAACGGACTTTCAACTCACCTGCAAAACCAAAGGGTACCCCCCCCCCCCCCCCCCCCCCTCCACCACCACCTCCGCCTCCACCACCAGCAAAAAGACAACAGCAGGCACCCCCAATTTAATGCGCGACACTCATGCACAGGTCACTTAGCCCCCCCCAATAAGCAACTCACTCAACGAAAGCAGACCGTCAACTCACCTGCAAAACCAAAGAGTACCCCCCCTTGCCCCCCCCTCCGCCCCCCCCCTCCACCACCACCTCCACCACCAGCAGGGGCACCGCACCCCCTGCCTCGCACAGGACAAACTCGTCCACGCCAACATCGATGATCGCCGCCGCGCTGTCGAGCTCTGGGAAGTCGAGGTCGGGCTGGCCGTCGTCCGCAATGCGCAGGTCAAAATCGTGCGGCGGCCGGTTGTGCAAAATCGGCGCAATGTCGGAGGCCTGGGGGGGGGGGCAGAGGTGAGGCATGTATTGTTATTGATTGGACGGTGCTTCATCGTTAGTGAGTTGGCTGTGTCCGCAGTGCGCAGGGCAGAAGCATGCTGAGGCCATTCGGGCTCAATGTCATATGCGTGCACGCCTTGAAAGGTGAGAACCACCAAGAGTTCAGCATGAGAAACAGCGCAGCGCAATGCCTCATCCTAACCCTAACCTAAACCCTAACATCAACCCTGCCGAGAGTGAGTGGGGGTTGCAAGCGAGTGAGTCGGTGAGTGAGTGACTGGAACGGGGAAGTGTAAGCGCCAGTGCATGCGAGTGGTTCTGAACAAGGCGTCAGGGGTCCCGCGCAGTACGGAAAACTTCAACTGTGGCTGACGCTCGAATGCGCAATCAACTTGCAGCAACCCAATGCACCTACTGTGTAGAGTGCCTAGCCTTGATCAGTCGACTCTTTGAGGATGTTGGGGTCTGAAGGAAGTCGAATGAGTAGTAACGCGCTCAAAGCGCAGCCCTTTCAATTGAACAAAGAGCCACTGAAGTGTGACGGGCCAGTGCCGCCACCTGCAACAGCAGGCGCCGCCACAACAGCAGGTGGCGCCACCTATAACGATAGGCTGGCTGGAAACACACTGTTGGCGTGTCCTAACCTTCACCCCAAAATCGACTTTCGGTTATTGATAAATACCCTAATAGAGCTAAGACCCTGACTGTAACCCACTAGCCACCCCCCGATGTGTGAGTAATGTTGGGAGTCGTGATATTACTCTCATGTTGCGAGTCACGTTGTGACTCATGCTGCGAGACCACATGTTGCGACTGATGTCGTGCCTCATGATGCCAACATTACCCATCGCGTCGCTTCACTGTCATCACAGCTACGCTCAGCATGACTTGGGACTCCGTCATGTAAGGCATGTATTAGCGCCATGCGGCACCGCAACGACGGCGCCGTAAGTCGGCTCACAACGCTCAACGAGTCGTGGTTCAATCACGAGTCAATGACAATCAGTCGCGAATCACTCATTGGTGTTTGCCGCAAGCGGCTATTTTGTGATGAGTGAACAAGCTACCTGAGCAAGACCTGGCACTGGCTACACATCTGTGTTCATTCAAAATGGCATCCAGATAGGTATTGAGGTTAGGGGCTTCACTGCTTGGAACACACGACTAGCAAGACGCCGTTACACAAGTTGTAAGTACTTCACTCACGAATCACTGAAGACGAGTCGCGACCCCCTCATTACTGGTAATCACAAACAGCCTTCTTCTGCTGAGCACAAGAGCTATTTAAGCCAGACCTGGCATCGCGCCATACCTCTCTGTTTATTTAAAATGACGTCCTGACAGGTGTTGAAGTTAGGGTTCCACTATCACGAAACACGCGATCAGCAAAACACCGTAGGCCTGTGGGAGAGTGACTCTCTCTGCCAGAACTGCCGAGAAAGAGTTTTGAGCGTTAAGTCCATCGTGCCTGGCCAACGCCTCTTGGTTGAGCACAGCTGCGTGCTGATACAGGGTCTGCGTGCTGACACAGGGTCCACCTCTCAGCGCACGTTTCGGAGCCAAAGTAAACCGTTGCAGCTGGAATGCTGCCATTTGAACTACTGTCTTCGAGCGTCTTTCCAGGACTTGCCTGAACTCAGCGCCTGTTGCTCAAAGCCATCGACGCACTAGACATTGTCAATGTGCTGGCGCACGTGGCTGAGGCATTCTTGCGTGACGCAAACAGCCTGAGCACCTTTTTGATGTGATCATCTCCATGACCATGAGGCATCAATTTTCAAGTCGAAGCTGCAGTTGGCAGCATCATCTGAATACCCTGCTGGCTGAGACAGAGAACAAGGCAGCAGCTCCATACTACCAAACTACAAACGAAAATACTGATAATTTGAACAGCATCATAGCTGCTGCTGCCCTGCCGCACAAACGGGAGGTCGAATTCTCAGTTTTTAATGAGATTTTTCAGCTTCACATCCGTTTCCGAGCCGTGAAGGGCGCCTGATGCATCGTTTATCGACACAAGATGCACATTTGTAACGATCTCGATGCTAGAGATGTGTATCTGAAGGTATAATGGGTCATGATGAAGGCCGGAGGTGTTCCACAAGTAAGGCCGAGAGACAAAGTGCGTACATACCTGGCACTCCTTGAGCACAGCCGATATGAGCTGCCTAGCGCTGCACCCCCCCGTATCCGCCATGTCTGCCTCCTCTCCATCCTCATCGCCATCGTTAGTGCTGCTCCTGCTCTCGCTGCGGCTGAGCCCGCTCTCCATGATGCTCGCCATCAGTGGAGACCAGCCAGCACTTCCGATGCCCGGGCCCTGCTGCTCCTGGCTCTTCACCGCCGCCAACGCGCCGCTCAGCAGAGATGTGGGGTTGCTGTCCTGGCTATCAGGCAGTTTCGCAACCTCCACCTTCTCGAACAAATCCTGGCTTTCCTGCCCCTCCGGCGGATAAGACCCACTGACAACTGCCTCGGCGCCATCGTCGTCGCTGTAGTCCTTGGGAGAGGCTCCGCCGGCTGCGCCATCGTAGATGTAGCCGTCCCGCCAGGCATCCTCGCCGAAACTGCTTGATGGCGTAGTATCCATGAGCTCCTCCACCAGCATCTGCTCCCCCGCGATTGCGGCATCGGTGTGCGAAAGTCGGAGTTGGTCGATGCCTCTCCGTATGTCCTGCAGGTTCACCCTCTCTCCCGTGCTGATTTTTTTCATAGCAGAGGTGTCTGCCACTGCTTTCGCCGCTGCTGCTATGGCTGCGCTCGCCGCTGCCTGCCATACACCACACCGGAGCGCGCACTCAACGCCGCATGGAAATCCCCTCCTGTTGGAAGCGCGGTTGGGCCCAGAATATAGCCGCCACAGGGGAGGGCGTGGCCCTACACGCTCGCCAACACGTGCAACAGCACCTGACTCGCGTCCCTTATGCCCCTGGTTCGCCACAGAGCTTGTTTGCGCGCTTGTCTGTGTAATCGATTTGCGTTAGGCACGTGCACGTATACCTACGGTATCCGCAAAGCCTGGCGCCGTTTCTTCAGAGTTTGGTTGTTTGTGGGGCGATGCAGCAGCGGGAGCGGAATCAAGGCGCGGAGCCCGTGGAGGATGCCCAGCTATGCACGCTCTGCAGCGGAATCACGATCTTCACACATCACCTGCGGAATCGAGGTGAGGATTTGAAAAGAAAGAAAAAGCAAGGTGCGGAACGTTGAACGAGTACCTGCGGCATCTGCGGGCACGCTCACGCCGTCGCCTGGCCAAAGGCTCCGGTTCTTGCTGTATAGGTGCGAATCGTAGCATGCGCCAGGTGTCTATGTGTCGTGGGGGGGCAGTCTGCGCTTCTTCAACAGGCCGCAACTTTTGGATTCCCGGCAAAAGCACGGCTTTAACTGCTGGCCGCATCTGTCGTCGCGCATAGTCCAACCCTGTACGCCTCTGGTTTTCCTTTGGGCGGCTCTCCCCTTCTGCGCCAGCGACACGTGCTCGTTGCTTGATACCACATGTGACACCAGAATATTGCCGATATTGCCGCTATGCGCAGGCCAGCCGCCACTGTGCCTGGGCTTCTCGCGCTCCCAGCTCGGCAGGGTCGACATCGAAGCGGATGAGGAAGTGCTCGACAAGGACCAGGACTTCGTGAAACTTGCAGTGGGGACGTCAGCTCACAACGACAAAATGCTTCAAGAGGGGTATATGCCCACGGGGGGGCAGTTGAATATCCTCGTGCACCAATGGTGAGCAGGCTTTCTGGCTGTGCTGAGTGTTGTCAGCAGTCACTGTAGTGACTGCTCTGCTTGTTGTGGTGCTGGCCCAAAATTAATGCAATCTTTCATGATCCTTTCATGATCCGTGCAGCGACACGCAGGAAGATCAAGCGAAGATGCACGCGGCTATAGATATACTTCCGAAGAACGAAAGATACTGAGAGTGTCTTGAAAGGCCTCGGGCAGCAGGAGTCTCAGTGCTATCGTCTACATGTTGTCTCTCGCATTGAAGCCTTGCGATACATGCACTGCGACATGCGCAGCAGCAGCACCTCTGCCGCAGTCACCGGCTGTCGTCACGCTCGAGCTGCCTCCTTCTTTGTGCGATTGTTGGACAGACACTCCTGTGGCTGCAGCACTCAGTGTCCACGTGTGACTTGTGTGGTATCCCCAACTGTGATGAACGCCTCTTGTTTCATGCATACTTGAGGTGTCCCATGCGACTGCCACAGTGCAATCAGTAACCGAAGCTATGCTGAACCTGACAGCACGCCTATATGCTGAAAAGGCTGTGTCAGAACCCAGACCTCGTGCCTAGCCTCAACTGTTCGCTCTCTGCTGCACCTTGACTGGTGCGCCCGCTAGAGCAATCCAAACGCGAATGAGAACTTAAAACTGTTCGCTCACGCGAGTGAGAACTCAACTGTTCGCTCACTGCCGCACGTTGCCTACTGCACGCGCTAGGAGGAATCCAAACGCGAATGAGAATGGCACGAGGGCGACAGCCGGAGGTGCGCACGTCGTGACACACGACTTTGCCGCAGCCGCAGCAGCAGCAGCAGCGGGTGCAGGCAGCAGGCAGGCAGAGCTAGGGCCCGATCGGCCAGTCTCGCCTCAGCAACATACCCATACCCAGGTATGCTACCGGCACTGCGCGCATGGACAGAAATTACTGCCTGTCGTTTCGTTGTCGTGTGGACAGCGTGCATGACTTAGCTACGGTATGGACAGTTCTGAGGGAAGTTCCGCGGCAGGTCGCCGGCTGAGCTTTTTCCAGCAGCATACTCATAACGAGGTATGGGTATGGTGCGCTAGCACGTGTGATGTGGGTAGCTTTGCTGTGGCGCAAGAAGGTGAGTGTGAAGGCAGTTTCGCGTTGGGTTGCGCTTTGTTGCACCAGCATTTAAAAAAAAAAAATCTAGATTTCTCTTTTTTTTTCAAATCCCTCCGATGCATAACCTTTAAAAACTCCATAAACTAATTGCAAACTTTCCCAAAAAAATCTTTCATATTTTTCTTTTTCTTGGGTGCACCCAGTTTGTTCGTGTGCATGGTCGCGGCAGTTGCGCTATGGGAGCAGATGGGACTTCCGCTCAAGCAGCCACGCCGCAACGTGACGATGCGCAGCGCACTCACTCGGTTTGCCTCCGCAATCAACCAGGCTAAGTGCAGGTTTGTAAGTTCAAGTTTGATTACCCAGCTTGGTTTCATGCAGGGCTGATGTTGTGGGCTTATGATCTCATGTTCATGCTCTGCCAGGCTGTGTGTACCCTAAAACCTTGTGCATTCCGGTCATGAGGTCGTTTTATCCGCTGGCAGCTCCAGCAGTCACCAGTCCTGTGTAGTGACCAATGAAGAGCTGTCAAACAGCTGAGGTTAATTGTGGATGTTCATGTGCATGGCTAACCTTAACCCCTGCAGCACCAACGCACACTCAAATTACACGCTTCAAACGCTTTTGACTTCATGAGTTCACACCAGTGCACTATAGTTCGTATAATCAACTGCCGAACGGCTTTTTGCTTTGACCTGCAGCAGCAGCAGCAGCGGCGGCGCGTGAGAGGTCACACAGTTGAGGTTGAGGTGTACCTGTTGAAGTGCATGGCACGGCCGACCTTATCCTTGCGGCTCCAGCAACGCTCCAATGACACACTTGACTTCACTGTCTACTTCATGAGTGTGCGGCTTGTGGGTGAAGTACTCAGCTGCCGAACGGCTCTCTGCTCTGACCTGCAGCAGCAGCGGCGGCAGCGGCAGCAGGAGGAGCCCTGGCCCGACGCTCTCGCGGCATTTGCCGTCAAGAGCAGGTTCCAATGACACGCTTCGAACGCTTTTGACTGCATGATTTCACACCAGTGCACTATAGTTAGCATACTCAACTGCCGAAGGGCTGCATTGTCTTGACTCGCAGCAGCAGCAGCGACAGCAGCAGCAGCAGGAGGAGCCTTGGCCTGACACGCTCGCGGCATTCGCCGTCAAGAGCGGCGACGCCATGCAGAAGCAGGCCAAGGCCATGGGCAGCTTCTGGTCGCGCGCGCTGCCAAACTTCACTCCCAACTTCAAGTCCTTTGCGCATGAGGTGAGGACGTTCACTTGCGCAATCGTCGCAGTGCTGCGGCCACGCATTTCTGAGGTGATCCACATAAGCTGTACTTCTACTACTAAGCAGTGTGCCGTTTGCACAGTGCCATTTACCTCCAATCATCCATACATTACGCAAGTCGGTTCATTGACGCGAGTGTGGCGCGGTGAACGCAGCCGACGCACACAATGTGTGTGTATCGTTCGCGAATTGTGCTGGACACAACAGCGAGATGGTGCTGTCACTATTAAATCCTCTTTTGTTTTAAAGGCGTCATTGTCAGGCGGGGCCGCAGCTTCTTCGTTGTGCATGTCAGTGCTCGGCGTCGGTCGCTGAGACTGCAGCAGTAGGGAACAGTACAAATGCAGCGGCGCTTTGTTGCTGTTTGAACAGCTGTGGCTGCCGGCTCTTTTGTCACGCCCCAACCTATATACATGCTGCTATGCAACATGAATACCTTGTTGTGCTTCCCGTGTGCTCTGATTCCGGGCAATCATATGTGTGAAGCATCTATACTTGCGTGCAAGATGCATGCCGGCAGCCCACCGGCACCCAGAGAACGTTACAGTTGTTGCAGAAAACAGGGGTGTCTCCTCTTGAAGTCCGCCACCTCAACACTTGCCTCAACAACAACAGCAGCAGGCATCTGACGGTCGGCCTTCTCTCCGTCGCCATGCTTCGTGTGCCAGAATCTGGAGCTGGCCAAGGTGCTGCCTGGCAAGTCATTTGGCTTTGCCAAGAAGTGGGCCAAGCACGCTTTGGATGACCCCGATCTCACTGGTCGTGACCCGTGAACTACCACAATCACAAAAAACAAGCAACGTGTGTGACCTTTTTCTCGGTTTCCCCAAGGGGGTAAGAGAGAGCACAGCGTTGCGTAGCTAGCTCCAAGGGGGGGGGGGGGGGGGGCTTGTGTGTGTCCAAGTTTCGAGGCCCCCCCTGCATCCCCCTGTCTCGCTCTTGAAATGTGTGGATAGTAGTGTTGGTAGTTGTGCAGTAAGCACGGTGCGTGTTGGTGTGCACCGAAGAGAACACATGGCGCGTTTGCTGTACAGAGCGGAGCATACATGTAGAGTCGTCTGTGAGTATCGATAATGACAGTGCCCACCACATCCAACGCAAGGTGTACTGCATCGGCACACGCTCTGTTTTTTGCTGTGGTCAATCATCTGCTTCCTGTTGCTGCTGCAGTGGTTGACATGTAAGTTGATGGCTGTTCACCCTGTGCACGTGTTTGTGGTATACTTTGAGTATATTCCTATTTCATCGGTGGTGTGTATGGTGATGCTCAAATTTTGCAGGGCACACAGAGCACACGTGCTTTGTACAAAGAATCATGCGCGCCCTGATTTGAAATCAGCCAACACTGGGTCACATGAGTTGCAATTGGCGTGCATTTTTGAGGCATGGGTTGAAGCCACCAGAGTGAAGATTGCATGCTACTGATGACTGTCATACATATATGCAGCTGCGACTTCAAGCGAAGCACGGAGAGCAGGAGCAGTGGCCACGCAGCACTGTGTGGCACGGGGTATGTGTAGGTGCAATGTGTTATGTAAGCATCAGCCTGGCATGCACGGGCTGCCGACGCACTGCAGTGCATCTGAGGCATGAACTTCCCTCACGCGCTGCTGCCATCAAACACTGCCCCCCCCCCCCCCCCCCCCCAAACCCCCACCTCGCTAAGAATGCATACGACCACCAACCATGGGGCAGCAACCCCCCCCAACCCCCCCCAAGTCTCCCCTACTCATTCCTCCAAGTCGGGCTTTTGGTCGGCTTCCGTCTCGTCGAGCTCCTCCAGCTCATCGGGAACCTCGTCTTGCTTGTCTACGTATTCGCGGTCAAAGTGGTGCAGGCGGATGTAGCCGTCCTCCGCGCCGCTGCAGTAGGAGAGGCCGTCGGGGTTGATGGCGAGGGCGTTGATGGGGCCGAAGTGCCCCTTGACGCGGCCGAACTCCTCTTCGTAGATCTGCGGTGGGAGGGGGGGGGGGGGGGGGGTCACATGGTCATTCAGTTGCACTACTTGGTCATGTACGCTGTACACTCATGGTACTTGATGCTTTGCTTTGAGTAATATTCCCCTCCATATACTTCTTGTGTTCTCTGCTGCCGTTGGGGGTCGGTTTAGGGTCAGGTTGAGTTGATGGAGCACCTTGACACGGCCGAAGTCCTTCCTTCACCAATCTAGCCAAATGCTGGTGGTACACCAATATGCTTACATACTTCACCCACTGACTCCAAAGTACATGGCTGTGAAGCTCGTGTATTCTAAAAAGTTAATTATAGTGTCAGCTAGTAGTAACACTCAGAGTGTGTGGCTCGCCATGAGGTAAAAGCGCGACTCACATGGAGTCAGCAATGGTGATTGCTCAACCACCCAGCCAGCGCAGGTGCTGGCTGCGCGCACTTCCACACTTGAACATATAGTGAAGGGGGAAACATTATCAAAAAGTGATTTTGTAGTAATACTCAGCGGGTCAGACTCACCATGTGGTAGAAGCTCGTCTCGAGCTGGCCCTGATCTCAGTGGCGATGCTCAACCACCCAGCCAGTGCAAGTGCTGGTTGCATGTGCACCCACATAGAAGTACATACTTCAAGTAAAAGAACTAAAAGTAGAGATCAAAGTGTCTGACTGACCATGTGGTAGAAGCACGTCTCAAACTCGACGGCCCTAAAACCTGTGCTGGTGACGCTCATCAAGTCTTAGCAAGGCGCAAACGCTGGTCGTACTCACCCTTGTACATTGAAAAGCCCTTGTACATGGAAGAGGGGGGGGGAAGTCTGTAATATCAGCAGCAGTACTCAGTGTGTCCGACTCACCATGTGGTAGAAGCGCGTCTCGAATTTGCCGACCCTGGAGCCGGTGGTGGTTACGCTCATGGCGTCCTGCCCGCCGCCCAGCAGGATGTGGTCCTTGGTAGGGTGGATCACCGCCGCGTTCACGGGCCGCTCCGTGGGGTATACCTTCAGCACCTGCATATACGAGTGGGCAGTTACAGCCAGGCGTCGAGTGTGAGGTGTGAAGTTGCTTGATTTTGTGCGCCACCAGGCGTCCAGGAGAAATCTCAAGTTGAAGAAAGCACTGACGGACGGCGGCGTTCACCGGGCGCTCCGTGGGTACAACCTGAGTACCTGAGAGCATACGAATGGGCAGTTGCTACTGTGTGTCGAGTTGTGCAGTACACTTCTTTGTGAAGGTCCGATACAAATGACCTTCAAAGTTGGATCAACAATGGGCGGCAGCAGCTCCTGAATCACCGTGGCGTTCACCGCCCGCTCCGTAGGGTACAGCTTGAGCACCTGAAACCAGTGGTGCGTCACATGTGAAGCTTGCATTAGATAAACTTCAATTGCATCAAATAAACTTCGATTTGAACAAGGAAAGGGGGGGGGCGGCGTTGACGGGCCACTCTGTCGGGTAAACCTTGAGCACCTGAAAGCATACAGTTACAAGCAGTTACAGCCGCACGTAACGTGAGGTGTGCAGTACACTTCTTTTTGAAACATCCAATATCAAGGCGGCATGAGTAAACTTCAAGTTGAACAAGGAACCGGCAGCGGTCACCGGCCTCTCAGTGGGGTACAACTTGAGCACCTGGAACCAGCAGTAAGTGAGGGGCGGTGCGTCACATAAACTTCAACTTGCACATGGAACGGGCGGCGCCGGCGTTCACCCGTCGCTGTGCGTCACATAAAAAAGGTGCGTCACACAAACTTCAACTTGCACATGAAACGGGCGGCGCCAGCACTCACCCGCCGCTCCATGGCGCACACCTGAGCACCTGACTGGGCAGTTGCGACCGAGCGTCAACATGGAGGTGCAACCGAGCGCCAAATGTAACTTCAATTCGAGCGAAGAAGGGGGCGGCGGCACAGTTAACACAAAGTAACAGAAAGCGCTCTACTGCACGTCCCCACACATGCCCTGACGTCCACCTTACCATCACAGCCGCAAGTGACATCGATATTTGAACTTCAAGACATGTGGCCGCTTCCCGAACCAGTCCTTGCTGCTGGTGACATGCAGCTTGTGGATAGAAGTCAGGTTCAACCAATACGGTTGTCGCTTCGCTGTCAGTGGCACCATTGACACTGTCAGTGGCGCACTTCACAACATGAAAATAATAGACTTTGGTGCACGAAGGTTTTGAGTAGGCAAGGTCAGACACCCAGGTCTGATCAGCGCGTACTGCATGCCACTCCAAACCCCGCACAAGTCTGCTCGGTCCGTGCTGCGCGCAACTCCAGCCCTCCATGCTCCAACTCTTCCATGACACTCCACAATCCAACTTCAAAGACCCCTATGCTTGAACATCACCCCCCCACAACCACAATAAACTCCATGAGCCCCCACCGCTGTAACTTTGCAACCGCCCAACTCCAGATTATGTACACACGCACACACCCATTTCAACTTCTCCCTATAAACTTCAAGTCTCCCTCCAGCATGTCCGCGTCCAGCAGCTTGACGGTGTAGTCCTTGCTGCTAGTGAGCAGCAGCGTGCGATCCGTGATCCAACTTCAACACTGCCTGCAATTCAACTTCAAGTGTTACCTCCAGGGTGTCCGCGTCCAGCAGCTTGGCGGTGTAGTCCTTGCTGCAGGTGAGCAGCAGTGTGCGGTCCGTGCTGAGGTACATGCGCGAGATGGGCTTGGAGTGCGGCGTGGAAGTGCTCAGCAGCTCCCCCGTCTCGGGGTCAAAGACGCGGATCGTGCCGTCTTCGAATGACGCCAGGATGCGATCGTTGAGCGCTGACCAAAGGACCTCCGTGCACTGCGTAAAAGGGAAGCAGGGGAGGGGGGGCTGGGTTGTGAGTACGGCAGCCATAACAAGAACAATGAGTCGTGGCGCAGGGGAAGGGCACAGAGTAATAGCCACCACTGCGGACTGATCGTCAAATGCCGCAAGGATGCGGACGTTGAGTGCCGACCAGGGGACCTCCATGCGCTCAACGGGGTGGGGGGAGGGGGGGGGGGAGGGTTAGGGTTAGAGGTGGCCAGTCTTTGACTGAATGGTGCAAAGTCAATTAAATCAGGTATCACGTGTCTGCTATACGCAAAAGGGTGTTGCTGGCTTCACATTCATCACGAAGCAATGCTGAATGCAAGGGTTCAGGGGAAAGTGCAGGTAATCTGAAACCCTGGCCCTAGCCCCCTAACATGGAGTCAGTACTTCCATGGAAACGAATCAAAAGATTGCAGAGCTCTAGGTGACAAGGTGTGGTTAGCCGTCCAATTGAATGCCTTCCACCAATAATATTTGAAGTGCATGCCTGCTAGGCTACTGCACCCCTTCACATACAGCACCAACACTCAGTGATATCCAAACTGCAAGAACAGTATGCTGCGTCGGAGATGTTGAAGTTGTGTTTGTGCTTCTCATGAGAGATATTTGAGAGCTGTTGCAGGATCACGGCATCCATTGTAGCTGTTTGAGACCTCTCCCCAGCCCGCTGCTGCCGCTCACAGACTTGGCCAACAGCATCGCACTTGAGCGACTGTCCAACACGTATATGTGTAACTTGCTGTGTAATGCATACAGCAGTAGGCGGTCATTGCATTACTAAGGCCATCTTTTATGGGGCACAAAAGTCCCATTCAAAACGGATCGGGCGTCGCCGCATTGAGCCTGCGCCATGCAAACGTCAGCAGTTCTGCGCCTGTTCGTCTCGAAGAGTCTGTGCCCGATTTGCGTGGCCGTTCTGTTGGCCTCATTTTCACGCAAAAGTCCAGGTCACTTTGCTTTGAAACTGGCATGGATTTAAAAGGGGCGTTTGGGCCCCGATTTCGATCGCCCAATTTGATTGCCATAAAAGACGGCCTAAGATCAGTGGAGGCAGATGCGCCACTTCTGCGATCAAGACCTTGACACCAACAGAGTATGCTCCTGCGGCTGCAAACCCCAGCCCTAACCCTACCCCTAATGCTTGGCAGCTCAACGCCAGGGAGCAGAGGCTTTGGCGCAACTCCTACTTGCTACATCAAAAGCGCATGCAAAAGTGTGCAAGAGCGTGCTGAGTGGTGTGAGGTGGCTGAGCGTTGCCATGAGAGGGTGGGTGTGTACACATCTAGGATCATGGTTGTAAGTACATTGCAGTACAGTGGCGGTACAGTCACTGTATGAGCGCGACCAGTCTCCTTGAACTGCATTTGGACTGCACCACATCAGGCGTCAGGTGCGGGAGCACTGACTTGAGAGCTGATATGCAGCTCATCTAACTTGATACAGATGAAGAAACGTGAGCTGACCAGGGAAGCATTGCAGCATTACTCTCAACGGCTCGCCTGCTGCGCTGAGACAGCCGCCAGTGGCGCTGGAGGTAGCGACGGCACTCAGGGCCAGTGCACTTGGGGTACCTCAGCAGCCATGATGACCAGTGCACACAATTAGGGTTAACGTCAGGGTCGGCGCGTCGAAGTGCGGATGCTGCCAGCCTCTGCAAGCTCACACACGCCGCCCTGCAAGGTTGCCGTCACAGGGTCTATGCCTATCTTCGATGAAAACTTGTGCGCCTTTCACATCAAGCTTTCCTGTCACGACTACATTGTCTAATTATACCTGCTTATACCTGCGAAAACCGCACACAGTGCGCCACATGAATTCTGTCGCTCGCGGTTATGGATGAATCTGGTCATCCTGAAGTCCCCTGGCTACTTGACCTAAGAGGTTTCGCTCACCGCAGATGCGATAATAAAGCCAGATGGGAAGTACACTGGTGCCCCAGCATTCATGTTGCCGCAATGCCAACGTGAGTGCGCGGCGCCGGTCATGTGATTACTGCCGTTTAGCTACTCAGTTCACAAACTCTGCTTGATGTAACGCCCTGTTGCGCTGTGTACTCGTTGTGTTGTGCTCTCAAGTGTGCGCTCACCTTTTCTTTGTTGGGAATGGATATTTCCCTGCTGGCGACCTGCTGATACTGTGACGGGTCCACATCGCTGGGGGTATCGTAGATCGATATGAACCCCGGCGAGTCCATGAACGGCTGGCTCGCAGACACAAACTTTTGCCCCCCCTCTGCCCAGCAAACGCTCCTCACGGGTCCTCTGTGCGGGTATGACACCAGGCTCTCCCCCGTCTGCACATCCCAAAGCCTCACTGTGGCATCTGCTGATGCCGACAGCAGGTACTTGGAATCCCACCGGCAGCTCAGCTCCCACACCGCCCCTGAGTGACCGATATATGTGCCCAGCCTCTCTCCTGTGTCCGCCCGCCAGACCGTGGGCACATTGTCCTTCGCTGCTGTGAACACCAGATCGCCGTCCGCGTTGTAGATGACGCAGGTAATAGCGCGCTCGTGCGATTTGAGCAGGATCGGCCTCTGCGAAACGAGCAGCAGCAGCAGGGTGGCGCGCTGGTCAGCAAGAAAGTCTATAAGTGGTCGCATTCATCTGGAATCGATGGCTTGGAGGGCAGGCGTAAGATCGGACGAACCGGGCCGAGCCGCACATGCACTCACCATGCTCGAGGTATACGCCTGTAACTATGCGCCTCTCCTGCTGACACCGGTGCTCGCTCAATCGTTAGGTTCTCAAATTGGGCCTCTCAGCCAGAGCGTGACCCTATTTTGATTGGTTGAAGTGATGGCTTGAAGTTCACGTCCGGACCCATCGGTGGTGCATGATGATGAGCGTATGCAGGGCGGCGGTGAGGACGGCGGTGCGGAGCACTCGCAGCCGGAGCTGGGGATTCTTTGAGGCTGGCGGCGCATATGCAGGAAACTGGGCGGCGGTGCCGGCGTGCAGTCGTCGTCCGTGGCAACAATGCAGGCACCTCAGCTTCAGCTATCCAGGGTGAGTAGCCTTTTCCGAATTGGACAATCAACGCACGTCAGCTTTGGTTGCCCACTGAAGTACCGTTTTCTGAAGTCTCGTCATTGTGGAAATTACTTTAGTTAGGTTTGCCGCCGCTGCATGACTTCGAAGCCATGTGCCAGTTCTCAGTGTATATGGTCGGAGCCAAGAATGCAGTACAGTGCTGAGCAGTACCCACATGGTTTTTGTGTTCATGTGTTCACAGAAGGCATTTTCAGCCACTTCTCAAGATCAAACTTTGAAAAATAAGTATGAACTGAATTCACCGCAAGTCTGTGTGGAGGTTTCGTTGAACGAAGTGCGCAACTACCTCTCAAGAACTCAATGATTTGGCGCACATAGCGTTGGTCAGAAAGCCCGGGCAGCTTTTCCACAACAAGCGACCATGCTGGCTCAAACACATGCGCTTGCAAAGCCTTGTGTTGCAGCAGCAGAGACGCTCTGTATCGTGTAGTGCACCCGAGAGGTAGGCTCGAAGGCCCGTAGGGCCGTCCAAACAGAAGCTTCAGCACTCGCACTGCCAGAGAAAAACGGTGCTGCTGCCTCTCATGGTATGACACACGATGTCGCCGCTAGTGCAGCATCAGTGCTCGGCACTGCCGCCGTGCTGTGTGCGGCGTCAATATACACTTCCTGTTCATTCACTCTATTGACCGCGATCCCCTCTGCACAGTGAACCTCAAAGCGTTGTATCTGCTGCAGCAGTGTCCTCGCTTCCCTGTCCACCTCATAGCATCAGCTTGGAAGCCCTGTGAACAGTCCTGCTGCTGGGCGCACACACATCACCTGCATCATCATCAACGCACGCAGTCGTTGCAGCTCCGCAGAATAAAAGTTTCAGCCCCTCTGAGGCCAGGTGTGCCGTACCGTACAACATCGCAAAATCGACACCATTTTTGTATACATACATGCCCCTGTATGCGCCTCATGCATGCGCGTACAGTGCCCACCTTTTGCACTTGGGGCAGATCAAGTCCACTTTTACAGGCACAGCTGCACTGCCGCATAGCATCAGCTTGGAAGCCCTGTGAACAGTCCTGCTGCTGGGCGCACACACATCACCTGCATCATCATCAACGCACGCAGTCGTTGCAGCTCCGCAGAATAAAAGTTTCAGCCCCTCTGAGGCCAGGTGTGCCGTACCGTACAACATCGCAAAATCGACACCATTTGTGTATACATACATGCCCCTGTATGCGCCTCATGCATGCGCGTACAGTGCCCACCTTTTGCACTTGGGGCAGATCAAGTCCACTTTTACAGGCACAGCTGCACTGCCGCAGCACTTTGTCTCGCCGCATGCGGCAGGCAGAGCAGAAGTCACACCCGCATGTGCTGACTGCTGACTTTGCTGCTGAAACTTCAACTGCTACCACTGCTGCTGCCGGAGCGCTGCAAACGCTGTTGCAGTTGAAGTTTCACTGCTGAAGTTACTGCGCGGACTCGCTCACGCGGCAGTCATGTGGCGCACTGCATGTCGCAGCATTCGGTCATTGTGAGGAACGATCATCACTCTCGGGTAGGGTTAGCGATAGAACTAGGGCTAGGGTTACGGTTCAGCCGCATACGCTTCATTGACCTCCTCCTGATTGCGACATACAAAACTCACGGCTGTTCAACGACGATGCCTTTGTAACACAGGCCGCGAAAACTCAGCGAGATCACCAACCTGCCGCTGCTGGAGAAGGAGGAGCCGGCGATCGTGAGCGATATCTGGCGGCAGTTTCACGACGCGCGCAAGGACGCCATCGGAGCAACGCTCAGCGGAGCGGAGCTGCAGGTATGCCAGAGGCGAGCTTCACGCAGCAACGCTCAGTCGCAGGCATCAGAGCTGTAGGTAGGTATGTAATCGGAGCAACGCTCAGCGAAGCGGAGCTGCAGGTATGTATGCCAGAGCGGCAGTGCTCATCACATCAGAATTGCATGCAGCAACGCTCAGCCCATCTTGCAACTTGCATCGCTCAGCTGAATAGAGCTGTAGGTAGGTAGGTATGCCAGAGCAGCAGTGCTCAGCGCGCCGCACAGCTGCAGGCAGCAACGCTCAGCCAAGTTCTGCAGGCAACGCTCAGCAGATTAGAGTTGCAGATAGGGTATGCCAGAGCAGCAACGCTCAGCGCAGGGGAGCTGCCGGCAGCAGCGCGCAGCCACGTTGTATGCATCGCTTAGAAGATCAGAGCTGCAGGTAGGTATGCCACAGCAGCAAGTGCTCAGCACATCAGAGTTGCAGCAATGCTCAGCCAGACTTCAGGCATCGCTCAGCGGAATAGAGGTGCAGGTAGGTAGGTATGCCACAGCAGCAGCAGTGCACAGCGCGCAGCAGAGCTGCAGGCAGCAACGCTTAGCCAAGTTACAGGCATCGCTCAGCGGAACACCGCTGCAGGTAGGTATACCATACATAGCAGCAACGCTTAGCTCAATTGTGCAGGCATTGCTTAGCGGAACAGAGCTGTGGGTAGGTATGTCATAACAGCAATGTTCAGCGGAGCGGGCCTGCAGGTGACAGCAGCGAGCGGAGCGGGCCTGCAGGTGACAGCAGCGCACCCTACTGAATACCCCCTGATGAGCACTGCCTCCTTCAAGCGGCGCCAACTTCACCTTCACCTGCAGTCAAGATTCATGAATACTTCAAGTACACTTCCACAGCAGCCGTGAGCGATGTGATCTACTTTGATTCGGGATCTGAGCTTTGAAGCACCTCAAACCCCTGCATTCGGTGCATGCAGCAGCCTTTTGGTCAGTATGCGATAGGTGAGGCCCACGGTAGAAGGCCAAGTGTGACCTCAAGCCCCCCTTTGTGCCATCCCGACAGACTGTACTTACAGGTGCGCCTGTTGCGCAAGGTATGTACAGCTACATTGCACCCGGGGCGGCACATAAACTCAGTTTACAGGAGGTCAGGCGCTAGCCCTGGAAGGCCAGGGGCTACCTACCTGATCTCGTCCGCAATCTACACCTGCACGTTTCAAACTGGTATCAACCAAATGTGCCTCATGGACGATATGCTACCTAGTCCTGAAAGGTCAAGGGGCTACCTGTTCTTGTCCACAAAATGCACCTGCACCATGAGCTACATAGCCCTGGAAGGTCAACAAGGTGCTGCCTAACATTGTCCACCAACCGCACTTGAAGTCTTGTCCATATCCAAACGGTTCCAACTGAACGCGCCTCATGAATCCCACAATGCACCTCGTCTGCTGCAGGAGCTTCTGAAGCGCGCGAAAGAGAGCCCCATGTTCATCTTCCCCGTGCACCGCGGCGCCGACGGGGGCTACTTCATGCTGCTCTGCCAGTTCCAGGGCTCGCACTTTTTGCTCACATTCCTCGACGACTATCGGACGAACCCCAGCGGCGCTCAACCGTACATGAGCGTCAGCCTGTTTTCGGACTTGGCGGAGAGCAAGGGGGTGGGTCTCGTGCGCGCGGACGTCACGGCTCAGCTGTCGCGCGCAGAGGGGGTTAGGGTTCTGGACCTGATGCAGAGGTACTACATTGGCAGCGAGGAGCTGTATGGTATGGTGCGCGCGTTCAACCACGCGCCCGCGGAGTTCAACTTTGAAGTTTACATGAGCACCGTGCCCGCGCCAGACGCGCCGCCAGCGCAGTAATGTATGAAGTAACGTCCACTGCTTCAAATATCTACCTGTGCTGTAATCAGGCCAACAGCACTGCACCGCAAATGCACGTGAGTGAACAAAAAGGTAGCGAAAAGGTTGCATGCTTACAACATGCTTGCCACTGCGTAGTTGGACCAAGTGTAGATGCAAGCAGAAATCACATGCCATGCACCTTGTGGGTTGCACAATTCATTGTCACTGCGCGTACACATAGGATCAAACCTCACAGGCAATGCAATCGTACATATGTCACAAGCATAGATAGGACCACAGCAACCACATGGGCGCCCACTTGGCCCACACGCAGCATGCAGCTCACGAGGAGGTGCAGTGCTCAGGTGTTGGCAATGACTGAGGAGCGGGTCAGGACGTCGACCGCAGCTGGCACACACACAGGAAACTGGCGCACGCCAGTACAGGCACCGAGATGCGTTGCATCGACAACACCTGGGCGCACACGGTGACCGCAGCGCAGTCAGGGAGCTGACGACACTTAGTGCAGTGCTGCACGGCATCATGACAGCCCCCATGCGTGCAGCAGCAGCGCTCGGTGAAGGACGTTGCGCAGCACTGTGCAGCATCGTGAAAGCGGGCATCTGCGTACTACATAGGCAGATACTGCGGAGACAGTAGTGGCGCTCTGAGACAATGTCGGCACGAGCATGCTCGCAAAAACGCGAAGCAAGCGCGCACTGACTGCAGCGGCAAGGGTCCAGACAATCATCACATGTGAAGGCGCTTCAGGTTGTCGCCGTGAACAAGGCGTAAGCCCTGCTGTGCTCAGAGAGATGCAGTGCGGCATCGGTGCTCAGCAATGAGGACGATAGATGTAGGGCTTTCTGTTCCTGGGTCGTAGACCCAGGCTTCCGTCGAGTTTGGTTACGGTGGTGTGTGTGCAGAACGGTTTAGCGACGCAGGCCGAGAGGCGCTGTCGGATGGGGCTTGGGCGAGAGCTTAGGGGACTGGCGAATTTATTCTGGGGTCGCCGCCGTCTGCGGCCACCGCGTGCCTCGGCACGAGGGAAAATAAGCGGTGAAGCGGGCACGTGGCTTTTTTATTGGCACGTGGACAGGCTCAGAGTACGCAGATTCACTGGGTGACGCGTGTTATTTTGACACGTGTCACACGCTCGGCGGTGCCTCACGCCTCGTTCGGAACTTCGAGTCGGAAACTCGCTGGCGTGCCGGTTGCAACCACGGTCATGCGTAGAGCAGGAAGCGAGCCTGCTGGCAACAGCGATGGCCTGCACCTGCACTTTAGAACGGTACCTGTGACCTCCGTGCAGCCGGCGCCTGTTGGCGCCCAGGATTGCATGGCTACTCTGCTGCAGTGCATGCGGCTGACAGAGCTCGGAGCTTGAGCGCGTTTGTGGAAAGCAGCAGCGCGAGCTCAGGACGTGCTGAAGGTTGGCGCGCGGTTACGGAGTTGGTGGAGCACCAGCCATGCCAGAAGCCGCAGCAGCAATACCAGCAGCGTCTGGAGTAGCATCAGCAGCACCACCGACAGCACCACCAACAGCAGCATCAGCACCAGCAGCAGCACACCCATCACTTCGTTGCTCACAGCAGACGACGGAGCTTGTGGCTGTTTGGGTTGCGGTTGTGGGATCGACGACAGCTGCTGCAGCTGCGCTGGCAGCTCAGGATGGACCTATGCAGTAGAGCGCGTTTGGAGTGTCGGCAGCGGCATGCAGAGGCACTATCCTGTTGGCGCCCAGGATTGCTACATACATCCACTCCCCTGGAGTGTTGCTCGGATGTGGAGGACAGAGACAGGGGCCGGTGCGCGCTTGTGGGATTGCTGCTAGCAACAGCATCGCTCAGGGCAGCGCTAGGGTTTGGAGCGCGCTTGTGGACTCGTTGGCAGCAGCAGCACCAGCAGCAGGACCTTCGTTCCGCACCTGCAGCAGAGGCGCCTATAGATTAATGGCGCCCATGATTGCTGCCACTCCTTTGGAGTGTTGCCCGTATCAGGATGCAAGGGGGGCCTGGAGTGCGTTAAGCCTGCGCGCTTGCCAGCAGCAGCGGCAGCAGCAGCTTTGCCGCACCTAACTGTGACGGCACCATATTGTGGGGCTTGCTGCAACCACCATGGTGCTGAAGTATCGCCCGCGAGCTGAGGGCGGACATGTGTGCTGGAGTGTGATTACAGTCCAGCAGTTGCTGGGACTTCCGCAACTGCAGGGGGAGGGTATCGCAGTCGTCGTAGTGGTAGCTGTAGTCGGGTGGGAATGGGATGCTCTGCCATGGGAGCCGTCGCCAATGATATTGTGTCTATATGCAATATGCTCTGCATGACACACTTTCTGACATACACGCCTTAAAGTCAAGTGCTGATGAATGTATAGCAGCGCGTTGCTCAGCCGCACACGAACCCGGGTTGGGTCTGGGTCTGGTCTACGACCCAGGACTCCGGCAGCGCAGCTGCTTTCAAGTGAGAACGAAGTTGAAGTTGATGCAAAGGTGTTGAAGTTGGAACGGGGTTTTTTTTTGGTGGGTAGCGGGGCGGCAGCAGCGTGTACTGGTGGACGACTGCTCGTTGTCAAGATACCGCTCCATCCGCCACAGCATGGATGACCCCTGCCTGGCGGTGGTGTCATGCATGGCAGCGCACCCTCGCAGCGTCAACATCGCACGATGGGGTCTTCTTGCTATATGTCGTCTGCTGGCGGAGGCTCAACTTGCCGGCGACACAGCGGCCGCTGAGCGCCAGCGCAAGTTCAGGGAGGCGGGAGCGTGTGACGTTGTAGTGGCAACTATGCAGCGTAATTCTTCTGACGCTGTTGTGGCCAGCCATGGCCTACAAGCGATTACGTGCCTTTGTTACCACACTGCTGCCAACGCCACAGCACTTAGAGCGGCGGGAGCATGCCAAGCTGTAGTGGCAGCTATGCGGTGCCATGCCTCTGACGTTGCCGTGGCCCGTTATGGCGCATCAGCGGTTAGGGGGCTTGCCTTTGAGAATGCGGCAAACTGTACAGCACTTGGAGCAGCGGGAGCGTGCCAAGCAATTGCGGTAATACTGCGCAAATTCACCACGGACGCAGAGACACTTCAACTTGCAGCAGTCTCGGTTGTGTTGCTGGCACGATGTCCAGAAAACCAGGCAGCCCTAACGGCTGGCATTTGCGAGGGGCTCGTCAGTGTGCTGCAGGCCAACGTACTACTAGTAGGGCACGAGCAGCTTGTACTAGCAGTGCAGACAGTTCTACTATTGAGCAACGGAAGCGCCGCATACAGGGATCAACTTGGCAAGGCTGATGCATGTCAAGCGTTGCTCGCAGTATCGACCACCATTGGACACGATGCCGACATGCAGTGGCTTCCGCTTGTGGCATTAGCTAGGCTTGCAGAAAATGATGCCAATAGGGAACGGCTTGGCACAGCAGCAGCCTGCAGGGCCGTCATTACAACCATGCAGGCTCACCCAGCACATGAGTCCATACAGAAAGCTGGAGTTCTCTTCATCTCAACGCTCGCCAGCAACAGCAGCACCGCCTGTGCAAGGCTGTGGGAGGTGGGTGTCCGCGAGCTGCTCACAACAGGACCTGGTCTCGAGAGCAGCTGGAAGCAGATGCCGGTGAGTGTCGGCATCGCGCTGACCACAGTGGGGGTACTGTCAGAAGCTCTTCCAAACGGGACTGCCATATCTGGTGACCTGTGCGCTGCGGTAGTGGAGGCAATGAGTGCACATACGGAGGATGCAGCAGTGCAGTCAACCGGGTCATTTGCCATCGCAAAGATGGCATGGGCTGACGGCGCACGCGTGCAGCTGCGCAGGCCCGGGGCGCTGGATGTGCTGGCCGAGGCAATGCGCGCACATCCAGACGACGCGGAGATTCAGGAGTTCGCTACAGCCGCATCGCAGCGCATCCGCTACAACACTGCACGCCTCATCCTGTGGGCCATCCAGCGCTGGTGCCGCGAGCTGCTGCGGCGTGCGGTGTCATATGGCAGCAGGCTACATCAACTTGGCCGTGGACTGCGGCACGAAGCGCATGACCCCGCATGAGTGGAGTCGTGAGTAAAGTCGCTTGCGCGCCACACTGAGGGGACGCACAGAGGAGACGCATCCAATCTACGCAACAGCATACAAGCTCATGTGAGGCGCTGGTGGTGAGTATTCAACAAATTGACAGGTGTGCCTGGCAACGCAGAGGCAGTACAGCAGGCATGCACCGCTGTCATAGTGTCCATGCTGGTGATGAATGCACTGCACGGTACTGTAGTGTGGCGACAATTTTTTGTTTGTGTTTACGAAATGGTTGCTGTGGTCCTATGCTCGTGACATATGTACAATCGCATTGCCTGTGAGGTTTGATCCCATGTGCAGGCGCAGTGACAATGAATTGTGCAACCCACAAGGTGCATGGCATGTGATTTCTGCTTGCATCTACACTTGGTCCAACTGCGCTGTGGCGAGCATGTTGTAAGCATGCAATCGCCACCTTTTTGTTCACTCACGTGCATGTGTGACACAGTGCCGTTGGCCTGAATACAGCACAGGTAGATATTTGAAAGCCTCTGGCATGAAGGAAATGACACAGTACCTTCGCAATGAGGGCGCATGCATCCACCACTGCATGCACAATCGCCTTCCGCCAAGCATGACTTGAGATATCGCGTCAGGTTGCTTGGTCTTTGCGTGCGCTCACATGCTTGCAGACAATGTGGTCTGTTGGCTCGATGCAGCCTCAGCCGAGAGCACACGTGTGCATCAAACACCATGAAAGTCGGTTCTGCGCACACCTGCACGCGACATAGCACTTTCAATGAGGCTGTGCTCAGGCCACGCAAGCATGGACAACCGCTGAGCCATGTTGCATTGTGCTGAGCCATGACACCATATGCTGAGCTGTGTCACCGTGTACTTCAAGTACAAAAGCATGTCGCCTTGAGCGAAGCCGCACCCCATCTGGCTGTTTCACTGATGTATATGTGGTAGGTCACTATAGTGCTTTGATGTCCACATGCCGAGAGTGGCACAGAGAATGGGCAGCCAAAGAGAACGCGCGCTTGCACACGCGATTCACAAGAGCATGGCTATGGCATCCATGACGAGGGCTTCTTGACGTGCCAAGTGGGGACTACACGTAAAGACATCGAGTCTTTAGTAGAGCAGAGAGTTGCCACGCTCACTGACTCAGCAAGAGAAGCATGCGTTACTTGGCCATCTCGCTCTCGACAACACTGGAATCAATGGTGCCACACAAGGACGTGCTGCAAGAGTGCCTGCTCGTAAAAAAAAAGGAGAAGAAACGATGCATTTCACAAACGCAGCGCTTCGCTGCTGCGTTTCACGAAAGAAGCTGGCTTGATCAACGTGGCAGAGGTGCTGTCGCGCTGCACAGGCACCATCAGGAAAATTATAATGCGCTGTACTGATCGGGCATGTTGAGCCGCAGTGCTCAACAAACTTTGTCACCAACCAAGGGGTGAACAAGCAGCGGATGCGTCATTCTGCTGCGGAAGCACGACACACAGCGAGCAACAATCAAAGTAGCTACTAATAGTCGTCTTGCAGCAATGTACAGCATTGAAAAAGCAAACGCTGGCACAGACTTCCGAGCACACATAGAGCGTGTCTGTTACGCAGGAATTACATATGTACATATGTGTGTGTATGTTGCCGTCGCTGGGGAGGGCAGGTACTGCTGATGATGCTCAGTCGCCGCGCACACCCCCTCATCGTCAGAAGCGCGTTTCGAACGGTACACGTGCTAGACGCATTACATCGGTGCCATCGTCACTGCTGCTGCTGCTGCTGCTGCTGCTGCTGCTGCTGCTGCTGCTGCCAATGCTGCCGCCGCCGTTGCCGCTGCTGCTGCTGCCGGCGCTGCTGCTGCTGCTGCTGCCGCTGCCGCCCTCACTGCTGCTGCTGCTGCTGCTGCCGCCGCCGCTGCTGCTGCTGCTGCTGGTGGTGGTGCCAATGCTGCTGCTGCTGCATCACGAATATTGCAAAGGGCACCATGGCAATTCGACGGTACGTGTGCTGGGCGCACTACAAAGGTGTCAAATGTCACCACTTGCTACTGCTGCTGCTGCCACCGTCGCCGCTGCTGCTGCTGCCTCCGCCGCCACCGCTGCTGCTGCTGCTGCTGCTGCAACATGAGTTTCGCAAAGCGCGCCACGGCTATTCAACGGTACGTGTGCCGTACTACACTGGTGTTATTGCCGCTGCTGCTGCTGCTGCATGAGGGCATCGTGCTCGCACGGCAGTTTCGCAAAGTGCGCCATGGCCATTGCAGCCTTGACCTCCGTAATGTTGTAGAGCGGGTTAGTCGGCAGCAGCTCGTTGGCGCTATCGCCGAGAACGCTGGGCGTCTCTGGAGGGTGAACACATGGCGGCACAGGAACGTGACACATGGCGGTCAGTGAGTGTGGGTGACACATGGCAGCACAGAAGCGTGACACATGGCGGTTGGTAAGCGTAGGTAGCACCTGCTTTTCGCGGCAATCACCATTGCGCTGTGAGCACATGCTTGACAAAAGCACATATAACCTGCATATCTTGCAACTGTCACGGGGTTTCCGTCCCTCACGCGGAAGTGAGCAGAGCACAGGAAGGTTACCACATGCACCAGAGCATGGATATGTGAGCACGATCAACCAGCACATGTCGACACTTGCGAGCATGAAACTAGAATCTGCATGTGCCTTTGTGAACACCTTGAAAGTGTCGCAGTGCACATTGCCGATCACTTCTAAACAACATCGCCAAAGTGTACTTCAGACCGCAAGTATGTTTGTGGCATGAATACATTTTGTGGGGCCCGTTGTCGTATCAGTAAAGCCATGATGTGGCCTTGAGAACCGATAAATCCAAGTGATGAAACAATACAAACGCCATTGTCGGACCTGTCAGGCAGTGCTGTGTGACAGAGAGTCCGCTCAGGTTGTAGCATGTGTGGTAGAAGTCTCGCGTCTTGCCGGGCTGCGAGAGAGAAAGCGCGAGAGGGAGGGTTAGGGGTAGGAGCGACAGCGCATTTGTGTTTGTGAAGTAGCACGTGAAGTAGCATAATGCAGGCCTGGTCGCACATGGGTGGAAGGATACAGACATAGTCGCAGGCAAAGTCTATGCCTCAAGTGCTGCAGAGCGGCACTGTCAGTTCTCAAGGCATATTTGAAGTTCACGGTCAGAGCGCACACAATGGATGATCGCTGCTTGGGTGACTTAAGCCAGACCTTGACACGTTCTTGCGCTGTGCAAACAGCAACGCTGACAGTGAGGGGCCATCTCCACTTGAGCAGGGCCACTCTAGTTCGCACCATAACCCCCACTGCCTAACCCTGACCCTAACCCTAACCCTAACATGACCCAACTCTAACCGTATTCACTAGACCAAACCTTCAGCAGCCGTGCTCACCTTGTCTCTGAGTTCCCCCCTCCGGCTGCTGTGCGCACAGCAGTGCGCAGCGGTGCAGGTGAAGCTGGTGCTCATGCCCCTCCAACCCTAGCCTAGGGCTACCCTTAACCCTAAGCAGCAGCGCTCACCTCGTCTCAAAGCCCGCCCTCCAATTGCTGCATGCATTGCCACACGTAGCGCTGGGCGTCACAACGTTACCACCTAAACCCTACCACAACCCCAACAACCAAACCCTGAGCAGCAGCGCTCACCTTGTCTCTGAGGCCCCCATCTGGCTGCTGCGCATACAGCAGCACGTTGCGCTGGAGGTCACAAACGTTACTGCCTGATTCTAACCGTAACCCTTACCATTACCCCTACTGCCGAATTCCAACCCTTACCCTACCATCACCCCAACTCTAATACTATAACCAAACTTTCAGCAGCCATCCTCGCCTTGTCTCGGAGCCTGCCCTTCAACTGCTGCGCGCAAAACAGCACGTAGCGCTGGAGGTCACTAACCTTACTACTGTATCTAATTGCAACCCTAACTCTACCAAAACCCCAACAACCGAACCCTAACCCTAACCCTACCATAACTTCAACTCTTTCCCAGTAACCAAACCTTCAGCAGCGCTTGCGCACCTTGTCTCGCAGCCCGCCCTCCGGCTGCTGCGCACAGAGCAGTACGTAGCGCTGCAGGTCGCGCTGATTGTAGGCAAGCGCGCCGCTGTGCACGCCCGCTGGCGACACCATGTGCATGAACGTGGTCACGCCATCGGCCCCCATTTGCTCCTCTGCAGGAGGCGATCACCCCGCAAACAAGGCAAAGAAAGTCAGCATACACAAACTAGGGCTAAGGAAGTAAGCATATACATGAACTTCATTACGAAATGGCGCTGCATTTGTGCCGCCTGCCCGCTGCCGACACCATGTGCATGAACGTAGTAACACCGTCTGCTCCCATCTGCTCCTCTGCACGACAGCAGGACAGAGAGGGGGTACAGTCAGCACACACACTTTTATCACCAGGGCTGGACCCACTTGGTGCATGTAATATATAATGAATTCATGGGTGAAACGGGCACACACAGGTTGGCGTGCATGGGTTTCAGTGGGTACCCCCAAGTAGGTGCATGAAGGCAGTCCCGTCGTCTGTCTGCCCCCATCTGCTCCTCTGCAGGAGGCGATCACCGCAAAGAAGGGCAAAGGAAGTCAGATTCCACAAATTCCATTGCGGGACGGCGCTGCATTTGCGCCGTCTGCTCCTCTGTGCAGGCCGACGCGTATGTGTCCCTCAAAAAAAGAAACGCCACTGTATGAAGCGCACACCGCCATACGGTACCATTCTCCAGGAGCCATGATACACTTTGTTTTCGGCATGCATGCATAGCATGGGTGGTGACGTCCGCCTCTCCAGTAAACGCCTCCGCATACTTGGGTTAGGGTTAGGGTTAGGTCAAATGCGCCCCCTCCAATCGTACTCCAATTTGTACCATGGTATGTACTGTGGTTCTGAACTCTCCACGTTGCTGGCGCCGTATCGCGCGCATCGCACCGAGGAGCGTCACCTCTCCAATGCGCTCCGCGCAGATGACCTCCGGCATACTATTATCATGTACTTCAAGAAACATGAATGTGTGCCCAGCACTACAGCGTGTAAGACTATGGTAAAGTACCCTGGAGTAAGCTCTTACCTGGCTCAGGTCGCGCCTCCCCCCGCATAGCCCCCCCCCCCCCCGAGGACCGTCACCTCCCTAATGCGCCCCCTGCGCACGTACTCCAGCATACTGTTATCACGATACTTCAAGAAGCACACAGTATCTGGCCCTGGACTGTCGCCTTGCTCGGGCCTGATTGACCCCCTCTTTTCCCCCCCTGAGGAGCGTCACCTCCCCAATGCGCCCCCTGCGCACAAATTCCAACATACTGTTATGGCACTTCAAGAAGCACAACTTTACCTCCCCAAGCATACATGGGACTTCAGGAAGTATGACGTTACCTGGCTCTGGACTTTCGCCGTGCTCCGGCCTAATCGCCCCACCTTCTTTTCCCCCCCTGAGGAGCGTCACCTACCCGATGCGCCCCCTGCGCACATACTCCAGCATAATGTTATCATGGTACTTCAACAGCTCAAAATTACCTGGCTCTGGACTTTCGCCGTGCTCTGGCCTAATCGCCCCCCCCTCTTTCCCCCCCCTGAGCAGCGTCACCTCCCCAATGCGCCCCCTGCGCACGTACTCCAGCAGCGCCAGCGTGCCCCCCTGCCAGAATGAGTAGCAGCCATCGACAAGCTTGTTGGTGCGCCCCTGAAAACCCCCTTCCAGGCGCATCTGGCGGTGGCACAGCCACCACTCCAGGGAGTCCAGCCGGGCGTCGCTGCATAATAGAGGGATGCACACACAAGAGCATGAGACAAGTCGCTTGACGGTGAGATGCATGAGAGAACCGTGCAAGCGCGCATGCGCACTGCGTGCAGTGGCGCCAGCGCTACTAGGTCATGTATCAGTTGCTGAGCACTGGCGGTGGCACAGCCACCATTCCAGGGAGTCCAGCCGCGCGTCGCTGTGTAAAAGAGGGATGCACACGTACACGCAAAAGTATGTGATGGCCCTGGAAGCGCACACGCGTGCAGCAGTGTGTTCGAGGAGAGTCACAATTAATGACTTTATCAATTGTTTATCAATTGTTGAGCGCTGACAGCCACCACTCCACGGAGTCCAGCCGTGCGTCGCTGCGCAATAGAGGGATGCACACACACGCACGCACACATGCACACACACGCACACAAGAGCATTAAACAAGTTGCTTGTCGCTGAAATGCATGGAAGCGCGCGTGAGCACTGTGTGCCATGTTATCAGCGCTGATAGTCATGGTATCAGTTGCTGAGGTCATTGGTGTTACAGCCACCACACTCCAGAGAGTCCAGAACGGCGTCGCTGCGAAGTAAAGGCATGCACACACACACGCACATAAGTTTATGGCCTGCATGTATGTAGGTCTTACACCGGTGCGAGGCTCAGTCGCCATGCTGGGAGGAGAGAACCTTCACAAGAGCATGGGACGAGCCGCTTGACGGTGAGATGCTCAGTAGATGCATGAAAGCGCGCGTGCGCACTGCGTGCAGTGGCAACAGCGCTCGTAATCATGGTACCGGTTGCTGAGCGCTGATGGTGGCACGTCACCACTTCAGCGAGTCGAGCCGCGCATTGCTGCAATGTGGACACACACACGAACGAAACACACACAAAGCAAGAGATGCACAGTTATAACTGCGGAAGTGCAAAATGGGTTAGGGCTAGGACTAAGCCTGACCTCAACCCTGAGACAGCAGTCGATGCTGCCTGTTTCAGCTTTGCCGTTGTGATGGAAGAGCACTAAGCTTGCAAGAAGCCCCCTCGTTGAGTGTGCACGCTGTTGCGATGTTAGTGCGGCAGTGCTCGCATCACACGTCACAGCAACAGAGTTAAGGAGGAGCGTCGCACTTGCAGTAAGCCAACCGCTGACAATCGCATCAACATCAACAGCCAAGTGAGCACCCCATTGAGGCTGCAAGTTTCTTCCTGAGTCATGTCCGCCTCACCTGCTTCTCCATGTGTAAGACAACAAATCCTGCAACAGATCCTGCCACTCACCTCGCGCGCCCGAGTATACCCAGCGTGGCAAAAGCGCAAAACGCGTAGCCCCCGTGCGCCTCGTTCCCCGGCTCCCCCCCGAACCCCCCCTCGTACGTCTGCGCCGCCAGCACATACTCCGCCACCCCCTGCACCAGCTCTGGGGTCAGGATGTTGAGCAGTGCTGCAATGGAGATCACCGTATAGGTGCCCCGAACATCCACCTCGCCGTCCTCGTGCATCCTGAAGCCCCCGCTGGGGTGCTTGATGGACGTGAAGAAGCGGTACAGCGCGGAACGATCCACGGCGCTGTAGGCAGCCTCTGTGCCCAGCAGCAGCAGCGTCAGCACCGCTGCGTAGGTGGGAGCGCAGTGCGCCAGTTGCTGGGGGCCCCCGCCGAACCCTCCCGTGGGCTGCTGGCAGCTGGCCAGTGTGGCTATGATGGCTGCGTCATCATCTGAGCGCAGGGCATTGAGCAGATCCAGGGAGTGGGTGATCCAGTAGATGATCCAGGGTCGGCTGGCGTCGAGTGCGACAAAGCCCGCTGGCAGCACCTTCAGCCCTTTGCGCAGATAGGCAATGTGCTTGGCTCTCATGAGCACGATGTCGCCGGACTCGTTCAGAATGCCCCTGTTCTGGAATTCCAGCACCTCCTGATCCGAGAGATCGTCCATGTGCAGTGGTAGCATGCTCACGGTGCAGGTGCGCTCGCACTCCGCTTGATCCACTGTGGTGCGGGTGGGGCAGCCATCTGTCTGCACCTCCAGTCGCTTGTAGTACTCCTCCATGGCGTTTTTCGGTCAGCACACCAGGTGTGATTCTATATCACAGCACGGGTCCAGCAAAAGACACAGTTTCTCTTTCAGGTTTAACTTCAACTGCGTTCGTAACTGTAAAACGGATCCGGAGGCAGAGGCGAGCTGGAGTGCGGACGGTACTGAGCAGGTCGCGGACGCGACGAGCACAGAATGGCGACAGCTACTCTTAGCCATCGATATGTCTTTGGATTGGCCGGCAAAGTTTCAGGTGAAGTCGATGCCTGTACCATCCGACTACTTGCACTTGGGCATTTTCTCTCACTTAGATTGTGGCTGGCGTCCCTTGCGGGTTCCATGTGACTGAATTAGCTTTATTGGCTGGCGTGCAGCGGAACACATGCTGGTGTTCCAACAACGATCTAAACTTTGATGAGTGCTGTTATTTGGAGTGTGCCCGAGAATCTGTGCGTGAAGTTGACCCGCAGTGGACAGGCAGGCTTACCACCGATAGCTCATACAAGCGGCTGCAAAGAGAGCCTGGACAAGGGTTGGTGGCGCTGGTCACACCCAGGGTGATCTTACACGAGCATGTTCGTTTGATGTTGCACGCCCATCGCTTCTACAGGCAATGCAGCGTTCATGGATGCTGGCACGGTGGTGTACGTGGCTGGCCACTGCGTGGTGGTACACACGATTGCCGACAGGAAGCAGAGGTTCATACCGGCCAGCGAGGGGGGGGAGGGGATTACAGCCATGGCCCTGTGCCCCAGTGGAAGGTACGGTGGCTCTGTGAGGCATATGTGCAATGGGCTAGGCCCCTCATCAAGCAGCCTGACTGCAAGTTGGTGCAACTTGAAGTTTAATCGCAGTGCATTGATGCCTTGCCGGTTGGCGGCATGCCATAATAGCACGGTGATATGTCTGTGCTAGGCGCAGCAACAGGTCATGCGGTCGTTGTCGCGTATGCCTGCTACATCTGGCGCGTGGCTGAGCAATGTCACGGACGTCTTTAGACTGGACGACTTTGCCCCTAGTGCAGCTGCATGGCCGCGTACGCCGTGAAGCGCAGGAAGAGATATGCTACTGACAGAAACGAGCAGCTCATTGGCAGTGCTGCTCAACCTAATGGCGAAACGCGCATGAAAGTGACATCTTGAACTTCAGCTTCACGCTCCACCTGGATTGACTCATGCTGAGATGGACGGGACAGTGCCGATTCTCAGCGTGTACTTGTGGACTTGGATTACCAAAGGCCCAAGGGAGGCCGGGTTGCCTATGCAATCGAGAAGTTTGCGTCAACGCAGCAGTCTAGTCTGCACTGCGCCTTAGGAGCTCAGCATGTACAAGTTCAGCTGATTCAGAAGCTGATTGCATGCGCTCATCCGGCACGGCCATGCAGCGTATAACCGCACCCTGTGCAGCAGATGGCCTTAAAACCTGGGTCAGACGACAACGACGCATCAGGCGATGTCTCCAAGCGCAGCAGAACACCTCCAGGGCTCCACCAAATGCCCCCATTTGACCACTTCTCTCACCAGCCTCAAACAAGGGCTGGATGTCTGACCCCTTGACATAAGAGGTCTCCAACCGTTGCGCCATTGCCGCTCTGCGGGTTTCCGGCCATTGCGGAGGCTGGTGACCGCGCGGTAACCCTAACCCTAACCCTAACCCTAAGCGGCCTAACCTAACCCTAACCCTAACCCTAACACCTCGAGCTTAGGTTAGGGTTGGGGTGAGGTTGACATTAGGCTCAGGATTAGGGCTGGGGTTAGGGCCAGCTCACAAACGTCAACACATCACTTCGCCTCCGCCCTTAGAACGGGGGGCTGTATACGCCCCCCCACCCAGCTGCACACTCAAAGTTCAACACGCGCTGCTGCCGCTGCATCTGCAGGTTTGTGGCCATAGCGGAGGCGGGAGACCGCGCGGTGGAACGTACCTCAAGCTTGCCACAAACTGACCCGCTTTGACCACTTCTCGGCACCTTCAAACAGGGGGTTATATGCACCCCCAACCACCCTCACGCAAGTTATCCCCGCAATCTGTCGCAACTGCCGCTCTGCAGGTTGGTGTTCATTGCGGAGGCGGGAGACCGCGCGGTGGTGAGCCTGTACGACTCATCACTATGCCTCAGCCGTTTAAAATTGGGGGCTGTACAATGTATACGCCCCCCGACCCCTGCGCTTTCAAAACTTGACCTTTACTGAGCGCTGCTGCCGCTGCATCTGCAGATTTGTCGCCATTGCGGAGGCGCTAGACCGTGCAGCGGTGAGCCTGTACGACCTGCGCACGCTGCCCCTTGGGACTGCCCCACTAACCCTGAGCATTACACTAAGATTGAAACGGCCGCTCACCTTAAATGCAGGTTTGTGGCCATCGCGGAAGCAGGCGACCGCGCGGTGGTGAGCCTGTACGACCTGCGCACGCTGCGTAAGCGCAAGAGCGTGGCGGCAGGGGAGGGGGACGGGCGCGAGATACTGAGCGTTGCATTCAGTCATGACTCACAGTTACTGTTGACGCTGGGCGGGCCACCGACCTGGTGAGCACTGTTGCATACTTCAATTTTACATTCTTTGAAGTAGTTCACTTCAACTTCGCAGTTTTAGGACGGGCGCGAGATACTGAGCGTTGCCTTCAGTCACGACTCAGTTGCTGTTAACGCTGGGCGGGCCGCCGACAGGGTGAGTCATATACTTCTGCTTCAATTTTGAAGCATTGACTCTGTCATTTACACTTCAATTTTGAGGTAGTAAATGCGACAAGTAGATAGTTAGCGATGCCTTCAGTCATGACTCGCAGCTGCTGTTAACGCTGCGGCCACCCACCTGGTGAGCGCTATCACATGCTTCAATTGTGCTTAGTCACTGCATTCACTTTTGCAGTAGTATGAAGGCGATATTGAGTGTTGCCTTCAGTCATGACTCGCACCTGCTGTTGACGCTGGGCGGGCCACCGACGTGGTGAGCGCTGTCACGTACTTCAATTTTACATACTTCAGAAGTATTATACTTCAATTTGAAATTTCGCAGTGGTATGCATGAGTGCGATACTGAGCGTTGCCTTCTGCCTGGGCGGGCTGCCTCAGCGAGAATAAATAAAAAGTCATTATAGCGCATGGTGACGGCACTATGTGAGTACTCTCGTTGCAAGGATCTGTATGCAGCAGCGCCATTCGCGACAGCGCTCTGCGTGCAGCCATGCAAAAGTGGCAACGGCTCGCGCTGAGCACTGCTGACCGCGTTTGACCACACCATACGTACCTACCACTTTTGAAGGATGACATAGCAGCGCCTTTATGGTCCGGCGCGTGAGACGGCACACGGCGCCTGCAGTTGTGCAGAAGCTTACGCTGAGCACTGTAGTCTCACGGCGCGCTTAAGCTGAGTACTAGTATAGCGCATGTACGCTGAGCGCTGTCACAGCGCATGTATGCTGAGCACTGTCGCAGCGTATGTGCGCTAAGCGGTGATGCCGCGCCCTCATGCTGAGCGCTGTGACGACACACGAACGCCGAGCGCTGCTGCGGCATTGCGCTGTGAGCATCTCTTCTTCTTCTGAGCGCTGCAACATTGCCAATGCTGAGCGCTGTGTGACGGTCTGCTCAACGCTGAGCGCTGCCACGGCGTGCAGGCAACTGACGATCCGCGCATGGGCGAAGGCGCGCTATTTGTCTTCTGGGCTCTGCAACATTGCCTACGCCGAGCGCTGCAACGGTGTGATGTGGTGTGTGTGCTGAGCGCCTGAGTGTTGTGATTGCGTGCAGGCAACTGACGATCTGGGCATGGGCGAAGGCGCGTGAGTGTGGTGGTTTTTTTTCTTCTGAGCGCTGCAACATCGCCAGTGCTGAGCGATGTAACGGTGTGATGGTGTGTGTGCTCACACTGAGCGTTGCATTTGCATGCAGGCAACTGACGATCTGGGCGTGGGCGAAGGCGCGTGTGGTGGCGTCCGCGAGCGCGTGCGAGGGCGCGCCGCACACCCCCATCAACGACTGCTCCTTCAGGTACTTGTGACTCATGAGTCGAAGTCTTACTCATCAACGACTGCTCCTGCATGCACCCATAAATGACTGCTCAATCAGGTACTTGCGACTCGCGAGTCAATGTCTTCTCGGAGTTGAAATAATCTTTTCTAACTCATGTGTAGCACCCCCGTCAACGACTGCTTGTTCAAGTCCTTGTGACTCGTGATTTGGGATTCAGAGTTCTCAACTCTGATTGTGTGTCAAGCTCTTGCTGTAAGTCAGACTCTTTCTACAAGTCAAACTCTTTATGCATATCCCGTCAACGACTGCTCAGTCAGCATGCCACGCTATAGTATACTACCATCAGCGCCTGCTCTTTCAGGCACTTGTGACTCGCAAGTTCCATTCCTTGTAGTTGAATTGGGCCTGAACTTCCATGTGCCTCGAATCTATACTTTGACATCAAACGCGCTTGGAGCCGTAAATATACATCTTCGCCAATGATATGTGAGCCAGACCGTGCTGTTGTCATCATGGAAGTACGTAATATGTGTGTCCTGTCGCCACCTGTAGGTGGCCTTGATATTTTTCATGTGAAACTCCAGGCATCCTTCTCATCCCCGCATGCTTTCTGAGGAACTGGCTCGCTTCAGCAATGGCGCCGCTTTGAAGCAGCATGCTCAAATTGCTTGAAGAGTTCACTCTTGCTTCAAGAGTTGACTCTCCGCTGGAACCCTGTACCCGTGAGGCCTGTGCCCCCTGCTTCAACAGCAGACACTCCGCTGGGACCGCAAAGCAGGATGGTCTTGCCGCGAAAGGTGGCTCTCCGCTGGTACCCTGTTGCAACAGCTGACGTGCCGCTGGACTGGAAAAGATGCCCTGTCACCACATCAAACTTCAAAAGTTGACTCCCCCTCGACCAGAAACGCCTGTAACCTCATCTGCGCTGCGCTTTCATGCGTGCCCTCGCAGCCCATTGGACACGTCGCTCCTGTGCACAACCATTGGGGGGTCCCTGCGGTTCTACAGGTTCGCCGACAACGAGGTGGGTGTCCGTGCGCTGCTGTTGAGCAATGCTGTTTGTGCAAAGCCCGCGCGATGCTACATAGCTGCTGAGCAATGCTGCTCGTGCAACGCCGCTGTGCAACGCGGCCTGTGCAAAATGGCTGCGTTGCTGAGCAGTGCTGCTCCCTGAATGTCGCTGAGCGATGCTGCTCAGCAGTGGGTTCGTGAGCGTTGCTGCTTGCGGGAGTGCCTTGGCTTGCCAATGTTGGACGCAATGTAAAAGTTGGAATGCGCCCTAGCAGATGCCGTTCTCGCTCTCATGCGGATGTTTTACACAGAGTGGCCACTACACCAGCCAGCACATGTCGCTCTTAGGGTTAGCCTGACTCTAACCCTAACCCTCGTGCTGCTTCACGTCTGCTTGGAAACGTAGATTGCTTGGAGCTCAACCTGAGCATTGTTGTGTGAATTTCCGTATGCACCAGTGAGGCCACGTCTGCATGCATCGCACACAAATGGCAGCTACATCGTCACCAGGACCCGTTGCGCCAGCTCTCACTACCCAGACGTGAACCTCGGGTTGAAGTACTCCCGATCGCTCAACTGTCGGAAAGCAATCTTCCCTCAAGACGAAGTATGTTTTCTGTTGACCATTCCAAGAATGGGTCGCAAAATGCGACAGCTGCACTAGGGACGGACATAGTTGACTGCAGCAAAAATGCTTTGTTGCCCCTTGTTACTCCCAGTAGGTGCGCGCAGTGCCAGCAGCACACACAAACAGTCACGGCAGTTTCGTTTCACCGCAAATGGTGCTGGCGACTGCTTCGTCAATGGGCTCTCCATGTCAAAAAAACACCACTTAATAGATGGAGGGACTCAACTGCGATGACATTGCTGTGTTGCCCCCTGTTAATCCTTGTAGGTGCGTGCGATGCCGGCGCCGCGCACCGACGGCAGTTGCGGCAGTTACGTCTTCACCGTGCACTGCGGACTTAGGCACCGCAAAACCCACTTCAAAACATGCTTTCTTGGTTGACCCATAGAATGTTCCGATCCTTCCAAGTTCTTCACAGAAGGACGTACTTGACCGCAACAACAATGCTTTGGCACCTCCTGTTACCGATGTAGGTGCGCGCGATGCCGGCGCCGCGCACCGACAGTTGCGCCTTGACTGCGCACAGTGCTCGCTTTTCAGTCGACTGTTTCAGCAAAGGGCTCTAAATGTCATAGACATCACTATAAATGGACGTACTGAACTGCAACGACGACGCTTCGTTGCCCCTTGCTGCCGCCTGTAGGTGCGCGCGATGCCGGCGCCGCGCACCGACATCAGCCCCATATTCACCGCGCACTGCTGGCTGCGCGCGCCGTCTGACTGCGTGGTCGCGGGCACCGAGACCGGAGCGCTGCTGCTTTTTCGCGGCGGCGAGCTGCTGTGCACCATGGACCCCATCACTGGCAGCACAGGTATGTTCTGCGCAGGAATGTGTTGCAATGAATTGGCGCTCAGGGCACAAAAACGCCCAGATCAGTGAGGTCAGGCTTGCCTTGTATTGGGCGGCGAGCTGCTGTGCACCATGGACCCAATCACTGGCAGCACAGGTATGTTCTGCGCAGGAATGTATCTCTAATCACGTCTAGCTCACGGCGCGAAAACGCCTCCAAGGCTTTGAGGTCAAGCTTGCCTCAATGTACTTCTTTTAAGTTGAAACAAAATTAATTATTACTCTTTTAAAATTAATCCTAGACCGGAGCGCTGCTGCTGTTCCGCGGCGCCATGGGCCCCATGACCGGCAGCACAGGTACTGCCACTATGCGGAAGTGTATACGTGGAGGTAAGTGTGCAGTTGCAATTGGATGCCATTACTTATGGCAGCAAGCTGCTGTGCACCATGGACCCAATCACCGGCAATACAGGTGCCCTTCGCAGTTGCGTGATTGCTTCTGTAAGGAATTTGCGCTCAGGGCGCCAAAACGCCCCCAAACTTTTGAGGCCAAGCTTGCCTTTTAAGATGTACTCCTTGGTAATTCTAGACCGGCGCGTTGCTGCTCTTCCGGGGCGGCAAACTTCTGTGCACCATGGACCGCATCACTGGCAGCACAGGTGCCCTTCGAAGTTGCCTGAATGTTTTCTAATGAAGTCGCGCTGAGTGCGCAAGAACGCCCCCGAGGGCTTTGATTGAGGCCAAGCTTGCCTTAATGTACTCTTTAATTTTACTCAAAATTCTACTACTCTGTATTAATTCTAGACCGGCATGCCCAGCACACCAATTTGGCTTCGCGCATTGTGTTCGTGAACAAGTGTTTGAACGTAGAGCTACCCGCATTGCTGCACGCACACCCCAAGGTGCCCGGTTGTTTCCCCCTGATTGCAGCGCCACCAGTAAAACAATCAGGTGCGTGTAGCGCAGCAGAAGCGGCAGCGCCGCCGCCACTGCAGCCGCCGCCGCCGCCGCCCCAGCAGCAGCAGCACATGGCCGCACTAAAATCACGCCATCGATCGACACCAGCGCAGCGTCCGGCATGCAATCACCTTCAGCGCTTGCAAATTGCCCCTGGCGCTGCTCGCATCTATCTGCACGTAAATCCTTTCTCCAATACACCTCCGCCACGCCGCACCACCGCCGCTCCGCAGACGCCGCAGCAGCGCCAGCCGCGAGCAGCAGCGGCAGCGTCGGCAGCAGCGGCAGCGCTGCCGCCGCCGCAGCGGGCGGCGCCGCCGTCACAGCGCTGCTCAGCAGTAGCACGGGCTTCGTGGCCGCGTTTTCGGACGGATCGTACCGCGTCCTGGCGCTGGTTGCGGATACATATTCGCACGCTGGCGCGAAGGTGCCGGTGTTCACGGTGATGCGGTCGTGGCGCGGGGAGGGGGCGGGGGCGGGGACGTGCCTCGCGCTGTGCCCCAATGAGGAGCGCCTGTGCGCGGCGACCAACCAGAATCAGGTACTTCAAGTTGAAGTATGTACTTCAACTTCAATCAAATACTTCAAGTTGAAGTATGTACTTGAAGTACATGCTGTTTCCAGTGGTAGCATCATCTAAGTTCAAGCGTTCATGGTGATGCGGTCGTGGCGCGGGGAGAGGGTGGGCGCGGGGACGTGCCTCGCGCTGTGCCCCAACGAGGAGCGTCTGTGCGCGGCGACGAATCAGAATCAGGTACTTCAACTTGAAGAAAGTATGTACTTTGAGTTGAATTTCATACTTCAAGTTGAAGCATCATGTGAGCTAAGTGTTTTCGTCATGCTCATTAGTGGAGCGTGAGGAGGGGGCGGGCGCGGGCACATGCCTCGCGCTGTGCCCAATGAGGAACGCCTGTGCGCGGCGACCAGCCACAACCAGGTACTTCAAGTTATATTCCAAGGTGAACTGCAAGGACTCATGAGACAGGTACTTCAATAACTATGTGTATTGTAGCTGTATTTGTGGGGCGCGGGGACGTGCCTCGCTCTGTGCCTCGACAAGGAGCTTCTCTGCACAGCGACCAATCAGAACCACGTACAGTTCTAGTTTAAGTGCTCTGTGCATTTTGCCATTATGGCACTCTTGTCCAGTCTCGCGCCCGTGCGCCGTGACCAATCAGAATCAGGTGACTGCTTCCGCCATACTTCAAAAAAAAGTGCATTAAAAGCGTTTGAATGGTGCTACAATGTGGCTTTACTTCCTTGGTCGCCTTCCAAGCGCGAGAGTGCGCAGTCATTGCTTGGGTCAGGGTTAGGCTTAGGGTTAAGGTAAGGTCACGGACGGGGCTAGGGCAGGCGGCGAGGCAAGAGATATTTATGCTTGTTTGTTCTGCTTTCATCATGGTACTATCTAGACTCCTTCGTTCCAATATTGTTCTACATCACATTCGCTACATAGCTCATAGCATTTGAATTTCAACGTTTCAACACACGCTGCCAACCCCCCTCCCCTACCTTGTTCTGCACTTGCCTGCGCCACAGCTGTACATGAGCGCTGCCAAACTCTGTCCAATACCTTCTTTCCCGTGTTCGCCTGTGCCGCAGCTGTGTACTTGTCATGTGCATTTGCCAATGACAATTCGTAACCGACTTCGTGCAACTGCACCTCGCGTTCTTTGCGCCCACAGCTGTATATGACCGTGGTGACGGGCCATGTTGTCAGAGACGAAGACTGGCAGCCAGTGAGTGCGTCATTCCACGGCCCTGGCGGCATTACGGGCCTAGACGTATGCGAACGAAAGGTGAGATCTAGTCATCGCTTCGCACAGCTGCAGTTGTGCCTTGTTGCTATTGGGTCCCAACTGTGAGCGGAAGGCAAGGAGCGTTGCAGCAACGCTCCGCAGCAGTGCTCTGAAAGTGCTGATTTCAAAAAGCGCGTCCCTCCATGGCCGCAGCGGCATCACAGGGCTAGACGTATGCGAGCGAAAGGTGAGTGCTGCCGGTCCTTGCTTCGCTAGCTGCAGCAGTGCCCTGCAGCAGTGCTTTGAAGGTGCTGATCTTGACGTTTACCCTAACCAGGCGCATCCCTTCCACAGGCCCGGTGGCATCAAAGGGCTGGATGTATGCAAACAAAAGGTGAGATTTTGTAATCGCTTCGCACAGTCGCAGCAGCCCTGCAGCAGTACTTTGAAGGTGTTGGGTTTCAAATGTGAGCGGAAGGCAAGTAGTGTCGGTCATCGCTTTGTTAGCTGCAGCAGCGCTCCGCAGCAGTGGTATGAAGGTGCTAATCTCAACCCTCACCCTCACTAAGCGCATCCCTTCCATGGCCTTGGCGGCATCACAGAGCTAGATATATGTGAACGAAAGGTGAGCAGAATTGGTCATCGCTTCGTTAGCTGCAGCAGTGCTGTGCAGAGTGCTTGTTGAAGGTGCTGGTTTCAACCCTGACCAGAGTGATCTCGTTTTCCATGGCACCGGCAGCATCACCAGGCTAGATGTCTCTAAAAAAGGCCCGTGACGCGTCGGCGACCCTAACCTAACCCTAAGCTAGGGTTGACACTCAGTAGACCAACTATGTAGGTAGGCATTCATGGCCCCAGCAACGTCACAGGGCTAGCCGCGTGCGTGCAACTGACAGGCGAGCGTCGGGCCGCCATATGTGACTGCTTCATGTGGCCGCAGCAGTGCTCTGCAGCAGTGTTGCGCATGCTCGGTCTCGATGAGCGCGCTCTGTGCTTAGGGCTATGCTTGCACGCCCCGCCTAACCCTAACCCTAACCCTAACTTCAAATCTGCAGTGCGCAGTCGCTCGTGCCAACGAGCTCCATTGGCACTTGCAGCAGGTTTGGCAGTTACAGCAGCGCGCAGCGTGGCTGGACAGCGCTACCAACACAATTGAGCGTGTTCAGTCTTCCAGTGGCAGCTGCTCAGCTTCTTCCGTCATGCCGAGCTGTCTGTGCTGCTCCTTGGCGCCTTGCACAATTTCTAAACCTCGTGCTGCCTCGTCTGTCTGAGGCATCATTCAAGCGTGCAGTCAACGTCACATCTCAATGAGCGCGGCTCTGCACGTATGTATAGCTAGGGCTGGATTCTCACGCGCGCTCCGCCTTGCGATGCGCTGCTCACAGTCCCTTGTGGCGACGAGCTCTCTGGACCGCAGCATCCGCATCTGGAACTTTTCCGAGCACAGACTGATCCTGGCGCGTTCTTTTGCTGAGGAACCGTTCAGCCTGGCGCTGCACCCCTCTGGGCAGCATGCGGCGGTCGGCTTCAGCGACAAGCTGCGCCTCATGCACATACTTGTGGATGACTTGCGGGCGTACAGGCAAGAGTGATACATTTCTACATACTAATATACTCCATTGTATATTTCATGAAGTATGCAAGGGCTGATTTCAAGTGTAATACATACCGTATGGCGCTGCGCCGCTCCGGGCAGCACGCGGCAGTTGGCTCTAGCGACATGCTGCGCCTCATGCACATGCTGGTGGATGACCTCTAGGCCCACAAGCAAGAGCGTGTAGCTTAAATATATATATTGTGGTGGACAATTTGCGCGTATGCAGGCAAGAGCAACAACAGAGAGTCATACATGTATGTATACTAAAATCACATCTGGGGAACTAACCTGCCCTGAAGCACCAGGTCTCATCGCAGCCAAACACTGTGCATCCCCGCTTTTGACCCTCGAGAAATGAAGTAATGCGCCGATTGCTGCTGCGGGAGGCTACGTATCACGCGGTGCCTCGGGGATTTGCACCTACTTCAAATTTGCAGTAGGCAGGATGGCCGGCATCACGCAATACCAATGACAACTGCAACTGAGTGTACCCCGGCTCTCAAGCTCCTGGCAGATCAACAAAGGGCTGATTGAGGGTTAGGGTTAGGGTTAGGCGCTGATCTCTGTAGCAGGGAACAGCAGTGGCGTGAGGTGTGGGGAAAACCTACAATCACCCGCTTTGTTATCGGCATATCTCAATGGCGAGACCGCTGCGCTGATCACTGGTGCAGGGAACTGCCTATCCACAAGGCGCAGTTCAGCACGCGTGAACAGTTCAAAGTGGTCCATTACCTACATGCCTCATATGACTAAACCGCTTGCGGTGATCACTGACGCAGGGAGCTGCCGATCAAGCAGTGCCGCGAAGTGCGGTTCAGCACGGGGGGGCAGTTTATTGCAGCTGTCAGCGGCAACATGATCTCCCTTTACGACTTCTATACGCTCGACAAGCTGGCGGAGCTCAGGGGGCACAACGGCAAGGTATGTACACATATTCGACCGTCCTTCTGACCTCAATGCCCAAGACTGAAGTAGAAGTAGTGATCTAGACTGGAAACAACATGATCTTTACGACTTCTATAGCTCGACAAGCTGGCGGAGCTCAGGGGACACAACGGAAGGGTATGTACTCCTGACCCTAATCCTGGTTGTGATCACAACCCTGATGTTAGGGTTAGCTCGACTTCTGCACGCTCGACAAGCTGGCGGAGCTCAGAGGGCACAACGGCAAGGTACGTACTTGAAGTATACTTCTTCAACAACTCTGAGCTCAATCCTATGAGACAAACCTAGTGTAGAAGCACTACTTAGGCAAGGGTTGGGCTCATGGTCTATTCACTCGACAAGCTGACAGAGCTCAGAAGCCACAACGGCAAGGTGGGTGCTTGAAATATACATCTTCAACCGCAACTCTTACCTCAACTCTAACATTACTTCTGCACGCTTGACAAGCTGGCGAAGCTCAGGGGGCACAACGGCAAGGTATGCACACACTCCTAGCCCTAACCCTTACTCCGATTCTACCTGCCATGTCAATTGATTGTAGGTCATGCCAATCGAGTGTAGGGTAGCTCAAGGCCTACACACTCGACAAGCTGGCGGAGCTGAGGGGCACAAAACTACGCACACAATCCACATTTTCCAACTTCCATCAAAACCCCAAGTTTAGGGTTAGCTCGAGGCACGCGCTTCAGGCCAGGGACACGCATGGCATCGCATGCGCACCCGTTAGCACTACTATAGCAGCCGTAGTACTACTATAGCAGCCGCTGCTTCCACTTCCACGATGTGGCGCGAATACTGCGGTAGAATGCTCCACACTAACCCTAACCCTAACGCTAACCCTCGTACGCTGGCAAGACCACGCAGACAGACCTGACCCTGACCCTATCCATCGCAGACAGACCCGACCAACGACCCTATCCCTAACCCTAACCTAGGGATCTGACAGGTCCACAGTGTGTGATGGGATAAGAACGATGAGCGGCAGACACCTAACCCTACGGTGACGATCAGCCAAACCCTAAGTAAACAGTTCGTTCTGTGTACGATCGCTGCGCTGCTACCTACTTTATTAGGGTTAGACTTAGGGTTACGCCTAACCCTAACCTTGACTCTACTCCCAGCTCTGACCCTATCACCGCAATGCACTCCGCTTCGCGCACCCTGACACAGCACGCAACATGTGATTCATGTCCTCCCTTGCTTGTAGGCTTACCCCTACCCTAACCCCCAACTCTTGCTTGTTGCTCACTGGCAGGTGCGCAGCGTGCGTTGGGAGAAGAACGATGCGCGGCTGGTGTCGTGCGGGCAGGACGGCGCCGTGTACCAGTGGGATGTTGATGAGGCCAAGAGAGTTGGTGAGTCAGACTCTGAGTCAGCACTCGCACGACTTCGAGTGCTGCTTATGTCCAGACGCACGCCTTGCAGTTTCATTTGCAATGCAAGCAAGACCGTCAATCTAGCAACCAGTGAGATACCCATTAACCCAGTGCTGCTTTGCACAGAAAATGGGACGTGGACGAGGCCGAGAGAGTCGGTGAGTCAGATTCAAAGTCTTCATTTACAACATCAAGTGCTGCTACTGCCCAAACGCGCCTTGCGGTTCCATTTGTGATGCAATTTCAGACTGGCATTCGAGCAATCAGCGAGCACACGATACTCACCAAGCCAATGCTGCTTTGCGCGTGCAGGTGAGTTCATTCAGAAGGGGACCCTGTTTTCCTGCGCGCTGTCGTGCGGCAGCGCCGTCTTTGCCGTCGGCAGTGACCGCGTATTGCGAGAATTGGAAGCAGCTGATCTCACAACGGTGAGAGCGTTACACAAATTCTAAAACAAATGCCGAAACGCATGCTTCGCGAAGTACATGTATTAGACGCACCCAAACCACCATGTACGCCTCTAGGTGATCACAACATGCACTTCACAGTACCAGAGCGCCGTCTTTGCCGTTGGCAGCGACCGAGTTTTGCGAGCATTGGAAGCGGCTGACCTCACCACAGTAAGAGCCTTGCACTTGCACTCAGGCCTGTATGTTTTCGACGTGCATGCACAACGTGCATGCACGATGACCCTCCCCCTGACCTGACCGTAACCCTAAGATCACCAAAGTACTTGCTAGCATGAAGTCTGTTGTGTTTATGGTCGGCAGCGACCGCGTCCTGCAAGAACTGGAAGCGGCTGTCCTCACCACGGCACACTTGAAGTGCTAAGTTATACGTCTGAAGTGTACAAACGTACAAATCAGCAACTACGACAACATAAGTTGGGGTATACTTGATCATGAAGTTCCGTTGCAGTTGGCGCCCTTGTTGTGGTGCATGGATCACACCAAAAGCTCGTGCACCCATTCAGTCGCCTCCATTCCCTACCGCACACACTCCCCGTTACAGGCAAAGGAGATTGATGCAGGCGCCGTGCTCGAACAGCTGGAATAGCTTCAAACCAAGCAAAGACTCTATTTGGCCATTTTTCAACCATCTGTTGCATAGAACACTTCATCCTCTGCATAGCAAAATTCAGACCACACACCGGTTTGATTAACTCCAACCCTGTCCCTGTCTAGTCACCGTTAACTCACCATTTGAGGAAAGTACGTCAACCCAAGCAATATGCACCAGTATGGTCACTCACATCACCCCCTAAATGCACATGCGATATGTTGCAGGCAAAGGAGATTGATGCAGGCGTTGTGCTTGGACAGCTAGCGCTGCCGCACACCGAGGGTTCCAGTGTTCTCTTCGCAGGCACAGCGGAGAGAGGCAAAGCGGGGGCTGTAAGAGCATACCCCCTGCCCCTGATTCTACCCAATCCGGCTGCTCCAACTGGGGGGCCCATTGGGGAGTTCGTGGAGTACCCCTGCCTCGGCGCGCCCGTGTCACGCATGTGAGTTTGTTAACTTCCCAGTTAAAGTAATGAGTGCTGTGCTGAATTCTATGGCATCACCAGTACACCTTTTGAGGGGTCTGCATTGACACCTCGACAAGTGTAAGCGCCCGTGTCACGCTGAGCCCTTTAACTTTATTGTTGAAGTATCACGTTTCGAGTTTGGGAAGTGTTATTGCTTCTTTGAAGTACATCATTCGCGCCAGTGTCACGCATGTGAGCCTTTCAACTTCAGTTGAAGTGTGGGGTGTAGCGATAATTTCTATGGTATCAGCGGTGAACACCGATGATCTATTTTTGGAGGGCCGGTAGAGAGTACGTCGACAAGTCTACGCGCCCGTGTCACGCATGTGAGCCTATCAATCTCATAGTCGAAGTAATGAGGGTAATGATAAAGTCTATGGTACCAGTGGTGAACCTAATGATATTTGGCTAATGAAGTATTGAGCGTAGTGATAAATTCTATAGCATAATCGGTGAACCTTATTGTACTTTTTATTAATTCTCGCTCAGGGCGCGAAAAAGCCCAGATGATTGGCATCTAGCTGTAAGGAATCTACATTTCGTATGACAGTCTGAAAGTGTCGCAACGACAACCACTCAAACGCCGCCGCCGCCAAATGGCATCTCGGGGTCCTCCCCTACGTCCTCCTCCATGTGCCCCCCCCCTTCTTTTTGACTTTTGAGGGGTACGTACGACAAGCGGAAGTGAACAAGCAGGTGCATAGAGCCGCTGCGTTGAGCCATGCTGCAGGCCTTTACTTTACTCCACACTGACCGAACTGGAGAGAGCCTTTTATGTCTGTCTGTTCTTGAAGTGTCACGTCTGGCACTTCCATTCCTCAAGTGTGCGCCATTGGACTGAGTCTAGAGTCAGAGTCACTTGCGACTCATGCCCTACGCAAGTGTTACAGGTTGCACAGATGCCAAGGTGCCCGCTGCCGAGTGCTTGACGCATACATTCAGGGAAACAATCGCCTTGTGATCGAGGGATCGTGCTGCCAGTTGAAATTCTACTGTCGCTTCTGTATGCATTGGGCGCCCAATCGCCGCGGGTGTGCCGCATCATGTACTTCTGTGTACTTCGGTGTGTACTTATGCATGCTTGCCTGTCGCAATTCTGACTGTTGACCCCTGCCTTGCGGGGGCTCCGCCTCTCTCCAACCCTAACCCCTGCCGTCACCCCAGATTTAATTTCAGGTTGATGCGTTTTTGCAACACCCTTCACATCACCCCCGGCTCGGGACAAGCAGAGGTTGAAGTGCTCGTTCCCAACGCCACTCGCAATTTGTCTCAGCGATCACCCCCAGTGTATTGCCAGTTCTGACTGCTGTTGCCTGCCTTGCATTCAGTCAAGCCTGCTGTATTGCCCCAATGCTGTTGCGGCCTATTGCAAACCCACCCCCCCACCCCTCATGTCACCCCCACGTTCAAGAAGACAACATAATGTATGCTCACACGCTGCTGTGACAATCATGTTTGTGTTCCGCTTCCAGGGCGATTACTCCGGATGATCAAGTGCTTCTGGCGGCGGACGACGGGATGCTCTTCGCAAAACCAAACCCCGCCTCATGCTACCTCCGCGTTGAAAAACACGACAGAGATGATGCTCACACGCTGCTATTGCAATCATGTCTGTGTTCAATGCTAGGGCAATTACCCCGGACGATCAGGTGCTGTTGGCGGCGGACGAGGGCGGGTGCCTGTTTGTGTTTGACGTCAAGGGGGTCAGGCAGGACCGGCTCACACAACCAGGTGGGTGCACCACCACTACCGGCACATGCAGCGTATACGCATGTACTGACATTTGTATGTAACTTCAAAGTATACAACATCAAAGAACAATGTGCAAAGGTAAGTGTTGTGTTTGACGTCAAGGGGGTCAGGCAGGACAGGCTTACGCAACCGCGTGTGTGCGACATAAGGTACTGGTTATATGCATAGTTCAGAGGACAACACTTGAAGTTGGTCCTTCACTGCGGAGTATACACATAAACAACGAGTATGCTTTGTATGCTAAAGCAGTGTGCTTTAAAGTATGTTTGTGTTTGACGTCAAGGGGGTCAGGCAGGACAGGCTCACGCCAACAGGTCTGTGCAATATACCTACCGGTCCATGTTGCTCAATCCCTCATTTACAAAGTATATACAGGGTCTAGTTGTATGTATTCTGATTCTTGGTGTCTAACATTCACAGTCAACGCATTCTGTGCTGCACCTCGTCTAAGGGCACAGTCGTCAGCCGCCACAGTCTGGTTTCCAAAGAGCATTAGCATTTGTGACATCAGCTAGCCGCCTTAGCATTTGGGGTTGGCAAGGTGAGCCCTGACAGCAGCCGTTGCCCTAGCCCTTGCCCCTAGACCTATAGTTCGGCGGCAGCCCATTGCATGTTCGAGGACAAAGCTGTGCAAAGTACCGGCAGCAACAGTTGTAGCCACTTTTTTTGTTGAAAGCGCCACTGATGAGTGATCTAGCGGACGAGGCACCAGCAAACAGCATATGCAGTGCAGCCATGTTTTCGTCTGCTGCTCTGCTGTGCTGCCGTTAGTCTGCACTTCTGCTTTGACGCTTGCCCCAATCCCCCACACGCGCCTAGCCCTGAACCTGAGCCGGCAATACCGCACGGTGCCAGGGTTTCGGCTAATATGTAGACAGGTACATGTGCGCATACACATACCCAGTATGCCGGTGCTGGCAAGCCGGCACAGCGCTGTTGTTTGCTTGTGATGACAAAGTGCGACACAGGACGCACACTCGTGAACTTACTGCAACCTCAACTTCAACTCGCATATGTTGATTCCGCCGGCAGGCGGCGCCAAGGCCACTGAAATGGTGCCCCTCGCTCACTCCGAAGAGGTGCTCGTCAGCAGGGGCGACCTGGAGGAGAAGGCAGCGCTCATGGCAGACCTCAGGGCCAAGGTATGTAGGTATGATTTGTGCTCACGGCCGACCTCAGGGCTAAGGCACGTAGGTAGCTCACGGCCGACCTCAGGGCTAAGGCCCGTAGGTATGATTTAAGGAGAAGGCAGCGCTCTCATGGCGCATCTCAGGGCCAAGGTATGTAGGTATGATTATGGCTAAGGTATGTACCATAAATGCCCGAGTAAACGCCCCCCCCCATGTACAAGCCCATCCCCCCTGTAAACACCCATGGGCGTGCTTGCCGGGGCAAAGTGGGCAACAACGCCCCCCCCCCCCCTGTAAAAGCCCCCTAGCGACCATTTTGGCAGCTCGCCGTGGTCGCCCCCCCCCCTCAACAGTACGGAAAGCCCATTCTAGTTGATTTGGGGCTCCCACACGACACAGCCCCCTTGAGCTTCTGCTTGTGTTTGGCCCAGTCACGGAGGCGCTTAGAAACAGGCATGCCGAAGTGAGCGTATACACCGGTGTAGCCAACTGGGTTGCCATCGACGCAGAGCATCCTGCTGTACTGCAGGAGCTGCAGCTTTATTTCTGGCTTGTACGACACTCTACCTCCCTTGCCTCTGCTGAAGATAAGCTCAAAGCCAGGGTCAGGGTACACCCGCTTTGCACTGGCGACAGCAGGCTTTGCTGTAGCTGCAGCAGCCTCTAACTCAGCACTGCTGCCAGCGCCCGCGTCGCTGTTTACCATCGCCACCTACGTTCACGCTGTCTGAGCTCCGTAAACCAATACGCCCCCCCCCAAATACGCCCCCTCCCCCAATATACGCCCCCCTCCCCTTTAAACGCCCCCGCCCCATTGTAAACGCCCTCTCTGCTAGCTGCCGATTCAAAATGGAGCAGCTGAGCTGAGCCCCCCCCCCCCCCCTTGTACAGCCCCCCCCCCCCTGTATACGCCCATGGGCGTGCTGTGCAAAGTCCCAGATCCGCTCGCCCGGGGGGGCGTTTGCTGGGGCATTTACGGTAGGTATGATTTGTGTATGGGGTTAGGGTTAGTACTAGGGTTAGCTAGTGCTGCAGGAGGAGAAGGCAGCGCTCATGGCGGACCTCAGGGCCAAGGTACGTAGGTATGTTTTTCATGTGAGAGTGAGGGGTAGGGATGCACGTACCCCCCCGCCCCCCCCTCCCCCTTCTGGCGACAGGTGGATGAGCTGGCCCCTCACGACAGTACCAGCTGCAACTCTGCTGATTGCAATCACCGAACCATGAGCGCACCTCCAAATCTGCCCCGCTTTGCATGGATGAACCAGCTGCTGCTTCATGCACTCACCGGCTCTCACAAGTGCACACACACACACACACACTGTGACACACACACTGCCCTCCGCCACCCCTAATGACAGGGCACGGCTGAGCTGGCCCTGCACAACGCATACCTTGGCTGCTAGCGAGTGCACTCACAGGCTCACGCATATGCACAATACTATGCAAACATAGCCCCTTGCCCAACGCCCCCCTCCCGTTCCCCCACTCACACACAGGCGGATCAGCTGGCCCTGCACGATGAGTACTTTGCCTGCTAGCAAAGAAAATTGTGCTCACACACGCACACATGCGCATTGGTCCATACCCCCCCCCCCTCCCCGCCCTCTGCCCCATTGCCCCCATTCACAGGCGGATGAGCTGGCCTCCATGACGAGTACTCCTAGCTGCTAGTGGATGCAATTACAGGCTCACGCATGTTCCCCCCCCCCCCTCACCCCCCTGCAAGTGAATGCAATCACAGGGTCATGCATGTGTTGACCCCCCCCCCCCCCCCCCCCCTCTCATTTCCCCCGCTCACAGGCGGATGAGCTGGCCTTGCACAACGAGTACCAGCTGCGGCTGAAGGACATGAACTACGCCGAGCAGCTGAAGGAGATCACTGAAAAGTACACACAAGACCTCGAGCAGAGCCGCACCAAATACGAACTGCTGGTGAGCACGCTGTTCTTGATTAGGATTGATACTTCTCATTGCTGAGCATGCCTTGCAGAGGTCCTAACCCTAACCCTAACCCTTTTTTCATTTATTGACGAGTCAATCATTGTTGCCGCACTTGCTGCAGAACTGAGTGACTCCTGATCATTCGACGATGAACTTGTTTGTCGATTCGCCCTTGCATATATACGTACATACCAAGAAGTGCGCGCAAGAGTGAGGGTTGGGGTTAGGGTTAGGGTTCAGGGTTAGGCTGGGGCTAGCGCGCCGTCCTTGCTGCTTGCCACTGCTGCCGCGTACTGACCCCCACCCTGTATGAGGCTACCTACCTGGGTGTCATGCGGCATGTCGGTCTCGCATGACATATGACCCCACCTTCCACCTCTGCACGACCACCTCAACTTCATTCTTGAAGTAGCTCACAATCTGACCCTGTTCAGCATGTGACGCACCTGCACCACCAGCATACTTGAAGTATCACCCACCTGGTCTTGTTCAACATGTGACGCACCCACATCAAGTGCCAGCGCGATTGGTACATGACCTGCATCGCTGCCGCCGCCACGACGAGTTCGCCGCCGCAGAAAGAGGAGAAGACAGATTTTGAGCAGGACCGAGAGGAGCGCGTGCGGCTAATGGAAGAGAAGCACCAGCACATGCTGCAGGTCAGCAGTGGGCTAGGAACAAGGTTATGGTTTGGTTAGGGTTAGGGTTAGGGTTAGGGTTAGCGCTCTGCGCACTTGTCGTGTCGACTTACATTATCCTACAGAAGTACTACTTTTCGAGCCCACTTCAGTGGAACACATGATGTGAGCAGGTCGGCAGTGCGCTGTGCGTGCACCCTCTGCACTTGTCCATTTCAGCATGGTTGCTGTTTCCACTGCGCGCGACACGTTGCAGTTTGCTGCGCACTTGTCTCGTCGACCTTGCATTTTCCTGCTAGACTACATTTCAAACACAATTTGAAAGAAAGTGATGTGCGAGAGGAGCGCATGCGGCTAATGGAGGAGAAGCATCAGCACGTACTGTGGTTTGGCTGCCGCTGCACTTTGCACCCTGCAACTGCCTTGCCAGCATCCACTTTGTCGAAGTCTTCAGTTCTGTGGAGCACACTTCAATGTTTTGTTGAGTATCATTGCTTGTTGCATCAGCGAGTGTTGCAGCTCTCTAGCACCTTCTTGCACTTTGCGCCCTGTGCCCATGTCTTGTCAAGCGCCTGCGCTCAGTTTTTTCACTTCTGTGAGAAGGTTGTGCGCACTCATTGCACATGCTCTTGGTTAACAAATGGCTGCACTTCGCACGTGTTCAAACGACATGCTTTTAATATCATTTTACACTGTTGTTGCTTCCAGCTAGTGCTATATGCCTCAAGTCATGTACTGCTTTCAAAATTACTCGAGATTCACCTGCCACCCAACACAAGCGAAACTGTAGTATGTCACGACTTTGCAGCACGTGGTTCGGAGTTGTCAGGTTTCCACCACTGTATTTCTTTGTAAACATCATCCTGGCGGTGCGGTGAAAGTGAAACTGCCGCTTGCTCAATTTTTTTCTCTGCAGGCTCTGGAGAGCGAGTACCAGCAGCGAGTCATGGCCGAGCTGGACAAGTTCCAGGTCAGTGTGCTTGCCCTAGGTAAAAGCTAGGGTTAGAGTAAACTCTGACCCTAACCCTACCTGGAGCTTTTCATCCGCACCAAATCTTGAACCCAGCCCTACGTTTCGGTCAATGCGGTTGATACTAACACCAACCTCGCATGTCATGGCAGAGCTACACATCAACCATCCCTAACCCTAATCCTAATCCTAACCCTAACCATATCAACCATCCCTAACCCTAACCCTAACCCTAACCCTAACCATAACTTTAGTCGCAACGCCTGACCCAACTTTCATGTCAGCATTGTACCCCCCAACCCGATCCCAACGCTTTTCCTCGCCCCACTCCGAGGTGTGTCATGGCATGTAATGACATTGATGTCAGTGCATCATCGTGGGCAGTGCGCTGACTCTAATCGTGGGTCTTCTTCAAAAACCCGATCGATACATTGCAATACTTGAGGAGCTCGCTCCGAAGAGAAGGTGACAAAGCACAAGCGTGCGTGCGGGTTTGTTGCAACGTTCTCAGAACCCATCTGTTGATGCCTGAAGTTGATGTGTTTTGTACTTGAAGTGGTACTTGAAGTCGATGTGCTGCATGTCTCAGGCACTCACCCTTCAGGAGAAGGCGACGCAGCACAAGCGGGTGTAGTGCATTGTCGGACGAGTTTGCATTTCTTCAACTGTGATGATGTGAACTTCGGTGTGTTGCACGCTTCAGGCGGCTACCCAGGGCACACCGACGCAGCCCAAGCAGCGTAGTGTACCGTTTTGCAGCTTTATAGTCATTTTTCCCCTATAGTCACTCAAAGTTGATAAGCTAAACAACCTCAGGTGCTTGGACAGGCGGCGCAGCACCAGTGGGTGTATTGTAGGTTTCTGTTAGCATTTCTTCAACTGTGGTGACTTGAAGTTGGTACGCCGCATGCCTCAGCGCTCGCCCAGAAAAAGCACAAACTGTAGGCGTACTGTTTTGTTTTCTCTCCCTACTTCAGCATCTTTTTCTGACACTTGAAATTGATGCGTTGCATATGCGCTGCATGCCTCAGGCGCTCGCTCAGGAGAAAGCAACGCAGCACAAGCGCTGGGTCGAGCAGCAGTCCCTCATGGTCTCGCAGCAGGAGAAGTACGCCGCAGAGCTGGCTCAGGTCCGTCGCAAGTACAATCTCGGTGCTACCGTCATGTGCCTAATTAGGCCGACCGGGCCAACATTAAGCATCGTGAAATAAAGCACTCGTACACTGCATTGGGATCACGCACAAAAACACCAGGCCTAATTAGGACAGAGCATCAGAAACACCCCAAATGAGCACACAATGACCACCCGTGAGCGCGATGCCGTCTTCTGCAACGGTTTCGGCAAAAAGAAATCAACTTCCAGGTGAGGTTGGTTTTGCGAACTGAGAAACAGTAGTGAACGGGGGGGGAGGCCGTCATTGTGCGGCTGCAAACAGACTGCACGTCGACATCACGACACTCGTGAGCATGGCACTCGCCATCTGCTTTCCTGCTATGGCGTTCCGGTTTATTTGCTTGACCGTGCGAGCACACAATAGGGCCACGCAACCATTAGGTCAACACGGCGAATATGTCACCAGGCCTAATTGAGAATGCCAGGAAACACACCCGGGCGTAATAAGGATTGGTGCCCGGTACGCGCCAATTGTCAGTCCGGTCAGCCTAAATAGGCACATGGCGGTACTGATTTGGAGTGCGCAACTGAATGATATTTGCGCATTGTCTGTGTCTGTGCGCGCATACGCCCAAGTAGAGTGAGCAGCGCGCCGCAGTGCCAGCCCAGATTGGACGCTACTAGCATGGTTGTGTTTGCCAGTACGCGACTGCATCGTGCGTATACAATGTTGATCTCGTATAAGCTTGTGGACTTCTGTTTGCTAGTATGAACGTGTCGTGACATCCCACTTGCGCCGTCAGAGATGCGCCTTTCATGATCCCAACCAACGAATTGTTTTTCCTGTTTGGCACTTCTTTATAAATGAAGTATGACGCTGCACTACTGCGTGCACTACTGCGTGCCATTGCAGCCTCTATCCTTGCTATTGATGCGGTCCTGCTCATCTGCCCGAAGAGCGCGATCATTGTGTGCTCAAATGAAACCGTTTCTATGACGCTGCGCCAGTAACTGTCGCACCTGGCCAACCTCTTGGGGTGTCTGGCAATGTCGCTCGAGGATTGACTGCAACACGCTGCGTGGATGCCGGGATTCACAACATACACGCTCCGTGCCTGGCCCCACTCAATCAGCACTTGCAGATTCTCTTGAGCTACTTTATGCTTTACATTGGTGAGTGACTGACGGAGGTGCCGAGGCATACAACTATTTGTGATGCTAACCGTACCCCTAACTCTAAGGCTTGTGTGCCTGCAATGTTGGTGCAAGCCAAATCAAGCTGAGTGCAATGGCTATTGTGCTTGCACTGACCACGCACTACTGCGCATGCTCCACCCCACGCTGCAAACGACAGGAATTTGAGAAGAAGTTAGAGCGCGACATGCAGCTCCGGCAACAGGTATGTATGTACACGTGAGTATCATGGCATGATATACCTACCCATACCCATTTTTCAACTATTTTTGAGGTGTGGTGGCGAGTCTAATGATAGCATGATAAATCCCAAGGCTGGTTGATCTGAGCAAGACCTGCGTGACTTGAGGGGAACACGTATTGTGTACTGACTGTGCACGTACTTTGACGCCGCAAAACACGCTCTGATATTCAAAAGTCGATCTAATAATCTTCGAATGGCAGTAGTAGTCCTTCAGTTAACTTCAATCCTTACTGTTTCACTGGGAGTGGTGATGGCTTGAGCGCAGTACTAGTGTATGTAGAAGCATGTATGCTGGCGTGCCGAAGGCAAGGATCAGGTTTTGGTAACACTAACCCCAAGTTGGTCCGGGTTGAAACAGCCGTCGCCTGCCGCACGTAGATATATCTGGCTGCATCTGACTGACTTGGTCGTTCAGGAGCACCCACGCGTGAACAATTCGCAGTGCTGCGCACACACTTGACGGCATGAATACAATGCATGCATGCAACATCGCTGATTTTCCTGCCCGCGTGTTGGTGACTGACTGCAGCAGACTTGATCGTTCGGGAGCACCTGCGCGCAAACACTTTACAGCGCAAACACTTCACAGCACTGTGCACACCTTTGACGGCATCGATACACTGCATGTATGCACGTCGCTGATTGGTGCTGCAGCCGGAGGTGGAGGAAGTGGGCCTTGTGAAGAGAAGTAGGGTTGAGATTAGGGCAGGTTTAGGGTCGGGGTGAGGGTTAGAATTAGGGTTAGGCCACGCATTGCCAATCGAGCCCTCCCGACTGACGTCATCACTCAAGAGGGCCTGCACACGGACGCTCGTCAGTGCCGAGCACCCACTCGGTAGCGTGCTGATGATTCATGTGTACATGGTCGCTGAGCACTGATAAGTCGCGTGCACATCGCCGCTGCACACCGCACCCGGAGGCAAAGGGAGCCGTTTCAATGGTACCCTATAGCGCTGTGCGCACACTCGGCGCTGCACAGATGAGCTGACCCTGGCCTTACCCTAATCCTAATTATCAGCGTACCCATTGTCATTTTGCACAATGTCCAGGCATTGTAAATCGACTGCTCCCAGCTGCCTCCATCACCGAAGGGCCCTGTTTCAGGAATACCTCACGGTGCTGTGCCCCAAACTCCATGGTGTGCTAAGAATATACTGAATGTACTGCACATTGGTGATTGGCGCTGCAGCTGGAGGCGGAGGAAGCGGGCCTCAGGAGAGAGTGCGCAGAGACGAGAGACCAGCTGGAGGAGGACATCGACACGGAGATATCGCGCCTGCGGGGCAGATTTGAGGCACAGCTCAGCTCTGAGCGCGAGGTATGTATATGTTTGCACAGCATGTAGGTATTGGTATTGCGCCTGGGCGGCAGATTTGAGGCAGCTCAGCTCCGAGCGAGAGGTATGTACTTTGAAGTATGTAATCTGAAGTTTGTATCCACACAGAATGTAGGTATTTACTGCACACTGAGATATTGCGCCTGCGTGGCAGACTTGAGGCACAGCTCAGCTCCGAGCGCGAGGTATGTGTGTATGTGCATATATATATTTTGGGATGCCCGACACGGCTAATCAAGAGGCATGTAGGTATTTTTACTGAAATTTTGCGTCTGCGTGGCAGATTCGAGACACCGCTCAGCTCTGGGCGGGAGGTACTTTTGTATGAGCACTATATGTTATGCGGCACATCTCTGCTGGGAGCATGAGGTATGCAAGTAACTGAAAGCAAAGCAGTAACACAGAGAGAGTTGCGCCACAAAGACGCCACAGCTCAGCTCCGAGCGAGAGGCATGTAAAAGCTTTAAACTCACATCGATGTTGGGGCAGATTTGTGGGTATGCACGGACATGTACATAGAGATATCGGACCTGAAGGGCAGATTTGAGGTACAGCTCAGCTCTAAGTAAGCGGGAACTATGCATGAACTATACATGTGCTCATTGTGTGCTTGTTGTGTGCAGGCGATACTGCGGTACAAGGGTGAGATCAATTTAGACGTACAAAGTGTCGTGCGTTTCCGATGTAGCAACACATGTGCTCGTTGTGGCGTTGTCTTGTGCAGGCGACGCTGCGGTACAGGAAGGACAATGGCATCATGCACAAGACGCTGCGTTTGAATCGGCATCAAGCGCAAGATTACACATGTACAGTCTATATGGCACTAACATGACGTATCACTTGTAATACTTCACCATATGACACTTAAATGAAGTATCGCTTGGTTTACGTGCAGGCAACGCTGCGGTACAAAGCGAGAACGGCATCCTGCGCAAGATTAGACTATGGACACTTTGTCGTATATTGAGTTATACATAATGTGGTGCATCTCTGTTGTCACATCACATGTGCTCGTGGTAACAATGACTAATGTTACGTGTGCTCGTTGTGTTTTCATGTTGTTGTGCAGGCAACACTGCGCTACAAAGGCGAGAACGGCATTATGCGCAAGAAGTTCTCCGTCCTGACCAAGGACATTGAGGACCAGAAGGAGGAGATGCGGGTGCTGCACGCTAGAGAGAAAGAGCTGCAGGTAAGCCCTGATAAGACCCTGCGCCCAACCCTGTTTGTGTTTTCTGATGTACTGCAATTTTGTTCTATATGTACAGCAAATGCTAGCGTGATGGACCTGCAAGTACTCGTGGACTTGTTCTGATGATGGACCTGCAAATACATGTGTACACTTTACACTTGGAGGGTCCTCTCATCCTAGAACCTTGCTCTGCACGCTAGGGAGAAGGAACTGCAGGTAAAACCTACTTGTGAGCGTAACCCTGCACCTAACCCTAACTTTGACTTCTGATGTACTGTACTTTTTATCAATTCTCGCTCAGGGCGCGAAAATAGCTCAGATGATGTACTGTACATGACATGCCAGTGAGATGGAACTGCACGTACACTTGTACGCTTGGGGGGTCCCCTTGTCGAATGCTCTGCACGCTAGAGAGCTGCAGGTAAACCCTACCTTTCTAACCCTAACCCTGACCCTAAACCTACCTTTGTAAACCTGCACCTGCACTTCACTTCGACTTTTTTTAAACGTACGGTAATGGAGATGCCATAGAGACGGACCTGCAAGTATACTATTTGGGGGTCTCATTCTGAGCCTTGCTGTTCACGCTTCTTAGAGTGTGTGCCCTTGGGGTTCTACAAACCCTAGACGAAATTGCAGCTGGGTCTAGAGCAAGGGTGGAGCTGACTGTACATAGGCTTTAGGTTTGCCTCAGTGCTATGTCAGGGTTAGGGCTAGGGTCAGGGTCACATCACGGTATACAGCGTCCACAGCATGTGATTGCAAGCTCATTCCTCACTCGTCGCATTCATCTCTCAGCGCCAAACCCTAGTTGTAACCCTAACCCCAACCCTAATCCTGCCGCTCCTCCTCGGCTGCTGCGGAGTGTGCGCATGGTTCGCGTATAGTGAGCAAGGTTGTATGGATATTCTGCCACGCGCAGCGTTTCCTGCTCAGTTCTAACCCTCACGCTCCAGTGCAACGTCTCTCATCTCCTGCACGCTCTGCTAGGAGCGAGCCCAGGGACAGTCTCCGCAAGCTCTGCTGGTTCCTGTGCCAGAGCAGTGGACTCCAGCAAACGTTAACCCTAACTTGAAGCTGCCCAAATTCACTTCAAGGATCTCAAAAGGTGTTGTATGCACATCCCTAGCAAGCTCAGCTTGCTCTCAGCAATCCGTGCAAGCGCAGTACTGCCTCGGGTACGTCACATCTGATGAACCCGTGTGCATCGTCACGTAATGCGACCACTTCGTCTTCGCCAGGAAGCGGGTGCTGACCCAACCCTAACCATGACCCAAACCCTACATAACCTCATGATCAATCAGAACTCTGGCATCAACCGTAGCTCACGCATCTGCCCTTAATCTGATCATTGCGCACGCATTTTTCTCTGTCTTCTCTTTTGCGCGCGTATATTGAATGCAGGCGCAGATCAAGGGACTGGAGCGCGAGATTGCGGCGCACAAGCGCGAGGTGAGTGAATGCAATATGCGCCCCTGAACTGCTCACAATTCATGTGCAGCAGCGGCGACCACGGCTGTTGGTAGAAGGGATTCAATTGACGGCTCATCACTGTGTCACCTAGAGCTCTACGATCTTTTGATATGTTTCCATTCACTGCGGCGCAGATCAAGGGTCGTGACGACACCATCGGCGAGAAGGAAAAGCGCATCTACGAGTTGAAGAAGAAGAATCAGGAGCTGGAGAAGTTCAAGTTTGTTCTCGACTACAAGATCAAGGAGCTCAAGCGGCAGATAGAGCCGCGGGAGACCGAGATCGCCGCAATGAAGGAGCAGATCAAGGTATGCATGTATGCACTGAATTTGGACTGCTAACCCTATTTTTTTAACCTAAGAAGTGCGACTCTATGTCATCAGGGCACATTTGAAGTTCGGATTTAAATGACATTGGCATTGCGGCGCGACAAGAGCACACATGTACACCACACGCAACAGATAAGCAAGCGAAATGAATTGCTGGCATCATTTGCCATTCAGGAGGTTGCGGCCGTAGACAGGGAATGGTCACCCTACACTTGCGTAGTTCAGGCTTGAAGTGCGTTTTCAAACGCATATGGCCACAGCCTCCCATGCACGCTGCGGTGCTTCGCCCCTGTCTGTAGATGTCCCCATGGCATGCTGTATTAGGGTTAGAGTTAGGGTTAGGGCTAGGGTTAGGCCAGGACAGTACGTCTGTTGCCTGCATTCTTGTGCACAAGAGTCCATGACTCTGCTTAACCCCGTGTTGGTGACTCCGCATTGTGCTGTTCCAGGGCACAGACAGCAAGCTGAAGCGCCTTCTCGCGTAATAATGGATTGGCACTCCTCAAGTTCTGGGTGCTGTCGCTAATGCATGTTTATCAGTGCGAGCACAGCACTTTACAGCGGCTGCCACCTGCTCACGTCTGCTGCGCACAGTGCAGCGCTCAACCTTTTGATGCATGCTGTAACGGCTGTAACCGCCAATATTCTGCCTGCGCACGAGGCAGTGCTCAACCTTCTGATGCATGCTGCAACAGGGCATGGACGGGGAGCTGGAGCAGTTTCACAGCAGCAACGCTCAGCTCGACAACCTCATCGGGGAGCTGCGAGCAAAGGTGAGGATAGGTTTTTGAAACAGAAAAATCACAAGGCTCGCATCCGGGTCAAGCGGTCAGTCCAGCTGAGGCCTAATGACTCCTGTCGGTGCCAAGCGAGTTGAAGTTGACCATGAACCGCTGTTCCAGTACCTGTCAAGGTTTCATCAGACATGACCTGAGTTGAACAAAGCAATTGCTCACCTCACGTCTGACAGCGCTGAGCAGGAGGGGGCTACATGCGCATTCATGCTTCCGGCACACGTTTGCTGGATTGCTAAAAACCGTGTCATGCTAAACCGCGTCTGACACCGTTGCGCAGCTGGACAGTGCACAGTTTCGGATACTGCAGCAACTTCAGCGCGCTGCCCACCCTTACCCTACTCGAGGCACCCATTGATCGCTGTGTGCCCCGCCCCCAGAGGGTCAGGGGTGGGAGCATGCGCGTACACGTCGGATGCTAAGTCAGGTACTTCGAAGTAGTAAATTGCTGCTAACCAAGCACCTTGGCCCATGTCCCATACCGCTGCGCAGCTGGACAGCACGCAGGCTCTGATACTGCAGCAGCGGCAGCGCATTGCGGACCAGGAGTCCGTGCGCCGCGGCCTGCAGAAGGAGCTGCTGGAGTGCATGCAGTACATACAGGTGATGAGGTGTACCTCAAACTGCAATTTAAAGGATGAATTACTTTGACTTCTTGCTTGAACTTCATGCTTGGGCTACACAAGGAGCTGCTAGAGTGCATGCAGTACATACAGGTAATGAGGTGTACTTCAGCCGCACCTGGAAAGATGAATTGCGTGAACTTTATGCTTGAAGTTCACCTGTCCAAGAGGTACTCCGGGACCCAGTGCTTTGTTAGTACATCTACTGCGAATCTTAGGCACATGCTGTGTGGCAAGTATGCATATTTAGCCGAAGGAGCTGCTGGAGTGCATGCAGCGCATAAATGCGATGAGGCAGACTGCAAGTTGAGCTTCACACGCCCACAGGAGAGGCACTAAATACAAGTCCCTGGATACTTCTAGGCGACAAGTCATCAATCACTTGTGTGAAATCTCCGCATGAGCTGTGCAGCGAGGGTTAGGTTTTGGGCTACGGTAAGGGTTAAAGTTAGGGTTAGGTGTGTTGCGTTGTGCCCTGGCAGGGACTTTTAAAGTACCAGAAGCCTGTATGCCCACTTGTGTGTATCAGTACGCAGGCGTTTGTTAACAGCAGTGCACGAGTACACAACGTACTCTTCTGACGCTTGTGTTTACAGTATGTATTATGTACTTTTTATTAATTCTCGCTCAGGGCGCGAAAAAGCCCAGATGATTGGCATCTAGCTGTAAGGAATCTACATGTCGTATGACAGTCTGAAAGTGTCGCAACGACAACCACTCAAACGCCGCCGCCGCCAAATGGCATCTCGGGGTCCTCCCCTACGTCCTCCTCCATGTGCCCCCCCCCCCTGGATTCTGCCATGTGTGTCATGACACGGCCAGAGTACGCCATGTGGAGCGCTGCCGACAGTGCCGAGCGTAAGCGCGCCAGGGCGATGCCCTTGAGAGCTTTAGGGCGCGCTCCTCCGGGCACTGACATCCTGCTGGCATACTCCGTCGCCACAGCCTCCAGCAGCTTCCGCCCCTGCTCCCCGATGCTGCCAAATGACCCTATTGCCAAAGTGGCAAGTTTGTAGCAATTCTGATCATAATGACCAGAATAGTGGGTAGTCTTGGCGGCCTCTTGGTCGCGGCAGCATCGCTCGGGGTCTGCTGCAGTCTTCGCCGCCCGCGACGCCACCTGTGCCTCGAAGCAGGTAACATCCACCATGAGCGGTAGGTGGCGTGTCGGGTCGTCGTAGCCGGTCACCGGGAAGGCGTCGGCAGGCATCACGATGTCCATCCTGCGACTCCCCGGCGGCCCGGCGGACCCCAGAAACGGCGTGTAGTCCTCGTCCACCAGTCCCGTTTTGAGGTATTGCCGCAGAATGCGCTGCGTGGCCCTCTTGACGCTATTGTGGACGATGGTGTCGTGCGCCTTGACGCGTGGCGCTTGACACAGCCGTGCATGCAGGGTGCCGCCTGCCGTCTGCTCCTCTACTCCGATGGCGCGTTTGACGGCCAGCTGCCAGGATAGGCCATCGAACGAAGCCGTTGTGGAGTACATGGGCTCGTTGAGGAATGCCATGCCGATCGAGTGCATGTGGCGCTGCGACCGGAATCGAGCAAGTGCTTGCGTGCGTTGCGTGCCCTGCGGCAGCTGTTGCAGGTCCGCCTCCACCTTATCTGCAAGCTCGGTAACGACGGCATCTGCAAGCGCACTCTGATTGGGGCGCTTCAGGCTACACTGCAACTGCAGAGCACTGGCGTCAAGTACGCAAGCAGCATCCGCACCAGTGCCACCACCTGCTGTCGGCCGCAGCGGCGGCTGCTGCGTAGGTGGTTGCTGCTGCAGTGGCGTTAGCGCTGGTGGCAGTATATGTTCCAGCTTGTCACCTGTTGCTGCACGTAGAGATGTGGCAGCTGTGGCGATCGTCCGCATGAGGGGCAGGCGCGCCACCTCTGCTGCTGCTGCGCCTTGTAGCATTGCTGGTGTGGAACGCGCAGCGCCTGCATTGACGGCTGCCGCTGCTGCGTGCGCTGGTGCTGCAGCTGCGCCGCCTGCCGTTGCTGCTGCTGCCAGTGGTGTTGCTGCTGCCGCAGGTGTTGGTGCAGCACCTGCCGCATTGGCCGCTGCCACCGCCATTGCCGCTGTCGCAGCCGGCACGGTTGCGGCGCCGCCTGCCGACGCTGCTCCTGTTGCAGGTGCTGCAGCAGCCCTTAGGCTAGTAGGGCCTGTAGCAGCTGTGTTGCCTATGCCCGCAGCCGCTGCTGTTGATGCTGCAGTTAGTGATGCCGCCGAGGCCACTTGAGGTGCAACATGTGCTGCCGCTGCTGCAGCAGCCTCTGATGCTGGAGCAGCTGCTGCTGCCGCCGCTGCTGCTGCCGCCGGAGTAGTTGCGCCGTGCGCCGTCGCTGCTGCTGCTGCCGCTGGTGCCGCCTGTGCTGCCGCCGCGGCCCCTGATCCAGCGGCAGCTGCGTCGTGTGTTGCCGGAATAGCTGCGCCATAAGCGCGGCCAGCCGCTGATGCAGTTGCCGCTGCCGGAGCGGTCGCGCCTCCACTGGCAACCGCCGCTGCCGCTGTAACAGTTGCCGCTGCTGATGCTGCTGGTGCTGGTGCTGCTGCCGCTGCTGCCGGTGCCGCTTGTGTTGCCGCATCCTCAGCAGCGTTGTCTGCAGCCGCTTGAGGAGCCGCCTGCTGCAGCACCCCCGCCCATCCAGAGAGTGCTGGTTGCAGCGCTTGCAACGTGCCCGCCACAAACGCAGCATCAGCGATGTCGCAGGCGCTGGTAATGCCAAGGCCGCCATGCCGTGTTGGGAGTCGCGCTTGCTGTAAGGCTGGGCCGTGCGCTGCCAGATGGAAGTGGGCCCCACTTTGCTCAAACTGGCGCCAGGTCTGGCCTGGTGGCTGCAGGCCCATTGAGTGCTCAAGCACCCACTGCGTGACCCGATCCCACTCCTTGGCGGCTGGCACTGTCTGCGTAGTGGGAATGGTGCGCAGGCAGTACGTCATGCGAGGCACCACGCAGTAGCGCAGTAACCTGAACATAGCCCTCGGAGATGTCAGGCGCGCGCATCGCTCTGCAAATCGAGCCCCTGCCCCGCCTGCACCCGCTTCCCTGCGCAGCCATGCGTCCACAAAGCTGCTGTGGCCCACCGGCACCCCCAGCAACACAGCTCCACGGTTCTGATTTTCATCCGTATCCCCCACTAGCTGAACGCCCAGCTGCTGCAGCAGTTGCCGCTCGTGGTCTGTCACCACATGCCCCCTGCCAGGCAGCGCGCGTGACTTGGTGAGGTTTAGCTCCAGCCCCACCTCCGCCAAGTGTTGTTTGAGCTGCGCCACCGCCTGTATGTCATCCTGAGTCAGCGTGCAAGCGCCTGTTCGGACGTTGGCATCGTCCATGTAGGCGCCCATCCGCCTCCGCGCGCGCTGCGCGGCCGCCGCCTCATTGAACCATTTCAAGCACTGAGCAATGGCGCCGCAGAAGAGCATCGGTGCCGCGGGGTCCCCCTGCTTAAACCGGCGCTGAGACATGATGATGCGCGTGGCGCCGTCGACATGCTGGAACAGCAGGCGTGGCCGAGTGCGAACGTATGTATGTAATTACATAAGCTGCACCTCCTGTTTGGGCTACCAACTGGAGCTGGCCTACCGAACACGTGAGACCTTTCCATACTGAACACCCATGCCCTCAAACGCTAAAAAGCTGCACACAGAAGTCATTTTGACCTGTGGATATGATGGCACTGTTTGACTCGAGGCCAACTACTGCAGCAGCGGCGACCACGGTTATTGGTGGAAGGCACTTGCGGCTAACCATCCTTGGTCACCTAGAGCTCTACGATCTTTTGTTTCGTTTCCATAACAATATGTATGTGCATGTGCTGATGCGCAGGACCCAGTGCGGCTGCGCACCGGTATGTATGTATGACTACGCAGGCTTTGCGGACAAAAATGCAAGAGTACATCATGTACTCTTGACGTTCGTGTTCACAGTATGTATTTATACTGACGTGTATGGCATATTAATGTGTGTGTATGCATGTACTGATGCGCAGGATCCGGTGCGGCACATGTATAGGTGTACATTACTGTGCAGGCGTTTATGACCGTGAACCAATGAGTTCTCTTAACGCCTGTGGATATGTGTGTACTGATTCGCAGGACCCGGTGCGGCTGCGCGCTGCGGTGAAGACCTTCCACGAGGCGCACGTGCCACCGGAAACGCCCGCAAATGCCGTAGACATCAACGTGCAGTACGAGTACCGGTACGTACCAAATCAATACTTCACTTTATTAAAACAACTAGAACAAACAAAAATGACAACGACAATACAAAATATTTATGAATGGTGTTCACGCTGGTTATTTTCCACAAACCATGAAGATATTGGTACACTTTACTTATTTTTTGGCGGAAGTACTACTTTGAAGTATCAATGGAGAGTCACTGCTACTACAGATGTACCTTGTTTACTGCCGCTCAAATGCCGTGACATCAACGTGCAGTATGAGTACCGGTACGTATTGAATCGACGCCATTCATGGCGCGCCGGTGCTGTTACGAAGTGCGAGTACCGGTACGCAGTGATGTAAGAATTGTCCTCATCAGTTCTATGCACCATCAACAACTGGTCAGTGGCGATGACAGCAGTTGACAGCGCTGCATTGTGAAATTTAAACGACAGCATATGCAATGGCTTGGTGCCACCAGGGGTTAATGCTAGGAGTAGGATTAGGTTTAGGTTTGCTCTGTCGATGAAAGCGTGATTTGAACTGAAGCCCAGACCCTGACACTTTGACAATCATCGCAACTCCAAACCTTTTGTCAGGCGACGCCGCCAGTATCTGATGTGCAGCCTGTCACTGATATGCGAGAGAATTGCGGAAGGCACCACAATACCCCTTACACACCCTTAGCCGTGTGCTTGAATCTGTCAACGACATTGACTGAACCCTAACCCTAACCCTACCTTGCCCAGGCGACACTGCCAGTACCTGGAGCGCAGCCTGTCATAGAGGTTTGCAGAGGGCACCACAATACCCCTTACATACCCTTAGCCTAAGCCTGAATCTAACAAATATAATAATATTATCCGAACCCCCACCCTAACGTCAACCCTGCGCAGGCGACACCGCCAGTACCTGGAGCGCAGCCTGTCGCTGCTGGGCGAACGATTTGCGGAGGATGCGGCGGCGCACAAGACGGAGAACGCGCGCTGCATGCGCGAGAACCTGGCGCTCATACAGGACATCAACGCTCAGCGCGACGCCAACAGGACCACCAAGCACGCGCTGCAAGCACAGGTGCGAATCTGTGATTATTATTGTTGAGCTTGCAAGTTGACATTGCTAATAGTGCAACTTGCGAGAACTCTTTGTTGGACTTGTAAGCTGAAGTTGCTCATACAGGACATCAACGCTCAGCGTGACGCCAACGGGGCCACCAAGCACGCGCTGCAGGCACAGGTGCGACATTGATTTGAACTTGTATGTTGAAGTTTTATATAGGGGGATGTCAATGCTCAGCGCGATGCCAACCGGGCCACCAAGCACGCGCTGCAGGCGCAGGTGCGACTTGATGGCTACTCTTTGTTGAACTTGCAAGTCGAAGTTTTGCATAAGGGACGTCAACGCTCAGCGCAGCCACCGAGCACGCGCTGCAGGCACAGGTGCGACTTTGATGTCATTGTTGAACGTACAAATTGAGGTTATACATTGAGGACACCAACGCGCAGCGCAATGCCAAGAGGGCCACCAAGCACGCGCTGCTGGTGCAGGTGCAACGTTGTAATCTGGCTACTCATTGTTGAACTTGGATATTGAAGTTGTTGCCACAAGCCTGCCGTGCTACAAGCTTACCCCGCGCCCACAGTTCACAACCACCCTTGCCCCCGCTGCGACCCCCTTGTGCCCGTGTTCACAGGTGAATTAGCTCAAACGGCGCGGCTTCAGCAGTGCTCAGCGCTCAGCATCTCTCAACAATCAGCAGTACAAGTCAGCCTGCTGTGCTCCAAACTCACCCCGTGCCAGCAGTTCACAATCACACCCTCTGCCCTTGATCAATGCGACCCCTTTGTGCCCCCGTGTGCACAGGTGAACGAGCCTAAGCGACGCGGCTTTGGCAGTGCTCAGCGCACAGCATCGCTCAACACTCAATAGTACACAAGTGAACCTGCTGTGCTCCAAACTTACCCGGTGCCAGCAGTTCACAACCACCCTTTGCCCTCAACGCGCTCTCTTGAATGCGCGTTTCTTGCGCCTGTGTGTGTGCACAGGTGAACGAGCTCAAGCGGCGCGGCTTTGGCAGTGCTCAGCGCACAGCACCGCTCAACACTCAGTAGAACATTAGTCAGCCTTACCTAGTGCCAGCAATTCACGATCACACCCTCTGCCCTTAATTAATGCAACCCCAGGTGAACGAGCTCAAACGACGTGGCTTCGGCAGTGCTCAGCGCACAGCATCGCTCAACACTCAGTAGCAGTACTTATGCCACAAGCCAGCCCGCTGTGCTCCAAACCTACCCCATGCCACCAACTCACTACCACCCTCTGCCCCCAACGTGTCCCCCTTGTGCCCGTATTCACAGGTGAACGAGCTCAAGCGGCGCGGCTTCGGCAGTGCTCAGCGTTCAGCATCGCTCAACACGCCGCGCTCCCCCATCGGCACGGCCGCCGCGACTGCGGGCAGCACCCCCAGAGGCGGCGACCCTGGCGACGGCGGTTACGGCGGTTACGCAACTGCCGGAAGGACCCCGCGTAGCCCCTCGCGCGAGGGGGAGGAGGATTTGATGGGGCAGATCGGCGCGAACAGGGCGCGCATACAGGAGCTGCGCGACCTGATCGAGTCGCTCGAGGTATGTATGTATCCTCCTATTTGGTGGTGAATGCGGCGTAAGTAGGGTTAGGGTTAGGGAGCGAACAGGGCGCGCATGCAGGAGTTGCGCGACCCGATCGAGTCGCTTGAGGTTATATGTATCCTTAAATTTGATGGTGACTGCGGCGCAAGTAGGGTTAGGGTTAGGGCGCGGGGTGATTTGGGAAGCAACACAAGGTCGGGCTTCGTTTGCCATTGCCGTTATGAGCTGGTGTGGTGGCGTTGCGCGCTGAGCGTTGCGAAGCCTCACGTTGTCAGGTTTCACAACTGAAAGTTTCACAAATGCGCAAACGCTTCCCCTGGCCGTCAGAAGCACACTGCTGACACGAGACTGCCTGGCAGCGGAGACGCGTCCTGGTGTCAATTACCAAGAGACTTGTCTTCATGAAGGCCCGGAGTACACGCATGGCTGAGCAGTTTGTACTGCCTCATTTCGCACTATGACATCATCCGTTTCAATAGTTTAATTCAATCTCATGTAGAAGTACACACATGTGAGCTACCTTGCGCCCAAGCAAGAGCGGATACAAAGGAGAGACAATAAACAGTACATGGCAGGGCATGAGGCTTGGCTCAACTGCAGTGCTCTACATCATCACATTGTTTGCTTAGGTTAGGATTACGGCTAGGGTCAGGGTTAGGGTGAGGGGTAGGTTAAGGTTCGGGTTAGGCGAGCTATGAGCAGTGACGTGCGGAGCGGAGTCAAGCGGGAGTGGACAGATGGATGAGGCTGTTGCGGGGGTGAGACGCTATGTGGAAACAACACTGATTTGATTGCCTTTTCATGTTTGTGCGGCGTCGCTATCTGATTCGACAACACAACTTCAGGTGGTCGGATCTGGCCCACCTGTGGTGCTTCGCGCCCTCGAGCGATCAGTGCTGAAGCCAGCATTGTGGCGCGGCTGACAGTGATTCACCCATGATTCACAAAGGGCGTGGCGGCCAGTCAATGCATTCATGTACTTCAGTCAATGTATTTATATACCTATACCTCCCCCTAATCCTAATCGTAACCCTAACCCAGCTGCATGTTTATCACCTCTGTGTACCTACCTCAGGACTGGATGGTGCGACATGGGTATCCCAACAAGCATATAGATTTTTTCTTCCTTGTAGTACTTCAGTCAATGTATCCGTCTACCTAACCCTCCTTTCAATCCTCATCGTAACCCTAACCCTAGCCGTCTGTTTCTCACCTCCATGTATCTCAGGGCCGCATGGTGTCCCAACGCGCCTACAGCAAGGAGATACTGCCTCCCATGGATGGCCTCACACCAGAAACGATGGCCGCACTCGGCATTCACGCCGAATCCAGTGTGGAGGCCTCGTAATACATACCTGCCTTTGGCATCAGGACCATCCCCACACTGTCTCTGGTGCCCGTGTGGCAATTGTGCTATTGCCCTGTTTCAATGGTGTGACAAAGCGCAAAACTTCAAGTTGACGCTCCGCCGTGGCTGTAGAGCTGCATCAGACGCTCTCAATGCTCTATGCATCGCTCTCGCATGTACCGCATGCACGTATACTCGTGAACGAGTGCGCTATATGCTCTCAATGCTGCTCCATGCAGCACCTGCCACCTGCCAGTGTGGACAGGTCTTGATTGCATTCGTGAAACGCATTCGCGAAACGCATGTGGTACATTACACATGCGTGGTCAAGGCATACCCATGGCCTTTTCAAGGGTGCACTTCTCCAATGCCTTCGAACACTGCGATCAGCGAAAAACTCAGCGACACTGCGAAAAGAGCACATCGCACGCATCAATCAATGGACAGAGCAGTGCGCCTTTGCCAGAGCGTCAGTGCTGCATAGCAGTAATACTCACCACTAGGGTTGCCAAAACCGTACCTTTTTCACAAATATACTCCGTAAATCGTACCGTAATTTGACCGTAAACTCCTGCCTATTGAGGTTTTGGAGAACTTCGATACCATTTTTGCGTCCGGCACAGTAAGCCCGAAGATAAACCTCAGGGCACCCGAAGCTGTGGTCAAGATCAGCATGGTTTACGCTACAAATACCGTTGACCGTATTTTTTCAATAATACCGTTTTGGCAACCCTACTCACCACACATGGCGCCAACGCTTGCTTGCTGGCAGTTTCAACCAGCGCTTTGCACCTCACAACTGCTGTCACACACCATGCTACGTCAATCAGCACTGCTTGAAACCTGATGTACCGACAGCCAAGAGCATACAACCGGTAGCCGCACAAACACATGATTGAACAACTGCCATCCTGTGCTCACAAATACACAATATCCCACCCCGGGCACAATCCAGCGCTGGAGGGAGTGGTAACTTTTTCAAGGCTCTAGAAGCGGCTATGTTGCCGCCTGCACACTTCCGCACTTCACATACCGGTAGAGCATAGTGCTTGTACGCTGCACATATGGTCACGTGACAGTTACGGTTCTGGACGCATGAAGACCAATGAAATGGGCTCCATCAGTGCCTTCGCCGGCAGCCTTCTTTGCAAACATACTGCAAATCTGCAAAGCGGGCTTCTGTGGCGTGCATTTAGACCTATGGGCTTTGATAAATGCTCAAGCATTCCAAACCTGCGTTGAGTTTACTGGCGCTGCAGAGTGCGATGGCATTTCAGTTGCCTGCATCGGCTCATGCTCACGTTGACGACCAGGACATAAAAAAATGACATGCGACCTGCAGTGGTAGAAAGAAATGAACATTGAGTAGCTGCCTGAGTGCACGTGTCAGTATTTTCGTGCCCCTTGTGCCACCTTTCTGTGAAAATGCTGCTTCCTGCCTTTGGCAGCCTTGGTGTCAGCGGCAGCGGCACGACCCTCCTCCGCTTGCAACTCTTTGTCCACCTCCTGTAATCGCTTCTCCAGCGACGCTCGCTCCGCCTCCAGAGCTGCAAGCGTCGCCTCGACCCGTGCCGTGCTCATTACTGATGACCGCGTGGTGCAGGCGGCATCGGTGTGGGTTCGCTGGCTCAAGCGGCCACTGTCAAGTTTGTCTTGGTGCTCAGATGCCGCCTTGCTGCGACAAGTTTGCGCAGGCTTGTAGCCTCCCTCCCTCCCCCGTGACGTTGACCACACCGACGTGCTTGCGCTCGACCTTGCAGTGGTACCATCGGCCTCGGATCGTGACGTCTGTGCGATCACTGCAGATGCTCCAGCTCGTGCAGTCGCAGCGCTGCTGGCTCCTGCGGCGAGTGAGGAATTTTTGTTGCTTCTCGCTGTACTCATGCGCGCCGACGACCGTGCCGATGCTGCCAGTACTTCAGGCATCGCGCCCACAGTCGAATGCCGTTTCGTTTTGCGACTTGCTATTAGAGACGTTCTCGAACTAACCCAACCTCAACATTCACAAGATGTGCTAAAACAAGACACATTAGCTTGAGCTCCATCAGAGAGATCTGCAGCAAAGTCAAGGGAAATCGCCTCAGCAGCAGACTCGCTCGTGGTGCACAGCTTCATTGAAGGCCTGAGGCTGTGTACAGCGGGCGGACACAATTCATTCATAGGCAGGCACATCAAACACATCCGAGTGTTTGACTGTTTGGCGCCTCGGCGTGCCCGTGCCGTCATGGATGTGGGCATCCCCCTCAGCGAGCTGGACGCCATGCTGGTCGACAGCGGCAATGGTCTCTTGAAAACTGAGTCCGAGCAAGAACCCCGGTTATCGTTGCTCCTCGACCAGCTGGGCGACCCTGTCGACCCCGGCTTGATGTTTTTCGCTGACCTCGACAGCCCTTTTGGCTCGGGGGCTGATGTTGCAGTGGAGCCTCGGAACGACCCTCCGCCCCCCAACCGAAGCTTCGGCACGCGCAGCTCGAGCTCTGTCGAACTGAGGCACTACATCGGCATGCCGCTGTCGCCTCTGCCCGAGACGGAGGCCATCGAGGACGATTTCTTCTTCAGAGACAGCAGGTCTTACAGCATAGGCCTGGCGGACGAAAGCGACACCCTGCTGGAGCCGGGATTCCAGGCAGATCCCACGCCGCAGGAGCTCAAGGACACGCAGGGCAGCCTCAAGCGCCGCTTCCACTCCTGCCCCAATCTTCAACAAATGGACGCACCGCCGCCGCCGCCGCCACCGCCGCCGCGGGAGCTGCCGAAGCCGCCGCTGCCGCCGCCGAGCCGCGCGCACCACCTGGCGCCCTCTGCGCACGCGCGCACCGAGCGCAGCAGCAGCGGCAGCGGCAAGCCTCCCCCCGCGTCGCTGCCGAAGTCGGGGGGCATGCGGAGCATCACCTCGTGCCCGGACATGAGCGTGCTCGCGCTGGGCGCAGGCGGCGGCGGCGCGGAGGACGAGCGGCGGCAGCAGCGGCTCGCACGCAGCCGCGCGGCGGCGCGCATGCGGCGGCAGCGCAAGAAGAGCACTGTGGAGCTGTGTGAGGCGGAGTCGCAGCGCCTGGAGGAGGCGCTCGGGCTCATACGCGGGCACCGCTGGGGGGAGGGGCGCGCCGAGGAGCTGCGCAGGGCGCTGGGTGAGTCGACGGTCAAGTTGGCTGTTGTTGAAGTTGTCATTTAGCATCAGAGCGAAGTCGCAGCGCCTGGAGGAGGCATACGCAGGCACCGCTGGGGGGAGGGACGCGCCGAGGAGCTGCGCAGGGCGCTGGGTAAGTCATCATTTAAAGTTTGCTGTGGCTGAAGTTGTCAAAGTTTGTTGTTGTTGAAGTTGTCATTGAGCATCGGAGCAGAGTTGGTGTCGCCGAGAGCCGTGCAGCACGGGGCAGCAGTGAGGCACGGGATGTGCCGAGGAGCTGCGCGGGGCGCTGGGTGCTGCTGTTGAAGTTGCCATAATACAAGTTGCCATTGAGCATCGGAGTAGAATTTGGTGTCGCCAAGCGCAATGCAGCAGGGGGCACTGGTGAGGCATGGGGCGTGCTGAGGAGCTGCGCAGGGCGCTGGGTGATTCAGCGGTTTGTTGTTGTTGAAGTTGTCATTGAGCATCAGAGCAGTGTCGGTGTTGCCGAGGGCGGTGCAGCAGGGTTCGCTGACGACCTGCGCAGGGCGCTGGTGAGGGGTGTGCTTCTGCTGTTGAAGTTTGCTGCTGTTGAAGTTGTTGTTGAGCATCAGAGTAGAGCCGGTTTCGAAGAGGGTGGTGCACAGCAGGGGGCACTGATGGGGCAGGGGGCGTGCTGAGGAGCTGTGCCGGGCGCTGGGCCGGTCGCGCTTTGCTGCAGAGCTTGTTGAAGTCTGCTGGTTTTCAGGCGTTGAATTAGAGCAGGCATCGCAGGGCGGCGGAAAGGGCGATGCGCATTAGAGCGCACTGGTCACTGCAGGAGGTCCGGGTTCAGTTAAGTGCGGCTGCAGTGCCGCTCCATGAATTATAGCACCAATTTCCACGCACCCAGCTCAGCATGAGTTTTACCTCTGGTCTCAGTCAAAACGGCGGAGCAGCAGTTGTGGCAGCTCGCAGCCTGCTGCTGCATCTCGGCGTGGACTGTCGTTCATCCGTTGCGCTGCCAAGAACAATAGCTGCCAAGAACAGTAGCTATCAGCTGCCAAAGCACTGGCACCTGCACTTGATCTTGGCGTCACGTCAGCAACTGGGGCGGTGCAGCCTTCGCTTTTTTGAAAGTGTCTTCACGGCGTGACCAAGCAGGAGGTGTGAGCATCTTGCTCTTGTGCACCACAGCACCGTCAGCAAATCAGCATCACGCTAAATGGCGTCGTGCAGTGCCATGGCAGTCACCAAATGCTGGGTCGCACGAGCCCCCGCAGGCTGCGGCGGTGGCGTCTGACAGCCTGTACGCTATGTATGCACTGACAGCATGTATGTTGGTTTGTGTCCCATCTCATACCCATACCTACAGCCTTGCGGCCGCGGCCGCAGCGGAGCCCACGCGGTCGGCGGCGGTCGCGTCGCTGTGCAGTGACTGCGTGTATGCACGCACCTGCCGCTCATGTCAGCTCAGATCCATATCTACCCCTCTGCCGCAGTGCCGCACGATGCCTGCGCAGTCCGCGGCGGTTGCGTCGGACACAGCCGGTACAGTATGTATGTATGCATTTGAAGCTCATACCCCTACCTACCCTTTTGCCGCAGCGCCACACGAGCCCGCGCAGTCTGCAGCGGTTGCGTCGGACAGCCTGTGCGCAGCCGCAAAAGAGCGTCGCCAGCATGTATGTATGCATTTGCAGCCCATACCCATACCTACCGCTCTGCCGCTGTGGCCGCAGAGCCTCGCATATGCGCCGACAGCATGTATGTATGCTTTTTTGCACTTACCGTCTCATACCCATACCTACCCCTCTTTGATTTGTTTTTCTGCGGCAGCGCCACGCGAGCCTGCGCAGTCTGCGGCGGTGGCGTCGGACAGCCTGTACGCGCCGCCGGACGAGCGTCGCCAGCAGCATTGTATGTATGTATTTGCAGTTCGTATATATACCCACACCCATACCCATGCCCACCCCTTGTTGGTTTTCTTGGCTGCAGCGCCGCGGGAGCCTGCGCAGTCCGCGGCGGTCGCGTCGGACAGCCTGTACGCGCCGCCGGAGGAGCGTCGCCAGCAGCTGCGCGTCGACCACGCCGTCCAACTTCAACATCACGCCTACGAGCTGTCGCTCGGCGTTGAGGAGGCCATGGCGCTGCCTCTGGCGGCGGAAAGGGCGGCTGCGAGCCAGGCGGGAAATATGGAAGCGGCGACGGCGCCGTTGCAGGGGCTGGATAGGGGGCTGGCGGCGGCTGTTGGCGCCGGGGTCATGTATAATGGCGGCACGGTGGGTAGTCCAGGCCTGCTGCTGGCGCGAAATGAGTATACTTCGAAGTATGTGAACTTCAACCTGTCTATGGTCACTGGGCACGGCATGTCGCAATTGAGTTGAAGTTGTTAAGGCTGCTGCTGCTGCTGAGAAGTTTGGTGCGTCATGTCCTATCACGCTATATGCTCTATGGGTCTCTCACCTTGAACATGACGCTGGCTTGTTGCCACACTGGTGTTGCCTCTCGTCCTGGTGCGTGGTGCGTCATTCAACCGCGAAGAGTCATAATCTGCACCGCATGCAGCAACTGATCCATAGCAACTCTGTGAAAGTTTTATATTGCACCTTGGTGTCGAATTTGTTTGAGTGTTGCCATGAACTGGTAGATTAGCGGTTGTGGTGGCAGTGATCTGTGAAACTTTGGATGCCATGGCGCATAAACAAGACTTGATCGCTGCCATTGTGTCAGGCTACACTCATGCTGCTGAACTTGCTGTGACAAGCCTTGCTTGGATGTTAATTGCCTGTTGCATACATGGTCGACCAGAGGCTACAACGGTCAGCATGGTCACTGTGACACACACCAGCTCATAAAGTTCATCTGCACACGCACCCAAGCACCCCCCACAGCTCATAGCAGTTGTGCCTGGCACCAGCGGCGACAGCGGTGCAGGGCTTGTGGTGCCAAACATAGACCTATTGTCACCTTACAAACGCGCCCCTTTCACATGATGCTCTGGCCGCGCTGACCGACCACGTGGATGAGCTGAGCTCATCATGCTCGAGGTTTGCACGCTGCTCCCGCTGACCGCACAACCCCACGCGACTCGCGCCAACACTTGACGGCTACTCTGTTGCTACATGCGTTTCGGGGGTTATTGTCCTCAACATGTCCACAATACATATCACCCTACTTTTGCTACCGGCCGTGCAGCCCAAGCGCGACGCGGACTACGGGCTGACGCCGTCGCTGCAACTGCCCTAATCCTCATTACATACCTACCTACTGCTGCCGGCCCGCGCAGCCCAAGTGCGACGCGGACGAGCTCCTGGAGGCGCTCGTGCTCGCCAAGCTGCTGCGCTGCGCGGGCGCGCTGCTCGCGCGCACCACAGCGCTGAGCGCTGCTGCAGCGCCAGTGCCCAATACCTGCCGCCTTGAGCGCGCCGTCGCCGCGGCGGCGGGGGACAGGGGGATGGGGCGCCTGCTGACGTGGGCCGCGAGGAATCGCGACCCCATCGACGACCTCGGGGAGGAGGGCGCGCCGCCGCCGCTGTTCACGTTCGCGGGCATGGGCGCGCTCGCCATGGAGCTCGACCAGGAGTAGAACGGGGTGGGGGGTGGGGAGGGGGGCTGAGGGGGGTGTCAGGGGGAGGCTCATGGTGGTTTCCCCCTTCTCTGCCCCGCACCAGCGGAGTGGGGGTGTCAGGGGGAGGCTCAAAGGTGTTTACCCCCCCCCCCCCCTCGCCCCTCCTCGGAGACGCTGAACGAGGTCGTCTGGGGAAGTTGTCTGGTGAAGGCGGAGCATGGTGCCCCCCCGGCCTATCCCCCCTTTTGGCCGCCCATTCATGTGCGAGCAGTCTTAGGGTTCACGTCGGTTGGTATCTGCGTCCCTCGCGCACTGCCTTGCACACATCCTTGTGCAAGAATAGTGTCTGGCCGGCGTCAGGGGTGTAATGTTTGGGGGGAGGGGGCTAGCGGCTCCACTCCGCGAGCTCATTATGGGTGTTCTATTTAGGCACGCATTGTACATTGAGTCAAGTATAGTCATATGGGCGGGGTGGGAATGCGTGATTCGAGGGTGCATACGTAGAGGTGACCAGCCCGTCCTTGCACAGCAAGTGCAAGCCGTCTCAACGGACGTGAGCGTCACAGTTGAACTACAGTAGCCAGCGGCTTTGCGTCCATGAGCTTCATCAAAGGGGGTACAGGGTGGGGGAACTGTTGAGGGTTCGTGATGGCGGTGCCGGTCGATCATTTTCCTTTGAGTTTGTGTAGCCTAGCTTAACTGTTCATTCCCCATGGCAGCAGTGCTGCGGCAAGTGGTCCGTGAAGCCTGTCAATTGAAACTACTGTACCCATAACGAGAAGGTCAACACGCTGGTCCTGATGAGGTGTCTGTTTTTGCAGCTGCATGTTTCAGTGAAAGTGCAACACTGCTTTCCTGACCGTATGCGTTTGATGTATGTCCAGCGATTTGACATGACCTGCAGTTCTAGAGGCCTCTCTCGGCTTCTAGAACACTGTTATTAGGGCTGCCGGATAGGTGCTGGAACGATCCACTTTTGATGGGTATGTACTTGTGGGTGCCTCGTGATCACACCAGTTCAGCCTTACGGCAAGCAAGCAGCAGCAGCTAATCAGCAAGAGACAAGAGAGACTTCATCATGGCAAGGTGGGTTTCGCTTCTCTATCGCGAGCACACCTGCAGTCGGCGTCGGCTTCTGCTGGTTGTGTCACATCAAGATGCACTAGAAGTCAGCGTCAGGAACATTTGGTGCTTGAGCTGCCTGGGCCAACGAGTTGTGCGATGTCCCTTCCCATCTCTCTGGTCTTTCCGTTTTCACAGGGGACGTAGCAGCGGCGGTGGCAGGAGGGCTGCGCCCGCAAGGTGAGCCACTCCCCGATGTTTGTCTCTTGACAGGATTGCCTTGACAGGCTGTTCTGGGCCTGGGGTATTCGCTGCATCCTTGGAGGATGCAGCTTAATTCCAACTTGCCTTTTCCCACCTCACATGGTGTCCACTGGCAGCTGCAGCCTGTGCTGTCATCCCGCACGCCCTGATGTTGACGTCGATTTCCCCCCCGCCGCCCTCTGCTCTGCAGGGCACCCGCCCGTGCACCCGCACCGGCTCCCAAGCCGCAGCAGACTGCTCCGGCGCACCCGCCTTCCTCAGGCGGTGGTGGTGGCCTTCTCTCCGGCATGGCCTCAACCGTGGCTCAGGTGGGTACCTTTATTTTTTAAAACTGTGAGCAAGAGGTTCGACGATGAAGCTTGAAGCCGTCCTGTGGGCAAATCGTGCTTGCTGTGAAGTGTGCATCGCCGCACTTTCATCACCAGTGGCTCTGATGCGGCCCGGCCGCTGATGCTGCACACATCATTTCACTCATGATGTTCATTCTTCAACCTGATTTGATTCTTCCCTCAGGGCTTCGCCTTCGGCACTGGCTCGGCGATGGCTCACCGTGCGGTAGGGGCAGTGGCGGGATCATTTGGCGGGAGCGGCTCGGAGGCGGCGCAGCAGCAGGAGCCTGCCGCTGGCGTCTCAGGCGGGCAGTACAACCAGCAGTCAGCAGCGATGGCGTGCGACAACGACAAGCAGAACTGTGAGTTTGATGTGACCATTGCGTTGACCATGATAGACAGGGCCATATTGCTCATTTGCGTCAGCCGCGATGGCGTGCGACAACGACAAGCAGAACTGTGAGTTTGATGTTGCGGTGAGCAGTACCCGCAGCACTTCGTTGTAGTGGTGGCCAGCACCGTGCTGTAGCACTGCTGTTGTTGGCTGAGCTTCCAGCACGGGACAGCGGCAGTCAAAAGGCAAGTACGGTATCTGGCAATTGATCCACATAAAGTGTTGAGGTATGTGGCAACAACTGACACACATTTTGGCGAAGCCGTACATAGCATTAAGCAGTCTGGCGCTGCCGTTGTGATGGACGGCACAACTAGCACTGGTCCAGCAGTTAAGCAGGCAAATGCACATGTCATGAAGTGTCAAGCAGGGCCGCCAGGACATGTAAGGTGCTGAGCAGCCGGCATAGGGCCAGGGTTAGGGTTTGGGTTAGGCCAGCAGGGCTTCAAGACGCGGAGTGTAAAACCTCATGAAGTGCTGCATGCCCATTAATTGAGAGTATACCTCCAGTTGAAAGTACAGTTAAGAGGCACAATACCCATCAGCACTTCAGCAGCTCCCGACAGGTTGTCCAGCGTGTTGCTGATGTAGAACAGACACATGCGCGGCTTGTGCGGAGCACTTGTCACTCTGTCATGACACATACAGCTTTGCGGGTGCGCGCTGCGACATTCAGTGAAGAACATGACACATACAGCTTTGCGGGTGCGCGCTGCGACATTCAGTGAAGAACGCACGCATTGCTGCCAGTCAGCCAAGTTGCGTATCTCACTAGCTCATGCACAGCACAATCATCAAGCTAACTACAAGCAGATGCAGCAGATGCACCTGAGATTTTCAACGGCATAGTAGCAGATGCAGTTGAGCAGTTGACGTTCGACAGTGCTGTGCGATGCGCTCGTGTCCTTTGGCGGCTGCTTTTTGGGTGACCGTGTTTGCGATCAACAGCAGGCACATCACGGTTTGGTCATCTGATGGTTGGCGTACCCGTGCTGAACACTGCCACCACAAGTTTCCACGATCATCTGTGCCAGCATCGGTGGTCGTTGTCACTGATAGGAGTTGAGCCGTGTGGCAACTCCATGCTGTTGCGATGTGCTTCACCAGGTGGAAGTTTGGCACACCATGGCTCTTCATGTTTTGTATGCAGTGACTCAGGGATCAAAAGCGAGTTGAGTTTTGATGCTTAGGAAACTCGTCACAGTGAGGTGACGCCAACGCCACTGAGTTTGGTTTGTGAACAAGCATGTAAAGCAGCCGCCCAGCGTTTGCAGGACCAGTTCCTAGCGGACGCCTGTCGTGGCAGTTTCAGTAGATTGTGTCCCAGTAGTGTGAGTGCCATGTGTTTGTGACAGCGCTTGTCAGACCCTCAGCATCCCTCCCGTATGTGCGCGGCGTCCTGTTGCGACATGTCCCAACTTCAAGTTCAAATGCCTGCCAACCTCTCATCTCACCAGCTCTCCCCCCTCCCCCCACATGTCCCCGCTGCTCTTGTGTCAACAGTCTTCAAGTGCCTGCAGGAGCAGAACGGCAACGCGGCGTCGTGCCAGTTCCTGTACGAGAGCCTCCAGTCGTGCCAGGCGAACCACCAGCAGTTCGCTTAAGTGCATACCTACCTACCCACCTCATCAACACAAAACAACACAAAACAACTCCAGCCTCACTCTGTACTGTACGCCACAATCAAGACCGCAGCCTTCAACGTTCGAGGTGTTTGGTGTGCTGAGGAATGGGCTCGCTGGCGCAGCGGCAACGGCGGCGCACGCGCGCGCGTGTTTTGTATGCGGGCGGTTTCTCAATTTGGAACTGTCACTGCAGAATGACCACGTGTCAACGTGCGGCGGCTGCTGCAGGGTCAGTCGGCCCGCTTTCGGCGGCGTTTGCGCAGCACCAGCCTCACCTCTCTCCGCGTTCAGTACAGTTTTTCTGTGCAGCCGCCGCAACTTCCCGTTGTGTGTTGTTTGGACAGTGCCTCTGGGGCTATCCCAGCCCGGTTTGCCTTGAAGGTGACCGCTGGTGGTGACTCTGGAGCGGCAGCTGTTTTGACGCGCACTTAGTATTGGCCGCTGCATGTTTCTGTCTGCAAATCTAGATGAACCTGATTTTTGATCCAGCATGCTTGTGGTCTCACTGGTGCACTGTCGCAGTTTCACTCTGCTTTGCCTTTGTTCATGACTGCAAGGCTAATGACCCCTGGCTTCACTTTGAGCATAATTCAGGCATACATGTAAGCAGGAGAAAGGGTCTAGAGCAGGTGACTGTAGCAAGGATGATGCAATGCTCTTGCACATCATGACCTCAAAAAGGGGTAGTGAGCGAGCCAGAGGCGGCAGCAGCTGAACTGACTTGGTCGAGGTTTGATTTTTTAAATTGTTGAGGAATTAGCAGCCTGCCTTCTCTCAGTTTGAAAGGGAAGGTTCGAGTTACTGTGTGAAGCACAGCCTACTCGAGCATGAACGACCCCTGCCTGGCGACGGTGTCATGCATGCTTGCGCATCCGCACAGCGTCACAGTCGCACGATGGGGCCTACGCGCTGTGCTAGAGTTGTTGGAAGCTCAATTCGTCAAAGAAGCGATGGCGGAGCGCCAGCTCAAGCTCCGGGAGGCAGGAGTTTGTGACGCGGTAGTGGCAGTCATGCAGCTTAACGTTGTCGACGCTAGTAAGGCTCGGCATGGCGTGCAAGTGATTCGGCACCTTGCTTATGCCGATGAGGCGAACTGCTCAGCACTGGGAGAGGCGGGAGCGTGCCAAGCAGCTGCGGCAGTGCTGCACCATTTCAGGGACGCAGAGACACTTCAGCTTGCAGCAGACTCCATTATACTGCTGGCACAATATTCATCAAACCAGGCAGGCCTACTGGCTTCAGGCGTTTGCGAGGGGCTCGTCAGTGTGCTTCAGGCCGACGTAGGGCGCGACAGCTTGCACGCGCAGAGGCGACAGTGCTACTGTTAAGCAGTGAGAGGGCTGCACACCGGCATCAACTTGGCGAGGCTGAGGCACGCAAAGCGTTGCGCGGAGTGAAGTCTGGCAGTGACGATATCCACATGCAACGGCTTGCGGCGATAGCAAGTGCGGCAGTCACTGATGCCAACAGGGAACAGCTCGGCGCAGCAGGAGTCTACCGGGCCATCATTGCAGCCATGCAAGCCCACCCGACACATCCGTTTATACAGCGCAACGGACTTGCCTTCATTTTGAACCTGGCCACGAGCCAAAGCACCAACAGGGCGAGGTTGCTTGAGCAGGGTGCGTGCGAGCTGCTCACAACAGGCCTGCAGAGCACCTGGAAGCAGAGCCCCTTCAACATCCAGGGCGCCCTCATCACGGTCGCTGAGCTGCTGTGCAGTTGCCCGAACGCCCTGGCCAAGTTCGGGGACATCGGCGCTGCCGTAGTGGCAGCAATGAATACACACGGGGAGGATGCAGGCGTGCAGCAAGCAGGCATCCACGTCATTCAAGCCCTGGCGCGCATCGATGGCGCGCGCATGCAGCTGCGCGGGTGCAACGCGCTGGAAGCTCTGGCCGATGCGATGCGCGCGCACCCGCACAGTTCGGACATACAGGAGTGCGCTGCAGATGCAGCAGTGCTCATCCGTGACGCCCCGGCGCCCCCTCTTGCGGCGCATTCAGCGCTGGTGCGCCAGCCTGTTGCGGCGTGCAGTGTGGCACGGCGGCAGGCTGATCGACGGCCTGCTGCAGCGCGGACGCAGGACGCTGCGGGAGTAGAGTCGTGAGTAGAGTCGCGTTGCGCACCGCACAGACTCTCGGAGGGCTGGCGGGAGACACACAATCATTGATTGGGGCGCCTGCAATGTAGTCTAGGGCGTTGCAGTGCACATGGGGCACGTGACACACTGGCGGTGAGTGTTTACATTTGGTCAACGCTAGTGTGGGGACAGTTGCAGGTGGGAAAGCTCCCGGTGACAAACAGCAACACGGCAGGCAATGAATTTATCAAAGCTGACTCTTCAGTTGTTTCCATGCAGTGTTTTCCAGCGATTGCTTGGGCTAGTTGTTGCCTGTACAGGTGGCAGCTTTCAAAATGCTTGTGAGGCAAGGATGCCTGCATGCGCAGTGGCATTGAAATCAAGGTGAAGCTCAACGTGCCTCTTGAGGCTGCATCATGTCACCTGCTGCATGTGTGCAAACAACGGTGGCATGTTCTACCTACGCCGAGCAGCATCATCTTGCACTGAGCCATGTCACCATGCGATGAACCGTGCAAATCATCGTGAGTCACGCAGTGTCAGTGTCACCGTGCGCTCAAGCTGATGAGCAGTGACAGCTCGCGCTGAGGCATGTCACCTCGTGCTGAGCCATGTCACATGCTGCTTGATCTTTGAGTGCTCTGACTTCCTGGTGCTGGGAGCGGCGCACAGGAGAATGCAGCCCAAAGACTTGTCGCAGTGGGATCGCATGCTGCACTGTCAGACACCCCTTCACACCTGAAATCAGTCACTGCTTCCAATTCAGCCCCCCCCCCGTTCACTTAAAAACCTTCACAACTGCCCAAAAAGTTGAAGAAGCAGTTGAAGTGGAAGTTGATCACTCGTTGGCACCTGGTATGGCAGCTGCAAGGGTGAAGATGGCTGTTCTCTTCGCTAGCCTTGTAACACTCCCTGGTACAAGATCGCTTCGCGTCCTACACACAGCATCAAGGCCACCAAGACGCAGTGCCTCCAGCGACCTCGCCAAGCTGTACGGTGCCGTCGGTAATCCTGCGGAGGCAATCATGCATTCAGCACCTGTGAAGAAAAGCGATGCCGTGCGTCTAGCCAGAAAACAATGCGCCTCTGCTCCGGTCATCGTCCTGGTACGTCCAACCCTGAGCGAAAATGTGGGAGCCTGCGCCAGGGCTATGCTGAACTTTGGTCTAGCTGAGCTGCGATTGGTGGAGCCGAGGTGCGACCCCCTCGACGAGGCGGCTGTGAGGCGAGCAGCTGGCGCGGAGGAGGTGCTGCGGGGGGCGCAGCGCTTTGCCTCGGTGGCTAAAGCTGTTGCAGATTTGAGCTCCGTATATGCAACTACGGCGAGGGCCAGAGACATGGTAAGGATGTGGTTGTGCAATTGCTGATAACTGATGATTTGGACAGGAGGCTTGATGAATGAATTTAGTAAACGTAAGTTTAAGAGCTGGGACGCAAGTCAACACAAGCAGGTGGCAGCGGATCGAAGTTGAAGTTAAATGTACTTCCAGAGAATCTATTGACAGCCACCATGTTTGTGTCCGGCAGCTTTGCCTCTGCACGTGTGCGCGCGGGTACACGTCATCACAGCGGTCTCATGACGCCAGCTGACAACTCTTGGTTGGCGGGCGGCCAAAGACCTCCCCTTCGCCTGACAACACGCGTTTAGCCACGAGATGCGATATCTGTCATGCACAGTATGTAGTGGTCACCAGTGTTCTGTATTGAAGGGGCTGCATTGCATACAGCTTGCCAAGGGACTGCCGGCTGCCCCCTTGCCGCTTTGTGGTGCTGCGGTCCCTGCCCGCAGATGCGCGTTGTCACATGATGACCATGCGCCACTGCCCCGCATCCTCGTCCTTTGCTTGGCGCGGTGCTGCCCCCTGTGCTGCGCATGTCTGCGCAATCATAGCTGCTACAGTTTCCACTACACGCGACTGTGCGTGCAGACCAGTGCTGATGCGGTGCCACAGAGCGCTGCCCCCGTCATCGCTGTTGCCACCCGTGTGGAGCGATGTTTTCTTGCGCCGCAGATCAGCATCACCACAACACCGTCGAGAGGTATCGCCCTCATTGCTGAGCACTGATCCCTGGGCGCTGCTGGGCATACGCCCTATATAGTTCACATTGTCTGGACCCCTCCCGGAGCAGTCCAAAGGCGCATGGCTGCACGCTCATGCCTGAAGGCATGCGCGCTCTGTCAACGTCTCAGTGCGCCGCTGCCGTGCGCCTCCGTATTACGTACGCAGACGAGCGCTGTCACTATGCTGCGCAGTGCTGCAGCCAAGCTTCGTCTTTTTCCCTGAGCGTTGCTGCTGTCTCCGCGTTGCACGCGCCGGAGAGTGTTGTCACGACGCCGCGCAGCGCAGCAGGCAAGCGTCATTGTTCACTGGGCAAAACTGCTTTCCTCTCGATGACTACATAGTACTGTCACTATGCCCCAAGCTCCTTCAGCGACGTTCGCTGACGCTCCTGCCGCCTTTCTGCGTTGCGCGCGCAGACTAGCGTCGTCACTACGCCGCGCAGCGCAGCAGCTGCCATCGCCGCCGCCGCGCCCTCGGATCGCGCGGGCGTGCTGTATGGCCCTGAGGCGTCAGGTCTGAGCAATGCTGACCTGGCCCACGCAGCAGCGCTCATACAGATCCCCACCTTTGAGGCATTCTCCAGCCTCAACCTGTCGCAGGCAGTTAATCTGTTCTCCTACGAGTGGTGGCAAGCGCACGCAGCGAGCAAGGGGAGTGGTGAAGGGGGAGGGGAGGGGGGTGCCGAGGGGGTTATGGTTGTCCGAGGGGGGCAACAGCTGGCGGAGCAAGGGGTTTTAGACGCGCTGTGTAATCGGCTTGAGACGGCGCTAGATGAGAATGAATTCCAGCCGGTGCCGCAGCATCGCGAGAGCGTGTACTTACAGCTGCGTGGCATGCTCAGCAGAGTGCAGATGTCACAGGCGGAGGCGGGCATACTGCATGGGGTGATTACCAGCCTCACAAGGGGGCCCAAATCCGCACGAAAGGGAACAAAAAAAGGCAAAAATGGGGGATAAGAGGGGAGGGGCTGCCTTTCTGCAAGACCGTGCCAAGTGATTCAGAAATGGTGTGCTGTAATATTTATATAGAAGAACAATTTTTGCGCACCTTGCATGGTACCTTCAAAGTTTGCTGTGTTGAAAGCTGCGTTGACTAGATGCTGCTTCAGCAGTTGATGGCTTTTGTGGGCATTATGCGGCCTCACACCTGACCGGTCGCTGTGATGTCCAAAGCTCTGCAAATCACCCAAGTGTTGGATATCTGACCATGGATGTTCGCAGCGCTGGTGCTGGGACGGACTCGAAGCAACGCATGCTTCTCTTGCACCATCAGTGAAGCAACTCTTTGCTCTACTGGAGGCTCTCTGTTTTAACGCGCATGCCCCACTTGACATGTGAAAAAGTCCTTGTCATGAAGTGCGTGTGCAAGGGCACGTTGTCTTTTGGCTGCACCATTCTGTGCGGTATGTGGACATCAAAGCACTATGTAAGGATCCACTACATAATTCATCAAAAACAGCCAGATGACGCAGCTTGGCTGAAGGCGACATGGCCTCACTTACAGTTACACGGCGACAGGGCTCAGCCTGGTGACACGCCTCAGCTAGGTGACACGTCTCAGCACACAATGCGACTTGGCTCTCGTTGTGCGTGCCAATGTGACCGTGTGGCCTGCGCACAAAGCCTTGTATGTTAGGTACTATGTCGTGCGATGTGTGTGCAGAATCGACTTTCGTGGTGCTTGATGCACATGTGTGCTCGGCTCAGGCTGCAACAGCCAACAAAGCACATTTTTCACAAGCATGTGAGCGCACGCAAAGGCCACACAGCCTGACGTTACATCTCAAGTCATGCTTGACGCAATGTGATTGTGTGAACAGCGGAAGATGCACTCAGCCTCATTGCGAAGTACTGTAGTGCCCTGCATGATGATCAAATACGTACCTGTGCTGTAACAGGCCAAAAGCACTGTGCCACATATGCGGACAAAGAGGTATTGACGCATGCTTAGAACATGCTTGCCACTGCATGATTCAAGTTGAAGCACAAATCATATGGCATCCACCAAGTGTGTTGCACAATTTATTGCCACTGCGCATGCACATGTAATCAAACCTCACAGGCCACACAATTTCATAAGCACAGGAGCGCAGCAAGCATTGCGTAAACAAAAACAACGAAAATTTTGAAACACCACATCAGCATGCAGTGCATTGACCACCGGCATCGATATTATGAAAGCAGTGCATGCCAGCAGTATACTGTCTCTGTGCAAATGCCGAACACGTGTACGCCTACTGAAACTCATGACCAGCGCCTCACTTGAGCTTGTATGCTGTTGCGTAGATTAGATGCGTCTTCTCTGTGCGTCTCTACTCACGACTCCACTCATGCGGGGTCACGCGCTTCGTGCCGCAGTCCACAGCCAAGTTGAAGTAGCCTGCTGCCATATGACACCGCACGTCGCGGCAGCTCGCGGCACATTTGCTGGATGGCCCACAGGATGAGGCGCGCAGTGTTGTAGCGGATGCGCCGTGATGCGGCTGTAGCGCGCTCCTGAATCTCCGAGTTGTCTGGATGTGCGAGCATTGCCTCGGCCAGCACTTGCAGCACGCCGCCACTGCGCAGCTGCAAGCGCGTGGCGCGTGGCGTCATCGCTTGCTAGCAGCCAAATTGTGTGCACTCCCGCTGACTGCACGCATGCGTCCTCCGTATGTCCACTCATGACCGCCAGTACCGTAGCGCACAGGTCACCAGATATGGCAGCCCCATTTGATAGAGTGCATGACAGCGCCCCCACTGTGATCAGCGCCATGCCGACAGGTAATGGCATCTGCTTCCAGCTGCTCTCGAGACCTGTTGTGAGCAGCTCGCGGACACCCACCTCCCACAGCCTTGCCCATGACAGCACTGCAGGCTCCTGCTGTGCCGAGCCACTCGCTGTTGACTTTAGCCTGTGCAAGACCTGTCAGCGCCAAAATGACAGTATCTTGCATGTTGATATCGTCTGCGCTGGTGTACAACACTCGAAGAGCTGCTTTGCACGCTCCAGCTGCGCAAAGTTGAGCTGCACATGCATTGCTTGACGCTTTCACTGCCACCAGTGCAGCAAGCACGAGCTGCTTGTTCTGCACACTGGCCTCCAGCATTCTGACAAGCCCCTCGCAAGCGCCTGCAGCTACCAGACCAGCATGTTTATCACAGCATTGGGCCAGCCTTGTAATGGAGAGCGCCGCCAAGTGCTGAGCCTGCGTGTCTTGGGTGAAATCGCGCAGCACTCTTCCAACAGCTCGGCAAGCCCCGCCGCTCCAAGAGCTGCGCAGTTTGCAGCATCCGCCTGGGCTAGGCACGCAACCACCTTCACGCCATGCCAGGACACGTCCGCGTCAATAGCATTGCGCTGCATGGCTGCCACCACAACGCTGCAAGCTCCTGCTTCGCGGAAGTTGAGCTGACACTCGCTCAAACCCGTCAAGCCGACAAGCTGAGGTTTGTCCAGCATCTGACACATAGCACGAGCCCCCCATCGTGCGACTGTGATGCTGTGCGGGTGCGCTGACATGCACGAGACCACTGCTAGACAGGAATCATTCATGCTAGCGCTGTGAACTCGGCCTCCTGAAGGACAAGCGGTTGCGGTGTAGGCTGCAGGCTGCGCTGCTGCTGCCTCGTGTGCTGTTCAGCGGTCCCGCTGGGCAGTCGAACCTGTAGCGCCTTCTATTGTTTGCCCACTTCACAGGAGGGGACGCACCTACGTAGCTACTGTACTGTCGTCTGTCGTCATCATCAACGGCTTTTTAACGGCTTTGAAGTTACGGCGTTTGAAGTTGACGACGGAAACGTTCGCGAAGGGGAACCAGTGGTTTGTAAGAGCCAAATTGAAGGCGGCTGTACCGTGGTGGCTCGGAAGAAGGCGAAAATCACTGCGTCAGCTCGAAAGAGCAATAGGGCGTCCTTAGCTGCCGCCTGTGACGCCAAGGCGAGCACAGCACAACAAGGCAAGCAAGAAGTTCTCTTGCTGACCTTCAATGCTGCGTCAGACACACATCGTTATGATCCTGATAATTGCAGACATTTTTAAAAGTACATGTTTCTCAGTAACACCCTCAGCTCTCGGCTTAGGACATGACACAACTCTCACACACTGCTTTCGTAGCCCCCGCGCCCGCTCGATTTCGTGTTTCGACACGTTGACGCCATGCTTCTACCATAACAGTTGTAATTGGGCGCCAATAGTAAGTTTCATGTCGTGAAGCGCATGCACAACAAGCCCTTGAGGTGGGTGTAAGCATTCTCGGTGCACAGTCATCCACCGCATAGGCCAAGTATCTTAGAGGCGGAATGTAGGTGTTGGCACCAGTGGCCACTCAACGCTGGAGGACTGCGCCTCGCCGCACCCATAAATGTGGTCAAGACAACAGCACTTGAAGCATTTGCGCTTGCGTGCGGGTGCAGCGTACTTACTATGGTGTATCAACTTGACAATTCGCAAGGTGTGCCTGCATTCTGCCCCCATTCTTCTTGAGAACACACACTACAGTAACAGCATCACAACAAAAAGCCTGAGGTTATGGGGGCTATGTTCAGCTCACTGCAAGTAGCCTTCTGCAGGCCTTGTAAACGGCACATGTTCTGCCGTTGAAACCTTCAAGCGCAGAGAAAGGGGTGCACGTGACCTTTTTTGAACCATCCACTGCACAAGAAATACAATGGCTGTGTTGTTAAGGCTTCTGCACTGAACAAAATTCTCGCAACAATTTTCTGGCAGTTTGAGTCCAGCTGTACAAAGCACCTTTCTTGTGAAGGCCATGTTGTCAGCGTGTAATATGTGCTGTGATCCTCTCTTCTTTAGTGACGTTGCTTCTATCTCCTTTGGCTTTGCCCTCTCGCAGATGTGTGGTCCAAGGTCCTCCAGGTCATGCCGTCGGGACACTACCTGCAGCTCGCGAGCGTCAGCTGCGCATGGCGCGCTCTGTATACGAGCACCTTGCAGCAGCAGCAGCAGCAGCAGCAACGTGTGCACAAGTTCACAGCTGTGCCAGCCATGGTTGGCTCTGTGCCTCTAGCACAGTGGGCAGCTACGAACGGGTGCTGCGTGCGTGACCTGCTCAAATGCGCCGCCGCTTGCGGCAGCCTGGAGGTGCTGCAGCACTGGGCGAACGCCTCTCCTTGGAGAGCTCGTGTGCAGACGAAACTTCAAGTTTGCGCCGCAGCCGCAGAGGGCGGTCACCTGCACGTGCTGCAATGGCTTCGCACGATCAATTGTCCCTGGGATGCATCTACTTGCGCAGCTGCAGCGAGGCGGGGGGACTTGGCAGTGGTGCAGTGGCTGCACGCCGAGGGCTGCCCCTGGGACGAGAGCGCTTGCTGCGAGGCAGCAGAAGGGGGCCATCTTGAGGTTCTTGAGTATCTGTTTGCGGCAGGGTACCCGTGCACCTGGTCCATTGATATGTGCTTTTACGCAGCCAGCGGCGGCCTGAGCGTACTGCAGTTTGCACGCGCAAAGGGTTGTCCCTGGGACCGCGCCGACTATTCTTACATTGGCGAGACCTTCGCAGAAGCGGCAAGAGGGGGTCACCTCGAGGTGCTGCAGTGGGCTCACGCTAACAATTGCCCTGTCGATTTGCCATATAGCATTGACGCAGCAGCCGAGCACGGCCATCTCCATGTAATTGTGTGGCTCCGCAGTATCAGTCATGATTGGAGTTCCGACACAGAGTATGCGTGTGCAGCCGCAGCAGAAGGTGACCAGCTGGCAACACTGCAGTGGCTCCACCAAAACGGCTGCCCCTTGCATCCTGCTGTATGTCGGTCTGCGGCTAGATGCGGCAATGTGGAGATGTTGGAGTGGGCCCGCAGCATGGGTTGCCCTTGGCACAGTTGTTTGATAACCGAGGCAAGCAGACCCCCGCATGATTGCTCTGAGTTGATGCGCAAGAGGCTTGCAGCGGTTGAATGGGCGCTCGCCAACGGCTGCCCTTGCGACGCCGCCTCCAGGTCTGCGTACTTGCGGCTGCAACGTGCAGTAGGACGACATAGTGCGGCATAGCTCGAAATTGTTCTGAGGCCTGAGTGCGTTACGGCACGCGTTGCTCTGTTGTCGAAGGGAACATGACGCGCAGGCGTCCTTGAGTTGAGGCAGCGCTCAGCATTAACATCACTCTGCTGGCTAGTGTGACCGAACGGTTTCCATAGGTGGCCGGGGCATAGTGTCTACTTCGGTTTGCTTTGCACCAGTAAATAAAATTTTCCAATGCCACATCATGATGATCGAGATGCAACGCCTTGCGCTGTCTGCTGTTACAGTAATGCTGTTGTATGAATATGCCTAGGCGTCCCTCCTTGCGCGGCATGCGCTTGCCAGTGCTGTCTGGCGTACCTTGGTATACCTTTATATCAGTACTTGCTGCTGTTGGTGCTGCCGATGAGTGCAGCATCCCTAGGTATATATGTGTACCCACCGCGCACCCGGATACTTGAGTCTGGACTGCTGCAGTTCTGCTTTGCGCAGCGGCGTCTGCTGTTTGATCACTGGTGCCGTCACACACCTGCACACTGTCACTGTGGCATGCGAATTGCTGCGCGCTCGTCGCATTCTTCACGGTGCTGCATCCCATTTCACTGCAGCATGTAGATATTCAGAGCTTCACCTTGACACTGGGCGCACATGCAAACCCTCGCACGCATGTGACAATACACTCACACATTTGTTACTTTGAAGTATGAAGCATATGATACTGTATCAGAGTGTTATCATCAATTGGAAATTCTGCCAAGTGAGTGCTCAGCTTCCACGTCACATATACCGCTGAAGCCGCTTCCCTAAACATTGTGTTGGATACTCTAGTCCTCCAGCCCTGACCATCATGATGGTAAGCGCGCCGGCTATGACGTATATGCCGTAAATGCCAACGACTGTAAGACCCCAGTCACTGACAGGTGTGTGCAGCCTTGTTCAGCAGCTGTCTGCTCACTCGATTTCGTCCCACACCTCAGGCATCATGATGTCCTCGTGCTCCAAGCACACAAGAGACCATCGCCCCAGCAGCTGCAATGCAGCTCTCACATTGTAAGAAGATCCTCACGGCATCAATGAAGGACTTCATGGCGCAACGGTTGAAGTTTGTGACGAAAGCGCCACGTGTACACGTAGCGGATGTACACACGTAAGTGAATAAAAAGTACACACATAAGCATTTATTGTTCGTGGTATTGTTGTTGAACCTGTGAGACGCACTCTGCAGCGGCGTTGTGCGTGAATGGCCAGTGCATGCTTGCCACGGCACATCTACCCAACGTGCTTATGCGCATACTCAGCGGTTGCTGGCTTCAGACAGCTTGGACACAACGCTCCACTGTCGTGGGGCAGCAACTCGAACTAATGTGGGCCGACGGCCAGCATCGCCGACAGCCTTACTTCCTGGCAGCAAAACCTTGCGCAGCTGCATTGCGCAGCTGCAACTTTTTCTAATGTTGGTGACCCTAAGGCGGGATAGGGAGTTTGTTGAAGTTGTTTTTGAAACTTGCTGGCCCGCCACAAGGGCGTCATTCATTCCGTTCCATTTTATCATTTTATCAAATGTGCCCGAGGAAGTTTATCATGTCCAGTTGACAATGCTCACAAGGGCACCGTGACCATCGGGTTCAACATGACCAATCAATCACTGGCTGGACATGCACCTCAGCAGCTCGTACTGACTGTGGTGTGAGACGCAAGTGTTCAACCATGATGATCAAATGCCCATCAAAGTGCCTTTTTAAAAGAGGCTACGCTGCTGATTGTGTGGTATAGAAACGTACCGTCATTCTTCACCAAGCACCTGCGCATTATCATGATGGTAGGCAATGTGCAGGCGCTATACGGCGGTTGAGGCAGCAGATGCAGCAACATGACAGCTGGCACTCTGAACTTTGCTCACTTAAACTGGCAGGACAGGGCATGCTGCGGACTCTGAAATTACAAAGAGTCCAGTGCTTTAAATATGTCTCGCGCGCAACGGGTTGCAAAGCTCACGACGGCGTGTACGCAGCAGAATTGCAATGCAAAGCTCATGACCGCATGTACACAGCGGGGCAGGGGAGGGGGGGCAATCGCTCGGGCGTGCGGCACAGCCAGTGTCTGCAGTATTGGCATTAGGGACAGCTCAAGGTGCCGTGCGCGATCTGATCGCATGCAAACACCGTCCATATGCCTTCGCTTTGTACATACAAATCACAGCACTTGTGCTCGCTTCCTGAAACCGGTGTACAGACAAATTGTTGTCAAGGCAAGTCACTATGAGACAAACCATCAGGACTTCAAGTTGTACCTCATTGGTTGAAGGACTGTAATTCACCAGCCGTCGTCAAAACTGCAACATCTTTTCGTCGGTTGCACCTTCCTCACAGTCAACACTAAGCGCTCTGGCATGAATATTCTTGAAGTACGCAGCAATGACACTTGTTGAATCATTGATCTCTATCTGAAGTGGTCGCCGCCTAAGGGAGGCCTGCCACCGCCGCCACCATTTGCGTGCTGCCGCTCATACTGCTGCCACTGCTGCTGCTGCTGCTGCTGCTGATGGTGGTGGAGGTGGTCACGCTGATGCTGCCGCTGATATTGTGGCTGCTCCCCGTGTTGCCACACCTCAGTGTCATCATCAGCCGCAGCATCAGCAGCGCCACCAGGCGGCCACTGCTCAGCGCTGTCACCTTGCGCAGCTCCGCTGCCGCCGCCGCTGCCGCCGCCGCTGCTGCCGCTGCCGCCATCGCCGTCATCATCCGCGCTTGCCGCGTTTTGCAGCGCCTCTATGCAGCCGCTCACCAGCCGCCGCAGCGCGCCAATGTCCTTGGCAAGCGCAACGGCCGCTTCGTCGTCCTCCGCCAGGCCTAGCGTCGCCGCGCTCGCGCTCGTGCGCACATTGTCCACCAGCACGCGGATCTTCTGCTCCAGGATGGACTGCATCGCGCGCCGCTCGAGGCGCCACGTGTCGCGCTGCTGCTGCTGCTGCCACAGGCGGCGCGCTTCCGCCTCCCTCTCACCCAGCGCTGCTGCCGCCGCCGCATCACTACCGTCGCGCACTGCTGCATCACCGCCGCGCTGCACTGCTGCTGCGGCAGCATCACTTCTGAGCGCTGCTGCTGCCGCTGCGGAGTCGCTGGCGGCGCTGCTCGCCGTGCCGACGCTGCTGCTGCTGGCGGTGCGCGCGCCCATGGCCTGCTGCAGCGCGTGCGCGGTGCGGCGCGCGCGGTGGTCGCGCTTGGAGCGCTCTCGTGCCGCGCGCGCCTCCGCCTGCGCCTCTTCTGCGGAGCGCTGCCGCAGGTCCTCCAGCAGCTGCGCGCATGGCGTTTGAGCGCGAGCGTACGAGTACGTTATGTGACTGGATAAAGATAGTAGAGCCCTGGTGCGCTGTGAACATGTTTCAGCAGTACATATCAGCGCAGCGGCAATACTAGTGTCTCGTCATTCCCTGACAGCATCAGGGTAGGGACGGCTTCGCATCGCAGTCAGAGGAATCCCAAACGATGATTCACTGCACTCCCACCTGTGCACCAGGGCGGATGTATGCGAACAACGCGCACCAACCAACCAATTTTCGTGCAGCTCTTCACGACAGAGGCGTTCCCAATTCATACTGCTCGACATGGTCACCACACAGCCGACACATAAAATCGGGAGCATGTACCTGAGTGGCCTGCTCTCTCTGCGCCGTCGCCGCCGCCAGCTGCTCCTCCAGCTCCTCTATGCGCCCCCGGAACCACGCCTCGCGCGCCCCCTCCCCCTCCCCCAGCCACCCCCCCTTCCCCCTCCCCCCGCCGCCCCCCCCCAGCCCCCCCCCGCCCGCCGCGTAATCCCCCGGCATGCTGAGCGGCGCTGGCTGTATGTAATCGTCCATCTGAGTGCCGGGGGGTACGTCCAATAAAGGCGAGGCCGCCATATTGACCGTCGAAAACGCCGGTGAGTCCGGAGATACAAGCTCCGTGTCGACAGCAGCGTCGGTAGCGGTGTCGAGCGCTGTGGCACGGTGTGGCTGAGCGCTGCTGCTGCTGGGCCGGCGAGGCGCGGGCGTTGAAGTTGAAGTGGCTTCGGCTGCTGGAGTGTGGCCGGCAGGTGGTGGCGGTGGGCCGGACAGGGCTCTGTCGTCTAGCACGAGGGCCAGCTGCAGAGGGCACAGGCGGTGCGGTGACACGCTGGGGTGAGTGAGACGTGCTTGTGGCAGTTTCGTTACCAATTTCACTCATTAGCATGCAGCAGGGCTCAGCCAGGGCTGGGTCTGGCGGCCGGAGGCAGTTTTTTTTTGGCCTAGCCAATGCCAGTATATTTCAATATACCCTCAGGTCCGGAGAAACCCCGAAATTAGGGTACCAGCCTCTTGTGCATTTTCTTACAATTGGCTGGCATTGAGAGTCCCATGCTGGCTACTAGGTACAGCCCAACATTGTGTGGTGCACATCACACTTCACAGCATGCAGATCCCACAACCATAGCTTGCACTCCGTGCTGGAAAAAGACAAGAACATGGGCGCTCGCCGTGTATGCCTAGTACTGACCCCAGCAACAACAAACAAATGGCCCCAGGTGAGAAAATCATGGCATCATGGCTAGTTGAGCCACTTGCCTTTCTGCTGTCTTCGGGCCCGAGTGTAGCAGTGAACTCCATGATCACGTGCTGCAAGTGTATCAGCTTGGCCGTCTTGCCGTCCAGCTTCTCCTCCAAATCCCGCTGCAGGCCAGATCAGGAGGGCAGGCAGGTACAAATTCAGGCATACGTAGATGGAAACGAGTCAAAGGATCATAGGCTCGGAGCTCTAGGTGACAAGGCGTGCTTGGCGGTCACATGTACCCGCAAGCCATTGCATTGAGAACAACCTGACATGTACCTACCACAAGCCATCGCATCGAGACCACCCTCAGAGTCATGCGCTAAGACGGTGCAGCAGCCAAAAAAAAAGTATGTGATCTTGCCAGCTAGCTGGGCCCGCCAAAGCCAATTGCATATACAACAGGTATGAGAACAGCGCCAGGCATTTTAGCAGGTGGTTTTGGGCGTTAGATGGGCTCATGATCTGTGTAAGATTTCGGATCATCATTGACCACACTGTGGTAATCACTACAGTGGAAGGTCACGTACTGCCTTCGACAAAATGCCCCCAGACTTCTAATGACAACTGGATGTCACCACGGCTTGCAACTGCAATGCTTACTTTTCATATGCTTTTGCAGAAGCATGATACTTCGAAGTACATTTCTAGCATTCACTGCAGCACAAAACATCAGTTTCAAGATGATTGAATGTCCCGTGTGACTGAATGAACAGCGGTGCTCAATGTCGACTGGCAACATGTCGTCACGTGTTCAATGCGATGTATGTACAACCAACTGCTCACCTCATGACCTCCAGGTATGGACAAGCAGTAGTCTACCATTTGATCAAAGGACAAATGTACACTCACAAGTACGATGCATGCGCCTCATCACCGTCAGGCATCGATGTGCAGTAGCCTATATACCTCTCATCATATCTGAATATAGTAGGGAAGTACCGCGCTGTGGCACCTGTACATACTTCAAAGTACAAGGTTTGTTTACCCACCCTGTGACGTGTGCAACATGGCTTGCAACCTGAGTACTTACTTCTCAGGTGCTTTGGCAGAAATATGTTGCATTCTGGCAATTTCTGCAGCGCAAAAGATCATTTCCATAATGATTGAATGTCCCGTGTGACTGAATGTACGTCGCTGCTTAATGTCAACTGCTAACCTGTCATGTGTATTATGCAATGTAACCCTAACCCTAACCCTAAGTACAACCGACTGCTCAGCCCATAACCGCCAGCCCATAACCGCGCCAGGTATGAGAGAGCAGCGGTTTTATTGTTTTGAAGGCTAAATGTGCACAAAGACCTTCAAGTATCCATGAGCAACATCATGATGCCTGAACGCACCTCAGCTCCGCGACAGGCAGTAGCCGATAAACTTCTCGGTGTAACCATGTTCGTGAAGTCCAACGCTGTGACAACTGTACATACCATATTTGTTTACCCAAATTGTGACGCGTTAAACAGTGTGTACGAATGTGTATACCTCATACTTTTGCTCGCAATAAAAAATGCATACATACATACCTCGTGCTGTTCATAGGCATCCAGCTCGTCCTGCAGCGCCACAATCTGCTCGTCGCGAACCGTGAGGCGCTGCGTGAGCGCTATCATGATGTCGCGCTGCCGCAGCAGCAGCTGCTTGTACCTATCCACCTGCATGGATTCAAGGGCATGACAATCAATTCAATAAGGTTTCAGCGCCAGGCCCATTATCTGACGTCAGGGTTAGGTCCTCTTCATCATGATGTCGCGCTGCCACAGCAGTAGCTGCTTGTACCTTTCCACCTGCATAGATGCGTGGACATGGCAATGATCTAAAAACTGTTTTGCATTGAGCCAACTGCCTGGGGTCAGGGTCAGGTTGACTTATCCTGATGTCGCGCTGCCGCAGCAGCAGCAGCTTAGCGATCCACGTGCACAGATTCATGTATATAGATATAATTTCAATGTACATGGCAGCAACCAAAAAAGTATATCCACCTGTGCAGTGCAGTGCCAGCAAGCAGCAAACCGGGCAATGCCAAGTGTGGCCCGAGTGCAGAAGTTATATTATTGATATATTATTGGCGGCACCATACAAACTGCATTCCACTTCACAACAGCAGCATTGCTCACAGCGACCCCAACCCTAACCCTAACCCTAACCCTAACCTAACCCTTGAAATGATCCCATCCACCTCCGCAGTTTCGTCACAGCAGAGACTGGACCAGTCACTGGGGTCGGGAAAAAATACCAGCATGATGTTGTGTTGCCGCAGCAGCAGCAGCTGTCGCACGACTCTACGAGCCGGTGGCTCATCGCTGGTTCATTGATGGCAAGTCACCGAACCCAGCCTTGTGGTGATCGGCCGCAGCACGCATGACCGTTGGGCCAATCATTTGAGCGCTGCTACAGGCACCTTGTCTCGTACACTCGACTAATGAATACATACATGCCTGCTGCTTCTCCTCCGCGGTTGTTCCGCGCTCCTTTCTCCAGCTCCACGATGCGCGCCTCATACTCTCATAACCGATACGCGTTGTAGTCGAGCGCTGCCACGACCATTTGACACTATAACATACATAAATAAAATTACATACATACCTGCTGCTCCTCCTCAGCAATCGTTGCGCGCTCCTACTCCAGCTCTGCAATGCGCACCTCGTACTCCGATGTCCCCTAGAGTGTTCATTTGAGCTCCCCCACGACCATGACCGCTAGACTCAAGCGCTGCCACGACCATTCGACACTGAACAAACATCAATACATACCTGTTGCTTCTCCTCAGCGGTAAATCCGCGCCTCTTCTCCATCTCCGCAATGCGTGCCTCGTACTCTCATCGTTGCCACAACCATTTGACACTATACATACATACATACATGCCTGCTGCTTTTCTTCTGCCATCGCTCCGCGCTCCTTCTCCAGCTCTGCAATGCGCGCCTTGTACTCTCATCACCAATAGACCGTTCATTCGAGCGCTGCCACAACCATTGGACACTTAACATACATGCATACAGATATGCATACATACCTGCTGCTTTTCTTCCGCAATAGTTCCGCGCTCCTTCTCCAGCTCTGCAATGCGCGCCTCGTACTCGCGCCGCAGCCGCTCCTCGTAACCGCTGCGCCCGCCGTGACCGCCGCCGTCCTCCTGAGCGCTGCTGCCTCGCCGACCTGCAGCAGCAACGAGGGTTAGGGTTAGAGTTAGGTTTTAGAGGGGTCACAATTGGCTTAGAGGGGTCACAAGTGGCTTAGGGCTAGGGTTAGGTTTTAGAGGGCATGGCTCAGGCAGGCTTTCTGTGTATGTGAAAACGTGGATGCCGTAGTTGACATGGTAAGGCGATGGGGGTTCGCTGTGCGCCGGTGCAAGGGAGGGGGTCGCTGTGCGCCGGTGCAAGGGAGGGGGTCGCTACGGCGCCCAGAGCACGTGCTGACGCAGCTGCGTGTGGAACCGGAAGTGCAGCCTAATCCCATCCCTAAATTAACCCTCACTCTAACACTAACTCTGAGTAAGGCAGGTCTCCAAACACTCTTGAACAAAATGGCGGCACATGTAAAAAAATGTGCTGTACGTGTTGCTTACAGCAATCACAATGCTCGGTGGCCGCTTACGCCGCTTGCGAGGCAGCTTCAACCTCAGAACTGTTGTCATTCATTGATGCAAAGCTCAGCACTGACAACAATTCACTCACTATGCTCAACCGGGTTACACACAGGAAATGATGCCAAGTAACCGTAACCTGTAAGTCTCTGCTGAGGCATGCTGCACAACTGAAGTAATTGTTGACGAATATACTACTACTAGACCTACGTACCGTTGCCCCTGATGACCTGGCTGGTGAGCGCTGCTATCCTCTGCTCCAATCTCTGCTTCTCCTCCTTCTCGCGGTTGAAGACCTGCGACTGACGCTCCAGCTCCCTGCAGAGAGAGAGTCACACAGGAAATACCATAATCAGTCTTTGAAGTTGTAAAGGCAGGCCTGATGCGGAAGTTTTCCACCAATGATCGTCGTTAACACCGGAGGGTGATACAGGCGGTGATGATGCCCAGTGTCACGATACGATGATCATGCTCAGTGTCGCAGGCAGTGATGATGCAGGTGTCACAGATAATGAACACGCTCAATCACTATACATTGCATTATTCATAAACAACACATTCCTACCTGCATAGAAGTAGGAAATCTCAAGGTACAGTTGCCAACCCTGAAGGTGATGATGCCCGCACATGCGTATTCGCCTAACCTAACCCTAACCCTAACTCTCAGTTTTTACCTACATGCCCACAGCGCAATTTGCGACCACTGCACTGACGCATCAAATGCGCATTGCACAATGCAGTGAGTGCCGCAGGTGCCATGGTGGTGACTAAGCAAAAAACCGCATTGCAAAAATACAATCACCACTGAGCTCATGGCTACGGAAGCGATGCGCCCGTGATGAACTTCAAGTCGAACATACGCAGTGGCTCACCGCAGCGCCTGGAGCGTGTCGCTGAGGGCGTAGTCGCGCTCCTGCTGCAGCCTGATGCGCCGGTAGCAAACTTCAACTTGAACATGTATACTTCAAGTTGAACATGCATAGTGACTCACCGCAGCGCCTGGAGCCTCGCTGAGGGCGTAGTCGCGCTCCTGCTGCAGCCTGATGCGCCGGTAGCAAACTTCAACTTGAACACATATACTTCAAGTTGAACATGCGTAGTGACTCACCGCAGCGCCTTGAGCTTGCCGCTGAGGGCGTAGTCGCGCTCCTGCTGCAGCCGGATGCGCCGGTAGAAAACTTCAACTTGAACATATATACTTCAAGTTGAACATGCATAGTGACTCACCGCAGCGCCTTGAGCTTGCCGCTGAGGGCGTAGTCGCGCTCCTGCTGCAGCCTGATGCGCCGGTAGAAAACTTCAACTTGAAGATATTTACTTCAAGTTGAACATGCGTAGTGACTCACCGCAGCGCCTTGAGTTTGTCGCTGAGGGCGTAGTCGCGCTCCTGCTGCAGCCTGAGCAGTTGCCTCGAGTCCACCACGGTGCGGGAGCGCTCCTCTAGCTCCGCCCTGCAGCAGAGTAGAAATTTCACTTCAAGTTTCAATTCATGAGTCATGCGAGAGCGCAGAGTTCAAATGTAACTTCAAGTTTTCATTCAAGATATGCAACCTGTCGTTTTTGCTTTTCCGTTCAACTTGCTGGTGGCTTGTGAGGGACTATACCATGTGCGATTCCTCCTCCAGCTCCGTCCTGCAGCGCGCGTCGCACAGAGTTCAAATGTAAATTCAAGCTTTCAGTCATCAATTCATAATTCATGCGAGAGTGCAGAGTTGACATGTAACTTCAGCTTTTATTCAAGATAAGCGACTTGTATTTCTCGAGTATTCTCACCTTCAATATCCTGGTGGCTTGTGAATTACTAGGCTATGCGGGCGTGCTCCTCTAGCTCCGCCCGACGGCGCACGTCCGCACAGAATAAGGATGTGACCTCAACAAGTTTTCATTCAACATTTGTGTGAGAGCGCTTCTCCAGATCCGCCCTGCGGTGCGCGTCAGCACAGAATTGAAATGTACTTTGAAGTTTTCTTGCAAAGGGCGCAACCTGATATTTTCCCAGTGCGGCGCACGTCAGACCAAACCTCAAACTGGCCCTCACAAGTTTTCTCAAAGTTCAACCTGCTTTTCCCACCGCTTTTATTGATATATTCAACGTCATTTCTATTTAAAAAATGTACGATGTGAGCGTGCAGAGGGTCGACGTCAGCGATAAGGATGTGGCACGCAGCGTGAGGCCGTAGGGCTACTTGATAAGATCCTTCATGAGCACACAATGTTTTTACGGTCCAGATACTTTTACGAAGGTTGAGAGGAACTGCTCTCTTGGTGTTCCGTCTCGTGTGTGGCAGTCCAGACGTAGGGTTTAGGGTTAGGGCTAGGGTATCAGCGTGTGTGCGGACGTCAGAAAATGTCTGGCTGTGGGTACCGCAGGCGGTTATGCGTGCGCAGTACTCGCATCACGCAGTAGACGCTGCCTCAAGTCAGAGTCGAGTCAGATTGAGCATCACCATCAAACTCAGCTCAAGACACCGTAATTTGAGTCGAGTCAGAGTCGAATCAGCCTGCGTTACCATCATTCACCTGAGCCGCTGCAGCTCCAAATGTACAGCCGAGTCGAGTCGAGTCAGAGTCAAGTCAGGCTGAGCATCACCACCACTCACCTGAGCCGTTGCAGCTCCCGCTCGTACTTGCGCAGCAGCGACTTCTGGTCGATGTCCTCGTTGACGTGCGCCTGGTTCTTGATGTTCTTGGCGCGGTTGGCGAACTTCAACGTGCTGAGCGTCTCCACCGCGCTCTCTAGCGCGGGGCTGATCATGGCCATCATGGTCGTCTTGCAGTTGCCACCGAGCGAGTCCTGCAGGTATTGCAAACATTGCCAGAGGATAAAAGTCAACGTGATAAAAAAAATTCACAAGGGTTTCTTGTTCAGTCCTGCATGGCATGGGTTGGCAATTACCAGAAGGGTTTCATGTGTGGTGGCTCTGCGGTCTGAAAAAAGGAAAACGGTGTTGTGGGCATCCATCATGGTGGGTTAGGGTTAGGTGCAGTGGCCACTGAGCGAGATACATGGTGTAGATTATGTGTTGTATGTCCCTCGAGTGTGCGCGTCAGCTTGGAATCCCGGTACGGTATGTGCTGGCGGCCGCGCGGGCTCGTGAGTGGAGTCAAGGTAGGGTATGTAGAGACTAACAGGGTATGCATGCATTATGCACAAGGTACGCACATGGGAATGCAGTGCGTAAATTATGTGTTATATGTACCTCAAGTATGCGCGTCAGCTTGGAATCCCGATAGGGTATGTGCTGGCGGCCGCGCGGATCCGTAAGTGCGGCAATAACGTTGCCAAGCGCGCTCAGGCTCTGGTTGATCTTCTTAGACTCCTCCAGGCGCTGACCGGTCGCGCCGGACACGCGCACGCGCTCGGAGCCCGCCAGGTCCACCAAGTTCAACTTTCCAACCTGCAGCAGCGCTCAGAAGATGAAGTTTGTGCAGTGAGCGCAGTGCACCAAGTTCAGCCTGCTGGCCTGCAGCGGCACTCAGTATACAGCGACGGTCACGATATAAAAGCGGGTCCGTCCCGGCAACTTTACCGCTCTTATACCGTGACCGCTCTCATGTCGTCCTTGGGCTTAACTAGGGTTAGACCTAACCCTAGGCTAACCCTAGCCCTAGACCTAGGGTTTGAAGTATTTATGTAGGGTTCGTGTGCCAACAGTTGAAGTTGGCTATGAATTAAGCCGGAAAGCAATTGCACCGTGCGCTCTACGCTGTGACTGATCGATATGCGCTTGAGCGATGTTGAATATCACGCAAAATCCGCTGTTGGGGCATTGTTCGTGAGGCCGCTAGTGGTAGGTGGACACGATATAAGAGCGGTCGGCCCCGTGCAGCACCAAACCGCTCTTATATCGACCAGATCCGTGTTCAGCCGTCAGACCGCTCTTTTACCGTGACCGCTCTTATATCGAGCGCTCTTATATCGTAGCCGTCGCTGTATTAGCATGAAGTGTGCAGTGACGTGAACTTCGGGCAGCGCGCACGCGCTCGGACCCCCGTCAGGTCCACCAGGTTCAACTTCCAACCTGCAGCAGCGCTCAAAAGAATTGAAATATATGCTGGTGTGAGCGTTGGCGACGCCGGACACGCGCACGCGCTCGGAGCCCGCCAGATCCACCAAGTTCAACTTGCAAACCTGCAGCAGCGCTCAAAAGAATTGAAATATGTGCTGGTGTGAGCGTTGGCAGCGCCGGACACGCGCACGCGCTCGGAGCCCGCCAGATCCACCAAGTTCAACTTGCCAACCTGCAGCAGCGCTCAAAAGAATTGAAATATGTGCTAGTGTGAGCGTTGGCGGCGCCGGACACGCGCACACGCTCGGAGCCCGCCAGGTCCACCAAGTTCAACTTGCCAAGCTGCAGCAGTGCTCAGAAGATGAAGTATGTGCAGTGAGTACCAAGTTCAACTTGCAGACTTGCGGCAGCGCTCAAAAGAATTGAAATATTTGCTAGTGTGAGCGTTGGCGGCGCCGGACACGCGCACACGCTCGGAGCCCGCCAGGTCCACCAAGTTCAACTTGCCGACCTGCACAGCTCGAATATAAATTGGATGGTGCAGTGAGCATTGTGCACCAGGTTCAACTTGCCGACTCGCAGCGGCGTGCAGTATACTAGCTTAATGGCGCAGTAACGAGGGCATGGGAGAATGGGACAGCATGCATGCGCGTGAAGCCCGCCAGATGCCCCACAATCAACCTGGCAGTCGACAGCAGCCCTCAGTGAGTCAGTGGATGCGCGCAGCGAGACACCGAGGCACACGCTGAGGCGCTGGCCAGGAAGATGAGGTTCAAGCAGCCAAGAATCGCCGCAAGCCTGCTTGCATGGCCGTCAGTGCCCGACAGTGTCATGTAAGCAGACGAGGTCGTGCGGTTTTGCAGTGCACACAGGCCGCTGGAGTGCCGCTGAAAACAATGCCACGACGCTGAGCCGTGGGGATAGCTTGTGACTTTGAGAGTCAAACTCGTGACTTGTGACTCACACTTGGTGGCTGCCACGTCTGTGAAAATCCACTTGCTGCTTGCAAGGCTTGTCGCACAAACACGTGAGTTAGGCAAACGCCGGTAGTCGTACCACAACAAGCACTGAAGATGCGAACAGTGAATGTACGCGCTCTACAGTTCTATCTGCCATCAGCTATCCTCTTGAATGTGATAATAGCTGCTCTAGCCACCCGTCTCGGCTCTGTCAATGACAGAACGCCCAGATCTGTGCGCTGAGCATTGCCACCTAGCATCACAACGTTATGCAAGACAGAACGCGCATGTCAGTGCACCGAGCTCTGCCGCCTATGGCAGTGCACGATGCACCTTGAAGGTCTACCACCGCAGATTTGTGGAAGACAGGATGCGAATAACAAAGCAAATTTGTGGGAAACAGAACGCGCATATCAGTGCGCTGAGCACTGCTGCCAGTGGCAGTGCACGGCGTACCTCGAACGACTTGCATCACACATGTGTGGAAGACACAATGCGCATCACAACACAAATTTGTGGAAGACAGAACACGCATATCAGTGCGCTGAGCACTGCAGTGCACGACGCACCTTGAAGGTCTGGCGGCTGATGCGGTGCTCCTGCTGCGGTCGTCGCATGTTGCCGCGCCCGCTGCAATGGCATCGGCAGAGGGCGGTGGCAATGCTCAGACAGGAGCACGAGCCTGCTGATAGCAGCAGTTTGAAAGCCATGGCGGTGTGCCTGCGCAAACTACTCCCCGGCAACACTTGCTGCTTGCTTAGTACATGTGTGCTGGAGTAGCACATGCGCTGTAAGAGTGGTGGTGTCCCGTGTTGCAGGTTGTAGGTGGCATCAGGCAGAACAGAAAGCACTACAGATGGAAATCACAAACAGGAATGTATGCCAACAGGATGTTAAGTCAGAGTGAACACAACCCAGGCCTTACAATCTCACATGCACCTACCAACTCTGCCATGCACCTACCAACTCTGCCAATCAAGAGGAAGATACGGTAGGCTCATAAAGGTAGTCTGCGATGTCTGCTTTCTTTTCATTCCAGTTTCAAAAGTGATTGCCGTCTTCATCTTCAACCTGGGCTGTAACTTCAACCTCAAGAGCCCTCACAGCGTATGCATGTATGAAGACAGCAGAGCATAAAACCGACGGCGCACAGCGACACAGACTACAAATGATAATGGCATGATGTGACACCTAATTGCCAAAAACAGCATGATGGGAAATCACAAGTATTCGGGATTCAGTAGACGAGTACTTCCCAAGTAAAGAGCACTTCTGCAGTAGTTTGTCACAAATGAATACATTCAGACAACGTCAACAGCAGTCCTGTCTTTGCAGCGGCATCAGTGACAATCAAAATACCCCATATTACATCATTTACACCCCCCGCGCACCTGTCTGGCTCGCCCCCCAGGGGTCCTCCTTGTCCCCCTCCCCCAGCGCCACCTCAAAACAACCCATATTACATCAGTTACACCCCCCCACACACACGCACCTGCCTGGGTCGCCCACCAGGGGGTCCTCCTCGTCCCACTCCCCCCTTGCCCCCCAAACGCCTCATCAGAACACCCCATATTACATCAGTTACACCCCCTCACACACACACCTGTCTGGCTCGCCCCCCAGGGGGTCCTCCTCGTCCCCCTCCCCCCTTGCCCCCCCAAACTCCCTCCCGCGCTGATCCGTGAAGTACACCGCCGTCTGCTCCACGATGATGATGAACACCGCATGGCTGCGGGATGATATCTCGTTGAGCCGTGTTGCAGCGGTGGCGCGCAGCTGGCCGCCTCGCTCCATGAGCCCGTAGATTTCGCGTGGGCTGCGCACTACCCACTCGCTGCGGTGCAACGATGTGAACAAGAGATAGGGGCATGTATGTATAAGTTTTCCCTTCGTTTTGCAAAGATTTAGCGCGGGCTTCGCACTACCCATTTGCTGCGGTGTAACGACAACATGGGGGGAGGGGCGGCGGCGGGAGGGGGCATCTATGTATGAGGGATGATGAACGCCGCGTGGCTGCGCGAAGATATCTCGTTGAGCCGTGTTGCAGCGGTGGCGCGCAGCTGGCCGCCTCGCTCCATGAGCCCATAGATTTCGCGGGGGCTGCGCACTACCCACTTGCTGCGGTGCAACGACAGCCACAGGAGATGGTAGGGGGGGCATGTATGTAGAAGCTTTCCCTTCAGTTCGTAGATCTCGCACAAGCTGCGCACTACCCATTCGCTGCGGTGCAATGACAACCAAAGGCAGAAAGGGGGGAGGGGGGGTGCAGCTAAGTATAGGGGGCTCTTTACCCTCTTCCTGTCTCTAAGCGTAGATTTCGCGCGGGCTTCGCACTACCCAATTGCTGCTGCGGTGCAGCGACGACCACAGGAGAAGGGGGGGGGGGGGGGGGGCATGTATGTATAAGTTCTCCCTTCGTTTTGCGTAGATCTCGCGCGGGCTTCGTTTTACACACTCAATGCAGTGCAGCGACAACCAAAGGCAGAGGGGCGGGGGGGCATGCATGTATGTAACAGAATGAAAGGAAGTCTTTCCCTTTTTGCTTAGATCTCGCACAGGCTGCGCAAGCCCACTTGCTGCAGTGCAATCCCTGCAGGCGCTGCATGAGTGTTGCACTATTCCTATGATGCTCCACAACTATAGATACCTAGAAGTATACCTACATACCATACCTCAGGCCCTGTACGTAAACGCCCCGTTTGGAGTTCTCGCGCATGGCGAGGCTGCCCCGTCCTACTAGATATGTCAGATATTATGGTGACACCCTACAACTTTAGATGTGTACCTGCATGAAATGATTACGGTACCTACATACCTCAGGCCCTGAACATAGCCCACACCTACAGCCCTGCATGACTTTTTTTACTATACCTACATACCTCAGGCCCTGAGCGTGGACGCCCCGCTTGGAGTTCTCGCGTATGGCTAGGCTACCCCTAACTTACTAGATGTGGCAGATCCGTGGTGACGCCTTACACCTAGAGATACCTATACCTATCCTATACCCACATATTATACCTCAGGCCCTGAACGTAGACGCCCCTCTTGGAATTCTCGCGAATGGCGAGGCTGCCCCTGTCCTGCTTGAGCAGATCCGTGATGACGTCGTTGTAGATCTGCAGGTAGCTGCCGCGCACCATGAAGTGCAGGTAGGGGCTGGCGTTGGCCTGGGGGACAGGGAGAAAATATGAATGTGCATACATGAAGGCTTATTGGTTGCACAACAAATATATCATAGAAAATCGCACGCGTCCGGTATGCACCATGTGAACGTGCGTGCGAACTTGAGCGTAATGCAAAAAGGCCCGAGGGGCGCATTGGGACGGGTTTCAGGCTTCAGAATGATCACTAATTAGTAGATGTTATGTGCATACATGGAGGCTCATCACCTCATGGCTTGCCGATTCGATGGAGTACGTGCAAGTAGCTGGCATGCCCCGTGATTGTGCGCGCTGCCACGAGCTTGGCCTGGAATGTGTCCATTCATGGGGGGGGGGGGGCTCCCAGTGAGCACTGATTATCAGCTTACACACCATCATTATCGACGATGTGCACAGTTTTACATGTACTTCAAGTGAGCATGGCCCCCTTGGTATGGGATTCTGCGTTCATGAGCATCAGGCATGCAGGTATGTAAAAGGTCCCGACCATGGCACACTGTCCAATCGTGTGAAACAAGTGCTTTACTGAGGTGCATGTTGCAGTATGAGTGCAGCGCAGTGGGCTTCAAAAGCCTCATATGATCCATGAATTCTTATAAATTCATACTTGACACCCTGACATAGCCGTTGGTTAATCGGAAGATCCAATGTTCAAGCATTATGAAAAAAAACCAATAATTGCGTTTGTGAACTGATACATACTTCTACAAATGTTCCAGGTGTACTTCTATACCCTTTCTTTGAACTCAATGAAATAAACGCTTAGTGCATTACAGTTCCACTGCGCAATTCAATCGCCTGTCCCCTATGCACCACACTCACTGGCACTTTTATTCGCATTGTGCCTCTCATGAATTGCAAATGGTCAAGCAGTCCTGATATGACCACGTGCTGACGGTCATATTTCAACGTGCATTGTTTAGAAGAAAACTTCCTCATATCTTGCTCTTGCGCAAGTTGAATTTGATGGCTCATGTACATGTGTTTCTCAGCATCCGCTGCGCACTTTCACCTGTATGTGCAAGAAGGCCCTGCTCTATGGCGCGCGGAATTACACTTAGGGTTAGTGTTAGCCCTAACCATAAGTGTTGACTATCATACTTTAACAAACAATCTTTGAAAAAAGAGTGTTTCCTCATTTGCTTCGATCCTTTGTGAATTGAATTTCATGGCCCAAGATATACTGTTTGACTCGTGGCCAATTGCTGCAAAAGCGACGACCACGGTTATTGGTGGAAGGCACTTGTGGCTAACTATCCCTTTTCACCTAGAGCTCTACGATCTTTGGATTCGTTTTCATATATATCAGTATAAAGTTTACGAAGTGCATCAGTATATATACATATCAGTACACGTGAAGGCGGCATCTGCTGCGTGCTCTCACCTGTATGTGCGAGAATACCTGCTCTATGGCACGCGGTATTATCCCCCGTCCGTCCCACTGTCCCCCCGCTCCCTCCATCGTGTATGTTTTGCCTGCGCGGGAGCGTGCGCACCGGTGGCAACGCTCAACCTCGGTGCTCAGCACTCAACTAGTGAGTGGTGGCAGCGCTCATGGGTGGCAGCGCTCAACCTGAGTACTCATCGCTCAACAGCAAGTGATGACAGTGCTCAACTTTGGCTGTGGGGTCCGGGTGGCAACGCTCAACTTGGGTGCTCAGCGCTCAACAGCGAGTGGTGGCCGCGCTCAAGATTGCCTGCGCCCTGGAGGCAGTGCGTAAACAGGGTGTCAGCGCTCATTTGTAAGCGAGTGATGGCAGTTCTCAACCAGCGTGCTGAACAGCAAGTGGTGGCAGTGCTCAAGATCGCCTGTGGCAGCGCTCATCCACAGTGGCAGTGCTCAGCCAGGATGCTCTTCGCTCCTCAGCGAGTGGTGACAGTGCTCAGATCTGAATATCTCTGCGCGCGCGCAAACTCCAATAGCGCACACTGCCGAGTTGTAGCAGTGCTCCACCAGGGTGCTCTGACAGCGCTGACCGGGGAGTGGTCGGCAGGTTTACATTCTTGCGCATGCACGCACATGTGGACAGAATGGAATCAGCCTTGTGCTGCACCGTCATGACCATCGGCTACTGATGGCTTCAAGTAGAGTATATTGTACCCTGAGGCTACAGAGAGAGTTGTGGCTGTACACAGATTGTCATGCCTGCGGTGCCACTGCAGTGCAGTTGCTGCTTAACAGTGCCGCCCAGTGCCAAACCCTAACCCTAAAAACAGCGCAAGGGCGACTGCACCTGGAAAGTGAAATGCCCCTATAAAGCTCTGAAATTACTGTTTCGCCGGGTCATCAAGCAGCAGGCAGGCACCGATATGAATTACGCTACTGCTTTGTCCTGCAGTGTCAGCTAGTGCTCTGGAGTCACATCACATGTTGGCAACCAATCAAATGCCAGGAGGTAGCACACGCCGCAAGGTGCGCACTGGGTTCCAAATGCATGATGACAGCGTTTCTCAAATTGAAAGTGAATGTGTGATGTGTGCAAAGGTGATATATTGGTTGCCTGTGTGCCATCAGCAGTCGCTGCTGCCGCATCAAAGTTATTTCTCGCCACGAGTGACATGCTTCCACGGCAGCTACTGTTGTGTCTGGAGTGCTTGGCATGATGCATGCCGTCAAGATCATGGGACCCCGCTGACCGGCCCGACTGCCTATGTACTGCAGCATGAATGGCTACCCCTGCAAGCTGCTGCTCCTGACATTGCTGCTGCAGCGGCTGGTTGTCCACAACACAGCACCGGTGAGTGCACGTTGGCAACATCACACGACGCACAATTGCAATATGCAGTCAGCCCACTCACCTGCGCCCGTCTGCCCGTATGCGAATATGGTGGCATTGTACCCCTGCAAGCTGCTGTCCACAATGTCCCTCGCATTGCTCTCGTACACCTCCGACTGCGTGCTCCTCTCCCCATAGACCCTGTCGAACGTGAATGCATGCGTGCCGTAGGCGCCGCCATCGTCGTCCTCCATGCCTGGATCCAGAGGCTGCGGGCCCTCACTAATGGTGAGAATGCGCTCGCTCTTGTCGATCTGCACCACGTTCTTGTATGGCCTGTCGGACTGCAGCTCACGGGCCAGGGGCGGACGGACCCTGATGACGACGGTGAAATTGCTGCCGTTGCCGCCGCCACCGCCGGCGCTGCCGATTCCTGATGCATCGCTCATGGCGGAGTGCGGCCTGGCGGGCATGGGGCTGGTGTTGGCGCTGCGCCGTCCCTGCATGGGAGACCTGTCAAGCATGGGAGACCTGTCAAGGTGTCCTGTGGAATTGTCGTCGTGCACAGAATTGGCAGGGGAGCTGCCGTGCAGCGAGCTCGACAGTGAGCTCAGCTGACCATTCTTGTGCCTAGACGAGGACGCTGGCCGCCTGTTGTCCCTGCTTCCCCCATATCTGTCCATCGTCACAGCAGCAAGTTCCTTTTGCCAATCTGTTCAGCTCATAGTCAGCACATCAGGCCCAGGGCAGGTGATGTGCTGCCCGCAAGCGCGCGTGTTTCGCAGCAGTGTTGCAGCAAGCCGTGTTCGATGGATTGGCTGCAGCACAGATCCAGCCTGCTCTGCCAAGATCCTCCTCTTTCAGCAACGGTTGGAAGTTTGCTTGATGCATATTGAAGTTTTTGAAGTTTTGGTGCAAAAATCATGCGCCCGGCAGGAGGGAGGTGTTGAGGGGGTTCAATAGCGGGTGGTGGTGCTGGCATCGGCGGCAGCGGCGCGTACCGCTGGAAGCATGGGAGAGGAAGCGGCGGGCAGAGGGACGTCGGCTTCAGCCGTCTCGATTGATGTAAGCCAAATTGCAGTGACTTCCATGGCCTTGTGTGTCTGCAGCCGTGATGATAGAGGCAGGCCAGGACTGATTGATCCTCACCGCTTCTCTGCCTCTCAGGGATACGATGACAGTGACGATCGCATAGGCCTGTATGACATTTTGAAGCCCATAGGCAAGGGGAAGTTCGCCATCGTGTATCGGGCGAGCAGGGTTTCTGATGGCGAGACAGTCGCCCTCAAGAAAATCTCAATTGACTCCATGGATGCCAAGAACAGGAAGAAGGTGAGATCATGCCAGCAGATGTGCACAATGTTGGTGGAGCTCGTCCCTGCCTGGTGCTGCTGGCTGGTGCTGAGCTTGAGTGCGTTGCGTGCATGGTCAGCGTTCAACGCAGGCAATCATGGTCGCAAAGCCGGTACAAGATGGCTGAATTCAAAATTGAAGCTGCACCCAGGTTTTGTGAATCAAGTGGTACTTGACAGCACTTTGACTTTGCCCTTGGTCATCAACAACTGCCACTTTTCAACTGCCACTTTGCCGTGCTCATTCTGCACAAGGTCTCTTAAAGTTATCGTGACGAAAGTTTGCGCTTTGACGCACCTTAATGCTGAGGGTACTGCAACTGAATGTTGAGATGTGCATTGCTGACTTCACGTGTACACACCGCAATGCGAAAGTTTGGAAGACATGTGCACAGTGCCAGGGAGCTTTTAGCACGTGTATTCAGAATGCAGCATTCACACACGCCGTGTACCGATAAGCATGCCCTTGCTACACTTCAATTTGAAGTTATGTGTCCTCGCGCTGCATCACCGCTCATCTGCGCCCCCCGTGCGTCAGGTGCTGAAAGAGGTGCGGCTGCTGCAGTCGCTAAATCACCCCAACATCATCAGCTACCTCGACAGCTTCCTCTCCGGCAACGAGCTGGTGATCGTGTTCGAGTGGGCCGCTGCCGGCGACCTGAAGCGGCAGGTGTGGACACGTCACAACATGTCATATGGAACCGCATAATCTAGCACAGTGACAACATCTCAACAACGGCCAGGCAGTAGTGCATGCTGTAATACTAACCCTAAGGCTAGCCTGATGCGGCACACATGTCAGCATGCATTTCTGTAAGTGTTCCTCAATGCTTGTGGGGTAGCAAATGGGAGCTCAGCTGCATGCACAGCTGCTGCAAACGCGCACACGGCACCACAACTCGCCATCGCTTTGGCGCATCATGAAGTTGAAGTTGGCATTGCAGGCTGAGGCGCAGGAGCGCGGCGTGTGCTTTTTGAGAAGCGCGTCACGTGTTGAACTTCTGTAGCATGGCTCCACACACTGGCAGTGGCATGCGCGTACATAGGCACTGCGCGGCATCACCGCTCATGACAGTGCTCAATCTCAATGTCACATCACGAACGCGCCACAACCGCATTCGCAAGGCCCAGGAGCGCGGCTTGTTCTTTGAAGAGTGCATCATGTGTTGAAGTTCTTTCAGTATGGCTCCACACTGGCATACGGCGCATGCGTGCAGAGGTGCCATCATGACAGCGCTTAATGCTCAATCACGGACGCTCCGCAACCGCTGCGCAGGTTTACAAGGCGCAGGGGCTACTTTGAGAAGCGCGTCACATGTTGAATTTTTGTAGCATGGCTCCACACTGGCATACAGCACACGCGTGCATAGGTGCCGCACGACATTGCCCCTCACAACTGTGCTCAATTTTCAATGACAAACGCGCCGCAATCGCTGAGGGGAGGGTCGCAAGGCGCAGGAGCGCGGCGTGTACTTGGAGTGAGGAGCGCGTCACATGTTTAAGTTCTTTTAGCATGGCTCTCCACTGCATACGGCACACGCGTACATACTTGCCAGCGCTTAATGCTCCATCACAAACGCACTGCATCCAACCGCTGCGCAGGTGCGCAAGGCGCAGGAGCGCGGCGTGTACTTTGAGGAGCGCGTGGTGTGGAAGTACTCTCAGCATGGCTCCACTTTGGCATACGGCACATGCGTACATACCATCACCCCTCATGACAGTGCTCGTTGTCTCACCACGAACGCGCCGCAACCAATCGTCGCGCAGGTGCGCAAGGCGCAGGAGCGCGGCGTGTACTTTGAGGAGCGCGTCGTGTGGAAGTACTTTGCGCAGATCTGCGCGGGCATACAGCACATGCACGCGCGCCGCGTCATGCACCGCGACCTCAAGCCCGCCAACATCTTCCTCACGCTGGAGGGGCAGATCAAGGTGGGGGACCTGGGGCTGGGGCGCGCGCTGAGCGAGGACACGCTGGAGGCGCACAGCAAGGTATGTAGGTATACACTATGCAACGCATATGCACAGCAAGGTATGTAGGTATGCTAGACACTGTGTAACGCATATGCACAGCAAGGTATGTAGGTATATGCTTACCATAACTCAACCCATGTCGAGGACGCGCTGGAGGCCCACAGCAAGGTATGTAGGTATATGCTCACGCTAGCAAGGTATGTAGGTATATGCTGACGCTAAACCTATCTCTGACCCATATCGAGGACACGCTGGAGGCGCACAGCAAGGTATGTAGGTATATGCTCACGCTAGCAAGGTATGTAGGTATACGCTAACGCTAACCCTAACTCTGACCCATATCGAGGACACGCTGGAGGCGCACAGCAAGGTATGTAGGTATATGCTAACGCTAACCCTAAGTCTAATCCATATGTGGGCTCACAGCCAGTTTCAGCCAGCTCACTCTAATTCATCTGGTACCAATAGCCGTAGTACATGGTAGAAAATATGTATTACTTCTAACTACATGATTGTAGGTATACCGTGGGCATGTGACCGTGCCGAATCAGTGGCGTGTGTCGCTGCAGCGATCGTGGAGAAACCAGAATGCAAGGTTCAACAGGCACGTCTGCGCTCAGCAGGACCAAACTTCAACTACTAACTTCAACATGCCGTTGAACGCCCCGGTGTTGCTCAGGTCGGAAAACCGCTGTACAGAATCTCATAGTGCTGCGCTTAGTTACCCCGCATAGCATGAGGGCATTGGCTCATGATGGCGCCAATGTCGTCGACTGCGTGCTCGCCAGCACGGCGGCAGTACGCATATATGCTCTCATGACACTGTTGTTGATTGCCTGCGCCCTACATATTGTTGTGCCATGAGCCCGGAGTGCTGCGCGGCGGCGGCTATGACTGTGATAACACCCATGAATTATGAAATCTGTATACTTCGAAGTATATATATACCTCAAGTAGATGCGATTTACATCCTGCAAGTGCATGTAGTAACGTTGAGCGCCTGCGTGTTGCCAGGTGGGAACCCCCCTATACATGAGCCCAGAGGTGCTGCGCGGGGGCGGCTACGACTGGAAGAGCGACATCTGGTCCCTCGGCTGCATCCTGTACGAGCTGGCTATGCTCCGGAGCCCCTTCAAGGGGGAGGGGCTCAACCTCTACAGCCTCTTTCAGAAGATCAGCCAGGGGGACTACGCGCCCCTGCCGACGCACTACAGCGAGGACCTTCGGCAGCTGGCGTATGCCATGATCAGCACGGAGCCCGTGCGGCGCCCGGACGTGGAGGCGGTGTGTCTGGTGGCGGACAGGATGCGGGAGGCCACGGCCAGGGGGGGGCAGGTATGTTGCTGATTTTGTGCCATACATACATACCCTGTACTTTCACAAATTTGGTCACAGTGGAGGCGGAGTGCCAGGTGGCAGACAAGATGCGGGAGGCCACGGCCCAGGGGGGGGCAGGTATGCATATGCTACTCGTCTTATGCATACCCTTAAGACGTGTTGCCGCGTCATGCAAACCAATTGTGACAGTGGAGGCGGTGTGCATGGTGGCGGACAGGATGCAGGAGGCCACGGCGCAGGGGGGGGCAGGTATGTTGCTTATTGTATGCCATACATACATACCGTGCATGTCACAGAATTGGTCACAGTTGAGGCGGTGTGCCTGGTGGCGGACAGGGCGAGAGAGACCATAGCGAGGGGGGGGGGCTGGTAAGCTATCATGACGTCCGTGGATAGAATGTCCGAGGCCACAGTGGAGGGGGGCAGATATGTCACTTAATGTTTGAAATACTTACCCTTCAGAATCCTGCCCAGTGTGTGTACTTTCTGGATCACGCCGAATCTGTCAGCACTGTTGTGTTTTTTTTCTTTGCGCTCCTGGTGCGATGGCTATACGCGCGCCATAGAATGCACATTTTTCTTGGTGACGTTGTCATACAGCCATTTGGTTGTGGATCGTGTTCAACTTCAACTTCACTGCATGCTTCATGCATAAGTGGGATGTCATTCTAAGCCAGATGAAGGAGGCCACCGCAGCATGCAGACAGCTGGTGAATCGATTTCTGGTCATTGTCTGTGCCGTATGCCGCATGAATGTGCAGAAATGAACTCATGATCAAGACTGGCAACATGATATCTTGTAAGTACACCTTACATTCCATTTGCACCCGTACATTAACCCGCATCTTGTATTTCGCAAACGTTGTTCATGATTTCAGTGCTTAGCGCCCCTTCTGATGCTGGCCCAGCCTACATTCCTGGCCCAATTCCAACCCTAAATCCGATGGCAACTCCCGTGTGTGTGCAGGCGAGAGTCAGCGTGCACGTGCCGCAATCAGCGCCGCCAGACAGCACCGCTCAACCACAAGATCATCATCAACTTCAACAACCCGACACAGCTTCACCTCAAAATCACCAACTTCAATCGCCTGCCGAACAGCAGCGCCGCTTGCAGCAGCAGCATCACGACCCGCAGGCAGCAGGCAGCGACGCCCTTCAAGATCCCCTGTCTGCGAGGCGGGGGGGGTCCAGGGGGGGGGGCAGGGGGGGGCCTGAGGAGGCCAAATGGGGGGCAGAGGCGGATGGTGGAGGGCTTGAAAATGCCACTTTTGGGCAGCGGCGGGGTGCAGACAACGCGCTTCAAGACGGTCACACGGATTTAGAGACGTATATGAAGGGGGACATGCGTACGGAGTTGGGGGGTGCGCGCCGGGGGGAGGGGGACGGCAGGGAAACGCCCGACCCCCCCCTCTATAGGCGCAGACCCAGCAGCAGCAGGGAGCGCAGCGCGGCGCGCAAACGCTCGTCAGACGCTTCTGACGTGAATGCGCTGAGGCAGGCGCTGCCGCAGCAGCAGCAACTGGAGCAGGAGCAGCAGCAGCAGCAGCAGCCGGCGGCGCGGCACAGCAACAGCAGGGGCGGCAGCAGGGGCAGCGGCAGCCGCGGCGGCGCGCGCCAAGCCCTGGCGCTAGGGCCAGAGCGTCAGGCGGCGGCGGCGATGACGGCAGCGCCCGCACACCACCGCAACGGCAGCGGCAGCAGTGCGGCAACAGCCCCGACAGGCGTTTCGTCTGCGAGGCCAGCCTCTGCAGCTGGCGGCGGCGGCGGCAGCGCCGCTACTGCTGCCAGCGGCGCGGTGCTGGCGTCCATGGACCAGCTCCACGACGCGCTGATGCTGGTAGGCTACGCGGAGCACCTGGCGGCGGCAGGGAGGGCGCCTCTCTCGCGCCTGCACTTTGCGCTCGAGGGCGCGGGCTGTGCAGCAGCGCTCAGTCGCCACATCCAGTTCCACGACTTTGTGTCCGCGCTGGAGTGGCTCGTGGCACGCCTCAGCAGCGGCGGTGATGGCGATGCTCAGCATCACCCCTACGGCAACAGCGGCGCCGCTGCTGCTGCTGCGCCATTCTCGCTGCGCGGCGGCGGCGACCAGGCGCCCGCGGTGACGGCGCTCGCGTGCCTGCGCGCCGCGCAGGGCGTGGGCCTCCCCGCCGCCGTCGCCGTCGCCGCCGCGGTGTCGCCGGTGTCGCTGACGCCGGGTTTCGGCGAGGGCGTCGTGGCGCTGCTCGGCTGGCTGGCGGACGAAGCGCTGCGGCGCTCGAACGCCGGCAAACTTCAACTCCGTTATGCGGAGGATGAGGTGGAGGAGGAGGACGGGGAGGCGGCGGCGGCGCTGAGCGGTGGCGATGACGACATTGCGGACGAGGCCCCCAGGGGGGATGGCGGGGGGGACTCGCAGGGGGGGGGTACCGAGGGGGACGAGCTGAACGACCTGGAGAGCCGGCACAGCGTACACACGGGACTGTCCACGTCCATGCTCGTGGGCACCGTGGACCCGATGGACTGGCAGCTGGAGGTGGAGCGCGTGGGGCCGCGGCTGGCGGAAGAGCAGCGCCGCGCGGCGCGTGCCGCCGCCGCCGCCCCCGGCGGCAACTGGGCCGCGCACCTGGACGAGGTGCACAGGTGCGTCGCCGCGTACGCTGCCGCCGGCGCTGCCGAGGGCGTCGCCGCCGCTGCTGCCGCAGCCGCCGCCGCCCCTGCTGCCGCCGGCAGCGCCGCTGCCGCCGCCGCGCCGCCGCCGCTGCCGGAGCTGCAGGCGGTGGCGGCGCGCGCCGCACGCGACCGCGCCGCCGTGCGCGGCGGCGAGCGCTCGCTCAACGCGTTCCGCGGCGGCGCTGCCGCGGGCGGCGAGTACCGCGAGGTGCGGGACGCCGTGCGCGCTGCGGCGGCGCGCGCCGCCGCCGCCGCGGAGCGCGCTCGTGCGCTGGCGGCGGCGGCGGCGGAGGCGGAGGAGGACGCGGCGGCGGCGGCAGCGGCGGTGGCGCGCGCGGGGGAGGCGGCGGCGGGCGTGGGCGCGCTGCGCGCCATTAAGGACGCCATCGCGGTGCTGCGGGAGGACGTGAAGCGGATGGACTTGCGAACGGCGCTGGCGTCGGTGTCGCTGCTGCAGCACCAGCAGCGCGCGGCGCGGCGGTCCGCGGCGGCGGCGGCGCCGGGGAGCCTGCGGCGCAGCGGCGGCGGTGACGGCGGCGCCGCAGCCGCTAAAGACCGGTCGTGGTCTCTCGATATTGGGGATGCTGATGGCATGTTATAACGAGTGCCATTGGATTCAGGGTTTGGGGGGGATACACCACAGGTGGCAGTCTATTCGGTCGTGAAGAATGGTGGTCATGCTGATATAGCAGGCCCGCCTTTGCATGTTGTCGTCATGTTGTTGCATGTGCTCGGCTCGCTGGCAAGTCACGCTTGTGTCTTCATGTGCCAAGGAAAATGCAGCTGCGCGCATTCATTGCGTCTATGTAAGTATGAACAGCCGTCGATCGGCAGACCGGGGAACGTCCCAGCCACTGATGCTGATGCTGATGGCGCTGACAGGATAGACATGCGGCATCACACATTAAATTTGAAGTTATGTCATGAGTGAAACCTGTGTGTGAGAACATTTTCATGCCGCCCTTGCCTGGAGCCACAAGGCGATTTGCCACCTACGCTTGCGTTGCCATGCATGTGCCGCTTACTTTTTGTGCTGGGATGAGCCATGACATTGCTGATGATTGAAGTCACAGCACAGCCTGTCTACTTGAAGGCCTCTTTTGACAGTCCTGACGACCTTTACAGCACACATGTGCAAGCGGGTGCTGGGTTCGGGGTTATGTGCAAGCAGATGCTGTTGTGTACATCTGCCTGTTCACTGGCTTACTCCCTGGCAAAGCATCATGACATCACACAACATGCGCGAAACAACCGAAACGCTGGCAGTGGCAAAGCCGTGATGCTCACGAATGTTCGACAACCAGCGTGCACACAATGGTCCATGACATGGCTAAAGCAATTGACATGGACACCTGGCACTGGGTGCCACCTTCTGCGTGGTGGCTAGGTCAAGGCCTTAGGGGTCCCTACATGGGGAGGCCGGATCATGTCTAGTGCACCAATGTCCGCAGGTCCCATGCAGCAACCTAGGGGGTAACTGTCTGCACTGCGCCTCCAGAGCTGGACTAGTGCTGCAACAATGCACTCAGGTACTATGGGCTCATGGTGGTGCCCCTGGGCTGGCGTGTTGTTACCCGAGATGCCAGCCACCCGCCCCGTGAGCAGTGCCTCGCCAGGACTAGCTGGTGATTCAGAATCAGATGTGATGGAACCGGCATTTGCCCATCACCTGGCCAAGGTGTTCACGACGCTGCTTGTTGAGCCCGAACTGCTGCCGGAGCAATCGCAACGGCTTCTCCGCGCCGCGGCCCTCTCAGGCATAGGACAGAAGCGGCGTCCGATCGCCTGCTCCAGTGTCTGGCGCAGACTCCTCGGGTCCACAGCGGCACGGAGTGTCAAGGGCAAGATATCGGGGCTGCTGGCCTCCATGTCGCAGTTTGGCGTAGGATACCGGTCTGGCGTCGAGCATGTGGCAGCGCGCGCGCGCGTGTGGCACGAGCTGTATGGCACCACTATCCAACTGGACTGTGAGAACGCATTTAACAGTGTGGATCGCGCCGCCATTGTGCGGGGGCTTATGCTCTTCTGTCCGGAGCTGCTCCCGCACTTTGAGTCCGTATACTGTGGTGACACTGCCCCAGAGATGCGGGTGGAGGTGAACGGTGAAGCTCGCATTATCTGCTCCCACCTAGGGTGCCAGCAAGGGGACCCTCTAGGGCCGCTGTACTTTGCAGTGGCAGCGGCCTTCCTACTCTTCTACCCTGATGGAGTGAATGCGACGCCCGGCAGTATGCCGGCCTACGGCCACAGCACAGCGGAACCGCCAGCCCCGCACTGCGCTTTCCTGGATGACCTCAACGTGCTGCAAGCTGCCTACTTCGACGATGCAGCGGCCGCTGGGGTGGCAGAGGTGATCCGCCGGCTGGCGGCAGGGGGCCTACGCGTTCGACCAGACAAGTCGCTGGCCATCGCCATGCGCGGCACAGTGTTTGATGAAGCGGCCAGAGCACGCCTGCGCGCCCTTGACATACCGTTTGTGGACACCACCATGCCAGAATCCAGTCAGGGCTTTACGTCGGTCGGGGTACCGGTAGGGCACCCAGCCTATGTGCACGCTGCCATGAGCAAGCATCTTGTCGACGCAGGGACATGGCGATTGTCGTGCCAGCTAGCTGGAATGGCGCGGCATCACCTACAGGCAGCACAGTTCATTCTACGCAGGTCACTGACGAAGCGCATGGGCTTCTTAGCTCGGGTCGTTGACACGGCTTTGAGTGAGACATGGTTGCACGCGTTTGACGGGTTCTGTGCATGGACGCTCGAACGCATGCTGCACCTGCACGGCTGCGCTACCGCGGCAGTCATGAAGTCACACCTGCTGGCCGCCTGCACTGCTGGTGACAATGAGGTAGCCAGCAGTGGCAGCGTGCTGGTATTGCCGCGCTTGGGCCCGCCAGAACTCACGGACATCGCAGTGCCACTGCGGGCGTCACGGTTGCCGGAGCGACGAGGCGGTCTGGGCATGCCGCTTTTGGGGCTACTGGCACCAGCCGCATACACGGCCCAGGCATGCACAACACTGAGGCCGGCAATAATTCATGCCACTGTGGCAGCAGGGGCCCTGAGGCTCGGCACTGACGAACACGGCGCAGTCACCTGGTTCGCGCAGCACTCATGCGCAATACGCGAGGACCAGGGACTGCCGCCAATCATCGAGGCCGTGCGACGCTCTACGCGAGCGCTGACAGCTGATGGCGGCGAAAAATCACGCACAGCTGTGGCCGAGCAGCTCCCAGCATCATTGCTACGGTGGGCAGCAGACACGACGGCCGCAGCGTCGACGCTCCCCACTGCGGTGCAAGCGATCTACGCCGCAACTGCCGTCACGGAGACAGTGACCACTGAGCCAGCCCCACACACCCACGGCATTGTGCCTGGCGCCGAGGCGGCCGCTGCGGCGGCGACCGTACCTGGCCCTCAAGCCGCTGCCGCGGCTGCCCCTTCCACGCCCGCTAAAACACAAACTAGCGCGGAAGAAAGCAGCTGCAGCGGCGGGCAGGAGGACGACGACGACGACTGGGAGGCCTATGCTGACGAGATCTGCAGGAAGGTAGTGCCCCGCCGCCGGCGCGGTCACTTCACGCACGGACTACAAGCCGGCCTTTCAAATGTTCTTCGACGTCAATACGAGGATTGCCTGGTGGAGGACCTACTAGTAGAGGCTGCCTCGGCTGGTGCCGTGGGCAAGCCGACGCAGGCTGCACCTATTGGTGACTCGCGCGACACCAGCCGCCGCCGCCAACAGGCTAGCGCACGGGTCCTGGCGCAGCTGCGCAGCCAGCGTGCGTCCGGGGCAATGGCGTGGATGAGCGTGCCACCCACTGCCAATGACCGCCCGGGTGCGGCGCCCATGTCCAGTATGGCAGCAGCCACGATGATTTTGATTGCGATCTTCATAGACGGGTGGGGCATACAGGGCGAGGTGTGCCCATGGCGGTGCAGTGATGTGAGCCCCACCTCCACGCATGCGATCAGCTGCCCCAGCCAGCACATACGGGGGCACAACGCGACACACACTGCCCAAAAGCGGTGCCTGCAGCGCATCTTGAGACAGCACCATGTCTCTATTGTCCGCAATGAGGACGCTAGCGTCTTCAAGGTACCGGGGTATCGGGCGGACACAGTCATTGACCCAGGGTGTCTGCACTTTAGCAGTGCATACCGTAACAAGGGAATAGTGCTAGACACAAGTGTGCGCGCGCCCACAGCGAGCTCGTACCTGACAGGCAAAACAAATGCCTCGAACACGGACGGCTATGCTGCTGGGGTGGGGGAGGACGCGAAGGTCAAGCACCACACCGGCACCTTGACGTCATCTTGGGCTTTTGTGCCATTCGTGCAGGAGTCGTACGGACGGCTGGGCAAGCAGACAAGCCTTTTTGTTAAGGAATTGGCAATGCACTCAGCACTGTGCTCAGGGGGGGGGAAGGCAGATGTGTTACGCAAGGCCGGGTTAGCTAAGCGTCAGATCCTCATTGAGCTGAGCATATCGCTGGCGCGGGAGTTGGCGGAGCGCGTCATGGCGTACACACGTGGAGCGCGAATGCTGGGCTGTGTTGCGGCGCCGGTATCCAAGCTCCTAGGGCACAGCGCAGACTAGGCTGCTGCGTTGACGCAAGCTTTTCGATTGCATAGGCAACCCGGCCTCCCTTGGGCCTTTATAAATACAAGTCCATACGTACTATGGGCTCAAGTACCATAGACACGGGAGGCCTCAAAGTGGGTCTGGTCGTGTAGAGGCAGTAGCTTAGGCACTTTGGTGCAGCATGATAGTGGGGACCAATCAGGGTTTGGGTGGGGTTTGTTGGGGTTGGGTCGGACTCTTCGTAGCAACAGCATTGATACCCTTACTACTAGTAGCACCAGTGCCTGATCATTTTGCCTAGAAGCGTGATTCAGACGTGTCAGCATGGTCCTCAGTTCTGGGCGCTGTCAAAGGCGACCCAGGCCTGCATAAATCATTTCCAAGACGGGACAAGTGTGCCTCGCGGCTGGGCAACCCTAAGTAGGGTTTGGTTGTGGGGTGTTGGTGGTAGTGTGAAGAGGGGGAAGCCTGTTTGCGTTTGAGTCTCTCTTTGGAGAAGGAATGTTGCATTGAGTGCACATCCAAAGAGAGAGCTTTTCGCGCCCCTTGCGAAGCGAAATTAGTTTATAAAAGTACCATAGGCTCAATAGTGACAGCTAGCTGACATGGGTGCTCTGGACATGCTCCAGGCCTATAGGTGCCAGTCCACTTGCATGCCAGCAGCCCCAGCATGGCGCATTCTAGTCTACATAGCCTTAAGCTTTGCAATGGCGTCTAGTTTGACCGTCCCCGTATGCAACTTGCTAGTTCTTCGCAAGCCGGGGGTTTGTAATTGCGCCCGTTGTTACAAGTTTAACAGTACTGGCTCAGCTTTCACACACATCGTGCGCTTTCCATGAAGCATGCACCTTGGAGGCTTGCTGTGACGTGTGCTCAACTTGATTAAATACTGCAGGCTTACATCTGTTGGCAGCAGTTGAGAGTACACTACCGTAACATACCAACATGACCGTTACCAAAGTGATTGCAATGTTGCAGCAATGTTCGCTCAATCAGGCACTACTTTGTGGAGGTCAAGGCAAAAAAACATTACGCTCATCTCAATACGCCCCTCTCTGCAAGCAGGTGGCGACTCTGCAGCAGAACATTTCAGCTGCCATTGCACCAGGGAGCCAGAAGCCAGGGGCGACAGTGCTGCCTGCGTCCAGTGACAGGGGCGGCGCTGGTAACAGCAGCTTCACGGATGTGCCCGCTACTCAGCAGCAAGAGGGGACAGAGCCCTTGTCAACTTCAATCTCCGACACCACGCACAGCAAAGCTCCTGTGCCTGCGATGCAGCAGCAAGACAGGGAAGCACTGCGCTTCTCCCCTTCACACTACCACCAACACCCAACCAAACCGTACTTAGGGTTGCCCAGCCATTGGTTTGCCATAGACCATTGGGTGCAATCTGAAGATTGATCTTCTGCATGGCAGCTTTCGTGCAAATTTTGCGGCACACCCGGTCAACAAATGATGGCATGTGACAGGAGTCAAAACGCCCAGTGACAGGCAAAACACCCACATCACCAACCAGGCTCTCCATGTCTTCCCAATGCAGCTTTCTATTCAGCAGCCCAACACAGCAGCGTGGCGGCACTGCGGCACTGCAGCGTCGAGTACATACATACACTTTGCACAACGATGACACAGTGGCACAAGGCCTCAGCTGAAACACATACTTCAGAAGCGTTTGCATATAGGCTCCGCTAGGCCAGCCTTTGCGTACACCCACAACCGCTGCCCAGCAACACAAGCAACCCTGCCATTCATGCACCTGACATTGCTGCAGCACAGCAGGTCCCTCGCAGCTGCCTCAAACACAGACACTCCCAGAACTTCAAGCGTGCGTGAGCTACGAGCCAGCCCTACTGAGCACTGCTATCGCGGCGCCGCGCGCCCCCCGCCGCCCCCTTCCGCGTACTTGGCCCTGAAGTACCCGTTGTAATCGAGCCGCGTGCACAGGTTGCTGAGGTGCGCATGGCACTGGAGCGTCACGCTGTCGCTCCACAGGCGCGACATGAACTGCGCCAAGAACAGGTCGAAGTTGCGCTCGAACTTGGCGACCATGTCCGCGAAACCGCGCGTGTCGACCTCCCCGCGCACCGTCCCGCTCACAACTTCAACACGCCGCCGCCGAACGTCAACACTGCTTTCGACGGGCGCCGCTGCCGCCGCCCCTGCGTGCTGCGAGTCGCGCATGGTGCTGGCGGAGCTGCTACGGGACGGCGGCGCGCGCGCGGTGGTGACGCCTGCGGCGGCGTTGATGGTCGCCTCGTCCACCTGCAGAGAGTGAGAAGAGAGGGGGGGGGAGCCGTGGGTGTGATTGCGCGATGCGACGTGAGAGCGGATCTCTGCGCGTGCTCCGGTGACATGCGGGATATGTTGAAGCGGTCTGATTTACACGGGTGTGTGGCGCCTGCAGCGGCGTTGATGGTGGCCTCGTCAACCTGACCCAAAGAGAAGAAATTGGAGAAGAGCCTTGGACTTGCATTGATGGCGCGATGCGTCGTGAGAGCGGACCTCTGCACGAGCTTCAGTGACACGCGGGAAGTGTTCATGCGGCCTTGCTTTCACTGCAGAAGTCATAGCATGGGGTACCTGGACAATTCAACAGAAAGCAAACAGCGCGCTACTGGCGCGCAGTGCCCCTCTTGCGGGCGGCTCACATGCAATACCCATGTACCTGCAATGTATATATCCGCACGAAACTCATTTTTCTGCATTTGGTTGCAGAATTAAGTAGTGCACACCCATCATGAGCTTGACAAGAACACGCACGTTCTGTTGCTACAGTACCTGTGGTATGCATATTTATGCCTGTCAACCGGAGGCATCAGCAGCTGCGCAGCACGCCGTAAATGTTTTAACTGCCAGCTTGATTTGCTCACCACACACTTACGTGCATACCAATGTACCCTTGTCCGTGCGACACCACTTTGTCATCTGGTCGCAGAAGGACACGCACACGGTCATACGCTTCACCAACACACGCACAATGCTCTGCCTGATTAGGTACTCGTTCCTTGCAACCAAGACGTATCAGCAGCAGCTGCGTAGCACAGCGTACGCCCTTCAGTGGCAACAACTTTCAGCGGCCACCTTCGTGCGTTCACACGCTGTCAATGAGTCACCTGTCATATCTACGTACCTTGTCCCACGCTGTCAATGAGTCACTTATCATACCTACGTACCTTGTCCCACGCCATCAATGAATCACTTATCGCTATCAATGAATCACTTATCCTACCTACGTACCTTGTCCGTGCGGCACCACTTCTTCTTCATCTGATTCGCAGCATACCTACATACCTTGTCGCAGCAGACCTGCGTACCTTATCCGTGCGGCACCACTTCTTCATCTGGTCGCAGAAGTACACGCACACCGTCATGAGCTTGACCAGCACGCGCACGAGGTCCTGACTGCTCAGCAGGCACTCCGTGAGGCACGTGTCCAGGAAATTGACGTGCGCGGTGAGAAGGTCATCCGCCGTCGCCGCACGGCCGAGCGCTGCTTCGAGTTCGCGCCACCGTGGCTCAATCACCTGCGGGTTCAAGCAATGTTGAAGTTCAATACATATCAAGTGTTCTGAGAGAATGAAGTTCACTTAATTGTGTGTTCTGAGAAGATTGTGTGCAATGAGAGGGTCGTCTGCAGTTGTCGTGCAGCCTAGCTAGCTCGCGTCACCGCCGCTCAATCACCTGCGGTTTGCAGCAACGCTGAACGTCACTACATTCATGTGTTCTGATAAGATTGAGGCTCACTTCATTGTGTTTTCCTTACTTCAAGAATAAGATTGTGTGCGGTGAGAAGGTCATCCACCGTAGCCACGCGGCCTAGCGCTGCCTCAAGTTCACGCTACGGTGGCGCTGCTGCGAATGTGTGCCACCAAGACCTGCGGTGCGCTGCGAGGGTGTGCCAACTTCGCATTTGAAGTAGCAAGCAGCACATAATGCGATAGCTCGAAGGCCATATGGAGTTTTTTTGCCAGACAGCGGCATTGCAATTGCGCTCGTCACACGTGCATGGGAAGTGCGCAAGCACGTCACTGTAGCTGTGACAGGAGCACACAGTCAATCAGTGCCGGCTCAAAGGCCGCATGCAAACTGGAGTGTCAACCTCAACAGGCTGAATAATTGAGTGCAGCAGTGCTCAGATCAAATAACATATACCCAGAAGGAATTGGCTTTGACTTGTTTGTCACGCAGTTGTCTGTACAGTAGATGCTCAGCATCCATTGTCAGCGCCCTACCTCAACCTATGCCGGAAGCGAACCTCACAGTACTCACTTCAAAGGCCTTATTAGTGCCAAGTCAAGGTCCTTGATGAAGTGCGTAAAACTCCACAGGGCTGGATACTCAGGTGAAGCAGTGCTCACATCTAACACCTTATCAATGCTCAAAGTCTTTCATGAAGCGCAGCACGCGCGCTGCCTGAGCCAGCGCTAACCCTAATTTTGACCCTAATCCTAACCCAGCTTCTGATGTCAGCACTCATACCAAGAGGGTTGGGTGACAAAACTCTCGGGTGATCGTAGACTTGAAGTAGTCAGCCCTCACCCTCATCATGCGCATTGCTCGTGCTAACCCTAACAAGTGAACATCAGCAGTGCTCTGGGTGGCGATTAGGGTCGCGGTTTGCTACTGCAACTTGTGTACATTTGAAGTTGAGGGCTCACCTCAAACGTCATGTAGTAGACAAAGTTCTGCATGAAGTTATCATTTGAAGTTGGTGCTCACCTCAAACGTCATGTAGTAGACAAAGTTCTGCATGAAGTGGAGCATGCGCTGCCGCAGTCGGTACGTGCCCAGCATGAGTTGCCCCAGCGATAGCTCCTTGATCGCCTGCACAACAAGACGCATAGGTGAGGGCGTGACTAATTCGTAGGGTTAGGACTTTGAAGTATAAACAGAAGTATACACGGAAGTATGTACTTCTGATATGCATACCAATGAGTGTATAATCATCGATGAATGTTCAATCCCAAATTATGCATGAGTTGGCCCAGTGATGGCTCGTTGATCGCCTGTGCAGCGACTTGCACAAATGAGCACGTGTAGCGAGTCACTGACCGAGCAGTTGTCTACATTAGACAGCTTCGCTCATGCCTGCTGCACAAATGAGCATGTGAAGCGAGTTATATTGACCGAGTATTTGTGTGCGTTGGACAGCTTTGCTCATGCCTGCTGCAGAAGGGTCATCACTGGGGGTATAGTCATGCCGATATGCAGTCTGCTTAGCCCAGTTACAGCTCCTTGATCGCCTGCACAGCAAGACGCATAGGTGAGGGCGTGACTACTTGGTAGATGTACACTTTTGATACGCATACCAATGAGCAAGTAATCTTCAATATACGTCCACTCTCAAATTATATGCACCTCTGAAGTAATCCATTTCTGACTGTCCGCTGTACTGCATACTTTTGAAATCATCAACACAAACATTGACACGCTTGAAATTGTGCAGCGAATCGCACGGCGAGAGCGCGAACAGGTCATTTACTGATTGGCAAAGCTCGCTGCTCTGTCAATCATTGTCAAACTTTCAAGCGACAATGAATGCTGCGTACATAGAAGCAACATGCGACAACGCAATTGCATTGAGAAATGTATTTACAACTCTCAATCCGTCCATGTCAGACTGGAGTCCAGATGGATGCAGTAAGAAGGCACATCTGCGCCGATCAGACTTTGCTGAAACCTACGCTATTGCACGTTTCAAAACATCACTTGAATTTGATCTATTGAAGTTGACGCACCTGGTGGTCGCGCCACGTGCCCAGCAGCATGCGCTCGACGTGCTTCGCGAAGAACAGGTGGCGGAACAGCAGGTTGTACTTCGTCAACGCCTTGGCAGATATGATCAGGCTCAGGGGCCACTTCACGCGATACGTGAGCACCAGGCTGTCCATCCCCCTTAGGCCCGCTGGGCTGGGGGCGTGGGCGCCGCGGTGTGAAGCTGAAGTTGATGTTGCAGTTGACGCACTGCCGGTGGGCGATGCGGCGCCCTCGGCGAAGTCGAAGCCGTCCTGCAGTGGAATGTCGATGATGAGAAGTCAAGATATCAACGACTGCCAATCATAATATTATCTCATTTTTTATGCAGAAGGTAGCTTGTGCGTTTGAGTGTTGCAAGAGATCATCTGGTGCGCTCTTGCAAGCGAACACTGGCACAAGGTAGCTGCAAGGAGGCTGAGTAATACAAGCGCGGCTAGAGTGCAAGCACTTCTGTGTGACATTCAACCATGTCCTGTAAACGACAGCAACATGTATGCGCACTTCACAAACTGCAGCACTACGCTACATACACGCAATCGATGAGGTAGGTGAGATTCCATGCTTACTCTGCTGCGGATACATACGTACCTCTCCATATCTGGAACTGCCGGCGGCCGGGGTCCTGCTGTGTATGGCCTCCAGCTGGCGCGTCAGATTGTACTGGCTGCCATTTGTGCATGGGCACAGTTCAGTGTGTTAGTAGGGTTAGTACAGCAGTGAAGGTGATTGGAGTTCGTTTGTAAAGAGCTATGTAGGGTCAGGGCTAGGGCAGCGATGAAGATGCGTCACCGCTATTGTAGGGAATAAAGGGTATTTGGTGACAACGGCAAGCCGCAAACATGGTCTGACTGTCGCAAGCAAACCTGGTGTGCAGAGTGTGGACTAGGGTAAGTGGGGTTGGGGTTACGGTGAGTATAGCAGCAGTTGTCAGCGCATGGGCACGTTCAGTCTGTTAGTAGGGTCAGTGCCGCAGTGATGAAGACGATTGAGGTCTGATTAAGGTTAGGGTAAGCAAACCAAGTGTGCAGGGTGTGGACGAGGGCGAGTACAGCAGCAGTGATGTGTCACCCCTAGCACCAACAATGCGTCTTGTGAACAGTAACAGACTGCTTTATTGATCTTCTTCAGAGCATTGTATGCCACCTAAATGCAAAGCCAGACTGTCCGTTTAAGGTGCAAAGCCAATGCTGCTTGTCAATGCAGCAACCAATAATCATTGAATGTTGAAGTGCACAGAGCGCCCGGCCTCCCGAATTCAGTCTCGGGCTAGGGGTAAGCTGATACTGATGAAACATGGTTCATGCTGCTCACCTGTGTGCGCAAGTGTGCTTTGTTCCGTCTATGGTGATTGAAATGAAACAGCTCTCCATTGCAATGACCATCGTACACATAAACACTCACTACTGATCGTTACCTGAATTCGCAGCCCAAGGTCATCTGTGTAGGGGTCAGAGCTGACGCTGCTCATCTGTATGCCCAGATATACTATGCTTTGTCAATGCTCAATTAGCCAAATCAGTAGAACAGTCGGTACCCAGTGTCACCTGAATTCGCAGCCCAGGTCATCTTGAAGGGGTCGGAGCTGACGCTGCCCATCTGCATGCCCAAGAGTGCTATGCTCTGTCTATGCTCATCACGTGAAGCCGCATGCATACAGACTTCATAAGGGCGATTTTTGACAGATTATTCGGTACCCATGGTCACCTGAATTCGCAGCCAAGATCGTCCTTGAAGGGGTCGGAGCTGACGCTGCTCATCTGTATGCCTAAGTGCAGCAGGCTCTCCAGGCGAACAGCCGTGAGGCGCTCGCCGCGTGGCGTGCCCTGCTGCTGCTGCTGCTGCTGCGGGTTGTAGCCAAGGCTGCTGGGAGATCGTTCAACCTGCCGTGTGCGATACATTTTGAGCAGAGTCGGCTCAGATTTATTTTACTCATATCAGCATTGATTGCACCAGGATATGAGTACCAGTATTGTTTGGCAGGATTCAATGCATTACTGATGAATGCAGCTGAGCGTTCTCAGGCACTAATTGCGTGGCACTCCCTACAGCTGCTGCTGTTGCTGTAGGTTGTTGCCAAGGCTGCGGGAAGACCATTGACCCTGTGACAGCACGGTGGGGCACCGGTCGCACCTGCAGTCAAACCCTAACCAATTGTTGAATGCACATTTTAAGGATATGAGTACCAGTAGCATTTTTGCAGGTTTTTGGTGCATTACTGATGAGTGAAACTGAAGTTTTTCTAGGCACTCATCGCGTGGCAATCCCTACTGCTGCTGCTGTTGCTACAGGTTGCAGCCGAGGCTGCTGGAAGACCATTGACCCTGTGACAGTAAGCTGGGGGGCTGTTCCAATCCAGTACATGTATGCACACATTTGGGATGCAGTGGGCAAACAGATGCAGTCGCTGCTGTGGATGTGAAAAACACCTCACAGACCTTCTGCCTGTTGAGACACGGCAGCAGTGCAAGAGTGAACACGAGGCCGCTGAGTGACTTCATGTGCGACTCTTGACACTGCGAGCCAGCAGAAAAGCAGGTTTGTATTTGTTGAAACATTGACAATTTCTGCTTCATTTAAAGGGGGGGGGAAGGATCGGCAAGTTCATACATAGCACGCAGCAGGCGTGTTGTCAGATGCGGTACTGACCGGTTACTTTCTACAGTACGACGTTCTGTTTCGTGAGTTTGGCAACATTCTTTCTCGTGAGCCCAGTGCCCGTTGCCTCTCAGCTTCCTCTGCTGCCTTTGCGACTCTGCAGCGCCAACATCAAACGTCTACTTCAACAAACAACGCACCTCCTTGTTTCTGAGCTCCACCTGCAGCACACCCTCATTTACCCTCAAGCTCGTGTTTGAAAGCACAACTTAAGAAGCACCCCTCGAGCGCCACTTCAATTGTGCAACTTCAACCTCAAGTGACGCACCTCCTTCCTGACCTCCACCTGCAGCACACCCTCGTTTACCCTCAAGCCTATGTTCAAGGGCACAACCTAAGTAGCCCCCCTCGAGCGCGACTCTTCACATATGACATCATGTCATATGTCAAGTTCAAGTGACGCACCTTCTTTCTGAGCACAACTTCAAGAAGCGCCCTCAAGCGTCCTTTCTATGTACACCCCCCCTCCTGAGCTCCACCTACAGCACACCCTCATGTACCCTCAAGCTCGTGTTTAAGGGCACAGCTTCAAGAAACACCACTCGAGCGCCAGTTACTTCAGAATTACATGTTCTTTGCACACGAGTCTCAATTACTGTACCGTCTTGTCTATAATCAAGGACACTGGACGGCTTTTTTGTTTCCGCGTAAAAAGGGGGGGTGGACGTCCTTTTTGCGCAGCTAATTAAAAGGGGTGGACGCATTTCTAGAAGAGCACAAATATCGACTTCTGTGCACTGCGTTCTACTTCAGGGATGATTCTCGCTCGCTCTCTCGCGAAACAGCGGAGCGCAAAAAAAAATAAACGTTTCGCCCCTCGCCAGTTTTGACAGGGTCCGCGTCCGCTTTTGGAGTGCCAGGTGAAGTGCCAGGTGCCGCTCTGAGTGCCAGTGCTGCTGTATATCCATAGAACAGAGGTCAAAGCTGGTAAACAGCGCCTATTAGGCTTCAAGCCAGTCACGCAGCAACGTACAGCAGCACCGCCTGGCCCCAGCTCCAGCACCACGAGCAAGTTCAGCTTGCTCTGAACACGGCGTGAACATAGTAATCGGACTGTGTGGCACATAAAGAGGGGTGAACATCTTATTGTTGCAGCAATCAAATACGGGGTGGACATCTTTTTCATGCAGCAATTAAAAGGGTGTCCTACGTTTTGGTTCTGGCGTTAAAGCTAACAAAAAGCCGTCCAGTGTCCTTGATTATAGACAAGACGGTACATATTACCTCCTTGTAAATTCGCATGCACAACTTCGACTTCAAGAAGCGCCCCTCAAGCGCCATTTCATGATGTGTGCAACTTCAAGCAGGTTCAAGTGACGCACCTCCTTCCTGAGCTCCTCCTCCGCGACGTCCATGAAGTGCACAAAGAGGTCGCCCTGGTCGAGCAGGAAGAAGTGCTTGATGGTGCGCAGGCGTGCCATGAGCTGGCATTCGCCCACCACGACGTCCAGTAGCGTGCGGCTGGCGAACGCATACGCAGCCTCCACGATCTCGCCATACCTGGAACGGCAGGCCAGCCAAACATTACATTCAACTGTTCGCGTCATCAACACACAATATATTATCTTTTTCCTGAAACAAATCATGAGCTACTTTAACTACTGTTGTCATGAGCTGACATTCGCCCACCACGACGTCCAGCAGCGTGCGGCTGGCAAACGCGTATGCAGCATCAACAATCTCGCCATGCCTGGGAGAGCCGTCAAAGGGCACATTACATTCGTACAGTAGCGTCAAATCATGTTTTCATCATGAAGAAAACAATGTTTACTTCAATGTATGTGGACATAGGCTGGCACTTCGCCCACCACGACGTCCAGCAGCCGGCGAACACATACGCAGCCTCCACGATCTCGCCATACCCGGACAACAAGGATTATGTCAATGCCGAATAATGAGATACGCGATTGTTATCAGTGATTGAGCTGGTAATTCGCCCACCACAACGTCCAGCAAGCGTGCGACTGGCGAACGCGTATGCGGCCTCCACAATTTCGCCGTATCTGCCAGGGTGGGCCAAGAACACATCCAATTGCTTGCGTCAACGACAATAAAACACTGACATCTCATGATAAATATTGCTGAAGGTTTTATTACTTGTAAGCCCTATATGAGCTGACATTCGCCCACTACGACGTCCAGCAGTGTGCGGCTAGCGATCGCGTGCACGGGCTCGACTATCTCGCCATACCCAGGAGAGCAGGCAAATACCGCAAGTAGTTGTCACTGTCAATCATTATCGATGTCTGAGTATTCATATTCCACTGTCCAGCAGCGTGAGGCTGGGGAACGCGTAAGCAGCTTCGACTACAGCATATCGTCATACCTGCCAGAGCGTCTGTACAGCAAATGCTCTATTCCGGAATACATCCATGTACACACGTTTTATACTTCAAAGATTTAGAATGCACAAGTACCTGGTGTCGTTGGTATCGGACTGCTCCATGGTGATGGGCCCAGCGTGTGGGCACAGCACCTGCTTGCCGCACTCACGCACCACATTCAGGTACTTGCCAGTGGTGAGGATCTTGTGTGCGTGCGCTTGCAGGAACGATGCTACCATGGGCTGCGCACGGGGGGCGGCAACGGTAGGTATTGAGAGTCAAAGTTGAGAGGGTTGCATATGACTGAGAAAGAGGGGTAGTGACTATATCGTGTGTGCGCGCAAGGGTGATGCCACATGGGCTGTGCACAGAGCGGCGGCAAGGGTAGGTATGTAGAGCAGACATTGGGGAGCAGGAGATTTGACGAAGGGTATGTATCCGGGGGCAGGTTTTCAAGAGTTGCAAGCACACTAGCGACCATGTAGTGTGTTTGGGGTGGGCAGTCAAGGGAGCGCAAATTGAAAACAGTTGGCGTGTGCAAGGAGAAGCACCGATTGGTGCAAGGAGCAGCTGCTGGTTGACATCACTTCAGGCAGGTCGTCCTTGGCAGTTACACAGCTCATTTTCTTGATTGTGAAAGACAATGCTACATGGTGCTTTTGCGAAAGCGCAGGTCATTCATTGACAAAGTTGACTACGCCACCATGTACTGCTCATTGAAGCTTTATAATGAACTTCAAGTGCATGATAAACTTCAATCGTGCCGCCCACCGACAAGCGAACAGCCCTGTAGACACAAATGGGAGGATATGATCAGGTGCAACTTGCACAGAGGCAACCTGCACTACCCACTCATTTACGCAGATGCATACCTGAATACAACCACCTTCTGCAAGCGTTGTCATGATCGGCCGTTGCATGCATTTGCGGTTGCTTATTATGGACAGCGTGCAGTTGCTTGGCGCACCAGCAAGCGCAGACTGCATCCTTGTATAAGTTGCAGTGGTCAGAATGAGACCTGACACACTTGCAGCCGCAAGAGCTTGACTGGTTTCCGTGGTGAGCTGTTGAGCACCACCTGCTGGCTTATGCAACATGATGGTGTTCGACTGTCACAAGAAGCATCCGAGTTCTCGTTGCGCCAACACGCATCCTGAGCTGAGTGAACCACAATCAGGTCTACAGCAACGCAAGGCTCAACATGAGAACGCTTGATGTCAAGCACATCCGATATGATCTAACATTTGCAGTGACCATCAGCGTCAAGATAAATTATGAGGGAGGATCGTCACCTGCTGAATTGTGTAGCGCCCTTCCCAATACTGCGCGTTGAAGTCAACCTGTCCTCAGCACCACAGCGGCAGCAGCAGCAGCAGCAGCAGCATGCACAAGCAGGTGGGCAATCACCATACATCACACAATGCTGAAGTTGTTGAGGACTTTGGTGTCAATGTCGAAGCACCAGAGACGGCCACGCCAGATTGCAGAACCGGCCTTCACAGAAACACGTCGCAAGACGACACGACCGAAACCCGAGGAAAAGGCTCAAAATGGATTCTCTTCCTAACCAATGCAAAACGCTGTGCCACCGCAACTCTTGAACCGCCGTGTGGAGCGTAGTGACTTGCGCGCAGCTCTGCTCAACCCTAACCCTAACCCTACCCCACCTCGCGCCCAGACTAACCCTACGCCTAACCCCAATCCTCATCCTATTCCTAGCAGTGTACAATGCAAATACAATGTGCACCTGAAACATGCGCCGAATGCTGCACCCGCTGTACTATGAGAAAGTTGAACGTTCTGCCATGTAAAAGTACGATAAGTACTACTTCTGAAGTACTTCCGTCAGCAATGTCACTGCACCAAAATTAATCTAGTGCTCATCAGCAAAAGATGATGAGACCATTGACGTCTCAAACTTCAATGCCGGAATGTTGAGACTGTCGAAGTTTCAAACTTCAATCCGGAATGGCAGATGCGCACAAAGAAAGAACGCGTGTGTGCCAACATCGCTAGAACACCATCTGCATTTCAACTTCAGCAATCCCTCTTGCTGCCTGGACTTGCACTTGTCACGTTTTTTGCGTGATGCAGTTCTCAGCGCAGGATCGCTCCATCCGCACACAGTCAAATTCACGATCACAGATACATTCACTGAATACATGAAATTCACACCTGCACATCGCCCTTGAGCATCCCCTCCTCCTCCCGGATCATGAATTCACCGTAGGGATCACTCAATGCCCCGGTGTATATCCACTGTTATCACAGATAAATTCACTGAATACATGAAATTCACACCTGCACGTCGCCCTTGAGCATCCCCTCCTCCTCCCGGATCATGAATTCACCGTAGGGATCGCTCAATGCGCCGGTGTATATCCACTGCGACAGCATGTCCAGATAGGGCACACAGGCCCTCTGCAGCAGGAACAGGTACAGGTGGCGGGAGCCGCTGTTGCCCCCAGACCGTGACATATCCCTCAATCTGCACGCAATGCATTGGGTTTCAGCAGGGGGGCAGGGGGGGGGGGGGGGGGGGGGGGGTGAATGTGGGTTAGAAGACATGAGACCCATTGGTTGGCTTGGTGCACATGCACAGTGGAACAGTTGCCGCCAGGCCGTGACAGATCACTCAGTCTGCACGCAATACATAGCGTTTGGTGCAGGAGGGGGAGGGGGGGGGGGGGGGGCGGGGTAAATGTGTGTTGGAAGTGCTTTGCGGAGACAGCACAATTGTTTGGATTGGTGCATATGTGCAGTGGAGCAGTCGCCCCCAGACCGTGACAGATCCCTCAGTCTGCACGCAATGCATTGTGTTTCAAGGGGGGAAGGGGGGTAAATGTGGGTTGACAGATCCTCAGTCTGCACACACAACACATAGTGTTTCAGGGGGGAGGGGGGTAAATGTGGGTCAAAAAGTGCTTTGTGGAAACATGACACCGAATTTTTGGGTTGGTGCACATGCGCAGCGGAGCCCTCGCCCCCAGACCGTGACAGATCCCTCAGTCTGCTCACAATACATTGTGTTTCATGCAGCACGGGGGGGGGGGGTTGAATGTGGGTTAGAGGACATGACTCCCATTGTTGGGCTTGATGCACATGAGCAATGGAGCCCTTGCTCCCAGACCGTGACAGATTCCTCAGTCTGCGCGCAATACATAGTGTTTAGTGCAGGGGGGGGGGGGGGGGGGGGCAGGGGTAAATGTGGGTTAGAAGTGCTTCGCTGGGACATGAGACACGATGCTTTGCAACAAGTGGGTTGGAGTTGAAGTTGTTCCTCATTGCGGCAGATCCTGCAATGTGCAACGCAGAGCGCGAGAGTACGAGTCAAAGTCAAGGTATGTAGTATGAGTCAAAGTCAGGGTCCTTGATCTCACGCTTGCCCATTGAGCAACCACCGAGTGAATGACCTGGGGCATGACTGTCGGGCAGACCAGAACCGGACCCCGGCAATATTGTCAGCGCAGGGAGCATACTGTATAGAAGTATCATTAGAAGGTGGCGCGATTTGTGCCTGATTACACCCTGGCTGTCAGTGGCCATAGTGCAATGGGCACGGTTCCGCCATAGCCTGTAGGCCCGTGCTGCCATCAGCCCTCAAGAGCTACGGACGACAAATAGGTAGACCACCTAACCCTACCACTAATCCCAACCCAAAGTCCACCTCTTGTACCTGCCCCTAGATACAAAACCACAGCAGGCAATTCAAGTGGACGCGCGGTGGATGGTGCACAACGCCTGTGGATCACCACTTGACCAGTTGCCCCCCGCAACCAGTTGGAGACCTGATGTGACCCCAGTCCGAATTCCTCATTCTGATACTCAATCCCACTTTAACATCCACTTGCAGGGCATCAAAGTTACTGCCTTGGTGTAGCAGTTTACAGACACATACTGGTCACCTGTTGCCAAGTTGCCCCCCCCGAGCCCCCTGGCGCTTTTGGCAGACCTCAAGATACAGTCAGGCCAACTCTTCTGCCGCAGCAAACAGATTGACGAGACGATTCGCAGAGGCATATTGGTCACCTGTTGACGAGCTGCCTCCCGTTGAGCCCCTGGCTCTCCCGGCAGACCTTACATTACAGTCAGGCCTGACCCTAAGAAAACAGACGTGGTGCCGACCAAGCAAAAACTGGAAGTGTTGAAGTTGGCCCCCTTGAGCCCCCTGGCTCTCCTGGCAGAAGCAAGCTGTAACACAAACATCTAAGCTGTTGCTTTCTTGAAGCATTTCACATATTCGCTTTTCTCACCTGTTGACAAGTTGCCCCCCTTTCAGCCCCTGGCTCTCCTGGCAGACCTTGTCCAAGTCGCCCATCGTGCGTAGGGTGGGTTGCAGGTAGAACCACAGGCGCTGCAGGGACAGGGCGCCCCGCCGCAGCTGCCCTTCTAGCTGAGCAACTGACACAAGCACACGCAACGGTTCAACAGAGAGGCGTGAATTACAATGTAAGCTTGGCGTTCATGGTTGCGCAGCTGCCATTATAGCTGAGCAAAGCAACTGACACAATCACACGCGATAGTTCAATAGAGAGGCGTGAGTTGCCATTCATGCTTGATGATCATATTCGAGTCCCTGTCTGTGCGTTATATTGATGCGCAGTACTATGAAGCTGGCAGACGAACACAATATTTTTCAGGCATTTTTGTGCGCCTGGTTGACTTGCCATGGCTGGCCTTTCAGGCTGATTCAGCTGAGGAACTGCAGCAGTCAAGCGCAAAAGTCTGACAAATAAAAACAGGAAAGTCCAATCCATATTAACAGGATCTACAATCAAGTTTGTTCAACTCGTGACTGGATCCACGATGAAATTTGAGAGTGTAAGGCCATATTCATGTGGCGGTGTTGCGAATTCATGATCATGATTAATGAACCCAAATTCACCACTACAATAGGTGCTACACTTTCATAATGTTGATCAGTTGAGCTTTCCTGCGTCCCAAGTATGAGGAGACACTGCAAGTCAGGCACATCTTGGGAAGGTTCATTGCGCCTACGTATATGTTTGAGAGGTAATCAATATGTACTACATACTTCAACATTGACTCTCAGACGCGCTCCGAGAATCGGATACTTCTTGAGCAGGAGGCGCATGGCGTCTCAATGAACATCCTGAGTGCAAGTCGTTCTAGACGGATGAGATAATCGCCACTTTGACATTGAGGAACCTCAATATCGAAGTTCTGAAATGCACCGAGGACCAGGTAGTCCAGGTAGTCCTTTAGCAGGAGGCGCATGGCAGCGGAAAGGGCGTGAGGCATCAGGTTAAACCTCAGGCCAATGACTGCACTTCAACAACGACAATGACTCAAACTTCAATCTAGACCGTCTGACGCTCACCGAAGACCAGGTACTCCTTGAGCAGGAGGCGCATGACCATGATTCTTACTTCAATATTGACTTCCACATTGACGATACCTCTTACACTTCAATATTGAACTTCTGACGCTCACCGAGAACCAGGTATTCCTTGAGCAGGAGGCGCATGGCGGCAGAGAGGGCATGAGCCACCAGGCCAAACTCAGAGCGCGAGCGATCCAGAACGAAGCGGCTCACGCGAACGTAACCTGCACAGTACACGAGGGTTCACAGTTATTAATGAGGTTCAGAATTAGAGTTAATGGTAAGAGCGAGAACGCTAGAGGAGTAACCTGCACAGTACACGAGGGTTCACAGTTATTAATGAGGTTCAGGATTAGAGTTAATGGTAAGAGCGAGAACGCTAGAGAGAAAACGGCTCATGCGCACGTAACCTGCACAGGATGTAAGGTTAGGTTTGAAGATAAGGTGAGGGTCAATGAGAGAATGCTGTGGGATAACGCGGCTCACACGCACATCGCCTGCGCAATTTGTGAGGCTCGCAGCACTAGGATTAGGGTTAGGGTTAGGGTTAGGGCGAGGTTGAGGCAGGAACGCTGCATCGCAAAGCGGCTGCCACACAAAACTTTGCAAGGTTAATCAGCGAGGGCAATCCTGCAGGTTTCGCAAGGGCAACAGCTAAGTACATGCAGGCTGCCTGGTTTTGTGAGGTTTTTTTTCGACAGCAACAAGCAGTGCGTGATCAGCCTGCGTGAGCTGCTGCTGCCATGTGGTCGTGAGCGATGATATGTCCTGCACGATAAATTGCTCGCGCATCATGTGCTGCGACAAAAGCATGCTGTGCAGGAGGATGCGGTCAAAGCGCCTTTGAACGATGGCCGAAATCGTTGCACACAGCATGGCTCAGTGCGGGTTTATCAGCGTGTATACATTGTGAGGTATATGAAGTATATGAATGCTCCAACATGAACTTCAATATAGTGTTCACATTCGAACATACGCATACATACCTCTGTCGACAGTCCGAGCAACTCACAAGAGCACAGTGGAAGTATATGTATTTTTCAAACAATCAACTGCAAAGTAGTAGACGTAATATGTGACTCACATGAGCACAGCGGCAGCATGCGCTCAGCCAGATACCCACATCCTTGCTCAGCACCGAATTTAGACTTCAACATCAACCTCAATACAGTGTTCACGTACAAACACACGCATACATATTAGTGTAGACGTAATATGTGACTCACATGAGCACAGTGGCAGCATGCGCTCGGCCAGGTACCCGAATCCTTGCTCAGCACCGCCAACATCCACTGTGAACTCCACTTCCTGTGGCAATGAACAAGGGCAAACTCAGACTTTGACCGCATTGCCACCATGAGCATTTTGAGGGGGGAAAGAATGATGTCATAACTGCATGTCAATCCTGACGACGTGTACTTTGCAACCTGCAAAATCAACATGCCCTGAAAAGGTACATGGAAGGGTCGGCTTCAACACCCCTCAGTCCCTTCCCCTTCCTGCATAGACAACACACTTATTTACAAACATATGTCTTAGGCGGCTCCACCGCGCCTGCCCCTGCCAGCACCCCGAGTCATCAAAGAAGCGTAGATTGAGATTCAGGAGGAGTGATAGGGATATGATCACCTGCTATGTGCTAGGGAACTCCACCTCGCCTGTCACATATGATGTCTTGCAGTTGGGATGAGGCCGGGGTTCAGGATATAATAAGGGACAAAACACCTGCAATGTCTTGTTGGGGGGCTTCACCGCACCTCCCCCCCACCAGCAACCCCCATACATTTTGGGGGTATAGGATCAGATTGAGGTTCAGCGTTAGGGGGTCACTTCACCTGCAATGTCTTGGGGGGCTCCACTGCGCCTGTTGCCCTCAGCAACCCCCAGCTATTTTGGGGGCATGGGATCAGGTTGAGGTTAAGCGGTAAGGGTCAACTCACCTGCAATGTCTTGGGGGGCGAGATTATTTGGGGGTCTACTTAGGACCAGGCTGAGATTGAGCGGTGAAGATCAATTCACCTGCAATATGTAAACGAATCAAAAGATCGTAGAGCTCTAGGTGACAAGGGATGGTTAACCGCAAGTGCCTTCCACCAATAACCGTGGTCGCCGCTGCTGCAGCAATTGGCCACGAGTCAAACAGTACTACCGTATCCACCAGTCAAGAAGACTTCTGTGTGCAAGCTTTTAGCGTTCGAGGCATGGGTGTTCAGTATTGGAAAGGTCTCACGTGTTCGGTAGGCCAGCTCCAGCCAGCAGCCCAACACAGAGGTTATCTTGGGGGGCTCAACTGCGCCTGTTGCCCCCAGCTAGCCGCAGCTGCTATAGGAGGTTAGGTGCACATTGAGGTTTTGCGTTAACAGATCAATTCACGTGCAACCCCCAACTATCTTGGGGGTCTAGTATCAGGTTGAAGTTTTACATTAGGGGCTCAAACTGACCTGCAACGTCTTGGGGGCCTCAACTGCGCCTGTTGCCCCCAGCGCACCGGGGCCAGCACGGCCGGTGGCGCGTATGTATCTGCCCTCTAGGCCCATTAGTGCCGACAGCAGGTCCTCCAGCAGCAGTTGTTCCTGAAACAAAGTAAGGTAAAGCAAAGGGGGGGGCAGAGGGGGTGTTCAGGCCTCTGCCTCTGTGTATGTCTTGTAGGTGAAAGGGGGGGAGGAAGGGGAGGCTTCTGCCTCTGTGTAGGTGCTGTCACAACTCCTTTGAGCTTCAGAGTCAAAGGCTCCTTCACACATTGTCGAGGAGCGGTAGCCATTTGAAAATCCGAAATTTCATCGCAACGCAATTGCATGGCAAACTGAGGGTGGTGCCCTAACGTTAGGGTTAGGGTTAGGGTCAGACTACATCACGGCGCTCGCCTGCGCTGTCCCAATGACGTGTTACTCGCGCGAGCCGCTATCATCAAGCGGTACAAGGCCAGAATGTTCAAGCCGTCACACAATCATCGCACGCGCCACCGAGAATTTCTACATGCACTTTAAGCAGTTGAGAATTTGTTTATGTACTTCAAGGAGCTCTTTGAAGTGCTCCGAAGTATGCACAAATGCCCATGCACATCACCTGCTGCAACAGCGGGTGCTGGTCCAGAGGGACCATGCTGTTTGACCCTGAAGAGGCACATTAAAGTATGCACAAATGCCTTCAAAAGTGCCTATTACCTGTACCTGAAGGGAAACAGGGTGCCGATTCAGAGGCCTAACTACTTAGCCTTCAAGAGCCACTTGGAGTGCTTGGTATGCACAAATGCCCATGCACAGATGCCCATGCACATCACCTGCAGCGAACCAGGGCACTGGTCCAGAGGGGGACCATGCTGTTTGAACTTCAAGAGGCACTTTACAGTACGCACATGTGACCTTCAAAAATTACCTGAAGCGAAACGGGGCGCTGGCCGAGAGGGACCATGCTGTTTGACCTTCAAACGACACTTTGAAGTATGCACAAATGCCTATGCAAATCACCGGAACGGAAATGGGGTGCTGGTCCAGAGGGGGACCATGTTGTTCGACCTTCAAGATGCACTTTTGAAGTGCGCGCAAGTGCCATTAACCTGAAGCTAAACGAGGTGCTGGTCCAGAAACCCGACTACTTGAACTTCGAAAGGCACTTGGACGTATGCGCAGTGCCGGTGTACATCACCTGAATTAAAACGGGGTGCTGGTCGAGAGGAACCATGCTACTTATTAGGCCCGCACGCGCCCCACCAAAGCCGCACTTTGAAGTATGCAAGTCACCTTTGAAGTATGCATAAGTGCCTAGTACCTGAAGCGAACCGGGATGCTGGTCAAGAGGGACAAGGCCCGCGCGCGCCCCATCGAAGCCGCCGTTTGCGGTGGCGCCAAAGACATAAACTTCAAATAACGCTTTTGTGCAACCATATTGTATGCACAAGTGTACACTTCTACTTTGAAGTATGCAAATCACCTGAAGCGAAACGGGATGCTGGTCAAGAGGGACAAGGCCCGCGCGCGCTCCATCAAAGCCGCCGTTTGCAGCGGCGCCAAAGAGCGCGGCGGCAGCGCCGGCGCGGTCGAAGCGCCCTGCGCGGAGCAATGCCACATGATATGAGGTCGAGCGGTGCCACATGAGATGAAACACAGTGGCAATGCGTCAGTGGTGATGGGCGTGCTTCATGCAAAAAATCGGAGCAGTGATGCGAGAGATACTCATGCGTGTCATACCACATGCAGAACTGCAAACAGGCACGGTGGCGTAAGAACCAGACCCACATTGCGGCAGAAAGCATTTGTCGAGGTACATTGCGCGCCGTGATACAGGTTGAACTGTATCACGGCGCGCGACTGAATGAGCTTTCATCGAATTATTTCAAAAGCAAGTACTTTGAAGTATGTAAGTACAAAGCAGTCATGATCATGAACAGCATAAGAAGCGCCGCACAAGTGCAAAATAGCAGCCGCACTTGATTGTCAACGTACATGACAACGCACTTTATAGCAGCGCGTGGTTCAATAACAACCAACAAATTACCCCTCACAAAAGTTGTCTTGAGAGTGTGCACCTTTCGGTTTATCATAGAACAGTACGCCATGTAAGCACAAAATCACGGCCGCACCTGAGTCCAGCAGAAACGTTCCGTTGAGGTACCGGCGCTCGTCGTTGAAAGGTGGGTAGCAGGGTACCCCTGCAAATGACGACACCAACAGTACAGTAACAGCACACAGTACCAATCACAATGTAGTTCACGGCCCAGCATAGTGGTAATGCTCAGAGTGATCGTCAATCAGCACTGAGTCACTCTGTCACAAGGGTGGATGTAGACTCTGGTCGCAAGATTGATGATTGATCATATGGGCTTCTTCGTGCCCTGAGCAAACATCAATGAAGGACAGCTCGTAAGCACGACTTGATGCGATTGGGGATAGAAGGATTGAGGCGTTGAGTCATGATCATGAGCTGCGTTTGAGCGGTGCTGTACTCATGCAAATGCGAGTTGCGCAAAAAACGACTGCAAGTCGCGCGCAGCCTGACTCATGGCTGTAGACACGGCGTAGGGAAGTTGAGCGGTGCTGTCGCTATCAGTTCATTTCACCTAATATATTACCTGCACACAAAGGCTATACTTCTGAGTATATACGAAGGAATGTCAACGGCAAATGCGGTACATGTACACATTCGACCAGGACCAACTACAGGCACCTCACTACTGATAAATGAGGAGTAGTAGTAGTAGTAGTAATGGTGGCAAGGCCGGGATTGTCCATGTACAGAAGACCTGGTCGCCGTTAGGGCAACCAGGCAACCCTGCATCTGACTAGCCCCAAACCCCAACACTTTCCCTACCCAGATACCAACACTCATGCCAAGGGCCGCTCTGACCATCTACGGTAAGCTCATGTCTGCACGTCACAGACAATGATATGCGTCAAGTTGAAAACTTCAAATCCTTGTCCAGTAGAAGTACAACACCCGTTGCTGTCACGGTAGCAAATTGAGTCTGAGCAAAGTGTCTAAATATGGCGAGAGGTGGCAAGTGTCATGGACCATCTGATTGCGAAGGTCTGTCATTGTATCCACTGCCAGAGACTCCCCAAGAATGCAGCGTATGTGGGTGAAGGGCAGAACTGGCGATGAAGTCCTGCACTCTAACCCTAACCCTAGCCCTAACCCTAACCCTAACCCTAACATCCCAACCCCTAACGTCTGGTTGCACTCATCCTGATCCAAACGCTAAGACTGGCCACACCACAACACAAATTGACAGTCCCTTTTCCTACGCCAGCAGCAACCCTAACCCTAATGCCACCCCCCCGCCTTCAGGACTCGCGCCCCGCACATACAGCAATGCTGCACCGTCTTGTTTGCCTTCCCCACTGCGGTCAATCTTACTGTGTGTTTGAAGTCATGCAAGTTGAAGTCGATGCCGCAGGGTGCTGCGCGAAGCATCATCAACACCACACACTATATACACCACGATGTCAACTGCCAAGCAGACCAGCCAGGGTCACCATATCACATGCGGCCCCCTCCCCTGCTAGCTACTCTGCATGTGAGTGCGATGACGCAAGCACTATCACACCACCACCATGCTGTCGTGACACGAGTCGCATGCCTGTGAGAAAGGTATGTACATTTTTATTTTTATTTTTTGCCAACAAGCGCTCCTCCACAAACCTCATCCTCCCCTGTAGTGTGCTATAAGTTTGACGTAACTGCCACCCATTCACTTCCCACACGCACATTGCCCCCCTCTCCCTCCAACACAGATGTGAAACCACAAACACTCTCTGCCGTCATATACTTCTTTATGAACCATTCTCCACTCACATGCGTACAAGTCAGCAAACCTCTGCTTGTCACTACCTCAACCTCAATGCCGCACTGTCACCGACCCAACAGGGTCACCCTCCATATGCACGCCCCCCCCCCCCCCCAGCTGCTCCCTATACAAGTGCGACGACGCGCGCCCAACCCATAGTACCCCTCATCGGTCATAAACTCAACTCTCGTGCATATTCGTAAACGGATTGATTCTTGCATCTTCAATGTAACTGTCAAACCACCTGCCAGGGTCACCCTCCACATACACGCCTCCTCCCCCCCCAGCTGCCGTCCATACAGGTGCGACGCCGCCAGCGCCCTCTCCACCATGGTCAGGCGCGCCCCCCCCCCCTCGCGCCCTTCGCCGCGCGGCCGCACCGCTAGCACCAGTCTGCTCAGCGCGCTGCGCAGTATCACGCTGTCGCCCGCTGCCACGACGCGCCGCTGCAACGGCAACGTGCGATGCGGCGGGGCGAAGGGTGACGAGGTGGCAGTTACACCGGTGCAAAACTGCAGGTTTTGGGGGGGGCGCTCGCACAGGGCGCGCTGCTGCGTGAGCGACGCATCGTGCGCATTGGCGAGTTGAACCGCCATTTGAAGTGCACCCCGCGCAGATGTTGATGATGACGCTGAAGCATGTCCATGAGAGGCGCTGCCTCTGACCGTGAAGTTGAAGTTGACATTGCGACCTTGCTCCAAGGTTTGAGATGGACTTGTCCCTCCAGAACTGCCGCGTGAATCACCTCGCGCACAAGCTCGTCGACGATGCTCAGCAAGTTCCAGTGAGGCGACGCTCAGCGCCTACAGGCTTGTATGTATGTTGCTTCAAAGGTATGTTGATGTACATACCATACCCAGGACGCCTCGACATGAACCCTATGCGGCGCCCCCATGTACAGTTAAAGTTACATTCTGCACTCGCCGTCGGCTGCTACCTGCGGCGCAGGCGCCTACCACAACCGCAAAGCCACTGGTAACTCCTGACTACATACCCATGACAGCAGCGCCTTCCACACTCTCTGACGCAAGTGCTGCCCGCCGGCAACGTCATGTACAGTTGAAGTTACATTCTGCACCGGCGTCTGCTGCCACCTGCGGCGCAGGCGCCCACCACAACCGTAAAGCCACTTGTAGCTCGTGACTATATACCCATGACAGCAGCGCCTTCCACACTCTCTGACGCAAGTGCTGCCCGCCGGCAACGTCATGTACAGTTGAAGTTACATTCTGCACGGGCGTCTGCTGCCACCTGCGGCGCAGGCGCCCACCACAACCGTAAAGCCACTTGTAATTCGTGACTATATACCCTTGACAGCGGCGCCTTCCACACTCTTTGACGCACCTGCTGCGCGCCCTAATGTACAGTTGAAGTTATATTCTGCACCGCCGTCTGCTGCAACCACAAAGCCACTTGCGAGTCCTGATCATAAACCATCGACTACATACAATGACAGCGGCGCCTTTTACGCCCCAACACACCTACCGCCCCCCGGCACCGCCCCCCCCCCCCGCCAGCCCCCCCCCCCCCCCCCCCGCCGCTTCCACAATCCATGCAAGTAAAGAGGTTTCATCTGCAAACAAGTTTTTGAAGACAGTCGTACTCAACCACCAAGGGCCAGCGTAAGTTCTCATCACTGCCTCTCCCGCCCCGCCGTACCTGCTGCCTGCCGGCACCTTAATGTACAGTTGAAGTTACAGTCTGCACCCGCCGTCTGCTTGCAACATGCGGTGCAGGCGCCCACCACAACTGCAAAGCCACTCGTGACTCCTGACTTCATAGCACGACAGCGGCGCCTTTCACACTCCCTGACGCACCTGCTGCCCGCCGGCACCCTAATGTACAGTTGAAGTTACATTCTGAGCGGCGTCTGTTGCAACCGCAAAGCCACTTGCGAGTCCTGATCATAACCCTCGACTTCATACCCATGACAGCGGCACCTTCAATACGCCCCAACGCACCTGCTGCCCTCAGCACCGCCACCCCCTCCCGCCAGATCCCCCCCCCGCCGCCGCCTCCACGATCCATGTCAGTAAAGAGGTTTCTGGTCCGCAAATAAGTTCTTGAAGACAGTCGTACTCAACCACCAAGGGCTAGCGTTAGTTCTCATCAGCGCCTCTCCCGCGCCGACCCACCTGCTGCGCGCTAGCACTGCCCCCTCCCGCCATGTTCCCCCCCGCCGCCGCCTCCACGACCCACTGCTCCGCCTTGCCGATGTGCACGCGCGAGAAGTGGAGGTCGCCGCTGGAGCTCTGCGCCAGGAAGCGCTCGCGCGCGCGCCGCGAGCGCAGCGCCACCGCGTCGCCGTACGCCACCGCCCCCCTGTCGTCGCGCCGCTCCGCCTTCACCAGCATCAGCGCCTCGTCCGCGGCGCCGGTGCCCGTGCCGTCCGCCTCCGCTGCGAACGTCACCATGGCGGCAGCGGCGGCGGCGGCGCCGTCTGCTGCTGCCGCGGCGGCGGCGGGGGAAGGGGAGGAGGAAGGGGGGCATTCGGCGGCGCGCAGGCAGCGGCCGTGGCAGCCGCGCAGCACGACCTTCATGCCGTAGCGGATGGTGGTCATGGAGGTGGTGGCGTCGGGCGCGGAGTCCAGGGGGATCTGGAAGCGCCAGTGAGAGGGGGGGGGGGGCGCAAGGGGGATGGATGGTGTGTCGGATGGGGATCGAAGGCGGTGCGGCGTGCGGATGCAACGAGGAAGCGGATGAGGCAGCGCAGCAGTAGCATGGAAATGATTTAGTGGTACAAGCCCGTGCGGCCACTCTCCATCGTGATGGTGGTGTGGTGATGCTCGACAGGATGATGATTTTAATCGTTCGTGCGTACACGCGGCGGGTGCGGCAGTTCTTCGCCCAGTGATCCTACAAGGATGCAACAGACTTGCTGTGTATGGCCTGGTGACCATGAACGGAAAGTTGGCGATGGTCTGACTGCACAAAAAGCGCATGTCCCAGTTGGTGACGTGCGTTGCTTGAACTCATGTTGATGTAAGTGACGTGCTGCCAACTTTTGAAATCTTCGCACCAGCAGCATAGCATCAGCTGAACCAGCAACCATTTCAATCAAAATCATACCACACACTGTCAGTACAATATGTTGGCAGTCACCTGCAGCTGGTGCAGCAAGCCGTCCAGAGCTGACACCGGAAACATGTTGCTGGTGTTGGCGCTGCTGCTAGCTCCTGCCTCCACCCTGGAAGACGATGTCGGGCTCACAGTCGCTCGCGACGTCGTATAAGAACTTCGTCCATCCCTGGCAACTGGGATGGGGGTGATGTTCGATGTGAAAGCGGGCACCGGCGCTGCAGGTGCCGCCTGAATTGGCGTGCCTACGCCTGGTGAAAACGACACTGGCGAAGGCGGTGCCACCAACGCTATCATCTTCTCCACATCTGTACCAGGGTACTGAGCCTGGACCTTGCGATACTCTGCCTCGTAGGCAGCGCTGTCGCCGGAGTTGCGCAGCGCAGCTAGGGCCTTGAAGGGTGCGAAGTGTGTCAAGTTGGCGCGGCTGCTGGTGCTGTTGGATCCTCGCAGCGGGGTGCGAGTGGCGCCTTCAGAAGGCGCCACAGGCCTGGCGAAGTAATCCGCCATCCTGCAAGCTGATTGGGGCTCTCGCTGTGCTTGCAATGGCGGCGCCAACTTTTGAAAAGTGATTTTCCAGAAGCGCCTTACTAACGGTGGATCCTCATCCTGACACCAGAGCTTCAGCAAAACACACTGTAGCTACACCAGCGGGCGGGACAAAGGACATAGCAGTGCATCGATATTACCAGTGAGCTGCTACCGATTTGCATCCACGCGGAAGGTATCCCCACTGAAGTGTTGAGGCAGGAAACATGCAGCGAACAGCACAAGTGGCCAGAACAGCAGTGCGCTCAGCACGGCAAAGGTATGTACATGCTCTGACTCTTCATTGCTTCTATAGTTACAATGCAAGCATAGTACTTGCCATCAGTTGTTACGCTGACTCGCTGCGTCGTGGCTGCTGCAGAGTGGCGATGGAGCTAGGAGTGACGCGACCATCAGGAGCGCTCCACAGAGCAGCAAATCGCTTTAGAACAGTGTCGCTGGTGAGTTTCCTGAATGCTCTATATTGCTTGTGCTCAATTGAACGTGTGATAAATCTGTCACTTGTGCAGGCCTGTGATCGTTCAAAAAAAATTTATGGCATGTTCATCATGTTGGTTCCATGCATAGGTGATGCCAATACTATCATCTCTCAGTGATTTCAAAGCGCAATATGCCGAGGAGCATCCCTGCGTCGACGACCAGCCTGTCCGCGCAATTGTATCGTGGCTTGATGTACAATTATGCTCACCTTTGCTGGCTGCATGCACGTGTGGCATCAGACAAGCCATCGCAAACGACATATGATGATAGCATGGCTCTTTCATTGCTTGCTTCATGCTTCCCTCGTCTCTGCGCACAACACGTATGCTCCTGACAGATCATGATTGTGGGCAGTGCACACGCGTGGTTTTACACCTGAGCGCTGCTGCTAGCACCGCCGAAAGGTGCGCTGCACAAATCATACAAGCTTGATGCAGGTGTACTCCTTGTCTTTCTCACTGCATGGGCAGCACCCGCAAGTACATATAATGGTCACATTTGTCGGCTGCGTGCAGGCGCGGTGTCACATGGGCGCGTTGGTGCTGGCGGCGCGGACAGTGAACGAGGCGACGCACTTTGCTGCCGCCGCAGCCGCAGCGTGTCCGGCGGGCGTGGAGGAGGACGATGGAACGTAAGTCGGAGCACGTAAGTGTGATCACAGCTGGAGCGTCTCCTGTTGCATTTGGAGCGTCTCCTGTTGCAGTTGCGTCCATTTCACTTCTTGGAGGAGGACGATGGAGCGTAGTCTAAGTCGGAGCACGTAAGTGTGAGCACAGTTGGAGCGTCTCCTGTTGCAATTGCACGCACTTCACTTCTCGGAGGAGGACGGTGGAACGGAAGTTGCAGCACGTAAGTGTGCTGCGGGCTTTTCCCAGGGAGCGTCTCCTCTTGCACTTGCGCGCACTTCACTTCTCGGAGGAGGACGATGGAATGCAAGTCGGAGCACGTAAGTGTGACGTGGGCTTTTGTTACGCAGCACAGTTGGAGTGTCACCTTGCAGTTGCATGCATTTCGCCTCTGCACTTGCAACCTTGGCGAACTCGCCAACGGACAAGGGCATGAGGCTGACAGTGACAGATAGGAATCTTCAAGGGAGCGCAAAAGCTTCAGTGCCAACATGTACTGCCGTCAGCAGCAGTACCTCTCTTGTTGATCCGCAGTGCCGATTACCCATGTTAGCGCATACGCGCATGCTTCACTACACTGCGGCAGCACCCACCACGTTCAGTAGTACGCAGCTGAGCGTTGTGGCAACCTCAGCGAGAAGCAATTAAACTTCATGTTCCTTGCCCTACTTTTAGTACATAGCACAGTATATATTGTTTAGTCCCAGGCACAGTGCATCCGCTTCAGTCATGCGCACTTGGCCTTGTGCACAAGGGCTCTGCCATCAACTCGAGCGCCCTTATTCTTTTTGCCTTCAAATGACCCTGGTGCAGGCATGTCTGAAGGACACCATCAATGCATTACTGACACAACTCGGAAGATTGTCTGCAGAAATGTTGGGGCTGATCCTGGATAGAATACAAATTACGCCATGCCGTCAACCCCCTTGAGGCTGATGTTAGGTAGATCAATGCCGAACACGGCCACCGCCGCAACACGTGCATGGAATGTCAAATGGCATTTGCATGAAATGTCTACATAATGGTTTCACATAGGAAAGTGGAGTGCTCTACTGCTCATTCAATAATGGCAGCAACCGCCATGAGAAAATGCGAACAATTACGCTGCAGCAGTACGTAGTTGCTGGCTCTGCGATCGTTGCGCAGTGCAAAATAAATAAGCCATAGAAATCCGCACACGCGAAGAACTATCACCTCGTTCCCCATCTCGTTCGCTGTACTGATGCACGACTGTGCAGTACATGTGAGAAGCTGACCGACCTATAGTTGATGTCTGCTTGTCGCCCGTGGCTGCGCAGATAACGACAGCCGCCGCTGCTCCCCGCAGCAGCAGCAGCAGCAGCAACAGCAGCAGTAGCGAGCAACTGCCGCCGCAGCAGTGCTCAACAGCACCAGTCAGCAGCACGCTGACGTGACCGTTACTCTGCACCAGACCAGCCATGGATGGCTCTACTGCCCCCGCCTGTGTGATCACTGATCGCATCACGTGCCAATCGTCTAAACGGCCAAGGTTGTTGAAAGGGGTTTGAAGCATATGGCATGGCCATGGCCCGCACGCGTTTCGTTTCAACACAGCAGGGTGTCCTGCAAAGGCCTTGTACATAGCACAACAGTTTTGCCTCCATGAGGGGCCAGTTTCTTTTTTTCGCCTGTTGCCTGCGTGCACATGTCTCCATCACGACCAACATATAGTTGAGCGCTGCTGCAATAGATGATGTTTTCAAAGATGCCAAAAGTATTTTTTGTTGTCTTCCCAGCCTCATGACGCTTGGAGTGTGCGCTTCTGGCAGCGCATGCTTGATGCTTGCAGGCATACTTGTACGCTTCTGGCAGCGCGTGTTTGATACTTGCAGGCATACTTGTGTGTGGCGCATATGCCTCAAAAAGGCATCCACAGCTTTGACCTGCTGCCTCAAGTAAGTATCAACAAGCCAAATATGCATGTAGCTTGCTGCTGCATGGTTGGCACTTGGTTAAGCGGAAGCTTGTGCCGGCATAAGGTGCAGTTGTTGCATTCATCTGGCGTGTCTGACCCTGTTATATAAGGTGCAGTTGTTGCATTCATCTGCCGTGCCTCACCCTGCAGCAGCATTGCCCCGCAAATTATTGCCCTTTGTGGCATCACATGCTGTCTCAGACGCTATCATACGTATACGATGAATCCAGGTGAGGCCAGATCCAGCTAGTGCCATGGACAATACCTCAGCAGTCAGGCGCAATAAAAAAGTTCACGTTCTGTCGAAGCCTTGACGGGCGCCTCCGGCCTGACACATGTCCATCTCACGCATAACCCTCAGTGGTGGACATCACTTGCAGCATGACTTTGATTAGCCTCATGTGCCCTGACAAACATGCAGTGGACGATCTAGCGTTGCCAGGATCGATAATATGTCCATTGTGCGGCACGTTCTCGTCATGAACTTCCAATTTTCATGTTGCATCACGAACATGTTTGAGTACCAACCATCATAAAACATCAAAGGTGGCAGAACTTGTAGGGCGTCGCCTCTGGCCAATGACATACATACATGCCTAGTCTTGTGCACTGCCTCGGGGGCACCAAAGATGCCGTTATAACTGCCAGGCGTTGGCCAACAAACTGGCAAAACCTGGTGAACTTCATTCGTGTGCTTAGCCCATGCGGTCCAGGACATAATATACAACTTCATGAAGGCGCGGACCATCAAGGACCACAATGACTGACGTGGGCAAGCAGCTGGGGGGGCTGGCGCGTGCTCGTGCGCGCTTTGTGGTGTGCAAGGACGTTAGCAAGGCCCTGCGACCGGGAGGGGAGCACTGCCGTACTTTGGTAGGTATTCAAATGCAGTCAGCAGCGCTTTTGAGGCCAGGTCACAGTTCATCTAGGCGTAAATTGTGGCAATGTGGCGGGGGCAGCGAATTGCCGGCTGCGTGTTGTGTCAGTGTGCACATGCTGCAGAGTTGGAGCAGCAGGCACTGCTGTGAGAATGATTCGAGTTCCAAAATAGCGTGATTACTCACTCACTAGTGCATGCAGAGTTCCAGGCTGACGCAGCCATTGCATGCATGCATTGTGTGATCCAGATACTGTGCACATATCAGTGTGTGTATGTATGCAGACTGTGCCATTATGTCCTCTGGCTATGTGTATACAGAACAGCCTGAGTCAATGTCTCTGTTCAGGCAGACCGGTCGTGATGTACTGAGTGACGTACAGGTACATGACTTAATAAAAAGTACATGCCAAGAGCGTTGTTTCGACGACAACTGGGCGCCTGCCAGCAATGCATTGTTGACTATGCGCATGAGCACTTTTTGGCGAGCATGCCCTGACAAGCGTGCACTGGCCACAAACAATACAAAATACCAGCAGCAAGGGCATCGTACATTAAGATCTATGGCATCAAGCAGGCTTTCAAAGTTAAAAATATCAGAAAACACACACTATCACTAGCTGGCATACATTGGGCATATTTGTACAAACGAAAAAGCATTCAGCAGACAAGTGCAAAGCGTTGCCATCACGATGTGGCGCAGGGCGCATCTTATGAATTGATGCATTGCAAACCTAGATGTGACCTCAGCTGCCCTTGCCACCTATGAAAATTGTGCGGTCGCACTACTAGCCAGCCAAACGATGTTTGTGCTACTCGAGCCCGTCTGTGCGGCATGCTTCAATAATGAGCGCATGCAGCACAGTTCAAGGGATGCCTAAGCATAGTCGATGAAAGCATTTCAGCAGACAGGTGCGAAGCGCAGCCATCACGATCATCATGATTTGGCAGAGGATGTATGTGTGCACATACATGTATATTGGTGCAAAGCAAACCTAAAAATGATCACCTGACCTGCCCTGGCCGCTATGGGACATTGCTCGGTCTCACTAGCCAGCTCAAACAATGTTTGTGCTGTCAGTGAGCTCTGCTCGAGCACGCCACTCGTCACAGTTTCTCCAGCAACAGCGCACTGCACGCAGTCCGTAATGCACATGCATTCAAGCCTCAGTGCCATTTCAAGCGCTAGGTGTTGCTGCACGTTGCAGCCGCAAGTACGCAGACCTGGACGCGGCATCGCAAGGGCAGCCGTTGCCGAGCGCCCATTCGACTGCTGCAAGCCTCTTGCGACGCAACTCAGTGCAATCGTGAGGGGGTTGGCACGCATTCAAGATCACAGAACTGTTCCAACGGCAACCCATGCTGCGGGCCCACTCCGACATCTCTACATTGCCGCATCTAGCCGCGCGCCGACATAAAGCAGGATGCAAGGGGCAGCCGATTTGGTGGAGCCACTGCAGTGTTGCCAGCTGGTCACCTTTTGCTGCGGCTACACATGCATGGCGTGAGTCGGAGTTCCAATCGCGACTGATACTGCGGAGCCACACGATTACATGGAGATGGCCGTGCTTGGCTGCTGTTCTTATGCTATATGGCAATTCGACAGGGCAATCGTTAGCGTGAGCCCACTGCAGCACCTCGAGGTGACCCCCTCTTGCCGCTTCTGCGAAGGTCTCGCCAATGTAAGAATAGTCGGCGCGGTCCCAGGGACAACCCTTTGCGCGTGCAAACTGCAGTACGCTCAGGCCGCCGCTGACTGCGTGAAAGCACAAATCAATCGACGAGGTCCACGGGTACCCCGCCGCAAAAAGATACTCGAGAACCTCGAGATGACCTCCACGTGCTGGCTCGCAGCAAGCATCTTCGTCCCAGGGGCAGCCCTCGGCGTGCAGCCACTGCACCACCGCCAAGCCCCCCCCCCGCGCTGCACCTGTGGAAGTAGATCTGTCCCAAGGACAGCTGATGGTGCGAAGCCACTGAAGCACGTGCAGGTGTCCGCCCTCTGCGGCTGCTGCGCAAACTTGAAGTTTTGTCTGCACACGAGCCCTCCAAGGAGAGGCACTGGCCCAATGCTGCAGCACCTCCAGACCGCCGCAAGCGGCGGCGCATTTGAGCAGGTCACGCACGCAGCACCCGTTCGTAGCTGCCCACTGTGCTAGAGGCACAGAGGTAACCATGGCTGGCACAGCTGTGAACTTGCGCACACGTTGCTGCTGCTGCTGCTGCTGCTGGTGCAAGGTGCTCATATACAGAGCGCGCCATGCGCAGGTGACGCTCGCGAGCTGCAGGTAGTGTCCCGGCGGCATGAACTGGAGGACCTTGGACCACACGTCTGTGAGAGGGCAAAGCCAAAGGAGATAAGAAGCCACGTCACTAAAGAAGAGAGGATTACAGCACAAATTACATGCTGACAACATGGCCTTCACATGAAAGGCGCTTTGTGAAGCTGGACTTAAACTGCCGGGAAAATCGTTGCAAGACCTTTGTTCAGTGCAGAAGCCCTAACAACACAGCCATTGTATTTCTTGTGCAGTTGATGGTTCAAAAAAGGTCACGTGCACTCCTTGTTTGCGCTTTAAGGTTTCAACGGCAGAATATGTGCCGTTTACACGGCCTGCAGAAGGCTAGTTGCAGAAAGCTTAACATGGCCACCAGAACCTTAGGCTGTTTGTTATGATGCTGTCACTGTAGTGTTTGTTCTCGAGAAGAATGGGGGCAGAATGCAGGCACACCTTTGCGAATTGTCAAGTTGATGAACCATAGTCAGTACGCTGCACTCGCACGCAAGCGCAAAATGCTTCAAGTGCTGTTGTCTTGACCACTTTAATCGGTACGACGAGGCGCAGTCCTCCAGCGTTGAGCGGCCACTGGTGCCAACAACTTCTACATTCCGCCTCTAAGATACTTGGCCAATGCGGTCGACGACTGTGCACCAAGAATGCGCACACCCACCTCAACCGGGCTTTGCTGTGCATGCGCTACAAGATATGACACTCAGTATGAGCGCCCAATTACAACTGTTATGGTCGCAGCATGGCGTCAAAGTGTCAAAACACGAAATCGAGCGGGCGCGGGGGCTACGACGCAGTGTGTGAGAGTTGTGTCATATCCTAGGCCGAGAGCTGAGGGTGTTGCTGGGAAAGATTCATCTTAATGTCTGGAGTTACAAGGGTTCCAACGATCTGACGAAGCATTTAGATCAGCAGGATAAAACTTTGTTTGAGCTGTTGTGTGCTCGCCTTGGCATCACATGCCGCAGCGTTGGACGCTCTTTTACTGATGCGTGCTGCCGCAATGATTTTCGCCTTCTTCCGAGCCACCATGGTACCAGCCTCTTTGGCTCCTGCTACCCACCCACACCTTCCTTTACTTTTTTATTTTTGAAACAGTTTCAACTTCAAACGTCGTCAACTTCACACCGTAGATTTAGTTATCGCCCGATCATCGTGTGCTCAACCCCCATGCGGTCCAGGACATAATATACAACTTCACACCCCTGTTGTTGATGTTGATCAGAAAAGAGGCGAGGCGACGTTTTGAAGTCAATGGGCAAACCATAGAGGCGCAACAGATTCGACTGCCCAGCGGGACAGCTGAACACCCACCAGGCAACAGCAGCAGCAGCGCAGCCGCAGTCAAATCTTCTCCCGGAGGCTGGGGGCCCTAGCATGGACGGCCCCTGCTTGGCAGTGGTCTCATGCATGTCAGCTCACCTGCACAGCGTCAACGTCGCACGATGGGGCCTACGTGCCATAGGTCAATTGGTGGCGGAGGCTCAACTTGCCGGCGCCATGGTCCTGGCCGAGTGCCAGCTCAAGCTTCGGCAAGCAGGGGCTTGCGACGCTGTAGTGGGAGCCATGCGGCGCCATGCTTCTGCCGCTATAGTGGCCAGGTGTGGCTTGCAAGTGATTTGTTGCCTTGCTCACGAGAATGATGCAAACTGCTCAGCACTTGGAGCAGCTGGAGCATGCCAAGCTGTGGTGGCGGCCATGCGGCGCCATTCTTCCGACGCTATTGTGGCCCAAGATGGCGTACAGGCGATCATGTGCCTTGCTGAGGACAATGATTCAAATCTTGCAGCACTAACCACGGCGGGAGCATGCCAAACAGCTGCGGCAGTACTACGCAAGTTCACCACGAAAGTGGAAGTACTTGACTTCGCGGCTGTCTGCATTTCAGTGCTGGCGCAATATCCACAAGTCCGGGCAGACCTATTGGCTGCAGGCGCTGGCGAGGGGCTTTTTAAAGTGCTGGAGGCCAACTCAGAAGTCAAGGAGTTGATATTCGTGGCAGTGGGGACATTGGTGCTGTTGAGCAGTGACAGTACCATGCATCGGGCGCAATCCTGCAAGACTGGCGCAGGCAAAGCCATGCTTCGGATACTGTGCGCCAACGGAGACGACGCCGAAATGCAAGGTTTCGCTCTTTCGGCGATCCTAGCACTTGCGGACACCGAAGCCAGCATGGAAGTCCTCAGTGCAGCAGGGGCCTGCAGAGCGGTCATTGCAGCCATGAACGCACACCCGACACATGAGCTTGTACAGCAAAACGGGCTTTTCCTCGTGTCAAAGCTCGTCTACCACAGCAGCGCCAACAAGGCAAGGTTGCTGAACGCAGGTGTCTGTGAGGTGCTCGTGTCGGGCCTCCAGAGCATCTGGCTGCAGAAACCCTTGATCACGCAGGTTGCGCTCTTAGTGATTGTGATGCTGTCATCCAATCCCTCGAAACGGATGAAGTTCGCAAAGTTTGGCAATCTGGGCCCAGCAGTGGTGGCGGCGATGGGTGCGTGCAGGGAGCACGCAGGCGTGCAGTCAGCGGGATCAAACGCCATTGGGTTTCTGGCACGCCTCAGAGGCGCGCCCGAGCAGCTGATTAGGTGCAACGCGCTGGCAGCTCTGGCCAACGCAGTGCGCGCACACCCGGGCAACTCAGAGATATGGGCGGACGCAACGGTCGCATTAGTGCTCATCCGCAACGCCCCGGCGTCCCTCTGGTGGCGCGTTCAGGGCTGGTGCAGCAACCTGTTGCGGCGCGCAGTGGTATACGGCAGGGGGCTGCTTGGCCGTCTGCTGCTGCGCGGAGCGCGTGCGTAGAGAGAGGAGGCCCTCGGAGGAGAGTCATTTCATGCCGCAAGGAGGGGTTGTCGGAGAATTCGCGGCGGGGACTCCGTATGCAGTATATGCAGCGGGGGGGCGTCATGGCCTGGGACGCAGAACATATGCATGCGCGGTGAGTTTTAGCTTTGGTGTGTCGCATTTGCGTAATGTCTTTATTGCGGCATATAGCGTTCGCATGATGTCAGTACTGGTGGTGGCCAATGCTACCAGTAGTGTGGCAACAGTTGCGGAGGTGATGGCGCTGACAACAAGCAATACGCTCTGCAGTGATTTGGTCGATGCTTCGTTTCTTCTTGCTGTTGATGTCTTTGCTGTGTTGGTTTGTGCTCGTGTGAGCGCATTGCCCGTCGGGTTGAGGGTATGCGCGTGTCACTGCAAGTGCGACCGCTTCGAAGTATGTGACGTACAGGGCGCTTTGCATGCGAAACACTTTGACTCCTTTATTGTGTCAGCAACTGCGCTGCATGTTTTGATTTATGTGTCGGACATACAGAGTGCATTGCATGCGAAATACTTTGACTCCTTTATTGTGTCAGCAAGTGCGCTGCATTGTGCATGTATGGTACACGCTGTTGCCTACTTCAATGCTCACATGCATAGCCTCTGTGCTTCATTCACTGACAAGCAGCCGCATCAGTATTTCGCTTGTTTGCGAAATCATGCACCGCCCGAGCTACTAGTAGACTAGAAACTGGGCATAATATGCAGGTCTAATTCTGCATTCATGAAGCTCGTCCACACACCCAAGCAGTTTACAATAAAGGAGATTCATGAGTGCAGGCAGCCGCTGCCATCAGATTGACAGTTGCGCCTCATCTCTTTCAGCGATTGTGAGCATTGCAATGATGCAGTGAACCTCCAGGTTCAGGTTGCAGCACACATTTGTCACGCGCTAGTGTCCTGGTGCGCACTTCACATAGAAGTGTTTTTGTTGTGGCAACTTGTGAGACAAGGTTACCTACCGCACATTGGACCTGTTCGAGCGAGCAAGCCAAAATGCCTGGTCCTGTTCGAGCGAGCAAGCCAAAATGCCTGGTGCTGTTATGTAAGCTGTGTGCAAGCAGGCATGGAATCTAGTATTGAGCGTGGAAGCTGTGGATCTGGACTGATGCTGCATGTATGTACGGCTGCGTTCCCCTTTTATCAGTGATGATCAGAAATGGAACATAGCACACACCACCTACAGCAGCAAATACACACCTGCACCCCATGATGCCAGAAGTCACAAAACGCAATGCGATGAGTGCGCAACTTATCACAGCCTGCAGGGACCACAAGCAAGGCTGCCCGAATTGTGTGTCCTTGTCTGCGGACTCATCCGCTTCTATCGAGAGGCTTGCAACGGATGCCAGCCAACACACTGGAGGCATGGGCACAAACGTTCTTCAGCACTCGGCACACCGCCTTCAACCTCAACCTGCCACGTTGCAAGTGTAGTCATGTTCAGCCAATGCCAAACCAAATCCAATCCAATCCAATCCAAGTTCTGTTGCTCTGACTGTGTGAAAAAACTTCAAGCGTTTTTTTTTGTCAAAGCTCAACTTCAACAAAATTGATCAGTGAGAACTTTGCTGTGAGAGTTGCACGCACCCGCGGGTGTCTGGTAACTATTCGCCAGCAAAGCCGCGCTCTGCATTGACTGACCAGATCACAAGACGAGGCCGCATGTCCCGCATGTCCCATCCCATCAAAGGTCAGAACGGTGCGGGAACGTTGACGCCGCAGGGTGATGGGTAGTCGAGCACATCTCTGGCGGACGACTGCTCTATCAGAGAGTCATCAAGACACCGCTCCACGCCTCTAGCATGGACCACCCCTGCCTGGCGGTGATGTCATGCATGTCAGCTCACCCTGGCAGCGTCAACATCGCACGATGGGGTCTACTTGCTATATGTCATCTGCTGGTGAAGGCTCAACTTGCCGACGCTACAGCATTTGCCCAGTGCCAGCGCATGTTCCGGGAGGCAGGAGCGTGTGATGCTGTCGTGACAGCCATGCAGCGCCATGCTTCTGACCTTCTCGTGGCCCGGCATGGCCTACAAGCGATTGTATACCTTGCTGTCGACAGCGCTGCCAACAACACAGCACTTGGAACGGCGGGAGCATGCCAAGCTTTAACGGCAGCCATGAGGCTTCATCCTTCCAACAATATTGTGGCCTTTTTTGGCGCCCAATCGATCATGCTCCTTTGGTGTGGCGGTGACCCAAATCACGCAGCACTTGGAGCGGCGGGAGCATGCCAAGCAGCGGCGGCAGCACAGCGGCAATTTATCACGGACAAAACGATACGGGACTCCACAGCCATTGCAATTACCATCCTGGTAGACACTTCTGCAGCAAACTGCGCAGGGTCTGTGGCCGCAGATGTTTGCGGAAGGCTTGTCGAAGTGCTGGAGGCCAGCGTACAGGACAAGGTTCTTGCGGGTGGCGCAGTGGCGGCAATTGTATCATTGAGCACCGCGTGTCGGGTTCAACTTGGTGAGGCTGGTGCATGCAAAGCATTGCTCAGAGTGTTGTGCGCACACGTAGATGACGCTGGCATACAGAACGCCGCGCTGTCAGCGATATTAGATCTTAAAGTTACTGATTCAGAAGCCGGTGTGGAAGTCCTCGGTGCGGCAGGAGCCTGCAGGGCCGTCACTACGGCTCTGCAGACCCACCTGACAAACCTGTTCATACAGCTAGCTGGACTTACCCTCATGGCAAGCCTCAACATTCACAACAGCGGCAATAGGGTAAGATTTGTAGATGCGGGCATCTGTGAGGTGCTTGTATCAAAACACACACAGACAGGACGCAGATGTGCAGTCGGTAGGCCTGAACGCCATTCAGCTCCTAGCAAGCAGTGACAGCGCACGCGCGCAGCTGCGCAGGTGCGGTGCGCTGGAAGCGCTGGCCGAAGCAGTGCGCGCACATTCAGACAACTCCGAGATACGGGATCGTGCGACATATGCGGCGGTTACCATCCACAACGACATTGCGCGCATGATCCTGAAAATCATCCAGTACTGCTTTCGTGAGCTGCTGCGGCGTGCGGTGTCATGCGGCCGCAGGCTACTTCAACTTAACCGCTGACTGCGGAGCGGAGCGCGTCACAGCGACGTCGCATGAGTGGAGTCATGAGTAGAGTCACTTGTGCGCCACGCACAGGGCTGGCCGGAGACGCACAGAGGAGACGCATCTAATTTATGCAATAGCATACGAGCTCATATGAGGCGCTGGTGGTGAGGTTTGGCAGGTGTATCTGGCATTTGCGCAGAAACAGTACAGCTGGAATGCACTGCTTTCATAATATCGATGCTGGTGGTCAATGCACTGCATGTTACTGTGGTGGGGCAACAGTTTCTTGTCTGTGTATGCGCAATGGCTGCTGTGCTCCCGTGCCTGTGACAATATTGCGTGGCCTGTGACGTTGAAGTTGAAGACATGTGCATGCACAGTGCCAAGCATCGTGCGTTACACATGATGCGCTACATGTGATCATCGCTGATATCCGCAGTTGGTCCGATTGCGCTGTTACATGCACTGCCACATCCTCAGCATGCGTCAAGGCTCTTTTGCTTGCTCACATGTACGTGTAGCACTGTGCTGTTGGCCTGTTGCTGCACGGGTAGGTATTGAATGCCACGAACTGCCTGGAAGGCCGTGATGGTAACTTTGCAGCGAGGCTGAGTGTATCCTTCACTGCAAGCACTATCGCCTCGCCTCCAGCATGACTTGTGTTGAGAAGTTTTGACCATGACCCTTGTGTGCGCTCACATGTTTGCAGACAATAGTGCTTCATTGGCTTGTAGCAGCCTCAGCTGCGCACACATGTGCACCAGACACCATGTAAGTCGGTTCCGCACACACTTCACGCAACATAGTACCTTCGACGAGGCTGTGCGCAGGCCACACAGTCATGTACAACGCTGAGCCATCACGATGTTACATTGTGCTGAGCCGACTCACCCAGCGCTGAGGCCAAGCCGCATCGTGCTGAGCTGTGTCACCTAGCACTGAGGCATGTCACCACTGGCACATGCTGAGCTGTGTCACTGTGTGCTTCAAGTATGGCAGGTCGCTTCACTGCGTCATCTGGCTGCTTCGTGATGAGTGGTGGGGGCTCACTATTGCATTGACGCGCCTACACCAGCTCGAAGAGTGTCACAAAGGATGTTGCAGCAGTTTGAAATGACAAGGCATCTTCGTGTTTGCGCTCTATAAGAGCATGGCCATGACATCCATGTCGGACAAGGACTGTTTTACATGCCAGCTTGGGCATACGCAAACAGACAGAGGGCCTCCAGTGGAGCAAAGAGTTGCCACACTCGCTGATTCTGCAAGAGCCACTGATGGATTAGAGTCCGTCCCTGCACCATCGCCGCAAACAGTCAGGTCAGATATCCAGCAATTGACTGATTTGAAGAGGTTTGGATACGGCAACAGTCAAGTGGCACGCCGCATCATGCCCACAAAGCCACTTCCTGCCGGAGCAGCACCATGATCAGTCTACGCAGCTTCAACATTTTACGCAAAGGTGCCATTTACGTATCACATTCAGTAGCCGACCATTTCTTTTGGCAAGCGTGGACTCGCACAAGGCAGCCCCTCCCCTTTTATCCCCCACTTTGGCATGGAAGTTTTTTTTGCGCGTTCCGCGCGGATTTCGGCCCCCGATAGGGCCCTAGTGAGGCTGGCGATGACCCCGAGCAGTACGCCCGCCTCCGCCTGTGATAGCTGCACTCTGCTGAGCATGCCACGCAGCTGCAGGTACACGCTCTCACGGTGATGCGGCACCGGCTGGAACTAATTCTCATCTAGCGCGGTCTCCAGCTTCCAGCCGTTTGCACAGCGTGTATAATTCCCTAGCTCTGCCAGCTCTCGCCCCCCTCTGACCACCATCACCCCCTCGATATCGCCCCCCTCCCCCTTCACCACTCCCCTCTCTTGATGCATGCGCCTGCCACCACTCGTACTACTAGTAGGAGAAAAGTTAACGGCCTGCGCCAAGCTTATTCTGGAGAATCGTGACGCCTCGCACGGAATCCCCAAGATGTGCAGGTCCGAACACATGTGCAGTGAACACGCTGGGGATCCCGTGACTGCGATGTCACACGGTGAAGACAGCCCTGACACTGATGCTGACTCATAATAAAAGTACTGCCGCAGCGGTTGTGCGATATGTGTTGCTGAACTATATTACACCACTTATAAGGCTGACTTTACTTACTCAGTCCGACTACAACAAGCTGAGAGCCTGAGGTTGCAGTAGACACGCAGGCAAATAACATACACGTGCTTTCGCATTAAATCAACGTCATCGGCGCAGCTGCTGGAGGACCTACGGCAGCGCTTCCCAACACGCGCAGGCAGAGGTGCCGCCAGCACGAGAGCCCACCAAGCGCGAAGACCGCGCGCGCCGCAATGCGCATGCGTTGCGGCACACCATGGGCGCTCTCACCGCCAGCAGCAGCAGCAGCTGCTGCAGCAGCAGCTTTGGCACGGCGAGCAGCGCAGCCAGCGAATCCGCGGCGGCAGCGACAGGTGATGCAGCAGTGCTAAATGGTGGTGATGCGGCGGCGGTGGCGGCCGTGTTGGGCGACGTTAGCGAGGCGAAAGCGCGTCGCCAGCGGCAGCAGCAGCAGCAGCAGCAGCAGCAGCAGCAGCAGCAGCAGCAGCAGCAGCAGCAGCAGCGCAACACATGGCGCCTCGAGCGGCGCGTGATCATGATGCAGTTCAATTTGCAGCAGAAGATTCGCGTGCTCGTGGACAACGTGCGCACACTGTTGGCAAGCGCGAGCGCAGCAACGCTCGGCCTAGCGGAGGATGATGAAGCGGCCGTTGCGCTAGGACACTGGCGTGCTGCGGCGGCTGGTGAGCGGGTGCACAGGGCACTGCAAAATGCAGCGAGCGCAGATGAGGACGGCGACGGCGCAGCGGGGCGGCAGCGCCGGCGGCAGCAGTGGCGGCAGCGGTGGCAGGGGCGGCGGCAGCGGCGGCGGCAGCGGCGGCGGCGGCAGCGGCGGCAGCGGCGGCGGCGGCGGCGATGGCAAAGCTGTGCAAGGTGGCAGCGCCGAGCAGTGGCCGGCTGGCGGCGCTGCTGCTGCTGCGGCGCCACCGGCTGATGACACCATGACCAAGCAGTCACTGTGGCACTACCGGGAGCAGGTGCAGTATCAGCGGTAGCATCAGCGCGACCACATCAAACAGCGGCAGCATCAGCTGGACCACCTTCACCATCCGATGATCACCAGCAGCAGCAGCAGCAGCAGCAGCAGTGGCAGCAGTACAGCGACAGCATGCAAATAGAGGCGGCGGAGGCAGACCTCGCTTAGGCGGCAATCGCATCAGATAGAGGTCAATGCTATCATCCAGCGAGCGTCACTGCTGCATACTTCAGGAATAGTATGCCAGCCTGAGAGCGCTTGGTGCTGAGTGTGTGCAAAGTGTACCCACGGCCACCTGACAAAAAAAAATGGCAGCCTGAGTTTTGCCCAGCTGCCATAGTATACAATTTGAGTTACAGTACTTCAAAGAAATGAAGGAAAAGTTGAACTCCTGATGCATGGGTTGCACAAAATCTTCCAATGACTTGCTTTGACCATTGTCAACATTTTTGCTATCTGTACAAAGGATTCAGAAAGCAAAAAATTGCTGCGAGTTAAAACTTTTGAAAAGCTTGAAGAATTTCAAAGCCATTCAAATGCGGCTGAATCACGCACAGCACCTTGAGCTGTGTCGTATCCCAACGCTCCAGACACTGCGGTCACTGTGGCTGTTTTGCACACCCCGCAGTTGCCTCCCCCTCCCCTGCGTCGCGTGTACATGCTGTCGTGAACTTTTCAACACCTTTCGCAAACGCTGTCATGAGCTTTGCAACTCCTTTTGCGAGACTCTCAGAGAGATGCATCAAGCAGTGGACTCTGTTTTTTAGTGAGCTTACATCAATGTTTGGACTCCTTAGTAGGTATACATGCCCTCAGGCTTGTGGGGGACCTCAGAATCTCAGGCTGCTTCAGCAACTGCCGTGCGACATCTGCACAAAAGCGGCTGCTAATGACCATCGTAATTACATTAATGCACAGGTGCAGTGGAAAGAATGACGACTACGTTCTTAGTCACACCAGTGGTGTCGCCATGCTGATCTTTCTCGTACAATATGAGTCATATTGGGCTTCGAGTGTTCAAACTCTTGTGTCCAGCACCATTATGACAGTATGCTCGCGCATGCATATGCCGAGGCGCATGCATCCTGAGTCAATGCCCGTCCAGCCAGTACTTGAGTTGGGCATGTTCAACTCGATAGAATCATCGTGTCACTCAGTCTGAGCATTGTCAACTAGCCATAATTTATGAATTCTCGGAAGCTGAAAATTCGAACGATACGGAAACGAATCAAGCGTGTGGGGGGCGCTGCAAGCAGCTTAAGCATTCGACTCCAACCCCCTCTTGGAGTCAGGCAACAAAGAAAAACATTAACGCTGCACAAAATTGAATGCAGCTGTGCAAGTACTTGTGAGTGCTGGCCGGAAAGAGGACCGATGCTGGCCCAACGGTTGCTGCCGCAAGAACGGTGGAGCGCGATGCGCAATTTGCCTGACGCCAGCAACTGTTACAGTCGACTATAATACATACATGCGCATGAGCACATTGACAAATTTGAATTTAATGTGCCCTGACAAGCATGCACTGGCCCTTCAAGCACTGCACAATACGAGCAGCGGCTTTGTACGTCTCAGAAACTGTCATGAAGCATCACCAAGTGTCCTCGAGGTTACGCAGTTGCAGATATCACAGCACACACCACCGGCATACATGACAATCATCCTGTGAGAAAGCATTTCAGCAGGCACGTGCGAAGCATTGCCATCATGATGTGGCACAGGAGACACTGTGGCCCGCCACAGAAGTATATTGGTGAAACGCAAACCTAGACATGATCACCTCAGGTGCCCCGGCCAGCTATAACAGTTTGCAATTGCACCAGCCAGCTGAACAATGCTCATGCCGAATCGGAGCTCTGCCTTAAGTCCAGCACGCCCATGCGCCACAGTCTTTACAACAATAGAGCGACGCACGCAACGCACACATACTTAAGCCTCAGCCTTTGGCGCTGGCCGCACTGAGTGCTACTGCGCGTTGCAGCCGCACATACGCAGACCTGGAGGCGGCATTGCAAGGGCAGCCGTTGGCGAGCGCGCATTCAACTGCCGCAAGCCGCTTGCGCCTCAAGTCAGCGCAGTGATGCGGGGGTTTGCTCGCATGAATGATCAAAGTATGGTGCCACGGGCAGCCCATGCTGCGGGCCCACTCCAACATCTCTACGTTGCCGCATCTAGCTGCAACCATACATAGGTCATGAGGCAAGGGGCAGCCGTTCTGGTGGAGCCACTGAAGTGCTGCCAACTGGTCACCACCTGCTGCGGCTGCACATGCGCAATGTGTATCGGAACTCCAGTTGCGGCTGATGCTGCGGAGCCACACAAGCACGCTGAGATGGCCGTGCCTGGCTGCTGCTTCGATGCTATAAGAAAATTTGACAGGGCAACCGTTTGCGTAAGCCCACTGCAACACCTCGAGATGACCCCCTCTTACCGCTTCTGTGAAGGTCTCGCCGATGAGAAAATCGCGATCCCAGGGACACCGTTTTGCACGTGCAAACTGCAGTACGCTCAGATGGCCGCCGCTGGCCGCGTGAAAGCACAAATCAAAGGTCCACTGGTACCGTGCTGCAAAAAGATACTCAAGAACTTCAATATGACCTCCACGTGCTGCCTCGCGGCAAGCCTGGCTGTCCGAGGGGCAGCCCTCGGTGTGCAGCCACTGCACCAGCGTTAAGTCCCCCCGCCTCGCTGCAGCTGCGCAAGTAGAGGCATCCCAGGGGCAGTTGATGGTGCGAAGCCATTGAAGCACGTGCAGGTGACCGCCCTCTGCGGCTGCGGCACAAAGTTTAGTCCCCACACGATCGCTCCAAGGAGATACGTTTGCCCAGTGCTGCAGCACCTCCAGACTGCCGCAAGCGGCGGCGCATTTGAGCAGGCGGTGCACGCAGCATCCGTTTGTAGCCGCCCACTGTGCTACAGGCACAGAGGTAACCATGGCTGGCACAGCTGTGAACTTGCGCACGCGTTCAACAAGTTGCTGCTGCTGCTGCTGCTGGATGCTCGTATACAGAGCGCGCCATGCGCAGCTGACACTTGCGAGCTGCAAGTAGTGTCCCGGTGGCATGAACTGGAGGACTTTGAACCAGACATCTGCGCGAGGGCAAACCCGAAACACCCACGGAAATGCCGTGTTACTTAGCATGAGATGACAACAACATGAACAACAGCGCCTTCACACAAAAAACGCTTTACAATCTTCAGGCCAGCCTACAGTAAACCTGTCGGACAACACGTTTTGAGATATTGACGAGTCAGTGCTGAAGTCGAATAAACCCAGCTTGTGAATGCATGCGGCTGATGATTCGAACTTTCACGCGCACCCCTAGTTCTTAAAGAATAAGTAGTGAAAGGCAGTTCTTGTGACGTCTCAAGGCCTGCCAGAGGGCCACTTGCAGTACCATCTTCAGTGCTGGACGTAGCGACCAGAACCTGTTGTGATGCTATAGTGTAATTTCCTGCGAAGAACGCTGGCAGAACGCAGGCTCACTTGGTGAAGCGTCCAATCGCTACAATGATCAGTATGCGGCACTCGAGCGCATGCGCAAACCACTTCAGGTGTTGTTTTTCACCACTTCCGCAGGTACGGCAAAGCGAGGTCGTCCAGCGCTGAGCAGCCACACATCAAGGCATCGCCGAGCAACTATGATTTTTAACGTTTTGAAGAGTTAGGACTTGGTTTTGGAGCTCGCACTAGTGCCAACATCTCTAGATCCCGCGTCCGACCTGGTGAGCCAATGCGGTCGACGACAGTGCACAGGAACGCTGAACACCCACGTCAACTAAGCTTGTTTGCTGCTGTAGAAGCGCTTCTTGACAACACCACTTTGTGAAGGTGTCAGATCACAAATTTTGCGGCAAGAGCGGGGCGTCAAAGAGTCCAGAAGGACAGCTCTATATGGTGTGCGTGCTCCGTCACAATCCTGTGCCGAGAGTTGATTGTGAATCAGAAGAGCACAGCTCCTGTTTTGGGATCACAAGGTGCGGAATGAGTCAGTGGGTGACGAAGCAGTTGATGTCAGCAGCGGAGACTTCCTTCAGATGCTTACCTTGCTGTTGATTGCTCGCCTTGGCAGCACAAGCAGCGGCGATGGACGCTCTCTTGCGAGCTGACACGACGATCTTCGCCTTCTTTGCCTTCTTTCGAGCCACCATGGTGCAGCCGCCTTCACTTTGGCTCCTACCTCCCACCCACCCCACGCACCCACCCACTGGTTTCCCTTTTCGCGAACGTTATCATCGTCAACTTCAAACGGCGTCAACTTCAAAGCCGGGGAGCCGTTGTGCAAAATAGCTGTCTAGACTACGATTTTCGAAATTGCCTCCTGTGAAGTCGATGGGCACACAATAGAAGGCGCGACAGATTCGACTTTCCAGCGGGACGGCTGAACAATGTACTAGGCAGCAGCAGCAGAGCAGCCTGGCAGCGAAATCAAATCACCAGAGACACCAGCACCAGCACCAACGCTCGTTTCCTGAGGCTGAGTTCGTCACTGCGCTAGCATGGACGATCCCTGTCTAGCAGTGGTCTCGTGCATGTCAGCGCACCCGCACAGCATCACAGTCGCACGATGGGGACTTCGTGCTATGTGTCAGATTCTGGACAAGCCTCAGCTTATCGGCTTGACGGGCGGGATTGAGCGAGTGTCAGCTCAACTTCCGCGAAGCAGGAGCTTGCGGCGTTGTGGTGGCAGCCATGCGGCGCAATGCTATTGACGCCGACGTGGCCCGGCATGGCGTGAAGGCGATTGCGTGCCTAGCCCAGGCGGATGCTGCAAACTGCGCAGCTCTTGAAACGGCGGGAGCTTGCCAAGCTGTTGGAAGAGTGCTGCGCGATTTCACACAAGACACGCAAGCTCAGCACTTTGCGGCGCTCTCCATTACGAGGCTGACCCAATGCTGCGACAATCATGCTGGTCTGGTAGCTGCAGGCGCTTGCGAGGGGCTTGTCAGAATGCTGGAGGCCAGTGTGCAGAACAAGCAGCTCGTGCTTGCTGCACTGGTGGCAGTGAAAGCGTCAAGCAATGCATGTGCAGCTCAACTTTGCGCAGCTGGAGCGTGCAAAGCAGCTCTTCGAGTGTTGTACACCAGCGCAGATGATGCCAACATGCAAGATGCCGTCATTTCGGCGCTATCGGGTCTTGCACAGGCGAAAGCCAACAGCGAGTGGCTCGGCACAGCAGGAGCCTGCAGAGCTGTCATGGTCGCCATGCACGCTCACCTGACGCATCAGTCGCTCCAGCAAGGTGGTCTTTGCCTTATATTATACCTGGCCAGCAGCAGCAGCATCAACAGTGCAAGGCTGCTGGATGCTGGTTTCTGCGACCTGCTCACCAAGGGCCTGCAGAGCAGACTCCCTTGACTGTCCAGACCGCGCTCATCGCGATTGCAGGGCTATTAACCGCTCTTCCAAACGAAACGGCCAGACACGATGATCTGAGCCCTGCAGTAATGGCGGCATTACGTGCACACAAGCAGGATGCAGATGTGCAGGCAGCAGGGTCGAATGCCATCGAGCTTCTGGCGTTCGATGACGGCGCGTGTGTGCAGCTGCGCAGGAGCAATGCGCTAGAAGCTCTGGCCGACGCTATGCGCGCACACCCGGAGAACCCAGAGGTACGGGAATACGCCTCTGCTGCTGCATCTAGGATCATTCAAAATGGTCCGGCAACGCTACTGTGGCACATCCAGTGCTGGTGCGACAACGCGTTGCGGTGTGCAGTGCGGCATGGCAGCAGGCTCATTGACGGCGCGCTGCACCGCGGCGCGCATGACACCGCATGAGTAGAGAGATCAGTACAATCAGAGCGCACACCGTGCAGGCTCTCGGAAAGCTGGCGCCCTTGGCTGGACGCGCTTGGTCAACACAGTGGCTGTTGACACAGCTTTTGGAGGAGCTGCGGCAGCGCTCCGCAGAAGCAGCGCAGGCGAAGGCGGGGGCGGTGCGAGAGCACTCTAAGCGTGACACGAGGGAGGACTTGTTCAGATGTGCCATATGCTTCTAAGTATAATTTGTGTATGTGGTTTGGACACTGCTGGTATGCACACTGCGCTCCGTCTTCACAGTAGACGAGGGAGGACTTGTTCATATATCAGTGCCATGTAATTCAAAGTATGGTTTGTGTATATGGTACGGACACTGCTGGTATGCACACTGCGCTCCACTGTCATGGTACAACATACTCATCTGGTGTACAGCTTGTTGTTGTTGAAGTTGAAGCCGTTGAAAGAAGCGCAGCGCGTGCTTGAGTAGTACCCGTCAACATGGACATCACTTGGTCCACGTACTTCAGACAGGCACATCACGAAGCGCCTTCGCGCGCTGACTGCATACTGCGTTCTATACGGACGATGACGCATTGAACACAAGGCCAAGGCCGATGTTCACGACCAGGCGGTAAATGCGCCTTTGAACTTTGCCTGGAGCGTCGACTTTGAGTGACCACCGCGCGCGCTGCACCGCGCATATGCGCTGCGGCACACCATGGGCGCGCGCACCGCCAGCAGCAGCACAGCGAGCAGCGCGGCCAGCGACTCCACGGCGGCGGCGGCAGCGGCAGCAGCAGTGAAGCTGCCGTGGCTGCAGGCCGTGGCGGTGATGCAGCAACGTTCGATGACGAAGATGCGGCGGCGGCGGCCGCCGAGCTGGGCAATAGCGAGGCGGAAGCGCGCCGCCAGCGGCAGCAGCAGCAGCAGCAGCAGCAGCAGCAGCAGCAGCAGCAGCAGCAGCAGCAGCAGCAGCAGCAGCAGCACCAGCAGCGCGACACGTGGCGCTGCAAATGCGTCGAGCGGGGATGAGGACGGCGTCGGAGGCAGCGGCGGCAGCAGCGGTGGCGGCAGCGGCGGCGGCAGCGGCGGCAGCGACGGTGGCGGCAGCGGCAGGCAGCAGCGGCTGTACAGTAGCAGAGCTCTGCAAGGTGACAGCGCTCGGCTGGCGGCGCTGCTGCTGCTGCCGCGCTGTCGGCTGATGACACTGAGCCGTGGCAACACCAGGAGCAGGTGCAGCATCATCATCAGCAGCAGTGCAGCGGGAGTAGTAGCAACAGTGACAGCAGTACAGCGGCAGCACACAAAAAGCAGCGGCGGAGGCAGACCTCGCTTAGGCGGCTGTTTGATGAGCTCACCTTTGGGCTCCGTAGTAGGTACTACTAGGCTGTAACATGCCCTTGTGAGCGACCGGTGACCTCTGCTTCAGCAACTGCGGTGCGGCGCCTGCTCAATGGCTGCTACTGACCATCATAATGCACAGGTGCATCGTAAAGAATGACGGCTACGGTCTTGGTCACATCAGCGGTGTCACCAATGGCATGCTGATCTTTCTTGTACAATATGAGTCATGTTGGGTTTCGAGTGTTCGAACTCTTGTGCCCAGCACCATTATGACAGTGTGCTCGAGCTGCTGAGGTGCATGCATCCTGAGTTAATGCCCGTCCAGCCTGTACGTATGGACTTGTATTTATAAGGGCCCAAGGGAGGCCGGGTTGCCTATGCAATCGAAAAGCTTGCGTCAACGCAGCAGCCTAGTCTGCGCTGTACTCGAGTTGGGCATGTTCAACTTCATAGCATCATCGCGAGCATTGTCAACTACATGATGAATCGGAAGCATAACCTCAAACGACACGGCAATAACCAAAACCTGTGGGGGGTGGGGGGGGCGTACAAAGCTGCACAAACTGTTTGACGGCTTCAAAACCCCCCTTGGGGTCAGGCAACATATAAAATTTGCCACTGCACAAGTTGAATGCAGCTGTGCAAGTACGTGTGATTGCTGGCCGGAACGAGGACTGATGCTGGCCCAACGGTTGCTGCCGCAAGGACACTGGAGCACCATGCGTAAGTTGTCTGACGCCAGCAACAGTCGACTATAATACATACATGCGCATGAGCGCCCGGACAAATGTGCCCTGCCAAGCATGCACTGGCCCTTCAAGCACTGCACAATACAAGCAGCCGCTTTGTACATGCAGAGCTATGTCATCAGCACGTCTTAGTGTATTCAAGCCTACGCAGTTCAACTGTATTCAAGCCTACGCAGTTCAAGACATCACAACACACACCGCTGGCACGTGTACACATAGGCACATTAGATAAAAAGCATTTCAGCACAAGCCCGAAGCGTTGCCTTTTCAATGTGGCACAGGAGAAATGTCATGCATTCAATTTGATGCAAAGCAAACCTAGACATGACTACCTCAGCTGCCGCGGCCAGGCATGAAATGTTGGTCGGTCGCACTAGCGGGCTGAACGGTATCGACATATGTTTAAACTGAGCTCTGCCTCACCTCGAGCACGCCCATGCGCCACAGTCCCTCCAACAACAGAGCAACGCGCGCCACAACGCACACGTACTCAAGCCTCAACACAATTGCGAGCGCTGGCCGCCCTAAGTGACTGTCTTACTTCACGTTGCAGCCGCAAGTACGCAGACCTAGAGGCGGCATTGCAAGGGCAGCCGTTGGCGAGCGCCCACTCAACTGCCGCAAGCCTCTTGCGGCTCAAGTCAGCGCAGTGATGAGGGGGTTTGCTCGCATAAATGATCAAATTATTGTGCCAAGGGCAGCCCATGCTGCGGGCCCACTCCAGCATCTCTACGTTGCCGCATCTGGCCGCAACCGAACATAGACCAGGATCCAAGGGGCAGCCGTTTTGGTGGAGCCACTGAAGTGTTGCCAACTGGTCACCTCGCGCTGCGGCGTCACACGCATACTCTGCGTCGGAGCTCCAATCGCGACTGATACTGCGGAGCCACAGAATCACGCTGAGATGGCCGTGCTCGGCTGCTGTGCTGATGCTACGTGGCAAATTGACAGGGCAGTCAAAAATGTAAGCCCATTGCATCAACTCCAGGTGACCTCCTATTGCAGCTTTTGTGAAGGCAATGTCGCTACTCTCGCCAGTGTCGCTAAAATTCCAGGACACCCGTGTGAGGAGAGAATTATTTGGGGCAATCCCTGGATACTAAAAGGCACCACAGGACATTAATGCAATGATCAAGTTGAAGATTGCACAACCATTTGACCGAACATCAACAGTTCGCTTCAGCTCGCTCTGCGGATGATGGTGCAATCTTCAAACTTCAAATTGGACAAACTTGACTCGAGACGCTACTGTAATTGAAGTACAACTTCAAGTTGAAGTTTAACATCAACTGTCACGCTCAGTATTGACCATCATCTTCAATTTGAAGTTTGACGGTTGCATCACCGTCCGTACAGCATCCTGAAGCGAACTGTTGCTGTTCAGTCAAATGATTGTGCGATCTTCAACTCGATCATTGCATTGATGTCCTGTGGTGCCTTTTAGTATCCGGGGATTGCTCCAAAAAATTCTCTCCTTCGCAGTGCACGTGCAAACTGCAGCGTGCTGAGATGGCCGGATCTGGCTGCGCGGCAGCATACTTTTCCGTTCCACGGACAACCTTGCTCGAAAAGGTACTTGAGAACCTCAAGATGGCCCCCTTCTGCTGCCTCGCAGCAAGCGCTCTTGTCCCAGGGGCAACGCTCGGCGTGCAGCCATTGCACCAGCGTTAAGTCCCCCCGCCTTGCTGCAGCTGCGGGAGTAGATGCATCCCAGGGACAGTTGATGGTGTGAAGCCATTGCAGGACGTGAAAGTGACCGCCCTCTACGGCTGCGGCACAGAGCTTGGTCCCCACACGATCGCTCCAAGGAGAGGCGTTCGCCCAGTGCTGCAGCACCTCCAGACTACCGCAAGCGGCGGCATGTTTAAGCAGGCGGCGCACGCAGCACCCGTTTGCAACTGCCCACTGTGCTAGAGGCACCAAGGTAACCATGGCTGGCACAGCTGTGAACTTGCGCACATGTTGCTGCTGCTGCTGCTGCTGCCTCTCCTGTATGGCACTCGCATACAGAGCGCGCCATGCGCAGCTGACGCTTGCGAGCTGCAGGTAGTGTCCCGGCGGCACGAACCGGAGGACCTTGGTCCAGACGTCTGCGACAGGGCAAAGCCAAAGCAGAAAAACGTCATCAAACAAGGGCGGATGACAGCAATGTATCACATGTTGACAACATGGCCTTCACATGGCTCTTTGCCATGCTGGGCTGAAACTGCGGCAGCCGATAGAAATGCTTTGAGATATAATTTATTCAATGCAGAAGTCCTAGCAACACAGCCATTGTGTTTCTCATGCAAGTGATGGTTCAATGAGGGTTACGTGCACCCTTGTCTGCGCTTGAAGGTTTCAATCGCAGAACGTGTAAAGTTTGCAAGGCCTGCAGAAGGCTACTTGCAGTAAGCTGAACATAGCCGCCAGAACCTGTTGTGATGCTACAGTGTAATGTCTTGCGAAGAACGACGAAGGCAGAATGCAGGCTCACTTGGTACAGCGTCAAGTCGAAACAACGATCAGCACGCTGCGCTCGCTCGCATGCACAAGCCATTGCACGTTGTCATTCTCAGCACTTCAACAGGTACGGCACACCGTGGTGGTCCACCACTGAGCAGCCACATACGGAGACATTACTGAGCACGCAGGGCATCAAATTCAAAGAGTTTGACGTTTGAGGACTCACCGATTTTGAACCCCCGACTGGTGCCATCGTTTTTCTCAACCCTGCGTCCAAGCTGGTTCGCCCATTCGGTCGTCGGTCATGCACCGATAATGTTGACACCAAAATCAGCCGAGCTTGTTTGCTGTGATGCCTACAAGAAGTTGACCTCGGTAATGGTGTCCGAATACAATGAAATCGAACCAAAAGCTCGTAGAGCTCTAGGTGACAAGGGATGGTTTGCCGCAAGCCTTCCACCAACCGTGGTCGTCGCTGCTGCAGCGATCGACCATGAGTCAAACAGATAATGTTATGGCAGCAGCATGTCGTCAAAGTCAATGTCGAAGTCAACCGGACGTATGAAAACAGCATGTATGTTGACTCACACCCTGTGTACTGTTTCTCGCTCAGCCCAGATGGTGGATCCATGGACTTGCAACCAGATATGTGTCTCTGTGTTCTTCCGAAGGGCTCAGCTCAGTGTCTGGAGTCACATGAATCTAAAGCGGCTGCCGATGCAAATCACGTTGTCAGGAGAAAATTCGCTTACCGTGTTGTGTGCTCGCCTTGGCGTCACAGGCGGCGGCGATGGACGCCCTCTTGCGAGCTGACACGACGCCTTTCGCCTTCTTACGAGTCACCATGGTACAGCCACCCTCACTTGCTCCTGCTCCCCCCCAACCTTTCTGTTTTTAACATCGTGATGTCATCGTCAACTTCAAATTTCAAACTCGCAACATCAACAGTAATCACATCAATCAGTCTGAGATCCCTCTGCGTCGCTGCTTGGGTGCTGTGATTGCTCAACTGACGAACATGCGGGCTAGACGTCCACAGGAACCAGCAGCAGCTGGTGCAGGCCCTCACCATGGTGCAAGAGAGCGCCCTATTCTAGCACATCGTTGCCAACTGTGGCGGAAGAGGAGGAGGATGTCACTGCTGCGGCGTGGCCAGGCCTCCTCCTGCTGCCCGTGCTCGTGCTACTCCTCCTCCTTTTCCGTCACAGCTGTCAGAGCTGCTGTCCTAGCATGGCGTGCTCTCTTGGATCATGGTGAGGGTGAGGGCCCGCACCAGCTGTTGCTGGTTTCCGTGGAGGTGTAGCCCCCATCTTCGTCGCTTGAGCAGTCACCGCACCCAAGCAGCGAGGCAGAGGGATGCCCTGGGCTTGATTGCTGCTCCTCACGCTTGCGTGGGAGGCCTGACAGCTGAGCATCAGCAGGGGCAAGTGCAAATCCCTGAAGAAACATTTCATGTTGTGACATGCTGGTTGACGCTGAACAGCCACCAAGGCAGATGCTGCAGCAGCAGACAACCTGAGACAGAGTGGAAACTGGGTAGATGGAGCTAGAGAAAGGAAGTTCACACCTCTACAGCGCGGCAAAGGTAGGGGACCAGACAAGGCTCCTGACACGCGCTCCGCCACTATGCTACTGCTCGTAGTGAGGAAAGTAGAAAAACACGGATAGCTCATGCTGACCAATCTGGAGCCTCCGTGTCGCCGCACGTTTCGGTTCAAAACCCGCTCATCACCTTCTGCATTATGCGCATTCAAGAGCGCTGTCACTAGCTGCTGAACCTCCTGTGTTGGGCTGCCAGCTGGAATTGGCCTACCGAACACGTGAGACCTTTTCACACTGAACACCCATGCCTCGACCGATGAAAAGCTTTTACACAGAAGTCTATTTGACTACTGTGAATATGGTGGCATTGTTTGACTCGTGGCCAATTGCCGCAGCAGTGGCGACCACGCTAATTGGTGGAAGGCATTCAATTTGACGGCTAATTATACCTTGTCACCTACAGCTCTATGATCGTTTGATTCGTCTCCATACAATGTTGATGCAATAGGCAGCGTCATGGGGGGCCTCTGAGGACACAAGAGGGATACTGGCTGGCAGTGAGTTTCAGCGATTGTGTAGCGCATTCGCAAGTGACTTCCTTCGTACTGAATCTGAAGTATATGGCGGGCATGTACTGTAGCGTTTGCATGATGCTATGCTGGCAGTAAACGCTATGGTAGTGTGGCAGTACTTGCGGCTGTGAGTGCATTGGCAAACAGCAATGGCAGGCAATGGCTTCATCAACGCTGATCCCTGAGCTGTGTGTGTCAGTGCGACACTTTACTGTGCTTGCTTGTCTTGTGGCAGCTTGTTGCTTGGCAGGTAAATGATATTTTGTGCGTGCAATGGCAGTGCAGCATTTGAGCTACAGGGAGCTTGTCATGCAGTTTGTATCCACAAGAATACTCACCATTGCGTTATGTCGTGTATGGCCTGAGCATACATTGTGTACCCTTTGTGAGCTCACATGCATTCGTAGCACTATGCTTCATGAGCCTGTTTTACAGTAGCAGCACAACAAAGCACCAAGCGTGGCGCAATGCACCGCGCATGAATGTGGTTCACAGGTCCTATGCGATATTGCATGTGCTCACAATAGCTTCACCATGAGGATGAGCACAGTGCACAGGTTACACTGCATGTATAGAGGTTAGGATTGGGGTTGCCAGTGTGGGCCATATAGAGCGGGCAAAGCGCTCGCAGGCGCGCTTATGCTGGCATGCACGGCGCTGTTACACGCAAGCATTTAAGTTTGTCGTACGTCTCAAGGCATCCCCTAGGATGTGCGGCGCCATTCATACGTGCTGCCGGTAGTGTGTCCATGCTGCTTTCAGGCATCACCACGTGATGTGTTCATGTGCAAGAGTCAATTACTTTGACGTGAAACCCGATGCTCACACTAATAGGCTGGCCAAACCACAACGCGCCCGAACCTTCAAGTTGCACTGGTCACACCTGCTGTGTATCCAATCCATTGCCCAAGCACAAAGCTGGCTGCTGGGCTGTGTAGTGCATGCTGAAATCATCTGCCATGCCTCACCCTACAACGCGCAACATTGCTCAGCAATCATTGCCCACCACCTCAAGCCTGTCCACAACACTGATGGCGTTAGCCACCTGCGGATCCATTTATTCATTGGATAAGGAAAGATGATATGTTCACATCCTGATTAAACACACATGAATGCGCCCCGCTTCATGTTGCGGCTCTTCATCAGGCACCTACCTAGTGAGCTCATCATGGTGCAAGCACTGTGGCCTTGATAAGAGCCCACTGACATGGGTCTGTGCGGACAATGACTCGCCCATGCTCATAGGCGACACTGGCCGTGAAAAAAAAAGTAGTACACAGTCAGTGCTGCAGACGCTCACGAAACCTCGGAACCGGGCGAACATCGCAGCGCAGCGCCGATATCATCAATGGCGCACTGGCGACACTGTTGATTTGACGCTTCTGTCAGTTCTGCGACGCACATTCAAAGCCAGCAGCTGACATGAATCATGTCACACGATCTATACAGCCTGCGATGCCAACTGTCATGGAGTCATGGGCTACAGCAGGCGCTTTGAGGGGGAGGCAAATGGTAGCACTCAACATTTGACTCGTGGCCGATGACTGCAGCAGCGGCGACCACGGTTATCGATGGAAGGCGCTTGCTAGTAAGCACTCCTGGTCACCTAGAGCTGTACAATCTTTTGATTCGTTCCATTTTAAAACATGTACCCTGAGCGGTGCCACATTCCACGAATTCAAGCAGATACAGAAGAAGGCACGAGAGATGCAGAACGGCCGGTCACTGTCACATCGCGTGGCATTTACGTAGAGCCAGAACTGGCCTTCTCGCTTCGCTAGGTAGACTCCATATATACTGTTGGCGAATGTTATCTGCACATGAAGAACGAAAGAGAAAAGCAGCAATTTGGCCATCAGACATCAGGTACGGAATTTCGTGATTTGCAGCAGTTGTTCCGGTTTGTTGGCAACTTCATACAAGGCCAGGAGTGTGGAATCCGTAGAATTCGTGGTTAAGGCGAGCCCGGCTAGATTCTGCACTTGCAGATGGACACCTCAGCAAACAGTGTTGTGCACTACAGTCATGTAGAGGCTGTGTGATGCTTCATTTGCGACGCCTTGGTCACATGTATCGTCCGGAAAAGCATGCAAGGAAGGACAGTATCTACATCACATGATAAGCACTAGAGGGCATGAAGACATACACAACATACTATACCAGTGTACATGTGCAATGCACGAGTACACATACTACCCAGTTCAATACAAGCACTCATACATGATTTATTCAAAAGGAAGTCATGGCAGGCACACAGTCAGCGTGTGCATGGTGAAATTATGATTTGTAGTCACAAAAAACTGATGATATGGCGTCGTATGAGTGCGCGGAACACATACGCCTCCCATTCTCACATTCCATCGTCGTCCTCCAGAGCTCCGATGCCCTGTATTTCCATGGCGGTGGTGCAGCTCATAGCTTCCTGCGCCGTGCCCATCGCTACGCCTATTGCTCCTATATGCGTACGAGCCTGCAGTAAGAGAGAACAGCAGCAAGGCATTGAATAAGCCCCACAACCATCAACATGCACATCAACACACATCACAGTGCCTGGTCCGTCATGCGGTGCAGCACTTACTATTGATATAGAACTGTTCCTTCGTATCAACCTCTGCAGTCCTGCTTGTCTGGGCCGCACTCCTATTGCGTTTGCGACGCTGCGCAGCGAAGAAGGTGCAAAGAGGCAGGAAAAAAATCAGTTCCAAGGCTCAGAGGAGTGTTTTGTGCTCATGAGAGACCAGACAGCAGTAGCAGCCTGAAACGCACCGTATCCGCATGTTCTGGCTAACTGTCCGCGCTGACCCTGTGAATGCTCGCCTCATGATGCCTGCGTGTTCGCTTTCACAAGTGTCTCACATCACCGACACTTCACCTTGGAGTTGAAGTTCAATCTGTGTGTAGAGAGAAGAGAAGAAGCGTGGCAGCGGAGGAGACGGTTGCGCGCTGCGCAGGCAGCGACAGGGCGCTGCAATGGCAGATGTTGACGGTGAGCCACCTTGCACAGGTATCGCATGTATTGTACACTCCATTGACTGTTTTGTTGGAAGTTGCGCTGTCCAGAGCACAAGTGTCTTTTTTCAATTGAGAGCTGAGGTTGAGCTGTGCGCGAAGCCTTGTATAACAATGGCGCTAATATTGCCCCTTTTGGTGCTTTCCGGCTGGCAACTTGTCACCCCAATCCCTGCAATATTCCAATCAAGATCTCAACGATGAGACCTTCGGTGAGGGCGACGGGGGCGAACTGCCAGCCTTCTTCGCTGCTGGCGGTGGTGGGGACCTGGAGTTTGCTGCCTTAATGGATGACCTGAAGGCTAGCGCCTTGCAGCAATTGGGGGAGGAGGATGGCGACGTCATCCTCGCAGGCAGCGATGGCGATGCTGGGGCGGTTGGAGTGCAGAGCTTGCTGGCGAGTTTGAGGTTGGACTTGGGATTGCAACCACAGGATCAGCAGCAGCAGCAACAGCAACGGCAGGGCGGCTTGTTGTCATACCAACTGGAGACTGCTGCACAGGCGCAGCCGCCGCCGCCGCCGCAGCTGCAGCAGCAGGACACGGATGGCGACTGGGCGCAAATGCAGAAGCAGTTTGAGGTACAGCTCATCAACACACTCCACATGGCAATTGAATACAAGATGTGCTTTTCAGACCATGCCGGATTTGCTGAAGTTAATTAGACACGACGTCACGACCAGCTGAGTCAACCATCCCTAGTACAGCTCAAACCCGTCAGCAGAAATGTTCAAGATCATTGCATCCTTCGTGTTTTAGCCCACGTGCCTACTGGGTACATGCAATCCACAATCAATATTTGTGCGTGTGGGTTATGGAGCAGTGGCCTATGGACTAGGCAACAACTCGATTCTAATCATCGTACATGCCGTTTCATTGTTATCCTGATGCTTCGACGCTGTAGCTGCCACGACTGCTGCCGGCATCCTGGGAGGAGGCACAGAATGCTCCAGCCGCTGCTTGTCATGATATGTGCCAGTCGCCTGAGCTTGTACAAGCCAATGGTAGCTAGCGTGCAAGTCGCAACCGTGGCTGTCCTCGTCCATTCTGAGCATCATCACATGTAGGCTGAGCATCATAATAGCATGAACGGAGGCCAGCAGCAGCAGCAACGATGCGCGCTGCTCGGATTCGCTGGCCAATGGAGCAATACGTGTACATGTCAGCACTTGAAACTTTCAAGCTGTAAGCATTTGTTGTTTCACGCGTAATGATGCTCTGGTCAAGGCACCGTTCTCGCTTGCAATACTCCGAATTAGTACTTGTGTCTTGGTGTTTTGCTGAGTCGTTAAGTGTTTGGCAGACCGTGCATTGCTGCGCCGCCATTGCACAACAACCAGTGCACGTGATGATGTGCACTACAGCAGCAATGCTGAGTGACGCTCGCGGATTTTAACTGCAACTTCACAAGGCATGCGCAGCCCGTGCACATACAGTGCAGGCAGACATGCTAACGTGTTGCCACAGGCCCACGCTCTATGTGCAACTCGTGTCAGTACAATTCTCAACGCCAATCACTGCCTGATCGCGCTGCATTATCTGTGAGTCTCAACACTTCAACGCCACTGACCTTCTTGGTCAAGCTGCTTCGCTACATGTCTCAACATGCGACCCTTGCTGCGTCTTCGCCACCCTAACCTAACTCTTCTTTACGTGCGCGCACACACGCAGCTCATGAGCCGCGACTTCCTGCAGTACCAGAACCAGAGTGACGCGCGCGGCGGCGGCATCAGCAGCGGCGGCGCCGGCTCGGACCCCCTGGGCTCCATCGATCAGCAGACTGGCGCCATCGCCTTTGGCATGATGCAGCAGCTGGGCATGGATGAAGGGGGCTCCCCCAGGCGGCACACGTCGCCCCCCCCCCCCGGTTTCCCCCCGCTCCCCCCGCCCCCCCCCCCCCTTCAGCGCCCCCCGCGGCCATGTCTCTCGACGACATCGAGGCACGCTTTTCGCGGCAAGGGCAATACGCGCAGCAGCAGCAGCAGCCGCCGCCGCCGCCGCCACCTCCCCCCCCTCCGCCCCCCACGCACTCTGCCCCCATGGGGGTACCCGGTCAGGGGGCGGGTGGGCCCCAGATGGGACCCCCTGGGTTTCCCCCTCATGGGATGATGGGGGGTCCGCAGGGGTCCATGCCCATGCAGATGATGGGGGGGGGTCCGGGGGATCCACGGGGGCTGCAAATGGGGGGCATGCGGGGGGGGTTGCCGGGACCCCCCCCCATGGGGGGCCAGCCGATGGTGATGGGGCCCATGGGGGTGCCTATGGGGGTAGGTATGGGGCCGCAGGGGGGTATGGGGGGTATGGTGCCGCTGCACCAGCTGCCGCTGCACGTGCAGCACGCGCTGCAGATGCAGCACCACCACGAGCAGCAGCAGCGCAGGATACAGCAGCTGCAGGCGCAACTGCAGGTGAAGTTGACGTTGTAGTTGAAGTGTAGTCAGGTTCATTGAGGTCATGTTTGTTGCTTTTACATAGAACCTATTCATGTAGAATCGTTGCAGCAAGCCAGCAGCGTCAAATGCATGCTGCTAATGCCTGTGCAGGTGCAGCAGCGGGACAGCTGTGGCCAGCATGTCTTATCAATGCTTAGCAGGCGGCATAGTGCTGCCCCTGAGTTCAGCAAGTCACAAGAAGGTGCTGCTGTCAGATTCGGAGGCAGTGCCACATGCGATAGCATGGCCATCCTCATGTTGCTCCGCTCTGGTATGTAAGTCCGTGACTTGTACACTTCAAGTGTCATTGGGAAACACCGACGCAGTCGGCCGCAGATTCAACCTGTGACACGACATTCGCGCGCCTGACCTCCCCTCGTGCGCCCTGCGCACTTTGCTGCTGCTGCCTCTTGCCGCAGAAGCAGACGCAGAACGCACTGCCGCCTCCCAGGAGCAACACGCCTGAATATTGACACAATGCACGGCTCCCACTGCAGCGCGCGCCTGACCTCCTCTCTTTCCGCCCTCTGCACATTGCCGCCGCCGCCTCCGCCACCGCTGCCGCCCCTTGCCGCAGACCCAGACGCAGAAGGCACCGGGAAACACGCCCGAACGGGAAGCACGCCTGAATATTGACACGATCCACAACTCTCACTGCGGCGCATGCCTGACTTCCTCTCGTACTGTCGCCGCTGCCGTTGCCGCAGACGCAGACGCAGAAGGCGCCGCCGCCGCCGCGCGGAAAGGCTGCCGCCAACGCCACTGCGCAGCACGCGCCGCCGAGTGGCCCTCGGCCCTTCGCGCCGCAGGCCGACGCGCGCCTGTACCCGCGCGGCGAGCTCATGAGCGGCTACGACGTGCGCTTCGTGACGACGGCGCTGCTGCGCGCGCTCGACACGCAGGACCCCTACAACGAGGACTTCTACTTCCACAACCTCGTGCGGCGGCGCGAGGAGCGGCGGCGCCGCGCCGCGCTGCTGGCGCAGGCCGGCGGCGGCGGCGGAGCGCTGCCTACAGGTATGTATTTAGGTATATACTTTAGAATATAAGTAGGCATGTATGGACTTGAGAGATGTGTGTGGTGCGGCGGCGCGAGGAGCGGCGGCGGCGCTCCGCGCTGCTGGCGCAGGCCGGCGGCGGCGGCGGCGGAGCGCTGCCTTCAGGTATGCATTTGGGTACATACTTCAGAATATAAGTACTTCTATTAGGTGTAGATGTGTTTTGCGGCTGCCAGTGTGCTCACGTGGCGGCGGCGGCGGCAGCGGCGGAGCGCTGCCTCCAAGTGTGTATAGGTATACTCACTCTTCTCGGAGTAGGTATGTATGGACTTGAGAGATGTTTGTTGCGGCTGGCAGTTTGCTCATCCAACGCTCAGCAGTGCCGCTGGTGCAGGCCGGCGGCGGCGGCTGCAGAGCGCTGCCTTCAGGTGCGTACGTAGGTGTGCATGTACCTGAGTGTGCATGACTGACGGCGTGTTCATTCAGCGGGCAGCGGCAGCACGCAGCCTTCACAGGTGTGCTTGTGTGCGTTGCTGGTGTAGGCTGGCGTTGAAGCGCTGCGTCCAAGTTCATGTGTAGGTGTGCATGCACTTGATAGAAGTGCTTGGACACAAAAAAGCCCAGATCATTGTCACAATGCCCCTGGACCTCAAAAGCTCACAGAGTACTCAGGCAAGTGCTTGAGGAGTGCACGAGTTGAGGTCGTTGATGTGCTCACTGGACAGGCTGCCTTTATACAGGGGTATGTATGCATGTCCCCAAGTTACATATTTTGTGGGGTGTGATGCTCGGTGTGCTCACTTGATAAGCAGGACATCTGTCACAACAAGGCTGCTTTCACATTTTCTTACTCACGTTGCCGGCAGAGAGAAAGCGGCATTTGGGATGCTGGCAACAGAAAGAGACCGCGGCAGCAGCCCTTGGCGCTGCTGCCTCCAGCCACATGTTACGCGTGCATGTACACTTTCTGTCGTCGTGTCAAATTCTCTACAGTGCGTATTTGCAAGTGATCACAGCATCTTACGCGGTACATCATGACGTAATAGAGGCATATCAATAACATAGGAGCATAACACAATACGTGCATGCCCGATTTCTGTTATGTAGGGCCTGCGCCGTGCTTAGTTGAGAATGATCACAACATCTTGGGAGGCGCAACATAATGTACAGAGTATATTAACACAATAGCAGCAAGTCATCATCAATCAAACACATGATCACAATGAGCGCAAGCCATAAGCACCCCTTGCCTTTCACATGCCATCGGCACATTGCTGACGACCAAGCTCACTTTGTACATGCACCCATGTTGCTGTGTTGCCCGTCTGTCTCTCCGCTCAAGGCGAATGGGCTCCACAAATACTCCTACTTCGTACAACACATAGTCACACTACATGTGCGCTAGCTATTAAGCACTGCTTGCTACCACAAGCCATTGGCGCACTGCCGCCGATCAAGCTCATTTTCTTATGCACCCATTTTGCTGCTGCCCGCTCAAGGCGAATGGGCACCGGAACCGCCTCCAGTGACTCTCCCACCGCTGGCACTGCCCGTGTGGCAGGAGACCAAAGAGCTCTCCAAGAAGGTATGTAACTTTTTGGCAAGGGTATGGTAGTCAGTTCACATGTTTGTCTCTTTTGAATACTTCAACAGTCACTCGAATCTGCAGGCGAGAACCCTTTGGCGCTTGGGGCGGGGGGCACATACATGCACGTCACATTTGTTGAAGTAAACCGCGCTACGGCACGTCACAATTCTTGAAGTATGCCGCGTTGTGGCACGTCAGATTTCTTGAAGAGTACCGCGCCTCGGCATGGGCATGGTGGATTATTCCTAGTGCAGTTTACAGACGCGCCTGGTTGGTGCTTTATTATAACCACCTTTTTTTTTTATCAATTCAAGTCTGCTTGTAGACTAGTTTGACGGCGGTGCAGCAACCCTGTGAAAGCTGATTATTATGTGACGATAGAAGTAAAGGCGCTTCAAGTGATGTGGAGTCATTTCAAGTGCTTGTTGAGACAGGTAGAGGGCCCCCAAGGCGCCGTTCCTTCATGTCCAGAGCCGCGAGCGCACAAATCTTTAGTCTTTCTTGATTCTGGTGTTATTGAGAGGGCAATAAAATAGATTCAGTAGTTCAGATCTCACCAGGTGAAAGGCATCGCGTAGGTAAAACGCAGGTCATTGTGCTGCAGCCTTTGGTTTACAGCGAGGGCTACGATTTAAGAGCGGGTCCGTCCCGCCAAATCCACCGCTCTTATACCGTGACTGCTCTTATATCGACCTTGGGCTTAACTAGGGTTAGCCCTAACCCTAGGCTAACCTCAGCCCTATACCTAGGGTTTGAAGTATTTAGGTAGTGCCAAACAGTTGAAGTTGGCTACGAATTAAGCCGGAAAGCAATTGCACCGTGCGCATACGCTGTGACTGATCGATATGCGCTTGAGCGTTGTTGAATATCACGCAAAAGCCGCTGTTCAGGCATTGTTCGTGAGGCCGCTAGTGGTAGGTGGACACGATATAAGAGCGGTCGGCCCCGGGCAGCACCAAACCGCTCTTATATCGACCAGATCCGTGTTCAGCCGTCAGACCGCTCTTATACCGTGACCGCTCTTATATCGAGCGCTCTTAAATCGTAGCCGTCGCTGTATGTAGGTGTGCAGTGGTAGGTACCTATGAAGGGCGCAAACAACCATGCGTGTATGTGTGCAACGGTAGGTACCTATAGAGGGAACAAAAAACAGCGCGCTCAAGCCGCACATACTAAATACTTTCAGGGCAAGTGCTTGGACTTTTTACACAGTTGTTGCAGCAGGGCAGCGTCTTGTAAAAAAAAATATTACGTCGTCGCCCACATGAAGGAGTCAATGGAAAATGTGAGTGTTGACAATCAATATACTTTCTCTGCAGCGAGTGATTTTTCATGCATGCACGGCTGTGTCAGCAGTTATAGATGTGAAAAGAAATTGTTATAAAAGGAACCGTGCGTCTGCTGCAAGTTGCAACTATGATGCCAGCATCCCAAAGACACTGCTGTGCTTCGAAGTACCACTACTGAAACGCATCTGTACACTGGAATGCTTGTGTACAGCACTGCAAGTTGTAACCACGCCGCTTGGCAATACTTGATCAACAATACAAAATGCTCCGCCTCTGATTTCTGCTATCCTGCTAATCATAATCGATATACAGGTTGCCAAAGAGCAGGAGGCTAACCTCAAAGTGCGCACCAAGGAGTGGGAGAGCGTCAATAGGGTGCTGGGACACACATCAAAGTCAGTGGCCAGCCATCCCAGGGCGCTGCTGAATCTGGGTGTAAACCTGGAAGAGAAGGGCGACCAAGGGCAGCTGTTTGGGACGCCGCTGTGGCGAGCTAGAGGGTGAGCATAGCGGTTTTACTTCAAGTACATGGCGGTGATACTTCAAGTAGTTGTTCTATTCAGATGCTTGTTTGAGGGTAGCTGTTTGGGACGCCACTGCGGCGAGCTAGAGGGTGAGCCCGGCGGTGATACTTCAAGTACATGGCGATGATACTTCAAGTAATTCTTTGAGCATGGCAGTGATACTACAAGTATATGGTGATGATACTTCAATAACTGTTTTTTTAACAACATGTTTGAGGGTAGCTCCTTGGGACGCCCCTGTTGCGAGCTAGAGGGTGAGCATGGCGGCGGTACTCGCATGTAACTTCTACAAGGTGTTTGTTTGAGGGCAGCTGGTTGGGACGCCCCTGTGGCGAGCTAGAGGGTGAGCATGGTGGTGGCACTTGTTTCTACAAACTGCTTATTTGAGGGCAGCTGTGTGGGGCGTTCCTGCGCGAGCATGGCAGCTTTTGTCAATTCTACAAAGCGCTAATTTCAGTGCCGTTGTGTAGCTTGAATTAATGCGCCCAGCTCAGGGACTCTGCGTACTATGGCAGGCAGCTTTGCTTTCACCAAAACCTCAAGTCATTTTGACTCTAAGCACATGGCGCTCGACACAGCAGTCACTCTTGAAGTCGCTCTACTAGGATGGTGTTCGGGAGTGTTTGCTTTGTGCTGCTGCTGTTGTCCTGCAAAAATCGAATTGCATTTGAGTAAGATATTGGAGAGCGTCTTGACATGGTTCGTGCCATGGTCCACAAGTAAGTCCTTTCGTCACAAATACCTGCCAATCAGCGTTAAAGTCCGCTCTACCTTGTGGGACCCACTTAGGGTTAGGGTCAGGGTTAGGCTGGCTCAACACGTCGTGCCTCCTGCGACAAGGTATCTTAACATGACGCTTTGAACTACTTGAAAGGGATCGTTGTTAACATATCATACAAATTATGTAATTGACAGCACACCCTTCAAGCTCCAAAAAGGACCGTGCAGAGTCTGAAGAGCTGACAAGCGCTTCTTGTTCTACAATATATATAACCTCGTGAGTTCCATCGCACCTGTTAATCGCAGCAAGACTTTGTCCTTAGTGGAGTGCTTCAACACCATTGACACTTGATTTTAACCTTTGTACCATTGCACCCTTTGCTGGCTATGTATGCACAGGTGTGTTCAGACGGCCACAGCTGCGTTGCTGAAGGTGGAGGAGCTCCAGCATTTCATCAGGCTGCCGGCGCTGCCCAATGAGAAGAGGGCTTCTGTCATGGCTGAACTACAGGTCAGTATCGGATCGGCATGGTGGGGAAGTCAACCACTTGAAGTGCAGCATTGACTGTTGTACTTGAGCATTTACAATAGCATGCGTTCAACCGCTGCATCTGCAGTACTTTTCCTGACTAACAGCACTGCCCAATGAGTCCATGAGGGCTTGTGTGTCAGCCGACCAAATACAGGTTGGTTCGGCGGACTGACAAGAATGGGGAGTTACACACTTGAAGCATCGTTGTTTTGTTAGCATACGCACATACTTCACCAGCTGCTCCAAACAGCCCCTGGCTGTAGCGCACTGTCCGCCTACTGCGAGTCAACTGCAGAGTACGGCTTCCTATCCGCCAAAACATGAGCTTTTATTACAGGGCAAGCAAAGAAGGGTCTATAACCAAAGTGCATTTTTTCTTTGAGTCAGTGTCAACAAGTAATACCCTGATGTGCACTCACATCCTGTCCTGTTGTAATTTGTAGGTTTGCCGCCCAAGCGTGTTCACTTAGTTCATGTTAAGCACATCGGTCACTTACTGTTGCCACCAGACGCAGCCAAAGCTGCAGTCATCGTCATCGTTGACTTGGCAGGATGGTTTTGTCGGCGTTACACCATACTGCTCCGCGTTCTCCAGGCAGTGACGGTGCTTGTTTCACTCAAACGAAGTGGTATTTCTTCGACATGACGTTGCAGAGTATAAACTCGTTGACTTGCAGCATGGTTCTCCGTATTGCGCCTGAATGCACTTCTTTCTACAGGCAGTGATGGTTGGTTCATCTTTCGTTCACAAAAGATGGTATTGCTTTCAGGCATGGCTTCGTACGTCACATTCTACCTTTCTGAGTGTGCGTGTAGTAGATGATACCAAACGTATACCTACCCATCCTCACTGCTCCTTATGCTGGCAGCCTCACTTTCAGCCTCGTCCTCTGTTGCCACATGACAAGCATACTGGCAGTAGCACAGCACAGCACGCTTTCGTCCCAGCACTGGCATTTTCCCGCTTCTCAGGCACTTTCTTTTGTTACAAACCCACATCAGACTTCCATACATCATTGGGCCTTGCCGCAGTGAGCCGGAGCCATTTGTCAGCAATCCAGACCCTTGTTGTATAGGAGGGCCCCTGCCTGATGTTGTCTGCACCTATTTGTCTTCATCCGGCGCCAAATTGGCAGTCTTCAATGCTGACACAGGCCCTATTCTCTCTTTGAAAGCCAAGCTCAGCACTGATGCGGAGTGTACCCCCTTCACCCGCCTTCTCACAGACGACAGCCAGCAGCCTAGGTTCCAGCCTGGGCCTGCAGCCGCGCTCGGAGGCGGCGATGGAGGCGAGCGCCGCCGTGCGCGCGGCCTTCCAAGATCCCAACGCGTCAGCGGCTCAGCGCACCGCCGCGGTGGACGCGGTGACCTCCGCGCTGGAGGGGACCCTGGACCTGCGGCTGTTGGCGACCCTGCTGGAGCTGGCCAAGGGGCAGCGCGTTGCGACGCGCGCGCTGCTGCTGCTGCGCCCGGAGGAGCGGTGGGCGATTGTGCCGGCGGTGCTGGCGCTGACGCTGGCGCGCATGCCGCAGGGGGGGGGGGCGGCGGGGGGGGGAGGGGGGGGGGGCGGGGGGGAGGAGGCGGCGCTGATGGCGTGCTTGAGGGGGCTCGTGCAGAGCGCGCAGCCGCCGCCGCCGCTGTCCATACTCAAGGTGCGTTGCTTTTGCATGCTGGGATTGCTTTCTTCAACTTGTGACGTACGCAGCGAGAGGAGGCAAGGCCTTTGCTGCTGTCGGTACTTAAAGGTAGTGTGTATTTGGGTGTGTGTATGTGTGCGTGTGCGTGTGTGTGTAGTAGTAGGTTGACAGAGAACGCTGAGGCCCTGCCGTCGCTGCCAGCCAACGCAGATAGCAGTGTCAAGGTGAAGCGGCTGAACCACTTGGACGTATACATTCAAGCGGTATACATATCTAAGTGGTTCAGGCACATAACCACATAAACACCCACATCAATCAACACCCAAATCAATTTTTGGCGTTCGAGTTCCGGAATTACTTGGATGTATACCGAGCCCAGTAATAGCCCGCTTCACTTCGACAACGCTATCCACGCTGGCTGGCTGGTAGGGTTAGGCTTAGGGTTAGGGTTAGGGTACGGCAGGGCCTCCTCAGCCTTCACTTCTAACCTCTTGACCATTGCTGCAGTGGATGAGGCTGAGGTTCCCCGTAAAACTTGAAAGCAGCTGGCACTTTACTTCAACTTACTTCAACCTCAGAAGTACGCAGGATCGGGGAGTGCGGGCAAGGCCTGCAACGGGCTTGACCGAACGTACGCATATGCATGCAATCCGCCAACGTCATCAGGACAAAGTTCGACTGTCGTGCTGTGTGTACGCTCACCGCCACAATGCCCAAATCATCTGATACCCTTGGCACTGGATGCACGTCACATGCCTGGCACAACGTGCTAGCATGGGTGCCTGTGCCCCAGCGAACAGTTGAAGCGGGGTCGTGCTAGTGTGCGAGCGCCCTCGCGAACAGTTGAAGCGGGGTCGTGCTAGTGTGCGCGAGCGCCCTTGCGCACAACTGCACAGCATGACGGGGCCAGGTCTCCAGCTGCTTCGCTGTCGATGCGCAAGCTGCATTGTGGTGCACCTGATTACCTACACGAAAGTGTCCAGCCCTGGAAGCAGGAACTGCGGTGGGCTCTAAGAGGCTGGATGAACGGCACCTTTGCCGGAGGCCTTGCACCGCGCGCTACGGTCTTTGTCGGTTTGAATGCTCAGGCTGGGCTGTAACATTGGAGGTCTTGTTGTGAGTTTACTGCTGCTGCTGCTGCTCATGCGATATCCAGTGCTAGAATCTGATTCAACCGCGCAACGTCTGCTCGCCCTTCTCCCCCCCTCCCCCCCCCCCCCCCGCCCCTCCCCCCGCCCCGCCCGCAGCGCTGTCTGGAACTCGTAATGGCTGCGCACCGGGGCCGCGGAAGCCTCAAGCCCGCACTCGCCGACCGCGCGCGCGCTGAAGCCATGCACGCAGTGCTCAGGCGCGGCGCACAGGCCAGCGTCGCCACGAGCGCAGAGGCGGTGGAGGAGTGGAGCAGGCTGCAGGCGGACTTCCTGGCGGAGGCCACGCAGGCGGGGCCGCAGCAGTAGCTGCGGCGGCAGCGGCGGTGGCAGCAGTGGCGGCAGCGGCAGCGGCGGCTGCGGCGGCAGCAGCAGTAGTAGCAGCGGCAGCGGCGGCAGCGGTGGCAGCGGCAGCAGGCGAACCAGGGGGAGCTGCCGTTGCAGCACCGGCAGCGGTTGCCACAGCTGCTTGTGCTCATTACACAGCGTGCGCAGGCGAAGTTACCAGCGGACGCCATGCAGTGGGCGCCGCCGCAGCAGCAGCAGCGGCGGCGGCAGCAGCAGTAGCAGCAGCATGCATGCTGCAAAGCAGGGGGGGCTGCCGTTGCGCATTGGCAGCGGCGGCCGCTACAGCAGTCCATGCGGAGTACGCAATGCGCAGAGTCTGTGCCCATGGCGCGTTGGAGAGTAACCGCACAGCTTGCGCTGGAATGGATCGTGGTCCTGCGATCACACTGCACAAGTGTGTGGCATGTTACACGCACAACAGCATCAGTCTTGAAAACGCTCCATGTTTGTATCGCTCCTCATGCACGCGTGCAGTTATCTCACCAGCATGCACCCCTGTTCTCCTGGCGATGCTCCCAGTAAGAGGTACTTGGAACTGTGACAGATCCTGGGCTTGCAATATTTGCGAGTAAGTGGTTGAGTGGAACCGAGGCTGGGCAGTCGGTGTGTTGCTGTGTAAATGCTTGCAACAATCTGTGCCTTGCACCGCTGGGTCGTGCCTGGAGCATTCGTACAGGCTCATGTCTTAGTAGAGTCCCAGCAGCTTGTATGTCTGAAAAAAAAAAATTAATCGTGGTGACTTGCATACCTAAAATCCATTTGTAGGCCACCGCCTACGCTAGTTAGAATGGAGGTGTTCAACACTAAAGTGTGTTGCAAAAACTGTTCCGAAATGATGGCGAGTCACGGCAATTGAAGAACCATTTCACAACGCCATCCAGCAGAGGAGCAGGCGCTCAGCCGCATAGCAAACAGTGGGCAACCTGGCGCCTGAAAGCAGCAGGAGTACCACGGTCAACGCAATGGCAGGATATTTGTCCAGGGCCACGGCGCCTGCGGACAGTTCCGTGGTGGAGCTTTTCAGCGCCCTCATGGCTGGCCTAAAACACAAGAAGACGAGCGTGGATGCCGCAGCGGTACGGATCGAGCTTGTGTCTTCCGTGAGGTCCTAGTGTGCTGATCAGCTGTGCTCCCGAAAAGTGGTGTATCAGGTCGTCTTCGATAACTCAGTTGGTGTTGTCACGAGGCTTCACATGTGCAGCGCAGATTGCAGAACGGCCAGAGCAGCCGGCGGCCAGCAGACTGTGGCGTACTGTGAGCCCACCACTGGCGGCTGCAAGCAGCGACGTAGAAAATGCGTTGCACGCAACCTATTTGGCATCCTCAAAACTTCAAGCTGCTGCCTCACTGTGCTGTGTGTTGCTCCATCCTGTTGCAGGCCAGCCTGGCGGCAGAACAGGCCAAGTGGGCGGAGCTCGCCAGCTCTGTAAAGCGCACTGTAATTGAGACTCCTGTGGAGCTCAATGTCGGAGGCAAGCGTTTTCAGACAAGTGCCGCAACATTGGCTTTTGTAAAAGGAAGCTTTTTCGACGGCCTGGTGTCAGGACGTGCAAACGTCTCGCCGTGCAGGGATGGCAGCTACTTCATCGACCGTCCTTCTCAGGTGCTCATTTATGTTTATCTCAAGTTCAAACAATGCAGTCAGGATCCTTACAGATTCAGCACCCAAAACCTGCTGCACTGCTTTTGAACTTGAAGTTGTAGCGCCCGGCTTGCAGGGTGTGTGATATATAACAATCATGTCACTATATATCAGTATCTGAACTGATATTCAAAGTATATAACCAAGGGCAAGTGCACTTTTGAATGCTTTTAAGCAGTGCGGGCTTGGGTCAGGGCAAGAGGACTGCCAGCGAGAGTTGGCCCAAAGGTGAACGTGGTCATAACACCATCGCAGCAAGGCAACACTTCTCGAAAATGTCAGGTACTACGTGTAACTTTATCAATTTTGCTTGGGGCAGGACAAGCTCTCTCTTAATGGATGGCATGTGCACACAACGTAACTCTCCTTCTCCGAGGAGAGACTCAAATGCAAAAGGCTACTGCTCTGTTCAGTGATTGTTCATGCCTGCATCGCCAGCAGGCACCTCGCGGCAGCCTCATCATAGCTGGATCTCACACGTGCAGCGATGTATTGACCCTTTCAGTTGTGCAGCTGCCAGTGGCATCCTTCAAGTTTGACCACGCTTAGCATATCAAGTGCGGCATGAGAGTAATTTTGTTTGCTGCTGTCACAAAGGCCGTCTCTTGTTTTTGCACGAACCCTGACATCAATAACTTGCTTAGACTGTCATGCTCAGTACATGGTGGGCTACTTACTAACTGTAACGCCACGGCCATCACAAAAGTATGTGTTTCTTATTTGTGTCCAGCACCCTGCACACTAGGAACACACTGGACACCTGGCCTCCCTTGAGGCCTCTGTGAATACGTGAGTACCCTGTATGCATTTACTGCTGTGTTCAAGTTGCCAGTGGCTCAAACTTTTGCTGAGCACGCACTGCAACCTGATGTGCACTGAACTTGTTGTTGCGACCGTGTTTCACTGTCCTGCAGGTCTTTGAGCACGTGCTCAACTTCATGCACGGAATTGATCTCCACTACGACCTGCTCTCATACCAAGAGCTGGCTCTCCTCAGGACAGAAGCGCAGTTCTACCGCCTGGGTGCGCTGGTCGCTGCCATCGATCAAGCCACATTACCAGCAGCTCATAGCAGCACCGGTTGCTACACCTGGAACATCTGCAGCAGTGACCGATACACCTATGACGTGGTACAACGGTTACCTTGCACGCCCCATGTCACGGTGACCATGAGTGGCAACCGTCATGGTCCATGCAGGCGCCCAGGTGATGCCAATATTCGCTGAGGCTGTATGCCAACAATGATGTACATAGGGGCAAATCTGCAAATTTGAAATTTCCTTCCCTGCTGCCAATTCGCCCACATATTCTGGCAGCATTGTGCGCCAAAACTTGGCGGGGCCCTAGCGCAATGCCGAAGTCCATTGTTCAGACAAGCGCAACAGTCACTGCCTCAAGCCTAGGGGGGGTTTCTGGTAACGCTGGGTTCACATTTGATACAAGCGGTGCTGGGGGTGCAGAAGTGCTCAGCAAGGCAAGGAGCGTTGAGTGGGCACTGGTAGGCCAGCGAACCGCAAGAGTAAGGGTCTTGCAGCAAGAAGTACGGACGTGTGAGGTATGCGGCAGGCAGGCTACATAGGCGTTTAAGGGTGGTGTGGATTGAATGGATCGATCTACTTGGTAGGAACTACAGAGGGGCCTTTCAGGCTGTGCCTGGGCCCGTCACTGAGCACTCAGAAATGCCTTGCCCCGTGGGGCTTCATTTCACAGGGAGGACCGACGGAGGTGTTGAGCCGTGTGATGACCGTCTGCCTGTCTCGAATGCATTGCATGCAGTGCTTGCAACACTGGAGCAAGCCCCCCAAAATCCTTTCCTGCACAAGTCCTTTCAACTGCCAATATGAGCTACTGCCGATGGTCCCACACAGCTCTACCTATCGATTCCACCACTGTTGGCTCTAGCACCAGTACCCAACAGTTCATGAAACAGTTCAGTAACAGTACACGTGTCACTGCCATCACAGTTTTGCCTGCGGGCATGCCGGTGTCTGCCTGTATGCACTAGTGCAAAGACATACTTCTAGTCACCACTGATGGCCATTACCGCAGCTGATTTAAGTATGCAAAAAGGTGCAAGGGCTTGCGCGCAGGTGCCTTTGAGCAGATGCGCAAACGTACACATTACTACTTCAAGTGTTAGGTGCAGACTGCCAGATGCATCCAAATACGGCATGCAATGGCTGTATATACTTCGTCGGACCACTTCTGATGTTCCACATGTGCAGTGGTCTGTGTCCAGGTTGCACTACATGTTTCCATCATCCAGGTTTGCGCATATGGCATGTGGTCTGTGCAGCTAGGACGTTCAGGAATTATGCATGTTCTTGGCACTAAAGAGTGAAGGCCTGCCTGAAACAGGTATGCCTGTGTGCAGCAGCTGCTAGTAGTAGTATAAGCAGCATTAATCATAATCGTGCTGACGTTGCTGTAGGCAGATACCATATGTTGAGGTGATTGTGGTAACATGCATACTGTAATCCAATGCAGCCACCCCCCACGCCCGCTCAACGCCTGCTCAAACTCAAATTCCGCGGAAGAAAGCGGTTGCGACGATGGAAAAGACGACAAGGACAATGACAATTGGACTTCCTGCCAGTGTGCCACCAAGGTCTCTAGGAGGGTAGTGCTCAGCAGCACTGTCGGAGTTCACAGTCACCGGCATGGCCACTTTGCGCACGGGCTACAGGTCGGCCTTTCAAACGTCTTCCGACGTCAGTACAAGAATTGCCTGGTACAAGACTTGGAGGCTGTCGTGACTGGTGCCATGGGCAAACTGCCAGCAATGACTGCACCTTGCCCGCGCGGCACGACCCGCTGCCGCCAGCCACATATATCAGAAATACGGCATACATTTGCTATATGTATTTCAGAGTATCACTGCTGATCATGGCATGGTGTGCTACAGCGGCCTGTGTTCAAGTTGTGCTACACGTTTCCATCTTCCGGGTTTGTGTATGTGCCAGGCGACGGCATGTGGTCTGTGCAGCTAGAATGTACAGAAATTATGCATGTTCTTGGCACAACAGTTCAGCGTTGAAAGCTTACCTGAAACAGGTATGCCTGTGTGCAGCAGTTTGAGCAGCATTCATCATATTTGTGCTGATGTTGCAGTAGGCAGATAGCATGTGTTGAGGTGACTGTGACATGCATACTGATGTCAACAGCAAATGCAGCTGCCCCCTTCCACGCCCATGGGAGTGCACTCAACGCCTGCTCAAAAAACAAACAGCACGGAAGACAGCGGCTGCGGCGACAATAAAGAGGCACTCAAGGCAATGACAACAACAATCGGGAGTCCTATGCTGACGAGGTCTCCATGAGGTAGTGCATGGCTGCACTGCAGCCGTACGTGCGGGCTACATGCCTGCCTTGAAACGTCCATCCACGCAAATACGAGGCTTGCCTGGTACAGGACATAGAGGCTGCCTCGACTGGTGCCATGGGCAAATTGTCAGCAACGACTGCACCTGGCCCGCGCAGCACAAACTGCTGCCGCCAGCAAGCCAACACACGGGTCATAGCACAGCTGCACAGTAGGCGGGCATTGGGAGATGTGGCGTGGATGAGCGTACCACCCAGTGTTCATAGACACGTGGCGCATGCAGGGCAAGTTGTGCCCATGGCAAGTGCAGTGACGTGAGCCCCACCTCCATGCACGTGATCAGCTGCTCCTCCTATCATGGAATCCCATGCTGCAGCACATGTGGGGATACAATGTGACACATACCGCCCAAAAGCGGAGCCTCTAGCGCATCCTAAGGCAGCACCATGTGGATGTATTGTCCGCATTGAGGATGTGAGCGTCTTCAAGGAACTGGGTAGTGGGTGGACACCATCAATGACCCAGGGTGTCTGCACTCCAGCAGTGCCTACCGCAACAAGGGCATAGCGCTGGGCGCAAGTGTGCTCCCACTCACAGCGAGCTCGCACTTGACAGCCTGAGGCACAAATATTGCCTCAAAGTTTAACACGGATGGTTATGCTGCCAGTTTGGGGAGAGCTTCATTGAACGAAAAACTTGAAGGTCAAGCCCGCCGGCACCTTGACGTCATCTTGGGCCTTCAAAGTCTGTGCCATATGATATGAATATCCATCCAGGAGTCGCACAGATGGCTAATTAAGCAGATGAAGCTGAGTGTCCAGGAGTCAGCAATGCTCAGCATTGGGCTCAGGCGGAGAGAAGGCAGACGCGGTGCACAAGGCTGGGTTTGCTAGGCGTCAGATCCCCACTAAGCTGAGCTTGTCATTGGTGCGGGAGCTGGCAGCCTGAGAGCGCATCATGGCGTACACACGCGGAGCACGGATGCTTGTGTGTTCAACGGTTGCAGCGCCGGTGTCCAAGCTGCTTCGGGTGCAGTGCAGACTGGGCCGCATATGAGTGAAGCTTAGCAATGCATAGGATATCCGGCCTCCAGTGAGTGCCACTGGGGTGGTGGCCATGCAGCGATGGTTTACTGTCCTGCAATCACACTGCACAAGTGTGTGACATGTTGCACAGCACAGACAACATCACCAATTTTTTAACGCTTGATGCCATTATTCTGGCAGCCGTGCATTGGCTCACCAGCAGGCACCGTCTCCTAGAGCTCCTGGTGATGGCAACAGGGCTTGCAACAGCTGTAGGCACAAGAATACATACCCTCCTTAGAAGGGGGGGGGGGTCCTCTAGCCAAAGCACACGGAGGTGGACGGGAGAGCCACCAGCAGCTGCTTGGATGCGCTGGAGGCACCGTACTCGTACATGCGGTGTTCATTTTAATTTCAATAAAAAAAAATCAGTATACATCGTCCCAACCCTGAGTCAGGCAAGCCGCACTTAAAGTGTCACCATGGTCATAAAAACGGCCAGACCAGACCTACAGCCAAGTTCTTGATGCTGATACCGCCACAGGGCTGATCGCAACTCCTGTCACCTCAAATGCATCGCTGGGGCTTTTGAGAATTATTCTGTTGTGTAATGAGTGAGGTGTCAGTTCAACTTCAACTTCAACCGTGCGGTTGTGTGGTTTCGTTCAATCAGAGTAGACGTGACCAGCCCATCAATCAGTGTAGATGAGCGAGCGATGATGACAGGCACGATGGCACACACCACCGCCAGTACCATGGGAGAAATGATGCCTGCAACAGGGGGCGAGAATGCCGACGGAAGGACAGCAGCAGCTCGTGCGACGAAGCCTGCCAAGTCGACGGTCGAAGAGCTCTTCGCAGCGCTGATGGTTGCCTTAGAGCGCAGAAAGACAAGCGTCGACACCGCAGCGGTACGGATCAAGCCTGCCTGCACATTCTATGCCAGCCTTGCGTGTTGGCAGCTTTGTTGTTGACAAACATGTCTTCAATCAGCAGGCGCTTCAGGCAAAGGGTGCCCGCGGTCTTTGACACGTTGTTTTGACCGTTCAATGCTCACCTTGCGTTGCACAGCACTTCATTGCGAGTGATGTTGTACAGTTAATGTACTACATGATGACCTGAAAAGCTCAGCTAAATTGCACTGTAACAACACACGCTGACGGTAACCTCTTCGTTTACTTGAATTGAAGTACTTGAAGTATGCCCCATCAACAACAACCTTGATGAAGCTTGTGGCTCTCTGGACAATTCCTTGCAGGCGAAGTTGACTGCGGAAAAGACAGAATGGGCAAATCTCTTCAGCTCAGTGTAGCGCACTGTCGACCCGACTCCTGTGGAGCTCAATGTTGGCGGCAAGCGCTTCCAGACGAGTGCAGCAACCCTCACTTCCGTCAAGCGCAGCTTCTTCGACGGGCTGTGTTCGGGGCTCTCGCGCATTGAGCCATGTGCTGACGGCAGCTATTTCATTGATCGGCCTTCTCAGGTGCGATCCCGCTTTACTTTTGACTATGTAGGCCAAAGTACCTCTGGGCATGCTGCATGTGCACGTCATTGGACTGTCAACACCTTTAAAATTGAGTTGCAGCTTCCAGTTCAAGGGCAAGAAAAGATGGGTTCATCTTTGTGGAGTCTAGGGCATTCTCTAGGATTTGATTGCATCAGTTATCACTATCATGTTCCTTGCCCACACAGGTACATGATCTCAAGCATGGCTGCTTTAGTGACAAAACTGCCAGACTGAGTGCGCATATGATTTAGCTGGACTATCATACAATTGCTTTGAGAGACAAACTTCAAGGTTAACATGGTGCACCTTGCCTTGTGCCGATTGAGCATGGTTGCAACTTGTTCATTTACGTGCTTGTTCGGAATCTTGAATATTACAGTACTAATTTATTGTATGCGCATTTGCCAAGCCTGACAGACTGAGTGTCACACTTTGCAGCCGCTTTCCGGCATGCTGCTGTGTAAATGCAAGAACGACAGCTTCGACAGTGAAGTATATGAGCAATTGTATCAGTGTGGCCAGCAAATCAGCAGCAGAAGAAGATGCTTCTATGCATCTCTATGCAGGTAACTCTGCAAGAAACCTCACTTCAAAAGGTAGCACCTACTTAGTAGGTAGACTATATATATATAGTCTACACGTCTGTGAGCATGCAACAGCATGACGCCTGACGCAGCGCTTTTGCCACCTTCTCATGATAGACAACTGAACTTTTTTCAGCAGCTAGAGCTCTAAGACTTGCTTTCGGTGAGACTGGCTGAGACATTACAGATGTACGCATTATAATGGGACAATTATATGATGCTGGTGATAGTCCCTCAACAATCAGCATAGTGTTTCCCGAGATCTGATCTCAAGACAAATTGTCCCCGTTGTGCAGGTTTTTGAGCATGTGCTCAACTTCATGCGGGGAGTGGAGCTGCACTACGAGCTGCTGTCAAACACGGAACTGGTTCTTTTGAGGACAGAGGCTCAATTCTAGTGTCTTGACGCGCTGGTCACTGCCATCAATCATGCCATAGCACCAGCAGATCATGCGCCTGCGGCTGCAGCACCGGTTGCCACATCTGTACCATCCGCAGCGGTAGTGGCAGCAACTGTGGACGCACCCGCTGTACACATATCATGCAGTGAACTGGACATCTTTGCAGGCGCAGACGACGGTGACAACTGACCTTGGCAGAAGCGAGTGATGCGTTAGGTCAAACGCCTGCTCTGGGGGGGTGTTTGGCTCCAATCTGGCAGCTGCCATAGAGGGGCACTGCCGGTAGGACAGAGCAGAGCCCCCAAGGTCGGTATGATCAGGGATGCCATCAGCATGGTGGAGTGAACTAGCCCCATCACCAGAGGGGCAGCACAGTCAATAAACCACTTGGCCATGGACTCAGGTTTGATACCGTTCATGCCTCACATGCTTTATATGGGCACTTGTAGGGGGGTCAGACTTGAGGTTGGCCCTGCGCCCGCCTACCATCTGATGCGCGCTGACGGCGACAAAGTTAGCGTTGAGACTCTAAAAATTCAAATAACAGTAGGCTCGGGCTTTAAACTCAGTTCGAGGCAAGTTTTTTAGCATGGCTGTAATAATAACAACAATCAATCATCGATACCCACCAATTCTACGCCTGATGTGATGTGATGTGGATGATGAGTCGAGTAGGACCTACTGGAAGTAGTTCAACACCCAGCAAACTGAACACACGCATCGCATGTGCAGTGCTGGTGAGTCTGCCCGCAGTGTCTGTCCGTTGATGAACTCATGCAACAATGCATGCCGCTGCTCTCACGGACTTGTGGTATCGTTGACCAAACTCCGAACATGGCTAAAAGCAAGAGAGGCAAAGCTAGCAGCAGCAGCACCAGCAGGACGCAGCGTCATAAGCCCAGCTCGAGAATTAAATTCATGAGTGGCACACCCTCTTCAGCCTATCAACAAGAGCTCATGCAGTTGAGTTCTGGGGTAATCCTAATCGTGCACATGGTGAAGGCAGTTATTTCACGCCGTCAAGCCGTAGTTGATTTTGAGTGATTGGCTCTAGCTTTTAAACTACCACGAGCCTCTGAGTGCAAGAACAACAATGGCCCGCAATTGCTTAAGCTATGCCCATATAGCGCGCGGCGCGTGCGCTGCTGCTCTCGCCAAGCTGTGGCACTGCTGCGGCCGCCGCGGCGCTGTCGACATGCACGGGGCGCGCGCCACAGCCCTTGCCGATCATTGGCGAGTCTGCCAGTATCACCGCTTGCATACGCACGTACTACGCTGCCCTGGCCGCCGCTGCCACCAGCGCCGTCCAGAGGCGCCCCTCAACGGCAGCAGCAAGCGGAGGACGTGCATGCCGCCGCCGCCGCCGCTGCCGCCAGCACTGTAGATGCGGCGCGACAGGCCGTACACACGCTTGGGCCGCTCAGCTGTCATGGTGTACCGCCAGCAACATTGCGGCTGCCACAGAGCGCGCCGCGACAGAGCGGGCACAAGTGGGAGCGCAAGTGCACGGAGGAGGCCGTCGCCTCAGGTAGGGTGCCGCACCGCCTCCTTTAAGGTCTTTTTGGAAATTCATGCAGTGCCCCATTTGCAACGTTGTGCACAAAGGGGATCCCCCGGCCCCCAGGGGGGCTCCGAGGTCATCTGCTCCCTGAGAAGCGAGTGATACGCCAAGTTTAACGCCTGCTCGGCGCGGGTGTTTGGCTCAAATGTGGCAGCTGTTAGAGAGGGGCAGGCACAGAACAGAACCCAATGTCGGTGTGATCATGGCTGCCACTAGCTTGGCGGAGTGTTCTAGCCCCATCACCAGAAGGGCAACACAGTCAGTATACCACTTGGCCATGAGCCCCGGGGGTTTGGCATTGTTCATGCGTAAAATTTGACTGTCAAGTGCTTTACATGGTGATTCCTAGGGGGTACATAAAGACTTTTAGGTTGGCTAAGCCCTGCGCACGGCTAACATCTCATGTGCGCTGACGGCAACAAAGGCATTGTTGAGACCCTGAAAGCTTGTACAACAGTAGGCTTGGCCTTCAATTCCAATTTGGAGTGAATTTGTCAGCGACCTTGGAATGATAATAAAAAATTGAAATTTTGTCATCCTCCAATGACCTATGATATGGCCTGTCTCAGCTCCATTGTGGATAATGACCTGAGTCGAGCCTTCTGGAAGTTGTTCGACTCCCAGCAACTTTGAAACTGAACACGCATTTTGCATGTGCAGTGCTGGTGAGTGCCTGCAGTGCCTGTGCCTTCATGAATTCATGCAACAATGCATGCAACTGCACTTGTGGCCTTGTGTTATCAATCATAGATGATGGTTGTACATTCAAGGTTGCTCAAGTTGCATTGGGATGTGCACGATTCCGACATGAACTGGCTTCTGCTGTATTTTGTGGACCACAATCAGCTGCGTAAAACCGCTGAGTCGGAGCTCCATGCTGTTCAGAATGATGATTTTCAGTGGAAAGTGGGCCTGAAGTAGCCCAGGGTGACACCAAGGAGCGTCAGGAGCAAAGCAGCGATGACAAAACTTTCAGATGGTCCCTTCCAGTGGCCCCACGTCCCAGTTCAATGTCTTGACATCTTCCTTGATCACTGTGCCGCCTTCGCTGTCCGCATCGTCAAGCATGTTCTCCATATTTCGTGAGCCGGTCCAAGATTGCCTTCAAGTTAGCGGCTCCCCTCAGGTCCCCCCCAGCCATGGCTAAAAGCTGACACAGCCTCTGCAGTAGCAGCACCGGCAGGACACAGCGTCACCAGCCCAGCTTGAGGATCAAATTCATGAGTGGCACACACTCTTCAGCCTAGCAACGAGAGCGCAGGTGAGTCCTGGGTTAATCCAATTCGTGCACATGGTGAAGGCAGTTATTTCACGCCGAGGATCCGCTCCGCTCATCCGCAACCCTGAAAGCCAGGAAGCAACCGAGGCCCTTGTCCAGTAGTAAAGTCTCCAGGGCAGAACTGGTATTGAAGTTGGGTTATGGCATGCTGTAGCCCTATGTCAGGGGCATCTGCTGACTACCCACTTGTTGAAGTTGATGTTGATCCTGATGTGATATTGAACTTCAACGGTGATATTCAAACTTCAACTTCATGCCAACTTCAACTGTCATATCACTGCTCAACGTGCAATAGCACGGCTCCACCCATCTCAACTTCAACAACCAAGAGCTCTTCTGGTGCGTCTGAGTGAGGCCAACAACCTACCATCATCTAACTTCAACAGTTTGAGGGTCTTGACTGACCTCACTATAGCATAAGTGCTCGGTTGCTTTTTGGGTTTCAGGGTCGCGGATGGGCGGAGCGGATTCTGCCGTCAAGCTGTAGTTGTTTTTATGTGATTGGCTTACCACGGGTGCAAGAACCACATTGGCCCGCAAGCTATGCCCATATAGTGCTAAGACACGCCTGAGGGTTGTGCAAGCCACAACGGTCCTGGGAGGAACTTCTTGAAGGCTTGGACAACTGAGTGAGGACCTCCAAGCCGAATATCATCGTCGCTTTCATTTTGCAGCCAATCATTGGCGAGTCTGCCAGTATCATCGCTTACATGCACGCGTATACACTATATAGGCTGTGTCAATGGACCTGCCCTGCCAGTGGACGCCACCGCCGCGGCCGCTGCCACTAGCGCCGTCCAGAGGCGCCCCTCAACGGCGGCAGCAACGCGCAAGCGGACGACGCGCATGCCGCCGCCGCCGCCGCTGCCGCCAGCACTGCAGATGCCATGCAGTGCGGCGGGACTGGCCGTACACACGCTTGGGCCGCTGTCGCCGCCAGCAATTGTCAACATTGCGGCTGCGGAGCGCGCTGCGACAGAGCGGACACCAGTGGGAGCGCAAGTGCACGGAGGAGGCCGTCACCTCAGGTAGGGCGCCGCACCGCCTCCCTTAAGGTCTTTTTGGAAATTCATGCAGTGCCCCCCCGCCCCCCCAATTGCAACGTTGTGCACAAAGGGGATCCCCCGGCCCGGGGGGGGTTCCGAGGTCATCTGCTCCCGTGACCAACGCATATGCAAACTGTGGCGCAATGCAGAGAGCAGCACCAGCAGCAAGGCATGGCACCTGAAGGCTGCCAGCATGCCCCGGCACAGTCATGCGCGGAACTGGATGCCTATCCCACAGCACCTGTGGACACCACCGTGCAGGAGCTATTCACTGCCCTTATGGTCGCCCTGGAGCGCAGGAAGACGAGTGTGGATGCCGCGGCGGTACGAATCGAGCTTTCCGACTTACGATCTAGCATGCCTGTCAGCATCACCTTCAGTGATAGCTCAAACGGCGCTGCCTCGCGTTCAGTGATGGTATCGCTCACAGCCACCGCATCCGACTAGAACCTCTGTTCTTGCAAGCGCCCCTACGATTTGCTCCTTCACTCGCAGGCCCCCGACAAATGGAAGCAGTCGACATTGTCCACAGCGCACGTTCCGTCGGAAATGCAGCGCTACCACGCACCAATCGGCCAGAGCTGAACATCGCTATGCGTTTGTTCTTCAACCCTGCTGCATCGCAGGCAAAGCTGGCAGCGGAAAAGGCAGAGTGGCTGGAGCTCTCCAACTCCGTGCAACGCGCTATCACAGAAACCCCCGTGGAACTTAACGTGGGCGGCAAGCACTTCCAGACAAGTGCCGCAACGCTAGGATCCGTGCAAGGCAGCTTTTTCGACGGCCTGGTGTCAGGACGTGCGAACGTCTCGCCGTGCATGGATGGCAGCTACTTCATCGACCGTCCCTCTCAGGTGCTCTATCAGTTTTCATGTTGAGTCAAAGGGACGCAGTCAGCATTCCTTAGCAGTTCAGTCTCTAGCCTGCAATAGATTCTGAGGTTGTACATGGCACTAGCAGAAGAGACTACGGTTGGGTCCCGTCCGGGTTGTACACAGATGGCAGTCATAGTAACCGGTGTCCATGGGGCCCGTATGGCTGCAGCAGCTCAGTAGGAAGGCACGCACAAGCGCAATGAGAGCATAATAGTGTTGTATAGGACATGCTGCACCATGAGGTTTTTGTCTATCCAGCAGAAGTAAAAAAACTAAGCAAGTACTTGCCACATTGGCAATAGGGTCATTTGGCAGCATCGGGGAGCAGGGGCGGAAGCTGCTGGAGGCTGTGGCGACGGAGTATGCCAGCAGGATGTCAGTGCCCGGAGGAGCGCGCCCTAAAGCTCTCAAGGGCATCGCCCTGGCGCGCTTACGCTCGGCACTGTCGGCAGCGCTCTGATGAAACAACTAGTCTCCGTACTACACTTCAGCAAGTGCAGGGAACAATGCAGAGAAGACACCCACACACAACACAGCTGACCGAACTGTGCTATGTGTATTCTGGGGCTGCTGCTCTTGTCTGAGCCAAACAAACACAACGAACAACTCGTAACTGCCAACCGTAACAGTTACAGGTGACACTCCAACATCCAGTGTCACCACAGTCACCCCCCCTAGATTGGAAAGGGTACTGCAAGGGGGACCCACTACACATATGCAACATGACTCGCAAGCCAATGCTACACATTGCAATGACTCCTGTGCAAACGCAGTCAATATGCAAAGGCATGCCGCACACGACGCCTCTCACACGCCGGGGTCTCTACCAAGCACATGACCGTGTGACTACACATGCAATGATTCCAGCTGGGCTTGTGTGCCAACTAGGAACCAAGAACCATTCGATGCATCTGGGCGCGTGTTGTACAAGCTAGGGTCCAGTACTAGGGTCTGATACACCCCTTCAACAATCCAGAACACCCTATGAGCTATCTGTGTACGCCTTGTCTTCCCCTTTGAGACTACGCCTGTGAGCTCGCCCTCACACCAAGTAAGGTGCTCTTCGCCGCTTGGCTCCGTGAACTTGAAAACAGCCATAAGCTGCAGTCCGCTGATAGCTGCACTCTGCAACACCGATGTCGCAGGTGGCTGGAGTAACGCCTCCGCCAGAGGCGCAAGCTCATACGAGCCCGCACCACATTGGGCCAGAACGCCGCCAACGCCCCGCGCCTTGACGGCGCGTCGCAGCTGACGCTTGACCACCTGAGTGTTTGAGCCCGCCACTGTAATGTCGCGACAGGCAATGGCCTTGTTTAATGTAGACCAGTACTCCTCGAGTACTTGGGGGCACTCATCTAGCTGCTCGGAGTCCTCCCACGAGTCAACTATCCCCCCGCTGGTTGCACCCTCCCAGCGTATTAGGTACTGTAGGCGGTGCCCCCGCCCGCGCGCTGCCGCCGCTACACGATGTTGAAGTATCGCCTCTACGCCGTGCCGCTGGAAGTTGTGAGCAGCAACGTCGTCAGTAGAGAGTGAGCCAGGTGAATGCCCGCTCCAGTGCTTCGCCAGCAGGTAGCGAGAGAAGCCCGCAGGCAACGTCTCCGGCTGCTGCCGCATGTCGCTAGGGTCGCGACACTTCTTGGTGAGGCGCATCGATATGCGCGTAGGCCGTCCGTTGATGTCCACCAGAAGACACCCGGCCTGCACACGCTCCCCGCCGCTCTCCGCCGGGCCCGCTAATATTATGCTATAGGGCCCATGCCATCTATCCAAGAGCTTCTTGCTAAAGAGTGTGCGCTTCGCCTTGTTGAACTCCCCCGCCACTGGTGCCGGCTCCGTGTCTGCAGATGCCGTATGCGTGCGCGGCACATGGTAGTACCACACTCGCTCACCAGCGCTGAACGACTGACGTAGTCCAAATGCCTCCGCGATCTCGGTGTTCTCGCGGAGCACCTTAGCCCGTCGCAGCGCATGACGTTGGTTGGCAATGGTGTTGGCTGAGCGCTGCCGCTCAAGGATGTCGAACACTAGCTGTGACACTGAAGGATGTGTGCCAGGCTTGACCAAGGGCTGTTGAAGCTTGCCCAGTATGAGGTGTAGTGCGACGGCGGCCTCGCGACCAGTAGCCAGAAGGAAGGGGGTTGCGCCGGTGGCGCGGTTGTAGGCAGTGTTGTGGGCAAAACTGATATGAGGTAGCCAGTCCGCCCAATTGTTCTTGGCACTATCAACTAACATGGCGAGCATCTGGGCTAGCTCCTGCATGAAACGCTCACACTTGCCGTTGCACTCAGGGTGGTATGCGGTAGTGGAAAGCTTCTTGACGCCCATCTGCTTGTAGACAGCTTGAGAAAGCTCTGCCATGAAGAGGCTGCCGCGGTCGCTGAGGAGCTTAGAAGGGGGACCGTGACGAGTGCTGTGCTGGTTGACTAAAACTTCAGCTGTGCCAGCAGCACTGTAGTCCCCAGGCTTGATGGGATAGCACCACACCCAGCCCGAAAACAGGCACATCACCACCAGTATGTACATGAAGCCGCCAGCACTGAGGGGTAGGGGGCCGAAGTGGTCAAGCGCTAGGCTATGAAAGGCGTAGGGGGGCCTCTCGCGCCATATAGTGGGCCAGCGAGACAGCTTGCCGGTGTGCTTGAACGCTTGGCAGGGCCAGCAATGATTAACCCAGTAGTTGACGTCTAGGGTCCAAGAGGGCCACCAGCAGTGCGCGCGGGTGCGCTCCATTGTGCGTTTAATGCCCTGGTGGCCTGCCCAAGCTGAGCCGTGCATCGCCTCAAGAACTTGATCCCTAATGGACCGGGGAATGGCAAGCTGTGGAAGCGGGGATTCGGGGGTGTTGTGCACCAAGAGCTGAGCGTTGCCGCAGACGACAAGGCTGCACTGCAAGGCCCATTTCTGTACCTGGGCTGCAAGCGCCGCGTCTGCTGGCAGTCCTGCTCCAAGCAGCATGTTGCAAATTGGCCCCAGCTGAGCATCTGCGCGCTGCTCTCGCTGCCAGTCACCAGGCGTCATGACGCCCAGTTGAGGATGCTCAGCGAAGCACTCCCATGCACCCGCCTCAGCGTCTGCCGCCTCAGCAAGCGCGGAAATCTGCTCCTCTCCCCCTCCTTGAAGCGCTGCTACCACCTCCGTGCAGATGTTGATGTACTCTGCTGTTGCAAATGCCTCCAGCCGCTCCCACTCGTGGGCCTGCAGGCAGTACGCCTCGAGCAGCCGCTCGCGCTCGCTCTCCTCTGCATCTTGTGGTGTAGCAGGGACAGGATTGCGGCTTGGCCCGTCGGCATTGCCGTGTGACGCGCCCTTCTTGTAGCGAATGGTGATGTTGAAGGCGCTGAGGAACTCGCTCCAGCGCGCGCCGCGCGCGGTGCGCTCGCGAAGGCTGTCGATGTACTGAAGAGCGCGGTGGTCGGTGTAGAGGACAAACGGCGTCCCCCACAGGATGTGTTTGAACTTCTTGATGCCGAAGACGATGGCGCCGGCTTCAAGGTCGGTAGTAGACCAGTTGCGCTCATTGGGTAGAGTCGCGCGAGATGTGAAGGCGATCGGTTGCTCCGCGCCGTCGTTGTTGGCCTGCGAGAGCACTGCGCCAAAGCCCTCCTTGCATGCGTCTGTGGCAAGGACAAAGGGGCGCTCGCCTGTGCTGGCGCGCGCGTAGTCGGGGTACTGCATGCAAGTGTGAAGCGCCAGGGCTTCGTTGACCTTGCGGATGGCTTGCTGTTGAGCACTGCCAACTATGAAGTCCACCCCCTTGGCCATCAGATGGGTGAGCGGTGCTACCAGCTTGGCCATGTTCTGAATAAATCGCCGGTAGTAGTTTGCGAGGCCAAGCCACGCACGCAGCTGAGAGATGTTGCAGGGGATGGGCATCTCAAGTAGGGCTTGAACTTTGGATGGATCTGGCCTGATGCCATCAACGCCCACAATGTGCCCCAGGAACTTGATGTGCTTACACCCTATGTGCAGCTTGCTGGGGGCTAGCTTCATCCCATGATGCTCTAGGCGCTGAAAAAGGGCTTTGAGGTCGTCGAGGTGCTGAGCCGTGGATGTAGAGTGCACAATGACGTCGTCAATGTAGGGCTGGACGCGCTCTAGGCCGGAAAGCACCATCTGCATGAGGCGTGTAAAGTGCCCTGGCGCCCCCGCTGCCCCCTGTGGGCACCGTAGCCACTCATACAAGCCAAACGACGTGACCATGGCAGTGAGGGGGATGCTGTCTGCATCTATGGCACTAGTGAAGTACCCACTGGTGATGTCCATGGTGGTGAAGACCTTTGAGCCCCCCAAACTATTGAGAAGATCCTCTATGTTGGGAATGGGGATCTGGGGGATCTTGGTCTGGGCGTTCAGCTTCTTGTAGTTGACGGTGATTCGGGCAGTGCCATCAGGCTTGAGCACTGCCACCACTGGGGATGCCCACTCAGAGTTGGAAGGGCGGATGATGCCAGCAGCCAGCAGCTTGTCGATTTCGACCTTGACCAGAGCCGTCATTGCAGGAGAGTACCTATATGGACGGTCATGGTGCGGTGTGCTGCCCTCTTTGAGATCAAAGCGGAAGGGCAATGTGTTACAATGCCCTATGTCCCACTTGTCTTTTGAGAGCATTTTGCTGCTATACTGAGCGAGCAGTAGGCACAAACACGCCACCTGATCAACGTCCCATCCCTGCAGGTCAACGCGCACTGCCAGCATGTAGTCTGGCAAGTGCTTGCGTGCCTCAGCCAAAGCAGCATTAACCTTAGGGTCTTCGTGAACGTATGACCCCAAACTTAAGCCGCCGCTGTCAGGAATGTGTACTTTTGCGCTCCCACTAGGCTCAAAGTCAACGGCCTCACCGAGGTGTTGCTGCAGCGCCTCTCGCACGGCTGCTGCGCCCTTCGCAATAGTCGCGTCAGCGCTGCTGCCGGCGTCACCCTCCGGCTCCGCCTCGCAGCGCATAATGTCAGTGCGCAGGTCCAGCACAAAGATGTCCTCCTCCCTCCCAGCGCGCGCTGGCGCCGCCGCGGCGGCGCCTGCCGCGTGCGCGGGCTGCGCCGCTGTATCTCTTGTCACTGATGCTGCCGCTGCAGCATTGCTCCCACTAGCCGCTGCCGCATGCGCGGCGTCCTCAGACGCCGCTGCCGCTGCAGAGCGCTGCTGCGCCGCTGCCGCCTGTGCGGAGCTCGCCCACTCCACTGCGGTGGCCATGTGCACTGCGACTGGTTCAGCGCCAGCATGCGCCGCTGCTGCCGCAGTGCTCTGTTGAGTTGCCACTCCATGCGCGGCGCTGGTCGGCGCCGCGGCAGAATCAGCGTATGCCGCGACAGGCGCGGCGCCCGTAGGCGCCGCTGCCACCGCAGCGCTCCGCTGCGCGTCCGCCGCTTGGGTGGCGCTCGCCGGCGCCACCGAAGAGACTGCGCGCGCTGCAGCTGGCGCGGCGCCCACAGGCGCTGCTGCTGCTGCAGCACTCCCTGGTGTCACTGGTGCGCGCGAGGCGTGCGCCGACGCAGCCGCTACACCAGCAGCACGCGCCGCGACTGGCGCGGCGCCCTCGGGCGCCGCTGCCGTCGCAGCGCTCCGTCGCGCAACTGTTGCCTGCGCGACCTCCTTATGAGCCGCCCCTGAGGCAGCTTGGGCCGCAGCGCGCACGGTGCCAGCCGGCACCGATGCCGCCGCAGCGCCCCGGCATGCAGCCGCTGCCTGCGCAGCAGCAGCAGTGTCGCCGTGTAGGGGGCCAGAAGACGTCTCTTTTGTCGCAGAGCTCCGCGGCGCGGCCGCTGACTGCGCGGCACCCTGCGGCGCCGCGGCAGCAGCCCGCGGCGCACTGCGCGCAATGCCTGTATATGCTGCCGCCGCAGCAGCGCTTGCCGGCTCTGCTGCAGCAGCGCTCGCCGGCGCCGCCGTCGCAGCGCTCGCCGGCGCCGCCGCAGCTGCAGCAGCTTGTGCTTGAGGGGCGCGCGCTCCGCGCGCCACACGTCTGCGCGCCTCCTGTGCAAGAGCCACTCCATACTTGCCGAAAGCGTGGTGGGTGCCAGAATTGATGAGGGTTTGTACTGGATCTGGCAGCGACGATGCCGCCGCCTGGTCCACGACATCATGCAGCAATCCGCTCTGCAGCAGGATCCCCCCCAGTAGGTCCGCCATTTGCGGGCACACCGCGTTCGCCAGCATCTGTGAGTAGGCAGTGACGTCAGGCGGCTCTGGAGCATCCCACTTGTACGAGGTGGGGAAGCTGTGAATGGCGCGCAGCGCATGCCAGGGTAGGTACTCCGCGCGCGCGTGCTCAGCCGGGTCCTGCGTAGCATCCTGTGGTCGCACGTCCATGTTAGGCTGCAGGTTTCGGCGGTATGTGCAGCCGCGAATGGTCGGCGCGGGGCCGTCCATAGAGTGCACCTGTTTGGCCTTAGTGTTGCGGCCAACTGTTGCAAAGAAGTCGCGCCGCTGACCGTTGGAGTCAAGCACGTCGCTGGTGACGTTGCGCACGGTGTCGTACTCAGCTTGCTGCTTGGCATATGTCAGCAACTGCACTGCCTGGTGCATAGACGCCTGCATGCGCGCGCTGTCGTGCTCGCCAGTGCCAGGTCGCCCCAGCAGCCAAAACACACGCGTGCGCGTCTGAGCAATGCGGCTGTCTGCACCAGTGATCACTAGCTCCTGCTGCACCGTGAAGCCGCCGTGTGCTGCGCAGCGCAGAAACTCCGCCAGCTCCGGTGCCGCCCTAAGGCCCGGAACATTTTCAATCTGCAGTAGTCGGCAGGTCTCTGCGCCCATTGCTACCTCCAGCATGTAGTAGAGGTGCTCCATGCCCAAAGCCGTCTCCCCCTCCCCTGCTGTTGAGAACTTCTGGCAGGGGGGGCCCCCTAATAAGACCTCGGCGCGCAGCCGCCTCATATCTGCAATGAGCTCTGCGCGCGTAGATGGGTCCGCCATATCCCGGCGGCGGACGTCCGTATGAGGGTGATTCTCCTTGTATATCCGAAGAGCGCGCTCCTCAGAGTCAACGGCGAGCTTGACGTTCAAGTAGGGCTGGAGCCCCTCCGCCAGGCCGCCAGCGCCGCAGTAAACGTCTACCGCCGTGGCGCGCGCGTTCGGGTCTCGTTCCAGCACGCTGTCAGTTACCTCACGTAGCGGCCGCGCCTTGCCCAGCACGGTGCCACGTGGCAGCGAGACGGGCTCCCCCCGCTGCTCGAGCTTGACCGGCTTGGCATGCAGCCCAACCGTCAGCTCGCGTGTGTACATGTGATTCAGGAATTCCTCCGCGATGGTCACATGTGCTGTGTCCAGTTCTCCCGGGCAGGAGACGACAGGTGTGATCCCATCAGACTCCATCACTTGAACCCAAACTGTCTGCACACCATGTTCAAGGCCATCTAGCTCTGTTGCGACGCGCACTACTGCCACCCAATCGCGTTCCTCCCCGTAGGTGTACACTGGGACTTTGGGACTGAAGCTGGGGGTGGGCTCTGCTGATGGCTCGCCATACACGTATGTGGGCCCACTGCCACTATGACTTGCATGCCACTTATGTCTGCTGATGTGGTCACGCCCAATGATGATGTCGTGTGGCAGATGTGGTACAATGAGCGCCAGCTGAGTGAAAGCTACCCCGTCTGGGCCATCAGCCTCAAAGTGAAGCGCTACAGCGTGGGTGACGCGCTGTGGCTTCTTGGATGTGTCAACACCGGCTACTGCCCTAGGTTTGCTGAGTTGGTGGACATCCCGTTGCTCTATGGCTCCTGATGCAACTAATTTGCGGAATGCTTGCTCCCTGATGGCAGTAACTGAGGCCCCAGTGTCCCAGAGAATGTCCCTAGAAAACTTGCAACGTAGTGCGCGCGCAGAGCGTAAACGGGCCTTGAACCTAGAGTGCACGTCAGTATAGAGTTTGCCCCTTACGTTGGGCATGCTTGCCTGCTGTGGTACAGGTAGTACTGCGGCCTCCATCGCTGCCACCTCAGCGTAGTATGCCAAGACCGCCCCGTCATCAGCTCCGTCCTCCGGCGCCCACATGGCCAGTATCTCGAAGCAGCGCTCAACAGTGCGCGCCTCCTCTGCCATGGCTATCTCCACCGCTGTCAGGCCCGCCTCGCCGTCCAGCACCTCGTCGATGGCGCCAAGGGTCTCTGCCGCCGGCGCCCAGCTGCGCATCCGCCGCTGCGGCTCAGGTTGAGCCGTGCCATCCACCTTGAAAGCATGAAGCCGCTGCAGAGCTATCAGCCTGCGCTGCTGCTCCGCTGCAAAGGCGGCGTCGTCGGCGGCGTGCGCCGCCGCAGCAGCGTCGCCGCCGCTGAGTGGTGCTGAAGGCGGTCTTGAGGAATGTGTGGGAGTCGCAGTTGATGTCAGAGTTGAAGTTGGTGTAGAAGATGGAGTTGTCGTGTGTCGTGTCGCAGCAGCTGCTGCAGTCGCCAAATGTGGCGCCGTTGCCGGCGCAGAAGTTGCAGTTGTAGTCGTGCTGCAGCTACTCACTGCTGGTGCTGGTGGTATCCTCACCCCCCCTTGCGATGACGCGTGCGCGCCAACTCCATGACCCGCCGCAGCATGCACGGGTCTCCATGCTGGAGTACCAAGCTCCTGAATAGGGCTGAGGGGTGCTACCGGCTGTCGAGCGCGCTGCTCCTGCTGCAGGCGCTCCGCGCGCGCGCGCCGTAGCCGCGCGCCGCTGGACTTACGTCGCCCCAAAATAGGCCATCGCTGTACAGTCGTAGTTGTTGTCGCCGGCGACTGTGCAGCACCATCAGGCGCCGCCAACGCCGCCGGTCTCCATCGCGCCGTTGCTGCTTGAGCAGCGTTCGTGGGCGCCTCCTCAGCAGCAGCGCTCAACGGAAGCTGCGCCGTCGTAACGCTCTGCTGCGCAGCTGCTGCGTGGGCGGCGCTCGCCGCTGCTGCAGAAGCTGCATGCACTGCAGACAGCGCAGCGCCCAAAGGTGCCGCTGCTGCCGCAGCGTTCCGTGGTGCTGCTGGTGCGAGCGCGGCGCGTCGCGGCGCCGCCACACCAGAAGCACGCGCCGCGACTGGCGCGGCGCCCGAGGGCGCTGCTGCCATCGCAACGCCCCGCTGCGCGTCATCCTCTTGGGCGGCGCCCGACGGCGCCACTGAAGAAGCTGCGCGCGCCGCTTGCGCGACGTCCATAGACACCGCTGCTGCCGCAGCCCTCCGTGGTGCTGTTGGTGCGTGCGCGGCGCGCGCAGGCACCGCCAAACCAGCAGCACGCGCCGCGACCGGCGCGGTGCCCGAGGGCGCCGCTGCCATCGCAGCGCTTCGTTGCGCGTCAGCCGTTTGGGCGGCGCTCACCGGCACCCTCGCAGAAGCCGCGCGTGCTGCAGCTTGCGCGACGTCAGTAGGCGCCGCTGCTGCCACAGCACTCCGTAGTGCCTCTGGTGCGTGCGCGGCGCGCCGCGGCGCCGCCACACCAGAAGTACGCGCTGCGACTGGCGCGGCGCCCGAGGGCGCCGCTGCCATCGCAGCGCTCCGCTGCGCGTCAGCTGCTTGGGCGGCGCTCGCCGTCGCCCCCGCAGACGTCGCGCGCACTGCAGCTTGCGCGACGCCCGCAGGCGCCGCTGCTGCCGCAGCGTCTCTGACTGTCGTCGGGGGGAGGGCGTCACTCCCCCCCCCAGTGACACTAGAGGCTCCAAGTGCTCCCCCCCAGCCAGGAGTGGGCTGGGGGTCGCACCCCTAGGTGCCCCTGTTGCCACTGTTGCCACGGCCGCCGCGGCCGTAGCCGCCCCCGTAGCGGTTGTAGCTCCTGCCACCGCCAGCGCCACTTCCGCTTCCACCATCTGCGGAATCTCTGCCGCGCGGGCCCTGAAGCGAGGAGGCATCGCCGCTGTTGAAAGCACGTATGCGCGACCGGAGTGCCTGCCACGTCGTCTGGTTCGTAGGCGCAAATTTCTGCACCAGTGGGCGTTGTACTGCTGCCGCTGCCCAACCTGCGTGGTTGAATGCCTCCGAGCATGCGCTGAACAGGTGATCACCGCCGCAGTTGTAGCACCCCAGCGCGTTACCCCGCGCCCGCTCCGAGCTGGTGAATTTCTCCTCCACCACTGCCAACAGAGCCATGGAGTTCAGTGTCACTGATTCACGCTGCTGCCTGCGCCTCCTGTCGCCCAGCGCGTAATCATTGGTGCCACCGCCACCATTGCCGCCACTTAGACCGCTGGCGCCTCCGCCTGAGCCCGTGCTGAGTGTCTCGGGGTATATAGAGTAGCCGGCGGGTGCGCCGCTGGCGAGATGCTGCACGGAGCGGTGCGCCTTGAGCGCCTCAAGCGCCTGGTGCATGCTGTAGCGTGTGTGGCGGTTGATGATGTCCCGAATGTTGTCCTGCGCGGCAATTGTTGGGTATTGCCTGTTTACCAAGCCCGTAAGAGCTTGGACGCGTAGGTTGTCGTTTGTCGGGTCGATCATTGCGGACAGGTTGCACTTGGACTGCATGTAGTTGAGCGCATCACGGAATGGCGTGTCTTTGCGCACCGCCACGCGTAACAGGTCCGCCGCAATGCGAGAAGGCTGACCTTGCTGGAAGTGCTCCCCCAGTTGTTCCATGAGCCACTTGTAGAGCTGCAGGTCTCTCGTGCCAGCCGCCACTCCCCGTGCGCCCTCCGCGATCCATTGTTCTGCCTGCTCGCGCACCGTTGCTGCTGCCGGATGCGAGCCCCGTAAGGCGACACACAGGCCCATGGTAAAGGGGGCCAGCCATTCGCAACCAAAGTCGTCCTCCCTGTTGAGCACCTGCGGCAGCTTGGCCTTCTGACGCGCGAGTGAGCAGGCGTGGCGCAGGTGCACCAGCAGTTGACTGCCAATCTGCCACACGACATACTCGTCGCCGCGGTTTACAGGCGTGAGGCCATGGAACAGCTTGTCCAAGTCTGCCGGTACACGGCGCAGAGCCCAGCCATCACGATCAAAGTTGTCGTCACGGCTGCCTCCACTGCCGCCACCACCAGCGCCACCTGCACCACCGCCGCCTCCACCGCCGCCGCCGCTGCCGCCGCCAGAGGCTGCGCCAACCGGTACAGTGCCCCGGGGCGATCTAGAGGGGCCGCTGCCGCCTCCGCCACCGCCGTCGCCGTCGCCGCCGGCGCCGCCTCCGGCGCCGCCGCTGCCTGCAGCGCCGCCGCTGCTGCCGGCGCCGCGGGCTGCGGCGCCAAAGTCGCTGCTGCCGCCGTCCGCGAGGGTGGCAGCAGGCAAGGCAGTTGGCGCAGCAGTCGTCGACGGCCTCTGCTGGGTAGCCGCTGCTTGCATAGTACCTGGGGCGGCCGCCATTGCGGCCGTTGGCGCCGCCGATAGGCCAGCGTTGACCCTCCGTAGCTGCTGAGCCTCTGCCGTAGCTGCATCGCGCTGCATAGTAAGTGTCATCAGAGCCTGATGGAAGTGCTCTGATCTGCTGCATGCTGCAGCTGCAGCTGAGCGTCGGGCTTCATAGTGGGCTGCGCTGTGGGTGCCAAAGTCGCATCCGACGAGTCAGCAGCGTAGCTGCTTGTTACACGTTCCAGTTGTTGACGCAGTGGCCGGGCGTCAGCGCCGCCAGCAGGAATGGTCGGCGCCGCCGATGCGCTCGGCGACACGTGCTTTCCAGGCCCAGCCAATGGTGCAGCGTATGGCGCAATGGGCGGTCGTGCCACGCTGCTGCTGCGGATCGTACTAAGCGGCACTGCCGGGCCGCTGGTGCTGAAGTCTGCTACTGACACGCTGTCCTCGGGAGCCACACTGGGTGCTGCGCTGCCAAAGTTGCTACCCACAGAGTGGAAGGATGTCTCATACGCCGTTGTGGTACGACGCTGCGCATCAAGCATCGCAACTTTAGTGCCCACCTCAAATAGCTGGCGCCGCATGTCCCCCACGCCCGCTGCAGCGTTGTTGTGCCGCCGCAGCAGATCCTCTTGCCGCGCGATCACCTCCTCCATGCGCTTTTGCCCCTGCGCAACCTCCGCTGCCACTCCTGACAGGCGCTCACCCATGTGGATCAGCCGCAACTCCGCAGTCGCGACCCTCTCACCGACCTCCGCGATGCTCTCCGCGATGGCCGCCATGTCTCCTTGTATGACAGGAATCACATCCTGTACCAGCGCGTCCATGTCGCGCTGTGATGCTGCACCGCCTGCGATGGTGGGGCCACTCCCCATCTGCGCCAGTGCACTAGCGTGCTCCGCCAGCTGCATCTGGTGCCTGCGCAGCGATGTGTCGATACCGGGCAAGTTGTGCGTAATTACCATGCACAGATCCTGCCCCATGAGAGAGGTGGTGTTGGCCACCCCTGCGAGCCCCCCTTTGAGGCTGGTTACCTCGGACTGCAGGAACTGCAACTCCATGTTGAGCTGCAAGTCCAAGTCCTCCTCGGCAGTCATATGCCCCACCGTCGCAGCTTCCTTTCGCTGCTCCTCCTGCTCCATTTCACGCTCCCTAGGAGAGGGCACCGCGTCCATTGCGGGCCCAGATCCCATCGGGCGGATGACCAGGTGCTTCGGGTTGTCGGCGAGGGCGCCAAGAAGTCCTGTGGGTCCAGAAGGCTTGCCGCCAGACTCGTGCCCCCAGTCGGCAGCAGCACTGTCTGCCCACTCCACCAAAGCGTGGTCAGCGACAGATACTGGACCTGAAGTGGTGTCGCTGCTCCCGATGGTGGACAAGTGGTGCGGAGCCGCCGCAGCAGCGTCAGTTGCAGGCCCTGGCACAGGCTCTGTTCTCACTGCGCTGCCGCTTGCTAGCTCGTTCGCACTCTGGGCTGGTACGACTGCGCCACCAGCAGCGCCTCCAGCCTTGATCGCAACAGCATCTGCCAGTGATGCTGCGCGTCCCACGGACAAACTCCGTGACCTCTGCACACGCCTCGGCTCCGGGTTGTGGCCATAGGGCAGCTTGGCCACACAACTCCAGAGCTCCGCGTTGCGCGAGAGTTTACTCCTGATGCAGCACGCGCCGAGTCCTGCTCGTGCGCCATCGTACCGCTATCGCCTGGTGGATTTGGTCAAAGGTCGTCTTTCGTACTCGGGAACCAACTGATGAAACAACTAGTCTCCGTACTACACTTCAGCAAGTGCAGGGAACAATGCAGAGAAGACACCCACACACAACACAGCTGACCGAACTGTGCTATGTGTATTCTTGGGGCTGCTGCTCTTGTCTGAGCCAAACAACACAA